>JAWNPG010000054.1:1077500-2468333 GCA_035045145.1 Drosophila meridionalis
TTTTGTGGGTTTCGCTTTTTGCTATAACAACGTCTTAACAAGCGATAAATGAATAAGTGTTCAACGAAATACCCTGTGCTAGCGTTTCAGAAAGGGTATATTTGTGTTAGACTATGGCAAGAATATTAAACTCAGCTTTACTGTTTATAGTACTTAAACAGATAAATAGACCAAAGATAACATATCTTTCAAAATGAATTTTGTTTTAGAAAAGATTTTTTTTCTATAGCTTAATTTCTCACGAATACTATACGAGGTATATGAGATCTGTTCAATAAGTAACATGAATGTTGTACTAAAGTGGGCTATATATATATTTGATTTTCGATATCATTGTTCAAGTCTTTCACTTATGCCAAAAAGTTCGGTCATTTTGCATGCTCAATTAATTTTTGACAGCTGTTTGACTTGACCGTGTTCTGGTTCGTCTGCGATTTTTGCCTGTGCCAAAATATGTTGCAAATTGTTAGCCAAACAAAAAGAAAATCTAACTAATGGTGCCTGCCGTCTGGCTACCTTTCGCCCGAAATTAAAAAGACCTGTGAAATAACGGTATTGTGATACGATTGAGGGGGATCAGACGGGAGAAGCTAGCCATCGTCACAGAAGAATGACTTTTCAAGGATTGTGAAAATTATTCGCAGAAGTGTAAAATATTTTAAATGAAGTAAGTGTTCAAACAGAGACTTTTAAGTTTCATATATAAATGAAACACAATTTGGTTAAAAAAAGAAAAAATAAATAAATAAAAAATAATAATAAATAAAACAAAAAAACTAGAAATTTGTGATTCTTATTTAGATTTCTACTTCTCATAACTCGAGGATACGTTATATACGTTATCCGTTTTATATCTTATCAAATTCATTTATATATTTTATATATATATATTTTTAGCAACATCAATCAGTTATGGCGATTTCTAATACCCTGCATTATGCACTTTGCATTCATCTAGGGTATTTCTAAATAAAATTTAATTACTTTTTAATTTGTTTAGTTGTTATGCGTCAGCTTAACGCAGCTCGACTCTTGCTTTTTATATGTTGATGTATAAAGTTTGCCGGATGTGAAATTTTGGAAGTCTTTTCAAATATACACATAAGTGTGAGTATGTTCATATATATATATAAATGTACCTGATTTGTACAAGTTGTATACAAATTTCGTGGAACAATATTTGTCGTGGTAATTCTCAACACGACTTTCTATCCAGTAAACTTTATGCGCTCCCTATCTCCTCTACTTAAGCAGAAAAAAAAGGGAAAAGAAAGAATTTCGATGAAAGATCTGAACACAATTTAGTTTCGGCCCGCACATCAAGCGTGTGGCAAGTTGAGAGTAGTTGGAGCTGCCGAGCAAAATCTGTAGCAAGTTTGCGGCATATTGCAAAAGTTTTCTGCCAACACTTTGTCACCTCGTGGAGCGTGTCCTGTATCTGAGTCCTGTCCTGTCTGCAGCGCACTTACACTTCGAGTGTAGTCTAATATATGTATATTGCACAGGCACAGAGCGAGTGTGTGAGCTGATTAGATGCTGTATGTGACACATCGTAGGATGTGGGGTAGCCCAGTTCAGTGCCCCCTTCTGGGGGTGCTAGACTCTGCTGGCAAATTGTTGTTTAATTACTTCCGGCACAAAGTGCCAAAGTCAATGGAGTTCGCTTATGAATCTTGGCTCATTGTTATGCAGCATCAACAGATGCCACAAATGAGCAACAGGACTTAATCAAATGCCAGTGAATCTTTCGGCTTTGCCTGGCGCACACACACAGAGAGTGAAATTGAAAGAGAGAGAGAGAGGGAGAAAGAGTCAAGCTACGTGCGAATTATTCATGCTCCAATGACAATTGGCAGCCACTGGAAGAGGGCGTGGGGCGGGGTCGCCGGTACGTGATATTTGACAAATTGTCGATTTGCCGGATAGCAAGCGAAAGCTAATTAATCATAGCGTCTAAACAAATCAGTGTCTGTCGCCAAAGTTACTAATCAACAAAATTTTAAAACAAACCGAAACCTGTTTTCATTACAATTCGAAAATATAAGGCATGAAATCTAGATAAATCATCGAATAGGAGAAGAGGAGTAGAGTGGACGAATACAGAAGTAGATAAGTAGGGAAGTAGAGGAGTTGAGGAATTGAAGTGTAGAGAAGTAGAGTAATAAAGGAGTAGAATCGAAGAGTAGAGAAGGAGAAGTAGAGTGGTAGAGGAGTAGAAAGTAGATAATTATAGAAGTAGAGAAGTAGAGTTGTAAGGAGTAGAGAAGAAAAGTCGAAGAGTAAAGAAGACTAGAGGTAGAGAAGTAGAGAGTAGAGAGAGAGCAGTGGAGAAGTAAATAAGTAATAGAGTTGTAGAGTAGAGAAATAAAGAAGTAAAGGAGTAGAGGAATAGAGTCTAAGAGTAGACAAATGGATTACTAGATAAGTAGAGTAGAGGAGGCGAGTAGAGTCTAAGAGTGTACAAGTAGAGGACTAGATAAGTAGAGAAGCATAGGGTAGAGAGGTGGAGTAGTAGAGAGGTGGAGGAGAGTAGAGCAGTGGAGGACTAGAGAGTAAAGAGGTGTAGGAGTAGAGCAAGGGAGAAGTAGAGTATTAGAGGAGTACATCAATAGAGGAAAGCTTTAAACATTTGTAGATGAGAAAAGATTTGGCTTGATCTATTGAACATTCATTAAAGAGTTACTTATATTCTGATATGCTTAGCATTTTTAAGCCTTTAGTTTAGAGTTTTGTTTAGTTAAAAAAAAAACAGCTAGTAGAAACGGTTGCTCATATTTAATAACAAATTTAATAACAAATTCTTGATGTATAGTTTTTTCTATCTATGTAATAGTATGAATTTATAGTATGAATTTATATATATATATATTGCTATACCTCAAACTATATGTGGCTCTAAAATTATTATTGACTTGTCAGGGAACATAAAAGTTTTTATAATCTACAGCAAGCTCAACCTGTCAATAAATATTTATATTTTTTCTTAAAACTTTTGAAACGAACTTCCCCAATTTAATTTTAGTTTGGAGTCAGCACATGAAGTCATCATCATTTGCTGTTGGTTTTTGGTCATGTTACGCCTGTTGAAAGTTTTTTTTTTATGAACATGACATGCAGAAAACAAGTTGAGCTAGTTTAATAAGTTTGGCAGAGCAAAAAAGTTGTAGTTTTTATTTTTCTGCAAACTTTTATTACCTATAAGCGCCGAGCTGTTAATAGCATAATGTTAAAGTCAGCTTAACATTTAAGGAAATAGCGGATTATTTAGTCGCCTTGTTTAGGGCATGCTGAGCTAGGCAACTTCTTCTTATATTGAAATAAATGAGCTCGTTTAACGCGCTAAGCTTATTATGAGACGCCACACTCTCCGCCCTCTGGGGCCCCCATTTTCTTGGAGAATTAGTATTAAAGAACAGCCAGCTGCTAATTGTAAAATAAACACGAGTTGCAGTTAGCTTCATTAAGAGCCCTTTGGCTATTGGCCGGGACCGGAGTCGGGGCCGGGGCCGGGACTGGGGCTAGGGCCAGAACCTTGGAACTTAAATCCGGCAAACAATGTAAGGCGTATTGTGGACACGGAACTCTGACTCTAGTATTGGTGCTGCTGCTGGCTCTGGCGCTGGCGTTGGCAGTGCAAGGACGTGCAAAGTTCCGGACGTTCTTTGTGTGCCCATGTTCACGTGCATATTATCAAAATAATTATTAAAATTGCTTTTTGCCTGGCTCAGGAGTCTGATAAAGTTGCGTTGGCACAAAGTTGCGGGTGAAAATAATCAAAAAAAAAAAATTAAATAAAAACAAAGGAAACTCTAGTATGAAAACTTTAGTTGGATGTGCCTGACTAGGATATACGGTTACTCTATATTATCAGTTTTTTTTTTTTCAGAGATAATAAGATAAAAAGGCATATATGTATGTATAGTTTACTCTCCTCAGCTGAACTCTATGGCAAGTGCATTTGTGATTAAGTTTCTTAAGTTAAGTTTTTCACTGTTCAAGAATTGTATATAATAGCATGATAGTATAAAGACCTGGCTTTTATATTATAAATTTTGAATTAATGGAAAGTAGAGTTTAAATAAACATTTTAAATATATTTCATCTGAGTAAAGTATTCCAGCAGTTGGATTATAGAATTTTTTTATACTAATTCTAATTGTTAGAAATTATTATCTGCTAAAAAAGGGTGTACTCAGAAATCTTTGCTAGTATCAAAGCTTAGTTAGTATGAAATTAAATGAAATTTTTTTGATTTGTCTATACTATACAAGTCTATACTATGCAACATATATAAGATTTTTATCATATTAATGCTTTTTAGTTACATTTTGCAATACAGGCTTTAAAATTTGATATAATATATATGTCCGGAACTAGGTTCCAAATATTAAATCTGTTGTTGTTAAAGTTTTCGAGATATTTACATGTTGATGTTGTACGTATATGAGTAAGTATGTCTTAGAAGAATGCTTTACATTTTGTCTGTTACATTTATTCAGATAAAACTAATATACCCCTTAATAACACATTTGCGCTCTGGGTATAAAAAATGTTGCACGCAGACAACAGCTGCACGCGGAGATCACACACATACATCTACACACACTTATCCGCGGGTGGTTAGCCCGCATTATCTGAGCTTGGAACTCACCTGAGACTGCCGACGGGCGGCGATGCATACGGAATGCCAAGGAATGCCTCCACCAGGGGCGAGGAGCGCACCACAATGCCGCGCAGCAGGCCGTACCTGGTCTTCACAGTGCTGGCGCTCAGCTTGGCGCCATGGAGGCACTCGCAGTCCGGCCAGAGTGAGGACAGTAGCAGCAGCAGCAGCAGCCACGTGCTGCAGGATGCCATCTGCGCCGGGTCCTGTGTGTGCCATAAATGGCGTTTCCTCTGTTGTTGGCTGCTGCTCGGCTGCTGGCCCGGCGGCTGCGTGCGCTGCCTTTGATTGTGCGCTGGCATGGCCAAAATGTGTAGAAATCTCTTTAATGTTATCAGTCTTATAATGCAAATGGCTCGGCTGCGGCGAATTTGCATTGCCTGCCATCGCGGCACGCTTGCTGCACGAATAGCTCTAATGTAGCTCATCAAGGAACCAATGAAAACGCAAAAGTAAATACGTAGAAAACGCGATTGGATTAGCTTAGTCTGTTTGCTTCTTGAGTTTGTCGTCAATTGGCGCGGCCCGCTGCCGTTGCCGCTGCCGTTTCCTGCTGTTGGCTGTTCTCCTTCGCCGCCGCCGCCTCCTGCTTGCCACTGATTGCCGGCATTTTCATTTTGACAGCCGTGGTGCGCATGTGAAGCTTGTGCTTGAGATAGAGCCGCACCGACATGCTCATACCCTTTCGCTTTGATTTCAAATATTATACACTAAACGCGCTATCCGCCACACAGCAACAATGTCCTCAGTCGCTTCCTGCTGTTGCCCCTACGCCGCCTCGCCTCCGCGCTCTGTGCTGCAAGTAGAGAGAGACAGACAGACAGAGAGAGGTGAGTGGAAACAATGGCAAATGTTAAGTATCCATTAACTTTGGCTCTGGCTTGAATGCGAATGTGTTTAATGGCCAGCGCCCGGTCGCACCTTCTCGCTGGCGAGCTCGAGTCCTAACTGTGCAACGCATCAGAGCGTGGCATCCTTAAATAGCCTTGGCCACAACTGGCCCGAGTTGCCTTTGGAAACTGGACTCAATTCATAGCCCCAGCCCAGTGCAGCCCACCTGTGCCCACCAGCCCACCTGCCTGCCCCAGCCTCAATACGAGCAATTGCTTCTTTTGACCTGGCTTTTATGCGCCATTTTAAATGCGCATGCCGCCTGCTTGCAGTTTGCCTCCCGCCCCGTGCCGCCTGGCCCCCGCTTCCTGCTCCATGCCACTTGCCGCAAACGTTTTATCAAGCGTGGCACACGTGGCGCATACCTCATGAGGCAACCAATATGCCACACACAGTGCAACTGCTGCAGCGCTTTATACACCTGCAAATGAACTGAATTCAATGGACCAAAGATAACAGTCATGAAATATAAAAACACTTTCACGTCTCGCGTTTTTATGAAAAGAAAAAAACTGTACAGATTTTTAGCCCAGTCTTTTTCTATGTGTACTATAAAATATAACTTATTCTTTTGAGCATTTAATAGGATTTTTGTTTTTAAATTTTATTATTTATATTAAGTATAAAAAATGTTATGTATGAATAGCTAATAGTTTTTGAATGCCTGTGAAAAATGAGTTTTCATTTTTGTAATTTATTTCTGACTAGGTCAAACTTTGTCAACTATTCGAAACCTAAACTTAGTTCAGATCTTCACAAGTCTCATATTATATTTTGTTTATATTTTTAGTTTGCTTAAATGATTAGAGAATAGAAATAAAAAAAATTAAAAAAAAAAAATTGTGAAAAGAATAATTATAAATTATAATAATAATTACCTGGTAATTGAGTTAATCTCATAATGGAAATAATTTTCAAAAACTAAGATGAGTGGAAAAGAAGCAACGAGGAGTTTAAGTAATAAAACTGCACATAAAACTGCATTGCATAATGGTTAATGCGGGACAAGTCCTGGTTACAAGTTGCACGGAAGCTCAAGAAAGAGGAAGTCTCTAAGTAGTAATAACAAATGGCTTCCGCACACAACGATGGATGGCCAGGCTAAAGGTCTATACAAAATTAAATCAAATAAAAAGTGCAGAAATAATAATTAAAAAGCAATAGTAAAAACACAAAAATATTATTATTTATTTAAATAATAAAAAAAATATTCTTAATTGTTTATATATTTTTTGTAAATAGTAAATAAAGGTATAATTATATAATAAAATTACAAAATATTATAAAATCTTTTTCTTTAAAACTTTTTAAAAATAATAAAGGGTTTCATTTCATCAAGAATCTTTATGTATATAAAAATATATACAAATTGCCGCAACTTCTGAAATTTGTAAATAAAATCTAATAACAAGAACTGAAGCGCATTTTACAAATTTTCCTTTCTCTTTACAGATGCAGCTCACAGTTTTTTTGTGCTATTAAAGATGCTGTTCCAAAATCAGGCCACTAAAACCAAAATGAAATTGAATTTTTCTTTGATTTTATGCTGTGCTCAGCCCTGGAAAAGCCCATATGTAAATATATATATAAACATATAACATATATATACACATATACAGAATGCGGAATTTCGTTTGAGTGTGTGTTCACTGTAGCGAATCGTTGCGTACGCATAGAAGGGAACACTGTAATGTATCCCGGCGAGCGCAGTGAACTCGAAAGTTTTGTGTCCTCGTTTCTTGGAACTAGCTTCATAAGTGAAATGTGAATATGTTTATTTGTGACAATCAAAGGATCGTTTGAATGTTGTTTTCTTTTTTTTTTATATTTTTGTTATTATTATTGTTTTGCGTTGTTTATCTGACATTTCGTTATACACAAAGCCAACAGTTGCTTGACAAATATTTATTTTGAGCAGCAAAAACTTTGGCGGGGAGTCAGGTAATTAGCTAGAATTTTGTGGTTTGGTATTGTAACTTTTCTATTGTTTAGTATAAGTTTCCTAAGGGAGTTTACTGAGAATTGGCCAACAAGTTTGTGATAAGGAATGACTAAATTTGTGAATAAGTTTAAGTTAGACCTTAGCGAAATTGCATTATTGAAGATTTTTTGACACAGGTCATGGGGATTTAGTAAGTCAAGAAGCAAAAGAAATTTTTTTGATGTGCCGAATGTGAAACCAAAATTGTTCAATCACATCACGTTTTTCTTATCGTTCCCTTTTTTTTTTTACTATATTAATATTTATTATCTGTCGGCTTGACTAAACAGCTATCCCAAACCGTTTCTCAATTTGCTCCACACCCTCTTGTCTTTTACTTTTTCGTGTTTTTGTTGACGTTTTAAATAATAAATAAATAATCTTTCAGAGTTTACTAAGCCGCTATCGCACATCCTATGGTACCTTCTCTCTTATTGTAACTTCTCTCTCCACAATTATAGTTCCTAATTCTGATTCAGCATGGGAAGTATCTGAGCATTTCTGAAGATTTCCAAATGTTTTGTATAATAATGTAATATTTTAAATAAATTATTCGAGTGTTATTCAAACTAAGAAATTATGAAATGAAAGATTGTTATTAGTTCTTCTAAAGTCTAATCGAAAACTGTTCTTAATACCATATCGAATTATAAATTGGTTTGCCTCAATTCACATCAAGTATACGTTGCCAGTCATATTTTATAAAAAATCCTATTCTTATCCGCACTCTAGTTTTAAGCCACATCTTCGATTCAAGCCCGAAGAGATCAACCATAAATTTATATATTCAAGTATGGCATTTATTTTAATCAAAGCCCCAAGAGCTGCTAACTGAGCCTTAATTAAAATTTAAAATCCCCATAAATAGACACACTGCGCTCATTATAAAGTCGACAAGGCTGCCACAAAAGGTTACACCCAGGTTAATGCAATAAGCATAAAGTACCTGCAAATGTTTATACGAAATTTCTTTGTTGTGGTACAGCATGTAAATCTGTTAAATATACACACATACATATATCTAAGCCATGAAAAGCTTAGTCCTTCACTAAACAGAGGACGGAGGAAAAAAACGAGAGGACCCCTTAAAAAAACAAAAACATGGAAAATGATGTGAGCGGTTAAGCTTCTTGGGTCTCATTAACAATGCTCACACATACTCACAAACACACACACACATGCATACATTCGCCCGCACACTCACTCGTACCTCGTCGTAATGCCCAGACACATGACGAGTAGTGTAATTTATCTTTTGGTCTAAACAGACTCGTTTAAAACGCATATATTTCTGAGGCTAAACAATTGACTGAAATGTAACGATTGCGTCGGTCTGCCGAAGACACACACACGCACACACACATACACAGAGACATTTAACCGGAGTCACAGCCGGAACGACAAGCGTACAATTTCTCTAAATTGCAGCTATAAAACTAAAGTTTAACTATGAGAGACCCGAAACCCACACACCACACAAAGCATCGCCAATGTACTAAGTATTCCCCTGACCAGCTACAGCATCAGCTCTTTCATTTCAATCTCTTTCTCTCTGCGAGTGTGTGTGTTGACAACCAAAATGTCGGCACGTTTTTAACAAAATATTTGTATACCCTGTAGCCTTAGAAATTCTAAGCAAAGGTTAGGGTATGAAATGAAGAGTGTTGTGTAACAATGTTTTGAGAAAATGTTATTTATGGTAAAAAATTACTTGAAGTGATAAAATTTGCATTTTTATTGATATAATACGATGTATTACAAAAAATATGCGATAAGTTTATCAATGATAAAACACTGATTTATTTTTATTAAAAATATCAAATCTCACTGTTACTTATTTTGATCCTCCTAAGTCAATCAAATTTGTTTATCATTAATCTAGCGATACTCCACTCAAAAAATCGATAAATATCGATATAATTTGGTTTGTACTTCAATTAAATATCTAGCTGAATTGAAGCACATATGAGTTGTACATAAATAAAATCTTTTATCTTCTTTTGCAATTATAGATATATTCCTAGTGATATTTTTGGTTTTCGCTTGGGATTACGCTTTAAATATATTCGAATAATTTCATAGTATGTAAAAGCTATTCCATCCTATCTTTTTTCATTTATGACAGTCTCGCTTTACCAAACTTAAATTTAACTTTCATACTTACTGGGTATCTTCTAGTCGCCCACTAAGGACACAAATTTTACATTTTTCGTATTTTTACTTCACTTAGTCGTAATTCTGTTTTGGTGTGAGTCATGACAACGCGTTGGCAGTTGGGGCGGGCGCGACCAGTCGTCGGGACAGCGAGTAACAAAATGTTTGGATTTTCAAATAAATTTCAACTTTTAAATTAACTAAAAGCTTAAAACGGCATTTGGCTGCAGCGTTTGCAGCCCCCATTTCGAGGAGGGAGCGGTGGAGTAAGAGTGGGAGCTAAGCAGAGCGAGTGAAGCGTAGCAACATTCTTTTGCGATTTTAAGAGCATGTTTGGCGAGAAGGAAATAGAGAGGGGTAGGGGTGAAGGGAGGATAGGAACAGAGAGAGAGAGAGAGGAAGATAGGGGCTTACCAAATACAAATTGAAGTAGACGTAGCAGAAGCAACGCATGTTTCCGGTATGATAAATATTTACATTTTTGCTTGGCAAACGTCTTTCATGCCATGCGTTTCACGAAGCCCTAAGCCCGGACAGTTTCAAACTCAGCTATGTAATCTGTATACCCTGTTTAGCGAACAAAACTGTAGCACAGTTTTGGGTGTGAAGATATGTCAAAAGGCAGAGGAAAGGAGATAAATGTATATATATATTTAACATTAAAATGAAAATGGGAGGAGCATTTAGAAGTTTGTCTAGATATAGTCATAATAATATTAGAATATGACTAGACTAGACTACACATGTGTGATAGGAAATATGTGATATAGCTAGATAATGAAAGGTATGTCTAGATCACAACTAGATTACGTTAAACTAATATCATTTTCTTACAATCGATAAAAATCGATAACTTTTTGCCTATTGGATAATTTAAGGTACTAAAGAGAATACTATACGACTATTAAATTTTCTGTCAGTTTATAAAAATCCATAACATTTTGTCTTTTGCATAGTGAACACACATTGGGATTGTTTCGATTCGAGTTTCGAGTTCAGACATGTAAATGTAAATTTTGTGAAGCGTATTCAAGTTTTTTTTTGTCCTAATATATGATAATTGTATCTAAATCGCATACATATCCTCTATGCCTATATTTAATCCCTGAATATAAGACAAAGATCGATAACAATAGAACAGGTATCTCAAGTCCTAATCTGCCTCTATCTGTCTGACTAATCTATGTAAAAGCTTCCACAGGATAACTCACAGTCGCGTCAACTGTCAGCTGACACACTTATGTGTGCCGTTCTTTCTGGTTTTCTTTTTATGGCAAATCTGTAAAGACCGATAAAATTGCATATTTTTGCATGAAAGGCAGTCAGATGAGGTAGAATGCGAGCCAACAGTTGCACACAGCGCGTAGAGAAGACGAAGTCGGGTAGAAAAACGCAGTTGAAGACGTAGCAGATAAAGCAGCTGAAGCAGCATCAAGTAGACGTTTCTCCAGGCGACTCACACGTCCATTCAGTTGCGAATATCGGAGCGGGAAAGCGGGCAGCCGGACGGGGGGAGGCAATGACTGCAAATCATGGCAGTGCAAACAGGAAATGTTGCAGTGGCAGACATGCACGCAGTCGAGCCACAAAAAGCAAGAAAAAAAATCGACAAAGAAAATTGCCACACATACTACCACACACACACACACTCACACACACACACACACACACACACACACACACACATTCGCACACACACACATTCGCACACTCACACATTGAGCGTTTGCAACTTTTTGCATTAAAACTCGAAAATAAAAGTTGCAAGCGCATTAAAAATTGTTGCATTCTCCAATTGCATTCACAGTTGTCATACTGGAAATATGTCCTGTGTGTCGCCTGCTTGTCAGCACTTTTCTTTCCGTTCCGTTTCTTTTCTTTTTTTTTTCATCTGCTTTTTATTTATCTTCTATAAGCTGGCTATGAATTCCGCAGACGAGTGCCGCGCGAAGCGTGCCGCGTGTTGCACGCTGCTCGCAGCTCGCAGCTCGAATGTATTGTCATTGTTCGAAGCCATTTAAAGTGATGCGCATCAAATTCCCAGAGACGAATCATCAATTGCGTGTTATTGGCCAGTTAAAGAGTGAGTGGCGTGTGATAGACAACGAGATACCCTCTATATGAACTATAGAAAATTTAATTTATTATGGAAGTTCTTAAATGCATAGGCAAATTGGGACTCCAGACTGGATTGCAGGGCTTGTTCTTATATAGGACTAAGAATTGTAGTATATGCCTATTAAAAACATGTAAAAATGCAAATACTATATGATTTTCTTTAATAAATATAGGGAAATATAATAGAATTAACATAATTTTACAGTCTATATAAAAGAATTTGGGCTGTGTGTTCTTACTTATCTAGTATAGACTAGATATATCCTTAAAGTTTTATATTTTGACAGGTTATCCATCGAAAATTTTAGATCCACGTCAAATCGAAGCCAATTAAATTTGAACTTTGATAACTAGAGAGAAATTTGAGTTGCTGCTAACCTTCTCTATTGTTTGTTAAAAAAAATGTGTAGCGACGCCTATTTTGAAACTAACAAATCAAAGCCAGCGCTGTTAGTTTTGGGGACTCAATTCACTAAGCTGTGCAGATGAATCACTGCTGACCTGTTCTGCTGTTAGAGTCATGAATTATTTACAGACCATTGCGACAGTTCGAAAAAAAAAAAATAAAAATACATGCATGCGTTTGTCAAGGTGAACATTTCAAAATGACTAAAGGCAGGGAAAACAGAAACATGTGGGATTAGATCAATTATGACTACACTCTACTGATACAAAATATGTATAACTTTGTGCAAATTTAAATTTGGCAGTTTCAAAATTGAAAATCTGTTAAAGAAATTAGTGATATAGTAGTAGCTCCCATAGGTTGTGAGACAGGACTAAATTAACTCAGCTCGTCGTCATAATCAAGAACATTTGTATATACTTTGGGGACACTTCTTCTTCTGCCTGTTACATAAATTATTATTAAGTCTATATACCCTGATTTTCAATGGATTCATGGTATAAAAACTTACAGCTCTCTTCCAATATTTAATGAAAATAATTGCATAAAAAGAAATTCGACTCTTCAATTATAATTCATTGCAGTAAATTGCAGTTTAAAGAACCTCATTGACTCCCTTTGAAAAGAAGGAAAATTTCTTTTTAAGCATACTTAGCTCAGTAGTTGGAGGGAAAAAAATTGAAAAGCATAAAAAAGAAAATAAATCTTAAAAATTCGCTTTGTTGCGCAATCAATGAACAAAGTTATGGCTAAAAGGAGCATCGAAAGTGCGAGCACAAGTTGGACGACGACAACTTCTTGAAAAAGTCGCCCTTAAAAAGGCATCTGAGAGTGGAGAGTACGCTTGAAAGTTTCGCAAAAGGTCCTAAGTACACATGTGCCATATTCATGCTGTTCGTAAACATATATTTCAAAAGGAAAAGTTTCCACTGAGAAAACTTGCTAACTAGACATAACTGTGACATAAATGTTATTTAGTTGCGCCCCCGTTTAAAGTCGCTCGAAAAAAGTCAAATGTTTTAACAGAAATTTTGAAATATCTGTGTGATTGGTATCTAATGGATTAGTTCTTATAGCTATTGACGGTTTGTTGTGTATTGCTTTTCATAAATTGAATAATTGATAACTGATAAATGAAGTTGAAAATACAATAAAGAATATCTTTGATAATGACTAAATGTGAAACAGAAAATTTTTTGATATGATAGATACAAAAAGTAGATCAAAAATTGTTTTTTTTTTATATTTTTTTTTGTTGTAGTGATTTCCTTTAAGTTCATCTTATATTCAAATATTTGTTTCTTAAAAAACCCTATTTTTTATTTTATTTATTTTTTTTATTTTTTCTTTAGTTTCTGTTTAATATTTCATATTTTTCAATATAAAAGGCGCATAAGTTGATTGCAGCACAACCTTTAGCAAAGTTTATCTTTGGCTTATTCTGCTGAGAGCTTTCGCTGCCTTCGCTTTCTGTCGCCTTTCTGACCTTCGTCATTAAAATAATTAACGTGCCGTATGCCTTGCAGCTAGCTCTCAGCGTTCCATCGTTTAATTCTAATTAAAAACTCAACTTCGTTCGCTTTGCCGTCGCTTGATTTAATTCTGTGTTTTTTTTTCGTCTTCTTCTTATTTAATTTTTTATCGCAAACTTTACTTGCAGCTTTGACTCGTCTCTACTTCCGGCACACTTTGTGTGCCTCATTGACATTTTAAATTTAAGCGTTTGACAAAAGAAATACAGAAAAGGAAGCAGAAGAGAGCAAAAGGAAGGCAATGCAGCCTTTTCCTCATGCTGGCTGCATTTCACATTTTTTATAGAACATTTTCACAGAGCATCGTTTCTCATCTCTTTGATAAACAGTGGAAATTAACGGAGCTGGGCGGAAATTAAGGAAACTTTCAAGTGAAAGGTTTGATTTACAAAAAAAAAAAAAAATGCAGTTCAGCCAATTGAATGGAAATTCAATGCAGAAATATCTGCCTTAAAATCGTTTACAAAACTAAATCAGAGTGAGGAATTTTCTACATACTTGAGATTTTTCTTGATAGTTACGGAATTTTCACACAGTTAAGAATTTTGCTCTCACATATTTGTGATTTTCTTCGCACACTTTTATTTTATTGAATATGAGAAAAGAGTTATTAGAGTTTAATATATCAATATGTAAGTATATATGGATAGACAACAATTTCCACTTTGCAAACACTTTCCTTTGCTCTCTCTCGAAAACACCTCTACATTAATTCAATTCCCTTTGTAGTAATAATTCATTTAATTCAAACAAATCTGAATAAGTAAGCATTTGGGAGCTGACAAATTGCATGAGTAATCCACAAAGAGCCTATTAAAAAGCAATTTCCCAGTTCATCATAAAAGTTGAAATAAAAAAAAAACAACAAAATGAAAAGGAAGAAAAGTCGACATGTTCCAGCCTCAATATGTTGGCCAACTTGTTTTCGATTTCCGCTCACAAGCAATTGAGGCATGAGATGCTGCACGCCGGACACACAGGAAAATAATTTCATGTTAGGGTTGTCCAACCGCAGCGCTGCCACTCGAGCAGACAGCAGAAAGAGAAATTTCTGGCCTCTGACATTGGGCATGGATTGGACCATAAATCCAATTGTCAACTGTGCCGCAACTTTCTCGTGTTGTCTGCGTACAAAAAAATCATTTTATTTTTCTAATTACAAACAGAACGACCTTAATAATATCCCTCCAGAGCCAAAAAACACACACTCGCATACATATTGAGAACTTTTACAGTTACAATGTGTGCCAGGATCTGCTGTCTGTGTTTGTGTTTTCCTTTTCCAAGTTGATTTAAAATGCTTTATTGACAAAAATCTGCTCGAAAAGAGAGCAGAAAAAATTGCATTTCCGAATGTAATTCGCCAACTTGGCGATTCCTGACCAAAAAAAAAAAGTAGTAGTACTACCGGGAAAGAGTCTATATATACATATATTTATACAGAAAGTTTGAAAAAAAAAAATGAAAAAATGGGAGCAGAGTATCCAAGCGCTTGGCAGGCGGTGTCTCATTCGGTTGTGGATTCAAGTAGGCATGTAACCTCGTTTATTTTTTGCCCAGCATAATGAAAGGGGAAAGTTCTGCAATTTCACCGCCCATGGTTCCGGCCACACACACACACATACACACACACACACACACACACACGTGAGTCGAGTGTGTGAGTGTGTATTTTAGGTGCACTAAATGGCATTTGAAAATGTTTTGTAGTTGAACTTTGGTGCCTGGTGACTGCTGACTGGGTGACGCTTGTTTCGCCTTTGCCATTTGCAGCTGGAAGGCAAAACCAGCTCTGACAGCAGCCTGAGCAGACGAGGCGGCACAGGAGCTATCCTAGCTGCAGGCACGCAAATATAGAGAGACCAGCAAATACACACACTCACTCACACACTCTCACAAATCATTTTCGCACACACTCACAGAAAAAGGTCAAATGTGAATTATAATTAAAAAACAAAATGAAAGCGTAATTCTTTTTCTAGGAAATTGAAATAGCAGCCCCATGTGGACCGCTCGCTGTGAAGGCAGCCGACGTTCTTGAGAGTCAACTTTATATATATATAGTATATATGTAAATATATATTTGCGTAGCTCTTGCAGCCGAAACATAAACAATGTTAACTTTCATAACTTAATTAATTCAGTTTAACTTTGTGTTAATAATAGCTTGCATATCAATTTCTTGCTTTTGTTGTTTCTTTCCCGCATAGAAACGAAAACAAAGAACATTTTTTTTATATTATCAATTTTATATATTTCATTTAACATTTCTTCATCAATTTGCATATTTCATAGAATCCCCAACAAAGGCTGCAAAGTATGCAATAAAATTTTGGAAAAAAGAGATATTGTGTGCTTTACGCTTTGTGAAATTTAATATTAGTTTGAAATACTAGAACATAAAATATGATTTTACTTAATGGAAGAACAGTTCGGTTTTTATTAAAGTAAAATGAAAACTTACCCAGATATTCACATAAACACACACGATTTCTATAATGCCAGCTATCAGTAGAAGGGAAGCAGGGTTTTACTTAGGTACATCACTAGAAGAAGAAAAGATAAACGAATATGTTAGAAGAAAAGAAATGGTATATATTGCAGAAAGAGTAAAAAATATATGTAAAGTTATCAAAACGGAAAGGGAGAGAGAGACCGATAAAGCGATATCGATAAAATAGGGGTAGACTAAGAAAACATCAAGAAAGAATATTATGGAATATGCAATGAGAGAAACATAGTCTATATTTCTTTTATTCTTGAGAAAATAGATCTTTATCTCTCTCTTTCTCTCTCTGCCTTTCGAGGAGTGAGATAATATGATAGAAATCGAAAGAAGAAGATACGAAAAATCGGTGAGAGATTCCGAAATAATATTAAAAATTAAAGGAGAGAAAATGAGATAATGATAAGGAGTGTGAGAAACAGATATGTAATGTATAATAATATAAGTGAGAGAGACAAAGAGAGCAAAGAGAGTTAGAGCAAATTAGATTTAATAGAAAGAGTCAAACAAAAAGAAAAAGTGAGATCGTAAGGCAGGTAGAAAACCCGAGCGAGAGAGATAAAATCGACTGTAAATAGGAAATTTGAGATTTGGATTGTCAGCAAAGCAAAGACTATGTCTTATGCATTCACATTCTAATTTTCTCGAGCAATTTTCCTAAAATTGTATAAATGTTATAATTTACACTTATTATTTATGTATATATATACAATATAATAACAATATGATTAAGCTAAATAAAATGCATTTGAATCTACCGCAGGAACTCATGAGAATCGCATAACAGAGCCATGCTACCTTATTTTGTCTGCATTGTCGCACAAATGGAAACCCGAAACAGGCTTATATCGCATTTACGTGCTATGCGTGAATTGTATGATGCATTATTTATGACTAAACTTTATGGAAAATGATTATTTTAATAATGAAAAATACGGCAACTTTTTTGCACATCTGAATTAATTATAAATTGATGGCGAAACTTTACGCAGTCTGCTGAATTTATTTTTGTTTTTTGTTTTTTTTTTTAGTTTTTTTTTTTTTTTTTTTTTTTTTTGGCTATTGTATTTTAGTTTTGCCAACTGAATTGGCTTAACTGGAGATAGTAATAAAACGTAATAGTAATTATCATAAAATATAAAATAAACAATTGAAAAATAGAAAACATTTGACAGTTTTTGTGATAAGCACATTTAAAATTGACTGCAGCAATGCATACAAAATGTGAATATGTCAAGATAGAAATTATTTAAAGGGGATTAAAAACATTTGAACATTTGCACATTTTCGCATTTCACTGCGCTATAAATCATTCGACTAAATGGGAAAACAATTCATTTAGATGAAATTGTTAGTTTGACCATAATTATATGACGTTCACTTAAAACACCTCAAATATTTAATCAACCATTCCGACTGGGGGCAGGAGAAGTGTAAAATTTATGTGCTGCATGTTGGTGTCATTTGATAATGTGGAAATATATCTAAAACAACGACTTGGCAATTCTCTATGGTCAAATTAAAGTTTGATATATGTATGTATGTGTGTGCATGTGTGTGTATTAATTGCATGTGTGGGCATGGTCTGAGCTCTAATTAGAGCCCAGGGACTGTTGCGCCTAATGGCTGCGTCCCAGCTTAGATGCAAATGAGCTCGAGTTGGGGCGTAGCAATTGAAACATGGACTAGCAGCTGATTTGCGCACTACACGATGCCGTGTGTGTGTGTGTGTGTGTGTGTGTGTGTGTGTAGGTGACTTGGGGGCGGGATTAACATGGAAATGAAGATGAAGACATCAGAGATGCTCGTTTGTTTTTAGTGGGGCAGGCACAAAGTTTCGAGCTCCAGTTGACCAATTCACGCAGGCATAAATTATTTATGACTGCGCCAGGGCAAACAGTGTATGTGTGTGTGTAAGGATATCCGCAGGCAAATACTCAAGGACTATGGCATGTACTCAGATATGAGTAAGTGCTGTAGTTGAGCTGTTGGCATGCTGTGTAGTGGGATAATAAGGCATAGCAATAGTGTTTCGAATACCCGACTCCGCCATCCCCCACTCCCCGCACACCTTGGGCGCCATGTAAACACGCAACTAGGCTCGTCTGTCGTATTTACTATGTGCTTAGTATAATTAAATGGGCCTAATGCAAATGCCCACGTTTCGGGACAGCCTCCTCGGCTAGAGTTTATATTCATCATCCGCCTGGGCGGGCAGTTCGAACAGCTGCGCGACAGGAAGTGAATGGGAAAGCGAATGCGGATGCGGATGCGGATGCCAAACATGGATATAAACATGGTCATGAGCATCGACATCGACATCGACATGGACATGGACATGGATGGGTACACGATGCCCTTAGTCTACGGCCGGGTCGTGTTTTTCGCATTCGGCGAGTGGATTTTATGCGAAACTGTGAGATCCTTTTGTAATTTAATGAATATGTAAATTAAAGCATGCACTTAATGCCAAACATAACACACACACACACGCACTCTTAAGTATCTGCGTGTGTGTGTGCTCATTTACAATACATGCAGGAGGCTATGTAAATATATATACTTATATATATCGAGTCGTTAATTTATTGCTGCCTTGAAGCGGAAACTTTCAATCGGTGCCAATGGAATTAATCGCACAGACAAAACATACTTGCCATTAAGTACGCACACACACACACACTCACACTCATGCATTTATGCATGTGTCTCTGTTAAGTGTATATCTTTCATGAAGAGATAACACTAGAACAACAACGAGCACCGTAGCACAATTTCCCTTTGTGTGCGGTAAAAACAATAGCAGTTTGTGTTAGTGTTAGTGCGAAGCATCTTGAATACAATTCGATTTGAACGGCAGCTCCTCTGTAGCCGTGCCACGCCCAGCAGCAAAACTTGTGCACGTTCGCTCTCTCTCTTGTTTTGACAGCAATCCATTTGAGATTTGCCTCTGCCCGCCGCTCGCACTGATGAAGAACTTTGCCATGCATTGAAGTCGATTAACCCATTTTCCGTGAACCGCCTGCCAAAAACTTGACAATCTCTTGAGTTTGCCAAACTAAATTGCGCCCAAAGTGGCTGTTGATATTTAACATGCATGTTAAATCTATACATTGAGTCAGTTAAGCTACTGTGTAGTTATAAGGGGTTTGAAATATACATATGAATATTCCAGCTATAGATAGTTTGAGTAACATTTGGTAGTAGAGCTATACTTGATTGTTGTCTGTTGACATTTAACATGCATGTTAAAGCTAAACATTAAATAAATTGAGATACTATGTAGTTTTAAGGGATTTGGAATATTAAGATGAATATGCAACAATGGATAGTTTGACTAACGTTTGGTAATCTGAATTTACTTGATTTTTGACTGTTGATAGTTAACATGCATGTTAAAGCTAAACATTAAAGAAGTTGAGATACTATGTAGTTTTAAAGGATTTCGAATATTAAGATGAATGTGTAGCTATAGATAGTTTGACTAACGTTTGGTAGTAGAGATCAAATTTGATTGTTAACTGTTGATATTTAACATGCATGTTAAAACTATACATGAATATAATTGAGCTGCTAAACAGCAGTTATAAAAGAGATTCATATTGGACTATGCCAGCCATAGATAGCTTAATTAAAGATTGGCTAAGGTTTGTCAAAATAGATTTACTTGAGGGTGGCTGTTGATTATTAACATGCATGTTAAAGGTACACGGACTGCTATGTAACTATTTGTAACAGCTGTATCTAGCTTAACCAAGGCTTGTCAAGCTAGATTAACTTGAGAGTAGCTGTTAATATTTAACATGCATGTTAAAACTGTGGTTATTATGCAGTTCCACATACTACTCATATCGTACAGACAAGTTGAAAACTTGTGCAAGTTTGTGTGTAGCATAAATTTGTAGCATAGTTAGTTTAATAATTTGTTCATGCAGACTGCGTGCCCTCGACACAGGATTCTCGCAGATATGGAATATATATGGCTGAAATAATTGTCAGCTTTATCTTGCGAGCAATTTCGCCACTCATCTTATTGCCCATTTTTTTCTTCTGCTGTAGCTGCCAGCGCCTGCCACTAATTAATTCTTATGTGCAATTAAAACCAACCCATGTAGGTCAGCTGTAAAAACAATTAGCTCTTTCCCTTCACTTATATTTTTAAGGACACCAGAATATGAAAGACTTAAACCATGTTGTAAGGCGAAGGAATATTTAAGAAAAAACTACAGTTGAATGTTTAAGATGACTGACTGAGTGATTGGCTGAGAGACTGACGGACAGATTGATTTTTACAGAATTTATCCAAGAACAACACTGAGTGTGTGATGCAGTGATTGATTGATTGATTGACGCTGAGACTTCATTTAAAAACACTTTTACAATTTGACTTCAGTCTACATTGAATTCATATTAAATTTGAAGATACAAATTTTAAGTTTTATAAATTTACTTATAAAATAATCTCTTTAAAGAACACAAATTTTATAAATGTATTTTTAAGAGTCTTTAGTAACTAGAGAAACATTGTTGTTATAGATTTAAGTAGACAACAGTTGCCTTTGGTGTAGGACTAAAAATCTATTTCCATTTTCTATTTTGCGTGGGAGAATTACGTAGAAGAGATGGGAGGTGTTAGTTGTTAAGATGCGTCGCTAAGGTAGAGCACATGCATATACTTATATAAATAACTGTTATAAGTGGGCAGTTGGCTAAAAATGACGAAAGTCGAAAGTCTCAAAAGTTAATGACCTTAGACCAAACATATACAATTTAAGTGAATTCCATTATTATAATTGGAATATATTTTATGGTATTTTTGTCTACTGTTACGGCACGTGTATATCAAAGTTTTTGACTGATTCACTGACAAACAAATTAATTTGTTGCTGATCAAAACACGGCCTGAATTTGAAGAGCTCCAATTTTTAAAAGTTAGTAAGTTAGTTTTCCTCGGGGCTTTTGAAAAGTTAGACCAACGTAATTGAAGAAGAGGGAAAATGAAAAACTGAAAAAATATTTATGGAAAAGACGTGAGTATGAGTCAGGTCAAGATTAGTCAGACGCAGAAGATGCAGGAATATATTTTTAAATATTTTTAGTGTAAAAAAAAGAATTAAAAAAATATATGTACTTAAATATGATTCTAGTTAAGACTAACTCTTAGCAACAAAAATATTACCCTAAGCAACGCGATAAATCTTGCTGTTCATAAGAATTCATATAGGCTTGAATATGTTGATGAAGATGTTTATGGCCCTTCTAAATACTGCTACTACTAACTGTTTGATTTGCTTAATCTTATAGTTTTTTTTATATAAAAAGTCAGTATAATGAAAGAACTTTTTCAAGATTTTGACTTTTTATATAAAAAACTTAAAGATTAAGCAAATAAAACTTGAAGTTCCTTAAATGTGAAGGGATTTCTTTTCGAGCTCTCAACCCAAACCCACAAAAGTTGTCAACACTTACAAAAGTTTTTCAGGTTTTTAGCAAACTCTGTGAAATGTTTTTGGCCAGAATAAATAATGCTGTTCATTTGGCTTTTGGGAGCTGCTTTGCTGTTCATATGTTGGCTTCCAGCGCTGCTTTGGCTTGTTTAACTATTTCAGTTATTCAAACTACATATTTAACTATCAATTTGCATAATGAGCAAACAGGGTTCGCTGTGTGGGGGCCAAATGAGTGGCCGCGAATGTTGACAACGCACTTCGATGTAATTGCAGTAATTGGAAGAGTTCGCCGTGCTGCATAAAGGCCAATTCATATGAAAATAAGTTTAATTAACATGTAATCAGAGTCGTAACGACTTTGTGTTGCTACCAGCATCAGCAGCAGCAGCAGCAACTCGTAAATGTATATTTTGAAATTGGCATAAATTTAATTTGGCTCCCATTTCCCGACACTTTGTGCTGCATCTCCATCTCCCGTGTGCCATTTAAAGGAAATATAATTGCGTAATAAAAAACAATAAAGTTGAGACTGTAAAATCAACTGCATAAATCAGCCAACCCTCTCTCTCTCTCTCTCTCTTTCTCTGCGGCGCTCGTGCGTGCTGCCAGATGCGAGCTAAATGGCATATCAATGCGTGATTACGTATACGCCGCTTGCGCCCGACAACAAATTGGGGACACTGGCCGCCTGTTCCCGTCAGAGCGGGAGCTGGGAGGGAGTGGAGCTGCTCGCTTCATTATGCCGAATGCCTACGTGCACTACTTATTTATCAAGTGATGGCGGCGGCGCCTTTATTTATGCGCCAAGTGCGTCGTCCTGCGCCTGTTTCCGCGTCATCAGCGTCTGTGCAGGACAGCCAGAAGGACGCTGTATAAAAGTACAGAAATGTGCTGCATAGCTTGGCGAGTGTGTGGGTGTGTGGGGGGTGTGTGTGGGGGGTGTGGGGATGGGTGTGTGTTAAGCGCGTGGCGCTGTTGGTAATGAGAAAGAACTCTGCTGCCTCGCATGTCCTTAGCCCCCTGCTGCTGCTGCTGCTGCTGCTGCTGCTACTGCTGCTGATGATGTTTACGTTTGAATAATTTATGACACAATAAAAATGTGGAAAAAAACGCACTGCAATTGCCGCAAGGTGCAAAAGTCCAAAGCGTGGCTATGGAAATGCCATTTAGATACATCCTGTGTATAGCAACGCGCGACAGGCAACATCCTGTCTGGAGTCAAGAGTCGTTTTTATTCATTCAAAATATATATATATGAAAAAAGACGAGAAAGAAAATGATAATTGGCTACACACACACACACACACATACTCACACAGTCACACACATTGGCATGGTCTAAAAACTGACAGGCCAAAGGGATGGACAGCTTAGGCAGGCGGCAGCTTTTCAGTTGCCAGCCAGGACATTGGGCGTGTGTGGGCGTGTAGCAGCAGTGTGTGTGTGTGGCCGGCCCAGAGAAATCAGAAACAGTCGCGAACGGAACGGAAACTGTAGCTGAAAGTTGAATGGCATTTGCGGCATAGTTGCACAGCAAGAAAGAAAATACAGCAGCACAAAAAAAGGGAATATAAATTGCCTCTTAAATATGGAATAAGTGCGCAAAAGTCGACAACAAGCGTGCAGCAGCAACAACAAACATGCACATAGATAAACTATATAGCCTGCTGGCCAAGATAAACACACACACACACACACACACGCGTACAGCCTGATTTACACAGACAAATAACGAAGATGTATCCGTTTGCACAATAACAAAAAACAAAACCAAAACAGAAGGCCCAAAATACAGAGGACTTGGGCCGTTTTATGGAGCGCACACTGTGATAAAGTCAAGTGGGCGTTCTTTGTATGTGGGCGTGGCCACCTTTGATACGTTTTTGTGCCCATTTATATATATGTATATATGTTTTCTGGTGGAAATAAACGGAAAATGCCTTGATAACGCGCCACACGCACCGCCCCCTCCCCCCTTCCCGCATGGCCCCGCCCACGCTCATTTGACAGGCTAAACCACTTCGTTATTCGATTCAAATTTTCGTTTTTATTAAAGCCAAATGAATTTGACGTTGCGTGCAGCATCATCATAAGCTTATTTGGATTTATGTCCGACAATCAGCTAAATGATTATTCAGAGCTGCAAGTGCTGCAATAAGGCTTCACCTTTCATTTATCAACGAAGATGGGGATGTCGGCCAAAAGGTCTGACAAATTGTTTTCCATTTAAATGAACTCTTAAAATATGGCATAAATTAAATGCGAATCAATTGATTTTTGAATTCGAGCCACTTGCGAGTGCTCAACAAATACCAAAAGCGTTTCCAAAGCGCAAAACTTTTGCCAAAAAACTTATTTTACAATTTGTGTTAACAATTTATTTGTACAACTAGAAGGGGGCGGGGGTGGGGGTGGGTGTGGTTAGTTAACATGAAGTTGTGCATGTAGAAAGAGTTAGATGAAAACTTTTGAGCATATATATTTTGATAAGTATTCAATTTATATATATATAGAGACTGAGAGAAACTTTGCAATGGGTTAAAAGTAATAAAACTAGAATTTGATGCAAATCATTATTCAAAATTGGTTTTGTCTGAAAAAATATATAAAAAACTTTTGAAATTGCAGTAGATTGTTAAGATGTGGAACTAAGGAACATTATTTAAATTTTCAACTCGAGTTGTTATAGAAGAATATTGAAGATTTAAGAGTAGAAAACTCGAAAAGTATTAAAATTACATGAAATATACTTCCTGAAATAAAATAAAAATAAAAATAAATTAAAAATACATAAAATACAGTTGCATAATTTTGAAATAAAAAAGCTAAGAATATTCATGTGGAAAACTAGCTGCAAACTTTTAATGATAAAAAACTAGCAACTGTCAGCCAGCAGCATTCCGCCAACGCGCAGTTAATGCACGCTGGCTACACTCGCTGTGACTTTTATTCAAAAACTCTAACTGCGAAATTTTTAACTAGTTAAAGCTTAGAGCAGCGCAACGCAGATGAAACAGTTGGCAAAAGGAACATCTCCTGATGAAAGTTGTCGGAGGTTCATCATACAACACAGTAAACAAGTAATGTGTGTGTATCTATCATTAGATATTGTATAATCAACTTATAAGAAATCTCGCCTAGAAAACCACATTTTCAATTATATTTCAGTTTGAAATAAGTAATAATATTATCAATTTATACTAAAGCAACTCTTAAGTCTATCTTTATGATCTGACTAGCTTACACTTGCGTCTAGCAAAGGATCCAGTACGTCTCGCAGTATATGTACATATATGCAATAAATGGATAGAATTATGTATTTATCTATCTATCTACCTTTCTCTAAATATCCATATTTATGTAGGAATGGAAATGGAATTTAACAAGAATTTATATCTTTTCTAGATAGACAACAAAAAATACACAATAATATCATTACTTTATATATTTTTTCTATATTTCAATATAAGAAAGAATATGTATATTTTTTATACTTGAAAAATTTCGAAAAGTATAACAAAATAAATTGAGCAGTATACAATATTCTTGAGAGTTTCTTAATACTCCTCAGAGTTTCGTACAAAACTCATTGGCCTAAAGTTTCTCACTTGAGAATTTTTAATTCGAGTCTAAGCTTCAGCTCATCCTCATCGCAGTATCCTTCCACTCAGCAGAAAACATCATCATGGGAATATCTATATTTAACTGTCTATCCACGCCCAATAAGTCCTTCACTCTGCCACTTAAGCCCTGCCACAAGGACTGCGCACAGAAGTATGCAACGAAAATGTAGTTTCATTTGAAAGAATTACTAACAAATTGCTTGACAAGACAATTGATTAGGGTGACCATTTACCATCAATCTTGAGTCTGAGTCAGCTTAGGGCATTACTCAACATGTAAGACATGTATTTGAGCATTGCCAACTATGCGTATGAGTAATAATGCATAGATTAGAAAAATGTTTCGAGCTGATGAAAAATGTTATGTGACGAGTTGTCGTCATATAGCGTATAGATGTGTAATGGAGGGGGCTATAATTTACAGTTATTTTCTATGTAAGTTTAGCATTTATCCATAAGGAACATTTGATATCCATATTGAGATTAACTTTGTGTAACATTTTTCCAGTGATTTATCTTTAGCAACACATTTTATTATAAATTTTGTAATTTTGTATCACAAGCAAATCCCATAAATTCTGCTTATATTATATGCAGCTATCTGGAACACGTTTCTCGAGCTGATAAGAAAGTCGAATAAATTGTTTGGCATATTTTGTAAAGGCGATGTAATTGCTCTTCATCGAATATTCAGCTCTTGGCTATTTGGCTTAGCGTTGATTACCTTTGTACCGTAACACGGCTACAAAGAGATGCCTTGGCAGCTAAACAACAGCTTAGCAGCAGAGGCAGTAGCAGCGGCAGCAGCTGAGGCAGCAATTTGCACGCCAAGCTGAAAAATGTTGTTACAAATACAAAGACAACAAAAAGTCATTCAAGATTGTGTCCTTTGTGGGGCAGGGCACGCCCCACGACTTTTGCCATGACTGGCAAACAAAAGTTGCCGCTGGCAAAGATATGCTAAAACACACACACACATATGCGGACACCCACACACACACACACACACACACACACTCAGAGATTCTCGCACACTCACACATGTGAAACGTGTCGCTGGCATTTCGACTTCATGGCCTTGCTTCCATTTTTAGGTAGCAGCACGCACACACACACACACACACACAGACACGGCGCCCTGTAAAAATCCCACTGCACATATTTCAAGCAAAAATTTCAATTAAGACTTTTACTCTGAATTCATTTTTATTGTTGTTGCTGCTGTTGTTCTTGTTTTTTTTTTTTTTTGCCTCGTGTTTTGTTTTTGCTGCCCGCCATTTTGTTTGTTTTCGCTGGTGCTCGTCGTTGTCGTTGTAGCGCCCCTTTTGCTGTGGATCCTCTGCTCGCCTTGCCTGGTAATTTTGTATGTTATAAACGGAGCCAAAACACTTTTGTTTGCTCTAACCGGATGCAATTTTAATCTGTCGGAATGTGACAGAAACAAGCGGGGAGTGAAACAGCGGGAGCGGAAGTGAGAGCGCGAGTGAGAGCGAGACGGGGAGAGCACCAGACGGAGCGGACGCATGAAATATTGACTGCCAAGCCACAAATACAAATACAAATACAAATACAAACACAAAAACAAATACAGTTACAGCTAAGCAGCACAAAAGGCAACTGGGGAAGGGAGGGAGATAGCACACATAATATTTTAGTTTTTGACCCAAAAATGTCAGTAGGACATGAGTTATCACCGTTGCCGTTGTCGCCGCCATTGCTGCCGACATCAATTGTTGTTGTTGCGGTTGTTGTTTTAGGCTTGCAGGTTGCTCTTTCGCTTTGCCTTTTGCTTGCGTTAAGTGTGTTTGCAGCAACAACAGCAACAACAACAACAACCACAACAGTTGTGCGGGAGAGCCAAAAGGCGGACGTCTTCGTGCGTAACTCGCGAGCACGCACGACACCCCACAATACGAACCCGAGCATACGAAGGCGCCCACTGATACCAGCCGCTGTCGCTGCCGCTGCCACTAGCGCTGCCATCGTCGCTGTCACCTCTTGAGTCGTTTTGGTGAGGCGACGACTGTCACTTCAAGAAGGAGCAGCAAAAAGAAAGAAATCTGTTTCGGGCGTTTTTCTTGACACTGCTTGCCCAGCACACCCCTTGCTAGCACGGCCGCCTGTCTTGAGTTGTTGCCTTTTTGCATGACTTATTTTGCGCTCACCTTTCGTACTGATGCTGTCGCTGTCGCTGCTGCTGCCGCTGCCGCTGCTACTCCCGCTGTCGCCAACAGCAAAGCTGCTTAATCGTCTTTGTCCTTTTTAACTTATGCGCCGCCAATGTTGCTGTGCTTTGCTGTGGTTTTTTTCCACTCAACTTTAGTTGGCAACACTCTTTTTTTTTTGCTTTCCTCTGTGCGTGTGTATATTGAAATTGTGTATTTGCATCTGTATTAAGTAGTTACACAAATACAGGCATAGCACAGTTCTTAATGTGTCGGTGTGTGCGTCTGTGTGTGTGTATGCGTGTTTGTGTGATATTCTTCACTTTTGCTTTCTTTCGGTCGCTTGTGCGAACGCAGCAGTATTCAACAAATTGTTTGCGTTCGTCTATCTCACTCTCTCTTTCTCTTTATATTTCTCTCTCACTCACTCTTCACACCTCATAGTTTGTTCTGGCTGCAGCTGGATCTCACAGTTAATTGAGCCGCTTTGCATTTACTATGATTTCACTCACTCACTAACTCACTCGTTGGCGCACGTTTCGCTACGCTTTTTGCAAAACTGGGTTTATGGAGTTTCAAGCTTTCACACAAAAAACACTGTGCTGCGTGTTACGGTTTTTATTTGATTTTATCCGTGCGCCGTGTCCGTCTGCGTGCGCGTTCGCTCTGGATCTGATGCGACGACGATGCTTCGGTCTCTAATTGCGTTAAAATATTTTTGCTCCCACAACAACAGCATCCGCTACAACAACAACAACAACAACAACAACAACAACAACAATGATAGCTCACTGCGCTCTCCAATTTGTCTGTCTCTTGTGTGAGTGCCAGTTGCTTCTTCTTTCAATTCGCACAGTTCAATTTCAAGTTGAAAAGTTTTTTTTTAACCATCGGCAAACGCACACAGACACACACACGGACACGCACAAACATGCAAAATGTGTGTTTGAATCTGACACTGGCTCTGGAAGCTATTCCTGCTGTTCGCCTTTTACCGTTCAATGCGAACAGCGAACACGACTGTGACTTCGTGCTGCTGCTGCCGCTTTGCTGTTTCTGTGTGTGTGTGTGTGTGTGTGTGTCTGCTCGTATGTTCGCTTGTATGTATGTACATGATTTCATGTTGCCATCTCGCCATTGTTGTCTCCCAGCTTCGTTGCTGAGCAGAGAGCAGCGCTGCTTTCACACATTTCAAATTTCGGCGCAAGCTCAGTTTATTGTTGCCATTCACTGTTGTTCTCATTTCCCTTGTATTTGCTGTTGTTGTTGTTGTTGTTGCTTTTGGTGCTGCGTTGGCATTTCCATAGAAACGTTGCTCCTTGTTGCGCTCAGCATCTATTTCTTGCTCCCTCTCCCAATGCTGCTGCTGCTGCTGTTGTTGTTGTTGTTGTCGCTTGCTGATTTCTCACAGTTTTACTTCGTGTTCTGTGTTCTCTCGTTTCCCAGGCCCGCGAGCGTTTGCGAACATCAACTCAGTCGCCAGCATTTGGCGCCTTAGAACATTACCTAGAGCATTAACCACAATCAAATTGAACTTAAAACAACTATAAATTGTTTGTTTGTTGACTGAATAAATGTTTACTTTTTAAAAATATTTGTACCTTTTGGTTTTATTATGTGCTTAATATATTTATATATTGTTTTGTTTATGTTTTGTAAATTTCTTATAAAAATATTCAAAAATAAACTGAAAAGTAAATTTCTTATAGTCAAATTATATTGAAATGATAATAGATAAAATGGTATGTACATATGTATGTATGTATGTAAGTATGTACAGTGGCTCACAGCTTTTTTCAAACAGCACTTAAAAAATATGTGTATATCTCTAAAGTCAAAACTCGAAGAGATTTAAAAAAAACTAGATGCTAGATGGTTGTCTAATATTTTAACTGATACAAAATGAGCTTATTTATTTTTTAAATATTTCTTAAACTTTTAATAATAATGAAAAACTTAAAAATGAACAAATTAGAGCTCCACAGGTATTATTAAAGTTATGCTTTTTATGAAAAATATTCAAAATATTGTACTGAGATGGTTAACAGTAAGTCAGTTGCTATTTTGCAACTTTAGCTGTCAAGTTTTGGAAGATATTTTACGTCACCGCCTAATTTCCAACGTTTTCTTCCTGATAGATGGGCCCCGAAGACAAATCTTGAAGGACCATAAAGAAAAAATTAATATGTTGTGAATTTGGGAATTTCCGGTCTAGAAATGGAAAATTTATAGATAAAGAAATATTTTTTATAGATTTAAATAACATTACACTACGCCATCATCAATCCAGAGTTTGAAGTTGTACAGACTTAGAATCTGTCATATGAACGATCTGAAAAATGTATTTCTTAAGTTTATTTGAGCAAATTATAGAGACAATATATAAACATAAATCGTAGATAAATATTGTAATTTATTGACAACAAATTTCTTCAACATGTGCGTTTGAAGAAATGCAACTGTGCGAAAAATAAGGGTGTTCATACAAAAAGGAGTAGTGGTGCTATTATTTTTTTCAGTATTTTTTCGACTTTTTTGAGAATTTTTCGAAATATATAAAAACGTTGAATATTTTTATGATACTTGTTATTTGTTGCAATAATGTATTGTTATCCGCGTTTAAAAAAGTAATCAGTAGATCAATACACTGATAAATGTATCGAGGAGACCTTCTTAAACTTTGCATTTGCAAGTGGTGCTATTTTATTTTTCACAGCTGTATAAACATAAATCGTAGATAAATATTGTAATTTACTGATATATAAGTTAGCATTATGTTTAAATTTCGAAAAACTAAATAGATTAAAAATGTTCTATGTATTTAAATCAAAACATACACATTTAAAATATCTATTTTGATTTTTTAAATTTTCTTTTATTCACACTTAAAAAAGAATTTCAATATTTTAAGCCCCAGTCCAAGTTTGAGCCACCTTTAAGCAGCGCTAATTAAATTATAATTAATTGTATTAGTATTAATTTAAACGCTGCATAAAACTGGGTCAGTTTTCGCTTCAAATTTAATCAGTTGTGGAAACAATCACATAAAAAATGTAAAATGAAGTTATGCAAACCCAACTTAAGCGCAGCTTAAATATTTGTTTTCATATTTATATACATACTCGTATATAGTTTTTTTTTATTCTCCTCTGTTATTTTGAACGTTTTTATGTGTGCTTGACACAACACCTTGGCTGAGTAGTCCGCCCCTGGGCGTGTCTCTGCCACTCAGTACGCCATTGTTGGCGGTGCTCCATATTATATGTATGTATGAATAAATATGTGTATGTATGTGTGTGTATATACATATGCATATATGTAATTTGAATGTGTGGGTTTTTTTCTCGCATAGTTTGCCGGCTGACTGGCGTTGTTGTGCGTGGTTCTCTATTGTTGACGTTGGCTCTGGCTTTCGCTGTGAATGCGATTGCAAATGTATGAGTGTGAGTGTGTGTGTGAGTGTGTGGATGTGGCTGTGGATGTGGATGCGGCCTGTGGTTGTTTCTGCACTTGTCGAGCACCTGGGCGAGCTCTGCTTGTTGTGTTGTTGTGGTGGGGGTCGCCGGCTCTGGCACACTGTCTGAAGTGCAAATTTGCTTTAATTATTTCGTGGCAATGGCAACGGCAACGGCAACGGCAACTGCAGCACGCGTCATCATCTACCTGTCAGCAGCTCCTTCGCTCGCCCCTCGCCCCTCGCCCCTCGCCCTTCGCCCTTGCCACGCCCCACACACCCCAAACAATCCACAAAATCAGTTGTGGACACGAACGTTAGCATTGCTGGCGACAGCGACATTTAGTTGCGCCCGCGAGCTGAAATTTTTTATTTCAACTCCTCGTCGCACAGGTGTCTGCTCACCTGCTCACCTGCTCACCTGCTCACCTGGCGCACTGCACTCTCCATCTGTTGACATGCATTGGGCCAAGAGGGATTGTTTTTTGCTTTGCCTTTCCTGCTGAATCACAAAGTTTCCTTCTTTCTGTTTAACGACTAAATTTGTTGAAGATTAGATTAGGGATGCGTTCTATTCCCTCTCTGGGTTTTCAGATATTTCCCCAAAGGTTTGCTGGTGTTAGAGATGGGCGCGAGACAGGCAGTATTGGAGAAATATGGAATGAGTTAGGTGTGTGACTGTGTTTTAGTTTTGTTGTAAGTCAGAGCTGTTCTTTTATAGCGCTGAGATCGTATTCTATGGTGACTTTCTTATGTTGTTATGGAGTTTCTCTCAGCGTAGAGTGTATTTCAACTGCAGATATGAGTAACCATATTTGAAGTTATTTTTCTGAAATTTATATATATATTAGTGTATTTGGTGTATGTCTATGTATAATCAGTTTAACTGTTTTTAGGTTCTTAATTTGCTAAAAAATTAGTAAATACTATTATTTAAAGTAATTTTTTTGATATTGTATAGCTGAATTTTCTCAAGTTTCAGGAATGTAAAATCTAACAAGAATTCGCTTTAAATTTAGTATAGTTATAGATAAACGCAGCAAGTATTACTAGTATTTTCTAGTATTATTTACACTAGTTTTGCATGTTTATTCATTGAAGGTATATATAGTATTTATCCTATTTATTGTATAAAGTAATTCTAGTATAATAAATAGATCTTTAAAGGCATATTAGAAAAAGTTCAATAGCGCGTATGACATAGACAGGCATATCTATTCAATTTACGTATATAGCTGTACTTTCTCAGCTGACTTCTTCCCTTACTTACTTCTACGTTTGTCTTTCGAGTCTTCGAGTCTCAACTCTAACCTCTCAATCTCTCCTTCACCTGTACCCCGATTTCTCGCAGTGCAACGCATCGCATCCATAACTCTGCCACAGTCCACAGACTAGTGGGACCAGAGTGGGTTTGCTCGCCCGCAACCGCTGATGCCGCATCCGAGTGTGTTGCCAAATCGCTGTCGCTGTCGCTGTCCACCTCGACTGTCGCATCGTTGTCCTTTGCTCGTGCTCGTCGTGCTCTGAGCCTTTGTCGCTTGACATTGTTGGCATTCGATATTGGCTGTAATTAGCTTTAATTGAAATTGCTCCTCCAGCTTCGTGATTTGGATTTTAATGTGCCAAATGTGTGGGTGTGAGTGTGGGTGTGTGGGTGTATGTGTGTGTGTTTGTGTGTAATTTTGTCAAAGTTAATTTATGGCTAACTCTATAGCAACTCCCTCCACCATTCAGCCATCGTCTCTCCCGTTCTGTTTCCTCCTCCAAATCTCGTTTCGCACATTTGCTTTGGTTTCTCTTATATTTTTTATGCTTGCATACGAAATATATTGAGAGTATATTGGTTTCTGCTACTAAAGAGTATCGAAAGATGGGAATTATCTTCTTGAGAATCCTCTCTTTATAAGGCGAACGCTGTCTTTAATTATTTATATCCACTGGGGGCGTGACGAATAGGATTTACAATCCCTCTATATCCTCTATAGATTTACCAAAAATTATAAATCCCTTTTTTTTGGAGGCATATCATATAATACTATAATTTCTACAATTTTAATGATGGAATCATCACCTATACTGAGAGTTCTGTTGATTATCTTCTTTCCCTATTTAGGCATATGATATCGTCAAATATATATTTCGAAATTAATTTTACTTAATTGTATATATAAGCCTCGTACGAGTATTCTGTAGTCAGTTCTGCCCCTTAGTCATATTTGTTGTTCGGTTTTTGATTCTCGTGAATTAGGTTTGCTTTGATAGTTCGATTGAAATGATTGGAGAAAACCCAATTAAATAAATGCAGGCAGAGCTTTAGTTAATTTCAGTTTTATTTGCAGAGTTCAGTTAGAGTCGAAAAATCATTTCAAATAAAAATCATTTTATGGGCGAAAATGTTTGCATTTTACGCAGTTTAATTTGAGTGCCGAACCAAATTGATATTTAACTTTAAACTTTTTCCGCATTTATGCAAATAATTTTAAATGTGAATATTGATATGCAACTACGGATGTGGGCGACGCGCTGCAAATATTTCATATGACCACGAAAACGAACTGGGAAACTCGGATTCGATTCGATTCAAGAAAGATAATAAATTAATTTTTTCAATTTGCAATCATTTCATGAACATTAAAGTGCGAGGAGCTCTTGCGCTCACTGAAGGCCATTTCTGCTGTTGATGTGATAAAAGGCTATTAAAGGTAATCTTCAATTAAACTGTGCAAACAGATTTTTTTTCAAATCTATATGTATTTTTACAGTTAGCAATTGTTCATATGATGCGAGTATAGAGAAACTTTTGTCATAGTATTTAGCAGAGTTATAGATACGTATAGCAAAAAAGTTTGAATAGTGCAGTTTAGTATTAATTACTACTTGTACATTCGTACATTCTATAGGCTAAGAATATATGTAATAATATATATTTAATTCAGCAAAAACTGTGTAAATTTGAAAAATTCTTATTTTTTCATTCAACAGGGCTATTTTTTGCCTATGTTCAAAACTTAACGGTAAAAAATGTATATTATACAAACTATTGTTGCATAACTTAGGGAGTTGCAGTGGAATTTTAGTTTTAATTTTGAGCATTTTTTTCCAAAAGTATCGAACAGAAATTATTGTTACGAGAAAGATAATTCATAACACTGACTTCTGTTACAATATTATAATTTATCATATTTATGTTAAGTCAATGTAAATTAACATTGTATTAACAGTACATTGCTTAACCCCTGTTAACTAACATTTTCATCCTACAGATCATTATCTCTGAAGGTTCACGTTGAATACTGATGCTGACATCATCTCTGCTTTTTAGCCGTAAGCAAAAGATTACTCTTCCTAGTAAGAAAATTTACCTCAAATTTGAAATATCAGAGCTAGTAAAAGTTCAATACCTTAAACTTTCGAAAATTATGATTATGTCCAAAACGATGGTAAGCACATATCAAGTGATCTGAGTTCGATCTAAGTTGGATCTTATCTAAAAACAGATCATATCTATGATTTTAATTGACAATCTTGAAATGGGAAGATCTAAGCATAGGTTATTGATATGTGTGAGCAACATATGATTTATACACTTATAAATTGCTAAGTAGTACAAAACATTTATAAATGATAAAATCTTAAAGATAACTAACCTCTGCTAAGGCCGTACTGCAACACGTGATGTTCAATTGGCCTAGACATGCCCTAAAATGAATCAAATTTTTCCATATATTTATCATTGTCGAAAAATTGTTGTTAAATTTACATACATATAGCAAGTTGATGATAAATCTAACGATTTGTTTGTCAAGTCTGTGCACGTCACAACCCAAATAGCCCAAATAAATATCATTAAATGATATTTAAATATTGTGGAGTTGAGTTCCTATAGTTCCGCTGGCGTCAAGATTTATTTCCTTTATCGTGCCGAAGGTGATTTCAAATAGGCCTCCCAGATAACAGATAGCAGCAAAACAACATAACAACAAACTATGAATCAGAGACAATAAAATGTCAATTGATATTTGAAATAATTTTATGATTTTGATTGATGCCGAACTATAGAAAATCGTTGATTTGGGCCAAGTAAATAAGCAATAAAACAGAAACTCTCGCAGACACGCTGTCTGTTGAGGGGAATTTTATATTCAAATTCAAAGAGATATCCGATTCTATTCTTCTTATCAACCTTTGTTGGCATTTATCGTAGAAAGAGTTCGTAGCTTCAGAGTGACAGCCGAATCAAAGCAAATAAACAATTTCGGTTTATTAGTTCACATAAAAGAAGCTGATATAGAATATCATAATCGCGCGATTGCCCAAGATCTCTTCCATGATTACACGCGATGAATGGAAAATTCCGAAAATGACTTCTAATCAAGCTGCAGCAGTTTGCGAATCTATTTGATTGCTATATATTTTTTGCTAAATTAATGTGCAAATGTTTGTATAAACATCAGATATAGAAAGACATGAGATTGAGATGAAAGAAATAGATATGGATTCGATTTTGGCTAGTATTGATAGGTTTATCATTAGCTGAGTAGTGCTCCCCCGCAAAGCGTGCGGTGCTGATCTGTATTAATGTGAAATATATAGTTTTTTAGGCTGTCTTCAACATCAGATATATAAGTCGATCTATACCTGATAAAACTAGTTATTATAGTATTAGAATGTATTGTTTTTCCCACTTTATCACGTTCATAAAGACCGTAAATATTCAATTTACCAAACTCTAACTTCTAAAGAGCCGACAATAATTGTCGGAATGTTAGGCTGAAATATTTTAATTTGCGCCTTGCTACGCCCCAGTAATTTTAAAGTATTTATATATTTGTTTTTAATAAATTAAAAAAAAAAACTTTAGAGCAGCAAAAGTCAAAAGAAAAATGGAGTATTTAGCATATGTATGGATATAGATATGATATACAATATATATAAACATATTTTGATATATTAACTTTATTTCTATACAATTAAAATTAAATTTGTATTCAATTTGTTATTTAAAACAAAAATCTTTCTAATATTCACACCCCTTTGTAAAGTATCCACAATAAATCAAAGAAAATAAAGTTATTCATAATATTTATTGATTTATTGCATTACTAAACACTTTGTACGGCCAATAAATAAACTCAAATTAGACAAAAACAAAAATGTCCGACACATAGTTGTTGATTAACATTCAATCATCGGAACTGTTTTAGGCTTTGACAGGTTTATTACGGTTTTATTACGCTCCAAATGCAAATGGCCATAAAATATGAATGGGGAAAAAAGTGAAACATAAATGTGAAGCGCCGCAATAAACAAAAAATTGTACTTTCGGCTGTATATTTTGTTGACGAAATGTGCGAAGGCAAAAACTAATTGAGTAAAGTCAACACAGTGTTAAAAAACAATCTAAGCCATCAATCATCTTTATTGCATACTTTTGCGTATCACACACACGCACACACATACATACATACGCTCACACACAAATACACTTGTCAAGTTGTTAACTCGAACTCTGACTACTCGCAATTGGCCAGGACGAAAATGTTTCACTGCAGACATTCGCAAAAATGTTTTGGATTCATAAATGCTGTGACTAAAACACTTTGGGAATTTGATGGAAATTTTATAGCATATAAAAATATATTAATATATATAAATATATAAATTCTTAATCAGTTTAATGAGTTCGAATTATGTAATTTATTATATTATTATTATATTTGATAAGTTTTTTTTAGCATTATAAATTGAAATTACAAAAGTCGGATTGTAGTTGTATATAGCATATATCATAAAGATTTCTTGCGAATTATCGAATTAGCGAATTATTATCATAAAGATTTCTTGCGAATTATCGATACCATGTATCGAAAAGAAATATTTTGTTGCACTTCTTATATGTACCCAAAAAATGTACATAAAAAATATATATATATAAAAATATATTCATAATAAATTGAATAATATATATTTTTATATTTTTTTATGCAATTAAATGGTTGTTTATGGTTGTATAATAAATTCAATAATATATATATATTTTTTTATTTTTATTTTTTTAATATTTATTTATATCATTTATTTACTTATTTATTATTATTTTTTACTTATTTACTTATTTATTTATTTATTTATTTTTCTTTAAACTAAAAACTAAAATTGTTATAGTCTGTTAATAGTATGAATCAACTATATCATATAGATTTCAAAGCTATAATTGATTAAAATTTAGGCTTATTTTTTAAGAAAATGAAAAAAAAACCTTTTTGTGGTTCAATATAATTTGATTAAACTGATTAAAGGAATTAGCTTGATTACAGCTATTTAACGTCAATAAAGTCGTGCCAATAGTTGGGTTTTTTATAAAAAAAATATCGATAAAAATATTCATAAAATATAAAAAAGCTATTGTTTTAATATATATTAATAAAAAATGCTCAGCTACGCTTTAGGCATTGCAAAAATATATTAAATCAGATTATCAGATTAACAAATATAGAGAATTAATGAAAAAAACTCACACAAGCTTTACCTTTGCATAAATTTATTTTTAATATAATATATCAATATATTTATTGCCTTAATTTTATTTCAAATACCTATTAGTTATTGCTATAATATTATTTATAAAGCTAATAAATGAAGTAAACATTTTTAAATAAATAAAATATAAAAATTATTTACGAGTCGCATTGGCTCAAGCAAATTGATTTATGGCCGCTGCGAAGCACTCGTGCTTTGGGTGGTTCGCACGCCTATCAATAACAATCCAAACAGATATTACAAGCAAAGCTAAAACTTCGGCTCTGCATCGGGCCCGAGTCGATAGCGAGAGTGTGAGCGAGAGTGTGAGCGAGAGCGAGATAGCGTGATCATGGGGGTAATCGCGGCGCTTCAATGCGATTCGATTTGATTCTTTTTCAGTTTCAGTGCGAGCAACGCTTATTTGTAACTGCCTGAGTGTGTGTGTGTGAGTGTGAGTGTGACGCTGTGTGTGTGCCTATAAAGTGTTGACAAGAATTTGCTGCGATTTAGTCTTATTAAAAGCGCAGCCACGATCGGAAGTCCGGGAATACGTGGAACGCGCTCGTAATTGTGCCACAAACCGTGATATCAGAGAGAGAGAGAGAGAGATAGAAAGAGAGGGAGAAAGAGTGAGAGAAAGGCAACAATTTGACACATACAAAATTCGAACCAATTTCCGGCACGAAAAACAACATACAAAAATGTAGGTTTTTTTTACCTTAATTGTTCTCACCTTTGTTCAAATTAAAAACAAAAAAGAAATACTTTTTTAATATACAAAAATGTGTGTTGTACGTGTGAATGATTGAATATCAAATGCAAATTGCTCAAATTAATGTCAAGTGTACTTATTCGAATGCACATGTGTGTACCTGCACTTCACACACATTAGTTCTGTAATTGGGCTGTGATGACAATGACAAAAATTCAATTTAATACATTTTAATTGTAGTTGAATTCTAACGGAAATCAGTTCAACGACTCTCTCAGCATTTATATTAAGTGTGTTAAATATGTCAGATATGAAATATATTTGATATACATGTGTGTGTGTGTGTGTATATGTATGCTAACTGGTTTACTTTATATATGTATGTGTGTATATAATCATGATGCATTGAACTGTTTATAATATTATTAAAGAGAGAAATGCCAGAAGCTGACTTTGACTTCCATTAATTAATATTTACATTTATAATTTATTTTCAATTTTATATAAATTCTTTGAACCCATAAAGTTGAACAAGTCCATCAACTGTTTAATAAGTCAATAAATAATATATATAAGTATATATTTATATATATTATGTATACATGTTCGTGTAGACACTATAGAATATATATAGTTATATACACTATATAAGTGTTTTCGTACTTTATCAGTCAGTATTCGAACTTATTTGCGCGAACTAACAGAGCTTAACATTACAGATTTAAAACAGATATTCGATATATAAAACGTTTTTATATTTTATATATATATATATTATTTTTCAAGACTGTTTCTAATCTAAATTGAGTTTAATTTCAACATCCAATTAAAAAAAAACATTATTTCAAGTTCGTATTTTGATTTTGATTTCAAAACATTATTTGAATAACTTTATAGTTAGAGACTTTGTCTGAAGGTTTCTGTAGTGTAAATAACATATCTCCATCAGATTGCTTATGTTATTGAGTTACCTGTTAGCTGTTACCTGTTAATTGCTACCTTTTTTCAGTGTTGATTCATGTTATACAGACAATAATATCTCTGTTTTAGCTCTAAATTTTTTCCATTCCCTGATATTAAAATAAAAAAAATAATATAGTATAACAAATGAATACACAGATTATATATGTATGTATATATATATTTTATATAAATTTTATATATTTTTGTATTCTTTTTTATATTTTTGTATATTTTTATTGTATTTATTTGGTACATATTTAGATTTTTTTTTCATATTCTAAAAGCGCCACAAATTGGATTAAAAATCATTCCAAATATTGAATTCTTGTGCTTTGGCATGTTTCCTTGTCATTTGCTTAAAAGCTTGTTCAGCTTAATAGGATAATTGTATCAGAAAATTGTATTGTATTTCAGAAAACTCTAAAATGATATATATATTTCAATATACATAAATAAACATATATAAATATTTATTGTTAATATCTCATGTTATAGTACATTTCTGCATTGATTTATGAAATTTTGTCATGAGTGGGTAACATGATTTTGAAATAAAAATTAAAAAAAAGTGGAAGATGAAAGTTGAAATATGGAAGGAAATTAAAAGTAAATTAAAACCGAAATTTAAAGAAAATGCCATTGCAAATGTATTTTTGTCTTTTAAATTCAATCTCAATCAACTGTTTTAATAACTAACTAAAATTGAACCTGACAGCTTTAACTTAACACAAAATATATTTTCTACACTTCATTTTTACCACAAACCCAGAAAATTCAAAATTCGTTTTCATTTTCTCCAATTTACTACTATGATTCATGGCATAAGAACTTATCATACGTAAAAGATATCTTGAGGCAATTGAATATTCAGAGACTTTGGCCTAGTTAAGTGCCGAGATAAGTTCAGTTTTGCCTGGCGCTCTCGATGAATCTCGTGAATGGAAAATAAAATGGCTGTCGAATGGTTAATAATTAAAAAACAAAAACAACTGTTATCAATTTTGGTAATACGTCGAATATCAGCCAGACTCGTGACATAGTACTAACAGCCATTAGCCGTGTTTCGGGCGAAAGATTGAATTCACAGTATTCCTTCGCTTAAACGGAACACTTAATTATGATTGTCACGCAATTTGACAGCTTGCTTGAGCAGAGCAGACCACAGATAAACACTTGACTTGATACGGCTCTAGCTGCTAATCAAAGCAATCCAATACAATACATCCGGACCCACATAAAAGAAAAAACCACACATAAGTGGCTGAGTCGATCATTGGGTAAGCCATAAACCGTTCAGGGCTGCTTGATATTCAAGTGAGCGAAGATTGCCTCTAATCAAATGGCCAGTAAGTGGAGTAATCAACCAGGGCAAGATCCGATCGGCAGCTAGTCCATCTGTATTCCAAATCAATCACAATTCACGCCAATAAAACTAAATGCGTAAACTATATACAAGGGAATATAAGTCAATTAACTGGAAAACGATAAGCAGCCAGGCGGTTATGACTGACTGCACAATGCTCGCTCATGATATGTGAATAGTATTATGATTACTTGTGTTTCAATAAATGAGTTGAGTTGAGTTAAAGGATAGATCTATCTGTAGAAAACGTTCGCTGGGTTACAGCTGTAAAACTTAATGATCATAACTCTTAAAGTGTAGAAGATATAGTATTTCTCATATAGCCATACCCCCATTGAGAGAGTGAATCTATAGCAATTCACATATTCTTCTAAACCATGAGGTTATAGAAGATATATATTTCAATATTTCAACTACTTAACTGCCAACTATTCATGCTCAAAGTCACATAACCATATATACTCCTTTCACCCAGCGAACGTGTATGACACACTCTGAGTAGTAGAGGAAAATCGAAATTAAATCCGATTAAGTTTCAGTTTTTGTTTTGTGGATTTTGGATTTTCTTATGTCTAAATCTTTGGCTTTACTTTCCACGATTTCTTATCGCGACCTTAATATATGTATGTATATATGTATATCAAATATAGGTGGAATTATTCATTGACTGGCAGATAAGCTGGCCAGCGAGTGGGCACTTAGCGAGAGTCAACAGGCCTTTCGTCGAGGTGCCATCAATCATGGCAAGTCTTTTATAAATGTTATAAACAATCGCCAATATATGGTCAGTGATAAAAATGTGAAGGCAACTATAAAACGCGGCTCCAATCGTGCAATTGGCTGCAAATCATATGCCAGCTATATATCATCGAACTCTTTTTCTTCTTCATTTATTGGCCTGCATACCAAATCAATTGAACAGAAGAAGTTTATGTACAAACAAAATTCACTGTGACGTCAGAGACAACTGAAGACCTTATGATGACGATAAGTCAATAAACTCGAATTGATCTGTGATATGTAAACAAAAACAACAACAAAAACAAAATCATTCCAATCAATTCCAGCAGATAGAGTATCTTTCCTTAGAACTTTCCCAATAATAAGATCGATAAGATACGTTTGTATCTTGTATCTATAGTAGAAAGAGTTATAAACCTGTTGGCGCATTAAATTTTGATTAGTTAAGTAAATAAAAGTGAGTCAAAATATTTGAATATTCCATTTGATTATTCGCAAAGTTAATTTATATATTTTTAAAGCTTTTTAAATCGTATTATACAAAATTATATTGATTTTCATTATATGTTAATTAAATAATAAATAAGCCGCACGAGGGTAATATGATACTAATAACAATTTGTTTTTTGGCAAATTTTGTTATTGATACGTAATACTCAATATATTTCTGAATTGGGTATATTCAAATCGACAAGAGGTATGTTAGATGTATCAAAATATATCTAAGGAATCCTGATATTCTGTGGACTATTTCTAGAGGAGTCCCCTCAGAGAGGGGCATATAAATTAATAATAGTTAAAGTAAACTATTGTAGTAAGCATTATATATTTAAATCAATATCTCTAAAAACATTCCAAGTTGAACTAGTTCCATGAATATGCAGAATTCATTTCAGATTAAATTTATTTTATATATTTAATTTTATTTTTTTAGCATTCCCCTAAAACATTTCACTTGCAGCGTATCTGCAATCTTCGCACACTCCAATTGAATTTACAACATTTTGAACTGGTTCCAGTGCAAACTGGAACTGGCATGATGAGCCAAACACACACGCACATGTTTGGTAATAGCTATTGTAATGGCCGGGATCTTAAGTGCTCGAGGAAAATTCTTATCAATTCTAATTGACATGAATTTCGCTCGTTTCGATTTGAAGTATTTGTGTCTATAGGACGAATATCTATATACATAATATTACTCTCGATTTGAAGTATTATTATCTATGCCGATTATCTGTGTGTTTAATAACAATATGCCAGGCCTGGTGCTCCACGGCGATTAGATTAATTCGAAATCACATTTCTTAAACTTTATAAGAGATGCAAAGAAATGATCAAATAAATACACAAATAGATACACTGACCCACTGTTCAATATTGGATGAATACGAGTCGATTGCTCGCTGAATACTCATGCGACTGAGTTGTGGAACGTGGTTTGAAAAAGTTTGCAAGAAAATGTGGGCATTGATGAGCACTTGACTTGATAATACCCTGGAGTAAGGTGTGAGTTATAGTTGTAAAATAACTGATAGTTAAGAGATAGAATTTTATGAATTGAATTGAAAGTTAAGAGGTAGAAGGGTAAGGATGGAAGAGCAGATATTATTGAAGATTGTAGAAGAAAGAGAATAGATTCTTTTAAGAAAATATTTTTAAATATATGAAATATGTATATATGTATAAATTCTATACTTTTAACTAGGAAGAAGAAACAAAATTATATACCTTTGCTTATTCTAATACTATCTTTAATAATCTCGAATAGTCGTCATTTTTTGTATCGGTTTGAACGAACTCGATTCAAAATCCCTTCAATTAATAAATTGTAGATTTACGTATTACGAGCGATTCATACAGGTATTTATATTAAATACTGAATAATGAGTAATATAGACATGGCGAAAAAATAGATAAAAATATTTTTTTTTTTTATTAAATTCAACTAGTTATAACTTATCAAAGTTTTATCCACAATATATTAAATTCTTCAAAGTATATGTAAACGATATTTATAGAAACACAAAACAAACAAATTTTATAAATATTTTCATTTGAAGTTTTATCTAATCTGTATAGAAGAATTGCAGATTAAACTTAATTAAGAATTTAAATAATCATTTTTGCCTTACATGAAAATTAATTAAAATTATTCGCATTATTTGAGTGACCTCAGCTCTATCTCTTTGAAACTAAACTACCCACTTTCGTTAGCTAATTCGTACAGGGTATGGAAAACAATGCTTGCGATTTGGAAACTCTGAGCTGGGCGTCGTCCAAGTGTCGACCGGCAGTTGACCTGGTCGCTAACTAAGCTTGAAAATTTGCTTATTGCCAACTGGGCGAGTGGGAAACTGGGCAAGTGGGCAAGTGGGAGGGCAAGTGGGTGGGCGAGTGGGTGGGCAGTCGGAGCTCGATGCATATTAGTGAAACATGTCACGTAGAACAATTTTTCGTTTCGGTGCCAATGCGACACGCTTTTTTTCTGTTTTTGCGTGGTATGCCACCTCTGGCAAGGTCGCGATTTATAGACGGGCTCGAATTCGCCAATGGGATATTAGCCGAAGGTAGTAGTAGTATTATGTAAGCCGGACACAGCGCAAACAGAAATTCAGCTGCGAGTAAAAGAAAGAGAAGAAAATTGTTGTTGAAATTTGTTGTCTGGGTATGCTCCAGTTGGCTTGTGCCATTTACACGTGATCGTCGGTCGCAATTGTGTGTGCTGTTTGATATCGAAATAAAGTATTGTCAGAAATGCTAAAAAGCTGACAAATGACACCGCCGTGCTAATTAATCCGCTTTGTTCGACCGTCTCTCCAGCCGGAGCACGTGATGCCCCAGCACAGAATGTTTGTCAACGCACTTGCCAGACAATCGACAATTAGAATCGCATCGGCATACCAATGCACAGTGGTTCGTATCATGTTTAAATCAGTTGCAAATCTAGCTTGAATAGATCGGTAAACCTAAATATTCAAAATATACAAAAAAATTTATAATGATTTTAAAAATAATAATAATAATAATAAAAAATAAAATATTGTGATCAAATAAAGTATTATAATCAAATGAAAAGGTATCTTTAAAAACTTTTTAAATCTTAATTACATTTAAAATATTTACACATATATAAATTATTTATATTTATATATTGAACACGCTTCAAATATATGACTACAAAAATTATGTTTTGATTTTAGATTTCAAATTAAAACAATATAAATATTGAGAATCTATAGTTCTTATTCATTTAATATTCCAATGATTTTAAACATTTTGGCTAAATATTCTATTATCAAATTTCATACAGAGTATCTCAAAGTCGAGCTCACGTAAGCCAGTCCCAATTCGACTGCGCGAATGCGATTTCTTCTGTGTGGGGGCATCGAATCAATGACACGTCTGTTGTTCCGGAGCAAACGAAATGAAATTCACAATCAATTGCGATCATAAATATTGTCGGTATCAATTTTACCTACGAATTACTCATATCAACGTCGAGATGGCGTTAATTACAGGTGAAAATTGAAAACATTGTACGTGCCGGGCCAATTATGCAGATTTGATAGCAAATAGACTGCTGGTATATGTAGATATATAAATATAGTATATATAGTATATATGTATAGTATGGGCATATGGCTAAATCTATATTTAGTGCCTTTATTAGAGCGTGAATGAAATAAACAAGCTGCTTGATTCGAGCTTGAGGTGATCAATTATCAGATATCCATAATTGGGTGCTTATACAAGAGCTGGCAAATAATTCGATCCAGAAATTTAAGGTAGTTATGCAGGAATTTAAAAGAGGTCTATAAGGTATACTACCTTTGTTAAAGATAGGTGAAGGCGTATCAGGTGATAAAGAGCGGGGAATTGTTCAACATCCCACAATTTCAATTTGTTTACACATATATTATATACATATATAAATATAAATACAAAAAATTCAAATTTATAATTTCAAGTACTTCGTTCGCTAATCTTTAATCTTTCTTTTATGCCTTTCCGGTCACAAGTGGTATTTAAACCGGGAATATAACAGCTAATGTCCAACAATTATTAAAGACGTTTTATCTTTAGGTAGCTTTAACGTTTCATTTTATGACTTACGAGGGCAGTTTAAGTACCTTTTCCCTAGTTGCCTGAATACGTAGTAAATATTATTTGGATCATAAAAAATACTATAAATCTTTCCATACATTCGAATGCTAATTGTGTAATTAAATTTGATGACAAATCTGTGACTAACTTGCAAAACTGCTTTCAGGCACATTCAAAGTGTTTCATATTTGAATACTCTGTAAACTGTTTTTGATATATAAAATTCATAAAATTATAAAAAAAATTATATATGTATAACAATATTGTATGTATATGCAAAAAAGAAATAACTGTTTGAAGATATTATATATATTATATATGTATTGTTTTTGTTGCTGTATGAAGTTATGTTAATGAGTGTCACATATAAACTATGAAGGGATACCCCTAATATAGCATGTGATGCTCATAAGTATGGTATATTTATATGAAGTTTTGATATCATATTATAATATATGTCTTTTGAAATGATATGAATATAAATATTTATATATTATTATTATTAATTAATATAATATAAATATAAATAGTATATAAAACACAAAGTAGAAAATAGAACAACAAAAGGAACATAAAAGCTTTGGCAGAAGATATATTTTGTTTTGTCATTCATGTCAATTACTTAGGTAATTTAAAGTACATTAGTTACAATATATTGTGAATATGAGTAGAACGAATGAAAGTTTCGTTGCAATAGTAATACTAAGTAGTACTTCAAAAGATTTTCCTCTAATAATATTTGAAAATAAAAATATAAATTACATTTTATACATTTTGTTTTCGTATATTTAAATATATTTAGAGTGGAAGTAATTCAAAATAAATGAATTACTTTTTATACATTCCTTAAAAGAAAAGTCTTTATATATATTATTTATATTATTTATATATAAAGATAAATACATTATTTTATATTTATACTATAAATTTATATGTATATTGGTATATAAAGACTTCTCCTTTAAAACACTTTAGGAATGTAATACATATTTTTTGTGCCAGTTTTACTAATAATTTGTAAATAAAATTATAAATATATTCAAATATAAGACCAGGTATGTCATACCAATACATATTTTCACATTTTCTATGCCTTTTAGACTCTATTTTAAGACTTCATCTCTTCTACTGAAAACAGTTGCTAACAAATATTTCTTAAATAATATGAATTTATAATAGTTTACTTAGACTGCACCTGATTCTTGCTAGAGTTTTGGTAATTCTAAGTTCCACTCATAAATTGCTGAAGCTTAAACTAATTGGCTTTAGGCTTGGCTCAGCGAATTGTTTTGAGTTTAGTTCAATTTTGTATATAATCAAGTCTGAGACTCTAACCAACAGCTCAAAATTGCTGAGTTTAGTTTTTATGAATTCTATACCTAAGATTCCACTTATAATTTCCTTAGCCCATTTAAACCAGTTTCAATTTGAATCATGTAATGAGAGCTCTAATTGTTATTAATCTAAAAGGTATAATTTATTTGCTAAAGTTTTGTTATATGTCTTACATATTCAAAGCTAAATATTTGCTTTAATCTTTAGCCCTTTCACAAGTTTGTGTCGAATTCGACACACGCACACACACACCCATACTCATACACACACACACCCATACACACACACAGTCACACTTGCTGTGAGTGGCCCTGCACAACTCCCACCAGAGCCAACGCCAGCGCCAACGCCGCATGATAATGAATTTATTTCAACGCTAAACGTTGAACGAGATAGTTGTAAAAAAAACTCGCGTGTGAATGAAAGCGAAAAAAGGTGTCGGAAATACTATAGATTCGCAACAGTCGTAAATCGAGCTAAATTGATAAACGGACGCAACTCTTTTCCAGCAGAACGGCACAGCAGCATGACGGCCAACGGGGAGCCCGGCGCCAACAGCGACGAGAGCAGCTTGAACACGCTGCCTCTGCCGGACATCCGCACCTCGCCCATGCCCAACGGCAACGGCAGCCACAGGGGCCCCACTGTCATCGAGAGCCAGCCCAAACGGCGGGTTAGCATCGTTGCGGATGCGCCGATGATCGGCGCCAGCGGCGGAGCCGCCGGCTACGATAATCTCGCATACGAGCAGAATCCCCGGCGCAAAATATCCCAGGTGAGTCGACGTCGAGTGGACTGGCGTCAGTCGGCCAGAGCGTGTGCAATTACCGATTACGATCAATGCGGCTAATGGGCTCGTAAATTTGGATTTGTGTGTTTATTTACGTGCTGGCCATAAACATGAGAATCGACGGCTATCGCCGAACCCCTTGATTGATAATTTCTTGGCCAGGCGTGATAGCGGCGCAGAGATAATCGTCTGGGATTTCAGAGCCGGGCCATAAATGTCTAATATTCCTATTTTCGTTTTTTATTGTAACAATCCACAGACCTCGACGCATTCGCACACCGAAATCGGCCCGGCCAGAAGAAGAAGCATTCTGAAAGAGCCCTCGCTGCATACCAATGACAACGAGAGCGATCGCGGCTCAACGCACAGTTTTGGTAAGTGGAATGGGGAATGAAGGGGTTGACAGGGAAGAGTTGGTTTATATGTGCAATGCATAAGGTTATGCGGTATTTAGATAGAAAGATTCTTGGAAGTGCTTAATTAAGTGAGCTTCGTACGAGAGGTAGGAGCTGCTGGCTATGAACTAAGATTCAACTTGGAAAATAGGCAATGTTCTATGTTATTGTTATTATTATTATTATTAATTTAGTTGTTATTATTGTTATTTGGGAAATGGTATGGTATGAAAGGGAAAAGTTTCTTTATATATGGAATGCATAAGGTTATATGGCATACTTGATAGATTCATAGAAGTGCTTACATAAGTCAGCTTCATAGCTGAGTTGGGTTTTCGGAGAGCTAAGAAACATATTATATGGGCGATAGGAGCTGCCGTCTATACGAGAACTAATTGTTTATCTGGATAATAGAAAATTTCTTTTGTTATTCTTATTATTGTTCTGGCACGAATATAAAATATACAACGATTCGATTAATAACAATTGTGATTGTCATGTATATAGTTAAGAGTAGAAGCCAAAGACAGCAATTGCTTGCTCTCACCATTTCCGGCCCCTGCAGAATGTTAAGGCATGAACATAGAAATAATGTAAACAAGTCTTCTACGCACTCAACGACAAGCATGCCGTGCGATTGATAGATAAAGGCCACATGCGATGACTCTACAAATAGCCAGATGAACGCTAAAACTTATAACCTCAGCGATAGGATACAAATATGTAATAGATAATATAAGAATGTAATAGACCAATGATGAGCCTTACCAACTCAGTAGTAGATACGCTAGATTTAAGGGTTGAAATTATACATAAGTAAGGGTATATAAAGGCAGGCTCAGATGAATAAAGATTAGTATCGACTGAACACCAACAAAGTCATTGTATTCATTCATTATTATTATTATTGACTATTTTTAATATATAGAGTATTAGGAGCTCATAATGATCTTCCAAATATATATAGTTGTTTATTATTGTTGATTGGTTTCAACAAAAGAATTTATTTGTACAAGAATTGAGCTATAGAAAGCTACTTCTCATGACAGCCATATGATACAGTCATAAGATCAGATCTAGCTGGATAAATAAAGAAGAGAAAACTCTTAAAAAAGCAAAACAGAAGGTGGAATATATACTATCACATACTAACTCGAAATAGATATGTTCTTCCAAATGATTTCTCCTTCTAAAACTTTCTTCTCGATATATTCAGTTATATATCTTTATAAATGCGTATAAATAGACATATATATTCTCTCAAATACATGACCCCCGAATAAATATTAAATCAATCAAAGGTAATCAATAACTTAATGCTTATTAAAAGACAAACAATCCCACATTGCGTATGCGTAATATACAAAATTTTCCGCATTTAACAGACCTTTAACAGGCATCAATCATACTTATTTGTTTACTCAGAGCATTCCAGCGGAAACATATCTGGCGCCGCTTTTTACATATTCATCTGAACATTTAGATAGTCGTATGGGGCCATTTAAGAAAGGTTCCGAAGGCCAGCCAACGGTTGGCAGTAAAAGCAAACACGATATTTGCTACTATTTGAGCACTTGTGCTCCTATTGTCAATCTAATTTGCCATCACACCGTTAACATTATCAATTAGCAATCCGGAAAGTGATTTCCAATTTCCAGTTGCTATTCGCAACTCACAGGCAGACAAAAAGACAGACAGACATAACACACACACACACACACACACACACACACACACTTACACATACTTACATATGAAATCGAGCTCATTATTGGACTGTTCGATGGGGTATATTAAGTTTTCAAGTGTGAAAGGTTTAATGTATTACATTTTTGATACGACTCTCTTATATGGTTAATCATGGCTTAATGAAACTTAGAATACTTAAAGAACTTAATGTATTTTTAATTCTTTGATTGTTAGGCGAAAATTGATGCTTAAGATATTGTTTTTACAGTATATATAGATATGAAATTTACACAATTTAAAAAATTAAAATTAAAATAAACTGTGCTGAATTAAAATTTCTTAGGAGTTTTTTGGGCTATGTATATTTAATCTATTTAATATATAAAAATTTTAGAATTATATATATTGTATTAGATAAGGTCTTACACTCTGCTAATTAATGGAGCATATCTCATAGTCGATCATAGTTTTAATATCTACTCCCGTTCGTCTGGACGCAGACACAATTAGAGACGCATGCCAAATGATGATATGATTTGTTTATGAACTTGTAATCAGAGCACAAACATGCAGTTCGCTTGCACTCGGCATACTCATTATTTGCGGATGCTTCCATTGCAGAAAACTATCGGCAGAGTGCATTGGATGTACTCAACGCCAAGTACCAGGGGCATCAGCAGCAGGCGCCGCAGTCGCAGGATGGCGCCAACTATGTGGAGGACTCGTGGATCTACACGTTCTGCCTGAAGTGCCGCGGCGAGGAGCCAAGCGAATCTTGGGAGCCGCCCTTCTGGCAGAAGGTCTTCCCCTATCCGCTCTGTCCCACCTTCAGGACATTCTCTCGTCTCATCGTTCTCATTCTGATTGGTGAGTAGCAAGGGATCTCCCTCTCTCTCTCTCTTTCTACATTTATTATATATTTCTCTCAGGTCTTCTGCTCTGGATTGTAGCCTTTGTGATCATCGGGGATACAGCTGCTCCGGGTGGGCAGCTCTTCAGCCTGGTGGTGCTCACGGTGGCTGCCAATTTCGGTGGTTATATAATATCGTTAACCACCCTGCCACGCCTCATTGGCATGCTCCTAGTGGGCATACTCTTCCAGGTGAGTCCCAGTCCGCAGTCAGCTGTAATCTGTTACCTTTATGCATTCCTTTTCTACTTCCAGAATGTCGGCTGGGTGGATCTCGATGGCGACTTCTCGAAAGTCACTGGGCATCTGCGCAAGTTTGCCCTGACCATAATCCTGACTCGAGCTGGCCTCGAAATGGAGCCGGAAGCCTTCAAGAAGGTCTATAAGACGATTCTCAAGCTGGGCATCGTGCCCTGGATCGTGGAGGCGGCTGTCATGACGGTTATGTCGCATTTCCTGCTCGACCTGCCCTGGATGTGGGGCTGTCTGCTGGGCGCCATCATTGCCGCAATCTCTCCAGCTGTCGTCGTGCCCTGCCTCTTCAGGCTGCGCACCAAGGGCTACGGCGTGGTCAAGGGCATTCCCACCTTGGTGGTGGCTGTGGCCGGCGTGGACGATGCCCTCTCCGTGGCGATCTTCGGCATCATCAGCACCATCATGTTCTCGGACAAGGGAGTGGGCTATCAGATCGCCCAGGCGCCGGTCTGCATATTAGGTGGACTTGCCTTTGGCGTCGTCTGGGGCTCTGTGACGCGCATCTTCCCCGAGAAGGGCGACGCCTACGTGGTGCCGCTTCGCACGCTCATGCTGTTCGCTGGCAACCTGGTGGCCATCTATGGCAGCGAGGAGCTGGGCTTTGAGGGCCTTGGGCCGCTGGGCGTGGTCTTCTCATCCTTCGTTTCGAATCTGTTCTGGTGCAAAGACGGCTGGGAGGTCGACGACAATCCGGTGTCGACGGCCTTCGAAATCTTCTGGATGATCTTCGAGCCGATTCTCTTCGGCCTCACCGGCGCCACCATCAAAATCAACGAGCTGGACTCGCACACAGTCTCCATTGGAGCGGCCTGCATCTTCACCGGCGTCATCATACGCATCTTCATCACGGCTGGCATCGCCGTCGGCGATCGCCTGAACACCAAGGAGAAGTTCTTCGTGGGCCTCTCTTGGATGGCCAAGGCGACGGTGCAGGCTGCCCTGGGGCCTGTCGCCCTGAAGAATCTGGGCAGCAGCGCCACGGCCGAGGAGCGCAAATGGGCAGAGATTGTGCAGACCGTCTGCGTCTTCAGCATTGTGCTCACAGCTCCACTCGGTGCCATCCTGATATCCATCACGGGCACCCGCATGCTGACGAAGACGAAGCAGCCGCAGGTGCTCTCCGGCTGGCGACGCAGTCACCGTCCCTCCATACGCGACATCAGCATCATCGACGAGGAGGAGGAGCGCGAGGATCCCGAGATACCCAGGGACAAGGAGACCGACGACAACACCCAGAGCAACGCCCACTTAACAAATCTTTCATACACAGCAAACAAGTAGAGTCCTCCTCTCGTGATTTGCGCCTGCTCCAGTTCTTGTTGGTTTAAGATAAAATGTTGATTGTTATTATACGAAACTTTAGCATAGTGGAGTCACATTCCATATACATACATATATAATAATAATAATAAGTTGAAAATTAACCTGTGAATTTTGAAATCTTAGGGGTAGCTGAGGAGTTGATAGGTTAATGAGAAGTAGGAAGTTCAATTAAGGTATCATAGGTATTAGACAGGGTAGAGATGTGAGACGAGAAGATAAAACTTTCTGAAGTGTGAAATCTTTGTATTGACTAATTGACTGCATGAGAGTTTTAAGATCTGAAAGGATCTGATATTTCTTAAAATATCTACATTTTATGATATATGTGATTTTTAGCATAATCAATTTAAAAATTTAAAAACCTTGATTGATTATTATATATTGTGTTTTTAATCACCTTTGGGTATACCTAAGTTTTCCTTTGCTTCATATATTGTGTAAATAAATTTCTATTTAAATTTATTTTTATTTATTTTTAACACTGTTCAAACACTTCAACATTTACATCGCCTCACGCCAATCGAAGCCGAAAATTGAATTTTACAATTGAGTTAACGTCAATCCTTTTGTATTTTCATTGCAAACTCTATTTCTATTAGATTTACATTTTTATAGTTTGGGTTTGTGTCGCTGCTGCAGCCCTTCGAGTGAGTGATTTGAGTGCCTTCTGCATCATTATGCATAGCATACTTTTCGGAGTAGGATCGAAATGTTAAAATGACGATGGAATACTTTAGAATTGATTATATATCATATATATTGACAGATATATATTGACAGATATTGATTTTATATCATATATATTGACAGATTAACAAATTATTTTTATAATAAATCAATTATTTACTCATTCGTAATTATAATACCAGAACTATATTAAAATTTATATAATCATTTATAGTTATGTTTAAGAAAAAGTAACTTCATCAGGTAATTCATAATAGAATGCATTATCCTGTTTTAATTTCAATTTACATAAAACAATTATGATTATAAATACCGGCTTCTAGCCCACAATGTAGGTTAAGGTTTAATTATAACTGCGCTATAGAGTCGAAGACAAGAAGCTGCAATAAAGATTTAATTAAAAAAAAAAAAAAAAAAAAAAATTATGATCATAGCTCTAATTATAGATATTTTTAATTAATTTACCAAAATATTATTATAAATAATTAATAAAAAATTAAATGAATAAGTGAGAATTTTAGATCTAACCAAACACAAATACTTTTTAAATGAAATTTGGAATATGTCAAGGGTGAAATAAACTTTATATCATATATATTGACAGATTAACAAATTATTTTTATAATAAATCAATTCATTTGACCCAAAGTATTATTATTTATTTATATATACTTGAGGCTTTGTTCCCCTGATAGAGGGATTCATAAATACCACAACAATGTTCGACCATCTTGAGTTTCAATTTCACGTTCAGTAAGGAAGCGAACAGTAAACGAGAATATGCCAACCGAGCTCAGGGCGAACGAGCATAGGGAGAGCGAACCCAGAGAGAGCCGACATAGAATGAACGAATACAAAAAGAATGAGCTCAGGGAGAGCAGAGCTGTGGGACATCCCCGCTCTTACAACTCCAACTTCAAGTAACTTCTTAAAAAACCATTACTAATTAGTATATAATAGTCAAATGATTTAAAGGGGAACTTAAGTAGTAAGGAAAGAACTCCTTATGATTCAAACAAGGACTCCAAACCCAAAAAAAAAACCCAAGGAACACCTCAAATTTATTATGTAAATGCGATTTGCATCAGTCGTAAACTCATGCTTTGAGTTACGTTGGGTTGAGCTGGTCACGTATATTTTGGAATGTAAATGAAACTGTTTAATTATTAATTTCAAATGCCGACACATAAACGTCGGCATGTCTGTGGTATATCAAGCAAGCGTAGAGCAGCAGGCAATGCCTGGCTAGGCGATACTTTGAACTCTGCGAAGGGCTGATGCTTTGAATATTCTTGCGGTCTGCTCACAGACACAGACATACAAAGATACGCACGCACACACACACACGCTATTTAAAGCATATATAGTAATTAACTTATGTTCAAGCTGTTTCTCTTGGTTTCTTGGTCAGCCCCGCCTCCTACTAGAAACAACTAAGATGTTAATGGAAAGCCTGGCAACAAATATTTAAAGGGAGAAAAAAATGAAATTAATTTAAGAAAATGTATTTTGCACACACTAAGAAAATGTTTTTTTTATAAAAAATATCAAACTTGTTATCGTAACCCCTAGCTATATCTTCTAACACCTCCCAAAAAATACCCCTATATCCAGTTAATTCACATTAAATTATTAATAATTCACAATTTAAATGCCAAAATGAAATTCCAATCAAATCGTTTGTGCATAGCTATGTGACGATTCACCTGTTTTGGATTGCTAAAATAATGACAGTAATGTCAGTTTAATATTCATCACGCAATATTTAACTGTCTTTCGCTTGTTATTTTTCAATTTTAATTTACAATTTTTGTGGAATTTTTTAATATGTTGTGTGTGAAATTTGTGAAATATTTCATATATATAGTCTACATGAATTAGTTCTAAAATTGGCCTAATTAGCCATTAATATTACTTTCTGCTTCGGCACTAAACAAATCCATTTCACAGCTGAATATTTTAGGCATTAAATCATATCACATTTGATTATCTAGCAAAAAAAAGTGACATACATAGTTAACAGTAAATAATTTGTCTGGTTTTTTCTTCTGTTTAATCGGAGCTACCATTGCGCCAGCGATAAATAATACAAATGTATAATTAACAATTTAAATGACATGGGACAAAAAATAAAAATAAATAAAAAAAATAATAACAAAAAACCAAAAAAATTTGCCCAACCAGTTCACATGAGGCGCGCTGCTTTGTTGGCTTTCATCTAACGAACCGCATGACTTGATGCCACATTCTGGGCAAAAAACATAAGGAAAAAAAATGTAAAAGTAAGAGTGACCGCAGATATACCCTGTAAACTTTGTTGAAAGACTTCTCTTTGTTTTGAGCGCGAGAAAAAGTGATTTTTAAAATGACGTTAAATTCCATTCGATATTATATTATTTATTTTTATATACTATTTTATAATTATTTTTTATATTAGTGTAAAATAAAAATGATTAATTTTACAATTAATTTATTATTATTATTGTTTTTATTTATATTATTTTTAAAATTATGTGAGATTTTACTTGATATTTTAAAATTAATTTTATATTAATATGCATTAATATTTTTAAAAAATGTGATAATTAATTTGATATTATTTTTTTTTAAATTATGTGATATTCAAGTTGATATTTTTTTATTTATATTTTATATTAAATTATTATTTTTTAAATTACTTTTTGTATTAATTTGCATTAATAATTTTAAAAATTTTATAATTAAATTAATATTATTGAATTATTTTAAAAATAATGTAATATTCAAGTTGATAAAATTTATATTTTCTTATTAAAAAAAATATTTTTTTTTAATAATATGATTTACTAATTAATAATTAATTTGATATTTATCTTATATTTATTTTTCAATATAAATCAAACTTAAGACAAAAATTACATTAATGTTATCATTTTTTAATACATTTAATTTATATATTTAAATATAATATACATATATAATAATATAAAATATATAAAATTATATAAGCATCGAACATGTTCGTAAAATATATTGTTATCAAAATAATAATTTTTTTTATTTCGCCAATCATAATTCTTCTACAGACTGCAATATAAAATACAAAATAAAAAAAATAATAACAAAAACAAATAAACCAAAAAATTTAAAAAAAAAACAACACACAAACAGAGGCGAAACAGTAACAAATTTCATTAAATAATTAATTCAGCCTCGTTATTATGAGACGATTGTCTGCGGGGCGCTCACGTGAATTTGTTTAGATCAAATGCGTCACAATTAAATGACAAACAAACCGATCAGAAGTCAAAAACCGACAGCCGCTCACCTGCTCACCTGCTCACCTGCTCGCCTGCTCGCCTGCTCGCCTGCTCACCTGTCCGAGCAGACACGCGGACTCATGATGCCGCGGCACAGGTTTTCGCAGTTTTCCAGTTTCGAAAAAAAGGTGTTAACAAATTATAGCTAATTATTAACAAATTATTCGAATAAGTTTCATTCGCCGTCTGTATAAAACCATAAATGTTTACATTAGGCTTTAACACGTTTCACACCTACCACACACACGCGGCTTGTACAGCTGGTACCATCGAGCCCACCAAGTGCCCCTAACTCAACCGAAAAGCCGAGCTCAGAACCGATTGTCGCATTCGCGGATGGATTTATTTGCACGCTAAACGCGGAACGAGCTGGTCGTAAAGTTCGCGCTTCGCATAACAGTCGATAATCGCGCCGAGTGGCGAGCGTGTGTTTTTGTGTGTGTGTGATGTATTATATAGTAAGCTGACATAGCGCTAATAGGGCTCAATAGACCCATAAACCTATTGGAGTCTAGCTGCATTTGAACCTAACGTAACTCCTCCTGCAGAGTCATAAAACGATGACGACCATCCCGGATGAGGGCAGCCTCGCCCCAACGACGCCCCCAACCACAGGCCGCCCCACCACGCTGGCCATCAATATACCCACGCCTGGGGCGCTCCCCACCGAGCCACAGACCCCCTCGCCCAACCCCAGGAGCTCAATTGTCATCGAGAGCCAGCCGAAGCGCCGTGTCAGCATTGTCTCCGAGCCGCCGCCGCTGGCCTCCATCAACTCCGGCTATGATAATCCCGCCTTCGAGCCAGCCCATATGCGTAAAATATCGCAGGTGAGTGAGGGTTGCGCGATTAGCGACTCGACGATTGTTCGCAAAGCTGACTGAATGTGCGCTCAAAACATTCCTATATCTATTACATGTCTGAGTGCATTCACTGAATGACGACATTTATAATGAAGCTCGCAATTGCTGAAATGATCATTGCGATCAAGCGATCAAGCGATCAAGTGATCGAGTGACCAACTGAATGGGGTTTACGCGCAATCTTAACTTTTATTATATACAAATTCGATTCGATTTCGGCACAGACCTCAACACATTCGTACCTCGAGAATGGACCGCTTGGGCGCCGGCGAAGTATCCTTAAGGACAGCCAGATGCCCTACGATAATGACAACGTCGATCGTATATCGACGAATAGTTATGGTAAGTGAAAAATAATCGAAATATAAAAAATAGAGGGAAATAATGGAATAGGTGTTAAGCAATATAACTATTTCTGCATATGACAAATTTTAAGTGTTGTTGTATTATTATTATAATTTTTTAGATTTTTTACAATTTTTAATTAAATGTATATATTATATTTTTTATGTTTATTTTCATTAATTTTATTTTTTTTAGATATTAAACTATTTTTTATCTGTTTTATATATTTTTATTTTTTTAATTTTATAAATTTTATATATGACAATTTTTTTAAATTTTTTATTTTTTTTTTAATTTTGTATAATTTTTTTTTAGATTTTAAACTATTTAAAATTTAGTTTATATATTTTTTTTTATTATTATTATTTTTTTTTTGTAATTTCTTGTAGTGTAATTTTTTTTTAGAAAATAATAGATTTTATATTTGAATTTATTTATATTTTAATTTTTAGTGCTATTTTTATAGACTTAAAATTAGATACGCTTTATTAACTCGTTTATTGCTCAATTTACATCTTGAATAATACAACTCTTCAAGCTAAACGTTAATTTGATATTCGTGCAGTAGACAGACTGCATGTCTGCTAAAAAAGGGTATTTAAAAACATGGACAAGGCTGTATACATATATCTCATCACATCTCATCAATGGCCCAAATTGTGATTCATATTTGTGTTAAGGTTCTCCTCACGTCTGAGAGTTAATGGCTAATGGTTTAATTAGTTTGCTTGCCTTAGGCAATTAAGGGTAGTCAAAAAAGTTTGAATAGAGATACCCTGTAATAAATGAAAATGAAAATTTTAGAAATATTCCGGGTTTGATGTCGTATGAATATGGATATGAATATTATATAGATTATTTTGATGATATGGATTTATACATTATATGGATATATAGATATAAAGATTCTCCGAGCTGTGAAAGCTTGTATTTTGTATTTTGTGTTAACCTAGTATACCCCTAACAACTAAACTTTAATGGGCATATTCAAAGATGTGTAAAGATGAGCAATTAGCCTGAAAGAGATTTTTTTTTTTTAAATATATAACAAAAATATAAAAATCTGAAAATATATATAATGTTTTTTAAGAATTTATATTTTTAAGTAAATAATTTATTATTTATTTATTTTTTTAATATATATATTATAGCTGCTAATCTATTGATTTCTGAGAAAAAAAAATATATTATAATTATGTATATTTATAAATACAGTTTTCGATCCATGAGTTCACGCCAAGAACACACGTTAGTAAAATTTAATAAGTTCTGAATAATATATATTTCTAATACAATATAATCAGTGCATAAATTTCGCATGAGTATATTCAGAGATATTTTCAGAGGTATATTGTTTGTGCAGACAATAATATTGATGATAATAATAATGACAGCATTGATAATTAGAAATATCTATCCAGGGCCAGAGAACACTTATAGAACTAATGTCAATTAAATTTGACATTTGTCAATAGTTGACACTAACAATTAACATCAGACTGAAAGTGACGTCGGAATTTTGATCTTCGATCGTATCAGATCGTATCATATGCAGCTGCCACACTTATCACCCAATTAGATTTGGCTGCTAATTTATGAAGTCAATAGCGTAGTGGAGATCTTTGATGTAGACATGTATTATTAGATGTTACCCGGCGTTGCGCGTAGTATATAATTTAATATTAATTTATACTCTTATATATTTGTTTTCTTATATATTTATCCTCTACTCTTTCTTCCCTTAGAAAACTACAGACAGAGTGCGCTGGACGTGCTCAATGCCAAATACAATAGTCTGCAGGCAGTACAGGAATCCCGGGAATGCCACACAAATTACGTGGAGCAATCGTGGATCTACAATTTGTGTTTAAAGTGTCGCAAGGAGGAGCCGTCCGAGTCATGGGAGCCGCCCTTCTGGCAAAAGGTCTTTCCCTACCCGCTATGTCCCACCTTCAGGACCTTCTCCCGCCTCGTTTCGCTCATTGCAATTGGTGAGTGCCTGAATCACATTAAGGAGTCTCGATCCTCACATGCATTCTCCCATCTATGTAGGGGCGTTACTCTGGATCGTCTCCTTCGTCATCATTGGACATGCAGCTGCCCCTGGCGGGCAGCTCTTCGATCTGGTGGTGCTCACGGTGGCTGCCAATTTCGGTGGCTATATCATATCATTAACCACCCTGCCACGCCTCATTGGCATGCTGCTGGTGGGCCTCCTCTTCCAGGTGTGTCCCAATCTGAATTCACTTGTAATCTGTTACCTAAACTCATTAATTTTCTACTTCCAGAACGTCGGCTGGGTGAATCTCGATGGCGACTTCTCCAAGGTGACGGCGCATCTGCGCAAGTTCGCCCTGACCATAATCCTGACTCGAGCTGGCCTCGAAATGGAGCCGGAAGCCTTCAAGAAAGTCTACAAGACGATTCTCAAGCTGGGCATCGTGCCCTGGTTCGTGGAGTTCGGTGTCCTGGCGACGATGTCCCACTACTTGCTCGGCCTGCCCTGGATCTGGGGCTGTCTGATGGGCGCCATTATGGCGGCTATTGCGCCGGCTGTGGTCGTGCCCTGCCTCTTCAGGCTGCGCACCAAGGGCTACGGCGTGGCCAAGGGTATTCCCACCCTGGTGGTGGCCGTGTCTGGGGTGGACGATGCCATCTCGGTGGCCATCTTTGGCATCATCAGCACCATCATGTTCTCGGATCGTGGCGAGCTCTACCTGATTTCCCAGGTGCCTGTTTGCTTGATTGGCGGCCTGGGTTTCGGGCTCATCTGGGGGCTGCTGGCGCGCATCTTTCCCGAGAAGGGCGATGCCTACGTGGTGCCTCTTCGCACGCTCATGCTCTTCGTGGGCAACCTGGTGGCCATCTACGGCAGCGAGGAGCTGGGCTTTGAGGGCGCTGGACCGCTGGGCGTGGTCTTCTCTTCTTTCATATCGAACTATTACTGGTGCAAGGATGGCTGGACCATCGACGACAATCCCGTGGGCACTGGCTTCGAGATCTTCTGGATGATCTTCGAACCGATTCTCTTCGGTCTCACTGGCGCCACTATCAAAATCAACGAGCTGGACTCGCACACAATCTCCATTGGAGCAGCTTGCATCTGTACGGGCGTCGTCGTGCGCATCTTGGTCACGGCTGGCATTGCCTTCGGGGATCGGCTGAACACCAAGGAGAAGTTCTTCGTCGGCCTATCCTGGATGGCCAAGGCGACGGTGCAGGCTGCCCTAGGCCCTGTCGTTCTGAAGCATTTGAACGATAAGTCCACAGACGACGAGCACAAGTGGGCCAAAATTGTGCAAACCATTTGCATTTTCAGCATTTTGCTGACGGCGCCTTTGGGGGCGATCCTCATCTCCGTGACTGGACCCAGGATGTTGACGAAGACGAAGCAGATGCAACAGAATCTTACGGGCTGGCGTCGTCCGTCCATTCGCGACATTAGCATTATCGATGAGGAGGAGGAGCGTGAAGATCCCGAGATACCCGAGGACAAAGAGACCCAGGATAATACCCAAAACAACTCACAGCATCCCAACTTTGCATATATGTGCAATAGTTAATATGAGAATTATGTTGTTATCTTTGTGGTTTATAATATAATGCTTTACTGCTTTCGTTTTGTACAACAATGAAGAAGAAGAAGTAATTAAAGTTTTTTTTTTTATAAATAATTGAATACCAGAAATATGGCTTATTTTTATCTATCAATCAAATGATCTATGATTATCAATCAATGATCATATATCTATCGCTGCTTGACTTTGGTTTAAATATTCAAAATTCCTAGAGTATTTTACCTATAATAATAGTGTTTAAGAGAAATAAGTATAGTCTATTATATATTATATAAAAGCAGACAGGGTGCGCCACTGGAAGTGTATCCTATTTAGAATTCCTTTAAATTAGCTTGGAAAAAATGTTTGATTTTTTTTTTCAAGGTTAGAGTATTAAAAATTATTCAACCTATTTTGAGTCAGTTCATTTCATATGTAAAAATTAAAGTAAAGATAATATTTTACAATTAATTAAATCGGATATCACTTTTGACATCTATAAATCAAGAATTTAGGATATGACTCGAAGTGTTGTCAGAACACTTCTCGGGCAGTTTGGCTAATGGATTCGCATCACATGATAATAAGTGTTAGATCAGCTGGGGAGACACAAGATGAAAACCTGCCACAATTGACTATTAAAATATATTTTATGGTCTTTTGTTTACTTTGCTCGTACAGACTACAGTAAAACAACAGTCGAACTATTCAGCTCGATTGCGCTCACATTAGAGATCATTAAAGTGATTGAGATAATTGCTGAAAATGAAAATCTACAGCTGATATACTATTATAGAATATTTTTGCCTAACCTGAATCTGTTTAGTGTGGTTGGTAATAGAATTTAATCATTAATTATATTTTTATAATTATAGCATGGCTCAGGGGGTTTCACTCATGTCGACTGCGTGGGTAAATTGAGCTTACTGAATTTATTGATCTTTATACATAGCTTGGAAGATACGTGAAAAACTAAAATTTTTCAAAAGAAAAATTCTCATTTGTGAAGAAAATGTGTATCAAATAAATTAAAAAAAATATTCTTGAAAAAATATTGAAATAAAATTTAGCCTGATTAATATAAATTCTTAAATACTGAAATCTTAGACAATCAATTTGCAAAAATACTTTATTTTAATATTTGTCTGTGAATAAAAATACAAGTTATAAATGATTATCAAGAGGTTAATAAGAGCTATTGCTCTATAGATTTACCGTGTTTCGGGTAATTCAGTTTACATATTCTTGAACAAATAAGGTCATGCATTAAAACCCATGGATTGTTTCATTGTAATAGAAATTATCAAATATCTAAGCCGCATAAAGTTTTACTTATAAATATTTCTGCAGCGATTCGCCCAGGATCGTTTCCAATTCCTGCACAGCGCTGCGTGTGTTCTTCTCGACGCGCTCGTGCTCATCCTCCAGCAGCTCGGCTATGAATGGCACCGTCTCGGGCAGCAGCGGAGCGAAGCTCTCGCCCAGCTTGCGAGCAATGGCCACGCTGGTGTTGAAGGCCAGGATGCGTACTTCCGGCGTGCTGGTGCGCGTCTTGAGCAGCACCTGGTTGTTGAGCTGCTTCCAGAGCACATCATTGGTAGCCGCGGCCAGCTGGGCAATGCAGTCGCTCAGGGTCTGCTGCAGCTGCTGCCGCTCGCTGGCCAGCACCACGCCGTTCTCCAGCTGATCCACCAGAGGCGGCATCAGCGTGCGGAAGCGATGATCGTTGACGAAGTCACTGCTGCAGTGCAGGAAGACGTGATGCAATGTGCCCAGTATAGCTGACAGCAGTTCCGCCACGTCCTCGACGTCCACATTCTCGGACACCTCCTGGTGCAACGTGTTGTGCTCCTGCAGCAGTCGTGCAGCATCTGCGATAAAGTCGCCGGCGAAGAGAACGAACAGCGACTTGAGCGCCGCGGCAATGCGATTGGTCAACAGGAAATAGGTCAGCTGCGGCTCCAGGTCATTGCGCTCCATCGCCCACTTGTGCACCCGGCGGTACATGGGCCGGAAGCTCGTCTCGGACAGCTTGAGTATCCAGGCAACGAAGGCCTCGCTCACGGACGCCTCAATCTGGGCCACCCGCTGCCGCTGCAGCTGCCGTCCGCGCACCTCCAGCCGGAACTCGAGGGCCTGCAGGAACAGCTCGGAGAGCGCCTCCTGCACCGGCGCCAGCTCAGCGTTCCCGTTGTGCTTGATGCAGGGCAGCAGCAGCTGCCGCATGAGCACGGCCAGCTCATCGTAGGCCTGCGCCTCCAACAGACTGGCGTAGGTCGTGGCGCAACTGGGCACCAGGATGCGTGCCTCCACGCCCTGCGCCACTGCCGTCCAGACGTCGACGATGCGCAGCTTCAGCGCCTGCGTGCGCTTGTCCTGCAACAGCTGCGGACTCTCTAGCTGCACAGAGAGTCTGATCAGCGAGCCGATAATGTCCACCAGATAGGGACCCAGGAACAGGGGGAGTGTGAGGAAGAGCTTGTGCATGGCTGTGAGAGAGAGAGACAAAAAGAGAAAAACATTTGATGAACATTATTTTGAATGGGCAAGAGAGTCGACTCACCTGTGACCAGTGCAGAGCAGATGTAGTCAGGTGTCTGCCGCTGGGTCAGCAGCAGCTGCACCTGCTCCTTGAGCAGCTCGGTCAGCTGCGGCGCGAACTTGGGCAGCTGGGCGAGCGCGTGCGCCTTGATGCTGCCACAGATCTCGACGAGCGTCAGCACCACGTTGCCCACCACCGCCTTGGGCACGTTGGCGCGGCGCTTGGCGATGCGCGTCAGCTTGGCCAGCAGCGTGCGGCACTCCTCGACGTAGTCGCGTCCGTGGCGATGGGCCAGCAGCTGCATGGCATGTAGTGCGGTCTGCTGTAGCTGCGCTTGCTGCGCATTGCTGCCGCCGGAGCTGTCCAGGACGCCGTCAATGATGGCGCCCAGCGGCTCGAAGAGCACGCCGAAATGGTGGGGCTGGCACAGGGTGAAGTACTCGGCGGGAGGCGAGAGCTTGGTGACCAGCAGCTCGAGCACCTTGATGCGCACGTAGATCAGCTCGTGCTGCAGCAGCTCGGTAATCACGGTGAGGAAGTAGTCGGCCGAGAGCAGCCCGATGGCGTTGTCCAGGACGTCGTGCACGTGGTTGGCCAGCACGCGCCAGTACTTCTCCAGCGAGGGCGTGCCCGCCGCCAGCTTGAGGGCGTTGTTGACCACGCCCACATAGGAGAGCGTCTTGAGTATGAAGTTCTGGTAGAGCGGCTTCAGCTCGGCCAGCTGCGTCCGCTTCGGGCTGCCCAGCTTAGCCTGGAACTCGGCGCAGCTGCTCAGACCCGACAGGAAGTCCATGATGAGGTACTTGTAGTGGCGCAGCTGCTTGAAGCTGCGCGTGCGCAGATCGAAAAGCTGCTGCTCCGGCGAGACGTTGCTGCTTCCTGCTCCGCTGGCTGCCTGGGTCTGGAAGTCCTTGCTGAGCGGCAGCTTGGCCAGGTAGTCAAGCAGGTGCCCACATGTGTCAAGTATGACCTCCGGCTGCTCGAACATCAGCGTCAGCTCGCGGGCGAACTCCACGCGCGTCTTGTCCAGCGGCTTGGCCGTCTTGCCGCCGGCTGGGAGCGGCGTCTGCTCCAGCAGCATTTGCGACTCGAAGATAATGCAGAGGAACTGCCACAGATGCTGGCGCGGATCGAGCACGCGGAAGAGCGTCTCGTAGAGAGGCAGGCGACGATGCACCGGCACGTCCGAGCAGATGTCCGCGAAGACCTTCAGCACGGCTATGACCAGGCGCTCGCGCTCCTCGCCCGACTGCAGCAGCAGCGTGGGCACAATGGTCTCCACCACGTTGCGGATGATGTGCAGGCTGAAGGCGTCGTCATGGCGCGCCACTGTGGAGCCCACGAAGGTGAAGATCTCGACGATCTTGTGCAGCACCTGCTGCGGATACAGAGCAGCGCAGCGGGTCAGGAAGAGCAGCGCGTGTTGTTGGGTTTGTGGATTCTGTGTGTTCCGGAGGCACTGCACCACCTGCTCGATGCGGAAGCAGGACTCGGGCAGTACCTTGGCCAGCTGCACGCCCGCCGCCTGCGACACCTCGCAGCAGTGCAGCAGGTTGGACAGGATCAGCTGCTTGGGGTACTCCGCTGAGCTATGCTCCTCCATCGTCAGGCACATCTGCAGCAGCTCGAAGAGCTGCGGTATGAGCAGCTCCGAGCCCACCAGCTGCTTCTTGTGCTCCAGCAGTTCGAGCAGCGTCATGCCCTGCTTCCAGCTGACGCAGGTCAGATCCAGCTTGGTATTCGTGGCGCTTCGACGACGCGCCTGCTCCCGCAGCTTGGGCGGCACAATGCGCGTGCTCTTGCTGCACATGCTGGACAGCATGCTGACCAGGGGTTGGCACTCGATGGTGCAGCGCTTGAGCAGCCGATGGGCGGACAGGAAGATGCTGTCGTTGTCAGATGCAGTGGCCGCCTCCACTATGAGCTGCAGCAGCGCCACCTTCTGCTGGCTGTGGAGCTGATCGTAAGACTCCGGCGTCAGCGAGTTGAGCAGGACGCAGGGCAGTGGCTGAAGCTTCTGCTCCAGCTGCACGTAGGTGGTGTGCCGCTTGAAGCTGGCCTCCAACAGCTGCCAGGCGGCGGGATTCTCGGTGAGCACAGCCAATCCCGCCTTACCCTCGAAGCGATCGATGACGGCACAGTAGATGTCGCTGTGCGGCCAATTCAGCTGCTCCAGCTGCGGCGTCTCCGAGCTGGGATCCTGCCTTACCACCGCCTGTAGCGCTGCCTCGCCCAGTGGCAGCAGCGCTGTCAGCAGCGTCTCGTTGTTCATGTGCTTCAGGGCCTTCAGCAGCGCCGCCGTGCAAATCGCCGGCTGAGCGACGTCGCAGACCAGCTCCAGCAGCGTGCGACGCAGCTTGGCCAGCAGCAGCTTCTCGCGGGCCGTGCTCTTGCTGCTCTGCAGGATGGTGTGCAGCACGAGCGCGTACTGCTCGTGGTCCATGCACAGCTCGCTCTGGCGCAGCAGCAGGCTTTGCACCAGGTGGGCGACGTGCGTCTCCAGCTGCTTCAGGTCGAGCAGCTGCAGCGTGGCCAGCGCCTGCTGCCGCAATGTTTGTAGCCGCGAGTTGCAGGCGTTGGCAATGCGGAGCACGTGCATCAGGCTGCAGTTGACGGCGAATGGGCGTGGCCGCAGCACAGCCTGCAGCAGCTGAAAGCCGTGCACGCGCAGCAGCGCATAGTCCGAGGCGTTGGTGTACAGCTGGGGCAGCTCCTCGTAGACGTAGAAATTGCAGAGGAAGTCCAGCTTTTGCTGCGGCTCCGGCAGCACATGGTTGAGGCAATCCTTGAGCGCTCGTGCCCACTCCCTGCGCTCGGCGGGCGAGCAGTTCTCGGCATAGACTCGGCTGCACAGCGCGTCCAGCAGCAGCAGGCATAGACGCAGTTCGTCATTGACCTGGGTCCAGGGCTGACTGGCCAACTGGGAGAACCTCGTGTTCTTGGCCAGCGTCTGCAGGAAGTCCGCGTACAGCTGCAGAGGCACGAAGGACTTGTGGCCGTTGTCGCTGCCCTCCTTGGCCAGGCGGAACTGGAAACCGCGACTGTAGACGTCCACGCGCTGCAGCATGTGCAGACTCTCGGCTGCGCTCAGTTCCCGCTTCGCGTAGGCCGTGAGCAGCAGGAGCAAGTGCGTCAGCTTGGAGGCCTCGCCGCGCAGATAGTCAACGCCACCGTGCTGCTCCACGCTCTCGAGCAGCGCCAGCTGCTGTTTGCCCGGCTGCCGCACGTCCGCAATGATGTCCAGGAAGTGCTTGCGGTGCTCCCACACGCTGAACGCGCCATGGTCGCTGGTCACCTGCAGCCGCTCCAGGAAGGGCAGCTTGCCCACGAAGTTGCTGCTCAATATGATCATCAGAGCCGCGTGCTCCCTGGCGCTCAGCATGTCGCAGGGAAACAGGTAGGGCATCAGCGCCAGCAGCAGCAGATTCGCATCATAGTTGTCGCTAACGGCGGCTGTGGTCAGATGCTGCACCGCTTGCGGCACCACCGAGTCCCACTGCGTCTGTCGCTGCTGCTGCGCTCGCTGCAGCAACTCGCACAGAGTCCGGGCGAACGGCTCGGCGCCCAGGAGCTCCACAAAGTCAACGGTGGACAACGCCAGCAGCGCCGCCACCACGGCGGGGCTATCGTCCTTGATGCGATCCGGCAGACACTCCTGCAGCAGTCGATAGCTGCGCTCCTGCTTCTTGGGAACCTTCAGATTCTGCAGCAGTTGCTGCACAGCGCCCAGCCGATAGTCCGCATTGTAGTGATAGAGCTTCTCGTACGCACGCTTCGCCTTCTCATCGTTGGTGTTCAGTCGAAAGCCTGAGGAAGAGCGGGCATTAGATAATGGGTCTAGTTTATGGTAGTTCTATATTTAATGGAAAAATGTTATTCAAATCTAGTCTGAGCTTATACTTTTAAATGCTTATATCAATGCAACAATTCAATGAGCGTGAACTCAAATCAAAGATCAAAGAACTTTAAACACAGAGAGATATATATTTTATTACATAAAGAGTAAGATATTAAATGTTTGTTTGTTTTGCATATACTCCAAAACTACAAGACCGATTATGGAAATTATTTTATTTTTCAATTCTAAATTGTTGCAGATAGATATATCAAATAGGACATCTTCAATTTCTAGACTTTTACAATTTCAGCAGGCAGCAAGGCTTACGCACATGTGCAAGAAATGGTAATAAGTGCGGGGAATTGCTATATAGCTGTCTTTGCATGCGCATGATATATATAAATATATATGTATTATAAATTTGGGAGCGCAAAGATCAGAGATTAGTAAGATCTCTGGGAACTCACGCTAGAATCGATTGTCTCCTTGAAACTCTCGAAGCATACTGAATATGAGGTCACACGACTCTGGCAATCGAGGGAAATGAGAGTAATATGCCTGAGCAAGTACGGAGTTGAGTGGGAGAAAGTTTTCTCTAGATCTATGTATTACTATTTAGCGGATTTGATAATTGAAAAATGCGCTCTATTACATCCATGTTTGCTAAAGAGTGTTAAAAGGTTTACAAGTAAGGGAGTTTATCTCCTTTACAAAATTCAGATTAAGAGATATGTATTGTGGTAACTTCTTGAAAAAAGGGATTATTGATTATTCTGACTCTTCATACAAAAGTCAGTTATAATATATGGTATCGAATAGTTAAAAATTCGTTTTGTAAGCTCACGAAATTTAAACTTAAAGGGAACTTTAATTTATAATAGTTTCCCAAAGTATTCAAGTACTTGCAGACTTTTCTAACTTACCTAATGCCAACTTTAAAGCCTTCTGGCGATTGCTAGTCTTGGACTTGGCCCTCAAAGATGCCTTGACGCTCAAGTCGAAAGCCTCTGGATAGCGACGTTCGAGCTTCTCCAGGAACTCAGTATACCAAGTCTGGAAATTGGTTTTCACTGGCTCCATTTCATCATCAGAGTCAATAATAATTGTGTCATCCTCATTGCCATTCTGGTTCGTGTCCATGGGTGTCGCGCCATTCTCAGCTTCCACATCCACAAAAGAATCCAAGAAGCAACTAAAAGAGACAAATACTTTAATAAGTAATTGAAATTGCGAAGGTATTTTGAAGGTTATACTTGATTAGCTGCTGGGCGCTGAGCTGGGAGAAGGGCACCTCGCTGATGAGAGTGTCGAGAAACTGCTGATGCGAAGATGTGGACGCATCTCCTTCGCGTATGGCCGCAACGGCGCCGCGCATGAGCGGCATGCAAATGGCCGAAATGGCAATGTTCTCCTTGGCGAGCGAGGCCAGCGAAGCGATCAGCCACTTCTGGCAGACCAGATTCAGCATGGTCTTGGGCGTGAACTGTGGCCGAGCCGCCTGCTGCTTGTCGTGGATCCAGATGAGCAGCAACAGCGATGTCGTGTGCAGCCGCTCAAAGGTGCAGTTGGCCACCCGCTCGAGCAGCGCATCGCAGACCTTCGTCTTGAGCTTGGTGCGCGAGACGAGCTGGGCGACAATCACGTAGGAGGCGGCCACATAGTCGACGGTGTCCGAGACGAGGCCCTTCAGCAGCGACTCTAGTATGGTGGCTATGTGCCAATCCTGCAGTGGCTTGGCCGTCTGCAGCGCTCCCACAACAACTGTGCAGTAGAAATTGAGCTGCGCCTGCAGCTGATGAGCACGAGGTCCCAGCTCCTTGACTGCTTTACGTGTGCTGCGGCAGACGAAGCCGAGGAAGGCGGGCACACTCGCTGCCCGATTGACTATGGTGGTCTTGGCGAGCGGAACGCCAGGTCGCTGCAGCGGACGCAGCCAGAACCAATCCTCGTCCGACTGCCGCAGGCGCATAGTTTGCAGCACCTGCACAAAGGTGTTCGTCTCATGGTAGGGCATTATTAGGGCCATCACCTCCTCCCGGTTGTATTCGTGCACCTGGAAGCGTCGCAGCAGCCATTCAAAGCACATGTGCGCCGGGCGCAGCAGAAAATAGGGCGACAGCAGCCGCAGGAATTTCGCAATTGCCGCATCGAGCAACTTGTTGACACTTTCCTGCTCCACGGCGCGCTCCAGCGTGAGTGTGGCCTCGTCGAAGAGCGTCAGCTGGAACTCCTTAAATGTCGGATTGAACGCCGTTAGCTCCAGCAATCCGCTGAGTCCGATTTCATAGATGGCGCGCCTGTCCTTGGTCGCCGCATCTTTCGGACTGAATAATATTGAGGCTCGACTGCGTGCATCCGCTATGGCAATAGATGTCTGCGGTGCAGCCAACTTTTGTAGCTGTTGAGCCAAAGACGTTGCCATTTTCTTAAGCTCGTTTTTGTGTGTAAAAACACTCCAAAATAAAGTTAAAATGTGCAGCAACTATTTTACACGTGTTTCGGCGGTAACTGATGAATGATGTATATCGATAAGTGTGTAGGAGGCGAAGGCAATCATCGCGTGGTGAATCGATAGTTGTATAGAAATGCGTTGTGACGTCACAACTTAAATACGATGGTGTAATGATACTTCATTTAAAATTATTTAAATTAATTTATGAATATAATAAATCAGAAGTAATTTATGGATTTAATTTACTTTCAAATTCTAAAAAGAAACAAACCAAACAAAATCGTCAATTTAATATATCTATTACAAAAATTGTTTATTTTTCGCTTTATCATATAATGTAAAAAGTATCCTACGTCTATTTAATCTCACAGAGGTACAAGAATGTTGAGCATACGTTACGAGTAAAGAGAAATACAAGATAATAATAAAGTTGAATGACGTTCAAAAATGTGAACATTCGCAGTTGATGAGATGTCGACGATTATAATACTAGTTAAACATGTAAAACATAAACCTTGGTACAGTTGAGCGTTCATATAACTAAGACTAACGGTACATATACTTGTTCTGATAATGCTTTTTGTTCGGTGTTCCTTTGATCTCTGCCTAAAAGTTTAGGCGCTTCAGGGAGTTCTTGCGACTCAGTTTGTAGTCGAACTTCTTGTTGCGCTTGGGCGGCGTTACCTTCTCACTGGGCATCATCACCTTCGAGGGCGTGCCAATCTCGGTGACCAAGCACTTCGTGCCAGGATGCGGCGGGCAGCAGCAGTGGACGCAGAAGCGGAACTTGCAGAAGACGCTGATGCACTCGCCTATGGAGTAGGGCTGTACGGGGACGTTGCTCTGGGAGATTGGCGAGCTCTTCACCTCGTCCAGCGAATAGAAGCGCGTGAGCCCGGTCTTCGGCTCGTTGAAGGACTTGGCGTAGGGCAGTGTCTGCGAGAGGGCAGCTCGGGACAGCAGCTGGCGGTTCATTTGCGGCGTCTGCTCGGCTGGCGTCTGGCTGTAGAACACTTTGCTGGACTTGCCGCAGCGCGGACACTTGATGCGCTGCAGCTGCTCCACGAGCGGGCAGTTCTCGTCCTTGGGCGCGATCCTATGGCTGTCGGGGATTTTATTTGGTCTCTGAATGGCATTGGATGGTTGAAATGGCACTAAATGGTTTTTCGTCGTCTTGGACAGCGTTCGTCCGTGCTTGAGGGGATGTACGACGTTCTCCTTGGTGAGGTTCATCTTGAAGCGATGATTGTGCAGGCGCTCCGTGGCCCGCTGACTCTTGTGCACCGCCTGCGCCCAGCGCTCCGACACCTTGGTCATGTTGTCCAGTGTGTGCGAGCTGACGTGGGACAGAATGCACTCCAGCGCGGGCAGCGTGTTGCTCAGCATGCCCACGATGTCCAGGTGCTCGCAGCCGTCGTAATAGCGGGTGCGACAAATGGACCCCAGCGCGGGCTGTGGAAAGAGTTTCTTCTTCGACTTCTTGGGACTGCTGTGATGCGCCATCGGCTGGTGATGATGTGATTTGCGCCGCTTCGCCGCGCACTGTAGTGGATGGGAGGCACCCAGCAGCGGCGACTTGCATCCCTGGGCATCCTCATCCTCGCTCTCCTCCAGCTGCACGCAGCTGACGACGGGCAGGCTGAACGATTTGTGCCAGAGCGCAGAGTTGGAATCCTCGCAGCTGCTGCTGCTCGGCGTTTGGAATTGTATCGAATTGAAGTGCGTTTGTGTCGTCGTATTCGGTGCATTGCGACAGTTCTCAGACTCGCTATCACGTTCAAATAAAAATGGCGCCTCTACTGTTGAGTTGTGCAGCGCTCTGAAGGATGCGTAGCCCGATTCTTCCATTGCACAGTCCGCATCGAGAGACTTCCTGCCAGAGCACTGCGTTTGCAATACTTTACGATTGGAGGCACTCATTTTGGAATGAATTTGCCAATAAATTTGATGTCTGATGTTTTCATTTGTATTTTTAATTTATAGTTGCTTGTTTTTGTCGTCACAATTGGCGTCGATGCAAATATTAGAGTTGGTTTTGCTAATATCGATGCAAGCCATATATCGATAGCTATGCGCTTTGGCGATGTTGAGCGACGCAGCACAAAAGCTGCTTGCTATACAATAAGTGCTGTGTGTGCTATCGGATGCTAATTGATAAGTTACTTCATTTTAAATGTATTAACAAATCATTAACTGTTGCATATGAAAAACTGAGAAGAAACTTAATTGAACATTAATTACTTAAAATATTTAACATTTTTATCATCTTATGCATTGTTTTTAGTTTCAATACATTTGAGATAAAGTTTACACTATTCTGTCTGTTCAATCATATATGTAAATGAAAAGCAAACTTGGATATATTAATGTTGCTTGAGCTAACTGTTAGAGTTATTAAATATTTGTTTATTTTTCATCATTACTATTTAGCACAGTTTTTATATCATACTATATAATGGATATCTCTGTGTGCATATGGAATATTTCATATTAATATAGATAATAAGAATTTCCCCTTGTTGTGAGCGAAGACGACACTCGATGATAATCTGGCCGGGGCATTAATGTCAGCAAATTAACAAAATCCACCAATAATTTATCATTTCACTCTGCCTCACGTCTCCTTCAAACTTGACTCCCGGCCATTTCACCTATCTCCATCTCTCACTCACTCCATCTCTCTCTCTCTTTCTCTCTCTCTCGCTCTTGACAAATTTGCCAGCTCAAGTTTTTGTGCAAATCATGCCGAGGCATAGATTTCGAATTCATGTGAAAATCAAGCTGGCCACCGCAAAAACAACCCCTCGTCGTGGTGATAGTTTCATCAGCTGTCCCCATTTCGCTTTGTCCACAGCTTCATCCACTTGCTGCAGTGCAGACAGCGAGCATTTGAGTGTATGTGTGTGTGTGAGAGAGAGAGAGATAGAAAGAGAGAGAGAGAGAGGATGGGTAGAGGAAAATCAATGAATGATATTTCTTTATGAGGCTCAATTATTTGTTGCGGGGATTTGCTGTTCTTCCTTCGCCCTGTCATCTGGGTGCGTGCCTCATTGTCCTTTTAAATGCTTTGGCAAAATATTTTGGGTATTTTGTGCTGCACTGCCTTTTGTCAGCCCCTGCAGCAGTCGCCAGGAGTTGCCAGGAGTCGGCGCTTGCGTTAATAATTTATGAATATTTGTTCATTTATTGTTTTGCATTATTTATGCGTTTATTATTATCCCAGTCAGTCGGAGGAGTCGCCGCTGCCAAGGCCGGAACCCAAGGCAGGAGAGACGGGCAAAGATTTTGTTTTGATTTTAATTAAATCGACAGACGCACATCGACTTAATTTTAAGTCATTTAGCTGTCCTAATCCCTCGCTTTGGCTCTGCTTGATAATTGCTGACGGGCGCCAAGAAATTCTGATAGCAATTAGTGGTTTATAGTTGGGATTGGGAGGAGTACATTAAGTCATTTCGGATGGAGTTAAGTTGCATTTGCTATAGATGGTTTTTAAAAGGATATATATTTTCTATGAATACAATGTATCATAAGAAAAAAATTAAAAATAATTAAATAACAATGGAAAATAGAGTAAGACTCTAGGTTATTTAATGCTATATACATATCTAGTTCCTATTATTATGATTCCTTTGATCGGTTGAAAAAAAGAGTGAAAGAAAGAGAGAGAGAGAGAGATAAAAGATTGAGTTAAACGGTATAGCGAAAATATGATACAGAGAGAGTATGAGAGAGAGAGTGAGAGAGATTGAGAGAGAGAGAGAGAGAGAGAGAGAGAGAGAGAGAGTAAGGTAAGACAGACAGATAGAGTAAAAGAGAGAGAGAGAGAGAGAGAGAGAGAGAGAGAGAGAGAGAGAGAGAATTTCAGAAAAATTAAATTAGTAAACGCCTATATGTACTATACAGTACACTCTTTATAGCGATACAGTCAAGTATGCAGCAAATACCTAAAATTATAAAAATAAATTAATAAATACACACATATATACAATATCATAGGTCTAATAAATAATACAGCCTTTAGATCCTTTATATGAAATTCTTCAGAATCTCCTTTCCATAGAATATCTGGCTGGCAAAATATTTTGTATATATTTTACAATATATTGTATTTTCTTTCACAAATTTGTGTAAAGAAATTTAAATGAAAGTAAAGTCTTCAGTTCTTTAGCTATATCTACATATGTCTATATATGCTCCTACACATATGTCTGAATACCTCTATGAATACATATCGATGGTAATCTGAATAATTTGCGTTTACGAGTAGGCCCAAAATGCTGATGAATGTGGTATGGGAGAGAGAGAAAGAGAGTTTGTAGGGCTTACTCCATGCTAGCGGAATGAACGTCAATGTTTGCCAACAATCCGTACATATGCTCTAATTATGATCCTTTTAGTTGTGGGCAGTGCCTTTCCGCATTATGTTGACATCGATGCCGTGACCTGGACACACAAACACACACACACACACATAGTCGTACACCCCCCTTCGAGGCATGAGCGCTGATCAAACACCGAAGGATAGAAATTTCCTGTTTCTGGTCTATTTCGAATCAACTAATTATGGTAATTTTACCGGGGAATGTCAACAAATATTTTGTAGCCAGTTATGTCAGAGGGAGGGAGAGGGAGAGAGGGAGAGAGGTAGAGTATGGCCCCCGAGAGACGGGCTATATTCATATCTAGGTGGTATATGGAATGTTCGAGTCCAAGTGGAGCAGTCAAAACTCTTGACAAACGATGTTTACCCGCTGCTCGTAACCGTATGTACTTGGTGTATATTGCAGTGCGTCGTTGTCCTTGGTAAAACGAAAGAAGGGAACACGTAACGCTCGGATTATTTTTAACCAACCCACTGACACTGACACTGGCGACAACTCGTTGTGGGTGTGGACGTGTAAACGTAACTCGAACTGTACCCAATTCGCTTGATTATGTTTGATTTTGGCCGCGCGTCCTTCATGCCCCGCTGCCCTGTAATTTCGCTAGCTGGCCAATAAATCGCTGACCCGCCTCCGACTCCGTTCGGTTCGGCTAACCTGGGCGCGGCGCCAAAGCTGATTATGGCCACAATATTAATTTGTAGGTAATACGAATATAATCGCGCTCATTTATCATTTTAATGTATTCGCTGTATTCTTCGCCGCGTTGTCGTCGTCTCCACAGGGCGAGTCAGCTTTGGCTATATGTATATATATCGTCTAGCACTTAATGCGATTCATATTCTAATCGCTCTAAATTAGTCTCGTGACAGACTCTTTCACTTAGCTGACATTAACTGTTGCAGCACATTATATAAAACAAAGAACAGTTTTGAAGCATTCGATAGAATAATTGTTGAATGATATATGGTTTAAGCCCTAACTAACAATAAAAGACAGCTGAACATAGAAAAAGTTAGAAAAGATGAGTTGCAAAGGTTTAAAAACTATTTTTGTATTATATGTTAAACCTCTTTTATATTATTAGAAAATACTCAACTCCTGCCTTGATAAAGTCTATGAGTCTATTCTTATTATTATTATTATTATTTTCTTTATTTTTATATTAATTTATAATTTTGGTTTTCTTTATTTTTAGCTCATTTCATTGTTTAAATAATTGAAAATATCAAGACATAAGGAATGACGTCGTTTACTTTTTATTATTTACAAAAAAAAAAAAATATTTTTAAATTATAATATAAAATTGTAGAAAAATTAATTTATAAATTCTTAAAATAAAATTGAAGTTTTTTTTCAATAATTATTATTATATTAAAAATGTGTTAAATTATATATTGAATAATGTTTGATATTAATAAAATTATTTAATTATTTTTTATTTTATTTTTATTTTTATTTGACTAAATTTGATACATTACTATTATGTATTATATTATGATATATATTAATAATTATTATGATATATTTCAATAATTATTATTAAATTAAAATTTTTTTAAATTATATATTGAATAATGTTTGATATTTACAATATTATTATACATTATAGTTATGTATTACTACTACTATAATGTATTATATTATGATATATTTGACACAAATGGCAAATTAAATTTTTAAATGTTTTTTTAGTTTTTTTTTTATATATTTTCTGTTATGTATATATATATTTTTTTAAGCTTAAAAACTTTTTTTAATGTGCCAGAGACAAGAATAATTAATACTCGTAGACAACGTAAGACGAATAATATCAATTATATATACATATCTAAAAACTAAAATTTATTTATATATATTATTTATAGATCTAAATAAATTCAAGTATTTAGACAAGAAAATCGTAAACAGTTCCACAAGCTGCTGAATGTATTTTCTTTATATATAAAAATATAAATATTTTATATTCAGATCTAAATACTAAAGTTTATTTATTATTTAATTAGGTTAAGTAGGAAATATTTTAAAATCAGATAGATAATTTCCAAAAATTAAGCAAATATTTTTGTCTTATATTTTTTATATGAATATCAATAGCATCAACGTACTATATGTACATATATACGCCATTTTTGAGCAAGTGGAATACTTTCAATTACGAATACAAGCTCACATCAAATTTTAGTAATTGATTTGAAAGTCATGTTCAGCTGAATTTCGCGAAAAGTGATTGATTCGCAATTGCAATTGCAAAAAGAAAAAAAAAAAACTCGCAAAACATCAATCAATGCGATTTTTGACTAGGTCACGTGCCATGATACATGATACAGCTCAGATGTGCAGAAAAATGAAAAAATATATTTAATTACTTTAAATTTCAATTATCAAATTGAAACTGAAATTGAAACTGGAATTGAAAGTGAACTTGGAGCTGTTGGTGTAACTAATTTCAGCTAATTTCAAATATTTGTTCTTTCTTTTAACAAAACCCTTTCTTATTTTTTAATTTCAAACACAATTTGTCAGACGAGAAAAGGAACTTAAGTAGAGTAGTTGAAGAGTTGAGGCTGGAGCAGGGTCCAGTCAGTCAATGCCTGGGCTTGTCCCAGTTGCCCGTGAATTAATCATGGCCGCAATTTGAGTTAAAAAATGCGAAAAGTACACTCAAAAAGCGGGCTCAATTTGTATGGGCCGAGGGGGGGGGGATTGGGCGGTCTTCGGGCGAAAGGGTTGTCACCCAGCGACAACACGAAAGGGTCCTGTCGCAGAAGGTGTCAGTGTCACAGCTCATTTGGCATTCACGACATGCGCCTCTTGCCAATTTCATTTAGCGGCATCATTTCTTCTCTCGTGCCTCTGTCACTCTGTGTTTTTTTCATCTTTGACTATCAGAGTGAAGGAAAAAAGAAAAAAAACAAGATAAATGATTTAAAACTCAACTTTTCATTTCGCATATTAGCAGAAACGTGAGCCACATTCCTGGCCCGGCTGTCGTGACCAATAACTATTTAACCCTCGTCCACGACCAGCTCCGTAATTGTTTCCTATTAACGAGCCTCGATTTGTTCCGTCGACCTCACAGTGACTTTTACACATTTGTTTGATCAAAATATATATCACACTCGTATGAATGCCAACGCCTCCCCGCACCGCCCAGCCCTTACCCTCAGCCGATGCTCCCCTTCCATGCGCTTGTTCCTACCACTTTGTGGACATATGTTGCTTTCATTCGAATGATATACGAGTGAGAGTGTGTATGTGTGTGTGTGTGAGTGTATTGCCTGCAGCCTGATTATGGTGGCCAGAGCATAAGCGTCGAACCATAAAGTGGTTGCTATCACGGGCTTTACTTCTACGTACTCTACTTATTCATTGTTCCTACTATTTGTTTAGCCGTGAAATGCCACCTAAAAGCAGAAATCAGAAATCAACAGAAATATTTAATTAGAGTTGTACGTATTTGAAAACATTTATAGTGCAAAATATGTTAGAATTATTCCAGAATATGTGTTTATATACAGATATATTTATTTATGCATTGGACATTGCTACAAATTCAATAGACATTTCTTTTACTTCTGTTTAGCTGACATATGTAGATTCATAACATTTGGTCGTGGTTTCATATTATTCAAGCAAATCTGTCGAGGCTTCTTCCTTTGGAATTCATAATTATTCATAAATATTATAAATATCAGCACAGGAAGAATGACATTCACACTCTTCTAACTCCAACTTCCAATGATGATGAATTGATTATTTATAACTATATAATATTAAAATGTTTATACAAATTTAATTTTAATCTTCAATATTTTCATGTACATATATGAAAATGATTTGAGATCCTATTTATTTTATTTTAATTTAAAAGTCCATTATTTGAAAAAAAAAGAATGTCTCCTTTTCTTTTTTATACCAATTTAAAATACCTTAAGGAAGAAGTACTCCTCTGTTGAAAGACTCTTCCTTTCTACACTTTTAAAGATGAGGTACTAAAATAAAATTGTTAAAAATTTAAAAAAATTATAAATTTAAAATTTTATAAATTTTACAAAAAAAAAAAAAAAAAAAATTCTTATCTTTTAAATAATACATCTGAACATTATCATTTATAGCTGGAAATAAAAATTATGTCAAGTAAGTATTTTTTGACATTCTCGAATTCTAGAATATAGTTGTCAGTTTCTATTAACAACAAATAAGTTGTCTACTTTTCTACAAAAGTTTGCAATTAACATCTCCTAAGATATTTATACAAATTAATTTGCTCGTCTTTGAGGGTGTGGCAAAACTGAAATTGATATTTTAGTAAGCTGAACTAATGTTTATAATGAATGAGTACTGCATAATTAAGCTTATACTCAATTTCTGCACAGCTTCTCTTCATCCTCTCTTTAACTTCTGTTCAGCTTTTGTTAAGATTGTGCTCAGTCTCTCATTAGCATTCAGCTCCTGCTCAGCATTTGCATAGATTCAACTATGTCAGAATATGCCAAATGATCTGCTTAAACTTCTCAAAGAAGCTTTCTTCTCTCAGCTTGTTGCACAGCTCACCCAGTAACACGAGGGAACCCTCGCCTGGGAGAGCTCCTACTCATACTCTGTCATAAACATAAATTGTGTGATGTAATAAATAAAAGTTACAGCATTCGATAGGTAAACTATGTATAATGAATATGACTCTCTCTCTCTCTCTCTGTGTGTGTGTGTGTGTGTGTGTGTGTGTGTGTGTGTGTCGATCTCTGTGTGTGTTGTCAGTTATATGAATTATAAAAATCTCCCCTTGAGTTAAATAGTTTGGGCAAATAAAAATTGAATTCCCGCATTGTTTTTATTCTCTCCTAGCTGCTGTCGTTGTCGTGTGGGACGTGTGTCGTTAAGTGTTTTCATTAGGCAATTTATGGAATATTTGCCGTACCAATAATAAAACAGCGGCATTTCGTCTTAATTAAGTGCTTAGCCAGGCCAAGACTTACGTAAGTCTAAGTAGATATTGTGACAGCGACACGTGCGTGTACCCAAAAAACCAGAGGTCTAAACAACAAATATCAGAGAGCTGGGAATGATAGAAAGATAATGTGACAATCGGTCGACTGTCATTGGGAAGTCAATAAGGGAATATAGTAAGGGGATGTCAGCACCGGCATCGTATGCCGACTGAAACAATACAAATATCGCGCTGATGACTTAATTGATTAAATGAATGAATAAAAAACGTTGCCAACACCACCATCACCATCGCCATCAGCGGCCCATGTGGCCAGGCCCTGGGAATAGCTGGCCCCTAGCCGAACTCAAGGTGAGACCCGAATCTGCTAAAGGCGTGCCGGGGCGTTCGACAATCAGACGAGCAAACAATCAAGCAACATTTTCCCACTTCGCAGTCCTTCAGCAAGGAGGCAATCAGACTTATGGATGGTAGGTATCTGTCTATCTATATGTCTATGTGATATCTGGTTACAGTTATGCTGGTAAAAAATAATAATGCGATTATTGTGTGAACTAAAAGATGAGTGGAGTGGAATTATGAGAGAGTTGGCAATGTCTGTAATGAGACAGATAATAAAAATTGAAAGTATTAATCAAGAAATGTATATATAAATATATATAATATATGAATTAATATGATATATCTTCTAATATTAACAGTCGGGTTAATATTGCTTTGATCATCAGTTTGTTTGACTAGTTCAGAAATATCAGCAGGAAACTGATAGATATATACTAAAATTTGATGAAGTTTCTAATACAAAAATTACACATTTTTTGTATCTGAAAATAATATACATATATTATTAATTAAATTAAAAAAACCTTCTGTGGCTTAATCTGAGTAGGAATAGTATCTTGGTTGAAATCATTTCAAGTAATTGTATGACATAAATTAAATTCCAGTTTCAGGTGGAAAACTCAGTTTAAGGTAGGGCTGATGAAACGGAATGTTGTGTGGGGTCGGGCGAGAGCGTTTTCTGGTTTTCAATTAAAAGTTTTGCAGGTGCGTAAATTTTGAAGTAATTCGGCTCGCTCGCCACAGAGGAGCCCACTTTGAAGTGACTTTCGATTTATGGCCGAGGGAGCGTTGGGAGTCTTGGGATTGTAGAACCCCACTAGAAGAGGGAGCGAGTTTTATATGCTTACCACAATAAAGTGCCAACAAAGGCTATTTGTGCACAGAATTGGAAATCTGTGTACGAACAACAACAAGAAACGTGTGTAAGAGTGAGCTGCAATTCGAATTGCAATTCGAATTTTCAATTTTAATTTCGATGTAAGAGCTGTGCACATGGCCCCTCGCCTAGGCATAATTCTTAATGTTTTGCTTTCAATTTGCTAAGACTACTTAGGCCAGTCGCATGCAAAATCAATTTGCATATGCCCTCACCCTCTGCCTTCGCCTGTCTGAGAACAGATGGCTCTTGACTCGTTGCACGTTTGCATTGCCCCAAAGACGTGTGTGTGTGTGGCCTAAACATGTTGCAAACAAATGCAGTTATTTACAAGAGTTGACAATTTTGCTTCAATTACATCAGACATTCTCGTAGACGAAACATTCCCTCAGGTTGACCACAATTTGCAGCAGTGAATATGGCAAAATCTTAAGTCGTTTTATCCTGGAAACGAAATGTGTGTGGGGAGTATGCTCTCTGAGAGTTTGACTGAAGATTCAGGATTACAATTGACATACATATTAAGAAATTATAGAATGGTATAAGTATAAACTTCAATGGTAGAGAGAAGAAATGCAAATAGCATGTAGTTACATCAGGAATAATAGTAAAATTAGTAATACAAGTAGCATAAGTAGTAACATTCTTACTAGACTAGAATAGAAATTCTAGTATTAGTAGTAATAAAAAAGTTAAAAAGGTTCAAGATAAAGGAAAAGTTATTACGTATTACGTAAAGCCTTAAAAATATTGAAATTTCTGAACAGTAATACAAATAAAAAGAAATAAATAATAAAAAAATAAAATAAATAATAATTGTGAATAGTAAATAACAATAAAATAATAATAGTAAAAAATATAACTTAACTAGCAGACGTCATAATAGTAGTTGGAATTTTTGCTACTTTATAGGAAAAGTAGTAATAGTAATAGTAGTAAAGTGAAGAAGCAGGAGTAATTTATTAAGTAGTAGTAAAAGTAAACAAGTTGTAGTAATTGCCGAGTAGAGGTAGTAGTTTTTGTAGTAGTTGGGGAATAGGAATATAATAGAAAAAGTGTACTGATTGCAGCAAAAGTAGTACATTTAAAAGTAGTAGCAGTATTAGTAGTAAAAGTAAACAAGTTGTAGTAATTGCAGAGTAGAAGTAGTTGTATTTGTAGTAGTTCGGGAATAGTAGTATATAGTAATAGGTGTACTGATTTCAGTGATTGGAAGTACATTTAAAAGTAGTAGAATTAACTGAAAAAAGTAAACAAATTGTAGTAATTGCCGAGTATAAGTAAAAGTAGTTGTATTTATAGAAAATGGAGGAATGGTAGTATAGTAATAACAGGTGTACTGATTGTAAGATTGTAAGAGTAGTAAAGTAGAAGTTGTGATATATTGTGTTAAAAGAAGTTAAGGTGCTATAAAATTATATATTTATAGAAGAGTAATAGTAGCATAGCCGTAAGTAACAATAGTTGTAAGCAAAACCAAGAGTAATTTCAAAATAGTAGTAGTAACACAAAAAGTACTATCGCTAACTCTGGAAAGAGTTAGTTGTTTAACAACTAACAGGAAATTGTGAAAGCAGTAGTCATGGAATACGTTTAATAAATGTTTAGCTAAACTACAGGATATTGTCTAGTCATATACAACATGGAATCGACATCATTACACCTTGTTTGCCTGGTTATTTGTCCATGATCCACAAATCAAATGCAGCTGATTTTATTAGAAAACATTTTGTTTGCTCACTGACTAATTGCATTGTTGTTATCTAACGTAATTTAGAAAGATTTTCATTTACTGCAGGATTGTGATATTCAATAAATACTAAATAAAGAAGGGAATATCAATTCATTTCTATTGGCAAACTCCATTTCTGTCTATGGCCTGGTGCTGAATCCCTTAATACCGTTAATAGCATTTCCATTGCGGATAATTACGAATGGGGGGTTTTCGTCTACAATTAGAGCTCTGCCTTGGCTTATTCACGCCTTTAAATTTGCATTGACTCCGCCTTCTACCCCTCACCCATGCCTGAACCCTCAACACAAACCCCAAAGTCGAGGCACATTTGAGGGCGCACTCAACTCAGTCCAAATATTTTTCGGTTCAGTTTCCATGTAAATCATGATGCCAGAGCAGTTGACAGCAAACAGTTGTGCGAGTGTGCGTGTGTGTGTGTGTGAGGTAAGTCGAAGAGTTGCTCGCTTAGGAAGATTCGTCAGATTCGCATAATTAATTGCAAAGCCTGGGGAGCGCTTCATGCAGCTTACAGGCCAAGTACAAGCGCCAACCTGGCCTTAGCCGTGCTCTGGAATTTTGATTGTGTGTTGTACGCATATAGGGGGCTGCATGGGCGGGGGGCGGTGTCTATGGCATTGATATGGCAGCCCTGCATGGGTGTGTGCTGCTTGTAGCGATTTGTGAACGTAATCAGGTGGGAACTGAGGGGGAGGGGGGAATGGCAGCAGCAGCAGCCCCTGCACACCTTCAACCCTTCAATTCCCCTGCATCCCTTTCGCCCCCCTTCGTAAACACCTTTCGCTCGTGGCTGGCATTTGGATGGCATAAAATTAATTGCTTTTGTCATTATACGGAATCTTGAGGACGCCTCGTTTCTAATTTAATGTAGTGCACTGCTCCAAGGTGCTCGCCCCACAGCCTGCAGTCCTCTGAGCTCTGTCTGCTGTCGTCTGTCGCTCGTTGTTGTCGACGCTGTTGATTTGTGATTTATGAAGATTAATTTATTGCTAAATAGTTGAGCATAATTTATTTAACATTGATTTCAACTCGGATTAGTTTAACAGCCGCCAGTGCACCTGAAGGCCTTTAAGCGGCTGTCAGCGCTGTGTGTGTTAGCTGAAAGCCTTTGGGCTTAAGATCTGAGACTTATTGTTATTGAAAATAATATTTTCACATGGGTGATAGATTATATATAAGATAGGTAAAGATACTAGAAGTAATTAGGCAGATAGTAAATTCAAATATATAAATATCAGGTATAGATATATATTAGTTATAGACAGATATTAGATGGTAAAAGTAACTGCTTGATTTCCTCTATTTAATAACATTTTTAAATGTTGATATTAGAATAAGTTATATATAAAACTCTTTTAAAAACTACCTTACAAATGTATTCGAAAACATCGAGAAATAGTTTTATATATTATGTCTCCATTAACCATAATCATCATGGGTGCTTGCTAAGACTCTGAAAGTATTAGGACATTGCATTAAATCTTCAAACTTATGATTCATTAAAACTTATGATTGGACTTACTTTTTCTTTAAATTTTGAGCTGATTGAAAAAGAGAGTTTTCAAATTCGCAGTATTGGGATAAAATCATTTCTGAATTATAATTTAAAACTTTGTATTTTCTGCAAAAAGTTAGGTCTAATTTCAATAATAAATATTAAAACATCATACACAATTTTTAATAAGAACATCAATATCACAAAATAAAACAAGTAAGAGTGCTCTAGTCGAGACTGCTTGACTAGGAGATACCCTGAGTTCTGTGAAGGGAAAGATTACGTTAATCTCTGTGTGCATTACACAAAACTTCGCTATGTAAATAGCCTTTTATTATGTTTTCTAGTTAATTTATACAAATTATATACCTAAAAATAAATTACGAAAAAACTCAGCTATATTTAAACAACTCTGAGTTAGAGGGGAAGTCGAAGTGCAAGTCGGGCTTGCCTGACTAACGAATATTTAAATTTAAAATAAATTAGATTTACATTAAATAAACATTAAAAATGTATAACTTTTACATTTCCGCTTAACTTAACTATTTTAATGCTTACCAACAGACAGAAGAAGAGGAGAAGCACTGCGCTGCACTGGACGACTGACCACCAGAAGATGAGGAATGCGACTGAAGCTGCGCTGCAGCAGGCTTGCCTTTATATAGGGCAGCGACAGCTCCACTCAAGTCAAGCTCAACTCTTGAGCCTCTTTCTGAGTCAGTCCTCACACTCGATCGTTAGGCGACCAATCAGAGCACTTTCTTCTGCTGCTGCTGCTGCAAGCAGCAGCTCTTCTGATCTTCAGCTGCCTTTATATAGGGCAGCGAGACTTCTACTCGAAGTCGATCTCAACTGCTGAGTTAGCGTAAGTTAAGCTCTCTATCATTTAGCGACCAATCGGAGTATTTTCTGCTGCCTCTGCTGCATACATATGCAAACTAACATGTCCTCTTCAGAACTATAGTTCTAACTCTTTTCCAGCTCTTCTTCTTTCTGCTCTATTGATTAAATTTGAAATCTCTAGCTCAAATGATGTACACACCAGGCCTTAAAACGAATTAAAATTATCGATAAATGCTGATAAAATCGAAATGGAATGAGTTATCGAAAAAACGAGTATTCATGTAAAATTTCAAGTCTCTACGTTGCGTACTTTAAAATAACTCACCGTTCACACGGACGGACGGACGGACATACGGACAGGGCTATATCGACTTGTCTTGTTGCGTTAATCAAGAATATGTATACTTTATGGCGTGTGGCACGCCTCCTTCTGTCTGTAACCTTCATTTTCACAAATCTATTATAACCTGATTTCCCATTTTCAATGGGCTCACGGTATAAAAATCGAAATTTTTTCCATTATTATTTATTATTAGGAATTTAAAATGTATCAACTTCACTGCAAAAGATGTTAGGACACATACACATACTTTATATAGAGTAGACCTAGACATAGACATAAAAGTGAATTACACAGCTCAGAGCTCAAAGCAAATCAACTTTATTTCATAGATTTGCTCTGCACTGCACAAATATACATATTTTCCAGCTCATCTAGTAGTTGTCTTTCAGGGTTTGGTTTATCTGTATCCGCTTAAGGGTTGCTTTCACACAGACTACAGCTCCGTTACCTCTCCAGCTATAGAGAACCATAAACACTTGACAATATGACATGGGATTTGGCTGTAGTAGTCGAACGCTCAGGCCAGCCGCTAATTTAAGGCAACTCTGGAAGTCCAAAAAGTGTTTTGGACCCACTTAATGGTTTGTTTTCGGTTGACAGGCTCTCGGCACTTAACATTTGTTTAGCTTGCGGTTAGACAGAAGCCAACAGGAGCAGCAGGAGTAGCAGAGAGAGCTGGCTGAGGGCGGACAGTAACAACTAATTTAAAGCAATTATGTAAAAAGTTTTTGGCAATTGTCGTTGGAGCATTTAAAGTTTTGGCAGCCGCAAAGTGTTTGTGCGTTTATAGTTTTAATTAAATTTACCAAATTATGACAGCAAATTCACTTAGAGCTAGAAACACATTCGAGTTTATATTTAATTGCGTCGAGAGGATATCCACCCAAGGGGGAGGCGAGGGACAGTTGGGAAGTTGGGCAAGTCCCTTTGCGTATGGGCGTAAATCTCATCGGCATTTAGCTGGGATCGAGCACTGCACTTGCTCTCCAAAGTAATAACTAATCATAAACATACTTAAAAAAGAGACGAGCAGAAAATCTTTGCAATCATTTCATGGGAATCGTTGCAGTTCCATTTTTGGCTTTTCAGCTGCGCCACGTGGCCGGCGACGCACTCTGATTAGCCCAGTCCCTGGTCCACTCCCAAGGCGAGCAAGTTGAGAGCAGATCAACCCCTGCACCACCAGCACCAGCACCAGCAGCAGCACCACCAACCGTCAACTGGCTGCATCAATATCCGATTGCACATGACCAAGCAATCGGAGGAGTTTCTCCTGCTTTCCACTTGACGCGTGCGGATTGTGGGAAGCTTTTTGAGTGTCAAATTTTTATGACTTTGTTTGATTTCTGGCTGGCGTAACGCCGTTAATGGAAGGCACTTGTTCGAACCCGTCGGAAATTAACGAGATTTCTGGCAATAGAACTTGCAGCTAGCGGACAAAAGTGTGCACTGTCATGTGGGAAATATATGTAGTCTTTATATATGTGAGTTCTTAAAAAATATCTAAACAAGCAAAAGGGTTTACATTCTCGTTAGATAAGTGAACAACAACAATCAGATATCGTGTTGCAGATTAGTTGTTGTTGTAGACTGTACAATAAGTATAGCATTGCTTACTCTATTTAACAAAGTTATATTATTTAAACAAATATTTCTGTATAATAAATATTAATTCAACTATATTATATAAGTAGAAACAGACCGTATATAGAGTCTGTATGCCATACCTATTTATTGAGATACTGATAGATAAGTAAGGATCCCAGCAGAATATTAATTAGGCTTCTCTATTAGTATTCCACATTTTTTGAGCAAGACAAATCAAAAGAGTAAATAAATTAAAGTCAGAATATAAACTTACTCTTATGTAGCTCGAGTAGCAAGTCTTATCTAATTTTAAGGATGGGGAATGCGACTGACGCTGCGCTGCAGCAGGCTTGCCTTTATATAGGGCAGCGGCAGCTTCACTCAAATCAAGCTCAACTCTTGAGCCTCTTTCTGAGTCAGTCTTCACACTCGATCATTGGGCGACCAATCAGATCACTTTCTGCTGCTGCTGCTGCAAATGGCAGCTCTTCTGATCTTCAGCTGCCTTTATATAGGGCAGCGAAAATTGCATCCGAAGTCGAGCTCAACTGTTAAGTCTCTCTGAGTTAGCGTAAGGTAAACTCTCTATCAGTAATCTAATTTTCCAACTATGCCCTTTAAAATGTTTGTATAATTAGAACGAAATCAGACTTGACTCAGTTCTTTAATATATTCAACAGATAATATCACAAATAAAGTGATTTGCAAATAAACAGCTTTCTCAGCTTATAGTAAAGGAATTTTACTTCTTTAATACTCTAGTTCTTCATTTAAGTAATAGATGTTAAACTTTTTTGCAATTTTAGCACATTGATAAAAATGTAAAAATTTGATAAAAAGTTTTTTTTTAAGTAGCTAAGAATCTATTTTAATTTAGATATCATGATCAAAAATCGCGGCTTTTTTCTTTGAGTGTCTTGTAGAGAGCTTTCCGAAGAACTTTCTCGTTTTGCTCTCCATTTGTGTCACAAATTTATAGATTAGTTTTAATTTCAAATTTAAAGTAGAAAGCAGAAGTCACACATAAATAAATAAATTATAATAATAAATGTATATATTTTTGGTATAATTATTTACATTTATATTTACATGCAAAAGTATTCACTTTTCTTTGGAGCTACAATAGAATACAATATCAAACAAAAAATACATTTATACATGATAACTTATTCATTTAAATTAATATATATAGTCACTGGATTCCGTTTTCCTGTTTTCTTCTAATATCGAAAAGGCGTGAAAGAGATAGGTATATAATGGCCAGAAAATATTATTATAAATTATTATCTATTATTATCTATGTATATAAAGTTTTTTCAAAACTAATTTTATTTGAATAATAAAATAATTTATAAATTTATTTCTTGTTTATAGCCATTTCTCAGAGCGCTCGTCAATTAGCCAACTGCGCAAGCTGCAAAATTGAATTTGAAATCCAATGCGACGTGGCGGGCCAACACGGACTTGTGGTTCGTGGCAAATTGTGGACATTTGTGCTAATACGAGAAGATTTGTGCTGGAGTGCGGTGCATAATCTCATTGGGTGCTTCATATTTCAACACTTTCAATCGGAAACCGAAGTAAATCAGAAATCGCGGAGTGAGGGCGGAGAGATTCAGACAAATAGAACCGAACTCTGATTGCTCGGCAATGGGCAAATGTGATTTATGCGCCTCGCTTTATGTAAAAATGTCAGCAACAATTCGAGCGCCGAGGCACAAATTAACTTCAATGGCTGGCTGGATGAGTGGCCCGGATCCAGGATCTGGCACTGCGAGTCGAGAAAGTCGAGACGTGTCCCGTAATTCAATATCCGAGCGTAGGCTGTGCCACCGGCTCTGGCACAGAGGTCACATTTGGCTGCCAGCCTGGTAAGTATTCCCCCGAGGAGCCGAGTAATTTTCTACCCTTGGCACTAAGCATTATTGTGCATTAGAGGACTAATAAACAGGTTCGCAGCAGTGCCCATGCCTGTGCCCATGTCCATGCGCTCATCCTTCGCATGCTCTCTTCACTCTGTCTTTTATTCATAGTTTTGCCGAGCTCCAGCTTTTATCTACTACGTGATTTAAGGCAATAACTCATCGGACGCAGGACGCAAATCAAGAGACAAATAAATCACGAACACAAAATTAATTCACTTTTTTAATTAAAGCCCAGAATATATAGCAGCTAGTTGAGCCAAATGACTTGGTATACGTCTTAGAAATTGTTCTTGGGAGTTCAGAAATTTAAAAAAATTTAATGATGCGCGATTTAAAATAATTTCTGAAAATATTAAAAATTTAATAAATGCAAAATTTGTTTGTTGAATTTTGTTGAATTTCGAAAAAGTATAAAAAAATATAAAATATATTTATTAAATAACTTTAAATATTAATATGAAAAAGAAAATAATATATACAAAATACATGTGTATATAAGTATATAAAATCAAAATTTAATGGCAATTATTTTGTGAAAAAAAAAATTAAATATATTCAAATATATTAAATAAATAATTTTAAAAAAAAATTAGAAAAAAAACTCTTTATATAAAATTTATTAATATAAAAAATCAAAATTCGATGTAGATGCAGACAAACTGTTTTTGTCAATTAATTTATTCTTTATTTTTTTAGATTTTTTTTTTGTAAATAAAATATGAATAAACATTTTTTTAAACTGTTTGATGAATGTTTTAAAATATTAATATATTGGGAAATGCAATATCTTTTGCGTATATTATATTAATGAATCAAAAATTATATAAAAGTGTATTTATTATTATATATATTATATATATTATATATATTATATTATTATATAATAATAAAATATTATAAACAACATCAAATTTTAAATTTTTGTTTATATATGAATTAATTTTTATATATACTATTTTTGAATTTTTAAATTTAAATTAATATTTGAATTTAAACAAAAATTGTTTGTTCTCAACAAGGTTTTGTACCTAAAATTTTTTGAATAGTTCATTCAATAAAATTTCCCTGGCTCACTCTAACTTATGCCAAACTTTCCATGATTAATTTTCTGTTGTTATGCATTTTCTTAAATAAGTTAAATATACAGTTATAATAATCATAAATATTTCTAAATTGCTTCAATTTGTACTTATAATATTCACTTCTTAGAATATAAAGCTAAATATCTTGCAGCAACTCAAAGGAATTGGGAACTTGATCTGCAGTAAGTTCGTTTTCTGGAAAGTCAGCTAAGTTAGAGACCATAGAGATACAATACAATCAGAGCTCAATCAGAAACCAAATAAAGGAATACGTGTACTGTCTTTTCACAAAATAAAAAACTTAAAAAATAATCTCTATAAGCCTTTGCTCCACTCTTCATTGTGCTACACAATAAATAAATATTGCGGGTTTAAAATCAATTTCGAGCCTTACATCATGGGATTTAGTAAACGCCGGAGGGGAGACTCCTCCCCCGCCCCCTTGCCGGAAGCGTAATGCCGACTTATGACACCAAAATATTTAACTGCTCAATTTTTCGGGCGCTGCGCTTTCCGCTGCCAGCTGATGAGGGGCGCCGAGGGGTGCGGGCGTCATAACAAGGGGTCACACTTGAATTAGTCCAGTGGGAATGCAGGGCTCGAAGGGCGTTTGTTTGTTTGGCAATCGGCAGCGGAACGCTTTGTTCCTGTGTAATCACGCAGCAGGACTTCGCATTGGCAACAGTATTGCAACAATTGAGACGTTCAATTGCCAACAACCACCCAGACAGCCAGCCAGCCACCCAGCCACCCAACCACCGTAACAGCAACCACCGCGAGTCGTTGACACTTCGTCTCTGTCCGCACGCTGGGCGCGCGATTAGTTTGGGAAGCTGCCTGCTGTTGCGCATCCGTAAATTACTATTGTGGTTCGATGCGGTTACAGGGCGAGTGGGGTGGGTGCGGGCGACGGCCGGGGACAGTGGCTCAGGCCAAATCCATCCAGTTGTGCGTGTTGTTCTTTACTCTGCTTGCACTTGAAATTGTCAGCAGGTGCAGCGTGTGCACTGAAACAACACCAAAACAAACACAAACAGAAAGAGATACAGATACAGATACGGAGATACAAAGATACTCTGCCATGGATACAGTTTTATATGCGAGTGAAATCAATTTAAGTTGCTGCCGATTACCAGAGAGGCCATGATGCCTTTATGTTTGGGCCATTAACAAGCATTTCGTCCACTGTTTGTGCAATAAAAATGCAATTGTCATTAAGTGCCGGGAATATGTCACAACTGCGACGCTTCTGCCGAGTAGCCAAACTGCCAGCGAGACAATAAAATTTGGCAGGGATCTGCCAGACTAACACTCGGCTTGTGCGACGGTCAAGAGCATCGATAATCATGAATAAATAGTGGAAATGCCATTGACTTTTGAATAAATGCGAAAAGTATTTGTAGGAAATTGAGACGGAGATGGGCTAAAATTAAGTTAGATAATTGCAAAAAAATATGTTCTGTGAAATAATGTCATTTATTTTAACTTAAGTTTAAAATCTGAAAAAAAAAAAACATTATTTATAACTAGTAAATTTGTAATTGAAATCAATATGTAATACATATGTATTGTAGTTTACAAATTGAAATCGGAAAAAAATAATTATATTGATGAATAAAAGAATTAGACTAAAATCAATTAACGAAAAATTAATATTATTCTTGCAATTATTAATATTTTTGCATGCATTTTTTTTATTTTATAAGTCAAATATTATTTAGTTAATTATAATTTTTAATAGTATATTTAAACAGTTTTAAAATTATGAAAGACTAAAGATATTATTTAATAGTATATTAAAAATGATAAAATAATAAAGAAAATATTTCACAATTAAAAAAAAATTAAAGGGAAAAGTATTTAATATTAAAAACTCCAAGAATAATACTAATATAGCATTATAAATATATTAATATAGTAATATAATATAAATAAATAGAAAAGAGAAACATTATATATACAAAAAAAAAAAAAAAAAAAAATAATAATAAAAAATATGTATTACAAAAAAATAATAAAATAATAATATACTGAAGAAAATATATGATTAATTTGTTATATATTTTTACATATAATTATAATATATTTATACTTGTAAAACAACAAAAATGATAAACAAGCCTGTTGAGCTTAAATTTCTTTGAGCATAATCAAATCTAGACATTGTCAACAATTTCATAATGAGAGTATTTATATTTTGTAATAGACAATGCATTTTATTTATGAACATAGTAAAATTTTATAGTGAAATTTAAAAATCTTCATTTTCTACTGAAATTCTCAAATATAATTATTTACACATTTAATTGTTTTGTTTTTTTTTTTTTTTCAGCGATTAATGCAAACTCTTGAACAAAGAAGGAGTTAATTCAGTCTCGCTTTATAATCTTCTTGGTTCTCATGCTCTTTTGTCCGTTATTACACATTTAAGATACCTTGGAAAACAATTTGGGATTATTAACAGTTATATTCACAATGAAATGTAATTAAGATCCATTGTCTTATCTGCGGCTACGACTACCCTCCGCTGACAGCCAGCAGAACTTGGCCGAACTGAAAGGGTGTAAAGTTGTTAAAAAGTCTTGAGTCATCTCTCGTTCTCTCTCTCTCTCTCTCTCCCTCTCTCAGTGTCTACAAATGATCTTCATGTCTGGGCGCCATAATGATGGCGGCAATAAATTCGCATTAAGAACTTGGAATATTACGATGTAGTACGAGAACATCCAGATGTTGCGCCCATTACACGATCTTTGACAACGACTTTAAGGCCACGAGGCGGACCCTAAATCATGCGAGTTGCGTGTCGAGGCTGCGCGGCGACGATCCTGCGGGGCTAACCCCAAACCCCGTCGAAGGTAGCCACGCTAATTGCGTTTAATTCAGTCAAAGAGCCCGCATGGTCGCATGTTTTATGGCCCATCACTCGTAAAACATAGTTGCGATCCAATAATGTAGATCTGGCGGGGATGCATTGCCCGAAGTCGAAGATCAGTCGAACGGACGGAAGTTGCTGATTTCTGTTCAATTTGTGACTGGGCATCGTTTAAAGATTGATTGATCAATGCTTTGCGATCACCTACGCCCCCGGTCAACGACTCTTTGGGCTTTGCTTTGGCCGCTCGGCAAAACGTTTGTCGATCAAATCGCAGGATGTTATCGATCATTGCATAAATTAATGTTCGATTTGCTTGGCTTTCCACAATTTTTATTGCTAACGACTGTGGTAATTGCGGGTAATGAGTTGCGCCCAGTCTCTCGCTCTCTCCCTCCTCCTACTCCTCTACTTATTCCACTGACATATGCATAAATCCATCAATACCAGAAAATGCTGCTGGTTCAAGCATTCATGAGCATTGGAGAGTTTCCCAGACGTCGCTCTAAACGAAAAACTAAAAATGTCATATGAATAACAAACACAAAAATGCCTAAGAGTTAAGAGTGTGACAGACTATATAACTACCCTGTTATTCTCTAAGCTACAAGATACCAACTCATTTATACATAAAGCGCATTATTAACAAAGATTTCAGATATCATACTCCTTACAGGGTATCAAACAATTCAAAAACTGCATCCTTCGTACACGTGTTTCCAGGTAGACAAATATTTTTTATTGATGAAATTGGTTTCGCTTCGACTCCATTTGCAAAGTAGACAAGTTGCCAAGCAAATTGCAGACCTGGGAATTTGCGCAAGTGAATACACTCACACAAACACTCACCCACACACAAACACACTCATACACACACATATGTGTGTGGCAGAGCTTCTTCATTCAGCATTCAGCATTATTATTTTTTATTGTCAAATTTTGTTTAGAACGAGTGGGACACGGTGCCGGCAGTTACCCTCGTCTCGTACGTGATATCGGATACCCGTGGACGGACACTTCAGGGAATACGTATGCGAGAGTCGTACGTATCCGTACAGGACGTTCTTCTACTTATGACTCTTTAATCATGTGGAGTTTGCATATTCAAAGCTCACTCGACATTGGACATTTCCATTTATTCTATCAAACAATTTTTTTCTGCTGCTCTGAGAACAAAGGAATCGGCAACACGGCGGACAGGTGTCACGGAGAGAGAGAAATACTGCTCATGCATTTTTAACTCTTCCATTGACAGCTCGAGTTGCGGTTCATATCAAAGCCAAATTCCTATATTGATAATTGCTGTCAAGGGGATGCCTGTGCTGGAAACACAGGTCAAAGAAAGTATGAATATTAAAAGAAAAACTTGTCATTTAGTAGGCGCAAAAGTGTTCGAACATAATGGAAATATATGGGAAGGCATAAAGAAAAAAATAAAACATCAGTTTATAATATATTTATATATAAACATTTTATATAGATAATAAATGAATATTAGATTAAATAAATTTATATAAATGAATTGTAAAAATAAAATGAATGAATTTTATATTTATAAAATATAATTTTCGATTGTGGTAGTCTTTGGATATCAATTGTATATTGAATTTATTTTTTAAACATTTTTTATTTGATTTGACTTATGGAAAAAATACTAAATAATAATAAAAATACTAAATACTAATGTACTGAATATATGATTACTGGTTCAAATTTAACCTAAACCGAGATCTTACAAAGAACTATACAAAAATTTGAAGATGAAATATTATTTTATTTTGTTTACATTTTTCAATTGATCTCCAACTCCCAACCAAAATGCAATATTGATAAGCAATTGAGGCTAAGATAAAATATTATAATTCAAAGAATAATTGTAATACGTCCTACATCAAAAATAAAATATTGCATCATTCTGTGCTGTTGTCAATCAATAATTGCCTCAAGTTTTAAGAAATATGGAAAACATCTTGCCAAACTTGCCTACACTATGCCAAAAATGTCCAATATACAATAAAAACAGAATTGGTTCAAACAAATAGATTTAATAAGCAAAGAAATATTCGTCTTTGTTGAATAATATAAGAATTTCGATAATAAAAATATACTTAAATCTGAATAAATATAAATAAAAAAAATTTATAATACAAAATAAATAAATAAAACAAAAAATTTGTGTGCGTGAGCAATGTTATAAAGATATGAGAGTAAACTGACGTGAGCTACATGAATGAATGATTATGAAATGAAAACGTGAATTATTATTATTTATGCATTTAAAAAATAGATAAATAAATAATAACTTTCAATAATTTCATTAAAGGATGAATGAAAAGCAAAGGCTTTTACTATTATTTTGCACAATATAAGATTATAAATATTTATAATATATTTTTTTGCCCATTTAGCTAAGCTCTGCCATTTTTTTTTGTCTCATCCCATCCAATATAAAGTAAACAAGTTGATAATATTGAGTTTTAATTGCTTAATAAATTTAATTTATTGGAAAACATAAAAATACTTAAAATGTATGTTAGATTTTTACGTTGTTTTTTTTTGTGATTTTCTTTTCTTTTATTTTTTTGAACATTAAAATGAAAATATTTTTATTTAGCATTCATATTTTTTACATACATACACACATATGCATAAATAAGTTAAAAATTCATTAATTAGACTAAATTCATTGGAATGATATAATATCAAAATATTTGCATAGTACAGCGTTTAAAATTTCACAACTATCTAGAAGCGAAAATGTGGAACATTTTAATTATTATTCATATTTTCTCTTAAGTTTTTTAAATTACATTTTACAGTTAGTACACGCACGATTCATGGCTTCGATTTTGATTTTGATTTTGCATTAAATTTGAAATTTTCATATATTCAATGTGTAGCAGCTAAGAGGATATACATCTATATAGATCTATGTATATATGTATATTTCTTTAATCTTCAAATTCCATGTATATTAATCCAAATACAATCACACACATACAGACAAACATATCGAATATGCATATATTTATATATATATAATTTACAAAAAAACAATTGAAATTTCTTTTTTTAATTCTTGTGTGCTGAGAGAGAGTGAGAGAGATAGATAGAGAGAGAGAGAGGGAGATAGAGTTTAAGTTATTTGGTTTAACTGTTCTTTGGTATATAGTTTATTATGTAGTATGTGGTATGCAACTATTTATTTTCGGCTTCTTTTTGTTTTGTTTTTCTTATTTTTCCTTTTGGCAACAAGGGAAATTTCTGCTCGGTTGCGTGCGGCTTAAACTATTCAAATTTCATTAACGGCAAATGGAAATGCCAGCTATTGCACAATGATTCCGGCTGGTTGGAACTGGTACTGGAACTGGAACTGGAACTGGCCCTGTTTGCTGTTATGCCAGCAGCGATACCTTCTGGCAGTTCATCGAGTTGACCGGAGCGCCGTTTACGGCCGTCTGTCCCGTCGCCTGCGCTGGCGCCTGCAGGCCGATGCTCTGCCCGGGCGCTGCATTTAGCTCGGCAGCAGCGGCAGCCGCTGCGGCGGCCGACATGAAGTCCACCTTGCCCAGGTGCACGCGCAGATCCGTGTGCTGGGTCTCCTTGTGCCGGCGCAGATCCACCTTGCGCTGGAAGGACTTGTGGCAGAGCTTGCAGGAGAAGGGCTTGTAGCCCGTGTGCTTGCGGGAGTGGGTGATCAGGTTGGAGCTCTGGCTGAACGCCTTGCCGCACACCTGGCACTTGTGCGGTTTCTCGCCTGCAACAGAAATAAAAGAGAGAAAGAGAGAGCGAGAGAGTTAGTGAAAATCGATAGGCAATGGTACTTTGCATTTGTGCATTTCGCATGCACAGCCGAGCAAGCAGTGCGCGCCATTTTAGGCAGCTTGGCTTGAGCATGAGCAAGTCCATCCCCTGCCCCCGCCCAACCCCCACGCAACCCCCACAAAGTCTGTGCGGCGAGACAACCCCCACAGCACGCAGCCTCTGCGAGTCTTCGTCAGCAATGGCGTCGACGTTGCCGAAAAACCACAGCGACAAGTCGCCCCCAGCCCCGCCCCATCCCTGCCTCAGTCTCTGTATCTGCCTCTGCCTCACACATTGAGTTTTTAAATTTCTACTTTTTGGTTCATCTGTGTGGTGTTCTGTGGTTTGGCAGCACTTAAAGCCACCAACCACATAAAAATCCACAAAATTTCTGGGAAAACTTTTTAAAGCATTTTTACATCAATTTTGCTGCTTCTTCAAGTTCGTCTTGTTCTTCTTCATCTTCTTCTTCTTGTTTTTATGGTCAATTCGAGCGCATTTTCATCCTGTTTAATTTTTCATTAGAGATTTCCGGCTAGCCCACCCTAATTGAAGTTCGTTCTCTTCTTCTTTTCGCATTTTGTGGCTTGGCGGCGCCAAGTGCTATCAAAAGTTAATTTCAGATTTGATTCGCAGTTATCAAAAGTTGAGAGCTGCCATTGTATGCTATAGAAATCTAATCAGTTTATGACTTTTAGCTGTCATAGTTGTATATACATATATCAAATATTTGAATTTCTGCTCAAAGATTGTTGAATGTTTAAGAAATTATTATATACTATATATAGGAATTATTAATACTATAGTATTGTATATTAATACTTAGTTATTATTATATTATTTTAAATTATTATATTTTAATTTCTGCCTTAATATTGATGAGGGCAAAGGAAATTATTGAAAAATATAAAATAATAAATATAGAAAAATATTAAACCAAATATTAAAATATTAATGAACTTTTAAAATGCTTTAGAAGATTTTTTAATAAAAATATTTTTGAAGATTTATATATTTATATTTTTGTATGAATATATCAAGCAAAAAGAAAAAATAGAATATATATTAGAAAATTCATAAATTTCGCAAAAGAAACATTAAAATTGTTAGTTTTTCTCTAAGTGTTTGCATACATAGAAAGCTGCTGACTTTATTTTCTATAAAAATCTAAAAAGTTTACGGATTTTAGCTGTCATAAAATATTTTTATCTGTGCTTAAATATTGATGAATGTAGAAGGAATGATTAGAAAATAATTTATAGATTTTTAGAAAATTTTTTAATTCAAATATTTTTGAATATATGTGAATTTACTTCGATTTTATGAAATATATATTTTTTATAAATTATAAATTATAAAATATAATATAAAATATAAATAAAAATTATAAAATAAAAAAAATAAAGTAAACTGTAAAATATAAATAAAATGATATAAGTGTTTCTTCACTTCTGTCTCAAAATGCTTCCTTTTCTTTCAGTGTATTTCATTATATATGTGTGTATAAGTGCAGTGTTGTTCGTATTTCAATGGAAATCAGTACGCAAAGCAAACAAAATAGTTCGGGAGATATGTAATATACTCTATACATATAAAATATATATACACATATATAACAAACTAAACAGTTTGTCTATTTTTTATGATCTCTCCAATGGAAGCTCACAAATATTGTGTGCGCTTATCTTGCAGAGATAATGTCATAGACAGCGATATACGCCCATGCTCCATAGAGCGCCCTCCATACACACACACACATACACTCACACACACTCGCACTCACTTATATATAGACACTTTGGCTACAAAATGTTAACTTGAGTTTGAAATTTGCCAGGGAATATGAGTGAGGGACAAAGCGAGAACTGTGGAGTGAACAATGTACATATATATAAAGCAAACACACACATACACAGACATAAAATAACAATGAAACACACACACACACACACACAGAAGGCACTTTCATATACCAAAGTATATATGTATATACAATATATATATATATGTATGAGCTTAGCCTCTGTAAGTATATAATGGAATTGCAGCGACGTGATTCTGAAACATTCGACCGTTGGGATGTGCTCTGATTCAACTTTGGCTCCCTTTGGCGGCAGGAGTCGTCGTTGTGCTTAAGGAGCCGCTGAAGCAGCGAGGAGGCGTGGCAGGCGCAGCTGTGGCAGCAGTAGTAAAAAATTGAGCAGTCATACTGTAGTAGCTCTCGGCTCGAACGACTCGAGTGCTCGTCCTGGCGGAGCATGTACAGCGCTGTCTGAAGGGTTTCTCGTTCTGCTCGAGCTGCCGCTGCTCCTCCGGCTGCTGTTCCGGCTGCTCGGGGCACGTTCGTGCACTATCGGCACAAATAACGTCACGTAGTCGCAGAGATTATAGAGCAGCTTTTATTATTTATCACAGCAAACGAGCGACGAACACTAACGAGACCCAAATCCAAATCCCGTCGGCCGAGGGCCGTCGGCTGTTGCCAGTTGGCAGCTGGCAGCTGGTAATGTGGGCGCTGCTCGTTCTCTCGGAGCGCACAGCTGAGCAGGGAGTGGGGCATGGGAGGATGGGAGCAGGGCATATCTGGTTAGCTGCTTGACTGCTCTAACTAACGCGCCAAGCTGTGGGGGCTAGCCGTATGTATGTATATGCAGTCTGTGGGGTAGAGTAGAGCAAGTGGACAGGAGTTGGGGATTTTTCTTTTTTGTGGGGGAGGAGGAGCTCTGTGGGGGCGCTGGGGCTGTCGTGCTTTTTGTATGTACAGATTTCAAGGATTTTTATTGCATCACATTGTGGAAATTCTTTTAAATCTTTGCTTGCTTCTGCGCTGCTTTTTCTTTTACTCTTCTAATATTTTACGTCTGTCTAACTGTCTTGGTGTGCGTGCGAGTGTGCGTGTGTATCTCTGTGTGTGTGTGTTTGTGTGTACACTCGGCAAATCCTTTCAATTCAACACGTTTTATATTTCGCTTTGCTTTGCTCTTTTAACATTTCATGTTTCTTTTCTTCGAGTCTCATAACGAAATAACGCATACGCAGCGTTGGCCGAGCGAAAAAGAAACAAACGAAAATACAAATCAAATTATTTGCAGCTTTAAACGCAACGCATAGAATCAGAATTTAATATTCTTGGTATGCGTTGAGATTTGATTTTTACGTTTTTATTTTTTATGCAAGACAAAGGAGATTTTGTGGAGTGAGAGGGGAGAAAATCCTTGATATAATCAAGTGGAACAAAGCGAATGCTTAATTGAAAGTTGTTTCATTGAAAATCTGTGGAATTTTTCTATGGATTATCAACTTCTGTGAGCTCATACCTTTCGTTATCTAAAACGTTTGTTTTTATATGAAAATAAAACAAATATTATATGTGAATAATTTAAAGACGAGCATTTAAAAATTTTTATATTTAAAATTTATATATTTAAAAATTTTTTATTTATATGCAACCTAAAAACCTTAATAAACTTTATATTGGCATTGAAGTGTATATAAGAAATTAATAAATTTTAAAAATTATTTTTGTTTTATTATGAATTTCATTTCTTTAAAAAAAATTATTTTGAGGTCAGCTCTTTAAAAAAATCAGAGAAGCTTTAACTTATTGATTTGTTAAGCAGCCTTGACAGGGCCAAAAGGTGTTTGTTGAATGTGCAGATGAGTTTGGAGTTTCGGATCGAAATGAAGCTCATGAATAAGTAAACAAACACCCACACCCACACTCACACTCACACACATACACCTACCTATATATACATGTAAAATATATTTTTGGTCCGCTTTTATGGCGCATAAATTTACAAACCGAACAAAAATCTGAGGCACGAAAATAAAAAATGAGAATGCGAGCTAAACACAAAGCGGATATAAAAACCAAAAACAAAGCGGAAATACAGGAAAATGGAAAAGAACAGACGGAAATGTTGAGGCAAATCACATCAATGTGGAAAAATCTGCCAGCGCGGTTATTGCCGGCAATAGAAACACGTCGCAAAAAACGAAAACCAAAAAAATGGGAAACCCAAAGAAAAGCGGAAAAATTAAGGATAGTCGTAAAACAAGGCAAAAAGCACGCACGCAACGATTCTGTCAAGATAAGAAAAACCAAGAGGAACCAAAACTAAGCCAGGGCCGGAAGGAAGTCAAATACTAAAGCAAAGCACGAGACGGAACGGATCCGTTATCATATACCTTGGGGTGAAAGGGGTTGCGCTTGTTGTTGTTGTTGTTGTGGGTGGCTAAATCGAAGACGCCAAACGATAAAAATGTCTGAAATATTTCTCACTGTCTGTGTGTGTATGTGTGTGTGTGTGTGAGGAGTCGTCTTCCACTGATTTAGCCAGACGCTCGCTAAAGGCGAATGAAATGCGAATGCGTTGGCAGTTCTGCAGCTGAGCTCTGGGGTGTGGCCGGCTCAGCTCGGAGCTGTCGGAGGCTGCTTATTAGAAGGTTATTATTTTGGCAATTTACAAACTGATTTGAGTCCGGGATTTTGCAGAAATGAGCAAGAAGAAAGAATAATAATGATAATGTTATAATGAAATTTGCGAAATGATGCGAGTAAAATATTTGGTGTTAGAAAGAGAGTGAGGCGCGTCTTGGAAGGATGTTGGGTATAATAATAATATATTGATCAGATAACAAATAAATTTTGAGTATTTATTGGATTTGATTATGAAGAAAGAAAGGATGATTTATTGAGAGAGTTTTGTGTATTCCTTGTTGGGCTTCTTTTATTTTTAATCAGAGATAATATCAACAATAAAAAATCCAATCCAAAAATCCAACTATAGGAAAATGATAAATAAAATGCATATTTGAGTGTAATACAAGCTGACTGAGAGCTTTATGATATCTTATACCATACTTGAACGTCTTCGCCTACGAAATGGTTCTAACAATTATAATTTTTCATAGACAAAAGTTTTGTCAGAAAACTTTATTTAATAGGAACTATTTCGAAAGAACTCAGATTAGTTATTGCTGAAAGATTTCCACATATGTATAACAGTTAACGCATAAATTTAATAACAAATTGAGTATTATTCTAAATTTACAAAATTCGTCATTGAACTTCCGCGCACATGCAGAACCAAAGCTGCCTCACTCATGCCTTTGCTTTAAATAAAGATGACCATAGCCCACTGATAAGAACTGAGCTACTGGACGGACTGCCATGAGTAAGAAAACAAAAACAAGAAAACTATAGAAATCGATGCAGACGCCTTGTGGCTCGGGGCGTAATGGCGGCGTTAGAGTGCGCGCAGCGGCGGCAGCGCAGCAGCGACGCTTTCGGCAGAGCTACAGTAGTTATAGGGGTGTATGCGCAGCTCGCACAGATACAAATATATATACACACACACATACAGCGCACAGTCTCGCAGCGCGCTGTCTCGGCGAGTGCATGTGTCAATGTGTGCGTCGTGTTTGTTATGCGTGTGTGTGCGCGCGTATAAAACAGAAAATCAAAATCTCTTGACTAAATTTTTCATTGGTCGGCTGTGATTTCTCTGCCCGCGTCGCTTGTCGCTGCACACTCGCTCGCTCTCTTTCGCGCTTCAAGGCGTCGTCTAACGCTGTTTGCCTGTGTGCGTGCGTGTGTCTGCTTGTGTATTGTATATGTGCCGTTGTCTTTCCAATGCCTCTCTCCCAAGCTTTGTACATAGCCCGACGTCAATGCTGCTCCTCGCTGCTGCTTCTTATCAGTTACATTTTACCGTTGTATATATTTCGCTCTGCTTGTGTCAGTCTGTCTGTGTGTGTGTGTTGAGTGCTGCTCTCTTGCGAATTTAGTGAGAGTGAGCGCGCGCTTTTATAGTTGGCGCTCTTTTCAGCTGTTTTTGCGCTTTCCTATCGCCGTCGCCAGCTCCATTTTAGCACTACCCAATTCCCTTCCCATGCCGCGAGTGGCCCAAAAACTCGTCGTTCTGTCAACTGGCAAACTGTAACTGTAACTGTAACTGTAATTGGAACTGCGACTGTGGCTTTAGCATTGGGTGGTGGTTTGTTCGACGCTTTAATGGCGCCCGCTTACGGGACCATGTTCCCCATTTTTCGCCATTCTCTAAAAATTGCAAGTCCCTCTATGTGTGTGTGAGTGAGTGTCTATGTGTGAGTGTGTGTGTGAATGTGCATATATCAAGTTATTTTAGCAGATGCGTAACATACGCAAAGCTGTTCTCATTAAAGATCTACATATATGATAGATATCGGAATATCTAGAAATTATTTCATATTTTTACGTTTTATAATACGAAATAAATTTTAAAAAAGTTTTTTGATTTTCTTTTATGAATTTGCATTGGAATATTCTTTGTAATGGTAGTCTTGCCGGATCACAAAGTATTTTTGACTTTATAAAAAATAATGTTCTCCTAACATTATCACTTCCTGACTCTATTGAAATATATCCTTGAAATCATAGGCCAATACTACCAAAACATACGTTTTTCAGCTTTAAGACTCGCAAACAAATATCCATATCTTTTAAGCAAGATCTCAACTCTATTATATAAACTTCATCTAGATCAAAACTATCATAATTTATAATCTTCCACATCATAATTTATATTTCTACCACTTTCTCATCTATCCAACTCTTTAGTCCACTATTTCTATGTCATACCACTGCCCAAATCCCAGTTATATAATTATTTAAACTACGATTTAGTCCACTTACCGGTGTGAATGTAGGTGTGCTTCTTCATGTCGCTCTTCTGGTGGAATCGCTTGCCGCAGTAGCTGCAGGGATAAGGCCTCGTGTCGCTGTGGATGAGCAGATGGGTGGAGAGGGTGCTGGAGCGCTTGAAGCGTTTGCCGCACTGCTTGCACTCGAAGACCTTTTCTACATTGTGCACCGCCCTGGTCAAGGAAGAGGAAGAGGAAGAAGAAGAAGAACCGTTTAACGACATGCAGCATAAACAAGCTGGCGGCTATTTGGTGTAATTAAAGCCAAGGCTCGAATTCCCTGGAGCCGCTGCTGAGTGCTAAATACAACCGCAGAGCAAACATTTGGCCTGGCCAAATCCAGCATTTCAGCTAAATTAAGTAACGCAAAACTGTCCCTGGCCCGGCCCCTCATTAGGCATGCAAACTGCCCTCCGGAGTGGGCGTGGCCCGGGTACTGGCTGACCAAATGCCTGTGGCAGTGGGACGTATGCATACCTGTGCTGGCTGAGGCTGACCTCGTGGCCGAAGGTCTTGTTGCACAGCTCGCAAGCGTAGGGCTTCTTCCCGTGGTGGGTGCGGCGCGAGTGCACCTCGAGTCCGTGCGGCGTGGAGAACATCTTCTCGCACTTCATGCACGAGTACAGGTCGCTGAATTGGTGCAGGCCCGGCCACTTGGCCGCCATGTGATGGAAATGCAGATGTGGCGGATGCGACAGACCCAAATGACCGCCGCCGGGTGGCACGCCCACGCCAACGCCCACACCTACGGCAGCGGCTGCTGCTGCCGCTGCGGCGGCCGCAGTGGAACCATTTTGGCCAGCAGATTGGAGTGGAACCATTAGGCTGCGCAGCCGGAAGAGATTTTCCTGTGAGTCTGGATGATATCTGTAGGGGGGAGAGAGAGAGAGAGTGGGAGAGAGATGGGTAGAGAGAAGGCGTTAGTGAATTAGCTCAAGTACGCACTTAATTAAGGTAAAGGTTGTTAAGACTAATAAGCACACTGAGAGAAATTTGTGTGACTATAATATATAATTAATTTATTTAATGCATTTCATATAACATATAAAGAAAATAAGTATTAATAAAAAAAAAAAACAAAATAAATAATAATATAATAATATATGAAAAAACAACTAATAAAATAATAATAATAATCATATTAATCATATATATTTACTTTTTTATATATTTTTTATTATATTCGATTTTTTAAAAATATATTTAATATAATATAATTTTGATATCTTTTTATATTTTTTTATATTATAATAAAATAAAAAACACATAAAAAATAAAAATAAAAATAAAATATTATCAATTCAATATTTTAATTATATAAAAAATATATCTATTATTTAACATAATTTAATTAATATTTTCTTTTTTAAATATTTTTATCTCTATTTTCTTTTAATATAATTTTTTGAAATGAAATAAAAATAAAAATAAAATATAATCAATTTTTTTTAGTATGTTTATTATATTTTATTTTATTTATTTTTTAATATATTAATTATATTTTTTTATAGATATTTTCCTATTATATTACCACATATTTTCTTTACATTTATATAAATTCCCTTCGACTTACCCCGCAACAAGTCCAGATTGCTGTTGTTGTTGCTGCTGCTGTTGTCCCTGGTGGAAGGCAATGGCGGCGAAGAAGGGCAGCGCAGGCGAGAAGATGGGGCGCTGGAACATGGCCGCTTCGTAGTTGGGCGGGTAGTTCTGGCGCATGGCCTCCAGTGGGTTGGTGGGCAGCGCCAGGGCCGCGTTCGAAGCGCCGATGAGGCTCAGCGGAGGACTGCGAGCGCGACGGGTCGACGGCTCGTCACGGCGCAGCAGCGCGGAGACGGAGAAGAGATCCGATTTCTTGGCGCTGCTGTTGCTGTTGGCCGTGATGAGCAGCTCGGAGGCGGAGATGGAGGCGGCGCTGGGCGAACTGATGCTGGGACTGCCGGGCGGCGAGTCCACTTCCAGTTCGACGGACGAGCTGCTCGAGTGCGAGCGGGAGCGGGAGCGGGAACGGGAGCGCGAGCGTGAGTGTAGCGAGCGGCGCGAGTGCCGCGAGTACCGCTCGTGGCTGCTGTCCGCGTCGTCCATGTCGATCTGCGAGGAGCAGTGCGAGGCGCTGCGCGAACGTGATCTCGATCTGGAGCGCGATTGACGCAGCTGCTCGCTGGCGCTCAGATAAGGCAGCGGCTTGGGCCGCAGCTGCTGCTGCTGTTGCTGCTGCTGTTGATTCTTGCTCAGCATCGAGATGGAATTGTTGTTGTCCTCCGTCAGGGCGACGCTGTGCGCCGGCAGCGGCGGTGGCTTCAGCCCAGCGGCGGCCACAATGGCCGTCAGGCGTTCAGTCTTGACCAGATTGCTTATGCTAAAGGGGTGAGCGGCATCTGAAAGAGAGAGAGAAAGAGAGAAAGTGAGCTATTAGCAAAATCAGAACAAACAGCAGCGCATCATCAATCACATACGCACAGGGAGTGAGATCCACCTGTACAACACACACACACATATACACTCACACACACACACACATACGTCGACAGTTGGCAGCATATCGAATTTCAAATGTAATTATTTTCGTATTCAATCGCCTAATCCACCTTACATGACCATTAATTCACCCTAATCAAGCGCATAGCAGGCGAGGAGGAGGCAGAGGCCTTCGAGGATATTACCGTTTGCCCGTTCCGCATTTGACATCAACGCGTCGTCATCATCATCAACAGGATGAACGACTGTGTCACCCAGTACAACGCTCAGGGTGCAAATAGTGCAGCCACCCCACAAAACCAAAGTGAAGCGATTATAATTGCCTAAGATAAGAGATGAGATATAATGACAACTAAAAATATATGCAGAGCATATCGAACACAAGAGTTATGCAATGAACTAGTTCAGGATGGGTCATCAATTGCAGTTTTCTCTAATGGGATTTCTGTTGGCATTCAAATTTGACTTGACTTGCCAGAATGTATTTCATTTCTTTTTTTTTTTAAGAATAATTTTCAATTTAGAATTATATAATGTAGAATAATATTTGGTCGGGTTAGGAAAACAATTTTTTAATCTAAAGTAACAAATATTAAAAAAAAAATTGTTTTTTTACAAACGTTTGCTTTTTAACAACAAAATTTTGAACTATCTGTTTTTAATTTTTTCTTATATATAAATTATTAATTAACAAATAAATTCAAAATAATATTTAATAATTATTTAAACAAAATTATCTTCTTACATTTACAAGCATATGGTGTTTTCTTTTTAATTTCTCTAAAAAAAAGTTTTTTAGCTGGGAAAAATATTTTAATAATATACTTAATAATATTTTAAAAACTCTTAAGCTTAAAAATTATTTACCTTTTGTTTTATAAATTCAAAATATTTATAAAATAATATTTGCAAATTTTCTGACATCTAAAATCATTTTCGACAGTTTTGCGTGGTGCGCACAAGACGTGCGGCCGGCGCAGCCTTTGGCGTGAGTTTCAGCCTCAGATTCGACTGTCGAAATGGAATAATAATAATGTGCGTTTAAATAGAACATCTGTTCGGTCCGCACTCGGCTAAATGGAGCATGACAAAACAGAAAACACACACAGAGCCCACAATCAGCAGCCAGACAGAGGACGGCGACAATTGTGGGTTGACGCAGGCGCATAGCTGGGCAGAGAGAAAGGGGTAAAGCGACATGGCCAGGGGCTCGAGCGAATCCAAATCGAATGAATGAATACGCAGCGCAACAAAAGAATAACAATTTGACAACATTCTAATTCGCCACGCAGATAAAAGTAACTGCGCAGGCAGTGGGAGTTATCAAGGGGGCGGGGCTGGGCACAAAAAAAAAAGAAAAGCAAAACGAGGGACGATTTTTGATAATGCGGCTTTGATTCTGGCAGCCAGTGAGCCAGTGAGCCGGCAAACGCAAAGCCAAATAAACATAAACACGAAACCCACGCACATCCGTCAGATACGAATACGGCTACAGATACAACGATGCACAGATACTTTTGCAGCCACGCAGTTCTATCCCAGTATCTTGGGCGAGGGGGCTCGACTCTGTTCTCTTTGTTCTTCGAGGCCTTCTGGCATCGCAGAGTGTCAAGTGTTTTTATTGCACTGCGCCTTTGTTGCTGCACAGTTTGGCTGTGTTTTAAGTGCGGCGCACAGGGCAACACTTAGCGAAGGCAATCGGCAGCGGAACTGCTCGAAATTAAACAGAAGCGCAAAACACTTGCTGGGCGGGTGGATATAGAGCTAAGAGGCTGCTAAAGTTGTCAAAGTTTCTATATTTATTTATTATGAAAATGAAAAATATCCAAAGACTAAATTAAAATATTTGTTTTTTATTTATCATTAAATTTAGAAAAAATAACCATTTCCCATTTTCAATGGGCTCAGGGTATAAAAACGGGTTTTCAATTAAACTTATTTGAAAATTTTTGAATATTTATCAGATATCATTAAAATAAGATCTTTGATTCCAATTGTGATTGTTGTGATAGTTATGAAAATACTAGAATAATTTAACGGAAAATCTATCATTTCTAATTCAGATTTATACGTGTATTAGATACGATATCTGTTCATATATCATAAAATATCTGGTTAACGTATATTTTCAAGGATTTCAAAAATACATTAGTACAAGTATATATATTTATATGAGTCTAAGTGATCCTATCTTTAATTTATAAAATTCTCTACATTTATTAAACAGAAGTTGTTTATGCAAGTATTTTTCTGTCGATTCTTATATCCAAGACAACAAATTTCAGACCTTAAATATATATTGGGTAAAAATTGTTTATAGTTCAAGCTTTCTCTGGAAATTATATTATATGTTTGAGCATTTATTGCCCATATCTAGTAATTTCTTTCTATTCTATATTGGTCAAGTAGTTCTAAACAAAATCTCATATATATCAAGTTATCATATCATATTCAGAGTTTCTCAGCATTTTACCAAAACTTTTCTTGACAAGTTTTTCTTTTTTGCAGATTCTTAGCTTGAACCTATTTATTAATACTCTCTATGTTTATTTCTCTGCTATGACTCATTTATTTATTACTTGTCCACACATCACACCAAATTGTGCCCATAAATATTTAGCAGCTCCGCGAAAGCAATTGTCAAAAAAATAATTATAGAAAAAGCGAGCTGACCCCGCAGCTGGCCATAAAGCAGGCAAATTTTAATCATCGCCATTTACGGCAAATGTCAATTGGAAAAACCCTTTATTCTAATTATGCACACAATTGTCCCGGGAGCATTATCTCACAGCATCCATTCAAATGGCCAGCAAAACAGTCAAACGAATCGCAGACAACCACCGGCACCCGTTGTGGTGTTGAGAGACAGACAGAGAGAGAGAAAGATAAAGAGAGAGTGAGAGTGGGAGAGTTCGCTTATTTGAAAATCTAGAAAATGGTATTTTCATGTTTCGAACTAGCACTGAAAACGTTTAACGTTCGCCAAAAATCAACCCTGGCGACAGAGACAGAGACGTAAACAGAGACAAGTGGATGAGCTTTTGGTAGCTCACGTAGGCCGACTTGTTTAAATGATAATAATGAGCTTAAGCATCTGGCTGCCCCCAGTCTGCAGGCTGACAATGTAAACAGACGACACGCAGCAGCAGCAGCAGCAGGAACAGGAACAGCAACAAACCGCCCACCAGACTCGATACCATCCACCTCCTCTGATGCTGCTGCTGCTGCTGCTGCGACCCCTTAGTACTCAGCCCTTGGTCGGTAGTAAAGTCATAAATTTGTGCACATTAGACATAGCCGTCGTCCAACTGTGCCCCCTCCAGGTCTCTCTCCCTCGAGCCCCGGCCCTGGGCCACCCTTCGCTCTCTGCTCATCTGTTTTTATACGCCCGGGAGCAATATTCACGCAAAAGACGGCAGAAAAAAAGGCAGAATAATTATTCGACACTGCATGGTAATTGAAATCATTGTTATCCTGTTTATACGCCCCTTGCCACCTTGCTCTTTCCCGCCCTTGCCACGCCCCCGCAATTGATGCGCTTATGGCGGGATTATCATTGTTCGGGCTCGATTGCGCAGCGCGAATTTGTTTAGCATGTGATAATTATTACAAATGCATTTAATTCCTAATTTTACGAAAGTTTCTCGACTTTTGTGGAGAACTTTGGTGAGATGAGAGAAGGTTAAAAAGTGTTGTGTAGACGTGGGTAATTTGAACTATTATTGAGTTAATATATATGAGAATATATATAAAAATTATCTTAATCTTAATGATAGTTATAATAATTAATAATATTTAAATTGTAAATATATTATATTTACATTAAATAAACATTAAAAGTGTATAACTTTTACAATTTCGCTTAACATACTTAACTATTTTAATGCTTACCAACAGACAGAAGAAGAGGATAAGCACCGCGCTGCACTGGACGACTGACCACCAGAAGATGAGGAATCCGACTGAAGCTGCCCTGCAGCAGGCTTGCCTTTATATAGGGCAGAGACAGCTCCACTCAAGTCAAGCTCGATTCTTGAGCTTCTTTCTAAGTCAGTCTTCACACTCGATCATTATGTGACCAATCAGAGCACTTTCTGCTGCTGCTGCTGCAAGAATCAACTCTTCTGATCTTCAGCTGCCTTTATATAGGGCATCGAGACTTCCACTCGAAGTCGAGCTCAACTGCTGAGTTAGCGTAAGTTAAGCTCTCTATCAGTTAGCGACCAATCGGAGTATTTTCTGCTGCCTCTGCTGCATATATATGCAAACTAACATCTCCTCTTCAGAACCTTAATTCTTTTTCAGCTCTTCTTTCTTCTTTCTTTTCTCATTGATTAAATTAAACGATGTAGAAACCAGGTCTTTAAAACGAATTAAAATTATCGATAAATGCTGATAAAATCGAAATGGAATGAGTTATCGAAAAAATTAAACTTGTGCAGCGTATAGTATTATAGAGTATTTATGTAAAATGTCACATCTCTACGTTGTGAACTTTAAAATATCTCAACGTTCACACGGACGGATGTACAGACGGACAAGGCTATATCGACTCGTCTTGTCGCGCTGATCAAGAATATATATACTTTATGGGGTGAGGCACGCCTCCTTCTGCCTGTTAATTATATTTTCACAAAACCATTATACCCTGCGATCCAATTTTTAATGAGCTCAGGGTAAAATTTAAAAATGAATATTATTTAACAAATTTATATATATATTACAATTTATATATATATATTAAATATTTTAGATAATAAACATTAATGATCACACTGCGATCCCTAACATATACATTTCCTGAATAATAAAAAATCATATATTCAATCAATATATGATTCACAATCAACAGCGAAAGCCAATCGATCAAAAGATGTGATAGAACAGTAGTTAGGGGCCGCCAAGTCCATATAAATACTGGACGCACTAAACTATTGTAAAATTTGTGCTTTCGGCAAATATGAAAGCGGTTAAGGGAACACAAAAAAACAAAACGAGGAATATAAATCGACGAAACGGACGGCAAATATAATAAATATTGAGCTGGACGAGATATGCCAAAAGTGGGGGCCATAAACTGTGGGCCGATAGATTAGGGCCATGATTTGGTCACTGGCTGCCGATCGAACTTGATGCTTGATTAACGGATTCGTTGAGATTTCAATTTCGATTTACCAATCGGATTCGCATTCGGATTCGAACTCGAGTTCGATATCGATTCGACGTGAGTGTCTGCTTGAGAGGTGCTCAGTTTTCTCAATCCGGAGCCTAAGCTCCACTCCAAGCGGCATTAGATGGGGATTGTGAGCTCAAACACACAACAGTTGCAGTTGGTGTTGTTGTTGGCTGTGGCTCTGGCTATCAGCAACTGTTGCCCGTTTGTCGGTGTTGGCGCTTTGAAGCGTCTCGAAACGATTGCAAATAAGCCAGACGCAATTACAAATTACATATTTACTCTATTTACCTTTACACACTACGAATCAATCGCCGCAAATGCCAATGCCAATCCGTTGGCCCCCTCCGTCCGTTCCCGAGCCTCGCCCCGTCCACTCGCCCGACTGGCTTATCGCTGGGGCCATAAATCAGAAGGCTATCTAAACTTTAGACTCTGTTTTTTTTCCTCTGCTGATAAATGACATTTAATTGGTGCTCGCTCAGACCCCAGCACGTTTTCACTTTTCAAAAAGAATCATATAAATATATATGTGCATATATATATTTATATATATTTATATTTATTATATCAGATTCACACATTCCTCAAGATCATAAACCAAAAATTCGAACTCGAATTCGTTCTATGTTTCGAATTCAATATTATCTCTTGGTTTCGCAGAGTTCCTGCCTTTTTTATGATTCACGGTAGAAGCTTCTTTATTTGCTTAAATATTTTTGTGATTTTTTGCTGGAACTTATCGATAACAAGGGCTATAGAGAAATATAAAACGCAATTGCGTCTATATAATGATAGAGACCACAATTTCCCTTTATTGACCAATATAAAATAGCTTATCGAGTGCACTCGAAATATCATTGGATACAGTCTTGCCCACAGGGTCTGCGACTATTTTAAGCATAGTTCCCATTTGAGTTAGGTTTCGACATAATTACAGTTAGCATTGAGTTGGATTCTTTTTTTTTTTTGGGTATGCTAGGGGGTATTGGGGCAGAAAGTTAATTTCGTATATTACGTATTACGGCCAGGATCCAATTTTAGCCAGGGTTGTAAACTGTCTGGGAGTTGATATCACAGCCATAAGCTGATATCGACTGGTAGCGTTTATGACGCTCGAATGCGATATATATCAATATCCTATAGAAATCGCAGTACCTCACACCTGAATGGTGAAATAAAGCACAGTCGGTGGAGTAAAGGTTAGGCAAGGTCTTGCGAAATTTTGAGCTGAGCAAAGCAGTTATGAAAGTGTTTGGCTATATGAGAAGTGGTTTAGCATTGTTGGAAGAATATTAATTATAAAAAACATAATTGAATAAAATATAATGTATATATATAATATTTATTATAAAAAACTTAATTGAATAAAATATAATGTATATATATATACATTATATTTTATTATACCCTGAGCCCATTGAAAATGGGAAATCAGGGTATAATGGTTTTGTTAAATGTATGTAACAGGCAGAAGGAGGCGTGTCAGACCCCACAAAGTATATATATTCTTGATCAGGGCGACGAGCTGAGTCGATTTAGCCCTGTCCGTCTGTCTGTCTGTCCGTCCGTCCGTCCGTCCGTCCGTCCGTCCGTCCGTCCGTCTGTCCGTATGTTTGAACGCGTCGATTGAAGCAACTAGACAAGCTAGAGACTTGAATTTTTTTTGTTGGGTCCGTGGATAGCACGCGCAGGTCAAGTTTATTTCGTATGAACGATAACTATTTTTGTTGTAATGTTATCGATTTTAATGCTTATCGAAAATACGTTTTTAAGGCGTAGTTTGTGTATCGTTTGAGCTAGAGACTTCAAATTTGCTGTGTAATTGCATTGAATTAATATGGAGAGTACGTAATCACTAGATTTTTGATGCCACACCCCATTCGCCCCCAATAGCCCCTATTTGTGAAAGGCGCAAATTAAATACTAGAGACTTGTACTTTAACAAATACAAATATATGAATGCCATTAATAAGTTGTGAAAGTTTGATGCACTTAGTCCATCGCTAAGAAAAGTTATTAAACAAATAAGTTCCCATAGTAATGCCCACATTGCAGCCCAACCGCAGTCGCTGCGTCAACTGCGCAGTTGGCAGAGCGCGCACTTATGCGTGCGTGCATATGTGTGTGTATGTGTTGTTTGTATGCATAACAAAAGTGTAGAATGATTTGATATTTGGCTCTTCACAGGGCTCAGGGTATCCCCTAGTCGAGCAGTCTCGACTAGAGCCCTCTTACTTGTTCAATTATGTTTTTTATAATAAATATTCTTCCAACAATGCTAAACCACTTCTTATATAGCCATATAGCCATGTGCTGTTAGAATAGTTGAAATAGAAGTTGAATGAGGTCATAAAAACCACACCAAATAATTTGATATGAGACTAGATGATATTTAGTGGGACTTAAGATACTTTTTGAAACAAAGGATTGTATATTAAAGTATTTATAGGATATATGGTGTATCCTACACCTAAAGATACATTCTGTACCAGCATTTTCTTAGTATAGAATAGAACTACAATTATCAAGATACGATTAACTGTTGTGTGCTATCATTTGTTATTTCATCTAAGATTTATTGCTCAAAATATTGGACTGTCTATATTATAGAATAGTTCCTATGGTATGATATGTTAATAGTTACTAGATATACATTCAATTTTAGATCTATATTCTCTATTTTTTATATATATGGTTTATATTTGCAATATGTCTGGACTATTTATGTTATAGGAAAGATTCTGTGATATATGATATCAAGATATGTTAAACTTGTTTTCTATAACACCATTTGACACCTTCATCTGAGACTTTACTCTCCCCCTCTCCCTATCTTTCTGTCTTAGCACATTGCAAATCCTTTCCGATATTTACATACCTATATTTTGGAATTCTAAAATCTGTTCCTATTGCGACAGTTTGGAACGTGACGGGAAAGTGTTAAGAGTGCTTAAGAAGGGTTTTTTTTCACAGTCAAATTGATTTTTCTTTGTCAAATATGGCAAAGATAAACTGGGCAAATATAATCGCATCATAAATAAAACTGGACTGTTTTTTAATGTGGCATCAACTAGGCGAGAGTCGTTCCCTTTCTCTCGCTCTTCCTCCCTCTTTCTCTCTCTTTTGCGGTCGGCTCAACGAGCTTGTTGTTGCTGTTGTGTTTGTGTACTTATCGGTTGTTGGTCGTTGTTTGGTCGGTTTTACGATACTTTTACTCTTTCAATTTTACAACTGGGCGAGGATATTGACATGTTTAGATGTCGTTACCTATTTACCTTCGGATCGTAAATCATAAAGCGTGTGCGGTGTGCGGTGTGCGTAGTTATTAGCGATTGGGTACATAACATGAACGAGCGACCACAGCAATAGCAACGGCAACGGCAGCAGGAACAGCTACAAATGTATCTTGCAGATACATAGATACACGCTCTACGCATGTGTGCAGACAAGGGCTGACTGCCCTTTTTGGTATCTTTATAGATTTACAATGCCCAATTTTCGTCTACTTGGGAGAAGTTGAAAGATATATGACAGGCGTTGAGCGCATATTCGATGAGTTGCCAATGATTACGACGTGCGCCATAAATATTTCATAAATATTGCTCTGATTTTCGTTGCGACAATTTGTTATTGATCAATAATATACGAGTGCCAAAGGTAGCCAACGCCGTCAGCTGCAATAGACCACTACACTGCGACAAATGTGGTATGACATTGAGGATGTCATTCAAATGGTGAATTAATTAAGTTTTAAATTATAAATATATAGTAATATATCTTTTAAAAAAAATTAAAAACTATTATTATAAACATTTTAATTATATTTTTACGCTTTTCATATTAATCAATAACATTCATACTCCAGCTAACTACAATAAATTGTCATATGACTTTTTCGCTCAGTGTACGCGCATTGCTGCTGTCATATTAAAGAGTTGTTCAGCTCGAGTCGCAGTGCGAATGCCCTACAATCGAGACACGTGTGAAGTCGCACAAGTTAATCTTTTTATTATTATTTCGTATTTAGTTAGCTTCGATTACTCAGGCACTTCAGATTATAAAGCAGGCAGTCATCGTGATTGCTTGAGGTGTTTTTCAAATTCCTCGAACTCGAATCAGTCAAATAAACAGAATACTATATTGAAGAGGTAGCTGCTCTGGTGTATCACTTAAGCCGCACTCGGAATTTAAACAGTTTTTACATGCGTAAATTTTCGAGATAGTCGAAGTCCAATCGCTCGGCTGATTAGAGAACTCGATTTATATATATATAAATATATGTATATATAAAGTCGATAGGATATTTCGATTGCTTTTAATTGATTCGAATCGCTGTTCAATTGTTTGGTGTGATTGAAAATGGCTTAAGAATTTATTGTCGAATTTATATCGCCTCAGCTCCGATGCCATAAACCCAGTTAATTTATATACACATAAATTATATGTATATACGAGTGTATTTGTACTTTTTTTGGGGGGCACAAATTCCGAAACTTCGTGCACCTCTCCCACTGATATCATTTGGCAAGTATGCGCAGCTGTCTGCGCTCGCCCAGATCATTTGCCCATATGAATCAGTGCGTTAGGTTCTCTGATTAGACCATTTGATCTCTGATCCCGCTCGTGTTCGACTCATCGTCTCTCCCGCTCCCTACCTTTCCCTCCCTCGCTGTTGGGGTGGGCGACGATTTTAATTTATTTTAATTCGTGACTCACTTTGCGCTACGGTAAACGTAACCCCGCACCCAAAAGTCTTCTATGTTTTCTATGCGTTAATTGCATGAGTGAAAAAAAAAAAAACTGCTGATCCATTCGCCACATGCGACAATCTTAATTGATGTCTTTACTTAATAGGAAATCGAGACGGAAATTACTTAGCTGACCTTTAGTCTGGTTGGGTTACGCCAGGCTACGCCATTAACGGCAATTTAAGTGCTCAAATAGGCGACTCATAATACAGATCTCAAGAGATCTTGAAATGAGCTTGAGTTTTTTGGCTGTGGGCGAGAGGTGGCTGATATTAGCTGTGTATTTGTTCATTAGGACTGTAAACCTATCATAAAGGGTTTACTTGTTCAGATGAGCAAGCTCTATAGATTGAGAATTTTGTTCTTCTGTTGATTTGTCATATATATTTTATAATTTTCAATAGGTGGAGTCGCTTCATATACACTGTATAAATGTAGAAATGGGGGTATTAGTTTATTTGTTTTAGGTATAAAAGAGGCGTGGTTGACCTAGTTTATTAATCTCATTTTTAGTCCAATCTTATTGCCAGTATTCTTGATGAAGGCAATGGAGTAAGTCGCTTCCTTAGTCTGTCCATTCATCTGTGCCTCTGTTTCTTCTTCCGTCTGTCCATCCGGCTGTCCCTCCATATCTTCCTCCGTTTGTTCCCCTGTCTGTTGTTGCTCCTTTGTCTACCTCTCAGTCTGCTCGGAGGAGCTGAAGAATATACGATGTCAGAGTTGAATATATAGCAATTCCTTTGTCTGGCTCATCATCTGTCCCACCGTTCACCCCTAAGTCACCCATTCCCATCAGACACTTTTTCTACCTTCGATTTACCTGTCAATCCTTTGGTATAAACATGTTAATCTTGCATAACTTGAGACCTGTTCAAGCTATACACCCGCAAAGTTTAATACTTCCCCATATTAACAACATACATTTGGTCTATTATCATATTTCTATTCCACACCACATTTGCCATCTCGAAGAAATATATCTTCCAATAGTGGAATCTTGAACCATCCATCCATCCAATTAATCTATCTAAAACTCTATATCTATCATACCTTATTAGATATGAAAGAAGTGAACATTCTTTTCTCTTTTCTCTTTTAATTCTCTTCAAAGCAAACATAAAAATTGATTTTCTTCAAATTTCCAAGCCAAAATCGTAACGAATTTAATTACATTTTGTTTGCAGACCGTTGAGATTTTTTTACGATACTTATTTAAGCCTGACGAGGACGTCGGGAATTGGGCGGGGACTGAACTGGGGGCGGAGGAAATCCTAGCGATGATTGTGAATTGGCGACAACTCGGGACAGGACAGCGCTCCGCATGGCCAATCAGTCAGCCGAGCTGGAGCGGAGCAGAGCAAACGACACTCGGGAAATTGTGGAAATGGTGAAAAGCGGGCGTTCGCCAATATTTTACCAAAAAAATATCTCAACAAACAAAGCGAAATTCATTTTGCCAGGCAGAGGAAAACCCCAAAAATGAAAAAAAAGAAAATAAACACAGAGCAGAGCAAAAGCCAACAACATGGAAAGCAAACGCACAGAGAATGTGAAAATGGTGAAGAGAAAATGCGGAAAGCGGAGCAAAAAACGTGGCGCGCCAAACGGAATTGAAAATTCTGCACAGCATTGAATATGTGTGTGTGTGTGTGTGAGTGTGTGTGAGAGTGTACATGTGTGTGTGTGTGTTTGTGTTTGGCCATATCCATGTCTGTGCCGGGCTCAAGCTGTGGAGCTAAAAACATATCCGCTGGATACATGTAATACCGGTAAATGAAATCCGCTTGTCGCTGCCTGTATGTATGTATGTGTGTGTGTGTGTGTGAGTTTGTGTGTGTGAGTATGGAGCATGGCTGGCACACTCATTCATTCATTCATTCAATGCTCATATTTGGAAATTCAACTGCGATGGCGACGACAACTGCCAGATACACACATATACACATACATATATACATGCACACACACACACATACACAACACACACACACATCTGCCTGATGCCTGTATCTATGAGTTTTGTCCGGTTTGGCTTGTCCGTGCGCATTCGTTTCCGTATCTGTGGTTCGCTATGGATTTTTCAATCCCCGATATCCATTTGTCCGTCATGTCCACACGGAAGATTTGCACATTAAGCGCCACACACACACAGACACACACACACACACTCACACACACATATACAAACGGAATAATGAATATTTTTCCCCCTTTTTGCTACGCCCCCGTTCGAACATTTTTTTCAATTAATCTGACATTGTTCTGGGCCACGTTGGCGCGGCTTTCGGCCATTGTCAGAAATGCAATATTTTAAAATCTCACATTATTCAAATAATTTTTACAAAATTTTACTGCAATCGAGCGTGTGTGTGTGTGAGAGAGGGAGAGGAAGGGAAAGAGAGAGAGAGAGAGAGAGAGAGAGAGATCTGTGGCAATATTTTTAATTAACTTGGGAATATGAAATGTGGCATTTGGGAAAACTTTCTGATGCGCCCATCAGATGCTACGCCAAAGGACTGGGCTAAAGCTCAGCATGTGTATGTGGATAGGAGGCTTAAAAGAGGAATTATATATATTGGTATATATGTATATTGCAATATATAGATAGATAATGCACTTGTCTTAGTAATATAGGTTACTCTGATTTATATAATCAATGCATTTTATATATACATAGATAAGTAATATATATAACATATTCAATAAAAACTAGAGTAATCTTAAAATTATATGTCAGCTATAAAAATATATATAATTTATATTGATTTAAAATTTACAAATAATTAATCTATACTAATTTTGTTATTCTATAAAAGTATATGCTTTTTTGGTCAGCTTTAAAAATATATTTCATAATTATTAATATTTCTTGGTTATAAATGATTTATATTTGAATATCTGATTTATATAAAATAAAAGATAAATCCTGTACGATAAATTGTGGAACATCTTTCATATAAAGTAGATTTAAATAAATATGTTCAAGATATATTGATCATATATTTTATATTTATTTAAATATATACTTTTATATTTTTTTTATCAGTTTTAAAAAATCTTTTTTGAGTTCTTCAAAAATTTAAAGAGTAGTAAAGACAGATACATATACATATTTGTATATGGTATTTGAACTTTTTTAGGCACGAATTTTAGCAATATTTAAACACTTTGATAGATTCGAAGAATCCCAAGGAGAAATTGATTCAAAGACGAATACAATTTCTTGGATATTAAAAAAAGATTCATAATGTTTTGAAACTCACATAAAAAAGTTGTATAAATAGACGAAGAGATATTATTTTTTCTTAAAATAACAAAACTCTATCAAATTGATTTTATGATTGTGAATTAATATGCACTAAATTTTTCCTCTGGTTGGTCTAAGTTGGTATTTAAGTTTAAGTTAAATATAAAATGGCATAAAAAAAATTATAAAAATAATTTTCATTTTAATGGTAAAACATTTTGGTTCACAAAAAGTGAACTTTTTATAACCTAAAGTGTTAAATGCAAATTCAATTTTTTTGCCAACTTCTTTGACCTTAAATAGTTAAACATAGAAAAAAAATTAAAAATTTTTTTTTTTTACACTATATATGTTCTTTGTGCAATTGAGCATTTAAATTGCGGCGATATATAAATGACGAAATTTATTTTTAAACTCTCTTTTAAACTCTCTCTCTTGAATTAGAACTAGATAATATATAAATATATTCTAGTTCCAATTCAATTATGAGAGTTTAAAAATAAATTTTGTCATTGAATTGTTAAAAATAACTAAATTTTTTTACATATATATGCTTTTGTATATATGTTAATAACAATAAATCAAACATAAATATATGTTTCACGCCCACTTCACTCCCTTGATATTCTAAAAAGTTTTTTTTTATGTTCAAGAAATGCTTGATCGGAAAGTTTTGCCATTTAAAAAGCAGAAAATAACACATGTAAAAGATCTATTAAATTTTGTTTGAAATTATAAATTAAAAAATACAAAAAAATAGTTTCACTAAGCTTCACACACACACACCTTTATAAGATCTTCACACATCCATACACATATTCAATTCCTATAGAATCTTAATGCTTTTTTTCGCTTACCGTCGGTATTTCGCTTCTTGGGCAGCACCGCCTTGAAGGCGGACATCGGCGCATAGTCGTGGGGCGAAGTAGCCGCCGGAGGCAACTGCTGCTGCTGCTGCTGTTGGTGTTGTTGGTGTTGCTGGTGATGGTGCTGCTGATGTGCATCCACTGTGATTTGGGCTGGCTGCATGCGCTGGTGCAGCAGCTGCGTGGGCGAGGGAATGGCGGCCATTGTGGTCAGGGTGCTGAGATCGCGCACCTGGAGCGAAGCACTGGAGGTGGCTGTGGGGGGCGACGCGGAGGCGGAGGGGCTGGCAACGAAGGGGCCGCCGGGAAAGTCAGCGGCGATGGCGGGCTTGAAGTTGCCCAGGCTGTAGTCGATGGGCAGGTGGTGCTGCTGCGTGGGCGGGGCGGCGGAGGCGGCCGAGTGCAGCAGATGCTGATGCGGGCCAGCAGGCGCTTGCATCTTGCCAACGTTCATGGGTTGCGTTTGATTTGCTCTCAAAATTTTAGATATAATTTTTGTAGATTATTTTTTGGTGTTGGTAAACGTTTACAGGTCTCGGTTCGACACACGCGACGGCATGGGCAGCGGAAACGGATGCGGATGCGGATGCGGATTTACACTCGCGTTTTGGAAATGGCAACGGCTGCGAAACAGATTTCTCTATTGGCTTTTATCAGACGGCACGCGCGCCAAGCAAGCAGCTGCTGGGCTGTTGTATAACTGTTGTGTTCGGCGTCATCGAGCGGACTAAACCCGTAAAAGTTAATCACGGCCGGTCGCTGGGCGCTGAGTTGGAAGCCGTGGAACGCGGCTGGCAGACGCCGGCGCCAGCTGAGGCTGACGCTGAGAGTGAATCTGGCGGCTGACAGCGACAGTGACTGCGGCTGCGGCAGTGGCAGAGGCAGTGGCAGCAACAGCAGCGAGTGGCTGGCTGTGCACTTGACACGCCACGCTGAGTGTGCGTGTGTGTGTGTGTGTGTGGACCAGGTGCGGGGGTGGCTGCAGCTTATCGCAACACGCAAATTCGACGACTATTCCAATTGTTGCGATTCCGATTTCCCAGCCAAGATTGGAAGAAATCAAGTTGTGCGTCGACTGCGGCTGCGACGGCGACGGTGACAGAGGCAGCGGCAGCGCAGTTGGCGCCAGCGAGAGGCTGTGAGAGCAACTAAAACAAATACTCGCACTTGCACTCGCACTCGTTGACTCGCTTTGCGGTTACAGTTATTCGGCAAGTGTGAAGTGAGCGAGCGACCACACCGAAACGAACCGTCCGTGCGCCACAAAGCACAGCGACTGACGAAAGCAGAAGCAACGACAGCGACTCTTTGCGCTCTCTGCTTTGATAAGCGTGTGAGCAATGCGACACCCACCACCAGTGCCACCCAAGTGACTCGTGCGAGCGAGACGCCTAGCTGTTGCGTGCATTCCAGTTGGAATCACAGCTGGAAGTCTGTGTGGCCCACCACCATTGCTGCATATTCGCGCTCGCTCGCACACACGCGCGCTCGACACCCAGCTGCTAGCCGTCCTCGTCTCACGCACGGAGCAGCCTGTTGATTATTGGGCTACGCCCAGTTTCCAAGCCGTCACGCTTAATCTGGATTTGGTATTGCCTTGGTGCTTGTTGTTGGTATTTTTAGTGCGCATACCGCTTTGATTCGTTCAAATCAATGCGCCACTCACGGGCCAAGGGTGTGAGGCGGCGGCCCGCGATGGGCCAGTGTTTGGGTCGCCTTTGGTTTGCAGCGAACGGGCTGCTCCTCCATGGCCAGAAAGCATTGTAATCGCCGTTGTCTTCAGCCCCTGCAATGCGCAGTGCGTTCCATTTTCTAATTTGAAGTGCTTTCCGGCACCTCACTCAAGTGCTGCGCTCACAATTGACTTGGATCTCCCCCTGCCCCTCCCACCGACCAATCGCCCCATTAACTTTGCGACTTTGACTTGGCAATCCCTTACGGCTCCACATCCACAGACACACATCCACAGCTCCACATCCACATCCACTTCCAATTCAATCGTTGCTGCCACCAAATCGATCAGAAGTGCTTTGAATTGCTAAAAGGCGAAGCGGGCCAATGGCAGCTGCCCATCAATGGAAGAGGAGAAAAAGGCGAAAACGAAATGGATTCAATTTATTTGGAAAGCATTCGAGCAATATGTTAAGTGTTTAAAATATCTTCACTTATTGCTTTTCACAAAATAAATGTTATTACGAGTGCATAATCGAAATCAAAAAGGGTCCCTGAATAATATACCAATCAGAAAATAGTTGTGATGGGGGCTGCTAGGCATTTGTTTCCTTCTCAAAAATTATTTCTAATTGCGAGCGGTTCGACTATACTAGGGGCTAAATTCCCTCATATAGATGGTTCTTTAAAGAGAGGGGAAGATAGAAAATGAAAGAGAGAGTGAAAGAGAGGGAAAGAGGGAGAGAGAGAGAGAGGTAGAGCGTGTGAGAGAGAAAACAAGAGATATTTACATTAGGGAACCACCTGGTGATTTCTATTCATTCTATATTCCATTATTTCTCTAGATCTCTAGTTGTTCAGTTCTAGTTGTTAAGTGTTCAGCCGACGCCACTGATCTTTTGAATTCTGCTTAGCTTTTAAATATTCTAAAGTTTAGTTTAGAATCTAAGTTAATCCATAAAAACAAAATCTAATCTTTATATTGGCCTCAAATTACAAGTGGGGCTAAACAACATTTTTAACTATAGTAAGACTAGTTTAACAAAAGTGTTATATGTACACTTTACCACTTAAGTCACCGTACCCCCTGTTCGTTTTTACAAAACACGCTGTAACTTCGTCAAATTTTTATATAAAAAAAAAGTTTTGATGGTGGTTGATAAAGTGATCTATTAACTACACAATAGCATTTTAATAATAGTAAAATATGATTTTAGTCTAATATTATAACTAAAAAACTAAAAATATTCACATTTTCGACTCCACAAAAGTCACCGTACTCTTGCTTGCTCTGCGCTGTCTGGCGCCAATGTTCTCTTTAGACCTAACGAGGATTTTCGAAACATGTGTGCAATGTATTCAAAATTAATGATACTTGGTGTGAATTACTTGTCTTGGACATAATTTGCAAATTTCGTCATAAAAATGGCCAGTAAAGAGATAACTGTAGAAGAAGGTGGGCGGATCTTGCAGCTCCACACAAAGGAGCAAAAGTCGTATGCAGAGATAGCTAAACTAATGTCTAGAGCCAAGCCAACCATCCAAACAGTAATTGGCCGTTTTAAATACGAGGGACGTATCAAAAATAATACCAGATCTGGCCAACCACCTTCACTTTTCATTCGCGACAAGCGCTAAATAAGGCATTTGGTGGACAAGGATCCATTTTCCAGCGCAGTAAACATTGCATCAGAGATAAGTAACATTTCTCAAAAGGATATACACCCGGAAACCGTTCGTAAAGCCATAAAATCATACAACTTTAGGTCTTATACTCCTCGCAAAAAACCATACGTAAATTTAACAAATAGGAAAAAGCGTATGGAGTTTGCTAAGGCGTATGTGGAAAAACCGGTTGACTTTTGGCGAAAGGTAATCTTCTCAGATGAGTCAAAGTTCAACATTTTTGGCTCGGACGGGCGTGTGGAGATGACCTGGAGATGCTCTTAATCCAAAAAATACAAAAAAGACCATAAAGCACGGTGGCGGTGGTCTTATGGTTTGGGGTTGTATAGCTGCATCTGGCGTTGGAAGCTTGGAGTTTATTGACGGAGTGATGATCCAACATACCTACATTGACATCCTCAAAAGAAAATGGATCCTTGTCCACCAAATGCCTTATTTGGCGCTTGTCGCGAATGGAAAGTGAAGGTGGTTGGCCAGATCTGGTATTATTTTTGATACGTCCCTCGTATTTAAAACGGCCAATTACTGTTTGGATGGTTGGCTTGGCTCTAGACATTAGTTTAGCTATCTCTGCATACGACTTTTGCTCCTTTGTGTGGAGCTGCAAGATCCGCCCACCTTCTTCTACAGTTATCCCTTTACTGGTCATTTTTATGACGAAATTTGCAAATTTTGTCCAACACGAAGAGTTCACACAAAGTAGTATTAATTTTGAAGACATTGCACACATGTTTTGAAAATCCCCGTTAGGTCTAAAAAGAACATTGGCGCCAGACAGCACAGAGCAAGCAAGAGTACGGTGACTTTTGTGGAGTCGAAAATGTGAATATTTTTAGTTTTTTAGTTATAATATTAGACTAAAATCATATTTTACTATTATTAAAATGCTATTGTGTAGTTAACAGATCACTTTATCAACCACCATCAAAACTTTTTTTTTATATAAAAATTTGACGAAGTTACAGCGTGTTTTGTGAAAACGAACAGGGGGTACGGTGACTTAAGTGGTACAGTGTATGTATATTTCTTATTGTAATTCTATATTCGTATTCTATTGCGTAATAGGTCAAATATGAGTGAAGTCTCAATCAGGCAGCAGAGTTTGAAGTGAACGATGCTCACCTGACTACTAGAAACATATGTACATATATTTATATTCAATGGTAAACATTAATTAGAAGTTTGCAATAAGTAAAAGTTTCACTCATCAGCATAGATCTTGACATGTTTCAACTTGCACTTGTGCAAGAGCGCAATTGATCTGCTCAGCGTAAGCAACACTCGCACACATGTTCATGCATGCATACACAAAAGACTTTTGTTTTCAGCGAGCGCATTGAAAAAGTTCCGAAATACTGACAACCGAAAAATTCAAAGAAAAAAGTTTCTGTCTGAGCGCGAGCGAAACCGTTTGACGATCGCTGCGATCGGTTGCTCGCTGAGTTTTGTTTTCAAAGGGTCAGAGAGAAAATGTTATTTACAGAGGATTTCAAACGGTTGAGTTTTATTTGCGAGTTCTGGTTTGAATATATTTGTTATAGATTACTATTCATTATTACTACTTATATTACGTATGCATTTTGTATATTTATTTACATAATCAAATATAGTATATCAGATAATATGTATTGTATCAAGTTCCATTTCATATACATACATACATACATACATATGTATGTATATACAGCATACAGCATGTATGTACATACATACATACATATGTATGTATATACTGAATGTTTTACTGTCATTATTTTGTTTGGTTTCCTCACAGACAAGAATATTATATAGTCTAGAATCTAGTAATGAAATTGTAAGTCTAGCTTCGCATACTAAACTAGAAGTGAGTTTTTAGATAAAGCTTTAAATAGTATGAATTTCGTGACAAAAAAAAGACCAATAAAATCTTTCCTCTATAGATAAGTTATTCTCGTATATGATATATTAACAAGAACTGTAGTTTAGGAGAAATTGCTTTGACGACACAGTTATTTTTGTTTAATGATTATTTATTTATTCAGCTTCTTTTTCTTAACTCTATACCGCATATTTAAGTAAATACGTATACCTCAACTATGAGTTAGTTAAATGCCTTTATAGCTATTAAATCTGTAGATTGGTAATTTGATTTATGCCTCTTCTAGAATCTTATAGCTCAGTCAATAGCCCAAAAAACAAGAACACTTAACACACTTAAATCACTTCATTTTATTTAAGTATTTTCAGCCGTAAACAAGAAAATATTTGTGACAGAGTATTCATTAGTTAATAACACCCTACTGCAAGTTACTCTTACTTCTGATTTCCTATGCAAAGTGCAACTAACGAAACTAAATGGAAATGCGTTTGTCTCTCGCATGTCAGCCAGATTTGTGGCTGTCTAATTGAGTCTTCAGCGCGTCTTCAGTGGGGCTGGGCTGGGATCTGTCCCAATGTGGGGCTGCGAAGATGCTAAATTTAGTGTGTAATTCTCGGATGGCTCCGCTGGCTCTGGTGGCAATCGTTGCCATGTGTTGCAGATGGCGCCCGCTGCCAGTTGACACAAATATGTAATGCGGGGATCGCTGGGAGCTCAGCTCGGCTTGGCTCCCAAAATCTGTGACGGATAAAGCTTGGCGGGAACGGGAGCTCATAACACTTATTTATGTGCCCGTTGAAATGGGAGCATTAGCTGCCTGTGTTTGTAAATATTTGTCATAATTTGGCGAGGGGCGCGCACACATGCTCCATATAGGGGCTCCATAGAGGGGCCCAGACATCCAGATATCGTCTCTGCTCGGCCTTCGGTTCTTCCACGCTAAAGTGTTGCTTCGCTCAGTCGGGCTTTTAATGTCGCAATTAAACGCATGACTTTTTAAAAATTAGATGCTTGTCAAAATTTATTATTTATGATGCCCCAAAAGCTCTCGCTGTCTGCATTTATAGACTTCAAAGTATTGCTCTGCCACTACGCTCCCGCACTTCCAGTATTACGTACATCCATCGGCTGCAGTGGAAATCTGTGTCTCGAAGCGTGGGGCTCCCTCTGCACTTGTTCCCACATTAAAAGTAGATCGAGAACAAATTTGTGCAATGTGATGAAATTCCTAGGAATCTGAAAGAGAAATAATTGTCAAAAGCTTTTCTTGAATTGAAAATATTTAATACATTTTGGAACTGTAGAAGTTTTTTAGTGTGTTGAAGTTGATGCTGTTTAGAGTCTTTGAACTTTTTATATCGAATTGAAAGTGATTCACGAAGTTTCTCTAGGCTATTCTAATTGGTAATAGACTTTAAAGCTTGTAGTTCTTCTGCGTATCTTTATGTTTAGGTCATATCGCATATATTTTGGATGGTTCCATAATGGTTAGCTCTAGGTTCTTCTTCATACTTCAGTTACACCTTTCTATAAACAGATAAAGTATTGCATAACAATTGATGCTAAAGAGGAGAAATAATAAAAAATGATAAATTTTCAGTAAGGTATGTTAAATACATATCCTTATAATAAATATTCCTTTTATAAAATACATTTTTTTAATAAACAAGCTGATATTACAGTTAACAATATTATTAAAAATATTTAAAAAAAAATACATTATTAGCTAAAATATTTTTTTATTTGTCAAATTTTGTTCATTAATTTACTTTCTCTAGCACTACGCGCTGAAGGCATTGCAACAGTAAGTATAAAACAAAATTGGCATATAAAAATCGATTATTCACTATGAATTTTGGACTTTGAACATTGATACTCAAGTTCGCTGTTCGATGGTAACAATTTATCTATAACGTTCTCTATGTGCTATTTTATAGTGAATCACCCAGTGCATACAATCAACTTAATGAGCTGACTGAAATGTTACGCATATTTTTAATATACAATATTTTACTTATCATTAAGTTGATTTTCGTCTTGTCAATCTCATTTAAAATAACGAAAACACTAATTTTTGGTGTGAGTAAAGCCGCTCTTACCTGTGAATACATGGATATACCTTCATGTAAATATACATACACACACATATATATAGATTATTTTTAAAATTTTATATTTTTCTAAAACAATTAAACAATAATACAGTTTATATGCCGATGCAAGTCAATTCTTTTCATATTGTACTTTTTCAATCCCTTCCTCTACAGATAGAGATATTCTTGAAAGTCAATAAATACAATGAAGGAAGAAAGCAACTTTCAATAATTATATGCAACAAAATCAGCTAAAGCAACCAAAAATGAAATATTACATATACGCCAGGTTAGCCGAGGGGAAAATGATGTGCTGAGCTGCAGCAGGCATACTTTGTTTTTCTGACTAGAATACATAAAGATTAAAATATGTATATAATACATTTGTTTCTATTTATTTATGCTGTTGCTTTGCCTGCACTAAAATTGCCTGCACTGAAATGAAGTTTTACAGTGGCAATAAAATATATTTTTGACATGAATTTTCAATCAGAATTTTAATGGCCCTTAATAATAACATGGCTATCAGCTATCAGCGTCCAGCAATCGGTTATCAAAGTCATTTTCGATACCAGAGAAACCTCAACCACAACCAGAAAGCCACGAAAGCCGAACGGCTCAGCGGTTTCGACAATCAGCAAAATTGTCGAACTAGTTGCCCCGTTTCTCTCTCTCTCTCTCTCTCTCTCTCTCTCATGGCTTGCATGAGCTGAGGTGCTGATGGCTCGACTACCTCTGTGTGGTGGCAATATTGTAGCAGCGCAGCTATAAATAAATTATTTATAGCACTCGGACTCTTGTTGATTTAGTGCCTCTTTGTAGATCGATAGATGTGTGTGCAATGCCTGGGATCTGGATGCATAAGCGGGACACTCCAGGCCTGCACCTCGCACCCACCTCGCTGCAGCTGGGTGGGTCGAGCCTCCATGCTGGTGGTGTGTGGTGCGTGGTGCGTCGAGCTTATCTAATCATTAGCAATGGTGGGTCACACAGCGCGAACCGAGCTGTGCGGCTGATAGGCCCATATATAACGCCCAGAGGCGGCAGATTGAAATAAAACTCCGCTTTTATAGCCACCACAAACCCCAACCCGAGTCCCAGCCCCAGCTCCCCCCGCTAGCCTTGCCACATCAATATTTATGACACGATTTACACAAACAGCAATTTGTATTGTAATTATTGACTTTTATTTCGATTTCCCTTGCTGCACACTAGAAGCCAAGTCGCGAATCCTTTTAGCAGACTTCGAATCGAACGTCAACTCATTTGAGTAGTTTAATCAACTTTAAACTCTGCTCAGATCTATTACCCATTGGTTCATATGTCATCTATATATACTATATATTATACTATATCTATATATATATATCACTCTGGGAGGCAAATGCCCTGCAGCTTTGTTCACTGATATTTGTTCAATTTACAACATGTAACTGCGGCATTCGTCTGTAAATAAAGTCTGAATGCCTCTATCTGACGTTGCATTGGCGACATTACGTCTGCGAGCTTCACTCCGGATTACCTTCTCTTCGAAATAAATATATATATACGTATATGAAAAACCCATATTTATTGATAAGTTATAATTATTTTTATGATCGAGTGCTGTTTGCTGCCAGCACCACCACCACCTCCACCACTTCTGAGCCCTGATGATAAAGGGCACACGAGCACACTCTCCATTGTTTGTTCAACAGATTAATCGTTGATCTGATGAGCACGATCGAGTACTACTTTATGGTAAATATTTGACCAAGTGAGCAGGAGCTATAGAGTATTTTAGAGTTTAACTCTTGTTGTCGAATGATCAAAGTTAGTTTATATCAAAGCTGGGAGCCTTCAGGGTTCCACGCGGAAAGTTGAGCTGAACTTTAACAGAACAGAAGAAAGTATTTAAGAACACTTAAAGTATATAAATATATAGATGCTGTTGATCCAAATAATCTCTTTGATAGACAAAAGGTATGCATGCTTCACATCCACTATATATTAGAGCATTCACACAATAGAGAATTGACTTAGGGATGTATTTTTCCTTCCAGTAGTCTTTTTGTCAGTTCGTATTTAGTATATAGTAAACGTGGTCATCATCATCTTTAAAAAAACCAGTTAGTCAATCTGAGTCATAATTCAATGTTATCTATTTCCACAAATTAATTAGCCAGATAGTCTGTCCCTTGATTAATTATCCAAAAAGTGAATTTATCAATCAGCGAGTCAGTCAGTCTACAGTCTACTACAGTCAAATAACCGTTTTTTACTCAGTCAATCAGCCATTCAGTCAATTAGCTTGCGACCTAACTGATAGTTCGGTAGACTACTTTTACTGAGTCAATCACAGTCAATTGCACAGGCAATCAAATATAGGAAAACTCACTCAGTCAATCACTCAGTTGATTAGTCAGTCAATCATATTATTCATTCAATCATTGTCTTTTTTCGAATAGTTTTTTACTCAATCAGTTAGTCAATCAGACAAGTTTTTATCACGCTATCAGTCAGTCATTTGTTAATCTAGCAATCGACCAGCCCCCGGTTCAGTCAACATGTTCAATAGTTCGTCAATCAGTTGAATCAATTGGTAAGACCACTTTCAGCAGTTAGGCAATTCTTCAGTCAAACACCCACTCTATCTAGTCACTTACGCAATAAGTGAGCCAGTCAACCATTTGCTGGTACGTTTTCCACTTAATCAGACAGTTAATCAATCCATCCATCATCACTCCTGTACAGGACTGATAGTGCATCGGGCGACCAATCCATTAGTCAATCTGTTAATCACTCAATCAATCAGTCTATTGATTAATAGTACAGTTTTCAGTCAGATAATTAATCAGTTACTTCGTCAACTGGTAATACCGCTTACATTCGATCAATCAGTCAGTCAATCATTTGCTGGTAAGCTTCACCTTATCAGATCACGATACTCAGTTAACCCTCCATCACTTCATCATAAACTTCTCCATCAATTTTTTCATGTGTCAATCAATCAGTCTACTGACCAGTTAGTACCTCACTTTTCAGTCAGATAATCAATCAATCAATCAGTCAACTAGTCAGTTATTAATACCATTTTTAGTCAGTCAATCAGCCAGTCAATCAGTCAGTCAATCAAATGAATATTGAGTTCAAAATATAATTCAAACATTCAGCTAAAGTATTCACACTTGAAAGTGAATCAATCAGTATTTTCAATCAGCCAACTCGCAACGCTTTTTGTTGCCATTTTGTCAATCAGACGAGGCTCGCAGGCCAGATTTTGATTGGAATACAAACGAAATAGTTGCAAATGTGTGTATTTATAGGATTTACTTTGTTTTTCTAACCGCACAGCTCGCCGTGGTCGACGCAGTAGCCACATGAGCGGAAAAAGAAAACAGAAAAATGGAACGAAAACGCGAGCGGGAAGAAGAACAACAAATGTTGTCCAAAAGCTAATTACCGAACAAACGAATTCGATTGAATCGATTGATTTTCCAGTGGGCCACAAACAGATAAGCAACCATTGCGCACCGATTAAGATTTGTTATCTGTGAAAACAGAGGCGCAATCGCAATCCCTACCATGCGCAGTGCCCCAAACGCTGTGATTGGGTCAGCCCCACAGCCGAATGGGAGGAGCTCGCACGCGTCTCACCTCGCATTGGTGGCGCCGACGAGCTGCAAAGCACACGTAGCCATGAGAGTGTGTCTGTGTGTGAGTGTGTGAGTGTGTCTCTGTGTGTGTGAGCTAAAGTAGTGCAGCCATATCCAAAAAAAAGTTCCAGTCCCCATGCCATGTTGGGGGCGGAGCCAGCGCAGTGCCGAAATCAAGGTAAAACAAATACAAATCGAACAAAAATATTTGCACACTACCTAATGGCAGATACATATCTATATACATATATTTATATACATATATATATAGTATATACACATTTATATATGCACTCATTCCGCTCTCTGACTCGTTTTAAATAATTGAATACTGATTTAAATGTCAACATTTGCTCGTTCTTTTTGCGCAAATAATTCGAAATGCAATCAAAGGAAATTGTTTTTTTTTCTCTCTTTTGTTGTTTATTTCGTTTGTTTTTATTTAAAGCGTGTCGCAAATACATTTGTTATTATTCTCTTGGGGTTATTACGTTGTTTCTTGTTTATCAACTCGAAGCGTCAACACATTCTGATAACGCTCAGTCCATTGAGGTTTAGTCGCTAAACGTGCTTAGTATTTTTAGATAATCCGAGCGGGTTTTACGTTAGTATTTATTGTCTGGAAACTTTTGGTAGAAGTTTTCTCTACACTATTATAAAGGTAATAATGTTTTGACATTTATTCAGAAATTTTTAAACTAGAAAATCATAAAAGAATTATTATTGCCAAGAGCTGTGCAAAGAATTATATAACAATTCTTTAAAACTGGTATACAAATTCTACACAAATCTATATAAAACATTCATAATTTTTTTTAATAAATTTCTGTAAATACTACAAAAAAAAGTTATAAAATTTATATAAATATTCAAAAAATTTATATAAATTACAACAAATTCTGAGGAATACTTTAAGGAAAATTTTTAAATTCGATATTATTAATGAAGTAATAAATTTATTACAAATATCCCATTGATCATATTTAAATTATCTTCATTTATATTATAATATAAATGAACTGACTATATGAGTAGAGCTCTAAGGAATTTGCTTTAATTGTAAAAAATGTGTGCGCTAGATACAGTGTGTAAATTGAGTTGATTTGATAAAGAGAAGAGTGCAGAATTATATTGAAAGATGGATATTTACAACTAGCTAACTAACTAACTTAAAACTAGCTAATTTGATATTTACATATTTACTAAGCAATCTGGGTAGTTGAGTATAATGTTTTGAAAATATTTCAAGCCTAATACAAAAAAGAAACGATCCACAAATATGTTTTGTCTTTCCAGCCCTATTTCGAAATCGGTTTATATATTAAAACAGTATGTTTTATTTCAAAATAAGGTAATCAACCCTAATTTATTATAATCAAAAATAAAGAATATATTGCACTTCCCAATAAATTAAAATTATTTTTTAAATAATTACATCCCGCTTCATCTAACTTAAACAAATTTCGCTTCATTTGGTTCTCATAAGCAAAACTCATTTATAGCAACACATAGTTCACATAGTTGAAACTAATTAGTTAGGAGAAGTTATATTTAGAACCAGTTGAGCACGGAGCACAATTGTCCAGCGCAGGGTGAGGTAGAGGGAGAGACAAGCATTGTCGATGATGGTAATCTATGTAATTATGCAGTTGCATTGTCAAAAGTGTCAGTCGGTTAGTTGAAAAGTCACAGTTGCTCCGCTGCCCAGTTTCTCAGTTGCAGCAGAAGCTCCAAATCCCACGCCCACAGCAGCCGCCTCCGTCTGCAGCCAATCGACAGGGAGACAAACAGAAATTCACACCCATACATGGCTGGCAGAGATCTCAAGCTGTGAGCAGCGGCTCATCATGCAATTAAATGAGCCACAGACAGAGGGACGGACGGGGGAGGGAGGAGGGAGGAGAGACAGAAACCCAAAGACCCGCACAAATGCGGATGATGATGTCATATAGGTCCGCTCACACACACACACACAACTATCTGTTCATGTGTATTGGCAAGCACTGTTAGATGATCAAATGATTCCGAGACGAAGTAGAATCCATTCCATGTACTCATTAATTTATCCAGCCAACAGCAGGCGAGCCGTAGCGAACGGCCATTTCCAGCTCCAGCTGTAATGTATCTCGTGGATGTGGCCTCTGTGTATCTGTATCTGTATCTGTGTCCGTATCTGTTGCGTCGTATCTTCGCTTCGCTCGCAATCTAGACAGTGTGGCCAATTTAGTCTGCTTTGGCAAATCAATTAAATTCAATTAATCCCCCAACACTGTTAATGGAGCCTAATGAAAAGGGTGACATGGCCATATCGCATATCCAAACCCCCAAACCCCAAATGTCGAACGCCGAACGCCCACAGCCAGCCATGCCAACGGATACATTGCGTTCCGGACTGGACCGAAGCGTTGCTGCACCCAGCTCTTCTTCGCAGTCTTCGCAATTGATGATGGAGTGAAAAGAAATCGCATGTCTGAAACGATTTGTGGTTTACACTGTCAACAATAATCCCAGCCAAGTCAAGCTCTGGACTTTATCTGAATCATTTTTACGAAATTGATTTTGTTTGCGAAGAATTTATAGAATTTGTAATTGTTTCATTGCGACAATAATAATAGACTTTGCCTTGAAGAACCCACAAAACTATCCTATAATTTGAGATATATATATATAATGGAACTTTGACAATGATAATGATAATACGAAGACTGATGAAATTGATAATGATAATGGTTATGATATTAAAAAAGATTATTATACTGATAATACAATAGTAATTGTAATTACAATGATATATGATATTGTCAAAGTAAAAAAACAGTGGTAATGATAATAAGAATGAGAATGATAATAACGAAAGTAAATACAATTTCAATGAAAGTGACAGTGAGAATGATAATAAAATGATCAAATGATCATTGACAATGATAATGATAATGGTAATGCCAATGAAAATAGCTATGACAATAATAATAACAATGATAATAATAATGACAATAATAATGATAATAATAATGATGATAACGATAATACTACTGACAATGAAAATGATAATGATAATGACAATGATAATGAGAATGCAAATCCCAATGACAATAATAAGAATAGTAAGAAGGTAATGACAATAATAAGTGGCAATGATGATAATGACAATGACGATGGAAATGATAATAACAATGACAAAAGTATTAATATTAGTTATATATAGAAAATAAATTATATTTCTATATATAATTATAATCTATTATTTTATCTGTTTCAGTTGAATTTTATATATACATATCATTTATTCTAGTTGTTTTTTTTTCTCAGTGTAATCTCTACTAACCGCTTCCCACATTTCCAACTTCAACCGCATTCTTAATTGTAAAAATATCTTCTCCTTCTCCGGTTTTGATTCACTGCAAAAATATTTCTCACGCTTCGAAGTTTGACATGTTCGAACTTTTGCATGATTTCAAATTTTAATTGTTCTTAACTGTTTTATTTTTTCTGCAGTAAAAGATATTTCCGAGCAAACAGTCATATCGCGATACCAATTGAGAGCACGATGCGCAACATAATGGAGTTATTTAGAACGGAGGGGTTTTTGTGATGCCACAGCAGATCGTATTAAAGTGTGTGACAAATTGTGTGACGCATTGGAGGGAGCATTAGAAAAGTGTTTTTTAATTTTGATACATCAAATATATTGTGATATATTGAAAGTAAGAATTAAAAAATTATTAGTATAGAGGAGTTTTAGTTATACTAGGTAGTCATTAAAAAAAATTAAGTTTTGTGAAGTATTATCTGTAAGTATTATCTGCTTAGTGCTTTCAAAATCAATTGTGATTTAAACTCTACGAAATTCGTATATGCTTAAGCTTCCACTACATCCACAGTTTAATCAAAAAATCGTACATTGGAGATGCTGAGTATAACTCTGCCGGAATTGCTTATATTATATTCAGCTTTTAAGGATAATATAGTTGTATGAAGTTCAATCAAGAAATCCAAGTATGTACAAAAGTTACCATGTCGCCAGTCATATATCTAAATATGATATTAATATAAATTATTAATAGTATTTAGAAATGGGAAAAAGTGTGAACTTGCCTTGAGGTATATCGAGCATACTATATCTATTAAAATTTCAAGATTAAGAAGATTCTTAAGTATGTTCTATGATATTAGTAAACGTTTTCTCTCTCTCTCTCTCTCTCTCTTTCTCTCGCTCTCTCTCTCTCTCTCTTGCGCTGCTCAATTTCTTGTTCACCTTCTGTTCGAACCTTTTGAATGTAAACATAAATCGCTTAATCTGAAAATTGGCCACAACATAACGACATATGGAGTCGGAGCAGAGAGAGAAAAGAAGTGAATAGAAAAGGGTTTAACGCTGCAAATACTTTGAAACAATTTTGGAAAATCATGAATAAATTTTGTGGCTAAATTGTTGCATAAATATTGAGTCAACAGCAACAACAACAACTGGGCGCAGGCACGTGCGTACCAGAAGCCAATGCTGGGCAACATACGGAAGCCCTATAATTATGGGATAATGTTCGATCAGCCACAACCACAAATGGGCAAAGGGCTGGGGGGTAGATGGGGCGTGTATGGGTTCAGGGATCAAAGGGTAAGTCTCGATTTCAGCGGCTCAACAAAAGGAACAATCAGCGCCGCGAGCGGCCGTTTAGCTACATATGTATGCAAACAGAGCCGATTAATGCGAGTCCTGACTGAGCTGCTGCTGCTGCTCCTGCCCCCTGACTGAGCCACTGCCACTGCCACTGCTGCTGCCACTGCCTCTCCTGAACCCCTTTTGTAATCGCTTTGCTTACGCCTCAGTTCACATGTGACAAAATAATAACAATGCTGCCGCGAAAGGGCGCACGCCATAGTCACCGTCAGCCGTCACTGTGACTGCCTGCAAAACTGTGACTCAAGACAATGCGGGCTAATGGATGCAACAACAACAACAACAACAACTACAACCACAACAGCAACAAATTGAGCAGCCCAAGCCCAAGCGGCGTGGGCAGATGGCGGGGTTTGTCGCTGTGAAACTGGGTTAAACGGTAGGGGTAATTATTTTAATTACAGCGAATACCGTTCGCTTATGCAAAAATAAAATTAAAAAGACAAAAAAAGAAAAAGAAAATAGGAAAAGCTGGCACCTAATACGCAACCCGCTGACATATTCAACTGTCAAAGGTGGCGATTAGCAGGCAGCTCCGCACCTTTTCCTAAAGCTTTCAGTTACACGTTAAAGTAATTAACTAAATTACCAGGTCCACGTTTCAAAAGATAAACGAGCTGCAAGAGACACACATACACACACACACACACATACACCTACACACATACACACACACAGCACACAGTCGTTCATTTTGTCAGCTGGCATGGAGAAATTCCCTGAAGAAATCAAGCTAAAAACTAAATAGTGCAGCTACCCACACACACACACACATATGAGTTTATAGGTGTGTGTGTGTGTCTGTTAGCATTTACCTGTGTCTGTGCATTATTTGCATATTATGTCATCAACAGTCCATCAGTTGTGTTTGCCTTTTGGGACTGTCAGCTGGGCACGCGTTCGAGCTGCTTCTCTTGCTCTTCTTCATTGTAAAGTTCACAGATTATTTAGTTTCAACAGGCGTAACCCAACCCACTCTTTTTCCCTCTCTCTGTTTCACTCTATCTGTATCCTTGGCCAGTTATTAACGTCATTTTGCTGACCATCATCAGAATTCACGCCCATTGTCCGTGTCCTTTGGCTAGCTGCAAGTCGTAAACCTAATAAGCTGTTGCGACTAAGTAACGAGGTTACCAAGGTTTACCCTACTCACAAATACCTATGGGAGTACCACACACACCCACACACACACTTATATATAGCCTTACAATTAGCGTATATCAGCTGGTATTTATACAAACTATATTTATATGCGTGTGTGTCTCATAATAGGTCAATTAAATTCCTTGTAGACGTCATGTGCTCCAGTTGGGAGTTTTGGTAGGTAAAGAAAAATTTTAATTTTGGAAATATGGAGCACAAAAGAATTTTTTACTTATGGTTTTTACTTATGGAAAACAAAGATAAAGAATTGATTAAATATTACTTAATAATTATATATTATTTGCAACTTATTCTATACTCATTCCGCTATCGAATCATATTTCTATATCGCGTCTTCAGACTGTAAACCATAAAGATTTTATAATGTTTTTCATAACAATAACACAGGTTATCGATCAGTTCCTCTTCTTATTCTATCACTTGATATCTCTTTCTCTTTTCAGACAATATGTTCTATATTATAGCAACTTTGGAATATATTCATAATTCAATATATCAATATCAATATTTAGCTTTTTTATAACACACAAATCTTGAATTCGTAAGAAAACTATTTCATTTACTTTTTAGCCAAAAAAATCTCAATACATTAAAATATATCATAACGATTTCATATATTTCTAATTCTTAATTGTTGCAGAGCTATCAGTCCACTTCCCACAAAATACGAAAACTATATTATAACAGCTTTAAGACGAGGTTATTGTGTAGTTTATATCTTTTGATATTTATCGATTTCGTGACATTTGAGTTATCAATTCTTTATTACACATTTTTTACACTTTCTCACTCTGAAAACTTTGTATACAGCTTCTACCTTAGCTTATTCTATATATATCGATACTGATATTTATCGGTATGTCTATCAATGTTAATTATTGCAAAACTCAATTGATATTTCAGACTTCCACAAATTTCGAAAACGCAAAGTTTCGCTTGGAAGCAATCTTTAATTCAACAATTTGATAGAACGTGAGATTTTCATAGAATATTATATCACTCAGTCGGCTCGATGAGACGAAAACTAGAGTCGAAGGCGTTGCGTGGGTGTGTCGTCACTTTGCAGTTTGATTTGCTTCAATTGACAGAGAAATGTATCGAGGCGAACATAACCTCAAACAAGGGGCAGCATTGCAGCAGTGAGTGGTGCGTTGAGTGGTGCAGTTTATGGTGGTTGCGTGACTGCTGGCCATCTGGCGCTGCGATCACTCCGCCGGAATGACGCTGCAATCTTGCAGTTGGCAAAGTGTAAATTGTGGAAATGGAAAGTTAGGATCCGATCGAGCGCCGATGATGTTGACCAATTAATTGTCATTAAGCGTATTTGAAGATTTTTAATTAAAACAAAATCTTCGGCTTAATTTAAATTGATCGCCATCGTCAGACCCGACCCCCGCGACTATATATTGTAGTCCGCCGCGCGGCGCAATCATGAAAGTAAGGACAGTTCTCCACCAAACCGAGGCTGCCGGCTGGCCGAGTGTGGGTGCCATTGAACGTCAATATGAGCTGATTAGGTCGGCATTGAAACCAAAGTTTCGAAATTCCATAAAGCGAGATGTGCTTGTGAGTTATGATATATAATATAAATACATATAAGTATAACATTTAATTTCCAAATATTTGAGTTTATTTATAAATTAACACTTTTTTTAATTCTGAAATACAGTTGTCCTAAAATAATATAACAAAAATATGATGTAAGTAAATAGTTATTTAACTGAGAGTCTGATGTTTGGTAATGTAAATTAGGACTAGGTTTTATTTAATATATTACAAATATAAATATTATTACTTTACATTTGTGTAATATATATATGTGTAAGTTTATTATATTTATTGAAATTATTGAAGCAAATTCATTCATATATATCATATACATTTGTGCATATATTTCTTTATTCTAACCTTTGTTAAAGATCAATCAAGGCTTAGCTTATGGCAAGCCCGCAAAAAACGACTTTTCTTCATAGTTTTCATTTATATATCCAAAATTTGAATTTTAATTATGTTGGTTGTTGCTCAAGTAACTAAACTTCAACGGAACTCGTGCCTTCTGATTGAATTGAATAAAGCAACCGACCGCCTCGAGTTTCCAATTCAAAGTGATTTAGTTGCAATGTGCAAGGAGAGTATGATGAGAGTACGGTCCACATGTATTCACTTACAGCTTCATTTTTTCACCGCTCTCTTTCACTTTTCTCACATATAAAGTAGTATTTCAAATGGCTTCCATTATGGATTGGGTAAAAATGAAGTAATCATGTCTACCTGCGATTGGGGCGTGCCTAAATAAAAGAGATAGATGCATAGATTTCTATGTAAGAATATTAGGCAATCTATTGCGCTTGACTGCATCGAACTTTAGGTGTATCTGAAAATATATTTACATAGGTTTAAGTATATCAATTGCAGGTGTTAATATGGTTGTGATTAGATATTATATTCATTGTTAGCATTTCGATTTCATGACATTTATCAATTCTTTATTAAACATTTTTTACAGTTTCTCACTCTGAAAGCTTTGTTTTCAGAGTTCAACCTAAGCTTATTTTATATCTCTATTCCGATATTTATCGGAATGTCTATCATCACGTCTAAAAATATAAAAGTGAAAATATTAAACGCTTCTCACAAACTGCAGCTCAGTTAATCAATTTTGTATAATTATTATATCTTTCTATACACAAATATACTTTTTTAAATACTTAATCATAATTCTCATTGAGTGGACTTCAATTGTTTTGCTTCGGCGGCTGGAATTAAAATCAGCTTTCACAGTTTTGACATAGGAGGCGGTGCCCGAGAGGAGGCATCACGAGAGCAGCGCAGTGGAAACTTGTTAAGTGACTCGTAAACCCCGTCAACCAGTTGAGCAGCCCATTTATTTATTCATTTGCTTCAATTCGGTTTCTTTTTCGGCAATTCCGTGGGTAATTTTAATGTGCGCCTTTTTGATTGGCGGCGCATTTCATGTTCGGGCGTATTTTAGCTCCATTCATTGGGCTCGTTTCGTATTAAAATTTTTATTTTTCTGCAGCTAATTTAGTGCGCAATTAGGAAGGCCTTTTGTGCGGTTCCGTGCCGCGCACTGAACTCTTGCCCTCCCCCCGCTCCAGGGAGAACGCTACGCTACGCAACGCCAGCAAATGCTCCACATTCAGATATGATGATAAAACGAATAGAGGAGAAAAACAAAAAACACCCGTGTCAGGCTATGCAGATAACAAGAGACCCAATCCAAAAAAGAGCTCCAATAATTGCCTGCCATATAGAGCCGGTTCAGAGTCCATGGCACAGTTTGTCACCTGACGACGCATTCGACTCGCCCATTCGCCCATTCGCCTTCAATTGATTTTCGTTGCTTTTATCGTGCCACGATGGCATTTTTTTTCCCATTTTCTGTTTTTATTTTTGTTTCATTTTCTGTTTGGTTTTTATCTGCGTTTGTTGGTAGTTGTTAAGTGGCATGTGAGCATAAAACCATAAATGAAATCTTTTAACAAATCGTTTGGTAGGCAAACCATTCAACTACTCGCGCAATTCACACTGTTATATGACAGGACATGGCTATATGGTATATGGTATACGAGATAAGAAGTCAGAGTTGCTGGTGAAAAAGAGGCATATAAATATAGTTTAACGGTGCCGAATATCTATTGTAATTGAGGAAGGATTATTTCTTCCAAGATATTATATTGTACTTGGAAGTACGATAGCAACTATTTTTGGGTTCTCTTTTGGCAAAATACTTTTGGCTTACTTGTGAAACGCCGTAAATTCATGTGGAGGGTTTCAGTCTTAGTTTTAGTATACATTATTAGATACATTTAAATTTTGTACCGATCTACTGCCTATAAAGCGGGCGGCAAGTATCGTTCAAATACAGTTAGACTATTAACATCAGCTATACGTTTAATTTCAATAATAATATGAAATACTGTATTTTTCAAACTTAGACTTAACTTGGCACATTTCAATATGGCAAATTATTAAGCTTAAATATTTAAGCATTAAAATGATTAAGCTGGAAACATGTTTTGCTGTTGTAAAAGACTATAAGTACTAAAAGTTTAATATATTTGTATACCTGTTGAAGGAGGTTTCCCTCCTACAGTACAAAGGAATTTTGGCTTTACCTGCCTTCCTTCGGAATACCACGTTCCCAGTAGTTAAATCTACAATTTATATTAATAAAATTATATATATTTATATAGACAATTATATGAGCTATATAATGAAGATTGGCAATACAAGAGTTCCTTATAGAGCATAAATATATGACAAAGTGCTTTTTAGCTTCTCAACAAATGAACAAATAAATGCAAAGAACTATGTATAACTTAAACAATCGTGATACCTTGTACAATCGCGTAACTAATGATTAAAATTCTGTATTTATAATCAATCTTTTAATTAATAAATAAAAATAGTTTATTATTTTATATACATACTCAATATAGAGTGACTAAATACCTTGGTTTTATAATGAAAACAAATCCATTTACTCGGATGATTAACTAACATTAAACAGTCAATTGGTTAGGCATAAAATTCCATAATTTAATACTTATGGGAAAATGAATTTAGAATACAAAACTCTAAATCTATAGAAATATTATTATAAATATATATAAATAGGTTGATATATAAATAAAAGTTATATATCAATAACTAATTCAATTCTTCAAGCATGCGCTTAACCGTAACAAACTCTTAAATAAAGCATTTCATATTTATGCCTTGAGTTCCGTTCAATGATAGTTGGCGTGTGTTGACTGAGGATATGCATAATGCATGTGCAGCAGAGTTACGATTTTTACGGTAATTATTCATGGCAATAACAACAACAACAACAATAACATCAAGTGCTAACTCAATAGGTAAACCAACACGAAAAGCAAACAAACACAAGCACAGACACAGAGACAGCCGGAAGGACTCGAGGAAGGACTCACTGAGGGCAGGCCCAAGTCCAAGTGAATCCCGTTTGCATACGAAGTGACGCTCGAGTGAGCAGCACTTAAGGACGAGCGGCTGGCAAGGACATGGCTCTGACATGTGGCTGTGTGGACGAAGCCATTACTTAATTATGATAACAGTCAGGACTGGCCTGGTCTGGTCTCCTTTCCATTTTTTTTGGCTAAAATAGACAGAAAGGGTTAAGGCGCGCGAGTGGCCGTAAAAATTGCGCCACACCCAGAATGGGCCGTGGCCCGTGGGCTGAACACACGCCGCTAATAAAATAATAAATATCCTGACTGCCTAACCAGGAGCCGGGCTACATGTGGACCGCCCGCCGACACGCGCTGCGCCGGCGAAAATTGTCGAAATGAAAACAATTTCATCAGCCCGGGGCCATCCGTATCCGTGGATAGATTGAGGCGCATAAAGCTCTAAAGAGTTTCACTCCAATTGCCATATTTTATGCCAACGCCGCGCGCCTCACTTTTTGTCAATTGAAACGCAATTTTCATAAAACACACGTGCGAGAGTCGCGACTCTCTGCCCCTCGCCCCCCTCTTCAGAGTCAGCTACAAAAATGTATATTTTCCCCATTTTGTTGCACTCACGTACGGATTGTCACCGGTGCGACTATATTCGCAATACCTGTTTGGGCCATGGCCACAACTCCGGCTCCGGCTCCGGCTGCTGCTGCTGTTTTTAGCCATTGCCATTGGCCCCAGCGGAGCACTTGCAAAAGCGACCAAAGCACGTTCTGCCAAACTCTAATGACAGGCAAATAAATTTCATAGAAAATATATTTCGAAAAATTGATCTGACGTGTCACGCGAACTCCAGCAGGCAGCAGCCCATATCCATTGGCCATGTCTCTGGTGGCTGTCCTGGTCAACCGCTTTGGCCACCGCAACAGTCAGAGAAACATGCTCAGGTCTAAGCTACAATATATAAATACAAGATACAAGATACAAGATACTCAATAGTTTAGATATTTGTCTCTGCATTCGTTTTGCTGTTTGCTATTTGAAATTCATATCGCACTCGTATCGAGTTACTAAAAGGATTGCTATTCATTTAGCATTTCTTTAAATTTATCGAAGAGAAATGCACGACTGAGAGACACTGTTTATATATTTATTTTATTTTCTTTTATATTGACTTTTTGTATATAATAATTAAAATAGTTGTATATTATTTTATTATTGTTTATAAGAGTTTTTAAACTATTATTCTTTTTCAGCCAATAATTTATTTTTATTTTATCATGTATAAATCTAATATAAATTCAATGATTTTCATAGCTATTAGTACTACCTTAAACTTATCCAAAAGTAATATACGACATTCTAGTTCATAAAAAGCAATGATCGCCTTTATATATTTAATTTTTGTTTTGTTCATCTACTAATATTCAATAATAAAAAATATTTGTGTTTTTGTAGATTGTGTCTGAATTTTAAAATATTTTTTTTTTAATTTTTTCTTTTTTTTTTTTTCTTATTCTCTCTTTGAAGTTAGCGAAAACAAATACACGATCTTGAGTTTCAATGATTTATATATATATATATATATATATATATATATATATATATATATATATATATATATATATATATATATATATATATATATATATATATATATATATTTGTATTTAAGTAATATTCAAGAATTTTTCAAGTATTTTTTGTAATTTTTTATGTTAAAAAATATTTTGTTTATCAGACAATAACATAATATTATTATGTTGTGTACATTTTATATTATTCATTTTGTGTGTCAAGGCTTATATCGCGCTTTAAGACTGGAATAGACTTCTCTAATCAGCCAAAATTCTTTCATAACCGCTGCTTATTTTGCGTTAGAATTTGAATGCATTTAAAGATGCGTTGGAAATATATTAAGTTCATAATATATCTTGATCAATCAAGACGTTTAGCTCATTATATAAAATATATTTATAACTTTAATAAAAATAATTCCCAATAAATTTCAAAAACAATTTTATGTATAAAATGTAAAAAATATTTTCATATTTATATACAGTAAAATATTCCTATATGCTAAAATATTCCTCTACTCCCATACTTGACTATTAACATAGTCTAAAACAGACCTCTAAAAACTCTACAAGATTTTCAATTTAAATACACTTCTTGGCATAGAAATTCACACCGATTTCATACAAACTTGAAGCTGAAAATAGGTTTACACCTAAGAAAACTGAAGTTAAAAGTTGCCAACTGAATTTCCCTGCAGACAATGAAATTTGATTGCATCGAAAAGGGGTTTCAATTGTTTGCGCAGATAGAATTTGGCTTAAATTCCGCTAAATTGTCGTGGAAAGGTTCGCGCTTCGTGCTGCCAGAGGCGAGCGATAAGCAATAAGCAATAAGCAATACGCTTTTTATTGCCCATCTGAGGAATATTTTATTGTTCATCGATGGAGAAACCGTATCATTGAATGTCAAATGCGATACGGCTAAGATACAGGAACAACAAGGATGCAGGTACAGATACAGATACGGTTAGGACGGCTGCAGAGGTAAAAGTATTGCGGCTTTTTGGCTTAACGGGCAGACAATTTGCTTTTGGCCACAGATCCGTTCGAGCCATTCCCCGGAGGCACTCGAGAGCGACATAATGAATTACCTTTATTGACAACTTAATGTTTATAGGTGTGTCGTGCTGTCGTCTTTGGCTGCGCCAGGTGGTTGGCCGGGCCACCGGGGCTAAGCACCGTTAATGGCAGCCGGATAGGCTGTTGATGCGCCCCACTTGCCGTCCCCAAGCAATTTGGCAGCGCGTCTCGAATAATTCAGTGAGCAGCCTTCGGCTCCAATTGAAATCAACCAGCTCAACGATCCACCTGCATTATTAATGTCCTGCGGCAATCAATTGGCGTTGACATTGCTCCTCATTCAGCCGACGGGGGGCGTGGCTCAAGAGCTCGTGCTGGTGTTCAATGCCAGCACACGCGATGCCGTCAACTGTTCTAACGGATGTTATTGCGGTTTCTCCTCTTTTTTTTTTGGCGTTTTTTGATTAATTGAAAATGAGCTTCTAATTAAGAGCTGAGTACTTTGAATAGAAGTCATGCGCGGGCTTTGTTTAAGGTTTTCATACTCTGTTCCCAAAGGCAAGACGAGTATATTGGTTTTGTGTAATGTCCGTCTGACTGTCCGACCGTCTGTCCGTATGATTACAAAATATTTCTACGATAGTGAAGCTAGAGACTTTAAAATTTGAACATATATATGTGGCATGGCATGTGTCCGTATGTCAGATATTATATTATTAGTTACAGAGCTAAAGAGTTGCAATTTGAAATGTATACTCACGTTGACCACCCAAGATTAAAATGGCGAAATTGCCGTGGAAAATCGGGTAAAACTGTATTTTGAACAATTTTAAAGCTAGAATGCTGAAATTTGTTATGGAAGTCAACGTAACGAGTCTATAAAAATCTATGAAAATCATATGTCCACTCCCACTACAACAAAGTGCCCAGCTTAAATTTAATATACCATATGCTTCTATGGGAACAGAGTATCACGCAGTCGGTTACGCCCGAATGCCAAATTCTTACTTATTTTAGAGCTAACTATATTAGCGAGAAATATAGTTAGTAAAATATTAGAAACACTACACTTGAATGTGTCACTCTCTAATACACTCTACTGCATTCATTTTATAAAACTATCTCACACATATATATATATATATAATATATATATACACACATTTTCTACTCCCATTTCATCCGAGTAAGTCATTTTAGATGATAATACAACCCCGAGAGCACAGCTAGCGTCTTTTCCTTTATAAATAGATAAAAGTTTAAAAATAAAGTCTTCGAGTGAAAGGCAATTGAAGCGTTAAACGCTTTTACAACTTTTTTTTTCGTTCGCTCGAAATTTGTGGCTGGAAATTGCAAAGCGACAGCTTCGGGCACTTTCTTGAGACTTTTGCAAAAGTTCACATCAAAGACGCTGGCAAAGCAACCTTTTGGGGGTGGCATCATCCAATGGCCCATCCAATGGGGTGTGGCCAGCGGCTGGGCGGAGTCAAATGCGGAAATGCAGCAGATTGTGGCTGTACCTGAATATATATATACAGACTAAGTATATATACCGACAAATGTATATATTAATGTTATATATATATTTTAACTTTGTCTTTAAATATGTATATTTGTATATTCACAGTTGTATCAGAGCTAAAGCGCATTTAATTAATTAACCCTTTGCGTGCTCAGCGGCTACGCTTCATGTCCTCCATGCTCGCTTCCAAGCGCCTGTTTGTGCAGTGTGAACAAAACATTTTGCATACTTTTAGGCAGTGAGCGAATGTGTGTGTGTGTGTGTGTGAAAGGATTTGCTGTGCTGTGCTGGGCGCGCCGCTGTCTTGGCGCTGTCTGGGGGCGCGGCCTTTGGCCCGGCAAATGCGCCAAATCACGTTTGCTCCACAAATATTGAGGTATTCTGCTTTGGCGCGTGCCCGTCCGCCTGGCCACGCACAAATTAGCATGTCCACTCATAATTGTCCTTTCGTGAAGAGATGACCCGCTGAGATAACTGTCCATAGTTGTAACTGATTTGCGCTTCGTCTGTTCTTCTCTCTGTTCGCCTGCTTTTTAGTTCCTTTCAGCATTTGATTTGCCATTTCGTTTTTATTCGACTATCGCGTGTCGCTAATGAGCGCAACTCTTTGCCTGCTCTTAACTATCTGGCCAGCTATCTACGTACGGCTATTGATTCGATGTGAAGTCCTAATGTCGAAGCCCCACAAAATGTCACCAAAATATTATTAAGATCATAAACATGTTTTCGCTACTAAAGGGATTACATTTCGGCTTAGGCAAAATTAAATTTATATTTGAGGGAATATGATTTCAGAAAATACGAGGACGTTGTTTACACAGTTTAAAGGCAAAAGTATTAATATACATTTCTGATTGTATGATGATCATGATTTCATTGTGAATCAGAGTATGCTTTAGCTATTCACAAATCTATTCAAATATTCTGCATGTCTTTTATGATATATATACTATATATAATGATAATTCCCCCGACCGCATAATACAAAATATTATAGAGCTAGAGTTTTTTAGTTGAATTTTCAGAAAGAATTTTAGTGTAGATAATCGATTTATAGAGGATCTTCACCTTGGAAATTTCGAGATATAGCTCAAAAACCAAAAAAAATATATATATACATTATAGCGTTGGTCCTGTGCTTTATTAACAGTCTATTCCAAATGTCAAATTCCTAGTTATTTAGTATTATATCATTTGTTATGCCTTTATAGGATGTTGTGAAAAAATCATCAATATTTCAGAAGATGGTGGTACTAATTCGTAAATGATACAAGTCCCATGTCGCAAGCAGACGGATACCCGGCTAGATGTTCTGATTGTATGATGGACTTTGCATAAAAACAATATACTTACTCACTTTGTATATAACAGATAGGAGAATATATAGATAGTTTCAATATTTTGCACTGAGTATTCATAGAAATAACAGTAAGTCTACATTATAAACTAGATAGTTAAATATATTTATAAATATGTACATTGTATATATGTGTGTATGTCATATATAAAATATATAGATAATAGATGATAGATGATAAGCTACAAACACCAGCAGCATATCAAACTTTTGCACTGAGTGAAAATCAACAAATAGTAAACATATTCAAATATTCGTTAAGTTAATAATAGGACTATTTATATGGATATGTATCTGAGAAATATGTATTATGATAGTACTATATAGAATCATTATTATACATAATGTGAGCCTACATATGATTATAGAGCTCTAAACGACAGCAGCAGCATATGCTCTAGTAAAACGAGCTCGAGCTTCAAGGCCTGCTCGACTATATCATTCGTTTTTATGTGCTGAAATGTTTCACTTTTCTATAATTGCCTGGGCTTGCCGCAATAACGCTGAATGTGGATGTGCATTAAAAAATGCAAATGACAGAGAGCGAGAGAGAGAGAGGGAGTGGGAGTGGGACATGAGGCGGAATGGCATAATTAAGTGGGTATACAAGCGATAACAATCAAATGAAATAGGTGTAAATTTAATTTGTCTAATGTCTCAATTTGAATATATGTATATGTAGATGTGTGGGCAGAGCGTGGGTTTGCAAAGGTATGTTAATAATAATGGATAAATCGCACCCATGTCCATGCCAGAAATCCACCCCGAAACCGAGAAGGAGTCGAGTCGAGTCGGAATACGCATTAAAATTCGAAAATTGAAACACGTCCCGCTCACCTTTCGGCTGGAACAGAGGGGCGACGCTCTCTGAGATGCTGCACCAGCTCGAAATTTTAAAATTCAGAACACTTCGGGTGTCGCTTACAGGACAACAACCAATTGGCAAGTGGAACTTGGGCTAACTGAATTTGGGCCATGTCAAAGTCAGGCGCCATTCGACGCATTTTTAAATGTTTCCATGTCTAGCTGCCCCTGCGACCTATGAAGATGCCATATCAGCCCGTCAATTGGATATTTAAATACAGGCGACACTTTTAATGGCAACGTGTCAAGCGGGACTTGGGGTGGAGCAGGGGGATGAAGGAGGGAGCGTGGGCGTTGCGAAGACTTGTGCTTATTCCAAACACGTATTGGACGCGTCTCGTTCCTGTTGATAAATTGAATATTGAAAAGAAATAATTCAATTTTGACACTCGTCTTGGTCATGGGACTAGAGAGAGAGAGGGAGAGAAAGTGACAAATACAGGAAGAAAGACAGAGAGAGAGAGCGTTTTTAAGGAATTCAATCTATTTGAACTTTAGACTGAAGCATTTCTTGTAGGCATTATCTCATTCAATTTGACACTCGCCTTGGCCATGCAAGAGTCGGAGACTGGAAGACAAAGTAAGAAATAGAAAAAAGAGAGAGAGAGCGAGACGTGGAAATCAAATCTATTACAAATTAGACAGAAATAGATAAAGCTATTCCTCCATTCGTTTTGAATTTCGCATTGGCCACGAGATAAATATAGAAAAAAATATATTTGATGAGAAAGAGACAGATAAAGAGAGAGAGAGAGAGCGAGAGAGTGAGAGAGTGAGAGAGTGAGAGAGATAGAAAGAGGGTGTGAGAGGGCAAGCAATAAAGAGACGGATAGATAAAGTTCGGAAGTTTTGATGGAACTCCAACCATTCAAACTTTAGACCGGCGCATTCTTCTAGATATTATTCTATTCGGCCGTTAGAATTTGGTCAATATATCTCTTAGTTGTGTATTTCCAAAATAGCGATTTCTTACTTATTCTTATTTAATTTAATTTAAATTTATATTTTTTGTTAATAATAATAAATATTTCACTTTGATGTATCAAACATCTAAATTTTTATAGAAAAGAGCAAAAATATTCATATCCTATAAAAATTCATAATCAAATTTTGTTGAAATTTGGCGAGTTATATAATGTAACGGATTAGAAGCTCTTGCGTCAGCAGTTTATGATGTGGCATAAAAACGTCTCATTTGGGACTCATTTAATCCGCCAAATTGTTTACACGCGCAACATTTCACCTGGCCCATCTTACAAATCCAGCCCAAGCCCACACTCACACCCACCCACACTCACACCCATCCCCACCCATATCCAAACCTAACCCTAACCCAATCGCAGTCGCAACAACCCGCAGTTGTTGAAACAATCGCGAATTTTGGAATTCATTCGAAAATCGTTTAACGGTCGTTGGCTGTTTTTCAGCGACACCTGCGCATTCCCAATGCCACCGAAAAGATGGCAAACCACCCATACAAAAATCCCAACTCCCCCCACACTCCCCCCACGCATGACTTGCAACTCGACGTGGTTTTATTTAAAATCGAAAATGCGGAAACACAAAACGCGAAATGAAATGCAAAACGGAAAACGTTTCTTGATTGTGGCTGTGGCACATGTAGCTCGTCTGCCTGGACCTCCGACTGGGATGCGTCTGTGGACGTGGACCTGGACGTGGATGTGGACGCGTACGTGGAAATGGATGCACTTGCCGGCAGCCGCAAGGTGTATGCAGCTGTGTGTGTGTGTCGCGTGGCAAACAAATAAACAAAGGGTTCAACAAAAGCAGCGGCCCAAAGTAATTCAAAACAAGCAAGTTATTGAAATGTTTGAGCGCGCGCTCTGGCAAAGGAACTCGGATTAACCACATCCATTTATCCAACCATCCAGCCATTCATCCATCCATCTATGCAGCCCTTGTTATCCTTTGCCGCCGCACAAGTAGCCTCATTGTTTGTTTATTCACTCCTAAATGCCAAATAATCCGCGTTTTAAAGAGCTTTCAAGAGACAAGATACTTGGATGACTAAAAGTGGGCAAGAGAACATCTGAATATTTCATTTAGTTTTAATGAAGTGTTTTTGGAGGAGGAAGTAAAGGTGGAAAGGAAATGAAAAGGGAGTACACTTATAAATATTTTTAATCATATTCAAATGAGTCAAAGTATATGTTATTTGCTTGCGAAATGTAATCAAATGATGTAAAAAGAAAATTTACAGCCCAGAAATTTGATTATTTAATAAATGATATATTCAGAATTTAATATTTAATGATTTATTCTTATTTTATCTATAATTTTATTAAATTAATACCATATCGTTCATTGAAAATATATTACTTTTAAAGTTTGTGCAAACTGTCAAACCTATTCAGCTGAACAAAATGATTATATAAGAAAAGCAAAAAATATATATTTTTTATGATATTCTATCATATCATTTTATATCATTTTACATATTGATCTTGTCATTTGTATGTATAATACATGTATTTTGGCTTTTTATTTTATAGTATAATATTCAACAAACTACGTTTAAGTAAGAAACGTTCTGTACTATACTTTCGGGCTGTACGATTAAATGTTATGGAAAGCCTAGACAACAGAAAAACAAATGTTATGGGGCATATGAACATACATACATATAATGAATTGATATCAGACACAATTCTATATTCTATTTAAAAAGTAATGTATATTTTTATATATATTTATATATGTATTCATTATACTAGTTAAGTTTGTATTAGTATCGTAATTGAATTTATTTTATTATTATTACTCCTAAGCTCTTTTTTATTTATTTTTAATAATTTTTTATTAAGTCTCTACTATTCTATTTGGGATTTTAGTGCAATCCAGAGGCTGAAGTCTCTTAGTACTAAGTTGAATTTTTAAAATTTGGTTTTAATTCGTTAAATATAAATATACATTATTTTCATATTTAAAAAAATATATATTTTTATGCATCTAACTATTCGTAATTCATTCATTATTTAGGCAATAAAAAAATTAAATATAATATAAAATATAACATAAAATATATATATATAATATATAGTATATACATTACAATTCAAATATAGTAATAAAGTTAAACTAATTTAAATGTAGTTTTCAAAATGTTTTAGTTTAGCTAACATTTATTAAATGACAGATATATATATATAATATAATATAATATAATATAAATATTTAATACAAATTAATTCCAATTAAGAACCACTTCGCCTCGCATTTCTTCATTTAACCTAATATTAAGAGATACCAATGCAACGCTCCAAATACCCATTTCATGTGATAATCGCGCTTATAAAAACAAATTAAACTTCCATTTGGTGCGCCGACTCGCGGTGAGTTTTCCAGTGTCAGGATATGGCCAGGATATGCCAGACAACTCCTTGAGGCCCGTTTGCCTGGCTTGAGCTGCTGCCTGCAACTGGGCTCCGCTGCGGCTTGTGGGTTGAGTTGAGCGAACTTCCGCTTTGGCCAAATGAAGTTAGCTTGTTGCGACTTATGCAAAAGTTTTCAATTGCCTTTTATTATTGTTGTTTGCCTTTTATTTTTATTGCTGCTGCCGCTGCTCCTCGACTCGAACTGTGAAGTGAAATGCAAATTTATTCAAAATGCGAAGCAGTCAAAAGTTGGCACCGCTGTCAGAAAGTTGTCTGGATTAAGGTCTATGGCCATAATTAAATACACACTCTTTTCCCATTTACATTTGCATCCCGCTGAATAATTGCCTTTAATTTGGCTGCTAATTCGTCGTGTCTTTAAGTCAAACACAGCCAAAAGTTTTGAGTACAAATTAAAGAGAAGCTCAGCGCAATCAAATTGTTTAACTTGAAGAAGATATATTTTATATAATAAATATATATATACATATTTAATAAACATTTATTATTATTTATATTATTATATTATTTACATACGAGATTTGCTTTCTATTTTTATTGTTTTCAATAAATTGAGAAAATATGCCCATCAAATGGGGATGTAATGGTATACTTCAGGAGATCAATAAGGAATTGAAGAAACTATAACAGAAAATCTCCAAAAAAGAGAATGGGGATAAAACGTTGACATAAGTCCATAATATCTGAAGGTGATTATATAGATAATTATTTAATGGATATTTATATAAAAATAAATATAAAAGTTACAAAAGTCAATTATTTACTACAAATAATATTTTTATGATAAATAATAAATAAATAAATAACAATAATAAATGAATAAATAAAAATAAAATCTCACACAGTGTCCAAGAGTGATTAGTTCACTTCTTTTATTTTTCTCTCTCTACTTTTTATTAGATTTTCTTCTATTTTCTTTTAATCTTTATTTTTAGATGTTGAATATTTAACATAATATTGTATTTATACATACGATTTTTTAGGCAATAAAAACACTTTTAAAAATTAATCTTTAAATTAGTTGTAGATTTGTGTATATCTTTGAATTAAAATAAAGTAAAATAAATGAAAAATATAGAAAATCCAAGTTTACTATGATAAAAACAATAAAACTATATCTCCAGTTGGGTATTTGAAATGTCAGCATTTGTTGATATATAATTGTAAAATTTCTGTATCTAAACGAAATTTTGTGTTTAAGTCAAATTAAAAGTAAAAGGTAACAAGAAGTGCGAAGTACCATGGGTGATGTGCGTCCGCTGCAGTACGATATCAAATGGGATGTGTGGAATGGGATGCCCATAACAGACATACACTTCAAGCAAGTACACCCTGACACCTGTCGCACACACTAACCAACAGGGCTGTAAACAGGAATTACGATCTTGCTATTGAATTCATGTGGGAGCATTCGTTTATGCAGAGCATTGTATACGAGGGTCTGGGTATGCACGAACAGCCCGAGATGAAGCCCATCTACCACGACTATTGTCTGCATATCTTACGCAACGAGTGCTCGATTATGATGCTCGACGAAACGGAGACGAAGATCCTGGCAGTGGCTTTGCTCGAATGGATGACCGACGCGTGGCATTCCTGGTATAAACACTTATGTAGAGAAGATATTGAAATCTGTTAATTGATCATTTCACAGGGTGTTCCTGCCCGCGTTCGTAGAGAGAGGTCTCTTTCAGCGCCTGATCGAGCTAAAGGAGGACCTAATGTCCTCGACCAAGAAGAGCCTACAGTTGGATAACTTCGATAGCCTGATGGTGCACGAGATCGGCTTCCCGGAGTACTTGTATGAGGATCAGGACTTCCAGATGTGCATCTACGACGTGTTTGGCATGGTCGCCCAGCACATGCATATGCCACGCGTCTGTTTCATTGCGCTCACCACCAAGGATCAGTATACCGCCGAGCTGGCTGACTATGAGGAAATCGGCAGATCCATCTATTCCATCTATAAGGTCGAAAATAACAGGCCATTCGACTGTCTGCGCGACCTGGACGAAATGTACGCCCTGCTCTACATGTTGCCTCTGGATCCGATTCTCAATTACCTGGAATGGCCTGGCTTCGAGGCCTTCCACGAGGCGCTCAAGGCCCAAGAGCGGCGGGAAAGAGAGGAGGAGCTCATGAGGCAGAACGAGGCGTGACACAATTAGTACTTGCATCATCAATATACTAGTCTTCCCCTGGGCATATTTTATCTGAGAGTGTTCACTAGTCATTCTTCCAGATTTTTATTAAAGTATTATTGGTAATTTCTGATCTAATATCAATCTAATTCTTTATTTATTTAATTCTTTTCTTTTTATATAATTTCAATCTAAAAATTGGACTTGTAAGCCAATACACAGTAAGCTTAATGTAATTGTAGTCTTATAGACATTGTTAGCATTTCCTGGTCGTAAATGTTTATAAATTTTTTCCCACTTATTTCCCTTTCGGTTCTCCCATTCTAATCATTCTTGATCCTTTCTCCTCTTTCGTCTATTTTGCATATGTTTTATTCTCTCATTTTCTGATTTCATTCTTTTTTCATTTATTTTATTTTCTTGTCTTTGAATTCATTTCTTTCCATTCATTCTATTCTTTCATACATTCTAAATTTTGTATCCTTTATTTTATCTTTTATATATCTATATATCTGGATTTAAATTCTGTTTTATTATATTTATTTTTTATTCCTCACTCTCTTTCTCTGTCCTTTTCCACGCTTTACTTTCGATTTATTTTATTCTATCGCTTTCCTTGTGTTCTCTTTTCGGTTGGTTTTGTTTCAACTCTAGCTTTCTTCTTTTTCCTCACTTTTGTTTTTATTTTCCTCCTCCGTTCTTCCAGTTGATTCTTCTTTTCTTTCCTTTTCTATGCTTTACTTTCGATTTCTATTATTCTAGCTCTTTCCTTCTGTTCTCTTTGGCTTCGTTTCGTTCATTTGAACTTTTCTGTTTCTTCTACGTTCTCTTTTCTTCTTATTTCTTCTTCTTTAGTATGATTTCTTCTATTTCTACTTATTATATTTTCTTTTTTCTTCTTTCTATTTGCTTCTTTTTAATACTCTTTTCTTCTCTTTATTTCCCCTTCAAGCTCTTGCATTCCCTTACATTTATTTCATTTCGTCTGCCTGGTACTCTATTCAAAGTCGGATTCTAATATACTAAATGCTGTTCTCCATTTCAGTTAATGCTGTTTAATATGATTTTAAATATTTTCTAAAGCGAACTCAATTTCCCATCGATTAATAATATAATTAAACTTAGTATTATTAACGAGTTCACAGTCAATGGAAAGCATCGCTGATCGCGCCGGTGATAATAGAATTGATAAGACCTGTTTATTGTGTATTTATGGTTTATATGTATGATTCGCGTGTTCAAGAAACTTGTGTTATGGCAACAAGCACTTGATTCTCTCTGATAAGACACGCGCAGGCACGGCAGGTGGATCACTACAGCTTGGCAGTGACTCTGGCAGCCAGCAGCAGGCTGAGGACATCGTCGGCACAGCCCCAGCACAGGGTGACTCCACTGCCGCCATGGCCGTAGTTGTGTATGAGCAGCTTGCTGCCACGCCGCTCCGCCTCCAGGCGCAGCTGAACGCGACCCGGGCGCAGGCCCACCCAATCCCGCAAATGCTGAGAGTGTTTGAGGCCTGGCATCAGGCTGCGGCAGCCGTCGATAATAAAGCGCTTATCCGCCTCACAGACATTCGTGTTGTAGTCCCGCTCCTGGTGAGTGCCTCCCAGCACCACGGACTCGGTGCTGTGGGAAATGGTATATCAACAGGCTTCTATATATCTCATTAATCGAACTTACTTTGGTATGATGTAGTTGCCATCGTCACTCTCATCCAGGATCACGGTGAACACCCAATTGGCCTTGACGCGGCTAACCTGACCACGGACGGAATACATATCGTCGTCGTTCAGCAGCTGCCTGGAGCCGAGACCGGTGCAGTTGACAACCACGTCGTAGGGCGACTCCCTGACAAAGCTCTCGAGATCAGTGACTTTTTGCTGCACAAGTTGTCCGCCTCGGTGCACGAAGCGCTTCATCAGGTACGGCAGCAGCTTGATGGGCTCCGATGTGTAGGTGACAAAGGACATGCCCGAGCTTAAAAATTGGGAATGATCGTTACAATTGCGAAATGATCTATCTCTGTTGGCTTACACTTACGTGAACTTGACATCTCGGCCCTCGTTGTAGACATCCAATTGTTTGGCTGAGAGCTCTACAGCGCCATAGACGATATCACGCCAAAAGTCGCCAACGATCACATTCGGATCAGAGCTAAGGCGCACGCAGGGCACCAAACAAACTCCAGCCTCGCCGGCATCTTCGCTCAGCCAAATCTGCTCCAGGAATAGGTGCATATCCTTGGACCATTTGCTATAGAACAAAGTCTTATACTGGAATATGCCGATATATATGTATATATTTCGTAACACCTACTAAACCTTTGACTCATCCGTGCCACCCAGCAGAAAGGGTCCCCAGAGACCCGCCGATCCATCGCCCGTCGTGTTGGGCGTGAATTGATCGGAGAGAATGGTAACCTGCACATTTAGCTTCTTCTCATCTTGATAGTGCTCCAATATCTTGAGGGCACTCGCAACGCCGTTCACGCCCGCCCCGATAACAGCTACTCTCAGCATGATTCCGTCTACGCTGACTGCCCAAGCTACACTAACCTAATGCGCTGAGTTAATAATAATAATCAGCCTCTTATCAGCGCAGTATTTCCACTCAGAATAATTAATTCTTATGAGCTTTAATATTCGACTCATGGCACATATTCCACACTGGCATTAGTTGCTTGCAGTTAAATTTAAAATTTGATTTTTATTGATTTCAATATATTATATTAAATTGATTTTAATGCAAATTATTTTTATATATTGTCTATATTACAAACAGTCATTGAATTTAAAGAATTTAGTAAAATTTTCTACTGGTATCCATAAAACTAAATGCAGCCTTTGAAGACTCTAGTGCCAAAGATATAGAAAATATAATTTAATTACTGAATTTAGGATATTAGTTTATCAATAAGAAGAATATTAAATCAAGTATAGTTATCGATTATTTAAAAGAAAAATTGATCTGCGCGTGCTCTATAGGGAACTGCCAACAATAACAAGTATTTATCACCTATTGGTTCTGAGATCAACGGACTTATTTATACAGACGGAAGAGCGGGCGGGGGGATAGACAGACACACAGTCAGGGTTAAATCAATCATATATGGGATCTACTACGCTACCTTCTACCCTTTCCTAATAGGCTCATGGTATAAGATTCATGGAATAATAATATAAGCATTCATTATGATATATATTTGAATAGAACGATTTACCTGATTTAGGTCCGCCATGGAACATTTTCATTTTGTTTACACACAAACTAAATTTGAAGAATTCTACGATACCCAAAAGGGTCTAAAGCAGTGTTCCATTGTTCCCCTGAATAGGCCAAATGAGAGCGTTCTGGAAAAGATAATAAAATATGAATATACAAATATGAAAAAAAAATATTTATACTATTATATATGAAGATTGTGACAGACGATGGCTGATTTATATCATATTAAATGTTTTTAAATTAATATTTATTATTATTATACATTTATACTTTTTATTTATTATGATATATTTATTATTTCTTAGTTTTAGCAGCCATTGAAAATCACAAAGTAGGCCTCGACTTCCAAGTTCAAGCGATTTTTGAGTTAGGTTATGGAGCTACCCGAATAAAATCATTAGTTTTCTACCTTCAGACCTTTCGCTTCAACTCGCTTCTAAATTAAAAAAAAAAAATTATATTTTCCTTTATATTTTTATCCTAGTATAAAATAAAATTTTGAAAATGTGCGGCGGCGGTTGCGGTTCTGGCCCTTGCTGTGGTCCTTGCGGCGGTTGCGGTCCCTGTGAGTTCATATGATCAGTAATCATGCTGTGATTTGCATAGATAATACGTAGATGATACGTTGCAATATTTCGCCCAAGCTGAAGGTTCTCCGATTCATAATAGTGCAATAGAACAATATCTGTATCATTCATTCGTCCGTCCGTCCACTCCATCATTCCTGACTGAGAAGATTTATTTGTGTATTGATCCTAATGAAAAACTTTCTTTTTACAGGCTGCGGCTGTCCGACGCGCTACTTGAAGAGGTCCGAGGAGCATATGCCCTGTGTGTGGTGTGCTCCATGCAAAGCTCACTGCTACAACACTCCACCCAAGTGTTGTTGCTAGGAGCCACGGAGCCACCTCTAAGCAAAAGTTAATCACTAAATGCCAACTCTACTCTATTCCTATTACTGTCGAAAATTAAATGGAAGTATTGTAAGTAATGATATTTAATAACTGCCTTGACCTAACCTGATCTGATATTTCTTCCTGCAGACAAACGCAAGTCCAGACTGAGCAAAGATCCGTGTTACACATAATCCGAAGCAAGTCTATATAAAACAAGCTGGAAGCCAGCCTCAGTTGATGGTAATTGCGAAAGTTTTGGAAGCAAGTTGGACCTAAAAGGGGATGGCAGAAGGCTTTTGAGCTTGCACATGGACTTTTGGAACACTGCGAATATACTGTCATTACCATAAAGCATGGTAAACACTGAGCCAAACTTCTATGCGTCGAGTCAGCTGCATCGACGTATTAAACAGAAGGTGGTCTATATTCGTGTACGCGAGTACGAAATGAAAATGTCAAGCTCGATTTTAAAATGTTAAATTCAAATTCGAAATCTATAGTTTTTTTACGCACAAATTTGGAACTTTGATGAATAAAATTTTGGAATCTACAAAATATTATTATTATTTTGGAAATACCCAACTAAGAGATATATTGAACACCGTCTAAAGTATAAATGGTCTGAGTTCCATCAAAACTTCGGAACTTTATCTACCCGTCTCTTTCTTGCTTGCCCTCTCTCACCCTCTCTCTCTATCTCTCTCTTTCTCTCTCTCTCTCTCTCTCTCTCTCTCTCTCTCTCTCTCCCCATTCGATCAACCATCTGATTCTAGCTATTATATAAAGAATATAGTCTTCAGATTAGTTTCGATTTCTAAGACTAATTTCATTTACTTCACTTATTAAATATGAAGATATTCATATTTATTTATAATATTTAGTCGTATCAGTTGCTTCAGCGGAGCCCTTAAAATGAAATTAGCTGCTGTTTTTTGCCTCGTCTTCGGACTATTTGGCCTATCCGTCGGTCATGACTATCGTAATATATCTAATTAAACGTATATGTGGAGTTGGATTTTTTATTACGTTTCTTTCTTTGATTTGAAGCCCCACCGCGTTGTTATGAAGACCCCATTGTTGTTGGTACGTGTGATATGTTCCTATATAGATGGTCTTACTTTCACAGAGAAAAACGCTGCAGAATGTTTGTCTATAATGGATGTAAAGGAAATAGAAATAATTTTCATTCTGAAGAAGAGTGCGAGAATACGTGCATGTAGAAGATTTGCATAATGAAAGATTTCTATTTGTAATAAATTGAATTTTTTATGTAAAACTGGATTAAGTTGCCACATTAGGTAGCAGTAAGCTAGTTAATAAAATAATATGCACCTTTTTTTATAAAAAAAAAAAAAAAAAAAAATTGAATTTGGTATTAGAAATCGTGACGTACGATTGGAGTTTTATTTTTATTTATAACCCATTGAAAATACGAAATCAGGGAATACTGGATAAAAACGCATCAAGTATGCTTTGTATTTAAAGTCTAGCTGATTTTCCCGTTTTAGGGGACTAGGCTGTGAGAGCTGCTCGAAATAGTCATTAGTTCTCTTTCGTTTGATCAAAACACTTCGACTAGCTTCTAAATTCAAAAAAATTCAATAAAATAAAATTTTATTTTTTTTTTTCCTTTCGGGATTGAAAAAAAAAAATTAAATAAAATAAAATTTTATTTTCCTTTCGTGAACATCTTCAAAACTAAGTTTCATAAAAATGTGTGGCCCATGTGGAGGTTGTGGTCCCTGCGGTGGCTGTGGCCCATGTAATCATTGGCCGTGCTGTGGTCCCCACAGTCCACCTTGCGGAGCACCTTCGCCAGTGCCGTGCTCGCCCGCGCCAGGCGTGTGCTGTCCACCGCTACCCGAAGGTGGCATTCCCGACCCGCGTGTCTGGAATTGTTGGAATACACCACCCACCTATCCATGTAAGTTGACGGATGGAGCACCCTGTGTCTGGCGTGCACCATGCAAAGCTCGCTGCTATGGCACGCCAGCGAAGCATTTAGCCTCCTTTAGAGCCACAATTAAACATATTTTTAATGTTTTTTATTCCGATTATTTCCTTCAGGTGGATTTTAAACCATTATCTTCGTCGTGAAGAAACCGTTGATATAGTGTGGGTGCTGTATATAAATATATATAAAAGGAGATGGGGGAAAGATTGCAGTATTTGTGATTATCTTGGTTTTAAAAAAAAATATATTGGAAGCAAGTTGAATATGGAATGAAAAATATATTTGGCACTACTAGTCACTAGTCAACTGATCCAACAAGACTGAACTATTCAAAGAAGACTGGGTTTGTACTTGAGGCGCTTGGAACAGAATTGCATTGCCACTAAATGTGGCACATACAAGTCCGACTTCTATATTTCGGGGCTCGAGACCCGAATCGGTTACAAAGAAGAATTGACTTAAATAATTTTGCGACAGCGACCACAGCATACTAAACTCAAGCTCTTCAATGAATTTTAAACGTGAAAATTTTAAATTTAAGTATTTTGAGCTTTTTCGGAACTTTGGCAAATAATATTTTGGACGCAAGTAAAGTTGTTTTATTTTTGGGAGGGATTTGAGCTGAAATAACTATTCATGAAAAAACGCTATTCAAATTTGGAGGGCTACTATCGTGTTCGATATCGATAACTAGGATTTTAGGATTTTTTTCAATTTAGTATTTTTCTTCGACTTCATATTCACACGTTCTGGTCGCACTCAAACGCATCATTAGTGACGAGTGACTAATGATTAATGACTAATGGCGTAATCAATTGATGCATTGCCTTGAAAATTTGTTTTCAGCTTATGAAATAGTAGAAATGACGCCAAGTCAGCATTAAAAGAGCAGTTCATGAACAACACTTATTATTTTTGTTTATCAAATGGGGACAAAACTTCAAGAATTCTAATCTAAAACGTATTCAAAAGATAGGAAAGATAATTATATATATGTATATGTATATATAAATATTACAGGTCTCTTAATATATAAAAGGGATAATGCTTATAACTGAAATGCTGTACAACGCTAGGCCTCATTAACACTAAAAATAAGATTGCTGGAAAATAAAAACTAAAATGTAAAAAGTTTTGCTACATTAGAAACTATTTGCTGGCCGTGCCCCATGGAACTTGTCCCGCGAGACTTGCTCCGTTTCCAGCTCTAAGATGACATTGGTCAAAATCTTTTTCGCCTGTATCTGAAGATCCCGATCCAAGCGCCTGATGCTCTGGACAATGAAATTGCCATAATGAAACAGTTCATTGGGCTCCGCATTGCCCTGCTCCGCATTGGATGCAATGCTGTTGACGTTGGTTATCGCGAGTCCACTTTCGTTTAGAGCTCGTCTCTTCTTGGGAATGCCCGAAGGTTCCGAGTCGCTTGCAGGGAATGTCGTGTCCGGGGAACTCTTGAGAGCTGTGTCCACTATGGCCGACGGCTCGAATTCCTCTTCCTCCTTCTCTATTGCAACTTGCGGGCTCTGAACGTCGTGGGAATTGAAGGAGTCCTCCATATAGAAGCTGCTCTCATCCGCCATCTCCAATTTCTGCAAAGATGCGAGATTTTAATTTAGTTGTACTATATACTATACTATATGTATGCATATAAACACTCCCACACTTACACCTATGCTACCCTTCACAGACCCATTCAGCGCTCGCTTGGAAGTAGGCCACTGCATTATGAACTCCATTTTGGACTTGTTCTTCCAATCGAGCAGCGAGCTCTTGTGGTACATGTGCTTGTAGTACGACTTGAGGTTGTTCCATTTTCGGCACACGTCAGCTGTGGAGTCGATGCGTAATTACATATCATTCCAATGACAATTATGTTCATATACTTGCTTTGCACAACATGAACAGCTGGGCTGTATTTGATGTTTATGTCGTCCGTCAACTTTTGCCAGAAATCGTTTTTCAGGTGCCTCAATTTGTAGAGCGGATTCGCTGGATTCCACAGGTACTCCGCTGCTCGGACGCTATCGATAATGAATTCCGTTATTTCATCGGTGAACAATGACTCCATTTTGGATCCGATTTCCTCGCTAATTATTCTTTGCTCTGTTTTTTGTACACAAAATTGGTTGACGTTCAGCGTCTCCATAATTACAATAAAAATGCGCAGAGCGAGAAGGCCAGCTGTAATTGCTTTAGTATTTTTAGCGTTGACTGGCATGGTCACACTTTTATGGATTTAAATAAAGTGCGATATTTTATAGTATTCGATTAAATGGAACTTTTATTTATTTAAGCAAGTTAATAAAAATTATATGATAAAAAATAAATGAAGTTAAGTTATATATATTTATCTTAATTTATTTTTTTAACATATAATTTTTTTTGAGTAATTTGGTATAATTTGTAGTTTCTCTGCATATTATGCTTTTGTCTTATTTACATGTTACATAATTGTGTTTATATGCAGACTATAATATTTAACCTTTGGTATTTTCTATTTCAACTCTATAATTTCCTTAATTTACACACTAAAAATTTACGTGATCCGCATCCCTCTAAACATATTAATTACAAAAGAGAAAGTCAATTGTTATTATTTATTGCTCATACTTTAATATTTCTAAGCTTACACTGGCATGGTCACACTTTTGGTTGTGATATAAATAAACGAAAAGCGGCTGGCCTTAACCGCGTTTTTGAAGGACGTATTTACATACATAAATATATATGAATATTAAAAATTGTTATTTTAATGTTAGTATTTAATGCTGAATAATATTATAATGTTAGTATTTAATGCTGAAAAATTAAATAAATATATAACAATTTTTATATATCAGCGCTTCTTAGTATGTAGATAATTAACATAATTTAAACAAAAATTAAAATAGTAAAATAAAATTAAAACATAGTATGCCATCAAATAATGTATATTTATATAGTAGGCTATAGAGCCGACCTGTAAGTGGGATTTTCGATTCTCACCATAAGGCTCTGAGGCCTTCACACCAGCAGGTCTCCGTATTTCGAACCTTTCTTTTGGCCAATATCAAAATTTTTCAAAATTCAAAGTTTCCTTTTTTTTATTTTTTACTTCTTACTTTAGGCAAGTAAGTAAAAAAGTCGTTGTAAAAGATCGAGTATTTTTTTATTTTATATTATTTTTACAATATGTAGAAAATAGAAATTTAGAATGTGCAGTCCATGTTGCGGACCTTTTGAGGTAAGTCTAGTCGCATATAGCTGGGATGAGTCCGAAAACATTGTCATCTCTCTTCTTCCACTCCATAGCCCAGGGGCTGTCGCAGTCGCGAGCTGCGCTGCGGTATTTTGTACACATCGTGCGACTGCGTGAAACGGAATGGACTGCAGGACAAGTGCCCGAGAGCTGCCTGCCAAGGGCGTCCGCCCTGCATGTGCTTCCCATTCCCCACATGTGGACCGGCGTCCTTCCCACTGCGATATGCCAACATGACGATGGGGGTCAACAACAAGCGCATGAGATGTGCAGCAACAGCGGCAACTTGTGCTGGAGGCGGTGGACTGCCTCGTGCCTGTGGAGGTTGTGCAGGTCAGTAGTAGCTTGTTGCACCTGCAGAGATCCCTTTCCTTCACCTAATACCATCGTTTCCAGGCTGTTAACCTTAAACCCATTTCACAAACTGGATGTTCGAGGCAGCCAGCTTCTGCTCTGCCCCATTGAAAGCTCACTGCTATATCACACGAATGAAGGTCCGCGCATTTGGCGCCATACTGGCTTTTCCCGTCTTGTTATTTTTTTTTTTTTTAATCATTTTATAAAGTTTGGCTTGATTTCCTACTATTTTCTCCGCTCACTGTACGCCTGGTCGATACCCAAGTAAGTATTGTCTCTCATTCGTATTCATTTATATTTATAATTTAAATATTAATATTCTCGCTTTAGATTTGCGCAGCCAAAATTACTTGTGAATTAAAAATCTTAATATAGTTTCATGTTAGCTGTATAACAAATTCAAAAGGTCATACTAAATTCGCAATAAAGAAAGATTCGAAATACAATAATTCGATGGTCAACATTTTTTATACCCTGAGCCCATTGAAAATGGGAAATCAGGGTATAATGGTTTTGTTAAATGTATGTAACAGGCAGAAGGAGGCGTGCCAGACGCCACAAAGTATATATATTCTTGATCAGGGCGACGAGCTGAGTCGATTTAGCCCTGTCCGTCTGTCTGTCCGTCCGTCCGTCCGTCTGTCCGTCTGTCCGTCTGTCCGTCCGTCCGTCCGTCCGTATGTTTGAACGCGTCGATTGAAGCATCTAGACAAGCTAGAGATTTAATTTTTTTTTCGTTGGGTCCGTGGATAGCACGCGCAGGTCAAGTTTATTTCGTATGAACGATAACTATTTTTGTTGTAATGTTATCGATTTTAATGCTTATCGAAAATACGTTTTTAGGGCATAGTTTGTGTATCGTTTGAGCTAAAGACTTCAAATTTGCTGTGTAGTTGCGTGTAATGAATACGGAGATAACGTTATCTTTAGATTTTGGATGCCACGCCCCATTCGCCCCCAATAGCCCCCTATTTGTAAAAAGCGCAAATCAAATACTAGAGACTTGTGCTTTGACACATACACACATATGTCATAAATAAGTTGTGAAAGTTTGATGCACTTAGTCCCTCGCTAAGAAAAGTTATTAAACAATTACGTTCCCATAGTAATGCCCACATTGCTGCCCAAGCGCAGTCGCTGCGTCAACTGCGCAGTTGGCAGAGCGCGCGCTTATGCGTGCGTGCATATGTATGTGTGTATGTGTTGTTTGTATGTATGCATACAAAATCGTAGAATGATTTGATATTTGGATCTTCACAGGGCTCAGGGTATCCCCTAGTCGAGCAGTCTCGACTAGAGCACTCTTACTTGTTTATATATGCAACTGATTTACTTAAAAAAGAACCATATTTAACTGGAGATTTGGATATGATTATTCAAATATTTGACAAATAAAGCTTAAATTACAAATATATTAATATTTTCTCTTATTATTGAGCTCGACCGTTTGAATTTCCCTCCAACTAATATATTTACAATTGGCAGTGTGATCGTAGTATCATAATAAACAAAATACTCAAGCGAAAGACACTGAATATATACTAAATATACTATACAGGCAATTTTGTCTTGTTTACTTTATGACAATGTGAGTGAGGCAGAAAGAATCAGTATTTAATTAATGTGGTAAATACTAAAATATAAAATGTACTAAATATGAGTACCATTTCTCACTGAATTCATTCTATTATTATATACTGAACAGTTTTTAGTATTTAAGGCAATCGCCTTCAATCGGTATATTTTTCGTTAAGCAGTGCTATTGCCTAAATATATCGCAGCACTGCTTCGTTAAGTTAGCAAAAAAGTGTTGCCCATCTAAAGGTATCGATAACTTAGCATGGGTGCGAAAGTCGACATAAATTTAAATTCAAATTATTTACATTTGTAACTATTTAAAAGAAGATATTTAATTGAAATACAAATAAAATATTTAACAGCAGTGTTATTTATCATTGATGAGTCAACATTTTATTTTGATGCAGTATTGGCATTAACTTAAATAGCGTTTATATTTATTAGAATAATCAATTATATACAACAATTAAATACTAATTCGTGTTCTTCTTTACGCGTTCGTCTCTTTCTGTTCGCTTTTATGTTAATTTTTATAGCTAATGGATGGAATGCTTTAAGTTTTTTTCTACATAAAACAACGTGGGGCGTTCGTCGGCTAACATAATCTCGTCTTTAAAGGTATTTTTTATGCAAACTTAAAAATAAATTGGGGAATGTGAATGTGGGCGTGGCTGGGGCCGGTTGTTACATGGCCGTTTCCAGGGGCTGGCTGTGACTGCGTCCATTGGCGTGCAGAGGCGCCAGGCCGCCGTCGCCGCCCTCGCTGTCGAAGTCCGTCTCGAGCAGCGCCTCCGACTTGGAGCGATGATAGGGATTGGCAGTGGCCAGCGGCGTAGGCGAAGTGGGCGACGTGGGCGACGCCTCCTGCGAGGCCGTTTGGTAGACAGTCTTTGGACGCGTCGCGTGCACCACGGGCACCGCCGGCGGCTTGGTCAGCGGCTTGGCCAGCGGCTTGGCCACCGGTCCAGGCGTCCGGTAGTGCGATGTGGGCGCCTTGCTGCTGCGCACGGCCGTATAGTAGGAGTCGGGACGCCGCATTTCAGCCGGCGACGCCTGCTGCTGTGGCACGGCCGGTGCCGGCCGGTAGAGCGACGACTCCGTGGAGAAGTTGAACTGATCCAGCTTCTGGTCGAAGGGCAGGGAGTCGCCGCTGCTGCGCTGCGGCATGAAGCTGCTGTGCGAGCTGCGCTGGTACTCCGGCAGGTTCTGCTTCAGTTCGCTGAGGAAGGCCAGGCCCGGCTGGCCACGCCTGCCGCCCACGCTGCTGCTGCCGCCCGTCTCGGTGCGCAGCGGCAAGGTGCTGGCATTGCCGTAGTAGTCAGAGCCCGCCTCCTCGGCCTCGGCGTCCGTCTGGTGTATGATGGGCGTGTCCTCTGCCACGCTGGTGCTGACGGAGTTGGCGCGCGTGCCGCCGCCGTAGGTCGAGTTGTCGCGGAAGCCCTCGTTGCGGTAGCTCAGCTCGAAGGCATCCGGCTGCAGGGCGGCAGCTGCGGCAGCCGCTGCCCGGGCCCGGTGCGAGCTGCCCTTTGAGATGGTGGCCACCTTGTGCGGCTGCTCCTGGCCTGCTCCGGCCGAGCCGGGCCGCAGCGCGTTCTGGTTGACGTACTCGTTGTAGTGGGGCTTCTGCTCGTAGCCCTCGTAGCTGCCCGCCTCCGAGCTGAGCACGCTCTTGTCCATGGAGTCGATGGAGCCGTTGGCCACCATCTGCTTGTAGTCCTGGCCCTTGGACAGCGTGCCGTTGCTGGACATGTTCTGCGGAGGGGCAAAGAAAACAAAGCAAAAGAAACGAAAAGAAAGGAAAAGTATGGAAAACTCAACTAAAGGATAAACTCAAAAGAACTCAAAGGAAATCATACATAATTGGGACGACGACGCAGCGAGCCCTGCGGATCGATGCTGTTGAGGCTGCGCAGGCTCTGGCGGATGCTGTTGCGCCGCTGCAGGCGCTGCACGTGGCGGTGCTTGGACTTGGCGAACCAGCAGAAGGCGACCAGTATGAGCAGGATGATGGCCAGCACGAAGGCCGAGATAATACTAATGGCAAAAATGTCGGCGCGCCAGGACAAGGGATCAATGATGACCTAGGGGTAAGATATATCTCAGGTTATCCATATATATCTCCATATAACTCCTCATCCACTTACCCTCGGATCCATTTCGCAGATGAAGCCGCGCTCCTTGCCGCAGTCCTCCACCTCGATCTCGCCGAAGACGAAGCTCGTGCAGCGCTCGATGTGATTGTAGTCCTGTATCCAGACCTTCTCCGGGTACTTCAGATGCCGCATCTGGCTCTGCAGGTACTTCCACAGCGTGAGCTTGTCGGTGCGCAGGAAGGGCATGGTCGAGTTCTCCGAGCGACAAAAGTCGCGGGCCTCGTGGAACGTCATCGGCGCCCCAACGTAGATGAAGCAGGTGTCGTGCACCAAGGCCCAGCCGGGCGGGCACTTTCCGTCCAGAATCGTCTCGTTGTTCATTTGGAAGGGCACGGCCAGCACCTCCAGCAGCATGGGATCATCTAAGATAGATAGGAAATCTTTTAGCTCTTCTTATTACCCTTTGCTCTATTCAAGTGCTCACCATATTTATCCCTGATGCGCGACTGCACCGAGATGGTGTTGTTGTAGCTCCAGTAGTTGTGGCGCGCGTCTATCTTGGAGCTCCACGTCTCGAAGGTCCTTGAGTGAGAGGCAAAGCGAATTGATTTTAGTTTAGGACTCTAATAGGGCATTACTGAGCGGGTTGCTTACCTGTTTTCATAATCAAAGCTCATACTACGTGTGGAAGTGAAGAGGAAGAGAGGGGGTAGCATAAAAGACAGAAATAGCATATAAATAGGGATACAACTAGGTAATATTGAAATCTGTTAGAACTTTTTATAGCAATGGGAATTTTTTCTACTTCTGAGTGCTGTAAACTAGTTATAATTCTTACTTCTATTTCCAGCTAAAATTTTATGACATAATTTCTGGTCCCAGTTCTTTTATAGAGTTTAAAGTCCGTGTTCTTAGCGTTAGTTCCCAATCCTAGTTCTTAGTCTTAAGTCACTGAGCTAGTTTACAGTCATGGTTTGTAGTTCCAGATTCAGTCCAAATTTCTAGTCTTCCTTCCCAGTTCTAGTATCTAAAACCTCATACTTGGATATATGTATATACCTGAAGACACCTACGTATCTACACTACAAACATTTTCTGAATTGTATTTACAACAGTGGAATGTCGATAGAGGCAGTTCTATAAAGGTTAAAATACAACTTCCTATAATTTTATATTTTTAGTGTATAGGATAATTAGCTTAAACCTATTATACTTTCAGTCTTTGTCTTTGAATATGTGCCCAAAATAAGTAAATGGGATAGACTAATCATATTATATTTTCTAAATATTATTATTTTTAAATATCTCTATCGGTTCAGTTTTTATAGTCTGCAAAAATTTGAAAAGCTATTACGATAGATATATACATCTCTGCTATAATTATAATCAAGACTACACTTTACATAGAGATCTTATTGTATGTCAGAGTTGGTTGTGCTCAAGTAGAGATAGCTCATCAAATAGATTGCCGCAAGTTCTATGCATCCCTTAAACAAGGCCTAGTCAATACTTACATTGAATTATTGACAGTCAACAGCTCGTAGTCATTCTCGTAGTTCTCGAATATATTGTCCACATACTGCTGCCCAGCGGTGCCCGCAACAATAGTTGCGCGAGACATCCAGTTGGTAGCCACATTCCTAGGCAGAACTCAAATTAGAATCTTTTCATTTAAAGCAAGATAAATTATTTACCTGTAGAAGCCATTGTGGGCCGTCGTCTGGTAGATCTGGAGTCGCACCTTTTCGAAGCCGGACACTTCCATGATCCGTCCACCCATGTTGCTGTGGACGTAGTTGTAGCTGAAGTTAGAGACGACCTGGCAGAGCCGGATGACCTCCTCGTAGCCGGCCATGTTCTGGGCAAAGTAGTTGCGGTAGAGCTCTACCTCCTGGTAGGGCGACGACTGACGGCCTTCTACATACAAGGCGGGTCGATTGCGATTCCGCATGAACAGATTGTGGTGCACGAAGCCACGCAACGAGGTGGCGGTGCCACGCGAGTCGGCACGTATGCGCAGACCGCCCTGGTTCTCCAGGAGCAAGTTGTTCTAAAGTATTGAAGTGATTGAAGTGAGTTAGTTCCGAAATAGAAAGGATTTTTCTTGGGGTAACCCACCATAAAGTAGAGCGAGTTCATGTTCTGCACGTCGAGGTTAATCGCCGAGGCGCAGGTGGAGAAATTGCCGTAGAGCTGCTTGCAGTTTCGCTCGATGCGATTGCCTATCAGAGTGAGGGTCGGAGTTACCTCCCCAGCGGAGGCGTAGCTGACGGCGCCCTTCATGGCGCCCGAAATGTGAGAGTCCGTTATATTGTGCAGGGCATCGCGATCTGAGCGAGGGAGAGAGAAAGTGAGAAAGGTTAGACAGATATCATAGATACGGTGAGGTAGACTTACATTGTCCTAGCGTGGAGATGGGCACTGTCACAACCTCGGCCAGGAAGCCGTGGGTCTCCGGGGCGCCACTGGCCACCAGCTGAAGACTCAGCGTGGGACCCTTCGTCTTGAAGAAGGACCGCTGATTGTCCGTGTCCGACTCGATCTTGCCCAGGTACGTGGCCGTCACATTGTAGATGTCGCCGTCGTACAGCCTGATGAAGTCGGTGCGCCCGTAGAGCTTCGAGTGATTGAAGAGGTTCGACTGCAGCAGCCGGAAGCCGATGGGCTTGGCCCGGAAGGCGGATGTGAAGATCTTGACGCAGTTGACGGGATTGTTGTCGTACTTGTAGTAGACCAGCATGCGCTCCTCGATGGTCAGCACCTTCTGGGGGTCGCAGATGTCCACCAGCGAGAAGAGCTTGTAGGGCAGGTCGAGTTTCTTCAGAGGCGTAAAGCTGGACTCGTCGCTGTCGCGACCCTCGCCACTCAGCGAGACGATGCTGATGCCCGTGCCGAGCGTCCTGTTGATGTTCAGGTGATTCAGGTTCAGCTTACCGCTGGGCGCCACCAGGTTGATGCCGTGGTTCGCCGAGTTCTCGATGCTGACCGAGCTGATACTGGGGTTCTTATGGATCGCCTGGATGGCGGCCGCCTTGTGGTTGTGGAGGATGCCCGCCTGCTCGATGCGCACGAACTCCAGCTGACTCTCGCGCTGCAGCGGCTGGCCGTGGGAGCGCGTGTTGTGGAGCCGGTGCTCGTACTGTATCTCCTCGAACTTGGAGTTGGCGAACCGAATTCCGCCCCAGTAGACGTCGTCGTCTGCCAGCCCGTTGCAGCTGACGAAGACGAAGACGTCGTCCCAGCGGCACTCGTGACGGTGCCCGTAGAGCTGCCCGTTGAGCCGCTCGGCGCAGTCCTCCATGCGCTCCTCATCGCCGCGGCACTCCAGCGGCTGCACCCAGGACCAGATGCGGGTCAGCGAGTTCGTGTGGAACTCGATGCGCCTGTCGTGGCCGTAGTAGACGTTGAGTGGATCGAATCCCAGCTCCCGGCACACGACCTGCGCGTTGCGCTCCGTGAAGCGACCGTCGCATATGGGCACCCACTGCAGAGTCGTGTGGTTGAAGTACTCCAGGAAGCCCTCGTTCAGGTCGGACAGCCCGTCCGCTTCGCCGGTGCAGTTGCTGGCGCTGGTGCAGAGCCGTATGGAGTCGAAGTCCGTTAGGGCGGCGCTCATGTCCTCCAGGGCGCGCTTGCGCGGCGGTGCAGCTACCAGGGATTCCTTGGTGGAGTTCCTGAACGGACGCATCACAATGGGCGACTCCTTGTACCCAATGGCCATGAGCGTACCCAGCACGAGGATGCCCACGTTCGGCTCAAACTCCAGCGTCACGCCGTGCTGTATGGTGAGGGTCGTGTCCGGCATCACCGTGATATCCGAGGCTATGTAGTAGGGCAGGTTCTTCTTGGGCAGCGTGAGGTCACGGTAGACGCGGCCGCCCTGGAACGTGGCCAGGTTGGACTCCTCGTTGGGCGGCGCCACTACCGAGACACTCGCGTCGTAGCTGTCCTCGATGAGGAACGGCTGGTAGATGACATCGGCGTGGTCGTTCCAGTTGTCGAAGTCGAAGATCTTTGACTCGATGTGGGCCACGTCTTGGCTGCCCCACCAGTTCTCCTGGGCGTAGAAGTAGTTGTTCAGCCGGGCCGATCGCACGCCCGCCACCAGATTGTACTCCATCTCGTTGTTGGCTATGAGGTTCCGGTAGAGCCGTATGTTCTGCACGCCGTCCAGCCGGATTACGGCGCTGGGCAGCTGGTGCTGCTTGCGGATGCGCCGGGCGGCGCGCAGATAGTGCCGGTAGTCCGCGATCATGGTCATGATCTGGTTACCCTTGAAGGTGTTGTACTCGATGCTGGCCGGCACTTGGCCAATGATCTCGCTTAGGCTGTCCGCCCGGAACAGCAGCACGAACTTGTTGTTGTTGTCCTCGAAGCGGTTGTTGTCGAAGCGCAAACGCTTCTCCATCCCATCCAGCGAGATGAGCGCGCCCGGACAGCTGTTCTCCCGGAACACATTCGAGGTGATGTTGAAGACCGCATAATGCCCGTAGATCCCGATGTGGAAGTTCCGGTTGCGCTGCCACGTGCTGTTCCCGAAGTAAACGGAGTGGGTGAAGTTCTCGTTGTACTGCCAGACATAGGGCAGCGCCACCTGGAAGCCCCCGTGGGCGTTCTGCTCCACGGTGCTGTCCTGGAGCACGTAGTGGAAAAGGTTGTTCGAGGAGCGCAGATCCTTGGACAGCTGCCGGATGCCGTAGCCGTTCTGGCTGATCAGCGAGCTGTTGATGTGCAGTGTCACCTCCGATAGGTTGCTCGAGATGACGTCCCAGAAGGGCGCCTTGATCAGGATGGCCTCGCGCTCGTTGAAGCTCAGCTCCGAGTTGATCAGCTTGATGGACTCGTTGGCCTTGCGCAGGTAGTACTCCCCGTTGTCGCCGATGTACCGGTTGTAGTAGTAGCCCGTAATCCCGCGCAGGTTCCTCTGAATCTTGGTGGAGCGCACGGTAAGCGTGGGCACCGGGCCACTGACTATGCGATTCCGGATGTTCTGCACGGGCGCCGTCACGGTGGACAGCATGAGCACGGCCCCACCCAGCGCCTGCAGCCCGCTCTCGTAGTAGATGATGATGCCGTAGCTGCTGCTGGTGGCCGGGAAGACGTTCAGGTCGCGCTTCACCTGCCACAGGTCGCTCCGAATGTTCTCGGTGCGGGCGTTCAGGATGCCGATGCTCTCCGTGGACAGATTGTGGATGGGGTTGAGCAGCTGGATACCGATGACGTATCCGGCCGGGCACTGCACCACGATCTTCCGGCTGATCGACTGGCCGAGCAGCTCCTCGGTGCGGATGTACTTGTGCTCGAAGGTGCCCAGGTCGATGTTCGCCGTGTCGCGGGGCAGCACGTACGGGTCGTAGTCCGTGTCGTAGGCGTTGAAGTCGCGCGCCATGTTGAACCAGCCGCCGATCTCCTTCTGGTCCAGCGAGGCGATCACCGCGTCATGCGAGATGCCGCTTCCGAGATTGTCCTTGATGATGGAGCCGGAGATGCGGAAGTCGAGCTGCTTGAAACTGATGCCGCTGCCTCGATTGCCGGAGAACTCCGAGTTCTTGATGTTGTTCACCGACTTTCCGGCGTAGATGTCCGCGTAGATGATGCCCAGTCCGACCTGCAGGTTGTTCACGACGCGCACGTTCTCCAGGTTGTGGCGCGCATGGTCCATCTGCACCGCCGGCCGGAACGAGTTGGTCGTGTAGTCGAATAAGCCCGCCTTCTCCACAGTCACGTACTGCAGGTCCGCCCGCTCCGCCAGCATGCTGAAGCGCACGCCCGCCCAGGCGCCCTCGTAGCAGCGCAGGCCCACGTCGTTCTCGTGGCTACAGCTGTGCTCGAACTCGGTCTCCGCTCGGCAGTGGGTCACGTCGCGGTCGTGCGGCGTGCAGCGCACGTTAGCCAGCAGCACGTCCTCGGAGGTGCCGGCGTTGGGCAGCTGGGAGCGCAGCAGGCGCCAGTCCTGCGGGTTGAGCGAGTAGCCCAGCTGGTGGCAGACGAGCGCCGCGTTCAGCACGTTCCAGCCGTAGTCGCAGACGGTGCCCCAGCGTCCCCGGACGTACACCTGGAGCCGGCCCTCACGGGCGCTGGCGCCGCCCACCAGGCGCACCGGCACCCGAGGCACCCCGTCCACGGGCAGCACCTCCGTCTCCATGTCGATGGCCTCCGTCTCGCTGTCCAGGTCGATGGTCTCCGTCTCGTTGCCGGCCATGATGGTCTCTCGCTTCAGCGTGAAGAGTATGTCGTCCGGCCGACGGCCGCGCGCCTCCAGCTTGCCCGCTACCATCATGCCCACGCTGGGCTCGAAGCGCAGCGTGGTGCCCGGCTGGAGGATGAGCTTGCCCCCCGGCCGGATGTTGATGTCCTTGGCCACGGTGTAGGTGCCGGCCGGCACCATGTCCTGGCCGTCCACCTCGCCGCCAATCACGTCGCTGCCCTCGTGGAAGAAGCGCGGCACCACCGTGGAGACGGTGATCATGGCCGTGGAGCCCGGATTGGAGCTGTGCAACAGGTAGGGCATATAGTTGATCTTGGCCAGGTTGTAGCGGTCGTTGCGGTGGAACAGCCGGGCGTAGATGCGATTCTCGTCCGTGTGGCCCAGCCAGTTGCAGGTGGCGTTGATAATCTGGCTCTGGTCCGTCAGCTGGGAGCCAATCTCATACGTCGAGTCTAGATTGTGCAGTATATTCCGGAATATGTCAATGTTGCTCGACCCGACGACGACCGGAGCAGCGACCCGGGATCTCGGATTCAGCCGCCCGGCGCCGTCACTGCCCTCGCTGCCGGCCACGAGCGGCCCGAAGGCCTCGCTGATGTTGTTGCTCCGGACAAAGTTCCGGGTGAAGAGAATCGACTGCACCTCCGCCCGGCTGTAGGGGGACAGGGCCAGAGAGACGACGTGCACACCGCTGTTGCGCATGAAGTAGTTGCTCTGTATGAGCAGCCGCACGGGCAGGTAGTTGAACTCCTGGAAGATGTAGTCGTTGTTCACGTAGATACACCCGTAGCTCCCGTACCGGAACATGTTGTACTCGATGCGCCCCTGGAGGTTAAGGGCGGGGCTCAGGTAGATGGCGTTCGCCTGGCTGTACTTGAACATGTTGTGGCCCAGCTGGAGCTGTAGGTTGGGCTGTCCGCCGGACGTGGCCTGGTAGCAGGACTCGATGAGGATATCGTTCTGCTGGCTGCCGTTGAAGCTGTTGCCCGTGATGTTCACCCATATGGGCCGGCAGTAGTTGCCGTGGAAGACGCCCGTCTCCAGGTTCCCCGCGATCTGCGAGTATTCCACGACGCTGGTCTGGTTGAACGGAATGTACTCGACCCGCTCCACGTCGGTGGTGTGGTTTAGCCAGGTGGCCAGGCCGTAGCCGCGGTTCGAGCTGATCGCCGACCGGGAGACGTTCCGGTTTCCGCCGTAGTAGGTGATGTTCACGCCGGCACCGTTATTGAAGCTGATATTGCTACTGGTGATGTTGACGTCGCCCGCTCCGCTGGTCACGTGGACGCCCGCCACGTGCCCGTTGCCCGAGACGGAGCTGGCGTGCACGTGCAGCTTGGACCGGATGTTGTCGATGGCCACGCCCCGGCCGCCGTTGTCCTCCACCGTGGACTGCGAGACGCGCAGATCGTAGGCCACCGAGTCGCCCGAGGTGATCCGGAAGTAGCCACTCAGTTCTCGACGAGCGTCCGCCCGGATGCGCACGAACATCTTTTCCCTGGTGCTGGTCACGCTCTGCGGCCGCGTGAAGTTCCTCGCCTCCCACACGAACAGCAGCCGATCGCTGCTAGAGGCGCCGTCGAAGATCTCCACGGTGGCCGTTCCGTTCTGCTGCAGCACGAAGTGCTCGAAGTGCAGCGTGAGGTAGTAGCCGGGCCGGGTGAAGAAGTACTTGCCGCACTCCTTGGCCGCTCCGGCGTAGTACTTCTGAGTGAAGGACAGCGAGATGGGGTAGGTCTGGCCCGAGGTCGTGGGAAGCGTGCAAAAGTCGTAGATGCTCGCCCGATCCGTGCGCTCCGTGCCCCGGAGATCGTGGCCCACGTACCGGATGCCGTCGGCTGCGTTGTCCACTACCGAGCAGCCCTCCAGCTGCACCAGGCCCTGGCTGGAGTTAACGAAGACGCCGATGCCGTTGCTTCTCCGCACCGTCACGTTCTGCAGCTGGAAGCCGGCCCAGGGCCTCGTGCTGTTGAAGCCCGTGTACGCCGAGTGGCTGATCACCACGTGCTCCATCTGCGGCGGCAAGCCCTGCACCTCCAGCGCCGACTTGGCACTGAAGCCCGCTCCATTGCCCGCCCGGATGATGTCCACGTACTTGAGCCTCGACTCCGACTGCGCCGCATAGACGGTGTTGTCCCTGCCGAGAGACTTCGTAGACGGCGCATTGTCGAAGTACAGGCCCCGCCAGTGGCCCAGAGGTTCCGAGTGCACCGGCAGGCACTGGATGCCCAGGTCATTGTGGTAGTCGCACGACCCGGCGCCCATTTGCCTCGAGCTCCAGGCACACTCCAGCAGACTGCTCTCCCCGCCCCGGCACTTGGGCTGCTCGTAGAGCAGGCGCGGATAATAACCCGGCGTCCGCTCCACCCAGTTCCAGAAGCGACCGCCTCTGTAGCCCAGCTGCTTGCAGGCGACCGAGTAGTCCGCCAGGGTCCAACTGGCAATGTGAAAAAATTAGTGATTAGTGTTGGTTAAGGGAATGAATTATTGAAGATATTATGCAATATTACTTTCTTCCTTGATTCCTCTTTCTTACTTACTTTCTCGAATTGGAGCACACAGAGCGCCAGGCGCCTTTATGGAATAGCTGGAGTCGTCCCTCCACAGGCGTGGGTCCATCTACCAAGCGTATGCCCTTTTCCTGATCATCTGGCAGTTCCATTTTGTAGTTGGCAGCATTGCTCTGGGACTTTAGTACTATGCGCGAGGAGGGAGTGCCCTGCAAAGAAAAGAGAAGTGTTATAATAATAATAAGTAAAATGTTTTTAACTGCAAATTTTATTATAATATTTAAGGTTATATATATATTAATGTTTCTGCAATAAAATATATGGCAAGAATTGGAAGATAAATACATGCATATTAAAATTAAATAATTATCAAATATATTATTATTATTTTAGTATCATATTAAAATATCTATCTTATTTTATAATCATATTAGAGAAGATAGATACGATTCTAAATAATAATATGATTCTAAAATAATATAAATATATTTGATATTTATTTAAATTTCTTATATACATATATTTATCTTCCAATATAGAAATATGCATGACAAATTTATTTAAAATAAATACTATATTAAATATATGAAAATTATGTACAAAAAATTGTATAATTTATCACATTTTGATTTTAGTTTCCATTCATTCATATATCTATAAAATATATTACGTATCTAATTTTTGGCTTATTTATATGGTGGCATTAAATGATCGATTTATGAGATCAAAATATGATAAGTTATACAATTTATTTTTTATAATTTAAGCATATTTACTATAGTAATTCATTTAAATATATATGTATTTGTCGTATACATTTGTATAATTTTAGCATATTTAATACAGAATTTATTCTAAATATTAATTTTCAAAAATATATACATATTATATATACAAATATTTATATTCTTCAATATTATGTAGGAATAATATAAATACATTTCTTTTTATTCTATTTTATTATTTTTTTATATAAGGCATTTTAATTGAATAAATGGGTTTTATTTCAACACGAAACTGTAAAACCTCGGTATAAAAACTGACAAGAATAAAAAAATATTTTGTGAGCCATATAATAATGATGTTATGGGTTTTTATAAAACTTGATAAATAAATAAAAAAGAAATTCTGGATATACAAATAGAGTCTGCTCAAGTCAATCCTAATACCTAAGGTTCTTCATAAATACACTGCAATTAATATCTTAATAATGTTTGACAAATTATCAACTATAAAGTTTTTACTAGACTATTTCTAGCATTCTCCAAGTAATCAACGTGAATGACTGTAATTAGAATTCCAGAATGTGTGAAATGCAAATGCAATGTGAGAGGCTTGATGGAAATGGAAATGGCAAAAGAGAGATGTTTTGAGGTCTGCTGAGGTGTAGGAAAACACTTTTCCACATTTCGTGCCACGTTTTTCTCTGTCTGCAATTTTCGTATAATTATTGTTGGGTGTGAAGTTTTTCGAATTATCTTTGCCTCGTTTCACTTCAGCTTTTGGCCTTTCACATCAAAATTTATTGTGGCTTTTGCTTTTGTTTTTCTCTTTTTTCTCTTTTTCAATTATGGCTATTTTCTCGCGCGTTGACCTTCGTTTGCCATAGTAAAGCATCTGTCAAGATCTGGGATATATGTGTATATATCTATATATTTATGTACATATATATATATATGTTTTCTACAGTTAATTAACACCTATGCGTTGAGTATGATATTGATGATAATTGAGATGACGGTAACGTTCATGATGACGATGCTGTAGATGATAATGCTGATGCTGTTGCTCGGAGCAACGCCCACAGCAGCAATTGAGAAATCAGCAAACAATTTTATTTAATTAAAACTAGACAAGACCGAAACTCTGCCAGGTCAAGAGATGAACCAGATGATTCACAGCTAATTTGCATAAAAAATTAGTGAAACAATAAGAAAGAACAACTATTAATAACAAGCCGAATAGTTAATAGCCTTATAAGTGAGTTCTAATAACTGGGATAGTTCTGATAGATCTTACGAAGAAGAAAAGGAAAGCTATTGACTCTCAAGTGGTTAACAAAGATCTGCTATAGTTTTTTTTTTAATAAAACTAAGTCTTGAATGATTATTTCTATTCAAAAATCTCAACTTGAATCTGAACTTTTTTTTTAAATTTTTTTAAATCAAGATCTGCTTTAAACAAAATATTGTTTACAGCCGAACTAAGAATCTTGAATGATCTAAAGTGTTCATCGTTTAAGATATATAAATAAAAGTTTAGATTAAAATAAATAATGTAATATATAAAATTGTAAGAATTATTCAAATTTTTTTTTTAAATATAAATTAATAAGAATTTGGCAGAAAATAAAAATTAAAAAAAATAAAATTATAGTAAATATATGAGGAATTTATAAGGAATATTTAAAGTAAAGTATAACAAATATTTTCCAATAAAACAGAAAATTATCTAAAGAACTTTTAGTAATTCGTAACTATTATATAGGCTTCAGAATTTTTTCAGATAATTTTTTAATGATCTGAAAAAAATCTGAAACCTCTAATATAATAACCAAACCTATGTATAAAAGAATATATATGGTATATATAAAAATCTGATAAAATTCTGGAACCTATATAATAATTATGAATTTTGATTGTTATAATCTAATAATATATTTGTTAATAATATAATATATAAATAATTTTAATATTATCAAACAGTTTCAAGACATATTTTGTTAGAAAATATCTTTTGATATTGCCTCACTCTTGATATGACTTCAAATGTCACATTTTACATTTTTGCCCAGGATATAGCAAAAATATTTCAGATTAGAATTCAAAAACTTTTGTCAAACTAAAGTTGATTCTTGGTTAGCTTAATGAAACACAATAATATTTGGCTTGCTTATGTAATAGCTCTTAGTTAATTTCATGGGTAACAGAAAGCGTGAAACAGTCAGCTTGCCCTTTCATTAGAGCATAATTAAGCTTCGCACTTATTTTTCTCAATTCTTTTTGGCAGCTTAGCTCCGAGTGGGATCGATGCGTGGTCAAAGGCGAGCTAATTTGCTCATTTCCAGTATAATACAAATGTCAATTGTGGCTGGCGACGTCGCGTTCACTTAAATCTAATTAACCCCTAATGACCTCCTGACCGCTGATTAAGTGACAGCGCTGAGCGGAAGGGCTCAGGGCGTGAGCCAAAGCGGGGGCGGGGTCGGGTTGTCGCAGCGGACATGCAAAGTGAATGCAGCAGCAAGCGAAGCAAAGAGTTCACTCTTTGAAGTCGTCGGTAATTGTTTTTGTTATTGTTATTGTAATTGGAATTGTAAATGGAATTGGAATCGTGCAACGATTCATTGAGGAAGTGAACTTGCGCTGACCCAATTATGGCCTAGGGCAGCTCGAGCAGCGCATGCGCCGACGCCCTAACCTACGACCACAATCAATACCCTGTTCTCGGTCTGCCCCACAATGCAGAACTGAGCTGTAGGGCACTTCCTATCGCACTCTGCACACAAATCCAGCAATCACAATCTTATCGGCTGCGAATGTCAACAAAAAAGCATACGAAACTCTATGCGCTTATCTCTCATTACCGTTACTCACCTGCTGCCTGATAGCAACAGGTGCCTGTGCCAGCATTTAATCATTCGCAACAGTCAAATGGGGCGAAGTGCAAAAGATTCGCCTGAACAAATCTTTAAATACCCTAACTTTGACAAATCAGATGATTCATCGAGAATTGAATTTAGATGAAAGAGTTGAAGAGTAATAAACTTGAATTATTTTTAAGTTTAAAAAAATATATTATAATTTAATATTATATATGTATGCTTTATATACAATTAATTTGTGTTATTTATATTCCCAATATATCATAATTTTTGTACGTAAAAAAAATAAATATTATAATAATAATAGTACTAATTTTCATATAAACTCTCGAATAAAGTATAATTTTCATTCAAATATGAAAAAAAAAATTGTTTTAAAAGCTGACTTTATAATATCTGTGCACATTCATAATTATTTTATACATTGTTTTAAAGTATAAAAAAAAATTAAAAATAAAAAAAATAAATACGATCTCTTGATCATTATTTTCGGTAATTAAAAAAATAATAAAAAATTCTATCGGCATTCCTATACTCATAATATTTCATAACTTTTGGTAAGATGTAAAATAAAAATAAAAAATAATAAAATATCGTTCTGATCATTTTTTTATGACCTCCAACAAAAACTGCTATTAATGATACATTTTTTCTATATTAAATATTTAAACACTGTTGTTTAAAAAATATAAACAAAATTATGTAATTGGTAGAGAAATTTACTTTAATAAAAGGTCTTAAGCTTAAAAATACCTTGGAAAAAAATCTTTAAAAATATTTCTAAAAAATTCTAAAATTTTAATACAATATATATGGAAAAATGTTAAATATTTTGTAATATTCATTCACCTTTGAAGGAATTTGCCTAAAATTACTTATAAAACTAAAAATTAAACAGCATATACTCCAACTATCAAGAGTGTTGTATATACCCTTAACACGGCACTGCTTCGGCTAGGATATTTACGTATGACAAATAATGTCGCATAACTTTCACAGTGAGGCTAAAAATGCTATAAGACTCTTATCTGCTATAACTAACTTATACCATACCATATGCTCTACATATACATATATAACATTTTTCTCTTCACATTTAATTATAGGGTATGTTGGTATTCGAACTACCCTTATACAACTGTCACACAGAGATTAATTTCCCTTAATTCAACTATTGTTACACTCATCTATTTCCATTCATCCATCAATCAAAGTTTTATTCTTCTTATATACCCACTATAAAAATCGCAAATGAATCGTCTTAGCACTTACCACAGCTTGCAGCACGCCCCGTACTTTGAGTCCTTTGGTGGGTGCAAACTCCACCGTGACGCCCGGCTCGATGGTCAGACGGGCGCCACGCACCACCTCGAGGTCCTCGCGTGCCAGGTACGGACTCTCGCTGAGCCGCAGAATGCGCTCGCTGAGTATCTCGCCGCCGGGCAGCTCCGTGTAGGAGTTGGCCGATGATGTCAGCAGCAGCGCCGGCGTCGACGGTGGCGCCGCAGTGGCGTCGACGCCATGGCGCGTCGCTGGCAGCAGCTGCGTGGCTCCATCGAGACTGGCGAATTCGATATCGTTGTCGTTCTCTATGTCCTGTGGCAGCTCAACGGATTCGCGCTCCGTGTGGACTGGCACAGCTTGTCCTTGCCTAAGCTGTTGTTGTTGTTGTTGTTGCTGCTGTTGTTGTTGTTGTTGTGCGCGACCCAGTTGGCAGGACGACAACAGCACCAGCAGCAGGAGTATTGAGCATACGTTGGCCCATTTCCTGCCAATGGGCGGGCATTCGTTGTGTTTGCTTTCGTTGTTGTTGCTGTTGTTGTTGTTGTTGCAAGTTTGTTTATGTTGTTGCAGCAACTTTGTTTTGCGGCGTTGCAGCGTCATTTGTGCATTGTTTTCTTTGATCGACTTGAATTTCACAATGTTGTAAATGTTGTTTTATATTTGTTTGTATTTTTTTAATATTTTACTTATATATTACACATGGCTCTTATATAAAATTGGCAGTTTAATTGTTGTTGAAAAGCTAAGGGATAGAGAAATTTCAATTGTTAAACAAACTATTTGAGGAAAAATTCAATATTTTCCTTAATTTATATATATGACTTATTTTTTGTTAAATAATAATTGTTGATAAATTCTGATAACATTTTTTTTTTTATAAGTGAGTAAGTCAAATCAGAAATATTTTGAGCTTTGTTTTCTTGGTGCACTTTTTGTTTATGTCACTTGGTTTATTTTTTAAATATTTTTAGAAAGTTATAAAATCGACTTTTTCATTATTATCGTGATATATGTATATATTATTTTTATGCGAAACAGTGTACCAAATCTATGATTAATTGTAATATATGAATATATTTTTGAACAAAAAAAGTTCACAAACTTATTTAAACTTCGTTATTAGAATTATTTTATATTATATGTTATTTAAGTTCAAGTTTATTATTTATTATATTATATTATATTACTTATTATTTTTATGATTTTCAGTTTTATTCGTAATGTACTTCAAAGTTGTTATTATATATATATAATCAGATTAGAATCATGAAGTAATTCATTTTCTTATATATATATATTTAGAATTTTATTTTCTTTAATACGTTTTTTTTTTTCGTTTTATTTATATGATTTATACTTTATTATTTTGTTATATAAATTTTAATAAATTATATTTATACTTTGTACTTATTTTTTATTTAATGAAGTAAAAGTTTGTGTAATATATGTCAGTTATTTCAATTCAAATTGGAAAACAAATTTAAATTATATTACAGCTGCCTAAAAATTATTGTTGTTTATAATTTAATAAAATATTATTAAGTCACACAATTTATGAATTCTTAATTTATATTTTATATTTAAAAATTCATATTAAATTATTTACTTTAATGTATTTAAATTTATTTAAAAATAAAATTCTTTTCACTTTGTTATTGTCACATTTTTCTGGGTTTCTCTTATTTCTGAACACATTTTCTTTCGATTTTTCACACCGTTGTTTTCCTGTTTGTTTTTCACTTTAATTTAACGTTTGTTAAATTTGGTTGTTATTCATTTCGTAATAAATTCCCAATACACGGAGTTTCATGCTGTTTCATAGACACAAGTCTCGAGCATTGTTACCAATCTCTGATAAGCCACCACAAACTGGCCCTAAAAGCCAACACACACACGCACACACACACACAGAGCAACAACTTGACAACGTTTCAAAACCAAAACACACAAATACCGATACAAAACACACGCACACAGTCGGTGGGTCGTCCCCACCCGCTTTAACACACGAATGACAAACAAAAGAGTATGTATGTATATGAGTGTGTATTAGAAACATACACGAAAGCACGTCCATACGCAAAGAACCGTTAACAGCGACTGAGCGGGTTACTTGCATTTAGTATTATGACGAGTATTGAAGAGCGACAACAACAAACAGCAGAAGAAGAAGAAGAAGAAGCAGAAGCACAACAACGAAAGCCACAACAACATGTAAAGCAGTTGAGGAGCTGCCTTTGTTGTTGCTTTTGCTGTTGCTGCAAAGTAACTGTAAATGTGTAGGCATTTCATTCATGGCGTGAGCGCGAGAGAGCGCAAGCCCTACAAAGGCAGCAAATGAGTAAGAGAGTGCGTGCAAGCGAGAGAGCGAGAGTGGGAGATTGGGGATAGCAACTGGGAGAGGGCAACCGAATAATAGCGTCGCACGCACCGCTAAAGGTAGTTGTTATTTTGTTGCTGCTGCTGCTGTGCTTGTTGTTGTTATTTTCCGTGGGCTACGTGTGCGTAGAAAAGTAAAAGAAGAAGAAAGAAAGAAAGCATATGCAACACTATCTCCGGCCAACAGTTTTCTTGGCGTTTTGGGTGCCCCAACCAAGAACATGTAAGGTTTTTTTTTGTTTTTTATTTATGTTGCGTATGCAAAGCAGCTTTTTTTTTGTTTTCTGCCTCGAAGCTGTTCTTAAGCTGCGGGCGCGGCTCATGCACTGAGCGAAAGTGTTGTAAGTGAAAGAAAATATTCGAATTAAAATTTGAATATATGAAATTGATATGAGAATATTTGATTAGTTAAAATTTTAAAATTATTAAACTTAAAAAATTCAAAAATATTTTTTAGAGAACAAATTTGGATTTATATTATAAATATTTTATTTTAATTAATCAATTTTTAATATTATACATATTGATATACACATAAACCTGATATGACATTTTCCCTACAACTATTTCTATTCTTCACTAAATTAGAAAATCAAAAAACAAACTGACACCAATAATTTAGTAACAGTTTGACTTTTTCTCAGTTTTGTTCAGTGTACGAACGAGTATCTTGTGGCCATATGCATTATTATCGATGTATCTGTGACTCAGCTGCGAGCTATTCGAACTTACTTTGGTTGCTGTTGCTTTTGCTGTTGTTGGTGTGAGTTCAGCCTGAAAGTGCATTCAAAAGTTTATTGTCTGCCTTTTTATGGGTTTATTAACTTTGTTTGGCATTTTGCGTATGCCTCGGCATGCATGCGCCTTTGATAAGTGGCTAAAAGCGTTGACTAAACTCCTTAATAGACGGCTTTGTTGCCTTTGAGTGTGTCTATCCCACACTCTTATCGGTCTTTAAGTATATTATATACAATTATTATCAGTTTTAATGCATTGTCATATCATTTTTGATAGTCGACAATCGATTTGCAAAGTTTGTTCTAAGCAATGATAATACATTCTTGATTTAGCTGATTAGATAATTGTGGACTTATAATCAATATATTATTGAAGATAGAAGATAGGGAAGGGAGTTTCTTTACTTTTAATAATAATAATTTTTAATAATAATAATAAATAATAATAAATATTAAACCTAAAATAAATGATACAACTTAAAATAATACACTACTAAAACATCGGGTATTATAAATACTACTACTACTACAAAAATACAACTCTATCAAAAATACTTCTACTAAAACTTCTAGTACTAAAAGAACTCCTATTACTAATAGGACTCTACTGATAATTTGCTTCCATCTGAAAGAGTCGAAATTGTATTCTTCTATGCGTTACACATTTCTCAATCCAATTACAATGCCCACTATATAAATTGGCAGATTTGCTATCTGCTTTAATTTCGCATGAGAGCTTCTGTCTGACATAGAAAAGAGAAATTAGCAAAACACATTAAAGCTTTGTTTAACTGGGACAGTAAACTCGAAATTGTGGTAATTTATGCAGGTAATTGAGCGAGTTTTCACATGCAAATAAGTATATACAACTATACAAATATATAAATATGTATATATTTAAATATATTTGTATAACAATGTTTTAAATTTAATTTAAATAATTTAATTATTATACAAAACAATTGAAGTGATTTACATATATTAAATGTTGTTAAGTATTGGAGCTATATCTCGGTATAAACTTGTGGATAACTTCCTGAAATACTATCGACATGTGATCTGAGATATTTAGTTTGAAGTAATCTGTAAAAGGACTTCTTCAATTTGAATGGATTGATCTTATTGAAATTATACTTTACTTTTATTTAAAAACTAAAAAAACTCTTACTCTAGTACTCTCTATATACGAACCAATCTAATCATAGTAATTTATTTTTATAAGCAAAACCCTAAACTTTTATTCAATGCAAGATTCTGCTCAGCTCTAATTAATGTATTTTTCTCCCACTAAACTCATACTAATTAGAAATGCTTGAAACTTTCAGTTTGACCTAAATTGTATAATCGGTTGAATTTTTATTACGCTCTAAATGCGACTCTCTTCTCTTCTAGAGTAACTTTTATTCAAGCCATAAATATTGAGGAACATGAAGAACGTATACTTAATATAATTATAGCTTCTCTTCCACTTTCGCAGTTGTTCTTCTTCTTTCCAATATCTTGAGCATAATTAAGGAATTTTAATGGGCTCTAGGCATAGCAACTGGGCGTAAAACTAGCAACAAATAGATCATTCAGTAGTTGTAAACGATCTGAGTCATCTGTAGTTCTGTTTGTTGTGCCGGCTTTTTTTTGTTCACATATAATGTACGTTAGATGAGCTCGTAGTATGCAGAGAATGCGAATGACTAATACCTGCCCACTTAGTAGATTATAATACAGCCATAAGACTTCCCTCTCTCACTCTCTGTCTTTACTTTTACTTGATAAGTGAGGCTCTCACGCTCGCTATGTTCCTCTCTCTCTCTCTCTCTCTCTCTCTCTCATTTAAAAATGGCCAAAACAGTTTATCATTTTGTTGGCGTGTTATCTACGTAAACCCATAAATCCCACCTGTCTTGGCCAGACCTATCAATGAACCTCATACGTATATATAGATAATATGCACTTCCTTTTACGCAGCAATTAACCAACACTATCACATCATCAAAGGCATACAAGTGTGCGGCAACGCGTCATCAGTTCGAGCCCAATGGGAAGTGAGTAACAAAGTTGGTAATGTAATGCGAGGTAAAACGGAAGTGCACGAGAATGTGGAACCAAGCAGCGCAGAGGCAGAGCAGGGGCAGAGCAGAGGGCGGTGACAGAGGTGGCGGCAGAACAGCAATTGCACATAGCTGCGCTCTGCTGCGCTGCTTGCGTCGCTGCTGCTGTTGCGGCTGGCTGGGCGCATGCAGTTGGCAGCGACTGTTGAGTTTATTGGCCACAAGAAATAGCGATAGTACGAATTGTTGTTGTTGTTGTTGTTACTGTTGTTGCTGTGGCAATTAGGCATTCATGAAAGCGTGCAGCAGCAACAGTCGAATCAGTTTCGAATTCGAATTCGAACTGAGTTTCGGAGTCGAAATCTTTACGCGCCGTTGCATTATTTTCGCACTAATGAGCTTTGCTTTACGGTTTCTTCACGCCATGCCATCATCAAAGAGTTCTAATTACAGACAAACTCATAAAAACATATCTTCAGCTCTTTTTCAAAAAGCCAACTGCGAAGCTGCTTACACACACACACACAGTCGCACACTCACTCACTCACACATACTCTTGCATCTGTGTTGGCCTTTGTGTGGCTTTTGGTTAGAGTCGTCTTTGGTAGTATTGGTGTATTTGGTAATAGTCGACGCACAAACACAACCTCACTTTTTTCGCTGCTCTTTTTCTTTCGCTTTCTCACTTTCGGTGTATGCAATTTGCAACATTTTACGCACTTGTTGCATTTGCCGTTAGATTTTTTGTTATGTTTTGCGTATTGATTCGCATCTTTTGAACTAAACAAAACGACGCCTTCTGTTGGCTTTAAGGCGCGGTCATTGGCGATCACACTTACACACTCACACACTCACACAGACGCGCTGTGCCACTTGTATGTGTGACAACAGAGAGAGAGAAACAAAAAAGCACCGTTGAGATCAAAATTTGCTTGCGTTTCAGCGCGCACACGTCTGCTCGGCCGCGTCGTCGGACACCTTCTGAGCGCACTGAGTCGCCCAGAGAAGCTCCACGGTCAAATCCCGCTCACTCACTCACACTCCCTCTCTCTCTCTCTGTCTGCCACAGCTCTAGGTGCGCGGGACGAAGCTTTGCGCGAGCGAAACGAAATATTTAAAGTTCGCTCGCAGTGGACAAAGCCAAATGTCGCTTCGCTCGCGTTGCTGCTGTTGTTGTTGTTGTTGTTGCTGTTGTCGGGTGGGTTTTGTGTTGTTGCTTTTGGCTTCGCTTCTGCTGAGCGTGCGACTCGCATTTACCTTGGCCGAAATGACAGCAGAGACGATAGCTTCACAGCTTTCGGGCCATTACCTGTTGCTCTTGTGCGCCGTTTGAATTAACAGTCGCTGTCAGTGAGCTGTGTTTAGCGCCCACTGTTAAGTTAACAGAGTATGAACTGTTACTTATTGTGTGGCAAGCATTCTGGTAAATAAGCTTCGGTTGGGTTTACTAAACTTGAGTAAATCGATGAAATTGCCTATGAATAAAATTAGTTTATTATAATATTATATTTTATAATGTTTTTGGAGTAATAATAGAGCATTTTTCTTTTATTTGATTAGGAATATTAATTGTAATTTTTCTATTCCTTGGGAATAGAATTTAAATTTCTGTATATATAAACTCTGTTACTTGGTAAAATTCTCTTGGCAAAATATCCTTTGTGCATGGAATATGTTTTAGTATATGATATTGTCCCTTGGGGAAGTCTTCATTAAACTTATTTAAGAACCTACACTAGAAGAATTTCCAGTTAATCAGGGATCTAAGAAAATAAAGTCATATATTAGAAAGTACAATCATCGAATTTTTTGGTCTAAGATATAAAAGTCTTTATTATTTATATTCAATATATTATAAATAGTATTTCTAATTATATTCATATATTATTCAAAATTATAAAACGGACTATTGAAAACCGTTTACCAATTTTAAATTTAATTTACAAATAAAATCAATGAATAATGTATTTAAATTCTATATAAAACTATTTTTTCCAATTTGCGTCGTCCTTCATAAAAATTACATAATCAATTAATTCTGCTGACTAAATTGTAATATATTTAATATTGTTGATCTATTAATTAATTATTATTCATATAAAATACCAAAAAAAAAAATAATATTAATAAAATATATAAATTCCATTCCTTTATTTTTGTTTTTTTTTTTGTTTTTTTTTAATATTATTATTATTATTTATTTTTTTAAATTCCTTTGGTATTTTTATATATAAGCAAGAGTTAAACGTTATTTTCCACTGTGCATAGTTTTTGTAGCATAGTTTTGGGCTTTAATAGAATACCTTAACAATGAACAGATTAATGTGCTTTAAAGAGTTAGAGTCAAAATAATTCATTTAAATTTATATACTCATATTATACGTATATCGGATTCTGTATTTTAATAGATTTAGTTGTATAAAGTTTTATTAAATTAGAGGTTTTGAAATTTGAAATGTGATTAAATTATATATAAATGAATTTTGAGACATGATTTAATGACAAGGCAGCATAAACCATTATGTATGTATGATTTTAAGCTTCATCCACATGTAATTGAAATTAATACATCATTGTTTTAGTATCAAAATTATGTAATGGAAAATTATCTATATCTATGATTTAAAGAAAATTGGGTAATAATATTTTGACTTTAGTAAATGTCGCACGTTTAAAAAAACTAGTTCTGATCACCAAATTATGGAAAAGCTAAAGCACACAGTATGCAGTTCAGACTATCTTCTAATATTCGGCAGCCCTCTCCGAGTTGCTATCCCTAATCTCCTACTCTCTGTTGCTCGAGTCGAGCTGTCGTTTTTCTTTGTATATTATAAACATTTTACGACATGAATCTACCTCGTTAAAGTGTATGCTCTTTTATGATCCAGAGTTAATTGTCACAAATATTTTTTCTTGCATATTTTCGGACAGGGAAAAATATTTAATATTTAAATTTTAAATATTTAATATTTTAATATTTAAAATATTACAGGCTTAAATTTAGTTTTTATCTCACTCTATCTCACTCCCCAACAAATACTTACAAATTACTTAATTTTTTCACTACTTACCAAGAAATGCTAGTTATGAATTCATTTCATACAGCTTTGGGGTGACTTCCTTTTGAGGAGCAATAAAAAAGAAGGTTTTGGCATTTTGGCACAAATTCATTCTCACGCCGGGTCTTTGAGCAGGCGAATCACGTGCGAGGGCCGCGGGTGATATCATCGGATTCGCTCGCATCTTGACTAATATAATTATGGCCAACTTGAGCTTTTCGTTTTATAGTTAAAGTTTCCTGAATATCTCGGCTCGATGACAGCAATTTACGTGCCACATTAATTGAACTTTCTACGTGTTCGAGTGCGGCACTTGGAGTCGGCATCATGTTCAAGGCGTCGCCCCACACCCAGCCACAGACAGAAAAAACCACCAGAGCTAGGCGAAACGTGCCTGAAGTACGAGATACTATAGATAGATACATAATATATCGTATAATGTCTGCGACATCGTTTGATTGATGGAGTGAATCATCGTGAATCATCGAACAACAAACACCAAAAGTCAATTAATTTCAATGCAAACTTTATTTAAATATTTATTTATACTTATATATAGATATATATTTATTTCTATGGATTGTGTGTGTTTCAAAGTCATTTAAAATTCAAGGAAGACCATGGAATGCTAGAAGGCTGCACTAAATATCTATGAAAATAAAAACTTAAGATCTCTATCATCTAAGTCTATAAAAATTTAACTGCAATTCTACGGCCGCAGCTCGCGTGGCTTTTTTTCTCTCTTCATTTTAAGTTTTTAGTATTTTTTTTAAGTTTTTTTTTTGTTGGATTTCTTGTATTTCTAAGCTTTACTTTTACTTTCAACCTTTATTTCCCTCAGCGTAGATCTTGAAATGATTTTGCACTCAAGATTATCTTACAAATTAAATATAAATTAAAAAAGTTTGTATACAATTATTTAGTATTCTGTGTGTTTGTATATGTGTGTGTTTTTTTATTATAAAACTAGTTCGGTCTAAAAATAAGAGGGAGAAACAAAAACAACACTTAGTGTTGGAGCTAAACTAGTTGGATCTAAATTATCAAATAGACTCTCGTATCATTTCTATATGTATAACTAGGCTGAATTTAGATCATGTACTAAGAGTACGCACTAGACTAAGCTAACTGTTAGTGTACTAAATGTACTAAAACTTCAAAGTAGTAGCTGATCCGTGTGGAATGTGTGTACTAAAGTGTACCAAAAGCACAATGCTTCAAATGCAACAACAGTTTGTGGCACTTCTAAGCTTATGTTCTAAATATTAGATGTGTACTAAAAACGATATATGCTTAATTAAAGTATTTTCTTATTGCCTTGCCTCGAGGCATTGTACTAAAATGTACTAAAAGTGCACTTATGGCTAAATAGCGTTCTGCCCGCTTTAGATCAGGTTCAATCTTGATCCTTCTTAGTGTACTAAAAAATTCAAATGCTCCCGATCAGCGTCTCATGATGTCCTCAATGCTGAAGCCCGTGCGTCTGGGCGGTGCTGGAGCTGGCGCCGCCACGGGCGGTGCAGCTGATGCCGGTGGTGCTGGCTGTGGTGCAGGCGGCGGTGCAGTTGGAGCAGCAATTGCTGCTGCCTCCTTCTCGGGCGCTGCACATGTCTCCGTGGCACTTGGCTTGCAGAGCAGCTGCCTGGGCGGATGTCGCGACATGTTGAGCGCATAGATGCTCGAGCTCTCCAGATACGAGCGCTGCTGCTCCACCAGATCTACCAGCGGCGGGGGCGGTGGCAAAATGCGCTTGCGCACCGGAATCGAGCCCAGGAAGCTGGGCATCGCCTCGTGCGGCGAGTGCAGCGGCTGCGAGGGCGGCCGGGCTGGCTCCGCCGAGCTGGCGGTGCCGGTGGTCACGATGCTCGGTGGTGCGGCGGCCGCGGGCGTCGTCTTGCTGAGGTTCAGCGTCTTGTGGTGCAGATCGCGGCGCACGTGCAGCATGGGCAAGTAGGGATCCCCGTTGACCGGCGGCAGTAGGTGGCCATGGTGTGGTGGGCCCGGTGGTGCAGCGGCCCCAGCACCAGCTGGCGGTGGTGCATAACGCAGGCCGGGCATAAATGTGGCAGCTGCCGTCGGTGGGGCTGAGTGTGGTGGCTCCTCAAGCTGCCGCTCGCCGTGCGGTCGCATCGTGTAGGTCTCGCCGCCCTCGTGATGGCAGTGGGTGACGCCTTGGCGCTCCGGCTTGGCAGCGCTGCCGGCTGCAGCGGACGGCTGCCCGGTTTGGCCAGCCTTGAAGCGGGCCACGAGCGCCGCCTCGGCCTTCTCCTCCTCGGTCTCTGTTTCCAGCTCCTCGTCCTCGGCCAGGTCCAGGGCGCCGGCCTCGTGCAGCTCCTCCTCCTCGTCGAAGTCGTCGAACTCCTCCTCGCTGTCCTCGTGCTCGTAGCTGGCGCTGCTGCCGTCGGTGGCCTTGCGCTTGAGGCGCATGCGCTCCGCCTCATCCTTGTCGGACTTCTCGCTCAGCGTGTGGACGGGCGACTGGCGCGGCGAGTCTACCTCGAGCAGCGAGTCCTCCTCGTCGCCGCTCAGCTGCCTGGCCTCGTCCTCCTCGCCCACGTCCACGTAGTCGGCGCTGCTCACCTCGCCCACCGCGTGCGTCAGGGCGTGGCGCCGCAGATCGCAGTTGCGGCGGAAGACCTTGCCGCAGGACGAGCACTCGTAGGGCTTGTGGTCTGTGTGGGTCAGCAGATGGGTCTTCAGGTTCGAGCGCTGGTTAAAGCTGCGACTGCACACGGGGCACTTGTGGGGCGACTCCTCCATGTGCAGGATCTTGTGCACGGCGAGGGTGCGCGACTGGCAGAAGCCCTTGCCGCACTCGGTGCACTTGAATGGCTTCTCCTTCGAGTGAATATACCTGGGTGATAGAGAGAGGGGGAGAGAGAGAGAGAGAGGGATGAGTTGAGCTCATTGCGTGGGCGTTTTTGGTAGCTGCTCGAGTTGACAGTTAGCTGCATTATCTCGCTGCCCGCGCAGATAAAGTGCGCTGATATATTTTATGTTTATGGCAGCCATCTTTGAAATGGCGTCCACTTGTTGGAACAACGGCAGCAGCAACAGCAGCAGCAGCAACTGGCAGCAGCTGCTGCGACTCTCGAGTAAAAATCAAAACAGGTTCTCTGGCGCAGATCTGTCTTGCGTCCAGCTTCGCACTGTCTCTCGACTGGCTTCAAGGCGCACCGAGATTCTTCTTGGCGTTTTTCTCTCAACTTCCCTGCCTCAGCTGCTGTTGCTGCTGCTGCTGCTGAGAAATTAGCCCCGCGGCAAAGCAAACAAACGACAAATGGACCGAAACCGAACGATCAAAAGACCCAAAGCATCTTGGACAGGCTAACACACGCATACTCACACACACTCACACACACACACTCACACACACACACTCACACACTGCTGTCTGCTGCTGCAGGTATCCAAAGAGTCGAGTCGAGTGTCGCTTACCCTTGCCCCCTGCTCGCCCGCAGCCCTCATTGCCAGGCCCCGCCGCTCCCCGAACTGAAAACCAACAAAGTTAATTAACTCGGTTTTCAGGCGGCATGTTCTGCCTTCAACTTGGCCAAAATGTCAGAGTCAACTGACTTTGTAAAGCTGTTTGGCTGCTAAGATTTACTTGAATTTATTCTGATTTAAGTGTTCTATATAAAAAGTTAATTACTTGGAGTTACTTCTATCCCAATCTCAAGAGTTTCATAATACAGACGAAGTATACTATTCCTTTACATAAACCTCCTTCTATATATTCCCTTTATCCTACACAATTTTCTATCTATACCCTTCCCTCACTTAGAGAACCCACACTGAGAGAATAAGCTCCCATTCTTCTTCTCTCATAGGGTATACGTAGCTTGATTTCCCATTCTTCTCTCCGAGTATTATCATTTCCTACCTATATGTACCTTATTTATAGCTATACCTTTCACTTAAAGAACTATTTCTACTATATACCAACCCTGAGAGACCTCCTATACTTCTGTTTCATTGTTACCCTTGACTCATCCCACTATCTCTCATAACTTTATGTCTACCTGCTCCATCCCACTTCTCTATTCTTCTAGAGTATTTAAACTTCGCTTTGTCCAACCCTCTTCAAACATTCGTCTCTTCTTCTTCTTCACTTCTCCGCCTTTGCCTTGAGGCATGACTGCAATTACGACCGCACTGGCACGCCCATTCTCTGCCCATTCTTTGCCCACGCCCCATTGCTCTGGCATTGCGGCCACTCACCTGTGATCCCTCAGGTGATCCTGTCGCCTGAAAGCCTTGCCGCAAATATCACAGGAATAGGGTCGCTCGTCCGTGTGCGTGCGCTCGTGGATGAGCAGATTGTAGGACTTGGTGAACTGGCGGTTGCAGAACTTGCAGATGAATTGCTTCTTGGGCCGCGAGGCGCGTCCAGGTGCGCGCAGCAGCCGCCTGTCCAGGCCGGCGTGCATGCCCGGTCCGAGGCCGGGCGGGAAGAGGGCCGCGGCAGTCGCGGCTCCGGGCGGAAAGGGAAAGCTGCCGGCGCCTGTGGGCGACGGGCCCGGCCCGGTCAGGTATGGCGGTGGTGGCGGTGGCCCGTAGAGCACACCCGGTGGCGGCACGCCTGGCGGTGGCACGCCCGGCGGCCCGGCCCGCCCCAGCATGGCGGCGGCGGCGGCAGCCTCGCGCAGCGCCAGCTCCTTGCGCTTGTCCGCCATCATGGCGATGATCTCGTAGTTGGAGTTGCTGCCAACCCGCGCCTTCGCCTCGAGCGACTGCCGCGTGGGCAGCACCGGCACGAAGGCCGAGATCTCGCGATGATGCGGCGGTCCGCCGTGCAGTCCCGACGAGGCCAGGTGCTGCTGGTAGGCCAGCTGTGTTTCGTAGGCAGCTGCCGCCGCCGAGATCCTGCTGGCCGAGGAGTTGCGCGAATCTCCCGCGCTGCCCGACCCATCCGCGTTGCCGGCACCACCTGCGCCGTTGCCTCCGCCGCCGCTTGCCGCAGCAGCCACTGCGGCCACCGTCGACATGAACTGATCCATGCGCGAGGCGCGCAGCATGGGGATGGCGCCTCCGCCCTCGCTGGCCGTGTTATCCGTGGGCATGTTCAGCGCGAGCGCCTACTCACATGCCATCAGACCTTCAGCTGCAGATAAGAACAGAGACAGGGAGATAGAGAGTGGGGGAGAGAGAGAGGGAAAATAACAATTAGTCAAATGTTGTGTTAATTGTTGCGGCTTATTGGGGCTCTATTGGGCTTATCTTAATTGCTCGTCAAGTTCCATAAAAAGTTTTTTTATTCTAGTTTTTTTTTTTCTATTTTTTGCTGCTCAGTTAGCGTACACTGCACAAAAGCATTGGGGCTAATGGAAGCACATTAACTATGGGCAGCAGTTTGTCATCTTATATGATTATGATATATGAGAAAAAATACATGGAATTTTAGGTGTTTGTTAAGCGCAGTAAAATAATATTTTAAAAATTAAAATAAAAAATTAAATGAAAAAATAAATTAATAAAGTTTTAAAAATTAAACAGAAAAATGAAAAGGTTAAATTAAATAAATAAATAGAATAAATTTTAAATAAATAAATTTTAAATAAAAACAAAAAATATTTAAAACTATTATATAAAATAAATTGAACAAATATTTCTAAAAATTGCAATTGATTAAAACAAAAATGTTAAAAAAAAATACAATAAAATTCATAAAAATCTCGAAAATTAATTTGGATTTAATTTTCGCTTGTCTCCTGTATATAAACATATTATGCTAATCCGAAAACTCAACTACCGATATCTGCTTTAGATATTTAAAAATTATAATCAATATATTTTTAAAAATTTAGTATTTAATTTAATATTTACACAGATCTCAGAGTGAGATATAAACAAATGATTTACAAATTTTATGAATTTATAAAATTATTTTTAAATATATAATAAAGAATAAAAATTAATAGATATATAGAACTTTCAACAATATTCAACATTTTTATATATATATTTACTCTTTTTAGATAGAAGCGTTTGAAGATATATAACATAAATAGTTAAGAATTTAATTTAAAAAATTGAACTGGAAATAAATGTAGAAATTCAGAATACTGAATTTAAAATAAGTTGAGGAAGATACAACTACGCGCTCCTGTAAAGTATATTTAATATTAAACTTCAATTTGTATCTTCATTATATTATATTAACTTATATTATAATATATATTATATTAAATTATATTATAATATAAATTATATAAATAACATTTTATGTCACACAAATTTCAAATACAATCACCAAAATTAAAAATTCAATTCAAAAAACTTTCCACAGTAATTAAAAACAAAAACCATAAAAAATAAATAGCCTACAAAACCGTAATAAACAAATTTAAAATAATACGCATAATAATAAATTAAAGTACTCATATTAAACACTTCATTTGCATACCCGAGCTTTCACATTAAAAACAAAAATATAAAAAACAAAAAAAATCCATAAAAAAAAAACAAATTAAATAAATCACAGAACATTCGATATTTGATCGCATTTGACTCGATGTCAGACATCGATTCGTTCTTTTCTCTTCTTCTGAAATATCTTGTTTTTTATGGATGCTCCACAGCAGGTGCTATAAAACAAGCTCACCTGGGCTGTTTGTCAATTAAGTTATTTTAATAATATTAATTGAACATTTGTTAAAAATGAATTCTGTTTTCAAAGCCTTCGACAATGTCAAGTAGAGTATATTTATTTACCAAAACACTTTGCTTGATTTTTTCTTACTAGGTAAATGAATTTTTGTTGATTTTTTTAATTTTTTTTATTTTTGTTTTTGGTTTTTGTTGTTTTTTTTGTATGTTTTATCAGCAACGGCGGCGGCAAGTGAAACTAAACTGAAACTGAATCGAAACGAGTCGCCGTCGCAGTTGGAGTTGTCGACGCTGCCAGGTTAGATAAGATTGTGCGTCTGAAAAACCTGACTGGCTCCGTGCATAAGCGAGCAGCACACAGTAGTAAGCGAGCACACAGACAGAGGCACACTCACACACACACACACACACACACAGTTCGCTCAGAGAGATACACACACACAGATACAGGGGCAGCCATAGAAAATGCAACTGGTAGCTAAAAGCGAACTAAACGGCAGTCAGGCAGTCAGTCAGTCAGTTAGGCAAGCCTTGGACTCGGTAGCTGTAGACGAGAGCTGAGATGAGACCCGAACAGCGACCCGATGCGACCCGCTCAACCGAGTGGTTACTGGATTTACGCAACAGGAGCTGCGGCAGCTTCTTGCTAGCTGCTCTCTGCGAAACGTGATCATTGCCTCAAAGGCGACTCGATGTGGCGGAACAAGTTAGAAACAATGATAATGACAATAATAATAACGAATTCGAATACAATGAAAATGTGACAAAGCAGAAGAAACAGTAATGACAATTTTGATGGCAATAATATTGATAATTTAATTGTCTATAATAAAGTAGAATCAATAATAAAGTGGAATAGAATAGGATTGTCGAGGGAATGTAGAAGTACTAGTAGCAGCAATAATAATGATGATGACAATAATGGCATGGAGTATGGTACTTGATGTAATATCAAGAAATGAAATAAATGATAATGAGAATAAATATTTAAAAAAATCAAGAATAATAAATTTAAAGAAATTGAGAACTAATATAGAAAACAATATCAATGCTAATGACAATGATTATGATTAATTTATTGAAATTGATAAAAATTATTATAATCAGACCAAAAAAATATATGAGCAAAAGCAATGCTGATGATAATTCCATAGAGTATGGTGATGATAATGACAATGACAATGAAATTAATACTAAATATCAAAATCAAATAATGAATGACGCAGAATTCTATCATAAAAAGATACAAAATATTATACAATTAGATAACTATGTCAATGATAATGAAAATTACAATAATAATGAAGAAGAGTAAGTATAACATTGTAAACTCTAGCAGCTAATAAGAGAGAAGAATGAAGAATAATGATGATAATGATGTTAACAATAATAATGAAAGAGAGCAAGTCTAACATTGTAAAATCCTGCTAATGTTAAGTGGGTAGAATGAAAAATAATATGGATAATGATATTGACAATAAAAATGAAGTAGAGTTGGTATAACATTGTAAACTCTAGCAGAAGTAAGAGAGAACATTAATAATGATAATGATATTGACAATAATAATGAAGCAGAACACACTCTGAAAGAACAGATCAAAAAGCATCAGCAATAATTACAATAAGAATGACAATCACATTGACAATAATAATGACAATAATAATGATGATCATATTGTCGATCATAAAACGTAGTAGTTACGTCTTAGGCACATTTAACCAGACGTTTAACCAGACAAACAACAAAATTGCCTCGCAGTCTACGCCCAGGCATCTATCTACCGCCCTCCCGCCCCCCAAGCGCCTCTCTTGGCCCACTCTCCCAGCTCGACTGCTGTGCCATGACAGTTTTGCTTATCATTTGCTGGAAATGTTTTCGACTTGTGACTGTTGCGCCTTGAAATGAGTTTCCACAACGTGATTTTTAGTTATTCTCTGCTGTTGAGGAGCAGAGCTTACTTTTCCGCCTGTCTGGCATGATAAGCGAATAGTGCTGGAAGTGCTGCATCATTGAGAGCTGGGCCAGAGTTCTCTTGGTCTGGGCCACGTATCGCTGGCCCCTCGGACCGAGCCCAGAATTCAGCTGTTGTGTTCTGCTGTCACTTTGGATCTGTGCAAACTAAGATAGATAGTTTATAGCGCCGCCTGATTAGAGCTGACGCATGTGCAATATCCACAGATAAACAAGTGGGCAATTTATTTATCATTGCCAACTTGATTTGACTAAAGTGAAACCCGAAGTGAAATTGAGGTAGCCAAAATTGATTTATCAATTGCTTTCCTGGAAAAACTTGATTGAACCATTGTAAACTGCTGATAAATAATATTCAAGTGAAGTTGTAGTCTTTAAGCTTCATTAACGTTCGACATGAAAAATTATCTTGCCATAAAAATGGTTAAAGTCTTAAGTGAAAATTATTGATAGTTTTATAGATTGGGTTTAAGAGTCAAAAAAAAATATACACAAAAAAATAGTTGTAAGTTTCAAACATAAAAATAACAAAAATAAAATATAACAAGTAAGAGTGCTCTAGTCGAGACTGCTCGACTAGGGGATACCCTGAGCCCTGTGAAGAGCCAAATATCAAATCATTCTACGATTTTGTATGCATACATACAAACAACACATACACACATACATATGCACGCACGCATAAGCGCGCGCTCTGCCAACTGCGCAGTTGACGCAGCGACTGCGCTTGGGCAGCAATGTGGGCATTACAATGGGAACTTAATTGTTTAATAACTTTCCTTAGCGAGGGACTAAGTGCATCAAACTTTCACAACTTATTTATGACATTCATATGTGTGTATGTGCCAAAGCACAAGTCTCTAGTATTTGATTTGCGCTTTTTACAAATAGGGGGCTATGGGGGGCGAATGGGGCGTGGCATCCAAAATCTAACGATAACGTTATCTCCGTATTCATTACACGCAACTACACAGCAAGTTTGAAGTCTTTAGCTCAAACGATACACAAACTATGCCTTAAAAACTTATTTTCGATAAGCATTAAAATCGATAACATTACAACAAAAATAGTTATCGTTCATACGAAATAAACTTGACCTGCGCGTGCTATCCACGGACCCAACGAAAAAAAATTCAAGTCTCTAGCTTGTCTAGATGCTTCAATCGACGCGTTCAAACATACGGACGGACGGACAGACGGACAGACAGACGGACAGGGCTAAATCGACTCAGCTCGTCGCCCTGATCAAGAATATATATACTTTGTGGGGTCTGACACGCCTCCTTCTGCCTGTTACATACATTTAACAAAACCATTATACCCTGATTTCCCATTTTCAATGGGCTCAGGGTATAAATATATATAGAATTATTTTCCATACAAAAAATAAATATTTAAATTCAACATTAATATATACAAAACAAATTTATGAAAACAAAAATATTTAAAATAAAAAAAATCAGAGTTTTATTTCAATTAATTGTAATAAGTATAATACAAAAAATATTTGTTATATATTTCGGGTAATGTTGAAGAGTAGAGCTTTCGTATAATGTATACAATATTTTTTAATAATTTACATATTATTTTTATATTTTTTATACATTAAATATCTCGAAAATAAACATGAAAAATAATTTTTAAAAAAATATTAGTTTAGAAGAAAATATTAACTTTTTCATTTTATCAAGTTTAATTTAACTTGTATTTATAGTCGTAAAAATATTTAAATGAAATTCTTGTTAAAGATATTTTTGTGATTGTTTTTCTAAGTCAAGCCGTAAGATTGAGTGAAATGAATCGAAACTTTATGCAAATCATATCTGCAACCAATGCAAGACAATCTTCAATTATTATACACAATATTCATAAGTATAAGTATTTTATTTACTTTTCAAAAAGTTTTCTTTCTGTCATAGAAATAATTTCTATAAGATCTCAACTTAATCTTTCAGTATTCTATACTTTTGCACCTATTTCCCATGACACTTCCGACTGCTTATCCGACTGCCCCTCATTCATACGCCCCATAAGCAGCTCTAGCATTTCCCACTAATTCCAAGTGAACTAAACAGCCTCACAGCTCATATATCACACCTCAGTCGCAGCGACACGTAGCCTCCAAATACAGAAACAACAAAAAATTTAACTCGTTTTGGGGGATTTTCGTTGACGTATTTAATTTTATTTATTTCTGTATTTTTCTCTTTTTTCTTTTTTGTACTAGGTTTATAGTCTTGCTGCTTCGCTTATGCATTTATGACTGGGGCTCGGTGTCTGTTTAGCTGTCTAAACTGTCCGAACTGTCGAGCGGTCGGCCCTCCGACCAGCCGTCCCTGCATACAGTCCTATATGTCTGTGTACAATGCGATCCAGCGATTCATTATCTTTGGAAACATCGGCACTTTTGAAACGTCAAGCCAAATAAGAAAAACAAATAAAATTAATGTAAATAATGGACATCATCAGCAAAATGCGAAGTCGACAACGTTGCACGTACGAGAAAGAGAGAGAGAAAGGCAAAGAGCGAGTGCTGTGTACTTTCAGATACAATATTGAGATACAGATACACACACACACACACACACACACAGACTGAGACGCGAAACGTTTGCGCAAACGGTTGCCCAGCAAATGAAGCCAAAGGCTTAAATGTGTGTATACATGCATACAATAAAAAAAGTATATGAGATACAGCAACAATAACAACAACAACAACAACAACGACAACTACTGGCAAAGAAAATAAAAGATATCGAGGAGCAATTTGGCTGCCACTTTTCGCTGCCTGCTCTGGGCCCGAGAGCTCTGGGTCTGGGTCTGGCCCTGTCTTTGGTCTCTGGCTCTTTGTGTAAACAGAGACCAGCAGACGCGTATACCCAGTGGAAAAAGGTTCAAAGCAGTTGATAAAAAATACACACACACACACACACACACACAGCTGTGGGCAACACACACACACACACACACATGCGCAGAGGGATTTAATATTTGTATAGAAACGAGACGAAGTTTTGTCCAAGAGACGCTCTTAGCGTACTACTTCAGTTTGCTTACAACAACAACAACAATAATACACACACAGAGCCACAACAACAACAAACAACACACGACAAGAAAGGGTCAGTGTGTGAACGTGTGTGTGTGTGTGTCTTCAGTTTTAATCCCTTCGGGCCAGGCTCGGTGTCTCTCGGCAAAGGTAGCTAATAATCAACGAAAAAAATATACTTAAAAAAAACTAAAAGAAAATAATAATAAAAAACACTTAAGAACTGAACAATCGAGCTTGCACAACTGCAAAATACTCGCTAGGAAATCAAAATAGAATTGGAAAGACTAAAGAATGAAGTTTATGAACAAGAAATTATAAATTTTTTTTTTTTCATATTTTAATTAATTTCTAAAAAATTAGATAAAATATATTTGAAGCTAAAAATTGATTTACATATAGGTCAGAATATATTTAAATATTAAATGATATATATTATTATAATTTTCCTGATTCCTGACACTCAGTTCGAAGTTTCTTCCTCTAGGTCTATGGCTAAAGCCGACTTATGTTGGCTACTCTTCCAATAATATTCCACTGCTATGATTAAGCAGTAAATGGAAAATGCTTTACCAATGAAATGTTATCCGAATTTTGATCTTCAACTTTTCTTTTCTTTAGATATATTATAAGCCTAAGAAAACGCATCAAATATCTTTAATTTACACTAGCTCTCAGGTTGTTCTTAGATCTTCTATATATCATCATATATCTTTCTCTATGCAACTCCCTAATGACACAACAAACTTAACTGCCCACCAATATACCCCTCTTCTCGCACTCTGAACCAGAAAAACAGAAAAAAGCAGAAAAAAAGTAAAAGCAAAAAACGCAACAAGTTGTAATTATAGTCGGTTGCGTTTGCGTTAATCTGGACAACCCTTTTCGCTGGCTGGCTGCGTCCAGCTCTTCTTCTTCTTCTTCTGCTTCTTCTTCAGATAATCGTCGAGGCTATTAAAATCTCTAGGCGCTTGTTTAGTTTTCCAACCTGAAGCCGGCTTACCTGGCTCCTCGAGCGTTGTCTATAATTTTCTTGATTAATATCTATGCAACTAGATACACTTGTGTGTGTGTGTGTGTGAGGAGAGTTGTGCGAGTGCAGTGTATGTGTGTGTGTGTTGTGTGTAAGTGCGCGTTCATTAATTTAAAAGCTTTGCTAATTCAACAGGCATCTGGGATGCGTTTCTGCTAATGAAGTTTTATGCGTTCGCAATGCAGCTGCGGCTGAGATCGGCTCCAGCGAATTACTAAGGTTGTTCGCCTTAATTGAAAAGCATCATTTATAATTGCAATGGGAAGAGGAACAGCTACAGAACTAGACTAGAATTGATGGACGCGATTTTGGGTCTAAACAGAACTAGTTTTGGTGGGAAGAAAGTTTAAGGAAATTGAAGAAGATTTAGTTTTTTTTTATAAGAAATGCAGAACAAGACTAGACTAGAACCAAAAAATATATAATAACATTAAGTTTTTTTTTTAAATAACAGATTTTATTTCGTATTTCTGTAATAATAATGCTAATGATAATAATATTGGTATTATTGTAAAAGATACGCCTTATGTAAAGCAATCCAAACACATTTTCCTTGCTTATAGAGATTACGTAAAAATGGATATTTGAATAGAAGATTTAGACAGCACTATTCTTAAGTATATGAATAATAAAGTTTTATTTCTGAAAAAATTAACGTAATAAAATATGAATCATGCACCTGGTAAACTGAGACTTAAATAATAATAAAGTTTTAGTATTCATGTATTATTATTTTTTTCAACTACAAAACTTTATCTGTGCTTGTAAAACTAATATATATGAAAATATAATAAAATATATACTATATAAGAAAGAAAGATATGTATAATTTATCTAAAATACCATCTCCTCCACTATTATCACTCTGATATAACAAAAAAAATCTTTAAAATATTCTCAAATTTGTAATTCACTCTAAAAAAAAAACTCCAAAATAGTTTTAATCTACTTATTTATGAATTTTTCATTACTTTTACTAAGAAAGACCAAATGCATCTCTCTTTATAAGTCCCGAATTTACGAGTTTACCTGGGAGGGTAAGAAAGCAAAGCAATTCCGATCAGCTCAGTCCACTTCATACGCATTGACTCTACCATTTTTCTATGTCGTTAAGCTGTTTAATCCTCTTAGCTCGATCGTATTTTACGCTTCTTACGACTCTCGTGCCTCGGCCCAATAGAGTTCTTAGGGTCTTTTGTGCGCAGACTGTCAATAACTCATAATCAGAGATGCTACTTGAGATCGTATGGATCTATTGATGAGCATAATCCCAGTCTGTTAACGATTCCAATTGAGCTCTTCCCACTGGAACTCATATTGTAATTGGGCGCATTAAATTTCATCATCGAAAACTATCGAAAAAGCTCGACTGGATGTTGGAGTATTAAACACGTGCCAAATGGGCGTGTCGCAGCTGTTTTCGTTAGCCTTTTATGGCCAATTGTACGGGCCATTGTTTGTTTTATGGTACCAGCATATTAAATGCTTTTGCCTTTTGTCTAACAAAACTTTTAAACGCTTTTAATTTGTTTTTTGTTTCGATTTTAATTAATTTCGCCTTTTTATTGAGCTTTATTTTTAGCCATTTCCCTACTGCGGGCAACCGTTGCACTAATATCAAATTTGATAGCGCCTCTAAGAGGAATGAAAAAACCCACCCAGAAACACACCGAATGCAATAAAGTTTTATGAACCTATTCTTATGCTAAAATGTAGGAACCGAGAGCACAAACCGAATTGCCTATAAACAAACAATGATGAAAATTCAGTTCGGCTCCAGTCGAGCGAGACAAAAGCCAATGGCTCTATACGGACCCACCGAATGGAGCCACAGAGAATCGAGACTGTGAGAGCGCGGGAGGCGTTTTTCAAAAAAAAAAAAAAATGTAAAAAAAAACTATAACTAAAGCATTTAAAAGAAATCAAAGCACAAAAAGATGCTGGAGCGATGTAGATGCAAGAGCCAGATGACGACGCTGATGATGGTAGAGGGTACCTCAAACCCCAAACCCCAAACCCCAAACCTCAAACTCCAAACCCCAAACCCCAAGCTTCAACAGAAGCTTGCGGCAATTGCGTTTCCTCTTTGGACACACGTTCTGAACAATTAAAGCGCGCGGCAAGCCAAGCTGGCAACGGCCAAGACGACGACGACGACGACGTCGACCAAGTCCAAAAAAAACCGGATTCAAATTGAGCACGACGAGAGCTGCTGAAACCCAGGCTGAGAGCCCACTGGCCACTGGCACTGGCTACAAGTGAACTGGTTTACAGACAGTAAAAAATGAGAAGAAAAAAAAGCAGAAAAAACAGAAAAAAATTCCAAGCTAAAAACCTTCGAGCTGGAGCCCAGCCAGAGCCGAGCGCCAGGCCGCCTGTCAATGGAACGCAGCCCAGGCAGGCAGTCAGCCAGTCCGCCAGTCAGGCAGTCCGCCAGGCACCACACTGAGTTCGGTGGCAATGACAGTGGCACATGCAGTTGTAGTGGAAGCCGCCGCCAGTCGCCCAAAAACCGCCAACTGTGGCGGAGCCTCCAACGTTGACTTACAGACAGCTAAATGTATGAGTGTATATGTGTATGTGTTTGTGTGTGTTTGTGTGTGTGTGTGTGCTTGGAGCAGGTTTTAGCAGTTAACGTAGTTTTTATTTTTTTTTTTTTTTTTTATTTACTTTGCTACTCGCTACAGTTGCGTCTCTCTCTCTCTCTCTCTCTCTCTCTCGCTTTGCCGCTCGCTCTCTTAGAGCCCACTCGCTACTCGCTGTGATTTGCTTTTGGCCATAGCGAAAATCAAAAGAAAATAATTAGCTAGACCCTAAAAAAACACACACACACACAAACACAGAATTTCAACTGCGGAATTTTTTGTGGAATCTTTGGAGCTTGTTTTTTGGTAAATTTTTTGTGTCGCTTTTGTAGGGGGTGTTGCCCGCTGCTTGGGGCGTGTTGCTTACCTGTAAACAATTTTGATGGCTGTGCGAAGAGCGCCTGAGGCTCTTTCAAGCTCGGCTTGGCCAGTATATTCCAGGTATTTTTGGTCGGATTATATATTTTGAACAAGTTTTAGTTTATTTAGTTTTTGTTTTCTCGTATCTTTCTTTAGGCACTTTGGTGTTTCAACTTTTTCTGACGATTTCTAGAAGCAAACGATTGGGCATTAGATATATGCATAAAGGTGTATGTGTATATTCCTATGATTTGGAAGTTTAGATAACATTTCGTATTGCATATGCGGGCTTGCAAAATGTATTCATTGAGTTTAGATACACGCAGCACAGTTCACACACACTCACACGCACACACACACGGAGATATATAAATGTATCTACAGCTGTATGCGCGACACAATCACGGCACGATCAGTCGCGCGCGGTCGCGGGTGTAACGGGAGCAACAGCAACGGCAGCAGCAGCAGCAGCAGAAGCAGCAGCAGCAGCAGCAGCGGCAGCGGCTACCACAAACCACGTAGAAGACAACAACAAAAAACACACAGAGACAAAAACAAAAGCAAACCACGTACGAAAGCGCACGATTGAGCCGACAAGCCAAGCGAAACGAAACGAACGAAACGAACCGAGCCCGAAGCCGTAGCTGAGGCTGAAGCCGAAGTCGAAGTCGAAGCAACCGAGCGAACGCACGAACGAGCCAAGCAACAAACGAGATACGGCAGCTGAAATGTGTTTTTCTACATTTTGTTTGAAATAGGAGCTGAAGCCAGTGCAGCTACCAATTCGCTCCTCAAGTAGTCCCAAACTCTACCCACACACGCACACACACACAGCCCCACATACAACCACGCACACACACACACACAGATGCGCGCGCGCGACGACACGCCACTGAAAAGCGCTTTTCAGCGAGCGAGGGTGAGCGGGAGACGGCGTTGGCGACACTGCAACAAGTTCACTGTGCCTGCATTTTTCCCCCAACAAATGCACGCACACACACACTATCACACACTCGCACACACTCTCACACACACACTCATATATACGTACACAATTGCACTGTGTGTTCAACGATGCACGATCCGCGCGCAGGTGCGTCAACTACGATCAACTCTCGAAGACTAATCCAACATTGCCGAACGCGCAGTCGTCGTCGTGGCTGATGCAAAGCAAGAGAGAGAGAGCCTATTGGGAGAGCGCTGGCTGAGAGGGTGAGCCACAACGAGTAGCGAGAGAGAAGCAGCCAAGTAAGAAAACCTCAGCAGCAACAACAACAATAAGCAACTGGCAAGCCAAGTAACCAACCGACCGCCAGTCGCACGCTGCGGACAGACAGACAGCCCCACTCAGCGGACAGACAGACAGAGACGAGCAGACAGAGAGACAGACACGGAACGTGCATACGTACGACGAGTTATTGTCAGTTAGAGAGCTACCTGTTTACCGACTGCTTACCGTTTTCGAGGGTAGAGGAGCGCAAGCGCGCGGGTTGCCAGACTGCAGTCAGCCAGCCGAACAAAGCACTCAGCTCAGCTCAGCTCTGCTCCGCTCCGCTCCGCTTCGGTCCGTTTCCAATCGGCGCGGGAGTAACTGCGGTGGCCGCTTGCGGCTTTTTGTATAAGTATAACCTGCCTACACAGACTATATAGAGTAGGGTATCATTTGAGCGAAGTAAAGCATGATATTTAGAGCACTTTTGGTAGTATAAACTCGTATATAAAATAATATTTGTGAACACCATATTCGTATTATTGGCTATACGGTGTCAGTTTAAGTACTTTAAAATGGATTTAAATACATTTGAAGAGTTGAAAGAAGATAAGATAAATAAATAGATAACACAAGTGGCATGTGAAATAATATATATGCTTTTACTATTATATTATGACCTATAAGGTCTAAGTTGAGGTATTTGAAAAGTTGGAGAACTAAACAGATTAGATAAATATATAAAATATCAGTTTAGGGTATGAGCAAACTTAGATAAATTGTTCGATTGCTCTGTAGAAATAATCCCAGCTGATGTGTAGTTTTCTGCATTATATACACAGTGTGCTATACTTTATGCTTTATTGGTATTATTCAGGGGTTATTATTAGTTAATAATTAGCTCACTGTGTTTGTGGTGGAGAAAACTTCCCCTCAGCTGGGATTACGAATAGTTTGCAATGATTTCATATAGAAAAATAAAAATGAACTGTAAGTTATAAAATTATATTATGCATACATACATATATGTATGTATTACTGGAATCTGATTATTTTACATATTTTATTTTATATATTACATAAATATCATTTTATTTTTAGGAATAAATGTCTAACTAAAATGCACTTAAAATTGTTATGGTAAGTCTATAAAAATTATATACTTATATAGACATCAACTATTTAAATATCTACTTCTCCAGAATTCCAACAGGTTGATGAAGCTTCAAACAGTCTGGCAACCTTTTCTCCCTCACAGGGAAAACAACAAAAGGTATGCGGCTGAGTATTAAGAGGAAATAAAATAACACAGTCAGGGTCTTAGTCGAGCTGCCACTGCAGTGTTTGTGGTAGCAGAGAGAAAAAGAGAGAATGAGTGTGTGAGAGGGAGACGGCGAGGAGGGAGTTACGTTTGAGGAAAACGCCCTGATGATGATGCTGCTGATGACGATCATCATCGGCCAAGATGCTGCTGATGATGAAGAACCACCAACTGTTTCAAAAAGTAGCAGAAAGAAAACCCAGAAGAAGAAGAAAAGGACAGCAACTAAAGAATAAGAAAAAAGCGAAAGAGATGCAAAAAAAGGCTCAGGCAGTGGCTGAGAAAAGAAGCGATAATTAAGCCAGTGGCATGGGCTGCACAGTGGAACTAAATTGTTGTTGTTATTGTTGTTGTTGTTGTTGTTGTTGTCAACGCCGTGACTCGAATCAGAGAACAGCGGCAAGTAGTTGCATGTGCCACAAGGTAGAGAGAATAGACACCGTGCTAGAGGCAGGAGCGGGGGCATAGACAGGGCCAGAAAGACACACACACAAAAAAAAAAAAAAAAACAAAAACAAAAACAAACGGTAGCAGTATCATAGGGCGAGCGAATTGTTATGCTAGTCGTTCGCCGCTCGATGCCGGCTGCCGTGTGTGCATATTTCGCAGCTCTTTACGATCCCAAATAAATTACTCAAAATTTGTGTAGAACATGGAGCTAGCCAAGCGTTGAGCGCTGAGCGTCGAGAGTCGTCGGGCTGACAGGTTCATTGATCGCATTCGAAATGCTTCGTTTTCGCTTTAGCCTGACGGATCGAACCCCGCGGGGGTGTGGCAGCAGCGGCTGCTGCACGTTGCAGGTAGGTTGCAGAGTTCGTTGCATCATTGAGCCTAATTAATGATGTTTAGAAGCATTTTCAATGTCCTCAGGCTGTCGGCAATACACGAATGTTACATTTGTCATTAGTTCTTGGGATAGGCTTTGGAATGATAATTCTCATAGGACTAACTCTGTAATATTATATCACAATACGATTTAAAAACATTGTTTTAGCTATATAATGAATATACGGATTACGTTCATCTGGCTTAGTTTGTATATGTATGAGATTAGGTTTTCAATATTTTCTTTTTAATCCAGATTAACAATTCTCCTCAAACTTGTGTGGGTGGATAGGATTGAATTAAAAATCTTGTATTTGATAGGCTGACCTGTGCCATTAATAGTTTTAAACTCTGAATCGATCATCCATCTTTGAGTCAGTTACTGCGTTATTGAAACGGATAGCTCGTTATTCTACCAGTCCGTCATTTAGTTAGTTCAAAGCCCAGTAACGAGCTCGAGTTGATCAAACCAGAAATTAACCAACCAACTAACTAATCAGTCATTCAAATAATATCTTAGCCTCAATCAATTAATCCATCATTCGATAGCTTAAAATCAATATCCTACAATTAAATAGTTTAGTAGATTGACTGGTATCACAGCTAGTATCTTTCAGTCAGTCGATCAAAAAATAATATAATTTCTATAAAATAGATTATCAACGAATTGGACGTCAATCAGTCAATCAGAGTAAATTATTTTATATACATATATAATATTTTGTATTATAGCATAATTATCAGATATTTTTCCTTCGATTTCCAGTTGCTGTAAAGTTTATAAATTTCAAACAATTCGTACTTTTTTCTTGGTATATTCTTTATTTAATAATTAAAGCTCTTATTTAGTGTTTTTTTATTATATATATTTTCTTTTCGGTATTTTCGTTTAGTATTTTTTGTTAATATTCTTTAATGGTCTGTTGGCTGTCACACTGATCTGTATATATATCTATGTATATATGTATATATGGTATACTAAAAAAGTATTATCTAAACGAATTATAAAATATATTCATGTGTGTGTGTGTGTGTAAGTGTATTTGTGTGTTAAACACTAACAAAAATTTGTTGTATCTCAATATGCCAACACCGATCCACAAAATAAGGGAAATCAGCGCACGTCTAAGATCATATATGTTCGTAAATTCGCATATATGACAAAAGTAACTACTGGATTGTTAAGTATTCAACGTACTCGTAAAGCATTTGCCATATAGACACGAAAACCTGCTGGCAATCCCCAACAACAGAACAGAATATATGTATAACCCAAGCCTATCAATGTTTCATAAAAAAGCTATACAATTATAATATCATAATAAAAATTGTGTCTAACTAATAAAACTCTTATTAATTTGCAAACTTATGTTTCCAATAAGGACGAAAACCGTTTTCACTAATATACATTGAATATTTGACATCTTTCTAATATGAAACAAAACTAAGACAAATATTAAACCTTTTCGATACAGCCCATATATATATATATATATTTAGTACGAGATTTGATGATAGATTTACTATTTTAGGATGATTTTGAAATTGGTCATGAATTTACATAATATTTTTTGCCCCTTTTACTAAAAGTAGAAGTTTTCAATGTTGTAAATATTTTCTCACTGTTTAAGATACCCGTCTAAATTGGATATCCGCTATATACACATAGGTATATATAAGTTGAGCCTCTGAATACCCAAGTGTTTCAATTTGATTAAGTCTAATGAATTTTGTTGTTTTTCTTGTACAATATCTAAGTTTTCTCTATATGCTATATATGCATGTGTATGTGTGTATGTATATGTGTGTGTGTGTATAACAAGACAACCTCACTAAACATAGGCTATAAGCTATTATAATTATATGTGTATATATATGTATATATAACAAGAATACATACCTCTAGGTATGCGTACTTCAAAATAGTTTTAAACCCGATTCGACTGACTGCATAAATTCCATTTCCTTACTAACTATAAAAAACACTGGACTATTCGCTACATAATTTCCTCCTCATCTACATCTGGTTTCTATGTGCTTATGAGCTAGTTTTTGGTAGTACCTAGTACCCGTACTAATGTTGCCGCCCGCCCCGCCCAGGCGTTAACTAATCCATGTAGTAGCTAAAGCTACGACGCTTGCGTCGACTACTGAACGCCGATCGTGAGCGTGTCTTTAACCTTAGTTACCCGGACTTGATCCAGCGATCTATGGAGTATTCCAGTGCGGAAATCCAACTGCAAATAAACGTATATGATAATTCATATTTTAATATAATGTTTGATCTGTATATATGCTGATCAGGTCTGAACTTACCGCTTCTTGTCCATTTCGCTATCGGTGCAGAAATAATAATGACGCAATTTCGCCTCTGGTGGTATTATCTCGAATGAGTTCTTCTTGCCGGACGCATTGGCTGACATCGAGGCCACTTTGTAGCCGTGCAAGCAGGCCATGCCTAGACGACAACACAAATTGATTCGCAAAATTTAATTAATTAGCTGCATGCGTCTGTTGTCTATTTACCTAAAATACCCTGTGAACTCAGAGGGGAAGAGGGTATGATAGAAGCAAGACTTTTTTAGTAAATTGAAATTAATTTCTCATGAAGAACTTTGATTCCTTTGAACTGCATTTTCGAACTATTTTAAATATTTTAAAGTTAATTTCTTTTTTAATTAACTCTTAGAATGATTCAAGAAAAATCTTTTGGTGATTCGAAAAGCATATATTTATGTATAAATTATACAAATATTGAAGTCTTCTCAGATGTTATTTTTTTTTTTTTTTTTTCAGACCATTTGAATTTTAATAAGGGTTTTGTTGCACTAAGAAACTCTCAGATATGTAAAAATTACATCTTTCCTAGCTCAATTGAATATTTGATAATTTTATAAGAGTATTTATGGCAGATAATATTACTTAATTTATTATTAGTTTCGCCTTCATAGACTATACTAGAAGAACTTGTTATCTTTAATAAATTTGAGAAGTTATGATAGATGGAATTCAAAGACAGGGTATATTCAAGTCGATACTTCCGCAGCAAGTTTTTTTTTGGGCTGATCAAGACATTTACTAATTAGGTTTTGCTTACAGGGTATTTTTGGCTATATATATTTTGAAGTAGACTATTTATTCTAGAACAGACTTCTTTTTTATTATGTGGTGACTCACCGAATGCACTTTTGCTATTTGCATCTTGATAAAAATAGAGGCAGGCATCCTTAAGTACACAATAGCGTTTCGACCAGCCGCACCACCTTGAGCCCAATTTGAGCAAATAGCCAAAGCAATCGGGTCGCACAATGCTGCCGGGGCTCTGATACAGGCAGCGCGCACTATAAACAAAGAGAGAGAGGTAGTGAGAAAGAGAAAGAGAGAGAGAGACAGTAATGATCAATTACCTCTTGTCCAGCCACTGATTATCCTGATTGGCCGCCTGGCGCAACAAATTCAACCATCTGTTGGTCAATTCCTCGGAGTCGGCTGCCACATACATGGGTATACCCTCGCCGGAGTCCACCTTGAAGGCGAAGGGCTTGCCTATGTCGAGGGGGCACAAGTCCACAGTATGCTTGGCCATTATCATGGCGCCAACGGGCTGCGAATCCTAAAAAAATTAAATTTTAAATGGGTTTTTAATTGCTTAAAGATACAGATGAATTTTAAGGTTTTCTTATATTTAATATTATAAAATAGGAAAATAAATGCCGATATCATTTAGGTATATGTAGTATATGTATATTAGCTTAGCAAATATGAAATTATTATTGCATAAAATATTATAAATTTTGATTGAAGAAATAAAATTAGTTTATATTCACACTTTCCTAGCTATAAAGAAAAATTGAATTGGAATTATGCTGTGTACCAATTGGATATTTCGCATCTTAAACATGGGCCAATAGTTGATTATGAATGAAACTTTTTCGTTGATATAAATATACGTGATTTTTCTAAAATATATATTTTTATATATATCACATTTATATGTTTATAATATATTCATACTGTATGTGTTTGTATATGGTAATAATATATGCTATAGTATAATAAATTTCTCTAGTTCATCAAATGAAAACATGTTTAAAATATCTATTGAATTATGTTCAATATTTAATATTTCCAATTAAATTACCTATTTAATTGCTATAAAGAAATTTATTTGTATATGGGATATACAAATATTGCATATAATATAATATATATATATAATATAAATTATATAAATGATACACATATATCTCATTAATTAGTTCGAATCTCTTAACTATTTCCTAAATAAATAACTGTAATGAATTTCAAAAACTCACATCTTCCGTCTTGTAGTAGTAGAGACAATTGTCCGGGCGCAGCGAGAACCAGCGTCGCACCCACTTCTTGGCGTTGGGCGCGCCCTTGGCCTGGCCGCTCTGGCGCCACAGATAGCCACTGAAGATGGGCTGGCTGGGTGGCTCCAGCTGCTCGTGCATGAGCACGCCGATGGTGCGCGCCACTTGGAGCTCCAGTTTCTCGCAGCCATCATGCGCTATCTTGACCACCTCGGTGTGATGCTTGTCCAGCACCTGAACGCCATTTACCGATATGATGATGTCGCCCACCTCCAGGCCGGAGCTCTCCGCCGGAGTCTCTGGCTCAATGGCAGCGACGACCACGGGCTTGGAGCCATGTATGCGAAAGCCAAACTCACCCGAATCGCTCTTGACCACAACCGTTTTGTCGACGCCTGCCAGAGAGATAAACATATATAAATACATTGATATAATATAGACAGTGCGTAAGTCTCGTAATCCCATTTATATATATCTCTGCTAGAAATGATTTGTGTGGTTTTATTTCCGGAGACATTACCGTGCGCCCCGTTGCTGAGCGTTGTTATGACGAAACTCTCCCGTGCCCATACCAAGAGCATTAGCTTCAAGACCTCCTCAAGTTTACGCCGTATCGAGTCCGGCGCCGAGTTCGATGCTATTAGTTCTGTGGCATTTGGAAAATACGATGTGAGCCCATGTGAACTGCGAGATCTTCACTTTTTTGTTTACCCACCAATCATTTGCTTTGATTATTTTGTAAATAAAAACTTTTTTGTATTTCTTGAGTAAAGATGATCAACGATCAGTGATCGACGATCGACTCTCGCCTTGAACACTCGGAAACAGTCTGAATTTTCGGGTGCCCAAATAATTTGCACTTTTCACATTTGATAACCGCGAGCTCCGATCGCAGAAAACGGTTCGCTCCGACGCCTCGCATGGGCACACAACAAAGCACGCACCGCAACTATTTTCGATAACAGAATCAAACATAAAAAACTATTTTTTACGCTTTTTTAATGATTTTTTTTTGCTTTTTCGTCTGCCAACTGCCGGTCATGAAAAGCAGCAGTGAAGAGCACTGGCGACCCACTATCATGAGGAAAACACGCACCAACAGGTGTGCTTGGGAAGCCGAAACTTGAATACTCTTGCTTAGGTGTGAGCGTGTCAAACAGAGAGATTAGATTGAATATTGGATAGAATTTTAATTTTTTCAGCTCAACTGTTGTTGATAATTTAATAATAAAAAAATTATTAAAATTAAAAATTAATAATATCAGTAAATAAAATATCGGATAACGGATATTATAATCTTAATATGGGAAATTTATCTGAAATACGTTAATATCAGAAAATAAATCTGTTTGACCTGGGAGATTAGATAGAATATTAGATATAATATTTATATTTTCAGCTCAATTGTTATTGATCATTTAACGGATATTATAATCTAAATATGGGAAATCTATCATAAAGTAACTCTATGGCGATCATGCGTTGCATATTCGTAATACCCGTTAGTTAAAGCATAAGAATTGCTCTCTCTCCTTCTCTCTCGCTCTCTTGCTCTCTTTAGCACTCAACGCGCACGTTGCGCCAAATATAGAAAACACATACAGGGTGCTCCCTCTACTTACGGAAATTGTTGTGCTTCTGGCGATGATACATCTCGAGTGTGCAGCGACGCTGAACGAGTCGATGCAAGATCACCTGGTACTTGGCATGGAAGCCCTTCTCCGACTCGGTAGAGGCGCGACGCTCACGGGAACGATCTGTAGATGAAAAGGGGTTAGAAACTGAAAGGGTTTGAGGTAGAGTTGTTAAACTTACCGAAGCACTGATGATCCAGTTGTGTCCAGAGATCGTCGTCGGTTAGGCGCGTATAGCGACCCGCATCGTAGTGACCCTTATAGATAATATGCTGGCTCTGTTCCGTATTGATGTCGGGCAGAACGCAGGGACTGGAGCCAGCGGGTCGCAGTATCGGAGTATTGGGTAGACTAGGCGCTCGACCACGTTCCTCACTCTGCAAGTAAGTGGATATGTTGGCATATACTCCATATCTCTCCCTCTCCCTCTCTGTTCCTTACCTTAGCTCTTATGTTCTCCTGCCTGGTCTTGTAGTGCCTGCCGCGCTCGCCATGGTAGCGCTCCTCGGACCGAAAGCGTTTGTCCATTTTCTTGTACAGCCGCTGGGTGGTCTTCGTGGTCACCGGGGAGTCGGCGAAGTCGGAGGGCGGCTTCACAATGTCCGCCTCCTGCTCGATGTAGGGTATGGACTCCACGGAGTCGCCCGCCAGCTCACCGACTGGCTTGCCCTCCATCTCCTTGCCGCAGTGCAGGCAGTGGCTCTGATCCGCGCTGGCCGCATTGCCGTCGGCCTCGCTGTAGAAGACCGAGTCGGAGCCGGGCGACACGGAGCGCAGCGACTCAATGGACTTTGCCTTGAGCTGCCCAGCCTCGGAGGCGGATTTGCTGGCGGGCAGAGCAGCCGCCGGCTGCTTGGGCGACAGCAGCGCTGTGGGCGTGGCACAGCTGTGTGGCTTTCGCACAATCGGATGCGGCGGCTGCTCCTGCAGCGTGGCTGTGCCCGTGGAGGAGGCGGATGTGGTTGTTGTAGTGATTACTGTGGTAGCAGGTGCAGCTGCTCCTCCTCCTGCTCCTGCTGGTGCCGTTGCTGGTACGGCTGCTGCTGCTGCCTTCATGATGCTCGTCATGCTCGCATCCAGCAGCAGCTCCGTGTCGCCGCTGACGCTGCTCAGGCCGTAGATGGTGGGCGTGGCACGGGCGCGCCGAGCGGCCGCCGCAGCCAGCACATCCTCCCTGGAGCTCTTGCGCAGCTGTCGTCGTATCTTAGGACGGAAACGTTTCATCTTGCTGGGGCTGCCGCCGCCGCCACCCTCCAGGATGCCGGCGCTGTGCTGCTCCGGCGACTGGGCCTTGGCGGCGCCCTGGGGCTTCTTGATGGGACTGGTGAGGGCGCGCATGTTCTCCTTCTCGATGTCCAGCTTCATGCTGGTCTTGCGCCGTTTGCGCTCGTCGTCCTGGCGCTGGCGGCGCGCCTTGCAGCTGGGCGTCACCTCCTGCTCCTCGTCGTCCTCCTCGTGCGGGCTCTCGTAGTAGCCGGAGGAGGAGTAGCGCACCTCGCTGCGCTCGTCCTCCGATATGGACTCCGGCTTGGGCTTCTGCGGCGTCATCTCAGCCGCGCTCACCTTCATCTGGCCGCTGTGAGCGCTGCTCACGGTCTGCGGCTCGGACTCCTTGGCGGAGGATTTGATCACCTGACCGGGCGACACCTGGCAGCTGCCCGAGGAAGCAGTGCTGCTGATGGAGTGCGAGGGCGACTTCCGGGTGAGCTCCGTGGCCGAGCCCAACGGGGACTTGAGCTGCGCCGCTGTTGCCTTAGCAGGAGGCTTCTCGTCGTGCTGCAGCAGATCCTCGCGCATGGAGTAGAGCGAGCTGGCGCTCTCGAACGAGCTGCCCGCGTGCGTCTTCTCCAGCTGCGAGCTCTGCGTGGACACTACAAGAGAGAGGGATTGCGGGCATCAAAAGGAGACACATATAGACATGGATATAGACAGCTAAAGCATTGCGGGCAAGGCGTTCGTCAAGCAACAACAACAAACTAGAGAGAGATTTGGATGTGTTTGGATGATGAGCTAAGGCTAAATGAGGCTAGACTAGAGGCTAGAGGCTAGAGGCTAGAGTAGGCGACAAGCATGAGAGGCGTTTACGGATGAGCACTGACTGGGTCCGTGTACACGACATAGGCATTCAAGGATGAGGACGTCACACACACACAGAGAGACACACACAGACACAATACTTGTTAGCCCCAAACCTGGCACTTGCGTCGTCGACGAGGAGCTAGTCGTGGTCGGCGGAGTCTTAATACCTGGAGTGCGCTTCGAGTTGTCCGTGCAGGTGGCATACTCATCTGTGTTGGTGCTGCACTCGGAGATGTCGGCGCTGCGCGCGTAGTCCGCGCCGGCGGGCAGGAACGAGGCGTCCGAGTGGCTAGGCGGGGGTGAGAGGAGGTTAGATTGGGAATACTCGGACTGGGCAGAGAGGGCAACCAACCGCTGCTTGGGCACGCCGGCCACGTACATCAGCTGGCGGGCGTCGGGCACGGAGCCGCGTGAGACCATGCTGCGCTTGGGCAGCGGCGAGCTGGTCGTCGAGGGCGTCACGGCGATCGCGGGCATGAGGATCGGCTGAGTGGGCGCCGGGGCAGGCTTGGCGGATGCGGATGTGGATGTGGGCGTGGGCGCCTTTATGATCTTGGGCAGTGTCTGGAGGCCATAGGTGGGGCTCTATGAACAGAGAGAGAGAGAGAGAGAAATCAAGAGCTGCAGGCGGATTCTGGGTCCAGGTACTCACCAGTTCCTCTAGCTCCAGGGCGTCCGTGTCCACGGAGCTGCGCTGCTGGTGCTGCAGCAGCAGATTCTTGCGCTTGGACGAGGGCGTCAACAGCAGGTTGGAGCTGTAGGAGCCGTCGGAGATGTCCCGCTGCTCGGCGGTTAGCACGGTCACCTGCGACTCGTTCCAGATGCCGTCGGAGTGATCGCGCGTGTTGTCGTTGGCCAGCGAGTCCGAGGACGGGTAGGTGGAGACGTTGGCCAGCAGCAGCTCGTCGCGGCAGGGGCTGGCCGGCGTGGAGGGCAGGCGCAGGCCGGGCGCGGATCCTACAGTTGTTACGGCCGTATAGTCGTCGTCCAGGCTGACCGACCGCTTGCGGAACTGGGTGCGCTTGTCGAGGACTTCCGAGGCGGCCGGCTCCAGCTTGCAGCCGCAGGGGGTTATGTTCTCGTAGAGCGGCTCGTCGTCGTCTGCCTGGTGCTGTTCGGAGTCGGGCTCGTGCTCTGGGTGCAGATGCTGCTCACCAGCTTCCTCCTCCTCGTCCTCCCCCTCCTCGTCGTCGTCCTCCTCCTCCTCCTCCTCGTCTTCGCTGTGTCCAGCCTCAGCTCTTCTGGGCTCAATCTCGACCGGCTCCCGCTTGGGCTTGGGCAGCGTCAGGGCAGCCGCCTGGGCCAGGCGCTGCTGCTGCATCTTGCGCATTGCGATCTCCGCCTTGTGCTGCTTACGGTGCTTCAGCTGCTGCTTGGGACTGGGCTTGGGCGAGACGTGCGGCTTGAAGTCAATGAAGATCTCCTGCTCGTCCCTGGGCGAGGGCACGTCCGCAAAGCAGCTGACCTTGTCGCGGTGCCGGAACGAGCTGCGCGGCCCGAAGCCATCGATCAGCTTCTCCGTCTGCCCGTAGACGGGCATCGACTGCCGGCGTAGGTCGTCCCGCCGGAAGGGCGACTCCTCCATGGGCAGCATGGACATGCGGCGCTGTTGGGCGGCGGCCATCACCTGGTCCACGCACACCTCCGAACTGTAGCTCTCCGTCTCGTGCGCCCGCACGTCCTCCTCCTCCTCCTCGTCATCGTAGTACTCCTCCGCCGGCTCGTCGTCGTTCTTGCAGTACTCGCTGGGAGGCGGCAGCAGGTGGGGCCGTGTGAAGTCCAGCGGCACGCTGTCCGTCATCAGCTCGGCGCACTCCGTGATGTGCTTGCACACGTCGTGGCTGTGCAGCGCATCCGCATGCCTGGGCAGGCTGTTCGAGTAGTAGTCCGTCTCGGTGCGGGCGTGCGACGTGCAGGCGCGCCGCGGCAGGCTGTTGCTCTCGTAGTCGAAGCTCTCGTTGAGCGCCAGCGCAGCCGCATTCACGTTCACGTACTCCACGCTCTGCTCCCCGCGCCCGCGACTCAAGTGCTCCATGCCCAGGCCGTAGCTGTGCGCGTCCAGCAGCGGCGGCGGCGGCTTGTAGTACATGATGTTGTTCTGGGCATCGGACAATGTTTGCAACGGCACCACGTCCTGGGACTGGGTGCGATATATCAATTCGTGCGGATAGACGGAGCTGAAGGTGGATAAGGGAATATATATATAGAAAATAAAGTAAGATAAGTCTGCCCGACTAGGACTCTGTTACTTAACAGATGTTAACAAAAATTTGATGCTTGGCAATTTAGTAGAAATACATTCACATATTGGTTATATGAATATATATATTAGCTATATGACTATATAGATTGGAGTCCGATATTGAAAATATAGCCAAAATCAAAATTTAATGAATTATACACGAATTTATATGCAAAATTTGGAGACTCTAGCTGAAAAGATGTAGGAGATATAATTTTATAGCTGCATTTTGATAAGGTTTTTAATCGATATCTTAAACAATATAATAGTTATCGATTTTTCTAAACAAACATCAATAAATTTCATGTCTCTAGCTCTTGTAGGACTCTAAGTATAAGTATATATAACTGCTTTTTGATAATGTTTTATTTCCGATAACATAAAAATGGGAGTTTTTTTTAAACAAATTTAATCTGCGGGAATCGTTATTGATCTTTTGGAGCAAAAGTGATCTGCGAATGCTTTCAAGGGACTTTCAAAACAAATTTCAAATCTCTACCTCTTGTAGGTTCTGAGATCGACGAATAGACGGATAAGAGGAAATGTCTATCTATATATCTATATCTCTGCTGGTCAAGAATATGTATATATCAATCCAGCCTTCAAGAATATATATACTTTATGAAGTCTGCCTGATTTGCCCTTTTCAATGGGTCCAGGATTTGTCTTAACGGGACTATTCATCCCAGACATTTATAACACATTTTCACATACCCCTGCTGATACTGATGCATCAGATCCTTGCCATTGGGTATCTCCGACAGACTCTTGGTCAGCTTCTTGCCGTTCTGCAGGCCATTGGTCTGGGCGCCCTGGGACATGACCTTGATGCGATGTGGTGCCCGTGGACTGAAGGCGAGCATCTGCGAGTTGGAGAGACCCTCCCGTCGGGCTGCCACGTCCGTCTGCGTAGCTTGCGTTTTCATGGCATTGCGGAACTTTTTCTCCACAATCAGAACCTCGGGACTGGGCGGTGGCAGCGCCACTGGCAGTGGCTGTGGTATAATCAAGCCCAGCATGTTGTCTAGGGATAGTGCGAGCCTCGGATTAGTAAAGTTTAACCAGGGAATTGAATCAAACTCACCTGGCAGCTGCTGATGCAGGTGAATGGGCGCATGATGATGCTGACACGGCTTCAGCTGCACTTGAGCTGGCAGCCAAGTCTTGGGCAGAGTTGAGCTTTGCAGTGGTTGTTGTTGTTGCAGTGGTTGTTGTTGCTGTTGTGGTTGTTGTTGCGTGAGCACGGGCTGCAGTGTCTCGTACATGGAACCCGTGGCAATGATGGGCTTCTTGCCACCAATCAAACGCTCCTGACTGCGAGCGCTTTTCAAGCGACCCGAGGAACGAAAGCCCGCATTGACAGTGTCGAAGCTGGTCAGAGTATGAGATCGAGCGAAGCTCACGTGCTTAGTTCTGTGTGAGAGAGAGAGAGGGAGTTAACAATGGATTGAGGAGATTAATTTTTTTTTTTTTAGTCTATTTAAAGATTTATAAGGGGTTTCATTTCATTTGGAGAACTTTTAATTCTTAAAAGTTTATCTCTAGAATCACCTGGGATGGCCAGGCTGTTGTTGTTGCGGGTGGTGCTGGTGGTGATGGTGCTGCTGCTGCTGTTGCTGCTGTGGCATCGGCATGGTGGCGTATGTGGGGCAGTGATACGAGCTGTGGAACAGAACACAGACCAAGGGAACTATTAGCGAACACATAAAACTCATGCTCATGGGGCATATAACAAACATAGCTCTCTTCTTCTTCTTCTTTTTGTTCATTAGTCACGTGCAGACACATAGCGTTTTATCAAAACATAAATATAAAAAAAATATATAAATATATATATATTAATATATATTTTATTTAGCGCACTTTTTAAAACGTTTCTCTTAAGTAATCGTTATTAAATTTTAGTTTTTAAGTTTAGTTTTCGTTTATCACTTTACATACCAAACATTTACATTAGCGATTTGATTGGTGTGTGATGTTGGTGGTGTAGGATGTGGTGGAGCGCAAAGCTCGACATAATAATTCCGTAGCAAAACATCCTGGTAAAAGGATTCAAGTGGTGCTGTACAACAAGTTGCCCTTTTTACACATTTTGTTCATTTAGTTATTGGATTGGTTTCAATTGTTTAATTGGTTTTTAGTCGGTTTTTTTTTTTGGTTTTTGGTTTGGTTTTGGTTTGGTTCAGAGAGAAGTGGGGAAGGTGAATGAATAACGAAAAGTATATAGGAAATATATTTTACAGCTTCTTTCGATTTGATTTTGAATTTGATTTGGGGGAGATTCGCAATTGCAGAGATATTTCAGTGTGGTTTACAGAAAGCGACAGAACTGGGAAAGCAAAAAGCGTTTGGGTTTTTTTTCTTGCAAAGATGATATGCAGGTTGTTGTTGTTGTTGCTGTTGTTGCATTGGAATAGTTTGGAGCAAGCATTGCAAGCATTTTACATAGAATGTATAGATAGATAGAGAGAGAGAGAGAGAGAGAGAGAGAGAGAGAGAGAGAGCGAGAGAGCGAAAGAGCGAGAGCGAGCGAGCGAGCGATACTACGGATAGTGCGACAGTCAAGTTAAGCATGATCTCTAGCGACAGTTTGACATAGCATTTACAATATGGTTTTGGCTGGGAGTTCGAACGGCAGCTACGTTTCCCTGTTAGACTCATACCTCGAATCCGTCTGGTAGTCGCCGTTGTTGTTCATCTGCGCCGATTGCCCGATCCAGTTGTAGCGGCCACCCAGGTCCGGTTCACTGGACTTGCCAGTGCTCAAAATCGATGCCGGTTGACGGCGAAAATAGGAACTATCCAATTCGTGCGTGTCCGTATAGTTGTTGTGATAGCTGAAAAGGGGAAACACTCAATGAAAGGTCTACTAAGAGTATTCGATTCAGTAATACTCACCGCGGATACTTCTCGAAGGGCGCGTAGGCAGCCAGATTCTCGTCGGAGGGCACGCGTCTGCCCACGCAGCCGCCAAGGAAGCTGCCCGCCTGTGTCTGGCCGCGGCGCGAGAGGCAGCCAAAGAAACGCTCTCTGCGCGGACGCTGCTCGATGCTATGCAACTGACGATCAGTTAGGCAGTACTATAAGGAAGAGAGAGAGAGAGAGGGAGAGATTAGTGATCTATAATACCCAACTACAAATATCTCTCACCTGTTCTCTTATGTCGCCGCGCGAATAGACGGAGGTGCGAGGCTGCAATTCGGTGGAAAGCGTTTGGCGAAGACGTCGACGACCCGTGTGCTCATCTTCAGAGTCGTAGCTGCGATCCATGTGGCTGGAATAGGTGGCCTGATAGGGATCAGAGATTGGTGTATTGTCAGTGTTCAACTAAAGCTAAGAAACGAAAGTGTGGAAGGCACCAAGTGTGGAGTTTGTGATATCACGCATACGAGGCGTGTAACGTGAAATGTTAATTTGTGTAAGAAATTATTTACATTAAAATGTAAAAAATATAAAAGAAAATGATTTCATAAAATTAAAATTTGTATAAGAGTGTATTCGTTTTATCATTAACACTATGCAGCGTGTGGGCTTATGCTGCGCATACGTAATATTTTCGGAATTTTCAAATATTATATCTTTTCTTTCCTATTCTTTTTTTTAAATATTCAATATTTCCACCTAAATTCCTCTGTTATATTATTACGATTACAGATTAGCTATGCTGGTTCCAGGCAAAAATAATTTTGTATATATATTAATTGTTTTTAAATTTATATTAATACAAATATATTCCTCTTGAAAAAAATTTTAACTAAATTTTTAAATATAATAAAAAATATCATGTAATAATAGAAATATAAAAATTAAAAAAAAAAATTAAAATATAAACAAAAAAAATATTTAATTCCATTATATACATTAATTAATTCTATATATAAATAATTAATAATAATATAAATATATAATTTGAAAAAATATAATAATTATATTTTTATATATTTAAAATTAGTTATTTATTTTGTTACAAGATATTTTCTACTACATTTTTATATTTTTAAAAATATAAATGTATATTCAATATTTGTAGAAATCAATTTTTTATTGTATTTTTTTATTTTTATTTATTTTTTTTTTAATTTTTATAGTTAATAAATAATGAAAAATATTATTTTTATAAATAAATATAAAAAAAAAAATTTTTTTTGTAATTAATTAGTTATATATCTAATATTTGTAAAAATAAATAGTTTATATATATGAAAATAAAAAAATTATTAATATAATTTTATATTTTTTAAAAAATTATTATTTCTATATATTTCAATATGCATTGTAGTATGTTTGTTCGGGGAATAATCAGAAGCTTAATTAAATGCTTATAATACAAAAATAAAATAGAAAATACTAATTTGTTAGTGAGTAAAAACTTAAACCAGTTAACGTAACTTATATTATTATAATCTTATATTATGTATCACAATCCCCACTCTCTAAAGCATCTACAATCCCTGAATCCATACTCTTATGTATATCTAACAAAAACCTTGTCTCTATACAAGACACCATCAGCAGCGATGTCCTGCCTGTAGTTCGCTTTAATCTTTATCTCTTACTCACACCAATTTCGCTCAGTGTTCTTTTTTTGTGCTTGTGCTACCAACCTTGGTGGAGACCTCAATGTTGCCCAATGAGACAGCATGATGTAAACCTGCAAAATGAATTGTTGGTGAATAGCTGCGTTTGTTTCCACTTCTGCTTAGACAAATGAATCACAATAAAATGGCGAGTGTAATTGTATATGTGTGAGTGAGTGTGAGTGTGTGTGTGTGTGTGAGTGTGTGTGTCTGTTAGTGTGTTTGTAGCTGTCTCCCAGCTGACATGTTTATATGTTCAGTCAGTTCAGTGACTCTCAAGGACTTACCAGTGCCTGTGGCCGAGCCAGTGGCAGTTGCTGCTGCTGTGCCACGCAGGGCGATATCCATTTTGGCCCCAAAAATAAATGTTAGCAAACACACACACACACACGCGCACACACACGCACGCACACACCTTCAGCTCCAAGTCAGCTAAGGCTATATATAAACTTTTCGTTGTTGTTGCTGCTGCTGTCAATTGTTGGATATTCACTTTGTCTGCATTTGGAGCTGCTTCAGTTGCTGCTTCAGTTGCTGCTGCTGCTGCAACATCATCATCACGTTGCTGATCATTATCGTCATTATCCGCTGGCTGCGCTGTTCAATATGAATAATTAAAACTGAATTTCTTTCGTTCGTTCGTTGTGCTTGTGCATTGGGCGTTGCAGCAGCAACTCTTGTTTCAGCTGCTGCTGCTGTTGTTTCAGTTGTTTCAGTTGTTGTTGCTGTTGTTGTTGTTATTCCTTCTTTTATAGGGTGTTATTTTCGCTGTATACCCTGCCTTTGCACATCCAGACTCTGGACTTATGCAAGGCAACAGCAATCGATATTCGCACGCAGAGCAAAAGCACACGGAGAGAAATCACTTTTGATTACGTGCGAGAGTTGTGCGTGTGTTTTGGCTGCTAATTGTTGTTGGCCAACGCGTGGCAGCTCCGCTGGCCAGGCTAATGCCTTTTTAATTGTCTGCTGGAAAATTTAGCTAAATTCGCTTGCCACAAAAATCACTTTCGAACCTCCGCCTTTGCGTGCGACGTGTGTGTGTGCGTTTGACTGGCTGACTGAATGACTTGAGCTGCTGCTCCTGCTGCTGGTGCTGCTGCTGCTGGTGCTGAGTGTGCCGCGAATCGAGAGTCGCTGGCTCCGTGCGCCGTGGCGTTGATGCTGGAACTGATGCGATGCGAAGCGATGCTGTGCTGTGTCCAAACAGGATGCTGTCAACGGCCGGAGAGAGAGAGAGAGTAAGAGAGAGCGAGCGAGCGAGCGAGCGAGAGAGCCTTGTGAGAGCGCGCGCGCCTGGAAGCAAAAGGCAAACACAAAACAGATGTTTACGACACCATTCGAGTCCGGGCTGAGGCGAAGGGGCGGGCGCCAGCAGCTACTGGCGGCAGTAAAAGCGCAACAATGAACGGCGCCTGGAAGCAGGCAACGGAGCGTGTGCGTGTGCGCATGGCGACGCGGCAGAGACGCGGCGTCGCTGCCAACGCCGACAGCGAAGACTGCCGCTGCCACTGCCGCAGCTGCTGCTGCTGTGTCAACAAATTCACCGAAACAGACAGTTGGCCAGAACACGGCTAGGCCACGGCACTGAGCAGGCTTTCGGCTGTCAGCTGCCGACCAAAAAAAAAACGAACAAAAATAAACCAAAATTGACGACAATACGGCGTGAAGTTGACTTTGGCGTGCGTCTGTTTTCGCACGCGGACTCCGTTGATGTTGCTGCTGTTACTGCTGCCGCTGCCGCTGCCGCTGCCAACCCCCGTGAAATCAAACGAGCGGAAGCTGAACAAAAGTTCGATGCGAGGCAACGTCGAGCCTGTTATGCTCTTTCGCGCATCTGCAACATGTATTTTCTTACCACCTGATGAAAAACTTTCCGACTCGAAACTTTCCTTTGTTGTTCTTGCGGCATTCACTCCGCCGGTCTTAACGCGGCACTTGACAGCGGACCTACAGCCCATATCAGTTCGTATTCCCTCAAGCATCATATCATTTTTGCCACATGCAGCTCCTCGGCTCTACCTCTTACCTGCTCAATCCTTATCATTTGACTTGATTAACCTATTCAACTTCTTTTCGTACCTAATTAATTAGCTGCCAGGGAAGCCTTGCACTCAATTTATTTTAATTAACACTAATTCTTATAGTCTGTATTTACCTTTATAATATATTCTGTGAGACTTGGGGAAATTTCTTGGTGTTTTAATTATTATTTACATTTTGCTTTGAAAATATTTATATATTCAAGACATAAAGAAATTTATATATAGCTTGAACTTTGACTATATATAAGTTAAATAGAATATAGTTAAAGTAATCAATATATACTAAAGTGGAAATTAATTCAATATTGGGTTCACATATGAACTAAAAAGTATATGTGTCATAATTTTTAATTATTTCCAAATTAAAATTTAAAATAAAGCTTTCATAAAATAATCATTTAGAAAATAAAGGAAACAATGCTTAAATCAAGTACATTTTTGTTTGTTTTATTACTTTTATTTTATTAACTATTTCAGCACTTATTTTTTAAATTTATTTTTTTAAATTATTGTCAGCAGAAATTTCTTGGAATTTAATATTAAACAAAACTTTAAATAAATATAAATAAATAAATAAATTAAAAAAAAAAAGTAAATTGTTGATTTTTGTATTACTATCATTATATTAATTATATTTAAAATATTTTAAAAAATCATATTAAAATTAAAATAATAAACTCAAATTAATTTTTTTTAAAACTTTTAAATAAACTTTTTAAGAATCTACTATCATTATATTAATTATATTTAAAATATTTATTAAAAATCATATTAAAATTTAAAAAAATCAAATACATTTTTTTTTTCTAAATCATTTTAAAAAACTTTTTAAAAATCATTAAAAACTTTTTTATAGATTATTTTAAGCTTAAAATTCTAGGAATTTGAGCATTCAATTTTTATAATTAGATAAAATAAATAAAAACTTAATTTGTAATAAGACATTTTCTTATTAAATACAAATCTTATAAATGATATTATAAATGATATATAATTAAATCATAGACAAGTTTTTATTTGGGTTTGTTGCAACGTAAGATCAAATTATAAATCAAATTAAATTTAAAAAACACAAAAAATAGAGCAAGTCTTCCACAATACTTTATAGAATACTGCCCATATTCTCCTACACATGCCTCAATATATGTTAGATCTCGAATGTAAGTTCTGTTTTACTTGAATCGGTTGACTTAAACACAGACTTACCCATACAACTCAATCAGCAGCTTAACTCGAATTACTTTCTTTTCTATTTACAGCTTTGTCAACTCTAATTAAGCCGTTTTCCCTCTCTCTCACTCGCTCTCCCTCTCTTTCTGTCTTTTTCAAAAAGAGCATCGCTCACTTACCTGACCTCCTCAATTACCTGCACATATATTACTTATCCTTAATTGATTACAAATTTAAACTAAAATCGAAATTGTAAATCGAAATGTCATTTATAAATTTTGCATTAAGATCTCAATTCGACGTGAGAGTTTTACAGCTACAAACTGAATAATTAAAGGCAAATGCTCTGAATTGGGGCTAGAGCCAACACGCAAAATACACACACACAACAGCAGCAGTTACCGTTGCCACTGTTTGTATAGTTGGCACACACACACACATGCATACATATGTCTATATATATACTTGTGTATATCTGGCAAAGTTGTAGAGTCGTAAGGCATTTATATAAATTCTCCGGCTGGCGGCACAAATTGTCTTATGCATTTTAGGCTGGCTTTACGGCTTCGCTCGTCGAAGCTCTCCATGGTCCGTGGGCCACCGTCGCCCGCCCTTTGCCCCTTAGTTAACGGCGCAAATATTGCCGAGCTTAACTGTGCTTTGTGCCCGAGTCAATATCAGGCAAATATTAAGCATACGCACAGTGCGCCAGCATAATGCATGAAAAATTGAGCATGTCATTGACGCCGTCACCCATTGTTGTTGCTGTTGTTGTTGTTGTTGTTATTGTTGTTGTTGTTGCTGTCTCGATTGTTGTTGTTGTTGCTATTGTCGACTGTTTTGCAGTCTAGGCACGTTCCATAACGTTGCCCCGGGCTATATATGTACATATTATAAAACGGAAATGGAGCCTGACTTCAACTTCGCTTTGGGGTCAAAGTTTTTAATCGCCTGGCATTAGAGTTGCCTATGTGTTTGTGTGTGTGTGCATGTGTGTGTGCTTTCACTCACACAAATTGACGCTTTATGTTAATGCCATTAATTAATAAATAAAATATGACATTTGCGTGAACCTTTTTTGGGGCCTAGGATTTTATTAATTTTTAGCACGTAATAAATAAAAGTTGATTGCGGTTTCTGATCCCAAGCTAAGCCCGAGCTGTGAATTTAATTTCCACTCCACTCCATTCCCAAATGAGAGGCAGGCTTTACGATTGACGATTCTCTATTTGCTTTATTAACATTTATCAATGATAAAGAGTTACAAATTCAATTATTAAAGTACAAGTTTTATGCGTGGCCAGCGAGAGGATCTCGCAGCGGCGCCTAGTTCAAAAATTTTCATATCTAATACATTTTGTTGTTAAACTTTTCTTGGAATTTCGTTTAGCTACAATTTTACCTTAAGTTAAATAGTTTTTATTATTATTAGTTATTTATTTATTTTATTTTATTTTTCTTTTGACAAATTGAAATAGTATTTTGTTTCGAGCGTAGATTGGCGCATTTAGATATGCATGAATTATGTGTGAGATTGTTAGAGTGTGTGAGTGTTAGTGTGTGTGTATGTGTGTGTGTGTGTGTGTTTAAATAATTTATGCTAAATTTATGCAAAACTTTTTGCACTGAACACAAATGGCGCAAATTGCGTCGCGCCAAAGGAAAATTAAAAGTTTTTTTTTATTTTTTATAAAATCGTTTACAGTTTTTGAGCAGAATTTATGTGTAATTATGGTTTTTTTTATGACATTTATTTTATAGTAAATTGGCTCTTTATTGCATATTTTGGCAGTTTGTTGTTGTTACTCAAGGCAATATTTAGCGTATCAATGATACCCCTGCAGACCATACTGAATGTCCGTCAATAAATTATCGAACCCGCATTAAATGCTGTCCTCAAAGCTGGCTAAAATATATCACTGTGATAGGAGAGGTGTTAACGCATAGATAGGCCGGAGAGGGAGTAAAACTGTATCCCTTCGCTTTGTTTATGGCTTAAATCAAAAGTGCAAATTGTGTAATCATTTAACACATGTCAATAGAATTTGAATGCAATTGGCTAAATGAGCTGATTGCTTACAGAGTTCAGTTAAATATAAATTATTAAATAAAAATAATTAAATAAATTTTAATATATGGTCTAATTACTTTAGATATCATTTAACTTAAGATGTTGAAGCTTTCATATCTCTTTATCTTCCTGTTTAGCTATTTCAGCAATCATTTAGTTTTAATTGATTTTGATATTTATGCAGACATTCGTCTGTTTGTCTGTTTGTCGCTGTCCACACCAAAAACTTCAAAATTTGTTTATACATATCTAGAATTTACTTTTCAGATATCGCTTCGATGCAAGTTCATATTGCAAAAGTCATTTATTGTGGCAAAACTTTGTTTTTAGTTAGTTAATCAAACTTTAGTGGCCTGAAAACTTTATGTGCGCAGTAAACGACAAAGTCAAGATGTAAAGTCGAGCATTGGAATGGTGTATATGCAGTTTGCTGTTCAAGTTAGGGTCTTTGCTAGTCGATCACTTCAGAAGTGATTACTGCCCACTGTAGATACATATATATATAACATTGATATAATCACATTTATGCGAAACTCTGAACTTGAAGATCGTCATATCTCAAAGAAAAGAACTTTTAAATCGTACATCCTTAGAGTAAACACTGAATAAGCTTAAGTGTATCAAAATATCTTAAATAAAGTCAGAAAACTGCTGAAGAGATGTTGAATAAAATGGTAAATATTTTAATCTATTACATTCATATTCTATATACATACATTAAGATTCCCTGCTTTAACTATGAGTTGAACTATTGTAGTAATATTCCAAAGAAAAGAACTTGTATATCGTAAAGTCTCAAAGAAAAAATGGAATAAAATTGACGATATGTTAAATAAAGACAGAAATCTACTGAAGAGATGTTAAATAAAATCGTAAATCTTTTAATCTATTATATGCATATTATATATACATTAATATCCACTGCTTTAAGTATGAGTTCAACTATATAAAATCGATATGCTTCCACGCCCCATCCCCAACAAAATCAACTTGTGTCTGCAGGGGCATACGATCTTCGGTAATCCGTAGATATTTAGTACAGCTTGTGTTTAGGGCATTCATTAATTTAATGAATAAAAGACTTAGTTTACGTTGAATATAATTGAATTCGTGCCTCATTTAATTGTTGAATTTGCAATTCAAATTAAGTTTCCATTCTTTATTTTCACTTTCCCTAACTGCTTTAAGTATTTGCACACATGTCCCTATTACGCTTAAGTTGGCCTTTAATTAGTTACTTAAATTGTGAATTATCTGCTGCTGTGGCTTAAAATGATGACATCAATGCGATGATATCGATGTCATTGTAATATCTGCTCAATATGCGCTTCATTTAAAATAAGGCTCAATCGCACAACGAATGGCAAATGGCAAAAGTGCTTCGAGTATTTACGCACACGACCTGCATATATATACATATATATCTGAATACATACATATATGTATATGGAATATTTAATTTAAAAATAAAGTACTGAAAGTGTGCCGCCGGCCGTATAATTGCCACGACTCGAGTATATTTCGTATTGGTATCGGTGGATAATTTGTATGTTTGTATTAAAATGGACCATTTAATATGTGTTCGACCTGCTCTGCTGTTTGGCCTCTTTGTTTATTCATTTGTTAATATTTATCTTTCGCCTCTATTTTTTTTTCGTTCTTTCTTTCTTTTGTTGCGTTTTCTTTTGTTATGAAAATGCTTTTTGCCTGGTAGCAAAGTTCATTTAAATACTTTTGTTTTGAGACAATCATAAAGCTTTTCGTCTGCTAACTGTTTGAGTGTGTGTGAGAGAATGTGTATAGGTGTGTGTGTGTTTTATTAATCTTAGTTTATGGTTTAGAAATCGACAAATTCAATGCGCTGAAACCGCACAGAATATCATTGTATATCATAATAGGTTTATAGGCTTTAGAAAATTCATCAATTTGCGATTTTTTTTATGTTTTTTTTGTGGGATTCTTCGACTTGGACTATTTTAGTACGTGCTACTAACTACGACAAAGACTAGAAAGATGTGACAATTCGGAATTCGATTCACGTAACTGGAGTACACTACAAAATAACTGTAAGTCGCCTCGCCCGCCCCTAGACGGAGGTGGTGATTTGCTCCACGAAATGAACGGGACGACTTAGCGATTGGGAACGCTTCAGCCGGCATTGCGGATTGCTTCTGGATGCCTGACAGCTGCTGCCAGCTGCTCCACCTGCTCCTGCTCCTGCTCCAGCTCCAGCGTGGCGACTCTGTCGATGTGGCGTGCGCTGCAATGAGGCGTAGGCGTGCGGCACGTAGATAAACTCACGGGACGGCCCAGCCCCAGCCACGCCTGCCCCATGACGGCAGTTACACTGCTGCGACATGGTCGATAGGCCCTCTGGCACGCTGCGACTGCGTGCCGAACTGCCGCCGCCGCCTCCTGCTCCTCCATACGTGGTCGAGCTGGGGCTGCAAGTACATATGAGTGGCTGCCTGTCCTGAGATCTGCAAATAAACACGTCGACAGCGAGTGAGAGAGGGAGACAGAGAGAGACTCTAGAGAGCTGCTTCAGCTGCATAAATAGCGCAAGTGCAAGTGCAATGATGTTGTTGACATTTTGTTGACGCTGACACGAAGCCGAACAACTAACTACCCATTCGCCTTTCGAGGGCTTCGCGGCATTCGCCACCAGCCAGAAGTTTGGATAATTGAACGTCAGTTACCCGTTAACTAGCCAATCCCCCCGTTACGCCCACCCACTCCATTACCGAAAACCTAATCAAGCCGAATGCAGGCACTCAGCTTCGATTGCCGTCAAGTGCATGCAGTCAGCATGGCTTCAGGATTCATTCATTCATATAATATTTCAAGCACTCGAGTATTATTATCCCAAATTAATTTAACTATTCAATGACTTTTGTATACAAATATTGTAGAAATAAGTATTTTTTGGAAGGTTTATATTTATTATGAATCTCTATGAGTCTCGAAAAGGATTCTTTTGAGGGATTCCTGTAACTTTCTAATTGAATGACTGACTGATTGATTGAGCGACTTACTACTTGACAGTGATTTATGCAGACACTGACTGATGGAGGGATATTGGAGTTCTGATTTAATGATTGACTGACTGATATTCTTACTGATTGACTAATAATTAGTTGATTGACTGATGACTGATCATTGATAGATTGACAGAATGGCATTGATTGATGGAATAAGTTTTTGAGTCAACTTTTGCTTGAACTTATTATTGATTGATGGACAAAATTGATATTAATCTGCTTATAGATTAATTGAATGATTGACTGACTATTTGAGTCACATTTGACTGATTGATTAAATGACTATTGGAGGAACCATTTGACAGATTAATTTAATTATTGGTTGATTGATTAAATTAATAATTGATTGATTGATTAATTGACTAACTGAGAGCCCCTCTGACCGACTATTTGAATTATTGGCAGATTGATCATCAAGTCGATTGACATGGGTGTCTTGTTTCTCATTGACGTTGATTTGCTCTCACTGATTGACTGATTGGCTGATTGATTCTCTCACTTACTCGCTGTGTCTGATTTACTAACACGCTAAGTAATAAGCCAATTAATTGAACAATTGATTCATTGACTAATTGAATGTCTGTCTACTGACTGATTGACGTGAGAATGGTTCGCTAATTAACTGACTGACCAACTAATTGACTTACATCATTTCTGATAAGCGAACAAATTAAACACAGAGAGCAAGGAAAGTGCAATTTGTAAACAAGCAACGTCTTGGGTAGAAAGTGAAGGATGGGCTTTTTTTACATTTCTTACATTTCATGCTACAAATTGATGATAAAGGGAAAAAATTCTACTTTTCATTGAAGCGAGGCGCTGTCAAAATCATGTATCCCAAAGATTTACTAATGAACTTGGCAAAATCTGTCTTAGGTATGTGAACTGCAAGTGAGGTGGGGTTGGGTATTCGAATCTAACGATTATATTTTACTAAAAGGGAACTTTAATATTGCCCGGAGCTGACTAAGAATAACTTGTTTATTTCTTATTTAAATACAAGAAAATCGAATTAGGTTTGTATAACCTTGCTAAAACTCTACAATTTGCATCCATATTATAAGAGAACCCCATTGAAAAATTCCATAAAATTTAAATTTCAAATCTTGCAAATGATGAGTTTAAGAAAGCTAACTTTTAATAGTGTTCGTAATTCTTAAGTCCAAAGAGCTTCGGAAGCTTGGGAAGTATTCGAATTTTACGATATTCAATTAATATATATAAAAGCGAGTTAAATACCACCAAAAGTTAGTTAACTATAACTCGTTTATTCCTTAATAAGATATAAAAAATGATTTTTAAAAATCTTATTTGATTTGTATAATATATACTATTGTATATACTCTATACCCTGCATCCATAACATATGAGAATCCTATTGAATAATTCCATAAAAAATCCATATAAAATCTAGCAAATACTGGTTTAACAAATTCTATTTAACTTCACAGATTTTTAGCTCTATGGAGTATCGCGTCTTCGTCGATCTTACTTACTTGGGAGACTTGCGGCAGCCGAGCTCGTAGGTGCTATGCCAGCTGCAGTACATCTGGCCGTCGCAGCAGTTGTGCTGCTGGATGAAGGAGAGGCTGCGCTGGAGCCGCTTCCCCATCTTGGCGCCGATGCTGCCCTGGCCCAGCTGATAAGGCGGGCGGGCCTGCTGCATGTCCAGATTGTGACAGGCGAGTTGCTGAGGATGCGGATGTGGATGCGGATGAGGATGCGGATGTGGCTGCTGGAGTGAGTGCTGATGCTGATGCGGATGTTGATGCTGATGCTGATGTAAATGCGAATGCGGATGCATATGCTGGACAGGCAGATGATGATGCTGCGGCGGCAGATGCGGCGTGGGCGTGGCATGCGGCTGCTGAAGCATGTGACGTTGACAGTAGTGGGGATTGCTGGCCTGCAGATAAGGCTCCATTTGATTCAGACTAATGCAGCTGCGGCTGAGCAAGTCGGGAGCGGGATAGTCGCCATAGCCATAATCCAGATGCAGGTTCGGCCGATGGTGGCGCGCCGAGGAATGCCGCATCAGCATGGGCGTCGGCAGATGCCCATTGAGATGGCCGCGCTGCTGCTGGTGCTGCTGCTGCTGCTGCTGCTCCTGCGGCTCGCTAATGAAGAAGATGATGATGCCCGAGATAGCAGCCGCCGCAGAGCATATATAATAGCCAGCCCGTCCGTATTTTAGCGAGTAGTCGTTGAGGAACGAGGTGAGGGGCACACTAATCAGCACCGGCACCGACTCTACGCCGCGTATGAAGCCTGCAAAGCAGAAGTTAAGCGAGACATTAAATCAACAGTTAGAGCTGGGGGAACAGGGGAGGAACAGGGAACCTACCCCAGGCCTTTGAGAAGTGCTTCAGCTTGATGCGCTCCAGTGCCAAAATCTTCAGCGAGTACTGAAAGCCGCCCAGGCCGATGCCATACAGCCAGCTGAGTATGCAGAGTCCTTTGTAGCCCATGACAAAGGATAGGAATAGTATGGCCAGCGCAACAATGGCGATAAACAGCTGCAAATAGAACGGAAGTTCGGTTTAATTAAATTTCAACTTAGATATGGGCATCTAGATTGGAGGGCAAACAGAGCTCCCTGTGTGCGCCGCGCGATTTCTGTAAATAAATATTTAATCCCTCCCGCATTTCCGACCCGAGAGCCGAGCCGGACTAGCGAATTCATGGATTATAGAATTTTAATATTTTATATTTTAATGTGACAATTAGTTTGCCGCATTCCAGTGGCGGGCTTGAAATTATAATTTTACACTCATTAAATAGGGTTTCAAATATGAAATGAACTTATAGAGAGCATGCAATGCACATTCATAAGGTTTTGTAAATGAAATAAATAAATGAATCCTCGACAGAAGTCAAATATGTTTCATCTATTTATACCCAAATATGTCTGATGTACTTATTATTCAATCAATCTATCAATCAAAAATAGATTTTAATTCAATTGCTTTAGAATTGATTTTCACTTCGGACTCAATATACCAAGTATGTCTGACAGTCAGTCAATCAATCAATCAACAGATTTTTATTAAATTATATTTCTATTTACAAATTTTGAAAATTTAACAATCTATTCCAAAATGAAGTATTAGTTAATCAGTCAATTAATCAATCAAAAGTTTTTAGTTAATTTTTTTAGTATTGCAATTAATTTTTGCTCCAAATGTTTCTACTAGTCAATCAATCTATCAAAATCATTCAATCTATCTATCAATCAAAAGCTTTAAATATTTTTATTATATTTGAATTTAAATTATACAACAACATATTCCAGTTTGTCTGTCTACTAGTCAATCAGTTAATCAATCAATCACAGTAAGTAATTTGGTCTGTTCTATAGACTTGGTTTTTATTTTGATTTGCTCGAATAGTAACACTAAATTCAAAATTCATCTATCCGTCAATCAGTCATTCATCAGTCATTTATCAGTCATCTATCAATCAATCATAACCTTATTAGCGTTTTTCTATGCTTCGTATTTAATTTATATAAACTTTATAAGCAGACAAATGCCGAAAATGTCTGCTAGTCAATCAGTCAATAAATAACGTTTTTTGGTCTTAGTCTTAATTTTATATCAAATATGTCTATCCATCAGTCATTCAATCAATCAAAAGGTGTTAAGTTAATTTTTTAAATTTAGCTTCATCATTATACAAACTAAACAGTATATTCCAAATGTGCCTATTAGTCAGTCAGTCAATATATCAATCAATCAAAAGGTTTTAAGTCAGACAGTTGACGTTATATTCGAACTTTATGTGGCAGTCATCAATCAATACATATAAGCTTTTAAGTCTACCTGCGAAAGACGAAATAATAAGCTGTAAGTATTGCTTTGGTCAGACATTAGCTTCTATCTCTTTTGTGGTTAGCTATTCAATATACTTATAAATATAAATAAATATGTACCCATATATAAGCAAAAATGCTGCTCTTCGGACACACAGAGCCTTCAATCGGAACAGCAGTCACTCCCAGGAACAAGATATCAATCAAATACTGTACATAACTTACCTGGGCAACAATTTTGGTATTGATCACAAATTGTCGTATGACAAAGCAGCGACGCAGCAGGGCGCCGGCTAGGACCACGCCCAGAGCCATGGAGATGCCCAGGAAGGTTTGCAGCAGCACCAGCTCCTGCACATCCGAGCCCTCCTTGGCAGCGTTGAGGGCCTAGTGGACGAAAGGAAAGCAAAGCTGTAAAATTGACGTTAGCTGAAATTGAATTCCGCTCACCATCAGGAACATGGGCGTGTAGATGCCGAAGGCGGCCACACTGGAAGTCATCAATAGGATCTTGACTGTGGCCGATTTCAGCGATGATATGTCCAGGAATAGGTATCTCGTGGGCGATTCCACCTCGTGCGTTAGTTTGGGCTTCTTCTCGCGCAGCTAAACACAAAAGTCAGTCAACAATGGGTCTGCACATGGCTCGCTCTGTTTCCCTTCCATTTCGCTCACCTTTTTGCGTTGATTTTTGAGGTGCTGGATGGCACGGCGCTGCGGATGGTACAGGGAAGCCGGTCGATACATGAGGCCCATGAAGAAGCTGAGCGCCGTCAGAGCGGCAACGATTTGCAGGCCCAGGCGCCAGCCGGCCTTGCCCACGCCCTCCTTCAGTATGACGGAGAACAAAGCGATGCCGACGCCCTCGCCGGACATGGCCACCATTTCGACGAATTGCCGGCGACGCTTAAAGTAATTGCCCAGCATCACGGTGGAGGCTTCACGCACCATGGAAACGCCGATGCCAAAGACGATGCCTGCCAAGCAAACACAAATGGTAAGCAACACATCCGGCATACAGCTTAAGTATATTCCCCTCCCTCAATCTCCCTCTCTCACTTTCACATACTCACGCAAATATATAGCTTATAGACTTTGTATACGCACCATAGCTAAAAACAACCTGACCGAATTCCGTGGCAAATGATGTGAACAGAATGCCCAGCGGCATCACAAGACCTCCCACAATCGAGAGCAGACGTATGGAGCGTTTCCGGCACAGCGAGACCACAAACGGTATGGCCAGCATCGAGATGGACCAGCTCAGCGCGCCCAAGAGCTCTGCAAAGGAATTTCATAATATAAGTTTCCTTTTGTTTTTGGATATACATGATACAGAAAACATAAAAATTCTTGGGATCTAATTAATTAGATGAACTTGGGCTAGACAACTAATTTTTAATAAAGAAATCTTAATTTCTGATTAAGCGTAATATAAATTAAAATTTCAGATTCAAATTAATATTTGTACATATCTATATTAGTGTACATTCTTTTCAGAATATAGTATTTAATTAATAATTTTTATTATTTTTATTTATTTATTTTTTTATAAATTAATTTTTGCTCATTATTAACAAGTCTCTCGATGTTTATATGTTTCGCTGTCTATTTTTATATATAATGAATATATATATAACTAAATATCTTGGATCTTAACTTTGTCCATGATTCCCTATTGAAGTCATAGCTGGATGGACGGCATCAAACGAATCAATTAAATTAAAAGTTCGTTAAGTAATGTATTTTTGTTCTATCAAATATATAGAGCAACAATTGTGACTTTTGTTGTTCATAAATATATATATATATATATATATATATTTCTGTGGATAATTCATTGGTTTATATATATATATATTTAAATATATAATATATATATATATATATATATATATATATATATATATATATATATATATATATATATATATATATATATATATATATATATATATATATATATATATATAAACCAATGAATTATCCACAGAAAATGAAAACAAAACAGAAAAGTGAATTAATGTCTAACGTAATTTTTTGTGAAATTTTAATCATTAATTTTAGGTCAGCATCAAAAGTTAATTCTTCTAGCAGAATGAAAAGTAAATGAAGAATTTTAAATAAATTTTAACTTGAATTTTGGAGAAACTGGACTTAAACTATGAACAAATGTCCTGCAAAACCTAAAATCTGGCTTAAAAACATTGAGCAAAGTGGACATCATAATATAAATTGAAGAAAAATCTGATTCATATAATTCAGGTATTTTGGTATATTTGAGTAGTTTTAATTTCAATTTAATAGTCAATTCTTATATTAATTATTTATTATTCAAATTCATAATAATATTTTTAACTTCCACCTTTCCCCATACAACTTCTTCCCTTAACCAATTTTAAACATTTCACTCGCAGCCCGTCAACTTTTCACTTTTCTAAAGTTTCCGACTCGTCTTACCTATGCCACTGGTGTTATGCAAATGCTGAACGGCGTAGAAGAGCAACAGGCCGTAGCTGAGCTGGAGGCCCGTGGTGAGGATGTGCACCAGAAAGGAGACGCCGCAGATGATCCAGCCCCAGCCGCCGTCCGGGTAGAAGTACTGCGGCGAGTTGTGAGAGAGTGGAGCAAATGGAGTCAAGAGTTATTCGCTTTGACAGGCAGTTAGAGCTGTAATTGGGGCTGGACGTGCGGCTTACCTGTCGTATGCGTGTCGTGTCCACGCCCGTGCGACGCAGCGCTGGGATATTGCGGTGCAACAAATGGAACTCACGATCGGCCAATGCCGGAAACGCCGAGTCCTCCTCGTCGGTGATGTGGCTGGGATGGAGGGCGGTGTCAAAGCCTGCGGCATGGACAATTGAAAGTTGATTAAATAGAAAACGGCGCAGAGGGGGCTGCAGAGGATGCAGGGGATGCTGGGCAGGCTCATTACTCACCCAAGTAGCAGCCGCCGTTGGGCATAAGTGGCTTAGGAGGCGGTGGGATGCCTCTGTGCTGCTGCTGCTGTTGATGCTGGTGCTGGTGATACCAATTATCGCAAACGCAGAGCTCGGGGGCGTAGTGGGGCGTCGGATTGTAAACATAACAACAGGCATTCAAATTGGGATTGGGATTGGGATTCAGATTGGCATTGCCGGGCGCATACCACCGCAGACTGGAGCTCGGTGGCGGCAGCTCCTGCTCCGGCATGGAGGAGCCCGCACAATGTCGACTGCAGGCCGCATTCCCATAGCTGGGCGCGTGATGGAGCTGCTGCTGTTGCTGCTGCTCGATGGTGGGCAATGTGGCGTAGCTGCCAAAATTGTCACAATGCCGCTTGGCGCTGGCCTGCGCCTGCAGTGGAAAGCGCGTCGGATTCGGCGCATGGCAGTGATGGGTCTGGGTCTGGGCCTGTGACTGGGCCTGCGACTGAGTCTGAGCTGCTGCTGGCTGTGACGGCATTGCTGGCGTTGGCATTTGAGGCTGTTCAGCGGGCAGATTGGAGAGACGCGGACAGGAGACCCACCAGGCCAGCGGCTGGTTGTTAAATCGGCACTCGGCACACAAATATCGTGGTGTGCTGAGCGTGGCAGCCGCCTCCTGCCGTGCCTCTGGGCTGCCTCCAGCTCCAGCTGCTGCGGCTGTGTCTTTTGCTGGCGCTGGTTTGTTGCGGCCTTGTTGCGGATGCGGATGTGGATGTGGATGCGGATGCAGATGCAGTTGCGGTTGTTGCGGCTCGGGATGCTCACAGCTTAGGTTGTATCTTCGTCACAGCGCACATTTGTTGCACAGCACGGAGCTTCTGTGCTTGGTGCGCACCAGACTCGAATATGGCCTCAACTCGGGCTCCCTCTGCTGGAGTTGCTGCTCCTGCTGCTGCTGCTGCTCCTGCTCCTGCTCCTGTTCCAGACTACGACTCTGATTCTGACACGTTTGGCCAACGGGCAGCAATTGGGGACAGCTGCCGTATAGCGCTGATGAGGTATTCGATAGCCGGCGATAGTAAGACAAACGATGCTCCATATCATTGCCAGCATCCAGGGGCGTGGCACGTAGTCGCAGCGTGAGGCGTGGCAAACAGGAGCTGCGGTTCTCTCTATCACTGCAATTGCAATCGCATGTGCACTGGATGACCATTGTACAGTGTTCGCACCGTGTAGTATAGTGTAGCAGTTGTTTTCAGTTCTGTTGTGTTGTGTTGTGTAACCCTCTCTCTCTGTGTGTGTCTCCACTTCAATGCGTAGAGCACATGATTCACGCCGTTGACATTTTCTAGGCCAGCGCCAACCAACTATATCCAGTTGGGCTCAGCTCCGACATTTTGGGTCAACGAAATCGCCTTTTTTTGCTGCTGCTGCTGCTGCTGTTGTCCGCTTCTGTTTTTGGCACTGCAAAAATTGGGAACGTGCACACACATTGCATCAATAAATAAATAAATCAAAATCAATTTGTTTACTTCACGCACACACACACATAATCAAAAACACACACACTCATACACACACATATTTCATATGCATAATTTAATTTGGTGTTTAATTGCGTGAATTTGCCATTTGGCTGCGAGCAATGCGAACAAAACTCGAACTCGAATGGGAGACAAATTGGTGCAGCGGTCACAGTTGGAGAGCCCATTGAATTAGATAGCTTAAAAGCATTTCGGTTAGTGGTTTTTCGAATTCAAGCACTCTCGTGTGCGTTTCATGAAAGAGTTATTATGGCCAAAGCCTTAAAAGCAAGAGTTGTTCAACAAAGCAGCTCAATCAATGAGTGCGTACCTAAAGGGCTAATATTAGTGATATGTATATATTGTATATATATATATATATACAGGTGATTATGAGTAATATACATACATATATGTAAATAAATGCGTGTAGATTATTCATATATACATACATTGCAAACTTTACAGAATGTTTTGCCAGACAATTAAATTTTATTTAAATTCTTAAAAGCATTTGATTTAGCTCCAAGTTTTGTTCTGTTGATAATTCTATGTTTGATTTAGGTAAATTTAAATTTAAATGCTATTCATTGTTAGCTAACATCTGATTTTAGCTTTTAGACTTTCAGCAAACATATAGCATTTACATATTACTTTATACGAGTGTATATATATTATATAAATAGAAGCATTTATTATAAATACTTTGAGACAAAATCTTTCGTATCAATAAAATCAATTGACAATAATAAAATCAATTATATTTATTTTTTATTAAATTATGGGATATATCCAAATTATTTTCGATAATATCATTTAATCACAATTATTTATATGAATAAATGACTGTGCATACTTTTGGGCGTTTTGTTTTAAAGCATTTAATCTTAATAAACAGATTACAAATCATTTAAACATTTAAATCATTTAAATAATTTTAAGTAATTTAAATGATTTAATCTAGCTACAAATAAGAAAAGCCAAAGCGGCATCTGTTGCATTTAAAATATTGTAGAAACCAATTGAATGAGTAGTAAAAAAATCTATATTTAATATTTTTATACTAACTTGTGGAAATAGAGTCTGAGCAAAAAACTGCAACAAATCAAATTGAATGAGAAAAGGAAATTAACCATAAAATCCATTATCTATGCATTTATAATGCAAACTTTATAATTAACTTAATAATTACAATTAATTAATACAATTTGACAAACAAAATTTTTTAATTTATGTAACTTACATGCTTAAATTAATAGTTAATTTAAACACGAAGATGTAAATAAATTAAAAGGTTGATAATAAGGAAACAAAAAAGAAATTAACTAAATAAAAATAAATATATATATACATTTCTATATTATTATATTATTTAAACACTTATATTCCTATATTTATATTTAAGCAATATAAACATTTATTTTTCAGCCAAATATTGCAGTTATTGTATAAGTTTAAATATTGAAAAACCAATTGAGTTCAACAATAAGATTGTAATAAAAAATAAAAAACATTTTCACATAATTTGTATGAAATTGTAGTTCTTATAATGTTGATTCGCATAATGATGTCTGTCATACATATACCACTAAATTTGTTTACTCAATGATTATTAGTAATGATCAATGATCATTATCTATGACAATTCTTGCTATAATTATTATCAACGCAATTGTTTATTACAATTCTGCTTAAAATATTTAATAATACAATTGTTTATAACAATTATACTTAAAATATTTAATATTAATTACCAGAGCCGAAGAGGAGCCCAGCACAGCACAGCACAGTACAGCACAACTGATCAGCAGGAGACAAGAAGAACGACTGAAGGCGCGCTGCAGCAGGCTTCGCCTTATATAGGGCGACTCTCACACTCAGCGTCGAACTCGACTCTTGAGCCTAGCTGTGAGTGAGGTCTTACAGCCGATCAGTGAGTGGACGTTAAGAGTACGTTCTGCAGGTACTAGTAAAAGAGGGACTAATTAGAGAATAAACTGAGTTGTATATTGATAATGAGAACTCCTCATTGACTCGCTTTTGCATTTAATATATTATCATTAAACTAATAGTCAATAGAGCGCATTGAGCATATGTATATGTGTCAAAGCCAAAGGCTATGCGCTCTCTTTATCAATTTTAAAATGGAAATAAATATATTTCAGGAATTCATTATGAATATCTGCATAGTAATTAACGTTAATGCATTGACTGAAAAACCAAGTCGTATCAGCATAATCTCATTAAACTGCCATTTTTTTCTGACACCCTCGAAAGCTGCCAAAAAACACACTCAAATTATCATTTTTTGTGCCTGTGGCATTAATTACGCACCATATTGATGAAAAACGAGTCAGAGTTTCAATTACAATCACAATCACAATCACAGTCCCAGACTGAATACATTAATAAACAAATCTATCATCAAACGTGAAACGATAATAATAACAAGCAACGGAACATGGAAGATCTCTCGCTCAGCGCAGAGTAATTTCCGATTGTAAGTAGCTAAATTAATAAACTGGCGTTGAATTAAACAAACATTGTGCGGGGCGGGGCTGGGGCTCGTTCGGCTGGCAAACGAGGCTCATTCATCTGTGCTCAACGAGGAATCAATCATCACTTATCGACAATCATGGCACACACACAGAAGAGCAAGAGCAACAGCAGCTCTGAGCAGGAGTCCAACTTGTTGAAGTATTTATAGCTCGAGTGCGTCGCATAGTTAACTGGGCTAAAATAAGATAACTGACAAGTGAGCCACATCAATTCAATTTGCGCAATAACCGCTCGGGAATTAGAAGGCGAGAACTTGATTATCGCTCGCAGAGCCCGAGCTGAACTAAGTGGAAAAGGAAATAACAAAAATGACTTTAATGCGAACATTTGCAAATAGTTAATCGAGTTAAAAGTGCACGCCGCAAACAAACAAACAAGCAAGCAAGCAGCACTCAGACGCACGAGTGGGCGTGGCAGTGGGGGCGTTAAGGCCATTATTCGACCGAGGTTTGACTTTGAGAAATTGACCAACTGATTGTTGCAGACAGTTTGGCACTTTTGTTAGTAAAGTTCTCTGTTCGCATTCATAGAGATTTCCCAAAAAACAAACGAAATAGAAAACAAAAAACCAAAAAACAGAGAAAATTTAACAATGAATGTAGGTCACAAATCAATTTCGCATACACTTAGAGAAATCAAGAGTGTCCAAAGTGTTTACAACAAATTAACATAATTTTCAGCAGGAGAAGAAGAAAACTTTTGAGATGATGAATAATTCATGGGATTATGTATTAATATAAATTATTGGATGAATACATGGGATTATATTTAATATATATTATATATTTTGGAATATAATTTATATTTCATGTGTGTATGAAAATCATAAAATTTAAGACAATTTATGTACGTGGCTTTATGGTTGAGTGCAGGCAGTTCTCTTTGAAAGCTAAAAGAATAAAAATGTTTATTCAATTTATGTATGCTAAGATCCAAGTTCTAAAAACTTTTATATGGCCTAAGACATGTCAACAAGAGCGAGAATTTTAAACAGATGCTTAACATATGTTATGCAATATATATATGTATATGTATACATATGTATTTGAAAGAAGGAAGATAGAAAATTCCTAAAAAGTCCAGCAGTGAAACTATTTAAAATAATTCTTAAATTCTGCAACAAATTTTGAATACAAAAAAAAAAAAGGAAAATATGATAATTGAAAATATTTAGAATATATTATTAATTTTAATATGTATAAAATATAGTAAAAAATTTTAAAATAAATTATATATGGGAAAATGAATGTTATAGAATATTATTTATTTAATTATTTACATAATATAGTAATAAATTATATATTCTAAAACTTGTTCTATTATTTTTTTTATATATTGTACAATAATATATGATATTTTTATATTATTGAATAATATGTCTTATTATTATGTATTATTTCATTATTTTTATTTCTTGGAAATAATTTTATTCAATCAAAATTTGTCCCGTTTTTCAATTGATTTGTGGAAATCAAATGATTTTTACATTCAAGCCAATTCTCCAAGTAGATTTCGGCAAGTGCAGCACACAATAATCTCTTTATATTTTAATGACACAAAAAACGGAAATTGCAAATTGAATTTTGAAGCAAACTCGCTTCAGTAATGGCCGACTGCTTCTTCTTCTCCGACTACTTGCTATTGGGCTGTCTTAAAACTTGATTGATTTGTGTTGTTGTTATTTATGGAAGGACAATGTCTTGTATCTGTCTTTTGTAGCCAGAGACGATTTCCAGGCTTCGATTAGCCCAGTGTAGCTGGAGCTGGAGCTCTAAAGATGATAAATGATTTGGTTTGCTCAGCTCGACAACAACAGAAACTACAACTAAAACGAGGCGAACCTGCATCAAGCTGCATTTGGGGCTGGGCAAGTGCAACACCTACCAAAGCAAACAGCATCAATTTCAAGCGCTTCATCCTCTGGGGGTGTGTGTGTATGTGTTTGTGTGTGTGTGAGTGTGTCCCACTATTCCATTTTTATGGCCTCACATAACGATTTGGCCGACAACAGCAAAAAGGAACTTTTTACAATGCACAACGGCGCATTTAAATTGATTGTAAGCAAGCGAGAAGCAAAACAGGAAGCAGCCAGCGAACAGCCAACATCAATCAAAACGCATTGTGCCCGAGCGCCCACGTTAAGCATACAGCGGGGAGCTACACCACCGGGGCACCACCGCACGAAGCCAGCTTAAATCGAGCCACCCAACCAACCCATCCGCCCGCCCACTACCTGTGGAAGCATAAAATTCAAGAATAGCAGAAGGAGCACCAACAGCAGCAGCTGCAGTAGCAATAGCAGCTGCTGGAGCAGCTACAACCAATACATAAAGACATCCTACTCTGGGCCCAAACGCTTCCTTCACAGCGTACATAAAGGAATGCCAAAAGTCCCATAACTACGAAATACCTGCACAAGCTGCTTACACGCAGCCTAGAGATGGCAACGTGATGCGAAATCTTAAATATTTAAAATTAATTAATCTGGCAGACCTGAAATGAGGCTGTGCTATATACATATAGAGAGCATATATATGTATAGTATACTACATATATATATATTTATATATACTTCATATAGTACCTATTTATAACTCAAATAACTCACAAATGTTGATAATCTGAACACTCAAAAGTTTATATATACATACATCACACGGACCTATTCAATATCTTAAGTTTTAAACTCAAGTACAATCTCCAACCAGTGGAAAGTAATACAATGAGTAGAGAGTAATACAATGAAACTTTCAATCAATTCTTTACATATAGATATATAGATATAGACATATATAGATATATAGGTATATAGATGTATAGATATATTCATATACATATATATAGATATATAGATATATAAATATATAAATATATAGCTATGGATATATTGATATATAGATATATATATATGTATTGGAATCATTTTAAATACAATAGATTATGAGAATTTTGTATACAAATTGAAAATAGAAGAATTAGCAGTGCTCGATACTTAAGCTCTCTAAATAGTTCTATTTTCACTCCCATCACAAAGCAATTTTGCCCACTCTGTCATTTAAAGAAACTGAGTTCTGTGTGTAAAATACGTTTAAACTACATATATTCTGTTGTTAATGTATAAAAGTAAAAAATTATTGTATTTATGATTTGCTGAAATTTATTTCATTACTTCACCCCCACCATAATAAATACAATCTCCTAATTGTAGCTGCTATAAACTATAAAGAATCTGCCAAATGTGCTCCTAGTTCCACACACACAACTCAATTTGCAATAGTTTGGTATACCATCCCACTTGGCCACAAGAACCTATAAAATACAGAAATTTATTCAATTATTAAATTGTTCAAATTGCTCAAATATTCTACAATACTTGATACAAATGCAATCATCCTTGTCGCAAAATAGAAAACAACTAAAGCAACAGCATACAACGGGCTTAGGGCTTAAGTGCCATGGCTCGACTTATAACTTTATTTGTATTCGATTTTAAGCACTTAAATAAATAAAATAAAAATAAGTAAAATTTCTACATGAATTTTTATTAGTCTCCGTTGTAAAATTGTTTGTATTTCGATAAATAGCTTAAGCTGAACCAAGCTGAAAATTGTGAGGCTAAAAATCAAATCTTAAGCTAAATTACTCAGACAACAAACAAATTGATAAGCAAATTGAAATTTTAATTTTAAAAAATTATATATTGCATATCAGTGCACATTTATATAAACTTTAATATATTCCCTCTGCCACAGGGCAGAAATTAGTTTGGCAGCAACTCCTGGCCATCAGCTGTTACCACCAAAAACTTTGCTCCGCTGCCAATTGTGGCTGCTGATTAAATTTGGCGTGGAAAATATATGAAAGCATGAAATATGATGTGCATTGCTTGGAGTTGAGCGAGCGTGTAAATGAAATTTCACAATTGAATTGTTTTCATCATTAAAAACTTTTAAAGTAACGAGCCAAAATCGGAGTTCATTGATGTGAATGGCTGAATGTGGTGAGCTTAATACGAGCTTAAACTCTAAAGTAAACCACATAATAGTAAAATAATAAAATAAATATACGAAATGATTGCCAAGCTAACTTTTATAATAATTTCTTATAAGAACTTTTCTTTTGTGTGAAAAACTATGATTTAAATTTGTTCAAAACTTTTGCTATTTATTGTTGTGGTAAAATTCTATTTCATATTTTGTGTGAAAACTGAAATTTTATTTGCTATCAAGCTGAGCTGATGCCCGAAATTTGATTTCATGTCAGCCCCAATGCATCGTCAATTATATAAACCAGCTCCAACTCTAGAATGTGCTACTAAAATTTGTTTAGAATTCGCAGTGAAGCTGAAATCTGAGGCACGAGCTCAGCACATTCACAACTCTGGCCATAAATTCACAATTGGGAAAAAAGAGTAAAATGAAAAGCTTTGGTAATAGTTGCGATTATACCCCATAGCATACGCTCGGTGCGGGTATAAAAATATTTTACGAAAATATTTTTTGTTGGCAGTCGAGTGTAAAATGTTGCACAATTCTCGAGGATGCTTTTTGGTCGCTGGCAGCGGCCGCGGGCAGCGCTTAATGCCAGACAGAGAGACAGACAGACAGCCAGACAGACATCCACATTTCAATAATATCATCATCCTAGATATTATGCTCTGGGGCGGGTGTATTATGATTTTGCTTTATTATGATTTTGTAGCCGTCATTTAGTGGATCGCAGGTCGCAGGCTCAGCGCCCCATTGAAATGTTATATTAAATTGTAAGCGATGTGCAAACTCAAATAACTCACAAATGTTGATAATCTGGACATTCAAAAGTTTACGGGCCACGCCCAGGCGGGCCCTGGGTGGGCGGCGCATCTGTTGACTTAACTGGTCATTGACTTTCGCAACTTTATGATGCACTAAAATTAAATCTACAGCGTGCCGTATAAATATCGTACATCGTGTCTCTGTGCATGTGCATAAAAAGGACAACTTTTATTCGCAGGACACCGAGACGGACGTGTTTGCGGCCAGTCACCAAGCAAAGGTCCTTTTGCTTTTTTCCCTTTGCTGTGTGGGAGGCGTTGCCGAGCCTCAGTCAGAGCCGGAGCCGGAGCCGTAGCCGGAGTCTGAGCCTGGTCAGCTTCTCTCTGGTTTACTCTGCTGATTAAACATATTGCGGCGACGAGCATGTTGCCAAAAAAAATAAAAGGTAATATGTAAGTTACGGCATGTGGAACTCAACTTGCAGATACCTTTTGTATATATTCGGAGGGAGCTTCATTAAGCACACACACACACCTATGCATATACCGAATATAATATATATATAAATACCTAATGTACTTTAGTCATGGAGAGTTTCTATTTTCTATTCATTTTTCCACTTCTATTGTTCGTGAAAAGTTTAATAGTACACAATGTTAATAAAAAGTTTGAATTGAATCGATCAATAAGCACAGATATATAAATACGAGTTATACTTATAAAGGAATAGTAAATAAATATAACATTGTACTCAACAAGTTTATCTGACTTAGCTGTCTTTATCTGTGGTTTACTTTAAACACAATTGCAATTGTAATTAATACCAAGATATACACCCGAAAGTATACATTCCCAAGCACTTGATATACAATATTCTACAAATACTTTGGTTAGAGCTTAGATTGTGTCATTTGAAATCCTCTTTTAGCAACCTAAAAGAGGGTAAGCAAAAGAGCCAAAGCAAAACAGGATAAAAATTAATTACGGAAACCTTGTTCAGCTCTTGCTTATGCCTTAATGAGCAAACCATGTAATATATAGGACTGCAAGTAGAGTTGGCTAAAAGTGAAATCAGCAGCAACACTTGGCATAGCTCACAATACGACTTGCCATGCCAAAAGCAACATATTAAAAATAATTTTAATATATGTTATATATTTATATATAACTCTCATATAATATTTAAGACCCATCAATTACATGTTACAACATTTAAGCCACCCAAACATACTCCCTTTAACTCAATTATGGTATATAGGGTATGATAAAAATACCACAAACAATTTTAAGCCACAAAATTAAATTCACACCGAACGCTTTTCTCTCTCTCTCTCTCTCTCTCTTTACTTCTTTCTCTCTCTTTTTTTTTGAGCAGTGTTTGCTTTGGTGTTGAGATCGTTCTTTTTTCACGCTTTATTTCGGCGAGCTGTCGCAGCACGGGCCCCGTGCCTGGGTGCCAGGTCCTCGGTCTTTGGTCCCTGGCTGCAAGATAATGGATATCATGTTGCCGCTGGGTTTACATTTTAGTTTTACACTTTTCGTTGTAATAAACACATGACAACATGCAGGGCTCCTAGCAGAGTACAAGCCAATAGCTGGAATCTATGGGCAATGGTTCCCAGAAACAAGTTCGCCTTCAAATGAAAGAAGGACGCTTGAAGTTGAGGCAGTTTTAATAAAATAATTTGATCGAAATATATAAACACATTTAATAATAAAATAATTCGATTCACATTGCTTTACCCCAAAATATTTAATCAAAAAAATCCTTGGCATCCCTTTTTAATTAAGTAATTTCCGGCAGATAATTAAATAAATCTGCACGCAGCACTTTGCGAAATTGCGGCGAAAGCGTTTCTCGGAATTCACAGCTAACATATTTTTGCTTATAAGCAAAGTCATTTTTTTTATATATTTCGCCGACTGCTGAAAGGGTACAAATTTTGGATGTCCTTTTGTGTTTGTGTCTCCGTGTGTGTGTGTGTGTGTGTGTGCATGTTAAATTTTCGCACTCCCTGAGGAAAAATAATTCGAATGCCGGCTGGCTACAGAAAATATTAATACTTTTTCATTTACTTTCGGTCTGCGAAGCGTTCCCAAGGTTTTTAGCCAAAAACTTTGCCAACTTGACCAAATATTTTGTTTGTGCCCAAAGTTTTGCGCATATTTTATGTGCAGCACTTGAGCGAGAGTTTTGCGACCTCTCTGAGACGCTGACTAATGGCTTTCGCTGGAACTGCATGAAGTCAAAATGCCAATTGCTCCGGCCCGACGCACGCTTTAAATAATCAAATTAAATGCCAAGTCAAACGTTTGCTAGGCCCCCCAAAGTATGCCGCATTATTTGGGATTTGCGCTTTCTTTGCCACGTGCTATCGGGAGTCCTCCTCCATTAACCTCACTCAGAGAGCCTATCTGCGCGTAATTAGGTTGCCAGCGGAGGCATCGAAGCATTCGGAACCAGAGGCTGGCACCGAGCCACGACCTTAATATTAATATTATTATAAATAAATTTAAAGCCTAAACTTGCTTAGACCTCAAATTTAACACAAACGCACACAAATCCTCCAAAGGCAGACAGATAAAGTGTGGGCGGTGCGGGCGGTGCAGGCGGTGGCTGGGCGATTTGCGGCAGGCGTGAACCACATCATAAAGCGAAAGCTAAACCCTTCTTGGCTGAAAAATGACACTTCCGCAAAAAGGCGACGCCGAACGGAAGGCCTAAAACAACGAAAATTACAAGCACAGCCACTGGACGCAACTGGCTGTGACGGGTGGTGCGCGGTGGTGCGGGGTGCGGCACCGGCGGGTTCTTTGGCTTTGGTTTTGGTCTGGATTTGATTTCCTGACTTGCCTCTGGCCCGGGCCCGACTGCTTTATCAACATCGAAGGCAACTTTGTAAATCGACACGGCCAATTTTATTATTGGGCCCCAACAAAATTTCTTTTGCCCGTATAAATTGACAGCAACCGCCCGCCAACCACACACACACACACACACACACACACACACACACACACACACACACACACACACACACACACACACTCACACACAGCCTCCCACCCACGCACCCATTTCGTGACCCTTTCCCCCGGGCACCCGTCGGAGCCACTTTGTTTGTACGGCTTGCGAGGAATCGAATTAGCATGCAAAATCTTTTGTTTGACTAACAATGTGTCAAAGTGTGTGACGAGCGCGCTTTAGTCTTTGTCGAGGTAAGCCCCACGCCCCACGTCCCACTGCCTTCACCCACCCACTCTTCAACATGGAGCCTTCGGGCCATTAGGCTCGATAAAGTCACAGCCACAGCGCACGCCTCCCTCAGGGCACCGACTGACGAGCCACAATGCTGGTCACCTAAATGGAAACCGCAAAAAGATTTCGCACACAAAGTGAATTATTGCGGAAAACATAACCCTAGGAGAGACAAATGCTTAATTAAGCATTAACCCAGCTGCCGCTGCATAGCAGTAATTCCTCTAATTGGTCACATGGCCACAATATCCATTTAAAACAATGAAAGTGGAGCAGCCTTTCACGGCCTGGTCCTATGGCCAGCTCCGCTGAGTGTGCTCCATAATTTTATCTTTTTACTTTGGCATATGGCAAGCCATAAAAAGTTCAGCTCGAGTTTTGGGGCAGAAGATTCCAAATTATTTTTTATGTTTATTTTACGGCTCATTTCGCATTGTTGAAAGTGCGTGAAATCATAATCGATATGCCCAACACTTCGATATTTACGCCGGAAACTCTTCGATATTCAATGAGCTCGGCTAATGAGCTCCGTTCGCAAACTGTAATAGAATCCATTCGAATTCATATGTGCCCTGAACAACATTGTTAATTAACTGTTTACTCACTGTAACTTAATAATCATTTGCCTATTCCTTAACAGTTCGAGTCCAACTTAAAGCACAGTTCATTCCTTCCAAGGATTGAAGTTTTACAATATCAATGGAAGCTGAAATGAGACAAAAAAACATTTAAATTAATAGGATTTATTTTATTATTTTTAATATTTATTTCATTTAACTTAACTTAGTATTCTGAATTTAATTCTAATGACATTTGCAAATATTCTTTTGAATTTTTGAAAAAAAAAAAACAACTTTATAGAAACTTTGGCAGTGTTTTTTGTTTCTTTTTTTTTTAATAAATATTTATTTAAACTTTGCCAAGTATTTTTTTATGAGTTGGGAATTTCGTAAATATTTTCCTTAAATTGGCACATAATTAAGTTCCCTCTGGAGGCAGTATATGAGGTAATCGCTCTGTGAGAAGGATGTTTATCTTACATGTATTTAATATGTATATGAGAAAGTTCTCTCTCGTGAGAGTTTATAAGGTAATTGGGATTGAAGAAAATTCAGTTTAGGGGCAAGTTCCTTTAAGGAAGAGTATATGAATATACATATATGAGTATATGAGAGAGCTGGATTTTTAAAAGCATTCAGTATTTATTTGACATGAATAATCTGGTGAAATAGGTTAAGAGATAATTGAAATATAAAAAAGTGTGCTTTGTGTTTTACATCATAGAAATACGGGAGTCTATAAGGTAATTGGGATTTGAAAAGATTCGATTTATGACTAACTTTGCTCTAGCCCCAGTTAACAAGGTGTCAAAAAAAAAAAAAAAAATTTTAATTTAATAGAGTTATATGATAGTCCTTAATTCATTCCAGAAAATTCCTAATATGAAAATATATGTACTATAGAGAAACCGATTTACATTAAAATAATAATTAACTTATAGGAATTATTATCTTGCAGTAATTATAACATTACATAACTACTGTAATGTTATGAAAATATCATATATCATATCTTATTTGTATCTTATGAAATTTGTTGCAGCGATTGGTATATGAATAAATTTTGAGAAATGCGAAAGTTGGATCTAGAGCTACTGAATAAAGTATCGTAGAAAATTTAATAAATATCATTGTTCGATTTTCATTTATCATAAATAAAATGTTTCATATAAGAAAATGCGTTCTAGAGTCAGCATATGAAGTAATTGGAGTATGAGAGTGAAGAAACAATGCGTCAATGAAGAAGGTATATGGACCAATTTCTTGCTCGTGACATATGAGTAAGGTTGGCCTATGAAAAGGTTGCCTCTAGAGCAAGATGATTATCATACATCAGTGATTTGCTGCAGGCAAAGAAATATATTTATATGACAACGAGTAGATGTAGGTTAGTAGAAAATGTAGTTCCAGGGTCAGAATATGAGGCAAAATTTGCAATTTTATATCTACAAAGAAACTCTATAAGAAAAGTTGATATTAAATATAAAAAGAAATATATATTGTCTTAAAACAACATGCAATATACTTAATATTATGCCAATACAATGATTATCTATAAATCACAATCGATGTTAAGTTTATACATCTATATCCACATTACACATTTATGTTTAACCATATAAATTGATGGTGAAATAACAGCTTCTGATTTACTGTTAAAGTCAACAGACTTTCCCTAATCTACGCTGAGCATATGAAAAACATTTCTGCCCAAAATCCAGACGTCTAATATTTAATGTTAAACCCCAATTTCACATTCAAATGCAGCGAATGCGAGTGACAAATGTATTTGGGGGCTAAACAGAAACAGAAATTGTAATAGAAAATGATAAATGATATCAATAAATTCCAGAGTGTATATGTTATATATTATATATTATATTTCTTCCGTTTCTTTTTTTTTCAAGCAATAAAGAGTATATTTATCAACATGATTTAGGATCTTTTTTCGCATTAGAATTTTAATGCATATCCAAGGCGACTCTTTCGCAGCTAATTGTTGTAAGTCGGTCTGCTCTTAGGCTACTCTAATCAACTGGCGGTCATAGTTTGCATTGAGGAATAAACAATTTAGTCTGAATATTGTTTGTCATCAATTTCAGCTCGGTCTGAGCGGAGCTACTTAATTAATGTTCGTTTGCTTTGATGATGTCGATGCGGCTGCCAACTACATTGTGTTGACCTTTCTGGCGAGATGCGAAAGCGAATGCAGCTCGCTCCACTGTGGGGGCAGCTTGTAAGTAGTCCAAAGCAACGGCTTGTGCTAAATTAGCAAATGACATAGTCAACATGGCCAACATAGCGGCAGGCGCCAGGCCCATTGCTCATGCCCCCAATGCCCCCAATGCCCCCCCCCCCCTCATGCCTGGTAATCCACAAAACAACGTGCAATGCCGACACCATTTACAGCTGCCCCTCGGCTGCCAGTCAGCCCCCTCTGAGCTGACACGGAACATAATGCCGACGGGCAATGCTCTTTTAAGCACGCAGCTATGAATGGAGCAGGCGCCAGGACGGTGGGCGCGGGCAGTGGGTGCTCTTAGCGCCGCTGTCTAGCGAAAGTGCCTCAAATGCGCGTAACAATAATGATTACACACACACACACACACACACACACACAGAAGCACAGTTATATATATAAACCCTATAAAATGAGAGTTCCCATTGGCAGCTGCTGCCGCGGCACTCATCAAAATGTGACAAAAAAGCAAACAAACAAAGAGATAAACAAAGGGACACTGACAGAGACGTTGGCTGCCTTCACGCAGCTTTCATTAGTCGCAATTTACCTACGAGAGAGGGGGAGAGAAACCTTCCCCTTCCACTACCCCTAGAGCAGCCCATAAACGTACCGCTGATAACTTCTTTACGTCTTGGGTCCAACTGGGCGACGTTTCTCGCTGTTTCCGCCCCGTTCCAAATAAAAATATGCTAAGGCAGCACGAAAAATATTTTAAATTGAAATTCTGTTTATCGCGCTGACGAAATCGTCCAAACAGACCAAAATCCCGCAATCCCCAAGCCCCAAGCTCCAAGCCCCAAAAACCCCTCCAGACCCTCAGCACACATTGCGGCCTGTCATGGCACAGCCTGGCACGGCCTGGCCTGGCCTGGTCTGGCCTGGCTTTGGCTTTGGCTTGACTTGGCCCGGTTGGCCCGGCTTTACTTAGCTTTTTGGGGGTAATTCAATAAAGTGGAAAATGATGCTCATCGTCAACGTAATTTGCTTTCGTGGTTTTGCACAAATCTGCCAAGGAGACCAAACCGACTACAGATATGAGGACTCAGCACTGCTAACGGGGCACTTCAATGCCGTTAATCGGTTCTTCATATCACATCAAACGGGGCCCGAATTGCTGAAACTTGGCCCCATCATCAGCTACAACATAATCTGCAATAACCCACAGCCAAACAGCGCTCGGCTAGAGATGGCAGCGCAAGTGGAGCCCAATGCGACTGTGAGTCCCACACGCGGCAAATGTTTGATCATTACGGAAATATGCTGCAGATAAGTTGAGGCATATTGAAGATTACGTGAGAGAAACTTAAGAAGAACGAGAGAAGAGCTACAGCTAAATCAGTCTGATTCTTTTCACTGGATGTTATTGTAGACATATTGAATGATGACATATGATTTTTGTGATTCTTTAAATCAATTTATAAGAAGAGTAAAGTTAAATTTAAAGGAATATGGAATATATATGTAACATATATTTTATTATTTTCTGTTTTTGTGAGAAATCACTTTTCCTTTTCTAGCAAAATCAATTATGCAGCAAATTATTGCATATTTAAATATAAATTTAGAGATAAATTCCTTAAACATAAAAGCTTTTTACTCAACAATTTGTGGTTAATTCTTTTGCCAGTCTTAATTGAAATAGTTCTTAAAATAAAAATAAAAATAAAAATAAAAATATAATTGCAAGTCTCATTTGCTCTCAAGGCGAAATCTGCGGCTGACAACCAGCACAAAATGTTGCGTAAATCAATTAAGTTGAGTTTTACGAAATTCTTTCAACTTAAGCAAATAACTGAGGGGCAGCGCATTAGCCGAAACTGAGAAAAATGTTTTTAAAACATTTCTTTAGTATACTCTGAAGAGAAGTGGCAATTAATGTTTGTTAAATTTAGCCTCGGACGAAACGAAGACAAAGCGCAATTTAAGCCTGGCGCATGTAAAATTAAACACAAATATGAAATAGATTAATTACGTTGGCAGCTGAGCTGAGCAATCGAGCCCATCTCTAACAGCAGCCGCATTAGCTCTGAGCTAGCGAGCGCATCTCATCAGCCAGTGGCAAGTGGCAAGTGGCGACAGACTCCAACTACACGACTCCCAACTTCCTTCGGCTTCGAGCTGCTGATGATGCCTAAAAGAAAGCAAACCAAAGGCAAACCGAGCCAAAAGCTGAAGCAACATTTACAAAAGGCAGCTGCTGACTGAGTGGCCTCAGTGTGTGTGTGTGAGTGAGTGTGTGTTGGGTGTGTGTTGGTGTGTGTGAGTGAGTGTGAGTGTGTGTTGGGTGTGTGTATGTCGACCCCATTACGTGCCAAAGCACTAAAAACAAGACCAAGCGCCACCACAGGGTGTTTCATTTGCCTTTCACTCGCTCTATGTATGTGTGTGTGTGTGTGTGTGAACCTACAAATATGACTGAGCAGCGCTCGTAAATTTTGTCATATTTTCTCGTCTTTCGCGCTCAACTTTTTCCCTGAATTTGTTGCTGCCGCTGCTGCTGTTGATGTTGATGTTGATGCCTTTTTTTAGGCGCACATTTGCTTGTTAATGCGCCTGACTTTTTGTTTTGTTTCGTTTCGTTTTGCTGTTATTTTATTTTCATTTTATATTTTAGCAGCCCATTAAAAAAAATGCGGCCGCACGCACAGTTTGACATGCACTTTTAATCGATTACAAAGCAGAGCGAACATCAACAGCAACAACAACAATTTTTCTTGGCACACGATTTTCCATAATTTATAAAAAATATTTCTTTCATTACTTTTTTTTTTGGCACACATGCTAAATGGGCGTGAGTCAATGTGTGTGTGAGTGTGTGTATGTGCTCATGTGTGTTGTTGTTGTCTTTTGGAGACTTTTTGCTGCTGCTGCTGCTACTGCTGATGTCTGTGGTGCGATTAAAGTTTATTTTTGCTGCTTTAATTGAATAATAAATTAAGCGAATGGCCCCGACACAAAAGGCCCACAACATCCACACAATATCGGGTAAGTAACGTCAAGTAAAACTGAAGGCCCCCGTGCAGGAGACCCCAGCAACAACTACTGCAGAGATTCCGACGTGCCGAGTGAGTGCCTGGCTGAGTGTGTCTAAGAATTTGAGGTCGTTAGGCTCGCAAATGTCTGGCCACGCATCTAATTAGAAACAAATTCATTTACAGTTCAAATGGCCCCGCCTAAGTAACGGTACGCACGCCGTTTGTCTTCATAATGGCCGAATTGGGAGGAAACATTAGTTTCGTCCATTACACTGCCAAGGGTTAGAGCCACCCTCGCACATGTGCAGCAGAGAAGCAGTTTAGCTGATATGAAAGGTAAGCGAATAGGGAGTGTGTGTTAAGGCTTTTGGCATTGATATTGCAAAAGGTAACAAGTCTTTGTTATGCTTGCGAAATAGTTGGAAACTTTATAGGAGCCGGGTAAAGTACTAGAAATTATATGGAAGCATGGGGCATAAGCAGTTAGAAACTGTATAGAAGAGAGTTGCTCATATTATTAGAAGAAAAGACATTTTTGTTACCATTCAGAAAATAGAGCAATTTGTTTAGCTAAAACTCAGAAAATGGCTTAAGACAAACCATTATTTATATGTCATATGAAATATCCCTCACACAAACCAAGAAAATGTGATCAAACTACAAAAAGAAGAATGCTTTTCGAAGAAGCTGTTGCTATACCCAGAAGTGCTTCATCATAGCAGATCATTATAATATGCCAGATTACTAATTAGTTTCATATATTTTATGAATTCGTTTAAGTTTATAACAATTTAAAATACTATAGTTTAAAATACAAACGAGGGTCTTACAAGTATCAATAATTATCAAAGATATATAGCATAAATCTATTATGAATAAGAACAAACTAGAATAAAAGCTATTGAATAATTTCCCAAGGAAATGACTAAGCAAGCTAGCAGATCTACTAGAAGGACACACAGCTAACATTTAAGCATAATTAAATTGAAATTTATTGTCTTCAATCAATTAGAATTTCCTACATTCTTTAATCTTATTCAAATAGTAACAATTTATTCCACTAATTGTTCCAATTACTCAAACTAAAATAATGGAAATACTTTCAGAAAATTCATTGGCAATAAAAATAAATTCCTTAGCATCTGCAATTCATTTATTGAGATTTGTTCTATTTATAAAATATAAATTGGAAATACTTGGCCCACGGCTAAACATGTTATAAATATTTATACCAAATGTGTTTTCAATTCAATTACCAAAGTTGATATGCAAAAAAGAGAAAGAAAAAGAAAATTGTAAATAAATTTGCAATGCGGGTGAAAAGTTTTACTTGTAACTAGAAAAGTGAGTTATTTTTTATATCAATTTTTTATGCGTGAAACCAAATACAATGTAAGTCGTTAGAAAATGTATAGATAAAGCGAATGACTTGTAGATACGCTGTAAACAAATTTCATTAAGCGAATGACTTGTAGATACTTTGGAAATACATTTTAGTGATTGAATAATCTGTAAGAAATTTGTAAATCTAAATTTAGAAACCTTGCGAATATTTTTATATTTTATTTACGGCTTTAAAAAACCTTTTTAGCTCTTAGTTATTTTCGTCGTCGTGTTTTATATCCTTAATTCCCTCTTAAATGCACGGCATGCAAATATAAACAAATTGCGAGTCTGTGAAAAAAGGATTCTTTGTTTAGTGCTGTCGCTCAGTACATCGTTTGCATATTGCGACACGCTTTGTTACCCCTCGAGGAGAACACCAAGAGACACACTCTCCCACACACATAATACACCCACAAAAAAAATACAAGAAAGAGAATATAAAAAAACAGAAGGAACAAATAAAAAACAGGTAAAAGCTCCAGAGGGCAATGAATACAATAAACAAAATGCGTAAACAAGGCACGAGGAGAGACGCTCAAAGCGAGCATGATTAAAAAGTAAGCAAGAATAATTGCAAAACATTTAAGGACATGCAGCTGAGGAGGAGCAGGAGGAGCAGGAGCAGCGCCAAACAGAAGCCGTAAAGCAAATGAAGTGCATTAGAAAATAAGAAATTAAATTTGGGGCCAAGCCAAAAACCAATTTTCGACACTAATGGAAGCGTTACAAGGGGCGTATGAGTGACGAGCGACGAGCTGGGAGCTACGAGCTGGGCAGACTGCTGCTGAGTGCTGCACATTAACTAGATAACAGATACCCAGATAGACATATCTAAGTATATATTGTATATAGATATATATGTATATACTTGTGAAATGCATAAGCTGCTCAAAGTTTAATCGCTTGACAGCTGAGAGGGAGAGAGAGAGAAGAGCGTGGGTGGGGCAACTCTGGCAGTCTAGCTGGCTGTGTGACAGGCACAATGAAACGCACTAAATCATAACGGATCTGAGGCTATAAACTGCACAAAACGCACAAAAACGCTTCCTGTTGCTCAATACAGAGAGAGAGAGAGAGAGAGAGAGAGAGAGAGAGAGAAGCAGTCGAACTTGAAGGCAAACTCCAGCTAGTTTCGAGCAGTTTCGAGGTTCGAGCGCCGAGCCGAAGGCAGCCAGAGCAGCAAGTGGCTGTCAATGCATTTGGGCAGTGCTTAAGATAAGATGTGGGTCTTTGGAGCTTTACTCTGGCTATGGATGCCATAGGAATACACCCACACACACACACACACACACACGCACACACACTTAAAGTTGACTGTCAAACTTTGTTGAGATTACAGCAGCTGGGCAAGAGATAAAGCAGAAATGCAATTGAGAACAATTTAGATAGCAGGCTAAGGCGGCAAAGCTTGAGCTATAAATGAATGAGTTATTGTTGCGCAACTGTAATAAAGCCAATTAAGGCAATACATTGGTCAAAACATCATAATGCCAAAAAGTTACCCAAATAGGCACATTTATTCGAGCAGAGGCTAACCACAAGCATCTCAATTGGCTGTAAAATATTGGCCAATTTTGCGCACAGATTACAGCAAATACGATTAAGGAGGAGGAGAGAAGAGATTATCGTTGAGAAATGTATGTACTTATTAAGTATATGTATTTAACAATTTCTATATTTTTTTCTTATATATCGACAGTTGGCATTGGCCAAGCGAAGTTGGCAGAAAAGTTTTTAATAAACGTCACAGGGAAAAAACATTTAAAGTTGTGATCTTATATAAATATTTAATAATGCCAATGTTAATCCATTGCAAACTTTTGCAAACAGCGTAAGTGGAGATAAACATTATGAACAAGACTTCAATCAGACTGGGGATTAGAAATGGGTAGGATAAATATTTTATAAAATGCGTAATGCACTGAAGGTGAGAATGCTTTGTGGACTTGTGTAGTATATTTTATATATAAAATATATATTTCTATATAAGGCATAAAATAGAGATGGTCATTTTTATATATTTAGCTGGTTTGAAACTGCAGTTAATACATGAAGTATTTTTTTAAAACATTCTTACAATAAATAGTGTTTTATTACAATATAAATATTAAAAAATCGAAGGATATAAGCTACTATTGCAGCAATCATATATGTAAATATTTAAAAATAAGTTTTTATAAAAAACTCTTTTAACTTTTGAAAAATATTAATTTTTTAAATATTTAAATATATTAAAAAATAATAACATATTTGAATAAATTTACATTTTTAGCTGAGTTTGTTTGGTTATTAAAGAAGTTCCAATAAAATACAAATACATGCAACATTAACTCTTTGTTATGATATACGAAGTATATAATAATATGTATAAATTAATAAATAATAATATATTTAGCTGGTTTTATAATAATAATATAAATTTAACAAACTAAAGCTTTAAAAATCAATATAAAAATATTATAAATTAAAAAAAAATAAACAAAGCACACATAAAAGCGGCCATAATTATCTGATTTTATATAAGAAAAATATTATTAATTTGCATAAGTATATCAACTAATTAAATATGATATTAATGAAATATTCTTATATGTTAGAAAATAATTAAAGCCACTTATATGCTTCACAATTGAAAAGTGTAGAAAATAGTGTAGTAATAGTAATAGTAGTAAGACGAAAACCGATGGGAAACTGATTTCGAATGGTATCAAGAATTTGTGCAAACGTATGTTAAAGCAGGATAAAGGCGGACTACATACAGTGGCGAGCAGAAGTGCGTTTATGTGGATTGATTTTCTTTTTCTTTCTAACTCTTTCAATTCATTTCATTTTTGCTTGCTGCTTTATTCTATATATTTCTTAAGAATTCAATAATGACTTATTTCCTTGCATTGTTTATTTTTATGCGCGATAAAAGTCAATTTTGTGAACATTCACTTACTTTTGCTGCCCGCTGTTTCTGCGCTTGATTAGCAGGAAAATATAATCCCAAGCCATGTCCACCTATTCAACTGTCCAGCTATTTCTATGTTCCTCGTATTGACACATTAATCGTATAAACTAAATATTGTGATTTTATATAATAACATATATCATATGATATTCTTATATTCGAATAAAAACTCTCCCTTATTTTCTTTAAAAAAAATTACTTCTCTTCTTTGACAACATAACTTAGAGAGACAAAAAATGTTTTATGTAGAAAGGTTGCTCTCATAAATAAACTCACATGAATATTTCAAAGCTTTTCATACGGTCTGCCCATTCTACCGTAATTGAAAAGAAAATTCATTTCGAGCTGTAGAACTTTGTGCTATGCTAAATACCCGCACACATGTGAGTGTCATATTTATGGCAACACACCTGGCCGATTTTTATTTTTTGTAGCCATTTCTATGGCATTAGAATTGCGGCAAAATGGTTCACAGCTAGTTTTCCATGGCCTGCGCTCATAGAATAGCACATAAAGGCTTCTATGGAAAAGGTTCGATTCATAAAGTGCGCAATCAACTTTGATTAAAAATTAATATGTTCTGACCGCAAAGTGCAGTCGAGTGGAGCAGCGGCGGTTCGATTCTTTGACAGCTCAGCCAGCTGAATCTAAACCAATTTGTACTCATTTACATTTATATGATTCCTATTTCCATTTCAAGCCTACAATTTCCAATCAATAATTTTCACTGCAATACGAAAAGGAATTTCAAACGGCGAGAAAGGGTTTGCTCCATCCAGCCTCAGGTTAAGCTTCGTTAAATTGAAGTCCCCAACTTGTTGGCAACGGGGAAGGCTCGCAGCCAATGTTTTTCTGCCATTTCGTGCTAAACAAAATGCCTATTTTCATTTCAAATACTTGAATTTGATATCAATGGAATGAATTCAATTTTTCGATTTGTTCTTTGTTATATTCACCAGCGGAATGAACTTGTCAATGAAATTGCCTAGAAATTTCAGCAATGAAAACAAACAAAAAAGGTATCAAAAGACCATGAAATACTCTATAGATTCGTAAAAGAAACTGTGAACAAAAATTGTATCTTTTAAACATTTTTTTTTTATTTATTTATTTTTTATTTAAAATTAACTTTTGTAAATTTGTTCTTTTTTATTTTTAAGGTATTTCTTAGATGCAATACTCTTTTCTCCTCCTATTTTTCATGTATTTACAAAAAATTTATATAATAAACAATCAATTTCCCATCTTACTTATAGAGAATTGTCAAATCCATAACAAAACTCCATCTATTGTATAGGAATACTTAAAATATGGCATATTGTATTTTGTTGTGCAAACAGATGGCTTTGCGCTCTGAGAGTTGGTTCAAGCGGAAAAAGTATGAGTTTCTGCAGGGCAAATGGAAAAACAAATTGCAATATGACAGATGAAAAGTGTGTGTGCACAAACAGTGAAAGAGACAAACAGGTAAACAAGCTGGCGAACACACACAGGTGAGTGAATCGATGGCACTTGAAGCCTCGATTGATTTTTGACAAATTCTCAAATTCTCTTTCAGTTCACGAATTGTTTGCACAGCTGTCGAGTGTCAACAGCGAGCGACGAATTCAAACAAAATCTGAAAAACAAAATCAAAATCAAGCTGAGCTATGCAAATGTCGCACCTCTCCTCAAAACTTCGCCCCATCCCCATCCCCATCCTAAGACAAATTAACCAAAAGTGTGTGTGTGAGAGAGAGACAGTGAAAAAGAGAAACAATGAAATCAACAAACAAAACGTTAATCAAAAGTGAGTGAATGAATATTTTTAATTTGCTCACCTGTCAATGGCTTGCCATAAATGTAAATTTCATAAATGAAGTACGCCAATGCGATGAGAGCTGACAGCTCGAACATAAAGGCCATCAATAACCAAATGCATTTGCAAATGCCAAATGAAACTGCGGTAGCTAAAAAAAACAAAGAAGGACTTCAACTATAAATGCTCGACTAATAGATACTCGGCGCTTAAGGATGAGATGGGTAAATATTTGATATTGAATCAGTTTGATAGGTTCACTTATATAACTTATCGATTGAAGATTGAAGAGGTCCTTGGTTCTACAACAGACCTTTCTATTGATTAGTGGAATAATTATACAGATCCATCAATGCCTTTCTAATTCCTTTCTAAGCTAGAATCCATTTAAGAATTTTTAAGAATCCAGCTTATAAAAAAACTACATCTGAATTGCATCAACATGAATGATGAGTCTACATTAGATCTTGTCTTTAATTTAAGAAAGAATGCTGCAAGCCCATAAAATAAATGTTTTTAGACTCTCTCAGCTCTCGAAAAAGCAATAACCAAATTTTGAGTTAATAACTGTTAACGTTCTCGAGTTAAGTCCAAAAAACATTGTTAAAAATGGAAAACTTCATCACTATGTGAAATCTTCAATCTCCATTCATTGTAGCACTCGTGATAGAACCTTTCATATAAATACTCATACCTTTAAATATTCCTAAAGCCATTTATAGACGCTTATCTCAACTGTTATAACATAAATAATATCCATTTTATCCCATTGGCTGTGTGTCCTATATTTTTTTCGCACAATTTCCAATCGAGACGCGTGCCGTAAAAAATGCAACAGTCGAGCATAAAAAACTCACAAAGGTTATAAAAATTACACAGCTCAGCAGAGCGCATTGAATTGCATTCAGGAATTGGTGTGCAGCTCAGCTCGCCGGCTGCAATTGTAGTTAAGGATACAGATACAATCCCAGAGATACAACAGTTGCAGTTAGAGATGCGATTGGAAATAAGAGCTTACGAGCAACCTTTCATTAATCGTTGAATGACGCGTCCTTCGCTTGGTCCTCTAACTCCATTTATACCACACTATCTCTCCTCCCTCTCTCTCTTTCTCCCTGTCCTTCTCTCTCTTTCTATCTGTCAATTGTTGACGGAGATCTGAGCGCTTCGAAGGGGCACGTCGCTTTCTGTTGCCTTTTCAACTTAGCAGCGGTTTCCTTAACCACTTGCCCCACAACACACAGCTTAATTGAGTGGCACAAATTAAAAGGATTCGATTGAGTTAGCAAAACTTAAATCACATTTAAATTAAAGATAAGCAAACATCGTTTTCAGGGAACTCTCTAAATTAGATTTAGAGATTTGCAGCTTGGCCAATTTCCCTGAGAGTGTGGTGGAATGATGACAAACTCCGGGCTTTAATGATGTTGAGTGTAATTCACTGAGTCAAATTTTAATTTATATTTAAATGACAAAACACTTATTGATTATTATAAACGTTAGATATTTTCAATAACTAAAGGGGCTGCTAAGCAGGAATTATTAGATATAGTAAAAGCTGGGTAACACTCTAGTTTGGAAATGTATCGAAATGGTAAAGAAAACTAAACTTTAGCCCAATGTCTTATACATAAATGGTCACATATATGTACTAAATTCGATAAATATCGATAAACAAAATATTTAAATATTGGTTTCAACATTATAACATTCAACATTATTAATATTCGAGATATGAAACTCTATATATAATCATACATAGATTAAAGCTAAAAACTTCTTTTCAGATTTCGATAAATATTTAATATATATTGATATCAGTATATATCGTATATATATATAGTATATATAGTATATATATATATAGACGATTGATTAATTGATTGGTTGATAGATTGGTAGCAAGATATGTCTGTTTATTGTGTGATATTCAAGCATTGTTTAGTCCTACTCCCACTTCACCGCACAATACTTTCACCTTCATCAACTTCGCGTTAGACAACTCACCCTGACACAAGGTCAAGAGGTCAAGTGACAAAGCAGTTCTCTTTGTCCAGATCTTCAAATCCGATTTCTTTAAACGTTAGCTCTATTACCGCGATTTCAAAGATTCACTTCAGTCACCTAAAGTGGGTTACGCTGATAAATGAAGACGGACTGAATGAGTGGAGAGTGCAGCGCTCTCTGTCTTCGTTTTACGCGAATTGCTGCAAACAGAAGTCAAGGAACTTCAACTGCAACTTCAGCATTTGAGCCATTTGGCCGTTGGCGCCATATTCCGCTAAAAGATTGCCAACAGCTTCCACTTGAAATAAGACCGAAAATAGTGCGGAAGTCCGCCGCGGATGGCCGCCTCGCGGCTCGACAGCTCCTCTGCGAGGCGTGCTATCTGTCTTGTTAGGTTCTTGAGGATGGCAGCTGTCGGACTTATGCTAAATACATTTGCCCCTGGGAATGCTGAAATTAAAAATAGCTGCGTGTCAATCGCAATTCTTCAGCCTTGCGCCAGCTCCATCTCGAGCTCCCATAATAACCGTATTCAGCAATATAAACAATCCCGAAGCAATCTCATTAATTCCGCTCATCTCTGGCGCCTTTAGTTGAGCGGAAAGCCAACTCAATTACAGCTGACTGCAATAAAAGGCAACATTAAGTGCGTCTAGATAATTAAAACATTACGGACTGCGCCAGGCGCTGCGGAATTCCTGCGATTTGCCAGACGAAGTGACAGACAATTAGATTGCCAAAACATCACGCATTTACATTACGTATACGCAATCGAGATTCAGATTCCAGATAAGTTTTACTAAGTCGTAGCAGGAAGACAATGGAATAAACTATGGATTGTGGGTGAGTTGGCGCAAATAGGTTTATGAATCGATACGGGGTGAAAAAAATTTCGTACAATTCCTATCATCATATATATAAATACATACATTTATTTTATATTTAATTCGTCATATTTTGAAATATTTGGTATAAATTAATTTAATTTAATTATTATTATTTATTACTGTATTTAATTAATTATTTATTATTAAATAGGCAATTTTAAAAAAATAGTTAATTAATTAAATTGTTTACTTATAATGATATAAATAAATTTAAAATAAATTTGTATTATTTTTTTTATAATTTGTTTCTTATAGTTTGTTTCTTTCTTTTAAACATTCTTCTATTATGAAAGGTGGATGAATGAAAGGACTGAGCTGGCACAAAATGTCTGTGATGTCAAAGTAGAGTCTCTAATATATAATAATAATTCAACAAAAATTCTTGCGGAAGAGTCTGAGCCTTTAATCTTTATGTTCCATCTCGCAGATTAAAGGTGGATGATGCACGAGATGGGAAACAGCCCAAGAAAGAGTAAGATTTCTTGAGTCGGTAAGCAGCAGATGCAATCCGACACAGCAGCCAGAGTGAAGACCTGAAGGCTGATGGTGGGCGCATAAGGCATTTTCATTTAATTAACGTAAAAAAAAGAAGAAATTATCTACTCAGAACTTGCTGAATTTACAAGTCACAGAAGTTTTTAAAAATAATTAACAAAAATAAAATATATATCAATTATATATAACACAAAATATTCAGTATATCTAATATATATATACATATATAACATTCCGTATATTTAATAGATATTACACTTGAGTTCTGAATCTCAATCTCTGAATATATCAAAATATTTCAAGATTATATACACTATTTAAATATGCATATTATTACATCTGCAAATATCCATTAATCATGCTAACACATTAAATATTGAAAGTTTGCAAAATAAATAAAAATTATCCCCAAAAAAAAAGTGAATTATATTGATATTATTGTCTAACCGCATTTCGGTTGCGGCAAAGGTAATTAACAATTTAATTCCTAATGTCATCTGGATTGTGCATAATTTATTGCCGAAGCATTTAAAATAGTTTTCCATGTTGCACACTAAAATCGAAATTCAAAAGCTATTATAAAATGTTCAAAAATATTTGAATATTTCTAGCTAAATAATGTAAATGGAAATAGAAGGACTTTAAACAAATAGTTAAAACTAAAAAACAAATCTAAATAAATTGAAACAAAAATTCAAAATTTTATTTATTCAGGCTTTTCAATACAAAAACAGAAAATTTAAAAAAAAAAGTGAAACTATTCACAGCATGTTTGATGTAAAGTTTATTGCAATGCGATAAGCGTTCGATGCGACGACGCGTAATATAAACATTTCCGATAATTGTAATTTGTTTATTTATTAATTTTATTTTATTACTGTGATAGTTGAAATTACTGTTGCAGCTGCAGCTGCTGCCAGCCGCATGCCACATGCTACATGCCACACGCTGCCAGCCGCAATATTTGTCGTGAAATGTTATTAATTTATGACTGGACTTCCAGAGGCGCAAAAATGTGCTAATAATAAAGATTCAAAAGCAACAACAACAACAGGAAAATAAACCAGCTAACACAGTGAAATAAAAGCTTCGACGCACACTTAATCTAGTTGAGACTTGACAACCCCACCAGTGTGCGCCACCCCCCAATGCCCCACTGCCCCTCCCACCCAGGTCCTGCTGTGGCGCTTATGTTTAATGCATGCCCCAGTCAGTGTGGCAGTTGTAAACGTAACCAGGCAACAACTGCGGACAGCAACTATGACTGGTCTTAATCGCAATCGCCGAGCCAGTCAAGCAAACGCTCAGGCCAGAGACTCCGACACCGACTCCGACTCAGACTCCGACTCGGATTGAGAGACCTCTATGGCCACAAGTGTAACTGCAGGGGGGAAAACTCGTGAAAACCCAGAGGGGGCGTTCAATTCGCGCTGACTGTCGGGGCGGGCATTTGCTGCGTAGGGCATTCAGGGAGTGGGCCACACTCACACACACACACACACACAGACACACTCATAAACTGTCCTCGTCCTCGCACTTGGCTTTAATATTCAAATGGCAACCAACCTCAAGCAATTGTGGAAAACGCAACGCGACGCAGCAAATATCAAGCGAAAAAATAAAAAAAAAAGAAAACAAAAATCCCGAAAAAAAAATATAAAGGAAAACTTGTAGATGCGACCGCGAAGAGCAACAGACGACGGCGACAGCGACGGCGGCGGCGACGCAGCGGTGGACTGAAGACGACGACTCCGCTGACAGCTGGAGCACGACGTAGCAGAAAGATACGACACCACGCGATTTACACACACACACACACGCACGCACACACACACAGACGAAGATGGCAATTTGTTGTCCCGGGTCCCCAGAGCGACGTGGAGACTAACACGCCGCGCAGCCGAAATTACACTGAAACCGTTTGTGAATGTGAACTCCAGCAGCCGCTGTCGCTGCTATTGGTGCTGTCGCTGCCACTGCCGCTGCTGCTGTCACTGCCAACGTCGCCGCTGCTGAGCCGAGCCGGGACCGGCAGGCCGGCAGACAAACCGAACAAATACAACGGGATCTATGGCAACCGAAGACACTGCACGAGCGCGTCACTGCCTCCACTACCTGCCTGCCGAGCTGCCTGGCTGCCGACTGCGCTGGGCTTGCCTGGGCTAGGCGCAGGGAGGTGGGCAGTCGTCGTTCATGCAAAATAGCCAAATAGCCAGCGCAGCGTCAGAGAAATGTATTTTCGACTGAGCGACAGGCAGAGTGCAAGCAAAAGAGAGAGACGAACAGCGAGTGAGAGCGCAAGCAAAGCCGTGAGAGAGCTTCATTGACAAATGCCATAGAGACGCGTACAGCGTGCGAGAGCATCGAGTGAGCTTTTTCCAGGCAACTCTCACCGCGCATAGACCAAAAACCAAAAAATAACTGAAAACTGAAAAACTGGAAAACTGTTAATGTAAATGCCTTTCAACTCTCACGTAATGTCGGCAAGTCTTTAGCTTGTTTTCATGCACTAGGTTAGGGTGTTGTGGAACTTTTATTAATTATGTGCCAGCTAAAACTATTAACAGAAGGCATAGATAATAGATAAACACATATTTTAACATTTATGGGAATTTAAAAAATTTAATTTAAAGGAAATTTTTTGCATTTCATAAATAAGTATACAACATAGTCTTTTATTTGTAATTATGAATATAGCAATATTAAAATTTAAATAAAATTAGTTTTTATATAAGTTTTAATATAATAAAGAAAAATTATTTTTAATGTTATTTTTTTATAGAAAAATATAAAAAATAATAGTGATCTATGTATATACATATATAATTTAATAAATTAAAAAAATATTTTTAAAATTTAACAAAAATAATTAAATATGAATAATAAAACTAATTTAAAATATTTAATTTAATTTAATATTAAAATTCTATGATTATAAAAATAATTTAAAAATATATATTTAATTAACTAACAAAAATAAATGTTTTTAAACGTCTTTTAAATAATAAATTGCAAAATTAATAATTTTTTGTAAATAATGACATGACATTGAAATATTAATAAAAATATTAAATATTTTTATATTCATGAACTATTAATAACCTTTTATTTTACACATTTCTTAGCTCATCATTTATATTTAATTTCTCTAGTAAGGGTATTTCAAAGTCGACTCTCTCCAATTACTTGATTTCTTTTCTTTTTGCTTTACCTGCTCCCACAACATTCCAGCAAGCAGAGAGCGAACAACAACAACAACAACAGCAACAACTTTGATGTTTATGACGCTCGAAGATTTGCGAACCAGTGTGAAGTACTCGTAGATACATTAATAGATGCAGACACACACACACTCACACACACACAGACACACAGATTCAGTGACTGCGAGCTGGCTTATGATTTTTGACTTGTAATTGAAATTTCAAGCATTATTAGTTCTCGTTGGCGCAAAGTACGAAGCTCCCAGTGGACAGCCTTTGCGGTCCGCCTGCGCTCGGCGCGCAGCTGACTGAATGGGCGCCAACTGTTGATTGGTGTGTGTCAACGGCCGCTGGGACATGACCCCCGCGCCCTCCTCAATCCTTCCTCCCGGCAGATGCCTCTATATAGTATTTTGGGTTGGCTTTAGCTAAGTCCTTTCGCTTTCATGGGCCATGTGGCCGCCTAATGAAGCGCTGAGCTGGTCAATAGCCGCCGGCGCCGAGAGCCACAAATATTTTGCACCTGGCCAAAGACCAAAGGTTAAGCCCGTCGGGGCAATTGCTCGTTGTTGTTTTCATGGGCTAGCCCTGGGCTATATGTATACATGATGCGCTGCCTAACGGTACGAGTAATGTAATTGCTTTCACAATTGAGCAATGAAATCGAGACACTTAAATTCCCCCACGCTCTTGTTGTTGTTGTTGTTGTTCTTGTTGTACCCGCTCCAAAGTAACCCAAAATAAAAAGAAACTACAAACACCCAAGGCCCTGGGTCGGCGAACATGATTTGCTATTTTGCATGGGTTTTGATGACTCGACGTAAACGTTGCAGATATTAGCAAATAGCGAATACCGAATAGCAAAGAGCATGGCAAAAACTTTCAAGAAATAGGCAAATAAATAGGCAGTAAAACGAAATCCCACGAAAGTCCTGGCTAGAGTTCCCAAACTAGCCAACGCAATTTGTGACGATTTACTTAAAAGTATTTGCAGCAAAGTTTACGTAGTCATGACAAATGCTTTTTTATTAAAAAAATAGAAGGAAACATAAGACTAGAAAAGTATTTTAATCAATAATTTACGTGGGGAAAACAAAGTCAATTGTCATTTGTCTATAAGAAAACTAAAAAATATTTAAAAAGAAACATAATTTCTCTAAATTTACTGTCCATATAATTCTGTCTATAAGTTTACTACATAATCGATCCATGGTTTGATTTCAAATAAGTTGGAATATTATATTAGAATTTTTGTCGATTATAAAGCAAAGTCAGATCAATTGCGCATGATATATCTATACTGAAAACAGATTAGAATACATTTTCAATTTAGTTAAAGTTATGTATATGAAGCATACAAGTGTTATGCAAAAGATAATTGATATTCAAGCAACGCATATGTTTTCCTAACTATACTTTTCCGATCAAAATATTCGGTAAGTTAGTTTTAAGTTATAAGATTATGTAAGTATCATTTACAGTACATAAATCAATATCTGATAACATTATGTTAAGATGTTTTTCAAATTTGAACTTAACTTTTCCAGACATCTTGACATAATCTTATGAAATATTCATTTAGATGATAAAAAACATTTAGATGATATCTAACAATATATAAAGTATCAATATATCTTATATCCTAAAAATAATTTATCGATATTTGAACTATTTAAGTCGCAACTGAAAGCAAGTCTTCAAATGCTTTGAAGGGCTTGAAGCACTAGCCAAACCATCACTGACTCTAACAAATTGTTGCCTTTCTCTTTTTGCCAAAGTGATTCGTTGGCAATGAACTGCGTTCAATATAAAATTGCTTTGATTGAGCAACAATTGAAATTGATACGTTTACATACTGCATAATGGCTTTGAGAGATTTGCTAAAAAAGTATCGCGAATTTATTGTATAAAAATATATTTTCTTAATTTTTTTATGAATATCAAAGTCGTTCCATTCAAAGTAATCCTATTATTATATAAATTTGTGCATATTTTTTTTTCTTTAAATTCTTGAACCACTTCAAATAATAATTTTTTAGGTGTTTTCTTCTTAGCTGCTGCTTCAATGGCGTCTTTATCTCCATGAGAGCGCAGCATCATCCTTTTATGGGCCTCTTAAGTTTGGGCAACAAGAAAAAGCCACAGGGGACCAGGTCTGGGGAATAATGTTGGTCGCGGCATCTTAAGTACGTTCTTTTTGGCCAAAATGGAACACAGATTTTTTTCCATTTCTGGCAAATCAACTGAGCATTCAAAATGGCTGCACTGTGAGACATAAAATATCAATTATACGTCGATTATGGAAATCATAATTCAAATTTCGTATAGCAAATAAGAGAATATCTATAACAAGGAAAGTAAAACTGAAAAGATTCTATTAAAGAATTATTTATAACAAAAAATAAATATACAAATAAATATTTTTAATTTGATCATACTTCAAAATCTAGTTCAAATTAAATCCAAAAAATTCAAATTAAAATTAAAGCTCGAAAACTTCTTTTGAATTCCCAAACATTTTCCACGCCGGTTCAAATTATGTTCCCTTTTTTTTTTTGGTGTTCAATAGATTTTGTTTATTGCATTTCAGTTTTGAGTTCCGTATATTTATTATATAATTAAATTTATGCTTGTTCATGAATTATTGAGAGAACAGTTTTTCTTTTTATTTTTCATTTTCTTTTTCGTTTGCTTTTGCATTTGCATTTTAGTTCAAATAGTATACAATTCGCTTAACTATACAATTTAAAAATCAGTTTGAAATACCTTGGGAGGAGAACCAAATGCGTAACAATATAGTAAATAGAACTAAACAATGTTTATAATATGTATGTATGTATATGTATATTTATGTGTGTATATGTACTCGTATATATCAATTATAAGTTTCTTATGAATGCTTTTCCATTGTAAAAACTTAACAAATGTTTTGCAAACTTTATCATATTTTTTTCTTTATGAAATCTTTTTTTATATTTTGTTTTTGTATTTATTGCAAAGCGTTAGCATCTTCTTCTTCTTCGTCTTCTTCTTCGTCGTCATCCTCATTTGTTTAGCTTAGAAATTATTGTTAGTATTATGTATAGATACAATAGCTACGTTGTATGTTAGTATGTATAATGCTTGCTGAGAGATATTCAAAATGTACAAGAGGCTTTATTTACCTAATGATATTCAATAGAAACACATCTTTAGCTATATATATATGTATGTGTGTATGTGTATGTGTATGTGTACTCTGCTCTGAACTCTGACCCCCGCCCCCGTCATTGCTGTTCCTAAGAAATTTGTAAGTATTTGAGTAGGCGAAACAAGTTAAGAGCGGCGTTTGCTTAAAACACAACTTTGCGGAAGAAAAACATTTGAATATTTGAAAATTTAAATCGTTTTACGCCAAACTTCTAAACAGGCCGTGATTTTCCATGTCAATTTTCCGGGCACGCCACCGCCAGGTTAAATAAAGAGAGAAAAAAATGTAATTAAAGTTGAAGCGAACACCCGCTCCTGATGCGTATTCCGTGATGATGAGCGCACAGCCAGCCGGAAATTTTCGTTTGTTTTTATAAAGTTTTCTAAAGTTTTCGCACAATGTTTTCGTTTTTTACTTTCTGCTCAGACGTTCAAGCCAGGCAAAGACCGTTAGATGTAAGCACTTATTAGCCCGAAAGTTAACACGCGCCTTTAACAAGCGATTCGGACAAGCGCCGAATGCTCCAATGAATTTTAAGCAGTTACCATAATAAACGAAAACTTTTTCGTTCTATATATATGTATGTATGTATATATAGAAATTTTATAGATCGACTGTCTGGAGCACGCATACGCCCTGAAACACGCGCAACAGACGCTCAGAAGGGGATTCCTAATTAGGCAATTATGAAGCTTTTAAGCGGCGCAACGCAAGTTGAGTTACTTAAGTAGCTTTTCTTTCAGTGTAGTTTGCATGGGAAATATGAAAAGCTTAATTAACTGTTTAATGAGCTTTTCATATTTCCCAAGCAAAAGAAACTTTAAGTACAACTTAATGAGCTTTTTAAGAATTATTTGGATAAATTCGATCAAAAACTATTTAAAGAGCTTTAACAAAGATTTGCTGTTGGGGAAGTACTTATTATAACATATACAAATCTATGAGAAGCGTAATGAAGAGTTTAGTGAGATTTTAGTAACCAAATATTCTTTTCTTTTTAGCAAAATAAGAATCTGGAAAACTTAGGATACCCGAAAACCTTTCTTTACTATTTAATGAGCTTTCAAAATAGATTTTCTTGCAGTTTAATCTATATAGAAATCTATTTAGGACAGCTTGATGAGCTTTAGCAATTCAATATTCTTTCTTATGATATTCTAAATATTTTTTGGAAAAGTAATAGATTGAAGAACTAGTTTAAATGATCTATTATTGATAAAAATACAATATGGACAAAATAAAAAGAAAAACTTTTGCAGCTCTTTAATGAGCTTTCAACATTTTGAGATTTCTTCAGTTAAGCGTATGTTTAATTCATAGGTAACGGTATATTTTAAAAAATTTGATTAGCCTCAAATAAAACCCGATCTATTTTAAAAATTTGTTTACATATTTTGAGGAACTGGCAAACCGAATTAAAAATTTCTTTATTCCTATTGTTGATCCTAACAGACCGTTAAAATCGTTTAGCTATGCAGTATGTACAACTTTGGCTATTTCTAACAGAAAACATATGCTTGTATAATACGTATATAAAAAGAATTGGATCGATAAAACAATTTAAATATAATACTAAAAAACTTCATAGTTAAAAACCTCGCTTTGGATTTCCGTTGTCTCCAAAATGCCAAGCAGTGCCGAATGCATTATTAATTGTAATAATACTTATATAGCTACCGTAATATGTATGTCATGATATGGGAGTGTTGTTCGCGTGATAATAGATTGATAATTACTCATAAGTAGGCATATACGTATGCGAAGGTTACAATAGGTTATAGGCTAAGTATTGCTTGATGGGACTTGAGAGGTGTGGGCGGCTGTTTAGAGGAACGCCTTCTTGCTGGCCTCCAGGGTGGTGGTGCTGGTGGTCGTGGTGGTGCCGGTGGCGGTGCTATCCTTGCCCATGCTGGCGGTGGTCGACACCGCTATGCTGGGCACCGCTGGCAGTGTTCCAGATGCTGCGGCAGCCGCTGCTCCGGCAGCTGTGGCCGTTACGTTCGCCGCCAATGTCACTGGGATTGTGGGCGCCGTGGGGGGCGTGGCAGCCAATTGGGTTGGAAAACGTGGCTGAAATGTGGGCTTACCCATGGCCAGTGCCGGATTCAAGTCTAGCATGGTGCGTGGACTCATCGCAACGATGCTGGCGCCCAGGGGACCTGTGAAGAGTTGAGCAACTGTTTGGTTTAGGCGCAGTTAAACGTGAACAGAGGAAGGTAGGAATGTAGAGTATGTAGAGTAGAGAGACAGCGAGATAGATAGAAAGAGAGAGAGAGAGAGAGTAGAAAGAGAGAAAGAGAAAGAGAGAGAGAGAAAAAAGCAATTTTATTAATATTTGTTATAAAGCTGTTAAAAATAAATCCAGTCTCAATTTACTTAAGTCGTATTCGAGGGTAGACGCAACGCTATTCGGTGTTCTTTAATACAGGGTGCACTTGATATACTACACGTTACAGGGTGTTCGGGTGGCTGGGATACAAAACAACATACGATGCACACACTTAATGCACTCACAACATACAACACGCAACACACAACACACACAGACAACTTAAAGTAAATTAACAACTAAACTAGGGTTAATGAGACGTCGGAGGTTCGAGCCTCGCACGGGCAAACATGCAGCATGCAATCGAACTACTTGAGGGTTGCTTTCGCATGTGTTTTGCAAACTTTTTTCGTATCAACGCTGGATGTTAGAGGTGTGAAGGTTCGGAATCGGTTTTCGGTATAGCGGTTTTGCGGTTATCGGTTTTGCGGTTATTCAGTTCAAGGAAGTTATCTACAAACTAGTTAGTTTTAGAAATATTCTGGTAGGAGTTGCTGGCAGCGCCTACGCTACATAGATATAGGATGTTTGTTGTAGGATTAGAATAGAGTACTAGTACATAGAGATATGCTATTTAGAATATGGTAAACCAACACACCCGCCCAGCTTGATCCGTGTGGCATTTTTTGTCTGAGCCTGAGAGAGAGCATGAGAGATGAGCGTTTTACGATACAGATAACGATAACGATTACGATTGCGATTGCGATTTTGATTGCTTTTGATTTTCTTTTTCAATTTTCAATTCTTTTTTGATTTTTTGTTTTTTATTTTGATTTTGTTTTTTTTTTTGTGCTTTCATTTGAACTGTGTTTTCTGTTTCGGTACTTTTTGGAATACAAATTACAAAATATGAACTGGTTTCGTATATATCTTTTTTTAGTCGAAACTGAAGGCCATATCTGAAATACAAAAGTTCAAGATAATACAAATATGTTTGTCTATAAAAATATCAATACGTATATATGACTAGTTATATATATTATATTGAACGCCTGATCGGCGTTTCGAATAACAATGAAATATATATATTTATATAAAAAATACACACACGCAGACACACATATAGATAGTAAGAGAGAGATAGAGAGATAGGGATACTTGGAGAATAGATTTATATATATATATATATATATATATATGTATGCATATAGAGTAGATACATTTGAACGAACGAACGAACGAGCGAGAACTGATGAACAACACGTATATCAATATATCAATTAATATTCAATATATAATAGGTATATATAGAGAGAGAGAGAGAGGTAAACACGTAGAAAATTACATATTGTAGTGATATATATACTATCATATATATATAGCATATATATACGACTAAACAGCAAGTTGTAGTAGTTATATAGTAGAGTAGTAGCAGTAGCAGTAGCAGTAGGAAGGTAGTAGCAGTAGAGTACCAGACACCGCCATCTGTATCCTTGGTGGGGGCCAACGTACCACGATTCGTATCTCAATCCAGAGTTTCCTTTTGATTTCATGTGCATTTTCTATATACTTTCTGATAATTTGAATATTCTTTCTAAATGATGTGGATGACAGTAGCTGCATAGATATGGTCCATTCTTCAGTACAAAATTGCTCTTTGCATTTCAAAATTTCATTGGAGTTTTCTTTAAGGGGTTCAGAGTTCATGTTGTTGTTGTTGTCGTGTTCGTGAACCTTTGCTTAAGGCTCAGAGCAGCCTGCTCTTTTTGCCATCACGGGGCTTGCCAATCATTGTTGTATATTCATCTAAGTATTTACACAAGATTTTTTGGTTTTTTGATTGGGTTTATTATTAACAAAAAAAAATTAAAAATTTAAATAAATTACATTTTGAGAGCAAAAATTATTTAAAAATTGTGGTCGAAATGGGCTTTCATGGATTATAATAAAAGAAGAGAAATTAACCCTTTAAAGTCAAAAACTGAAAGGTTTCGAACTTTAATATATTGTACACAAATATTCTGTAGGGTATTTCCTGAAGGATTTTTTTTTTTTTTTTTTTTTTAACTTAAAGCATTTCTTTGAAAAAGCCATGAATGAAGGTTGGTAGATGCATTTTTTATGGAATAAGTGAATGTTGATTAAAGATCTGTATATGAACTGTTTAGAAATCAAAATCGATATGTATCGATACATTATTGGAACTATTAGAACATATATTGATGAAGATTGATATAAAAATATTCCAGAATCTTGAAATTTCTTAATAAAATTTTGAATTATATTAGGTAGATTCAATCTATGTTCTTCTCGAGGCTATCTAGACTATCCTTACAGATCTCTAACCAACAAAAGCTCTTCGAGCCCATGAGCAGCGTAAAAGGAAAGCCAAGCTTGATTGAGATGATTTCAGAAGATGAACTTTCGATGTTGCGATTCGAGTAATGCATTCACATTTTAATTACATAGAGTACATATATACACGTACAACTGCGATATATATTGTATTGTAGTTTGCAAGTAGCTCAAGGAGCGCACCCCAAAAATAAAATCAAAATTTTATATATAACATATATATAATAGTAGATGGGTCAAAGGAGCATTAGTCAAAGTTGTAGATCATTGGCTTTGTGCGCAAGCTGTTTTTGCAGAATTTTGAAAGTATTTTTTTCGAATAGGTATTGCCTAGTACGCTTGAGGAGGACGGCACAACAACTGCTAGGTGAGCCTCAAAGCAAACGTTTCGAGGACTGAGTGCAGCTGTGCAGGCGTTGAGCTATCGTGAAGGTTAGGAACTGTTTGCCGCTCGGCCTCGCAAATTGTTACTCAACACTGGCTTAGCGACAGAGCGAGCGAGACAGAGGCGTACGCTAGGTGGTACCGGGGTGCTCCGGGTGTTGAAGCGCTCAGCTCAGCTCTTAAGCTGGTGTACATTGGTGCTGCTGAATGGCATTCGTGGCGCGACGCAACCAAACACTCACCTGACTTAGGGCTGACCAGATCCTTGGTTTTATTGTTCATGCGACGGGGCCCGGTGCCCCCCGAGCCCATGGGACCGGAGTGCGGACCCGAGCCTGGAGTGCCGCAGCCGCTTACGCCGCCTGGAGCGCCTAAACGGGAGAGCGGGAGAGAGTGAGATAAATACATTCTACTAGGTCAGCAAGTTCCTTCGACACTTACGCTCACCTGGCAGTCGGGGCTGTCGCGGCTGTTCGACGGGAAGCACGCGTCTACGCTTCTTTGGCAGTTTGGCTCGCGCCTGCGTATGCGAGTAGTACATGGCAAAGTTGCTAACGATGACGGGCACTGGCAGTGCAATGGTTAGCACACCGGCCAGAGCACAGAGGGCGCCCACAAACATGCCAATGTAGGTCTTGGGCGCCATGTCGCCGTAGCCAACGGTAGTCATGGTGACCAGTGCCCACCACAGGCCCAGCGGTATGCTATTGAAGTCGTTGTGCGGATTGGGCTGTATGCGCTCGGCGTAGTAGACGAGACTGGCAAAGATCACAATGCCCAGCACCAGGAAGAATACCAGAAGTGTTAGCTCCTTCGCCGAGGCCCGGAACGTCTGTATCAGGATTTTCAGGCCGGACGAGTGGCGCGTCAGCTTGAACAGACGCATGATGCGTATGATCGAGAAGAACTCGAGTATGTCAGCGTTCTCCAGATGCGATGCGAATCGCTGAAGCACTAGATCAATATAAAAACTAAGCGTCGCTATATAATCTATGATGTTAACAGATGACTTTAAGAATTCACACTTGTTCGGCGACGAGATAAAGCGGACCTGCAAGTGGAAGGAATTAGAATTAGTCAATCATAGTATAGTTCATAATTGACTTTAGAAATAATATTATTATATTAAATATATATATTATCAATAGGCATTTAATGCAACTGAAGGAAATTTATCTACGAGTATACTATAAATACATGTTTGATTCAAGAAATATTCTATTACTTGCTTACGATAACTTCTTTATATCTATAATTTATAGGAGACTCTACTTCTGTCATATATACAAAAGTCCAATTCTACACAACTTTCACTTAAAGCATCATTTTTCCCACAGTTCTTCTACATTTATATATTTTTATACCCTTGCTGAATTTTCTAGACAGCGCTCAAACAATAAAGTGACGGTCTTGGTAGAGGCGTTCTTTTTTTTACAAATGTTTAACAATATACATATTAAAAGGGTTTCCGGGTATTTTCTAATCTATCACCATTGTCTTCTTGAATGTTTTCCTATTGGTTTCCTCTACTCAGGATTTTCTTTGCCTTGTTCTACTCTATTACATATACCTCTACTTCCCATACAGCCTATTTGATGCTCTCCAATTAATTTTCCACTTCTCCACATCTTGAACACCCATGAATCCACTCACCAGTATCTCGAATGTAAACCAGGCATTGCAAACGCATTCTATGTAGAAGAAGGCAATGTGCGCATTGGTCATTGATTTGTCCAGGAACCAGGCGGCGCTGCCATTGGCCGTCTTCACCGTGACATTGTGAACGATGGGCACGCGCATATCCGGATGGGTTTTCAAGCAGAAGGACAATATCGAAATGCATATGAAGAACACCGAGACGACGCCAATGGTCTGTGAGAGCAAAGGAAGGTTAATCAGACTGAACCTGGGCATTGGTGTCGTCTACTTACCTTGGCGGCATTTGAACTGTATGGCTCGTCGAACAGCGACCAGATGCGCGGCTTCATTTCCTGCCACCAGGAGATGGTGCCTTTGTAATAATCCTCCTCGAAGCCAAATTTGCGTGCCAATTCCTCTTCGGACGGTTTTTCCGTATCCAGATCTAAGCGATCGAGTACGGCTAGGGTTTCTTGTGTGTCGCGATGCTGTTTAAGAGATGAAGGCAGTGATTAGCTATTATTATAAAGATTATTTGATATATGCCCACTCACCTGTGTGTAGGTCATCCAGCAACAGGGCTCCACCTGATTCGAGTCAAGTCCCCAAAATTCCAATTCCTCCTCAAACAGCGGGCCGCACACATCTGTGGGATAATGCAGCTTGCCAGTTCTAGAAGAGGAACGTTCAGATCAGAACAAATTTAATAGATCCTTAGCTTCATTTACCTGTAGTAGTTGAGCACTTGGGCGAATACACCTGGATGCCTGTCGAAGAAGTACTCGTTCAGTATGGGATCGTAGTTAGCCAGCGCCTCGGTCAGGCGTGACAGACGCGTGGCCGGAATCTTCTTCAGTGTCGCCTTGTACGTTTCATGCCGAATGCCGCCCACGTTGAGCACGACACGATTCTCCGAGTCCATGTTGATCAGATTCATGGCTGCATGCGCATAGTGATTCATGTTTTTAGGTATATAAGTCATAATCACAATACGTTAACTGATTGCCTAATGCGATCCGTCAGATCGGTGTTGTATTTATGTTGTGTCTGTGGCTAGGTTCTACGTGGGGTGTTCTGTGGATGTCTGTGTTAGCCGCCAACCTGAATAATGGTCGTGTTCCTTGCCCACGATTATGCTATGATTATGCGTTCTCCGATGCCGGCGCCTCAAACTCTGCTCCTTCCGCTCGCCTTCCGCTCACGCTCATACGCTCCCCCTCGCTCGCTCAGTTGAATGGGCCCAGCGCGTTTGCACTTGAAATTTTATCTAGATGTTAGCACCACGAATGCATTTTGGTGGCTTTCGTGCGGCATTGAGGTACTCACTAGGTTGGGTGCGGATTGGACAACATTGCGCTGAAAATGAATGAGCAAAGAAAACTTTATTTATTTTGTTTTTTAATTTGATAAATATTTGTATAAATAAATATAGATTTGATTTATTTATTTATATGGAAGAGAGGTCAGCTTTGGTTTGGAAAAGAGTAGAATGAAGGTGACTTCAAATTTTTGTGTGAATTGAATGAATGTGAATGTTTTTGTGATTAACATGAATACTTGGAATTAAAGTTCTGTTTATACTCTATTCGCAAAAGGAAAAATAGTATATTGGTTTTATATTATTATATATATATTGAGTGTCTTCATAAATATTACTGTCTATACTTAGTCTATGAATTAAGATATGCCAATGTGTGCGAATTAAGTTGTATTTATATATTTGCATGTGAATAGCTTCTTCTTAATTTTGAATAGTTCAAATATTTTAGAATATTTTATATAATATAAGATACATAAGCCTAAGTATTACATAAACTATAATAGCTAAATTCCTTGGCATAAAGTTTTACTTTCTTCAGTTGGCATCAGCTTAAGGGAATCTATTATAAGCTCCTCCAGCAAATAATGAGGGGTCATTGTTATCAACTATAATTTATACAATTCAAATTTAAATATCCCTTAACTATGCCGGATGTTATGAACAAGGGAATTTGCCATACAATAACACTCGGTATCATGTTTCTAGGGTGGTCAAGGAAGTCCACAATGTATTCAGCAGAAATTGCCTTTTACCACATCTACTTCCGTCTGCCATTTCTTCAGATCAATGGCTCGTGGTCTGTGTGAACAGCAACAGACATTGACAGAGTTCAACATCCCAAATACTGTTTTGCATATGTGCTTAGTACATTAACCTGGTTTCTCTTGCAGTTCATGAACATTTTGTTTGCTCAAAATAACATCATACAAATTATGAAGTGATTTTTCTTACTCAGCTAATATTGAATGTGATTTTAGGGCGTAATATCTATTATCTATTAATATTATATGTAGGCCAAAGATGAGTGGTTTATATCTTTCATGTTCTTAATAATAAATTCAAAATTGCTTGAATATAGAATTTGTATTTTTTAATTGCTAACAAAAAATGTTTGATAATTTAATAAATATAAAAATACAAATATTTTAATGATAAATTAAAAATATTTAATTAAAAAAATAAAATATTTTATATATAATTAATTAATAACATATTTAATAATTATTATTTATATTAATATATTTTAAATATTTCGAATTTTAGATATTTTTTATTTATTTGAATTTTCTTATACAGCAAATACAATTTTTTGTTTTAAACTAAATATAACAAAAACTTAGCTCTTGATATTGTATGAATAAATAACAAATAATAACAAACTAAATAAAAATAAAAAAAAAATGTACAAATAAATGTAAAAATTAAGAATTCAATTTAATAATTAGAAAATCAAATTTCAATTGCAATTTATTTTGAATAGAATATTAAACAATATCAAAATATATCATGTTTGTATATTCAATCAATTTGAGATCATCGCAAACGATTCGAAACTGACTGCAGCTGCAGCCTTGATCTTTGGCCCTGATGTACACAAAGTGTGTCTTTAATCAATATTTGCGTAAACAATTCATTAGCATATTCATATTTTATATCAGCACAAATGAATCTAACACTTTCGCACATCCTCCATTAATTATTGGGAAAACAAATGGTTTATCGAGCGATTTGTTATGAATAGGTGCATATCTCATCGCGAACTGGAATCGTGCAATCGTGAAACAGTGATTCAATTCTGGCACTCTCCGAATCTATGCGAATTCAAAGAAAATCCATAACTGATTGATGCTTCCTACTTCCCGGCACGAACTACTCCGCCATATTACGAGTCCAGGTACATTTTCTTTTCCCAGGTATACACACACACACACACACACACGCACAGAGGAAAAGGGAAAACAAAAACAAAGTTAAAATGAAATCCGAAAAAGCACTCGCAATTATCTGTGGTTCAATTGAAATGACCCATTAGCAGCTCGTGAAAGGCATCCCACGATAGAATGTTTTGGCTGTTCGAATGACTAAATTTAATCGCGGCTAGAAGCAGATATAAATATAGTATCTATGTATATCTAGGCACGGATCCCATCGATAGCGTCATTGTTTTTTGCGCCTTGGGGCAAACAAAAAAATCTCGCTGATTCGTGATTTGCACAAAAGCCAAATATTTGTTCTTAAACAATATTTAGTTTTAACGCTTCATTGTTTACACGCACACACTTTCGCCCATTGTATTCACGAATACACTCAAACCACCCGAAAAAAGAAAAACACCCACATGAACTAGCAACAGCCATTCCATCGAAATATCACTCTATCTCCCTCTCTCTCTCTCTATCTACCTCTGTCTCTGGCTCTGTCTGACGCGTCAGTCGATTCTCGATTGTCGACAGTCGATTTTCAATGTTCAATTGTTTACTGACTGCTCTGACAGACAGCTGGACAGACAGACAGACGGACAGACAGACGAACAGACGCAGTGAAAAACATGAGCTTTATAAACAAAACAAACAATCGAACCACACGCCTCGGACGCCGCAACGCCCCCGCCACCCCAAAGCCCCAACAGCAGTCGACGGGCAGTAGCCCAGGCTAAAGATATACAAATTTCATTTATGGCATATAGTTAGTAGGGTGTTCCAGTTGCGGTTGTAGTGCTCGGCAATTAATGCTAAACGATTATGCTGAACGCACTCGCACACGCTCCCCAATGTATGTATACGTACGCAATGCATGTCAAACTGTATTATTTAGTAGTTTTACTATTTACAACCGGCGCAGCTGCTGGCATATGGAAAATTTACGCACAAATGCTCATTTATATTTATTGGGCATGAAATTAGCTAGTTTAATTAATAACTGAATTAAGTGGAAGGCGAGTGCATGTCAAACTGTATTTTGTGTATAATAGTTTAATAGGTGAGGTTTATTTGGAAGTTTACCAATTATTATTATTATTATTATTATTATTATTATTATTATTATGATTATTATTATTATTATTATTATGATTATTATTATTATTATTACTAATATTATTATTATTATTATATTATCAAGAACGAGTTTTCCAGCCAGTGCATCATCACTCATCAGCTTCACAATACATGTCAAACTGTTTGACATGTCATCATATTACATGCCTTATCAAGTGCCCATACATACTATGCCTGCAGACACCGCTTCATTTATTAACATTTATCAATTGACTTCGAGTCAGTCAGAAGCACAATACATGTCAAACTGTTGACAGCATCTATTATTACAGTAGTTGTATCTTGAAAAGGTCTTGTTGGTTCCTTAGCAAAACTCTTAAGATATCATAAAGATGTCAATAATACTGGCTGAGTTGTTAGGGTTATTCCTTTTGCTCTATCAATGCCTATTTAATGAGTAATAATCCAATTTGTTCGGCTAATTAGAACTAATTGAATGCATGTCAAACTGTGGTATATATTATATCATGATTATATATGAGTTTTCATTTAAAATGCAATATGTACTGTATGATCTAAGTTTTCATTAAAACTGCATTGTATGTTATATGATAATATCTGAGTTTTCATTAAAAATTCCTTTAATACAGACAACTTCATTAGAGCGACTCAATTTCTGTATTCATATATATAGAAGCCGGCATACAGTACAGTGCAGTACAGTACAGTGCAGTGCTTGAAAACTGTAAACACCTCAACAATATTTATTATCTATTAAAAACTCCCCTCAATTGCCAGCAAACAAACTCATTCACACCTGTACCAGATATACTAACAAACATCAATCAAACATTTAAATCAGCCTAAAAAGGAATGTCAAACTGTTTGCATGCTCAATATACAATACATATATTCTATATATAAATCATTCGAATAACAGCTAAGTCATTAAAAATCCTATTAATAAAGGCAAATCATTCCATTCAGGCAGCCAGTCAGTGGGACGCACGCATTTGGCGGAGGAGCCGAGCTAGTGATTAGTGCTTGTCAAACTGACAATGAGGCAGCTCTAAAATCTAATATTATTTAATATTAATATCAGCATAAGAGGCACTGGCAGAGCCCCCCATTAAAAATGCTATTAATGAAGGTAACGCTTAACGCTCGGGGCCCCGGCTATATTAGGGGCACTCATTTGCCAGAGGCGAGAAGTCCCTGCTCCCGCCACGCCATCATTTATTCACATTTAATGAGCATAGAAGAACTTCAAAAAGCTCGGCGCGTACACATATTTAAAATGAGTTTTCTGTTTTTGTGGCGCTTGTTTGCCTTTTTATACCTAGCCCCACACACACTCGCACACACTTGCATACACGCACACCAAACACACCCACAGCCATATCCTGTTGTGTTGGCAGCTCACGCACAGGGCTCTGGGGGCAGGCAGCAAGAGTTGGCGCAGAGTGGGGGCAGTGGGTCAGGAGTGTGCTGCAAGTTGTAGTAGTAAGTAGCGTGTAGTAAGTGCGGCGCTGCCTCTAAATGCTGCTGTTTTTCTTTCAGTTCTTTTTCCTTGCCTTCTGTGTGTTTTTTTTTATCCACTCTCTTTTTTGTTGTGGTATGAAGTCGTTGCCTGCCTTCAGTTAACTTGAAGTGTACACACACATACAGAGTTGTGTGTATGACTGTGTGTGTGTGTGGGAACAGGCGCACGCATCGATTTTTCCGTTTGGTGTAGCACGAAAATCTTCCTGATTGTTTTCTTGCCCGTTGACTTTAAAATGAACCGAATTTTGTGTTGTGCCAGATCAAACTTTACACATTTTCCGCTAGCTGTCTGTGTATATACATAAGAGACACGCACGTACACACACTCACTAACATTCACACTCACACTCACTCACACTCAAACCATTTTCAATGGCCGCTTCTCACCTATTCGCTGGACTTTTGGCTGTTGTGCGCGCTGCCAATAAACATAATCGCTGAATAGTTTGTCCGCTGCCGTTACTCTCGGTATCTTCGGGCGTGTGTGTGTGTGTGTGCGTGTGCGTGTGGGTTTCTGCGACAAACCAAAAGGATTGCAACAAAGACGAAACAGAAACCCAACAAAAAAAAAAAAGAAAAAAACAAAAAAGGGAAAGAACTTAAAGCCTAGAACTACACTACACTTTTGTGCCGTTTAACGTGCCCCGTCTCGACGCTGCTTCTCGCTTTGCTCGGCGCTCGAGGTTTTCTTTCTATTTTCTAGCGGTTTTTCTTTGGGCTCAGCGCGTTCCGAACGATCCGATGCGATTCAACAAACTAAAACCCGAAATACAAATCTGATGGAATTTTACGGATTACCTTCGGCACGGCCGCCGTGCTCTCCGCCGTTGTTGCGGTGCATGCGCCCTGCGCTCCATCTCCAGTTCTCTTTTGCGCTGACATTCCACGTGGCTTTCGCCATTTGGCGGCACATGCAACGCTGCGTATACGTATTTCTCTGTTTAGAAAATATTCCAAAATATTTGGTTTAATTTTTGAAAATTGTAATTAAGTCAATATTTTAAATGAATTTAAATATTTGTGCGAGTTTGAGATATTTTAAATAAATTGTAAATATTGTTGTATCTGGCGTATACGTAATTTCGCTGCGTGGATCCTTAGGGAGCATATAAATATGCATAAATTACTTCAAAATTTCATGTAAACAAAATGTTTGAAAAATATAAATAAACAATTTAAATTAAATATAAGTTGGCTTAAAATTAAGCAGCTTTTTTATTCGCATTGTTAATAATTTTATAATTATATATTTAAATTTTTTTTTATTTTTATATATTTTGTATCTTCTTTATTCGTATATATAAAAAGTATATAAATAAATTGTATTCATATTTTATAAATATAAATAAAATATAAATATAAATTTATAATATATTTATATAATATATAATTATACATTTGTATAGACTTGATAGTAAATTCAAATAATTGTTCTTGTTGTTACACGCTGCGTATTCGCAATTTCAAAAGTATGAATTTAGTATGGGAAAGAAAGCAATTGATGAAAATAAAATATGTTCTACACTCACACAAAAATTCTAAGATGTTGTCACCATTTTAAAAACAAGCCTAACTCATTTTAATAAATTACTTTTATTTCACTATAAAATCTATTATAATTTTCTTGTAAAATCTGCGATCTTTTAAAGCATAGCATAGCATAACTACGTTGATTCTGTTTAAGAACATAAATAGTATCAACCCAGTCTATAAAGTCATAAAAATGTGTATTTCTATATTTTATATTATTTATTTCTTATTATGTGTATTATGATATGCAGAACTGGTATAGTATTCGCTCAGCAGTAAATTATCAGCTAAGTAAGGATCATCAACCTGAATTCAAAACCATAAATACGTAATTATTAAATTCTTGCATGAAGAACCTAAGATTTGTATAGCCAATGAAAGTGGAAATTCGAGGTTAAATTATTTTCTAAAAATATATGCAACTGGCAGAATGTCTGGAAAAGCCTATAAAGTATATACATGATGAGCTAAGTTGATCTAGTTATCGCCTATCCCGTCTCTCTATCTACTATATGTCCGTATGAATACAACAATCTCATTAACCACAAAAGTTAAGGACTTGAAATTTTAAATATATTTTCATATTTTACGCAGTAAAATTTAATCATTTATTTTTTATGGTACATCTCATTTCTTTATACAATTGTTTTATAAAAGCGTAATATGTAAGCTTTTAATTTTCTTTTCTAAATATTCATATTCACACATGAATATTACATATTATAAGTATCAATGCATATCTATTCTAAGTGCAATATTACTGCGAAAAACACTTTCAATTCATATATTGATATTTTCAAAGATGCAATGTGCCAAGAATAGCGCTTCGATCTAGTTTTTATTAAGGTCATTAAATCCATATTCAACTTGTTCGATTCACCCATTAAAAGTGTTTAGATTTAGCAGTTGCTTAGGCTGAAGCAGACATAAGAAAAATGAACTGCATTTCCATATATATGTATATATATTCATATAGAACAAATTATAAATACTTGTATTATTTATTTTATTTAAAATACATTCTTCACAGTTGCATTAGGTAAACAATTTTCGGGAACGTAAAAAATGAAGTATAGAGCGAACTGTCAAAATAAGAAATAGAAAATTCGGCGTACGAATCGATGTAAGGAAAAACAAAAGATATTTTGCGTGGGCAACTGAGAAAAACAATTAAAATTTACTACAAAATGCAAATGCAATTGGCTAGGTGAGAAAATGTACACAAAGGTGTGTGTGTGTGTGTGTGTGTGTGTGTGTGTGTGTGTGTATGTGTGTTTGTGTATATATAATATATATATGTTATTAGAGAGCGTCCACTGAGCACAGACTGAGAAATTGAGTATATAAATAAACATATCCCCAACAGCTGTCTGCGTTTGTGGTTTGTTTGTAAAACTAAAGCCATGCAATGCTCAGGCCTGCTGCTCCTCGCTGCCCGAGGCGGAGGTGTGCCAGACGTGGCCCATTTCGAGTGCCTGCAGCTTCAGCATCTCCTTCTGGCTGTCCTTGGCCTGCAGCAGGAAAACGCTTTGCTGCAAGTGAATGGGAATGGGAATTAGATAAAGATAAATAAAAGATATTCCAGTTACTCACTTTAATCTCCTTGGTGGTCAGCACATCCATTTTGTCATAGATGATGGCATGCAGACCCAATTCCTTGAGCAGCTTGATTGTGTCTTTGGAATTGTTGTCATCGCCCCAGCAGAAGAGCACCAGGCCACGCTCCTTTGCCAGATTTACCTAGAACGCCCGTTTAGGTAAAAGTCCAACAAAGTCCAAAGCTGCTCGGTGGCAGATCAGTTTACCTGGCTGGGATCACGCAGCAAGTCCTCCGTATGCGCCACAATGCCTAACAGTTCCATGGCCACCGCATGCCACACGGCCGTCTCCATTGCATTGCCGCGCGGATCCATATACTTCTCGTACTTGGTCGTGTGGCCCAGCGTAAGGAACATGACCGGATAACGGTTCTGCTTGTAGCGCAGCATCGTGCATATGTCCGGATCGAAGCAGCTGAACACGATGCGTCTGCTGCCCGCCTTGCGCAGCACCACGTCCAAAATGCAATCGATATAGAGATTGCGATCGACCACGTGCTCAAACTCCTCCTCCATGCGACCGTCCTGCAGGCGCTGCGACCACTTGATCTCGATATTAAAGCCAATATGCTCGTCCAGGGCTTCCAGCACATCCGCCAGCTGCGGAAACGGTTGATGCTCCAGCAGATCGTCATTGTGAAAGGAACGCGTCTCACGCGACAGTCCCTCAGCCGTGTGATAGACCTTCAGCTTCTTGAGCTGCTCTAGCGTCAGCTCACGCATGGGCAGCGACAAGAAGTCGTGCTCCTGCATGCTGCACTTGCTCTTCAGCGACACATAAATCATGAAGTCGTGATAGACAACCGGCACCAGATCCTTGCTCAGCTGCACATCAAACTCCACCATGTCGGCGCCATGATCTGCGGCGTTTTTCAGCGAGGTTATGGTATTCTCTCTGATCACTGCGTCCTTCGCCTGCAAAGATGATAAGTTGAGTAACTATAACTGTAGAATTGATGATGAATTTGTATTTCATTAACAGTTCCAACTCAATGAGCTGGATAAATATTTTAAATGAATGTATATAAAAGTTTAACCAATTTTTGCTATTTGTCAGTTGATTTTATGATGTTATTGGAAGATCAAATTTATGACTAAGTTGAAAGTTTTCTATAATTTTCCTAATTATACTTTTACGTATTTTTCAACTAAAAATCCTTTCAACTCGGATCAGTTATTTCATTTTCCTCTTCATCATCATCTTCTCACACTATTTTATGTTGTTTTGATTTATTCCGTAACTATTTGTCATACTGTGGCTCTCAAGTTAATGTAAATGTGTAAAACAAAACCTTCATACTCTGATTTCTCATTTTTAATGGTTTCAAGTTAAACAATATTGATTTAATTCTGTTTATTTTCATATATAAGTATATATATGTCTTCATTATATCTTCGTATTTCTGTCTTGCTAATAATCAAGTTTCAAACAAAAACAACTTTGTTTATAAACATTTAACTCGGATGCTACTCATGATTGACTAATGAGAAATAAATAATATATGGAAATATACAAATACAATTTTTTCTAACTTGGCTTTGATTAAATTAAATTATCAAATTAATATTCGTCCGGAAATAACATAGATCTACTATTATACGACTTACTATCGTAGAAAAGAGTCAATATTTTGACAGTTCTATAGTATTTTAAGGTTTCTATTGTGAAGATTAAGGAGCTTTCTTCATTGAAGATAGATCAAAGCTAAGGTATGTCTCTATCTCTAATACTTCTCTGTTCACAAAGTTGGAATTATTTTATGATATATACATAATTATGTATATTATAGATAAATATTGATTTGTAATTAATTGTTTTGAATAGTTTAATCTTCATTCAATATACGATTTCTTCCCACCCACCAAAAGAGTTCACTTGGAACCTGTTCGTCACATCTCTTAGAATTTCAATTTTGCCCACTTCATACTGGTTTCCTGAATAATGTAATCTGTTCAAAATACCTTAGGTTCTTCATATTGTACGCATATACATGTTTATGTAAGTATGTCTGCCTGACGTACTATAAAAGAGCTCCTCTTAAGAACATCTATAATATTGATATGTTTGGAAGAGGTTTATAAAATTGCGATTAACTTGATGAATATTTGTAGTCAGTATTTGATTTACGCACACCTAGGAGTGTGCGAGACCCACCTTGAAGCTGGTGCCGGAGCCGCGATGGCCCACGTCCAGGCCGGTCCACTTATTGTTCCAGTAGCGCGTATAGCTCACGCGCATGTCCATGTGGGCGCTGTGGGACGAGGGCTTGACTATCAGATAGCCTAGGCGCATCATGCCCAGCGGCCGGTGGGTCTTGGCACAGGTAATGGGTAGCTCCAGGTTGCCCTCGGAGCGCTTGAATAGATTCGGCAGCACATAGTGATAGCCCAGGTGATGCGGCGGCCCGTCCTCCCGCTCCACCTTCGATTTGTAGCTGTACAGATCGACCAGGTAGGCCACGTTGTCCAGATCGGCAACAGTCAGATGAAAGATGACCAAGTCAGTGGCGCTGCACGCGGTGCCGAACTGCTCCTGGGTGCGCACCTCGCAACTGTCGGCGCTGAGAGTGACCACCTCGCTGAAGGCGAAGGCTGTGCTGTCGCCGCCGTTCTCGCGCGTGTCATGTGTGTCGTTGGACAGCGAGTCCTCGAGCGTGCTGACGGGCGTCACGTCGGCACAACCGGTGCTGGGTATGCGCAGATTCATGGGCGTCACTTTGACGTGCACCAGGCGGCGCTTCATGCGCTGCTTCCAGGTGAACGGCGCATAGAAGAACTTCAGCTGCACCAGCGACTCTTTGGTCAGCCAGCCGCGATCTACTTTTTCCATGCCATTGACACAGCCAAACGTTTCCTGGCACTCAGCCGGTTGCTCATCCAACTCCTTGATGCAACGCGGCTCCAGCTGCACTTCCCAGCGGCGCACTAGCAGCTGCTCCGAGGCGGCATCTACACCAAAGACCACATAGCGGTACTCCGTATCGCAGTGCCGCGGTATATACACCTGAGCTGTCCAGACAAAGCCATCTTCGTCCTCCTCTTGCGACTCCTGGCGAGTCATCAGTGCCGCACCAGTGTGCTTCCAATTGCCCAGTGCCTCGCAGCTGCCCACAATCCCGAGCTGCTCGCAGGCGGCGAGCTTCTCGTTCATCCTCACTCGAAATGTCCAAAGGCGATTGGTGCTAATGTCGCCGTAGATCCGCTGTGCAGTGGGCACTGTCTCGGCCACTGGGCACACAGAGGGTGCGGCCATGGCATCCTCCTCGCAATCGTATGATGGCTTCCAGCGTTCCATTGTCAAATATTTTATTGATAGACTGATGAACACAAAAAACTTTCACCTCAGCAAAATTTTGCAATCGTAGATTCCGTTTGTTCACCGAGGCAAGGACAGTGCAAAGTTCTTTACTGCCGACTGTTGTTGTTGTGATTGTTGTTGTTGTTGCTGCTGTTGGCGACTTTAGAGCTCCATGCACATTTTGACATTTGAGATATGCTCAAACAAAGAAGACGAAGGCCCGGTCCGATTGGCCGCTATCGAGCTAAAAATTGTTTTTGTGCTTCACTGCTGCAATCAACGAGCAGCTGTTTTTCTTATATATTATGAACGCATGTCTGTCGGCCTTTGAGATATTGTCTGCTATGTATGCTCCACTTTTCAATAATTGTTATACATGTGTATATATCGAGTTTATCGCGAATTAGCGTTGTTAGCACTCAAACTGAGACTGAAGATTGCAATGCTTAAAATTGGAGCTGGCCGCAAGTAACATTCCTTATTAAGGTTACCATCGAGACATGAATTATGCTGACATCGTGCAAAACAAATGACGTCATTCGCTAAGATGGTCGACAGATGCACACTTAGCATTACAAATTTAAAAATTGAAAACTCATTACATATTATTAATGTTATCAAATGCACAAAATATCAGCCTAACAGCACAAACACAACACATAAATATTATTTAGTGACGTCACAATGAAGAACTTACTTTGTCTACTACCTTTTACTTTTCTTGTGCCAAGCATTGCCATCTTGAGTAGAGTTGCCAGACTGCCTCGTGGGTTTCATAGCGGTCAGCTTTAAACAGCTCTACTCACATTTGTTTTGGCGGGAACTTAACACACTTGTTTATTGTTTATCATTTGCTGCTCGCTGTTTTTATTTCATCCATCTCAAAATGGATCAATATCCTGATGAGAATGAGGAGTTTGAACTGCAGTACCAGGATGAAATGGAACTGCTCGAGGACATGCCGCACGAGTACGATGCCATCGACAACGGGCCCAGCACATCTCGTCAGGCGGCAGCTGCACTCGAGCAACAACAACAGAGGACGGGAGGAGCAGCAAACACAACTGTTGCTGGCCTCAAAGATGTCTCGCGCTTTAGCGACTCCACGCTGAACTCTCCACAGCTGTCGCAGATCACATTTGGCGCTAGTCAGAGTGATGCTGCTGGTGGTGGACCCGTCAATCGACGTCTCTTTGGCACGCCCCGAGGGCCGACAGTGGGACGCGGTTGTTCGACGCCAATGCAGCGCATGCCGCCCATTGAGGAGGTACTGACTCCCACTGTCGACAAGACAGCTCCGCTGCTGAACGCTGCCGCAGAGCAACTGCAGGAACTGGGCCTGCGCGGCAACAATAAGCGACGGCTGGAGCGCGATCTCTTCGGGGACATTGACGATCTGTATCACGAGAGCTACGAAGATCCCATGGTGAAGAAGGCGCGCACTGAGGAGCAGCGCGACAACGAAGCCATCGAACGCATACTGGAGCTGAGACGCAAAATGCGAGAGTCTAGCAAGACGGTGCGCCAGGATGACGTCTCGCGCCTGCGTGCGCTGCACGACTTCAAAATGAAGAATCTCTCATACGAGATACCCACGTGGCCGTTTCTTGCGCTACAGCGCAGCGATCTGGAGCGCCTCTACGTGCGCTTCCATTCGGAGGAGTATGAGCAACGCCAACTGGAGCAGCTCAGCGCAAGGGACAACCTAGCAGGCAGCCTCCTAGGCGAGGCCAAGCAACAAATCTGGCAGGAAGCCAATGAGCTGGTGAGTTACTCCAAGCCCTGAAGGCAAACACTCCTCTAACAAATCCCCATTTCAGGTGCTGCGTCGCATGGCTCCGCCAACACAGCTCGTCCATCCCGAGCCAGTTGTGGCCAGCGTGGACACGGGACGCCTTTGGGTGGACAAGTACAAGCCGCGGAAGTACATTGATCTTCTCTCGGATGAGATGACCAACCGCAGTCTGCTCTATTGGCTGAAGATGTGGGACAAGGTGGTCTTTGGCAAGGTCTTTCACAGCAAGCAGGAGCAGCAGGCAGTCAGTACTGGAGCAGCCGCCTCCCAGCAGCTGAACAGCTTCAACAAGCGAACGGGCAAATTCGAATCCAACGGCGGCTGGCGGCAGCGCAAGGCGCGTCAGGCCCTAAACACCAATGTGGATGAGCTGGGCAGACCCATGCAAAAGGTGGCACTGCTCTGCGGTCCCCCTGGTCTGGGCAAGACAACACTGGCACACACGATTGCCCGCCATGCCGGCTACAACGTCCGCGAGATAAACGCCTCCGACGATCGCAGTCCGGAGGCTTTCAAGTTGGCCTTGGAGAACGGCACACAAATGTCATCGGTGCTCAACGAGGACAAGCGACCCAATTGCATCGTGCTGGGTGAGTCGAGGCTTCACTTGCTCCAAAATAAATTTATAACCCCAACTTCTATGCAGATGAAATCGATGGCGCGCCACGCCAGTCCATTGAGTATCTGGTCAAATTTGTCAGCGACGGCATCTTCAGCAAGGTCAAGTCCAAGGGCGCCAAGGCGGAGCACAATGTGCTGCGTCGCCCCATCATCTGCATCTGCAACGACATTTACGATCCCGCCCTGCGTCCACTGCGCCAAATTGCATTTGTGGTCAGCTTTCCGCCCATCGATGCTGCGCGTCTAGCCGAGCGGTAGGCAATGATGAGAGAAAGAACGAGAGAGAGAGAAATGTTATCAATACAAATCTGAATTATTTTTGCACATTTTAGACTACTACAAATAGCGCACAAGGAACACTTGAAAACGGACTTTGGCGCGCTCATCTCCTTGGCTGAGAAATCGGGCAACGATGTGCGCAGCTGCATCTCATCCATGCAGTTCTTCAAGTAAGCTAGAGAATGGGTGAAAAGAGAGATTGAGATTATGAAATGACAGCAAGACGCAAGAGAGCAACTTTGATTACCGAAGACAACAATAATTCCACCTGATAGATCAAGAGAAATAAGATTAAGAAAGAATATTAAGATAATCTTTTGTAGAGAGAGAGACATACAAAGTTCGACAATACATGAATACAGCTGCTAGATCAGGAAACCAAAGAAAGAGAACTGAGAAGAGACTCTATTAAGATAGATTTTCTCAAACATATTTATATGTTATAAATAGCTAGAGAACTAAGGTTAAGAAGTGAGAGTAAGATTCTCGATAGAGAGAGAAAGAGAGAGAGAGAGAGAGTGAATTAGACAATATATGTATGTATGAATACAGCTGGTAGATCAAGAAAATTAAAGTAGAAAAGTGACATCAAGAATCTATGGAGATATAATGCATTTGATATTATTACAGCTGCATTCGTATATAAAGACTTTCAGCTGGGTTAGTAAAGAAAGTTCTTCAGCTTAAGCAATTTTTTGATAAGGCTTTTAATCCTATAATAGGGTTTCTTTTAAAGAGAAACGTTAAGCTTTTTTTGTGTGTGAGGGATGTTCTAATGATCTCCGAGTAGACTGGTGAGAGCTAGATAAATTAATGATTATAAAAAGAGAACATGAATTATGGATAGACAACCAGACATGCTTCCAATTCTGATACAACGTTTAATTGTAGTCAGTTAATATAACTTTAATATTTTAAGAGTATAGATTAATTACTGCAATTTTTCTACTTATATGTTAATACCTAGTTTATATCTATTTATTATTTATTTATCTTTTTAATTGTATTTCAATTGTACATTTAATATTTCATATTCATTTATTATATTTACTAATATTTTAAACATTTTTCAGTGCTCAAAAACAATGTCTAACGCTTCAGGATGTGCTTAACAACAATCTGGGTCAAAAAGATCGGCATCAGGGCCTGTTCGATGTATGGGGCGCTATTTTTAGGGTGAGTTTATTAAATTTATATTTTATTTTATATTGGCTCTATTATATTATATTAGTTCTTGAGTATTTATTTTGCTTTCACTCCTTAATTCAGAAATCTAAGCGACATTCATGCATTCACATTTATTCCTTGTACAAAAGAAACTATAAATAAGGTAATATATCTCTCTTTCATTCACAGATACAACGGCCAAAGAAGCAGCTGCAACAAAGCAGCTCGAACAATGCTGAGGAAGCTGCTCAGGTGACCATGACGAACATGTCCGTGGCGACGCGAGTGCGCAATGTGCTCGACGTGGTGCACTCCAGTGGAGATTACGAGAGGTGCGCCGAGCCTTGAATGCCCTTACGAAAAACTAGAAAAATCAAACTCATTTGAAATTCTTTTAGGCTCGCTCAGGGCGTCTATGAGAACTATCTGCAGCAGAAGATGCCAGATCCGAACTTTACGGGCATCTGCGAGGCGCTGCAATGGTTTTGCTTTGCGGATACGCTGCAGCACCAAATCGCGCGGCAGCAGAACTACAGCATCTATCCGTATTTGCAGTACGGGTTTGTGGTCTGGCATTTGCTCTTCGCCACACTGGCCTGGCCGAAAATTGCATTTCCCACGCGTGGCTTTGAGGTAGGCAAACGTTGAGGCTGGCGCTGGTGCTGACGCTGTGCCCCGGGTCGCATCGTTTCTTTTCATTTGGGCATGTAAGCAGTGGGTTCTTTGAGCCGGCCTCATGTATTATGCAATCCTCATTAGCTGGGGCAAACAAGCCTGGCGAGGGCCACAGAAAAGTGCATAATCAACACAATCAAGCCTTGTAATTTCTTGTGCATTATGTGCCTCAAATGCAATCACAAGATTAATGAGAGTTCTGCATAGATTTCGCACTGTTTACACTAGCCCCCATTCACGTGCTCTACCAGACTTAGTCTCTCTTTCTCACTCTCTCTTCCTCTTCATTCACAGTTCAATCAGAAGTCCACGAACCAGCGCAACATCTTTCAGGCTCTGCGCAAAGGCATCACCACATCGGCGCAGGGCGTCGGCCAAGGCAGCATTCTGCTGCTGGATACGGTGCCGCTACTGAAGCGCATTCTCTCCCCACAGCTACGCTCGGTGGCTGTGCAGCTGTTATCCCAAAAGTAAGTGTATGGTGGGAGGAGCCAAAAATATGATAAGAGAGCATCAATTGAAGAAAAGCGACTCACGAGAGAGTCTTTTGGGATTGTAAAACCTTAACAATCAAAGAGTACTACGAACAGTGAACATAAAGTCTAAGTAGATTAACTATGTATGACAATGAAACAATTTTCATTTCCCTCCTAGGGAACAATAGAATCTATTATAATATTTAAATAGGAAGTTAATTTAAATTTAAAATTTTTTACAAAACAAAGCTAAAATTTCCATTTTCACCCTAGAGAACAATACGATCTGCGTCACACAATTCAAGTGCTGGTTGATCTCGGGCTGACCTTCGTGCAAGTGAAATCGGCGGAGGGACATTATGTGTTTCAGACCGAACCGGACTTGGATGCGCTGTGTGGCTTTCCAGGTGGAGTCAATGCACAGATGTGCTCAGCCGCATTATCAATGAATTAACGAACTGTATATTATAGGCTTTCCTGGACTGACGCTGCCCTACTTTAGTCGCCAGCTGATAGCACGCGAGGTCGATCTGGAGCGCATACGACGCGCCGCGCCCAAAGGTGCTCCAGCCGATGCAACAAAGAGCGCAGCAGCCGCCAGTGCAGCCAGTGGTGCACCAGGATCGAAGCAGAAGGCGATGGCAGCGCGTCTGCCAAATCATTTGCAAACATTGAAGCCAAAGCAAATAAGCGACTTCAATGCGCCGCCAAAGCAGCAGGTGAGCCGAGGCTGTGGCTCCTCACGTCGTATTTGCGGCAATTTGCATGCCTTGCATTTACTTAGCAGCAATTCTGTTGCAAATTTTTGTGGTGCAGCTTATTGAAATTTAGCTCCACTCAAATTGCCACAACCACTCATCCGCAAATCCGCCTTCGCCGGGAGTCCCTCCGCCGCAAATCCTGTAAAAGCTAATAACCCATAAGGGGATTCGGCTGCCCATTGTCTTCGGGGTCGTAATGTGGGATCAGCGCAAACGAACATTTATTGCCAATCCTAAGCGAAAGCGACTGCCACCAGCAGCAACAACAACAACAACAACAAAATGTCCCTTTCATTGGGGTTGTGCATTTGTTTAGGGGTTGCTTTTTGCCAATTCTCTTCATTTCTCACACTTAGAGCTAAAGCTTTTCTCTGTTATTATATGGCAAATTTCATTTTTTTCGCATTGTTTCTTTTACATTATTATTTAATTATAAAATTCTTTTATTTTCCAACAGCTCACGAAGGACTTCTTCGGCCGCGTCACGCACAAGACAACAGCAGCAGCTGCCGCAGAGGAAGGTAGGCTAATGCCTTTTGCATCTTGAGAATTAATTATATATTTTTTAATTTCGAAATATTATTTTCCAGTTAAAACTGATGCAATCGTCAAGAGTCCCATATGGTATCGCTATAAGGAGGGCTTCAACAATGCTGTGCGAAAAGATGTGCATCTAAATGAATTGCTTTAAGCGAGAATTAATTCAGTTGATTATTGTTACTATGATAATTATATATATTTATTAATAAGCTGATAATGTATGTTTTTATTTAATAACATTTGAATTTGTAATTTAATCAAAAACATATCAATATTCACACAACATTCTTTATAGCTTAGTCCAAATCGAAATCGATTATCGGCAAAATTTGCTTAAAGAAAACTCTATATAAAACACAGAGTTATATCAGAGAGATAGTTAATACTGAGAAATTTCTTTTAAAGCGGTTCCTAACGAATTATAAATAACAATCATTTCACATCACATTACATCCGTTTCAGTTTCACTTTTCACTATTCACAATTCATTTTAGCCACGTCCCACAGAGATCTTTGACATCCAGATATTGTGGCACACAATCTGGAGTCACATGCGTCCCCTTTTGGCATATAGAGCTGTCGCATGGCACAGCTTATCGCCAGCTATATATATATGTGTGTGTCTCTGTGTGTGTGAGGTGTTGCCGCTGCCAAGTTTGGCGTTGCTCTGGCAACACTTGCCCGCTCACTCGCTCGCTCGCACAGTTGTCGGCGGGTGGTGCTCTGCTACATACTGTCAGCCAGATGTCGCCGCTGAAGCCTTTGTTGTTGCTGCTGGTGCTCGGCTTGCTGGGATGTGCCGAGATTGGGGCACGCTATGTGCCCGGCATGCCAAGTGAGTAGTAGTAGGTGGGAGGGAGGAGAGACATCCACTAATTGCCTTTGATTTGATGCAGATATTTGCATGAAGCCGCCGCCCTTCTCGGAGGGCATGTGCACCATTGAGATCGAGGGATTCTACTACGATCCGGCCACGCTCGACTGCCAGATGTACTCGATTGGGGCGTGCCGTCTGACGCCCGGCCAGAGCTTCGGCAGCCAGGAGGACTGCGTGGCGACCTGTGTGCTGGGCAAGCGTCGCAGTCCCGATTACTATAGGAATGAATGAGATCTTGAGTCGAATAAACCGTTTTCTGTCTACTATTCAAACAAACTGCGTCTGATTTGTGATTTTAATCGAGCCCCGGTGTTAATCACCGCCCTGACCCGTGACGTAATTGTTTATTTCCAATGAGCATCTCAAACGTGCTTGACTTTGTCTTCTTGTGGCCTGTTCCAAGCAGCAGCCTAATTAATTGCTTTACTTAGTTGGGGCTCGAGCCATGCTTGCGTCAGCTCTTGATGCGCTGACTAGCATGCGGGTATTATAGTTCGATCGTCCAAGTGGCTGCGAGTTGAGAGATCAGTTAATTTGATAATGGATTACACCTATATGTACAATATATTAGGTATGTGGGGTAAAATATGGCTTGATTATTATAATTGATATAATTCATTATTTTAATTAATTATTCAAAATGTAAGTGAATTAAAAATATTTTTTGTACAACGGTTAGAAGCACCATTTAAAAAAATTGTAAAAATTATTCATAATTATTTTCAAATATTTTGAATACTTAACAAATATTTTAAAATACCTTTTCTTTAAAAGAAAAAAATTGATTTAAATTTTAAATATTTGAAAAACAGTTAATGTTTAATATTTAATAAATATTGCTTGACACTAGGTCAATATTTTCAAATATGATTTCCTTAAAAATGCCTTAAAATATTTGGAAAATATTTTATATGATAAATATTGTTAAAATTGTAGTTGATTTCATCAATGTGTTCAATTTGTATTGAAAAAAGAAAACATTTTTTATAAAATGTTTGAAAATAGTTTGAAAAATATTTGAATATTATTTGAAAATATTTGAAAATATTTTGGAAAATATTCTAAAATTATTTGAAAATATTCAAGAAATGATAAATATAATTATTATAATATAAAAGTATATATATTATATAAATTAATAGATTAAAATATTATATTTTTATTTAGGAAATTAACAGAAATAAAGCTGTTTATTAGTCATATTTTAGGTAAATCTCTATCAGATATACACACATATATATATATATATATATATATATATATATATATATATATATATATATATATATATATATATATATATATATTTGAACAACTTAATAGTATCATAGTAATATAGAAATGGGAATTTGAACTTAATTCTAATTTTATAAAAAAAAACTGCAATTATTATTAATTATTGCTTTAGATTTAAGACAGAGTAAAGCTTAGTTAGTGTATTTCAGATTCGTTGTTAGACAGACCTGGCCCTGGTCAGTGGGCCGGCCTTCGGCAACAGGCGTTCGCCGGTTTTAGCCGGAATCCCAACCCCCAAGCAGCGATCCCCAGGCAAAAGCCCAGCTCATCCGCTCGCCAGCTTCGTGCATATTATCAACAACGCACATGCAGGCAGCGAGACATCGCAGACTCAGTCACATTGTTGTTGTTGTTGCTGTCGCTGGTGTTGTTGTTGTGCTGTTATCAGTGGACGGCAGCGTCAGCAGCGGCTATTGGCAGAGCGCAGCCTGATTACGAATCTGTTCGCCTTTTGTTCGAGGTTTCGAGTCGAGTTTGCGACAGCAGCAAAGCAATAGCTCAGCCAGCGATCAAATGTGGCGCAAGACCCATTTCTGTATTCACACCCAAACGTTGTGATTTCATTCCAAAGAATCGTTCTATATAGCCAAAAGGTGACCGGAACAAGTCGTATAAAAGTTAATCTGCAAGTGTGCCAAAAGATTTTCGGTGTGTGGAATATTTGACTGTGTTCTGTATCGCTGTCGCGTATTAAAAAACTCATAAATTGCACAAGAAGACGCGGAGCCATATCAATAGATCACCCTATATACTATACATTGACAACTGCTGCGCTTCAATATATGGCGGGAGGCAGCTGCCACTGCTGCGCATTTGTCTACAACTTCGTCGCAGCGACAGTCGACAGGGAACCTATGGAACCTATACAGAGCTGAATTCGCCAGGAGCCCAACAGAGAGACATATATATCTCAAATATTCATCCTCAAACAGATCCAGCTTCAATTTAAGCATTGGCAAAATGAACGCCTCGACGCGAAGCAGACAAATCTCGCTGCTGCTGCTGCTGTTCGCCGTGTGCCTCGAGTGGCAGGTGGTTGTGGCACGCACACGTAAGTCTCGACTAGCTAAGGCTTTTGTATTTCCATCTCCGATCCTCACTTGAGTTTGTCGCGCAGGTGATTTGTGCCTGGTGAAGCCCAGCACGAGCAGCCTCTGCGTGCCCAGCACGTTCGGCATTTACTACGATTTGGAGACGCAGCGCTGCCACTACATGGGCTGCAACAGCAAGCGGCTCTTCAGCTCGCTGGAGGACTGTGAGAAAATATGCAACAACGCGCGGCACATCAAGCGGCGCAACAACTCGGCCAACAAAAGCAATCAAACCACAAATTGAATATAAGCACTTGCAATAGCACTAGCGTAGTTCTTATTAACATCAATCGTCAATCATCAATCATCAATCATCAACAACATCCAGCTATCAGCTATCAGACATCGCGACAGCTAAACTCGCAGGCGGCCTTGCTGTCAAAACGATTCTCGTTGCCCCCGCAGCCGCCGTAGATGAAGGCCTCGCAGCGCCGCTCGAGCGGATTGTAGGCGTAGCTCTCCACATAGCCGAAGCAGCGGCCGCTGACCATGGGCTGCAGGCAGAGCTTGACTGCAACATGTTCCACATTAGTTGCCAATTCATGGGCCATCATGGGTTTCAGCCTTACCACGTTTCGAGGCGCCATCCACTTCGCCCAGCTGCAGGAGCAGCACTGGGAGCACCAGCAGCAGCTGGAGCAGCTGCCATAGCCTAGGCATTCCGTACAACCGACTCGTTCTTGGGTGAACAACTCACTAAGCGCGCTTCGACAATTGTTTGTTGTTTCTGTTGTTTTTTTTTTTTCAAATACATCTTTTGCCTAGCCAAGATTCAACATTGACCAATTTAAGCGCAAAGTCGGCCATAATGACAGCCGACTCATCTACGTCAAGTCATTCGAACTGTACTTTTTTAAGGATCACAAACATTGTTTGTTCTAGCTTTAGCTTAGATCATCTATTTATTTTATACACCAACGATTAGATTACATTTTATACTGATGTATATAGTATATAAGGTTCATAAGTCTATTAGCTATAATATTAAATATCATGTATATAGCAAGTGATCAGTCTTTTATTTCGAGTTTGTTTAAACATCATTTTGATTGTTTTATATATTCTTACCTTTTCACTTTATTGAATGTTGTGAAATGCTTATACAAATATTTAAAAAATGTTTATATTTTAATTTATTAACAAAATATTAACATTGGGTTCATTTTCAGACAATTCCCAGTTTCCATTGGTTCAAAAATTCATAAATTATTATTTGTAAATATTGATTAAAATGAATTGCGTCTATAACAATTATATCATGCGAATGCGATAACTAAAATGTACAATAATAATCTAGAAATTTGATTTCAACTTTGACTGCATTGCTTCTTTTCAAAATTTTGCTGATTAAAAGAAAAGCAAAATTTTAAAAACAACAAAATATTTGTTAAGGTATAAAAATAATAAGTTATAATTTTAAAAATATAATATATTAAAAAAATATATAAAAATAAATTATAATAATACATAAATATTGATAATAATAAATCGTAAATCTTAAAAATGCATAACTCTGATTTAAAAAAAAAAAAGTAAAAATCTGACGGCATTGATCCTTAATATATCTCTTCCCACTTACTCAGGTTTCTCTCACACTCATAAAAGTAATACCTTGGAATTCATACAAAAGATTCAATATAAAAATGTCTGTTAGTGAGCTACTATCCTTATATAGGCTCTATACTCTCCCATATCCCATACATTTTTCTAATTTTATTTTACAAATTAATTGTAGCTCAGCTAACTACTGAGAGGCTCACCTTTCCAGCCAATACCCTACGTTCATAACACTTATAGTCGTTGCTCACTCGAAATGACGTAAAACTTTTGCAGTGGCAACAAAACACAAACATGTTCCGCATATCAATGGCAACAACAGCGACTATAACAACAACGACTACGTCAGATACAGATACAACAAATTGAAGTTGATTTTGCTGGTGGAATTTCCAATACATTTGCAAAAAAAAAAAATAAAAAATAAAAACAAATAGCTGGGCTTTCAGTTTCAACTGAAGTTGTTTGCGCGCCGTCTCATGCATATGCTAATTGAGATACAGAGACTGAGATACTCTGGGGACTTTGGCCGAAGCCAATGCGCACAGGCAGCTGTGAGTAAGTTAATTGAATGAAGTAATGAATGTCGAATCGAGACAGAGAGAGAGAGAGAGAGAGAGAGTGTGTGTGAGAGTTGCTTTAGCTGCAGCTCTCAATTGCGAGCTGTGTCTAATTTAGTAATTAAACGCAGTTTTGGATGACGAGCGGCGCAATTAATGTGTCTCGCCTGGGCTGCATTTCAATTATTTCGGGCAAATTAAGCAGTTAACTGAATTGTCACCACACGCACAGACAGAACGAGTGAGAGAGAGATAGAGAGATGATAGGTAGTTAGACATCATTTCGGCCATTCAATCAGCCAAATTTTCGTGTGCCACCCACGCTCCACATATGCTGCTGTGTGTTGTATTGGACTATGAATAAATAGCACGACTGTTGACTGCAATCCTCATCATCATCATCATCAGAATCCCCATCATCATCGTCTCTCTGATTAGCAGCATAGTTAAGTGTTAATTCAATTTACCCTGTGCATTAACACCTAGCTAACGTTTTTGACCAGCCCTAGTCAATTGGCCACGCCCTCATCTGTTGGGGTGCGCTCAGTCTAATTATTACAAACTGCCCCAATGACAAATGTATTATTAATGTGCCCTGCAAAGTGCAACACTTGATTCCTACTTAAACTTAGTAATTGCTGTCAAGCACGTGACTTGCGCCGAAGACACGAATTTCTTATGCAAATTATCGCATTGCCCCGGAAATTCTATTTCGTTCCTTCTATGCTTTCAGTATGTGTCCAAGTGTTTGTGTTTCAGATATGTCAAGTGCTGTAAAATGTTTATTGCGTCATAAATTGCTTTAGTTTGTTGACGAATGAATTACAATGAAATTAAAAATCAAGTCAGTTGACAAACAGCTACATAATAACTGAAGAGGAACAAAGGTAGTCGACTTATGGGTTACCATGTAATCCAATATTTTCAGTTTCATATAAAAATAAACTTTCAAATAAGACTTTCAGCTAAATTGCTGTTAATCTATGTTACAGCTCTTCCTCAATCAAATGCTAATAAATACAGAAATATTATTGAAGCATAGTAATAATATATATATATTACTCTTTGATCTGTAAAAATATTTCATTGAGATGGAAAATTGAAAAAAAAGTTTAATATTTCTCTATTAACTTTTGGACATACAATATATCTGATTAAATTAATCAATTCAAACGGCTTGTAAGATAGAATTATTCATTCATCCCAGTTTGCAGCATATAGACAGTTTTCACAATTTTCACAACTAGAATTTAAAATTAACAACTCTCGTCATTCTCTTGAAAAAATTATTTTAAACTTAAATTCTATTATATATTATTTCTATACCCTAAACTCATTGCAATGGGAACGTATAAACCCAGAGATCGCTTAGACTACAAAAGATACATGAAACACGAATTCTCTAGAATACTATACGCAACACTATTTCCTCTTTTTTTTCGATGGCTCATCCTTTATTATCGATAATAATCGATACTTTAAATTAATTTTTAAGACGTTATTTGAATACTGTTAGAGCCGGAGATTTCAATTCTAGTAGGTCCATGTAGTGAATGGAAAGATTTAGTAATTATTAGATTTTAGATCTCATACCCCCCTTCGCCCCAAAAATTCCTTATTTAAACTTCTTGCGACTTGTGCTTTGGCAAAAATACACTGTATATCAAAAATATATACAGTCTCGCTCTAAAAATCTTTGATGAAGATAGTCCATATACAAGACAACTTATTCAATAATTAAATTCCTGTAATAAATCATTTACTGCAGCCCAAGCGCAGTCGCTGCATATACTGCGCAGTTAGCAGAGCGCGTGCCTGTGTTTGCGTATGTATGCGTGTGAAGCGTAGAATAATCAGCATATAAGCTCTTTGCTGGATTCAGGCTATCTCCTGGTCAAGCAGTCTCGACTAGAGCACTTTTACTTCTTTGTTATAGTCAATCAACGTGTATTTGTAGAAGGATTGGAAGAAATATGAATACAATGATGTAAGCTTCATTGTATTCATGTTTTTAGTAGTATAAGACATTACATTAAAATACATAAAATTTATATTATATTCATATATTTTATATACACATATATATCAATATAATATGAACATAAAAACCAACATCGTTCAAACTTTTTAATTCATTTAATTTACTTTTATCATCATGAAAGTCTGCGGCAAAGTATTACACAATATAATTTATATTTTTATATATAATCTTTATAATTAATTTATTATGTTTTACAATTTTGCCAGTGCATAGAGTATTCAAAACGTAAGCAATATTTTGCCAAATGATAATGTTGATTATCTCCTCTACGGTTGCCTTCATATTTTTCTATATAATATTTACACATATTCTCTATATATATATATATTGTATATATGTATATACTTACGTGCGCGTGTGTTTGTAAATTTGATAATTAAGCTAGTTTGTGTTCAACACTGCGTATGCGCAATTTGAGCTAAACGCCTCGTTTAACAGACACTCACACACACACACAGAATACATATTTACATATATATTTATTATTTTTCAAAAAGCTCGTTAGACAGCTTTGCACACAAAAAATAGAAGATTCAGTTGTTGTTTGCAGTTATTAACGCGCAGTTATCAACGATCACGTTGAGAATGAAACGAATGATGAGAATGACCCATTTTCTGTGCTTGGCCGCAATTGTTATTGTTTTGCTCGGCCTCACTCAGCCGGCTCAGGCAGTGACCACGGCCAAGCCCAATCCGGTGGCACAGGTACAAGCGCAGGTGACTGGCACCACCAGCACCACCACAGCCAAGCCAATTGCCAAGCAGCAGCCAACGCAGTCACAACGCAAACAAGGTAAAATCTGAAACAATTTATCTCTTTCGGCATTTTGTACATAAATTTCGAGTTCCCTGACAGATCCGAAATGCCTGCAGGCTCTGGAAACGGGTCCTTGTCGCATGAGGCTGGAGCGCTATTACTACAACAAGGAGAAGAACAGCTGTGAGACATTCAACTACGGCGGCTGCAAGGGCAACGACAATCGCTGGGGCTTCCGACAGACGTGCGAGGAGGCGTGCCTGGTGAAAAAGTGACTCAAGTTCTGTGAATTGACAACAGCGCTCCCTACTTTGTGAACACCAAATAAAAGATCCATCTAACGCTTGTTTATATTATTGGCTACGATCTACTTTGCGGTCAATTAGCGTACTGAGCATGCTGTTCAGGTATTAGGTGTAATCAGTGTGAATTCTTGGTTAGTAAACAAGATGTTCCGCTTATCGGTTAATTTAGCCGGAAAATCGTATTTGTACTCATGCTATTTGCAAATTCTAGGTAATATTATGATGGTGGCTAAAGTTGTTAACTTGGCTTAATATATGACCAATAGAAATGTTGTCATATAGATAGTATGCAAAATCGTGGCTGTGACGAACTTGAAATTAGGCCGGTTTCAATAGATAGTTTTAGATAGATAAATAGAGAAATTATTTCAGAGAGCTTGTAATATGACCAGATAAACAAGTTCTTTTATTCATATTGTATGTGAAAGTCTTCAATTTACGAGAATCGCAGAGAAGGGCATGCGGGGACATTATATTTTGCTCACAGCATGGTGCTTTTATATGGTTCTGCCAGTGCTATCAACTCCAACACCAACAACTTTCCCACGGTTTCTTCTAAATCTTTCTTGAGAATCACTGAGAAGGGCATCAGCCACAAGTAAATTTTGCTGGAAGTTTGTGTTGAGTTTTTAGAGTACACATAGATCACATATAAAAAAGCCTATATAGATACATATTAATACGCTTATGAATAGATATAAGCAATCGTTAATATATTCAAATTTGGTCTAATCAACTTATGCATATTGAAATAAAATGATGTGTATCGGCATACAAATATGCAAATAATAGGTACTAAAATAGATACTTTTCATATATATAAATAATAGCGGAACTATCACAGTGATATTGATGTTTTATAGCTTCCTGAATATAGTTCCTATTTTCTATATAAAATTAAGTTTACCACTAATAAATTATATAGTGAGAAGAATACTACCAATAGATACAACATTAAACTAGACAATATTTTTGTGATAATGATATATAGGTATAGAATATGATATACAAGTACATTTTATGGCATCATAAAAAACCTGTGTTTTTTTTTTAATTAAAAATGATCATAATATTACAAAATACCTGAATAAATTCCTATAGCTGCTAATACTCACATTAAACAAAATCATAAAAATATATTTTGTATCACATTAACCATTCTCAATAAATACAATATTATATTCACGATACAGATCGTCACGTCATATGCGCCGTGACAATTGTTCATAGCACGAAAACAAAGTGCGTCAAAGCAAATTGGGGAACTGTGCGACAGCTGTGCGGAAGTAGCATATCATTTAGCTAGAGCTAGAGCTGAACTATCATAAAACTCAGAAATATTAATAGGTGCGTTGAACTGCAACTGAGGCAGTTGAGGACGTCGAAAACTGTCAACGAGACTCAGTGATTTACATGCCTTGACGAATGACTGGAGCAAATACGCTATGAACGAAATGAAGTGCGACTACGTGCGGGCTCTGAGTATTTAAGGCTGGCTAAATGCCAGAGCTGGCATCAGTCGCGGCAAAGAAACTGAAACGAAATGTGCTCCAAGCTGTCATTAATTGCGCTCAGTGTAGTCCTTGGCGCCATATGCGTGCGCAGCGCCGCTGTGGATCAGTCACAGCTGGTGGTGGAGAAACAGCAGCTGGGGGGCCAGACGACGGAGCTACCAGCTGTGGACGAGAACAGTGTGCCGGAGCAGTGCCACCAGCCCAAAGAGACAGGACGCTGCTTCGCGCTCTTCTATCGCTTCGCCTACAATCTGGATACGCATGCCTGCGAGGAGTTCGTCTACGGCGGCTGCGCCGGCAACAGCAACAACTTCGAGTCGAAGGCGGAGTGCGAGAAGCTTTGCCTGGGCAAGGCGGAGACACCAGTGACAACAGCATCCGCGACGGAGCAGAGCACGGAGCTGACTACGGAGCAACAGCAGCCATCAGAGACGACAGTCAGCGCAGCGGCCTGATGGGAACCACCCGGATAGTGTCTACATAGACATATATATTCTTATATAGTATTATAAAATTAGAATTCATATTTCCTCTCTATGCCCACCTACCCATATTTGTACAGCTTAAATGAGCATGAGTACTTAGCTCCAGGGCCGGCATCCTCAGATAGAGGTTGCCCGCACTTCATTAAAATTTATGAGTAATGCCAAATTTGTAGCTGAAAATAAATAATGATAATAGTAAATAAATCGTCTTTATAAATTTATTCAAAAATAATATTATTTTTCTAGTTAATCTCTGCTGCTCGAACCTCTCCTGCTAAGCTGAGTTATTTATTGAATATTTTGCAGGCACTTGTTAATGAACCTTAGCTTAATTTGTACACATGCCCACACAAACACACACACAGAGACACACACACAGACATACTGATAAGCTTCAGTGAGTACATGTAGCCATAGATTAGTATAAATCATTGTGCGCTGCATCAAGTCGAGTTAGTAGTCCGATCGGAGCCCTAAAAACTATACAAAATGAAATTCGCAGCAGTACTTTGCGTAATCCTCGCTCTCTTTGGCCTGTCCGTCGCTGCCAAGGATGGTAAGTCGGAGTAAGTGATCCTGAGAGAGTCACCTAACTTTTATTTCGACCCCAGCCATATGTGACCTGCCGCCAGCTGGTGACGGCAACGGACTAATCAAGTGTGCCGCCTTCATGCCCAGCTGGAGCTACTACCCTCAGGACAATGCATGCAAAAGCTTTGTCTATGGCGGCTGTGGTGGCAATGCGAATCGCTTCGGAACTCAGGAACTGTGCGAGGCCAAGTGTAAGGAGTAGATATACGTAAAGTGTTGTTGATAATCTGAATAAATATGAAACATGAACCTTGCAAATGGCTTAATAGATCCTAATTTTCTCCAATTCGATAAGATCCGCATTTGCTTCGCCTGAAAACCGAACTATTTCATGAGGTAATTCTAAATTAGATTCGTTTTGATTTATACACAAGCACTCGTACTCGTACATACTCGTACGCACTCGTACTCGTACATCAGTAATCATGAGTATCTCTCTGCACAAAATTTAGTCAATAGCTGTACTGAATCTCTAAGAAATATACAAAGTGAAATTCGGAGCAGTACTTTGCGTATGCGTCGCTCTCTTTCACTTGTCTCTTGCTCTGAAGCATCGTAAGTCTGAGCAATTGATCTTGAGAAACTCAACTAACTTTTGCATCATCCACAGCCATATGTGGTCTGCCACCAGCTGCAAATGCAGACAAGTTTGCATTTCACAGCCTTGCAAAAAATAAAAAGTAAACCTATTACGTTGCAAACAATTAATGGATGATACTTATCTATGTCGGTTGCAACGGCAATTCGAACCGATTCAGAAACAGTGTGTGTCGAAGTGCAAAGAATAGACTTATGTGAACTAAAATTGATTACTTAAATAAACAAGTAATAGTTATCTAGTCAAGACTGCTTAACTAGAAGATTCCCAGCTAATATTCCTATATTTCTACGCTTTCTTTACGTATGCATACAATCAATTCATGCACACACAATGCTTAAAAACGAATTGAAATGATCGATAAATGTCGATCAAATTGAAGTTCGATGAGTTTCGAAAATATGATAAGCACATGGTATAAACAGGTATACATATAAATAACTCTAACTAATGGGCATACGAACAGACGGACAGGACTATATCAACTCGTATTGTCATGCTCAAGAATATATATAGTTTATGCCACGTCAATTACGCCCGAATCTGCCTGTTACATTTTCACAAAATATTATACCCTAATTTCCCACTTTCAATAGGATCAGAGTATGATATTGAAAAATTACAGTATACAGCTGGGAAGTAGTTAGTTGTTAGGAACAAGCGTTGCAAATTATTAGGTCTTGTAAATAGTATACTCAAATCGATTTAATTTTTATAAGTACTCACACATAAAACATGGATTAGTATAAATAATGTTGCTCTGCAGCAAACCGAATTAATAGTCCGATAGGAATCTTAAAATAATACGAAATGAAAGTTGTTGCAGTACTTAGCGTACTCCTGGCTCTCTTTGGCCTGTCGCTCAGTGTGATGGATCGTAAGGTTGAGAAACTGATCCTGAGAGATTTCACGAAGTTTTATTTCGTCCTCAGTCAGATGTAGACTGCCGCCAGCAGTTGTGGGGCACTGTAAAGCACGTATGCCGAGATGGACTTTCATCCCTCAGGATTTTACATCCGAAGAATTTATCTATGGTGGCTGCGGTGGCAATGCGAATAACTTCTTTACTGAGGAAGAGTGTAGGAAGAAGTGTATGATCATACACTCAAATTGAAGAATGAATAAAAATAAAATTGAATATGCCCTAACATGCGTGACAAATTGTTAAATCTTATTTATATAAGTACTCATACATACGTAGTACATGGATTAGTATAAATAATGGTGCTCTGCAGCAAACCGAGTTAGTAGTCCGATAGGAATCTTAAAAACTATACGAAATGAAATTCGCAGCAGTACTTTGCGTAATCGTCGCTCTCTTTGGCCTGTCCGTCGCTGCCAAGGATGGTAAGTCGGAGTAAGTGATCCTGAGAGAGTCACCTAACTTTTATTTCGACCCCAGCCATATGTGACCTGCCGCCAGCTGTTGACGGCAACGGACTAATCAAGTGTGTCGCCTTCATGCCCCGCTGGAGCTACTACCCTCAGGACAATGCATGCAAACGCTTTGTCTATGGTGGCTGTGGTGGCAATGCGAATCGCTTCGGAACTCAGGAACTGTGCGAGGCCAAGTGTAAGGAGTTTTCTTTTTTTTTTCCTTTTATATTAAATAAATATGAATAAATATGAAACATGAACCTTGCAAATGGCTTAATAGATCATAATTTTCTCCAATTCGATAAGATCCGCATTTGCTTCGCCTGAAAACCGAACTATTTCATGAGGTAATTCTAAATTAGATTCGTTTTGATTTATACACAAGCACTCGTACTCGTTCATACTCGTACGCACTCGTACTCGTACATCAGTAATCATGAGTATCTCTCTGCACAAAATTTAGTCAATAGCTGTACTGAATCTCTAAGAAATATACAAAGTGAAATTCGGAGCAGTACTTTGCGTATGCGTCGCTCTCTTTCACTTGTCTCTTGCTCTGAAGCATCGTAAGTCTGAGCAATTGATCTTGAGAAACTCAACTAACTTTTGCATCATCCACAGCCATATGTGGTCTGCCACCAGCTGCAAATGCAGACAAGTTTGCATTTCACAGCCTTGCAAAAAATAAAAAGTAAACCTATTACGTTGCAAACAATTAATGGATGATACTTATCTATGTCGGTTGCAACGGCAATTCGAACCGATTCAGAAACAGTGTGTGTCGAAGTGCAAGGAATAGACTTATGTGAACTAAAATTGATTACTTAAATAAACAAGTAATAGTTATCTAGTCAAGACTGCTTAACTAGAAGATTCCCAGCTAATATTCCTATATTTCTACGCTTTCTTTACGTATGCATACAATCAATTCATGCACACACAATGCTTAAAAACGAATTGAAATGATCGATAAATGTCGATCAAATTGAAGTTCGATGAGTTTCGAAAATATGATAAGCACATGGTATAAACAGGTATACATATAAATAACTCTAACTAATGGGCATACGAACAGACGGACAGGACTATATCAACTCGTATTGTCATGCTCAAGAATATATATAGTTTATGCCACGTCAATTACGCCCGAATCTGCCTGTTACATTTTCACAAAATTTTATACCCTAATTTCCCACTTTCAATAGGATCAGAGTATGATATTGAAAAATTACCGTATACAGCTGGGAAGTAGTTAGTTGTTAGGAACAAGCGTTGCAAATTATTAGGTCTTGTAAATAGTATACTCAAATCGATTTAATTTTTATAAGTACTCACACATAAAACATGGATTAGTATAAATAATGTTGCTCTGCAGCAAACCGAATTAATAGTCCGATAGGAATCTTAAAATAATACGAAATGAAAGTTGTTGCAGTACTTAGCGTACTCCTGGCTCTCTTTGGCCTGTCGCTCAGTGTGATGGATCGTAAGGTTGAGAAACTGATCCTGAGAGATTTCACGAAGTTTTATTTCGTCCTCAGTCAGATGTAGACTGCCGCCAGCAGTTGTGGGGCACTGTAAAGCACGTATGCCGAGATGGACTTTCATCCCTCAGGATTTTACATCCGAAGAATTTATCTATGGTGGCTGCGGTGGCAATGCGAATAACTTCTTTACTGAGGAAGAGTGTAGGAAGAAGTGTATGATCATATACTCAAATTGAAGAATGAATAAAAATAAAATTGAATATGCCCTAACATGCGTGACAAATTGTTAAATCTTATTTATATAAGTACTCATACATACGTAGTACATGGATTAGTATAAATAATGGTGCTCTGCAGCAAACCGAGTTAGTAGTCCGATAGGAATCTTAAAAACTATACGAAATGAAAGTTGTTGCAGTACTTGGCGTATTCCTCGTTCTCTTTGGCCTGTCCAGAGCGGATGTTATAGAGGACGATTATGATAGTAAGTCTGAGAAGCTGATCCTGAGTTATTCCACTAAGTTTTATCGTCCTCAGCCGTATGTAAAGTGCCGCCAGCAGTTGTGGGTCCATGTAAAAGACTTAAGACGAGATGGACCTACTTTCGTAAGTGGAATACATGCAAAAAATTTATCTATGGTGGCTGCGATGGAAATTCGAATAACTTCTTTACTAAGACAGAGTGTAATGAAAAGTGCGTGATCTATAGGAGCTAAATTTGAAGAATGATTAAAAATAAAATTGAATATGCCCTAACATGCGTGACAAATCGTTAAATCTTGCAAATCGTACGATTACGATTTATATAAGTACTCATACATACGTAGTACATGGATTAGTATAAATAATGGTGCTCTGTAGCAAACCGAGTTAGTAGTCCGATAGGAATCTTAAGAACTATACGAAATGAAAGTTGTTGCAGTACTTGGCGTATTAATCGTTCTCTTTGGCCTGTCCAGAGCGAATCTGGCGGATTATTATAGTAAGTCTGAGAAGCTGATCCTGAGATATTCCACTAAGTTTTATCGTCCTCAGCCATATGTAAACTGCCGCCAGCAATTGTGGGACCATGTAAAGCACGTATGCCGAGCTGGACCTACTTTCCTAAGGGGAATACATGCAAAGAATTTATGTATAGTGGCTGCGGTGGCAATGCGAATAACTTCTTTACTGAGGCAGAGTGTAGTCAAAAGTGCGTGATCAATATGAACTAAATTTGAAGAATGATTAAAAATAAAATCGAATATGCCCTAACATGCGTGACAAATCGTTAAATCTTGCAAATCGTACGATTACGATTTATATAAGTACTCATACATACGAAGTACATGGATTAGTATAAATAATGGTGCCTTGCAGCAAACCGAGTTAGTAGTCCGATAGGAATCTTAAAAACTATACAAAATGAAAGTCGTTGCAGTACTTGGCGTATTCCTGGGTCTCTTTGGCCTGTCCTGAGCGAATTTGACGGACAATGGTAAGTCTGAGAAGCTGATCCTGAGAGATTTCACTAAGTTTTATCGTCCTCAGCCATATGTAAACTGCCGCCAGCAGTTGTGGGGGTATGTAAAGTATATACACCGAGATGGACTTTCTTCCCTGAGGAGAATGCATGCAAAAAGTTTACCTTTGGGGCCTGCGGTGGCAATGCGAATAAATTCCTAACTAAAGGAGAGTGTAGGGAAAAGTGCGTGATCCTTATGAACTAAAATTGAAGAATGAATAAAAATTAAATTTTATATGCCCTTACATGCGTGACAAATTGTTAAATCTTGCAAATCGTACGATTACGATTTATATAAGTACTCATACATACGTAGTACATGGATTAGTATAAATAATGGTGCTCTGTAGCAAACCGAGTTAGTAGTCCGATAGGAATCTTAAAAACTATACGAAATGAAAGTTGTTGCAGTACTTGGCGTATTAATCGTTCTCTTTGGCCTGTCCAGAGCGGATATTATAGAGGAGGATTATGATGGTAAGTCTGAGAAGCTGATCCTGAGTTATTCCACTAAGTTTTATCGTCCTCAGCCATATGTAAACTGCCGCCAGCAGTTGTGGGGCGCTGTAGAGCACATATGTCGAGATGGACCTACTTTCCTAAGTGGAATACATGCAAAAAATTTATTTATGGTGGCTGCGATGGAAATGCGAATAACTTCATTTCTGAGGCAGAGTGTAGTCAAAAGTGCGTGATCTATATGAACTAAAATTGAAGAATGAGTAAAAATAAAATTGAATATGCCCTAACATGCGTGACAAATCGTTAAATCTTGCAAATCGTACGATTACGATTTATATAAGTACTCATACATACGTAGTACATGGATTAGTATAAATAATGGTGCTCTGCAGCAAACCGAGTTAGTTGTCCGATAGGAATCTTAAAAACTATACGAAATGAAAGTTGTTGCAGTACTTGGCGTATTAATCGTTCTCTTTGGCCTGTCCAGAGCGAATCTTGCGGATTATTATAGTAAGTCTTAAAAGTTGATCCTGAGATATTCCACTAAGTTTTATCGTCCTCAGCCATATGTAAGCTGCCGCCAGCAATTGTGGGACCATGTAAAGCACGTATGTCGAGGTGGACCTACTTTCCTAAGGGGAATACATGCAAAAAATTTATGTATAGTGGCTGCGGTGGCAATGCGAATAACTTCTTTACTGAGGCAGAGTGTAGTCAAAAGTGCGTGATCAATATGAACTAAATTTGAAGAATGATTAAAGATAAAATTGAATATGCCTTAACATGCGTGACAAATCGTTAAATCTTGCAAATCGTACAATTACGATTTACGTAGTACATGGATTAGTATAAATAATGTTGTTTTGAAGCAAACCGAATTAGTAGTTAGTTTGTCGCATTGAAGAATGTTTAGTCTGCGAAACGGATCCTGATAGATTTCAATAACTTTTACTTCTAGCTACCACGCTGAAGGCAACACATGCAATCAGTTCATCTACGACAGATGCGGCGGCAATGATAATCACTTCGTCTAGATTTGTTGCTTTTCAGAAACTCCAAAAAATATTCATCGCTCTGTTTGCAATACACTTGGTTTTGATCCGATGGGAGTCTAAACAACTGAGCATAAATAGCTTAATTCATTCGTAGAACGTATCCAAATTTTCGCGATTGAAACTCATTTACAAATATGGGTCATATGCCAGCTTGCATGTTTCGCGCATTAAAGTATATTCAAGGGAATATGTATATATGCTGCGAGCTTCATTTAAATCCGTGGATTCAAGCAAAAGCTATCAAAAAAACATTTAAAGGTAATCAGACAATTCGTGATTCGACTTGGAATATAAAGATCGTTTTTGCAACGCTTGTTAAGTCAATATTTCGCACAGTTGTGACTGGTTAGGTAACTGAGACTGTTGAAAAACATCAAGTAACAGTACTATAATAGTTATTCTTTGAGCTGCAGACCTTTTATAAAATGTCGATTCAGGGATCTTACATGTAGAATCCAAATTTCATTTAATATTCTGGATCTGTCAATCGTTTGTTTTCCCTAGCTTACTACTAGGGTGTGCGAATTTCCCATCATCATCAGATCATCAGCAAATATAAATATTATGTAGAGCTTTTTCATATTCCACTTGTAAACAAAACGTAACATCAAATATTTTAATTCCATTTTCTCAAATTAAATCATTGAGAAATAATCTATTAAAATTATTCAACAATTATCATTTATAATCATAGTTCCAGCACAAGTCTAGCTACGTTTTGAATAGTAAATATTTAAAAATTATTTAGCTGTTCAGTGCTTAGTTCTGGGAAATGAACTTGTTTGTCAACAGCTCGGGGAATTCCTAAACAGACTCTGAGATATCACATTCATTGTTGTGGTCATAAAAAACTAAACAAAAACAAGTAAGAGTGCTCTAGTCGATACTGCTCGCCAAAGAGATACCCTGTATGTATAAAAGAAGTTTAGCATCACGGGACTTTTATCTTCTCACATGGCTTAGGGTGTCTCCTAGTGAAGCAGTCTCGACTAGAGCACTATTACTTATTATATGCATATGTTAGCAAAATCGAAATGTAACGGTTTCATGCAAGTGTCTCCCCATTTTATATGTTAAATTGTAGAAATAATCGAACGGTATTCCCCCATCTTGGGTTGCTCACACAAATATACGTTCCAACCTACTGCAAAGTTCGCTTTCTGATTTGCAACTAGTGGGCGTATCGTGAAAATCTTGACATTTTAGCAGACGGGTGCATAGACGAATATATGTTTAAGTCTCTAACTGCAATAGCGTAGAAATGGGTTCTATTCATACGAACAGACAGACAGCAAGATGGACACGAAACCAAAATACTCTTTTTCCCTTTGGGAACATAGTAAAATAAATACACAACTAAAGCAACAACTTTTAGACACCATTCACAAAAATAACATATTCATTTACAATGCAGGTATAAGCCCGGGTATATTGGTCTTCGGCTCGTCTATGCTAATGCACAAAGCTGTTAATGAATGAAGTTATCATTTGATGAGATCGTGTGGTTATTTAATTTTTAAAAGGAAAATCAAACAGATCATTGATTAAAGAGTAAAAAATCCGAATCTAGCTGTATTTGAGTGTCTATATTTAACCTAAACTGAAGTCGAATAAGAATGCGGGATTGGGCAACTCCTAGTCGGGCGCTCTCAATACTCAAGGAATCCCACGTCGTTTTGTTCAGTTCTCTCTATGAACTATAAAAACAAAAGTAACTACATTTTTAAACAGTTTTCAGCTGTTATGACAAGTATACCGCATTTTCTTTGCTAGACCTGATAAAAAACTGCTGTCTAGCAATAATTTTCGAATACTCTACGAGAGGGTATTAGAACTTTGTCACAAAAAACTAAATATTTTATAATGAAATGGATATTTTTTTACTATGAATATATTTCTAGAGAGCAAAAATATAATATAAGTAAGAAAACTTGTGATGAATAAATGATTATGATAAAATAAGATTTTTGTTACTAAAAAAAAAAACTATTATTATTTTCTTATCATTGAACTCATGCCGAATTTTGCATTGAGTCCGAGACCAAGTAAATGAAAGAGTGTATAATTGTGCTGCTAAATTTAGTCCAGTTAGAAAAAATATATAAGCATTAGCTGTAGGCTCGAGCTGGAGCCAGTTTAGTCCAAGTTTGTCGCTGGATATACAAAGTCAACGCTTGGGCCAGAGACTTAAATTCGTTTAAAAATGAAGTTTTCTTTATTAGTGTTTGTGATTTGTGGTGCTCTTCAGGTGAACTGCTTGACAACGACAAATCGTATGTTGCGATAAGTGAATTACTCTTTCAAATTGGATTTGACAAGTTGCACGTTGCTTCCAGCGATATGTGAGCTAACTCATTCCTTCAATGTCGATGTTTACACTTCCTGCCTGAATAGTGCACGCCGTTGGACCTACAATGCTGCGATCAATAATTGCATTAAGTTCACCTATTTAGGCTGTGGAGGAAATGCGAACAATTTCGACAACAAATCGCAGTGTGTACGAAAGTGTTTGCGAAAGTAACTCTTCATATATATTGATATTGTCATTTATCGTATTCATGTAAAACAATATAATAAAATATAAAGCACTTTTAGAATATCATAGAATATATATAGAAATTATAATTTATACAGCTTTATATATAAAATCATACTCTAATTCGGTTTTGTCTTGTGTAAGCTGTATAAAAGCTGAAGACTCAAAATTCATAATAATTATTTCAAAGTAATTATATAATAATAAATATGTATACATCAGCATAATATCATTTTTATTTCTTATCAATCTATAAATTAAATTTAAAATAGCAATATATATCAAATATCTCAGCAAAATGAAATCAATCAGCAATCGCAGACCATAAAAACTTCGAAAATTGTATCTCTCTACCCAATTTTACAAAATGATTTGAAATTTCATTATTTCGGCAATCTTGTTATAATGTAAGTGTCCTTTACTAAACTCATACTAAATGCAATTTTTTTTAATTAACAACTTTATTTCATTAAATAATTCAAGCCAATGCAATTGCTGAGCGCACACTCGAAAGAGTAGGAACGTTCCGTTCGCTGTGTATTTTTATTATTAATCTCAGCTAGAGCTAGAGCTAGACCTTCCCATTTTGCTTACATAATCGTTTTTAATCACTTTGCTACTTACGACAAACAAATATTTACCAATACAAAACATTTCGTGTCGCGACGATAAGACGGCGAAAAGCGAAGCTTCGGGATGTATTTAAAAAGCTTCTCCGACTAGCTCGAAGTTTAGTTCAAATTCTCTCCCAGTTTTATTCGCTTCACAGAATCAACATGAAGTTTCTGGTATTGCTTGTAGTGCTCGTAATCTCTATTGCCAGCTGTTTTGCACTCAAAAGTGGTAAGACTTTATAAAATTTATTGCAATTATAATTTAATAATTTTATTTGTTTTCCTCAATTAGAGCATTGCGGTCAGTCACATTCCTTTAACGGTGCTGGCGGCATTTCCTGTGAGGCATACATAGCCATCTGGACCTACGACGCGGCGGCTAAGGAATGCATCAAGTTCATCTATGGCGGCTGCGGCGGCAATGACAATCGATTCGAAACCAAAGAATTGTGTGAGGAAAAGTGCTTGGAATAAATGAAAAAAAAACTTAATTATGGCTATAATTGAATATGATTCGATTCGATTTACTTTCAACTATTATTGCTTTAAGCTGACCAAGCAAGAGTGATACTATTAGCGATCAGTATATTTGAGCAACTGTTTGCCTTATTAATAAGATGTAGGTGTTGTAATATTAACTTTGATTTGACATTCAGCTGTAAATAATGATTGTTAAATTTGTGGTACAAATGTGAAATCAAATTGCCACAAAAAAAGTTATAGATGTAGCTGCAAATGAAGTCTTGATGTGTGTCTTGATGGATTGAATTTAACTTGCCCACTCTATATATTCGACGATATTTCCTTTACAGTAATTTGAAATCACAGCCAAAGTAAAGGTAGTTCGCAGATAGCCTAGCAATTCTTCTCGATACTTCTCATGTGGTTTCGGTACTTCTAAGAGGCATTGTAAAACTTGCTCTGTTTGCTTGCTAATAGCTTTTCATGTATTACAAATATTTGTTTAACAATAATCCAAGTGTTATACTCGCATGTGTTGACGTTGGGCGTGATTCTGATGCTTTTCCAGTAAGCAGCTCAGATTTAATTTTACTTATTTACTCACGCTAGTATACTGTAGCTTTTGCCTATATACAATATAACTTTGAGTCGTAAAGCATCTGCGAGAAGACCTGCAAAGTCTGAGTGTTAGTTGATTATTGTATTGTTATTTATAATGTTGAAATCGAATATGATTATTTATTGTTTATTTTATGTTTTTGGAATTCTTTCACGACTCTCTCGCTGTCATACCTCCTTTTCACTACACTCGAAGTCCTCTCTTGTTTTCATTCTTCTGTTATACCGTAATGCTACTTTCTAGCAGTACCTCAAATAAATCTTATACTAAAATTTAAATCAAATAAATCTCTGCTATATATAAGTCTCCGGCTTTCTGTAATGGTAATATAATTTAAATTATTTTAAGTTGAATATTCGAATACGAATTAAGTCAATTAACAATCTGATTTTCCACTAAACCTAAACAAGATACGCTTTTAATTTATTTGGATACGCTTATTAAACGGATTTTACAAGTGCTATTAGAGAACATCAGTTATTGTTATCATATCATCATATATGAGTACGAGTTTCTGTCCATAGTTCCCAGAATGAGGTTGTTTTTCACAATCGTGCTGCTCGCTGCGTTACCTTTGAGCGTTATTGCTACGATCGGTATAAAGCTACAGAGCTAAAGTATTTTTATCGAATAAAGTTTAGTTCATCATTATGTATTACACAGGTATATGCGGAAAAAAACTGACCATAAATACGCATGTTGGCCTTAACTGTGGTAAAAAGCGAATAATATGGGCCTACAATTGGGTGACATCAAAATGCGTTCGATTGACTGATTTCCATTGTCAAGGAAATAACAATAGGTTTAAGTCAAAAGAACAATGTAAAAAACAGTGCCATAAAGTAACGCCAGGTCCTCTGTTTGATTACTAAGGAATGTGAATAAATATATAAATATATATAGAAATGAAATATTCAGGTGCAAAAAGTTAAGTAAGGTATAGTTATAGTTACATTACATTTACCAAGCCCCCAAGAGCTGGTACTATAAAAAAAAACCCTGAGATTGCATTGACTGCATCTCTCGTGCCTACACTACCTCTTACAGATATTTGCGCAACAGACCTGAAGAGGCCAGCAAGGACTTAGTGAAACCAGTTTGAAGTGCTGGCAAAACCCACTGAAACCGAAAACAAATAATTATAATATGAACGAATCGCTACTTGTGCAAAATAAACACAAATTTCACTATAATTTGAAGGTTTGTTGTTTTTGCACAGAGAGCGCCGATTGAGCCGCAGATAAGGTCCCTGCCGGTTTCTGCCTATATAACGAGCGCCACATGCCGGCTCCAAGCACAGTTGCAATCGATTCAGTGAGCACATATCAGTTCGAAACTTAAACCAATTCAAGATGAAATACTTCGCCGTGCTGCTGCTGCTGTGCGCCCTTCTGGGCTCTGTGTTGGCCACCCTCAAGAGTCGTAAGTTCTCATTATATCTGAAGAAATATGAATGGAATTCGAACCTGATTCATATACATGAATATATCATACTATTTTGAATGTTTATTTATTCATTTCAATCGTTGATCATAGTGAATTATAATCTACTAAACTCTCCTCTAACTTAACTTTTTTCTTCCATCAGCTGTCTGTGGTGAGGAGTTCGGTAAGATCGGCACCTGCCGCGCCCTCCAGAAGATGTGGACTTATCGTCGGGACACCAATGAGTGCATCAACTTCAACTACAGTGGCTGCCATGGCAACAACAATCTCTTCGAGTCGAAGAGCATCTGCGAAAAGACCTGCAAAGTCTGAGTGTAATACAATAATGTGCTAAGTTGATGTTAAATAAAAGTTATATATAATTTTAATTTTTACTATGATCACTTATTGTTTGTTTTATGTAAGTTTTCTAGTTGTTGCAGGCTTGAGATAGGTCTACAGATGTCTGATTTCTTAACTATCTGATCGTTCTCTACAATAGTAAATATTTAAGTATATATGTATATATATACATATATACTTAAATATTTACTATTGTAGAGAACGATATATTGTATATTATATATATTTATTTATTGTTTTTCTATGATTATAATCAATTGAGGGGGACTACAAGGCTACGGGTCAGTGTCTGCTCAAACTGCGAGAGACGCTTGAAATATTAAATGATGAATGATTGCTCAAAGAAAAATTTTAAATGTTATTTTTTCCAAAGAATATTTTTTTAAAATTATAAAATTTTGTTATTATTTTGCTTAACATTTGCAATGTTATTTGTTGAACTAATTGCAAAAAAGCTGGCTAGAAATTGTTCATTAATGCTTAAAATAAATCTGACTATATAGTCATAGCTCATTCCACATTAACATCTATTATTCTATCGATTTTTCCTTTAATATATATAAGTTTGACATAATTCAATCAATATATATTCTACATATACAAAATTCTTTCTATACCTTCAATAATACATGCAGTCAAGCAAAAATGCACTACACAAAAGTAATAAAACCATCCCATATCATGAATAATATGAAAAAATTGTATTTACTATATTAAGCTATTATATGGTAACTATATGATTGGCTGGTTATCTCAGTTCACTATAGATTAATACCAGAGTTCCGTGATGTTATCGATGTGGGCTCCCCATGTTGACCCATTGGGTTCGGCTCTGAGTGCGGCACAGATAAGCCACACGCCAGCTGCTGTACTTCTGCAGATGTCCAAGATCTCCGTCTATATGCAATGGGCTTTAAATAGCGCCGTTGGGCGCTGCAGCAACTGCAGTTTCATTTGTAATATGAAGTGCGAATATCTGTGGCTTATAACACTCGGATTGCTGTTGTGGCTCGGCACGGCTAGCGCCAAACCAGGTGGGTAGGGCTACGAGAGATTTAGATTTAGACAGAGCTAAGTCGATGCCTCTATTCCCCTTAGATATGTGCAATGAGCAGCACTCGAAGGCGGGCATGGAACAGGATGGCGCTGCCTGCATGGCCTATATGCCCAGCTGGACCTACGATGCGTCCAAGAATGCCTGCATTGAGTTCGTCTTTGGCGGCTGTGGCGGCAATAAAAACCAATTTGGCAGCCAAAGCGAATGCGAAAAGGCCTGCAAGGATTAAGGCACCACAAACCAGTTTCCAGTTCTGGCAAAAAAAAAAATTAAATAAAATAAAAATAAATAATTATTAAATAACCGGAGCGTAACTTGCGATAAATAAACAAAAAATTCACGTCAATTTAAAGGTGTTGTTTGCTTGAACCACACAGTTGACTTCAGCCGGTTTCTGTCTATATAAAGCAATACAAATGCCGACTAAAAGCTCAGTTGCAATCGGCAGAGTGACTAAATAACAGTTAAATTAGCTAAATACCTAAACTCTTTTCAAGATGAAACATTTCGCTGTGCTGCTGCTGCTGTGCGCTCTGTTGAGCTCTGCACTGGCCACACTCAAAGATCGTAAGTTCTGAAAGAAAACAGCTGCACTCAGTTCGGTGTGAATGCATCGAATAACTGTAGAAAATTCCGTATTGAGTAATCAATAGAAATAGTGAAATCGAATGAGAATATTCCAGCAATATCTCATCTGAAAGTGAAAGATCAGTTATGACAGTGTGAACTATGTATTGATAATCTACATATGGATATTGCTTCTATCATTCTGATACAGATAATATTATACAATATATATAAATACAATACATATTTATATTTTATTATAATTTAATTTTCCATTGAGTCACAAGTTCTAACTCATCCTAATCAGCTCGACTCAACTTCTCTTAAACTCAACTTTTTCTCTTCGTTCAGCTGTCTGTGGTGAGGAATTTGCTAAGGTTGGCCCCTGTCGGGCCCTGATACCGATGTGGTCGTACCGCCAGGACACCAATGAGTGCATTAGGTTCAACTACAGTGGCTGCCAGGGCAGCAAAAATCTCTTCGAGTCGAAGAACATATGTGAGAATACCTGCAAAGTTTGAGAATATAAATTTCCATTGTTATGTATATAAATAAATAATTTTGTTTTTTTTTTCTTTAATTTTGCAATATGATCTTTTATTGTTTTATTTAACTTGATTTAACTTTAATTAACTGTGTGGCTGTCAATACTTGTGGGCTTAAAGAATGGCTCTTTGCATTTTCTGTTGCTGTAGGCTTGGTTTTTTTTTTTACTTGCAGTGAGATAAGTCTAGTCTAGGCAGATGTCTGATTTCTTAGCTATCTGTTCATTCTATACAAGATTATGTGTTTATATATATGTATATATATATATATTATATATTATTATGCATGTTTTTTGTTTTGTTTTGTTTTGTTTTTAATATTTATAATTGAAGTGGCTCTGCCAGCTGAAATCTCAACACGATTTGCATGAATTGTGATTGCATCGTCGATTATGAGGCTATAGGTCAGTGTCTGCTCTAACTGCGAGAGATGTATCAGAGAAATATTTTTAATTTTTAAAATTTATATAGAAATTCATGTCATTATATTTAAAAAAAATTTTGTAAGGCCTTTAAATTATTTTGTATTTTTTTTTCATAATTTAAAATTATTTCTTCAAACTGAACTTTCTGTATTTGCCTGCAAGTTTTTCATTAACTGATAGAGCTGTTCCTCTCTCACACTCTCTCTTTCTCTCTCTCCTTCTCACTCTCTCTTTCTGTCTCTCTCTATTGTGCTTAGTTTTTCAGCTGCTTTGCCACCTGCAAATCTCTCTAAATGTCTAGCTAAATAATCTAAAAGTATTTCAAGTGTGAGTTTTTATTGTGTGTGTTGCCCTCTAGATGCGTAAAACTAATGCTTAAATGCTAAGTCCGCCACATGGAATATATTTATATATATTTATATATTTATATAGATTATATAATCTAGAAATTAATAATTATTATTAGAATGTTGCTTATTCGGTTTTGGCTGGCAGCGCGTTGCCATTGATGGCGGCGGCTGTTGCTGCCGGCGACTCGGGACGCACGCCTGCGGCTGTGGGCGGCAGCTGCTGTGACTGCAGCTGCGTGGGCGTGGTTGGGGGCGACAGCGTAGCATGATGTTGCTGCTGTTGTTGTTGCTGCTGCTGTTGTTGCTGTTGCTGTTGCTGCTGTATTTGCTGTTGCTGTTGATGATGATACGCCGCTGCCGACTCGGCCAGATCGAGCAGCGCTGCCGATGTGGAGCTAGCCGCGCCTGCACCACCGCCCGGACCCAAGCCATTCATGGTACTGGCCGTCATGTCCTGTGCCTCGTGCTTCATGCGCAGCGCATTGTTGTTGTTGTTGTTATTGTTGTGATTGACGGCATGCCCCAACGCCGGATGATGAGCGAACGAGAGCGGCGGCAAGTGGAGGCCCGGAAAGGCCAAGCCCGCAGCAGCTGCGGCATGCAGCGATTGCAGCAACGCAGCTGAATGCTCCTGCGCCTTACGTCGCAGCTCAGCGACTGAATTGGAGCGTGGATCGTGCGAGCTGCCCCCACTGGACTTGGGGGACTCCGGCGAACTGGCAGCCGAGCTGCTGCTCACGGGCACGCTGAGAGGCGCCATTACCGAAGACGAAGCCGTCGATGACGGCGGCAGCGGCGGCGGCTTCAGCGAGCAGCACGAGCACAGACTCTGAAACGGTGAAACACCTGGGGGAAGACGAAGAGATTTTTGAATAAATTTAAATTATCAATTTGAAAATTGTTTTTGATGTCAATGCGTCAGCATCATTGCGCCACGGCAGCAGCTGCTAATTTGATTAGCAATTGCTTTTGATTTTTCTTTGGCGCACTTTTGACGCTTTGATTGACAGCCCATCGATAGAGATTATGCCATTAGTCCACCCACCTTTGAGGCCCGGAAAGAGCGGCTGATGCGAAAACTGAGCCGCCAGATGCGGCGGCAGGAATAACGGTGGATGATTCGCGTTGCGCTGAGCCGCTGCCGCAGCGGCTGCTGCTGCGGCCACGGCGCTCTGCTCGCTGAGCACCGGACGAAAGCCGCAACTACTGCAATTGAAAGGAAAATAGGTTAATGAGTGTTTATATAGATTAGATTGTAGAGTATATATTAGAGTAGAAGATGTCCTCTTAATTCATTTAAATGTGTTAGATAAGAGGTGACTTAGAAGTAGAGCAGGTATGAAAATACTTTAAAAATGTTTTAACTAATTTTAAGAAATTAAAAAATATAAACAGATTGAGGTAATTAAAATAAAAATTATATATTGCTTTTACTATTATTACTAAATATCATTTCTATTAAATATTTTCATATTTGAATCATTGTAGATACTTATTATAAGACTTAATCATAATTGGACCTCTTTAAGACTTTCACTATCATTTTTGTGAACTATCGAAGCACTCGTCTTTCAGATACTATCCATTTATAAACTAGCTCTTACAGCTTCCGCCTATTACTCACATTGCATCGCATGTTTAGCTTGAGAAAGAAATTTAACCTCATTCACTTGACAGGCTCAGCAATGGGAAAGTTCAGTTCTCTCTCTTATTAAACATTTCACAATTCTAGATATATATACATACATCTGTGTGCGTGAATATTCATAGTTGTGTGTATTTTAAATATGCAATGGCAAATGGTTCGCTTTATTTTTTATGACACCCAACACACAAACAAGCGTCACAGCTTTTAATTAACGCTTAATTGAAATAAATTAAAACATTTTTATGCGTAATTGCATTATTATTAATAAACCTAAATATTTTGTATATATGTAAAAAAAAAGACGTTGTTGTTGCTGTTGTCTAGGCCCCTACTCGCTTTAATTGAATGAAATATAACGCTTAGGTCATGCAGCAGCAGCAACTCCCATTTGTCGAGTCCCCGAGCAAACAGTTAATGCAATTTAAACAATTTTAATTGATAAGCGAGCCAAACAGTTTTTAGAAAATACAAAAAAAAAAAAATGTGTATAAGCACATAATGTTGCATGATATAGATAAATTATATGAATGCCATAATCCATTAATAAAATTAACAGCGTTTTTTATTAGTCATAATTGAGGCCTATTTTTTATGCACATTTGAAAACTCATAACCAAATGAATTCAATGGCGTGTAAGAGAGCTTTCATGCAAAAATACTAGACAAAAAATAAATATATACATATAGAACTTTAAAGAGTGTAACAGAGCTGACGAATATTGAATACTCTATGGATAGGACAATTGAATCATCATCTTAAATGTTTACACATAGGAGTAATAATAAGAAGTTACAGCTTTTCATATCATAAGATAACATTATTCTATCTAAACGAATTCTGTACAAAGTTGACTTGAAATATAAGATTTATTATTAGAAATATACATTTGTATAGAACGACAGGGAAGACCTGATTTTGTATATTTCAATGTCATGTCATTTTAGTTACCATTTCTGGAGGAGTATTTTCTTGCATAGAGTTATTAAGGGGAAATAGTGCATGCATTATAAGTTGACAAAGGTGAATATGTTTCAAGCTCCACCGCATTACCCTAAATCAGCCAATCCGGGTCTCTTGCAGTTTATTCTATTTTGAAATACATCTTATACTTTCAGATTATAATGGTTCATCTGCTGTGTCAGAGTGTTCAAATAACAATTATTTAACAGATATATATATAGATATAGATATATAGATATAGACGAAAGCAAACATGTTCCAGCAAAGTATTATATGTTACCCGTACATAATTTCATTTAAGAAATATATATACATCATAAATATGAAATAAATATTTTTGGTCAATAAATGATAAAACTTTTTTCATTTAACACAGATTTTTTGCTGGCAATCAGTGTATGTATGTACTATACAAAATATTGTTGCATAACTTAGGGAGTGCCAGCTGTGGGTGTGGCCTAATTTGAACAACTATTTACAGAAGCACCAAGTGATCCCAAATGAGAAGCAGGGTGAACAATGTTAGCTAGCAATTATCTAACATAGTGATGTTACTGTTACTTAACATGATTATATTAAAATGGTGTAAATTAACAATTTCAACTTTACTGTTCACTTTAGTAGTAGGGTATATATCAGTAGTACATAAACATAAGCTGCAATTTGGATCCTATTATGGAAATTTATTTCTTGCTTATCTTATCCTAATAAAGCCATCATACCATATTTTCCTGTTTTTATGGGATTATATAATACAAATTAATTTTTGAACTAAACATTTGGTTTTAATGTAAGAAACATGTTAAACAACTTTTAAAATAGTTTTTTATACAAGAAAGTCAGTTTTACATAGAAAATTCTAGAACAGCTATATAATATAGTATTCCAGTGCAACTAAGTCCAATAAGTATACCATATAGTATATACATCATTTATTTATATATTATAGATTAATATATATGTAAATATGCCACAACAATTCAGTAAAAATATATGTCTACATACATTTTCAACTAAATTCTAATACACCATTGTAGAGTATGTGAAAGAGAAAATGCAATTTAATTTATTTCAATTTGCGCTAAGCTTTTCAGCGTTTAGTCCATTTGGAGCTAGTCCTGTGGGACTATTGGAGTTGGGTGCAAATGTGTCCAAAATTTAATAACTCTTAGTGCGGCCTAACTCAGCGCGAGGGGCCGACAACGGACAGCCGACAGCAGGCAGGTATGTGGTGGACTGGAGTGGATCAGGGAGCAGGCAGGAGATGGAGTGCCGAACAAATCTCTGAATGCTAATCAAGTTGCGGGTGAAAAAAAAAAAACTGGCCATGGCAGAGAGCCGGCCGAATGTCGCGACCACAGCCGCTGGGCCACAGTCGTCGCGGCTGTCGCTTTTAATTCTTTTCACTTGTTTTTTCCGCTCTAAACTTGACGGTTTTTGGCTTTTGCTTTTTGCCCTCCCTTACATCCTGTTGCCCTTGTCCTAATTCTGCCCTGATTTTTGGTTTTCATTTTTTTTCTTCTGAGGTTTTTGGCCGCTTTGCGTGCTCACAGCTGACTGAGGGGGCAACTGCTGCACACTATTTTGCTTGAAACAGAATTTTGTATGCGGCGAATGCGTAATTTTTGTTTTTTTATTATCTCACAGTTTTTATTATTTATTTTGATGTTAGGCTTATGAATTTTTCAAAAAATTGTAAGCTATTTGTACAGTGATTGAAAGAACATTGGATTAGGATGAAATTTTTAATTTTTGCTGGAGAGAGAAGATTTTTAAAAGGAAACATTTTATGCTTATTTGTGTGAAAGTTCAAACAGCTAAAATAATTTTAAAAATATATATATACTTATACGTTATCACATTTTAAAATATATTTGAAAAATATTTATGTAAATTTGATTAGCAAACTCGGAGTTAATTCAGTGAAATATTTGTTGTATTATTATATTTATTATAATATTTTATCTATTGTTTTTTATTTATTATTTTTTCATATTCATGATTTTTATATTATTAAACATATGTATAAATATTTATTATAGCTTTAAGCAACAGCTCATTAAAAATGCTCTGCAAAAAATTAAAAATTAACTAACATATGCTCGTATATACACTTCAATAAATATTCTAGAGTATTTTTATAAAATATATACAATATATTTTTTGTATTTTTAATTTCATAAATTTCTATACAGATAGAGTCCTCGAAACCTTTCACACAGCACCGCCCAATTAGGCCCAAAAGGCAAATGGCCAAAGAGCAAGAGCAAGATTCAGCAAACAGAGGCGCCAGCAGTCGCTCTACTACGTATAGTATTTATAGTTCCAGATTCCATTTGCAGACTCGGGCGGCGACCTGCGCTCTCTGCTCGGGTTGCAGCGAAAAAAGCAGTAAACTTAAATGTTTGCGTATAATTAAGCACTCATCCTTTGGTCGTAATTAAATTTTGCATGTGCACATCCAACAGCTGCCGACGAGAGGGAGAGTGAGAGAGATGGAGAGAGAGAGAGAGAGAGAGAGGGCTGGGCTCGGAGATTTGGAATGTCTTGTCTGAGAAAATGTTGGCAGCATCAACGCTGAGAGCCGCAGGCGACAGGCGGGTCTGTTTGACATAGCCCCACGCCCAGCCGGGGCTCTGCTGCCGCCCTAATTGCAACACTCAACGGCGTGCCCAGTCAGAGACTGGCTGCTCTCGCACTCCTAATTAAGACATTCAGAAGCTCGAGTGTTGTCGTTGAGCTCGTTAGTTAGTACATAACTTTTGCTGTGGGCCAAGTGTAGAGCAGAGGAAAGGGGCTGCTGTGTGTGAGTGTGTGTGTGACTTGAGAGTTTGTCAATGTCAGACAGAGAAAGAGTAAGAGACAGAGAGAGGCAGAGAGACAGTGGGAGGGCGCCTGGCATGCTCACCTAGCGCACAAAAAGTTTTCTTTAAATTTTCGCACTTTTCACAGATTGCCGTTTGCCAAGGAGAAAGTTTTAGCCCGACTCGGCTTAATGAATTTTTACACATGTTGCCCCCGCCAAGCCACGCCTCCGCGCTTTCACACATCCCCCTCGCTCGTCATTTTTCTGGCAAACATTTTAATGCTTTACGCAATTCTAACAAATTAAACTCGAGCAATCAACACCTCGACGGCTTAGCGGGCACCGCAATGCCGAATCCCCACTTTCGAGAAGCCAAACTCAATTTCCGCAAAAATGTTTGTGTTGGCAAAAGTTTTTCGTTTTTCCACGAAATACCCTGCACTTATGAAATATGTATGAGAGCGGGTATAGTTATGCTAATTACATGTTTTCCGAGAACTCTTTCAAAATGCGTAAAACTGCTTTTTAGCGGAAGCATTGCGGTATTCTTTGAGCTTTAATTTGAAGTGTGGATTTGATTTTAGAGATTATTAATTGCATAATAGTTCAGTAAGCTTACAGGATATGTGATAGACAAGTGTACTATATATAGACTCCAACTTCTCTACTTCTTCTCTCTGTTGTAGCTACTTTTGGCTGAAATAATTTTCTACCGCTCGCTAAAGCTCCTGCTCTGAACCTTATTATATTAGGCAACCCAAAGTTGTTGTTGTTGTTGTTGGTTGGGTTGGCTCGGGTTGGGTTGGGACTCTGTTGTTTGTTTGTTGTTGAGCGCGAGTCAGCGGCTTATTTTAATTGCATGATGAATATTAAAATATTTGCTTAATTTATTATTCAAGCATTCGTGCGCGCAAACATCAACGACTCCGATACACATAGGTAAATACTACTTATATACATATATACATATATATGTATACATCTATATACTATGTTCAAGTACATAGCTTGAATAGCTCATTTGATTTTTGGCCTCTGCCTGGGCATGCGGCTGTTTACATGTTTAAGTAGCTCAGATTTTGTGTGCCTCGACATCTAATAACATATTTAGTTAGTTGTGCATAAATTATTTGGCAATTCAGCTTGAAATCTTTATTTTTTCATAGTTTGCTACATAATTATAATTATAATTTCCTGTACACAGTCAAAAGAGAATTCGAATTAAGCACGACTTCAGTCTGAAACTGATATGAATAATCTGCTTAACTACTGAAGGCACTCAATTGAACGGATGAAGGATATATTTGCTGCGGAATAACATATATAAACATAGGCTATACATTATAATGAGTCCTAAACTGCGGAGAAATAGATTTGATAAAAATTAGAATCTGATTCAAGCAAAGTCAGCAACTGGACAATGTAAGAACTATACAAAACTGTATATAAAATATGAGTTAATATTAAAAAAAGATATTATTTGTTAAATATTACATCTGACTGTTAAATTTATATATATAATAATATGTATATATCCATGTCGGATATACAAATCTCATTATGTTAGATATTTTTACTACGGCACATTTTCTTGCATTCATCGAGTCTATTAAAGTTATTCCTATTACACAGACATTCTCCATATACGAATAATTTGCAGGCATTTTTATCACGATGATATGTCCATTTTACAATCCTTCTAAAGCATGGACCCTTATAGGCAGGCTTATATACACAAGGAGCTAAAATGTTAACAAACACTAAATAACGAATAGCAATTGAGAAGTTTACTGAATTCTTACGTAAAGATTTGGCTAGTGCAATGGCCAGCAGTACGAAGAACAGGTAACTCAATGCAACGTATTTCATTAAGAATAGCTCGAAATATTACAGGCCGACTGTTGAAATACTAACTAAACAAACCTAAATAGGATGCATAATGATATTTGTAAATCGAATTTGCATACATAAGTAATTCGAAAAGCAAAATGAAACTAATTGGAATATATAAACAACTACACAACAACATTTTTTCTGGTAAATATCAAAGAAATTTCTAGTCTAATGCGCAATATATTCTGTTCTTATTTTAGAATGAGTCTCTTAAGAGAAAGATAAATAAAAATATATAGTACAATAAGTGCGGCCTAGGTTTACATCTATAATCTTATATCATTTTAAAAGAATTTTAGAGTATTTTTCACTTTACATATAATCATTCATAGTATCTAATATTATAAAACAAACAATAATATATATAAAATGTAAAATATTGATAGCTTTTATGTTTCAAGTATTGTAGCGAAATTCAAATTTCATTCCATTTTTCTAGAAAAATAATTTATCATAGCCCGATATACATTACTCGTTCTTTTTGACGCTTATAGTCTTGATACCTTGAAGGCATTGAACCTGAAAAATGATTTAGTATATATGCAATAGCTAGAAGGTGGCATGGCAGAGCCCATAAACTATTTATAGCCGACTGAGCTGAGCTGAGTAGATACTGTTAACTAACCAATATTTGGACTGAAAATTTAATTGAAATCCACAAAGAAATACAGAAGTTACAAAGGAACGAAAATTCACATATCTCCACAGGTTAAACCAGTGATATCTAGTCGAAATCGGAATCCTCTCAATATCAAACTGCCTTTGATGTCGTCAAGTTGTCCATTTTAGGACTAGGTGTTGTCTTTTTAGGCAAGCACGCCGCCTCGCACCTCTTTTTACTGGTAAAGCGATTCTCACTGCCCTTGCATCCGCCATAATTGAATCTGCGGCAGCTGTTCGTATTACTAAAGTAGGTCCATCTGGAAACGTAAGTGGCGCACGAGGAATCTCCGATTTTTCCTGGGTCAGCAGGCCTTAGGAAGCAAACAGCTAGAGATTTAAACAAACACTAAGTAAATAATATCTATGCAGAAGTTTTTCAAATTATTACGATTCTTTTCGGCCAATGCAGCGCCAAACAGTGGCAAGAGCAGGTAACTCCAAACAGCGTATATCATTTTCTACAGCTATTATTACAGGTCGCCCAATGAAAGAGTAACTAAATAAAGCTGAATATGAACTCCTTTATAGAAGATATAATATGCAAATCGAATTTGCATAGATTGAAACTAATCAGAAAGCGTAACTAAAACCAATTGGAATGCGAAGAGCTAACTATAAATACGTTCTCTGGTAAGAGAACCAGAAATTTCAAGCGTAGTATAAGCTTTTCTTATTTTTAACATTCATATATGGGAAATACTTAATATAGTAAAATTAACTCAAGTTCGAATCAACTTAAAAATAGCAATAAAGCTGTTGAATTGTTTAACTGTATTGAGAAATAATTTATTTAAGAAATACCTTCTCTGATAAACACCAGATATTTTAAGAGTAGTATAATTTTTTTTTTTAACATTAATATATGGCATATACTAAATATAGTAAAATTAACTCAAGTTCGAATTAACTCAAGTTCGAATCAACTTAAAAATAGCAATAAAGCTGTTGAATTGTCAAATTGTTTGTAGAGTCAACAGCATTTCAATGTCAACTAGATTTAAGTTGAACTTAAGTGTTCCTTCTGGTAATTGTTTACGCAAATTGACAACAAAGACAACAACAGCAAAAACAACAGGTGTTAATTGTCTGTGCACCTGACAATATGTTAGCTCAAAATATTACTAAAAGACTGTAAATCCCTAAGGGCGTATAGAATACAATTTAATATTTACGTGAGACTTTATATAGGGCAATTAATTTTAGGAAGAGCATCAAAATAAATATAAAAATATAATCTAGTATAACTGTCGAACTGAGTTAAGAAACCTCTATAATATCTTCTATAAGATCTTAGACTTGAACTAACTTTAACAAATATGAATTTGCTATAACTTTTTTATCTCATAAAGAATAATACTCTGCAGTTAGTCAGATAAATAATAATAGTAATTATACCAGCTACATTTAGAGTTATCAGACTGAGATCGACAACCTTCAAATCAGTTCTTGCCTCTGGCATAACTAATTGTCAGTGATTGACTTTCCGAGCTACTGAGCTGACATCAGCGTTGAAGTTGACTCAAAAGCCATTCGAGTGATTGGAAAGTAAATATATATGTGTTGTAGTTTTCTGTTTTTTGTAGCTTTGCGATTTGCATAAAATATACAAGAAAGTCGAGATGTAGAAATAGTTGAGTACATGTCTAATGCGATGATAAATGCTTGCGATGACACGCCTGACTTGAGCTGGGCAGTAGATATAAAGAACATGATGAAAACTAAGAGATGGAAGATGAAAGATAGAAGATGGAATATAAAGAATGGGAACACACATGCAGGATATCCGGCTGACGACATTTGAATAACAATAACGATATCAAAATGATATCAAAGTGCTGAGTGCAGGAGCAGTGAGCCAGAGGCGATTGCCATTAGCATATCTGGTAAAGAAGTTGGAATTGATTTGGTCAACCGTTACAACAACACGCACAGGAACGGCTAACAGCGGGCAATGATTCAGCTAAAACAGCAGCCAGAGCAGCGGGAGGAATGGCAATCGGCCTTCATCCCAGTGGGTCGTCCTCGCCCCTCGCCCACTCGACTGATGCTGCGCTATTATATGCCGATCCGCATCCTGATTCCAAGTATATTATTGTCGTTGTTATTTTTTTGTGCTCTCTTCATTTCTGCTTTTTTATTGTGGTGTGTCGCTTCATTGTTGTTGTTGTTCTCGTTGTTGTCTGAGCGCGTTGACATGTGAGCTGAAGCAGCGCCGGGCCGCCCGTGGCCTCTTTGCCGGCTGATGAGACCGCCCACCGATAACCGACGCCGCTCACTCACTCACACTCCCCTCGCTCGCAGCCGCCTTTTGCCGGGTGTGGCATATGGTTACATTGCCATCAACACAACAAACACGCGAAACACCCTCATTTACGCCCAATTACATTCTCAAGTTGGCTTTTTATGAGCGAAAGCATTTAAAGTCGCAAATATTCATTCATCATATTTAGATATTTATTTAGAGTCATAAATTGTGCTTGAGTTAATGGAGAGCTAGAGACAGGATTGACATGAGATCTGTCAGATTTGAGGTGTAGAAGAAGATCAAAACTATGCATATAAGACTTTAAGACTAAAACTTCGTATGCTTTTTCTGTTTAGAAGTATAATTTTAAGTAACCTCTATATTATATTTAATATATTGAAACCATATACTCATATACTGTTTAAGCATACAAACAGAAGAATTTAAAAAATATTTTAACAAAGATCAGTCACTAAAATATTCAGATTAGGATTGAAAGATTCTGGGAGTAAAACTTCGGTACCTGTTTCTGTTAGAAAATCCAGACTAAACTGAAGTCTAAGAATAGGATTATTCTAATCTTTGGCTCGCTCAACTTTTCAAAATACTTAGGTTTCGTAAATAAGATAAAATAAATAAAACAATTTTACTCCAATCATATCACAATAATCATATAACAATGTAAAATGTGATTTATGAAATTAGAGTCTATGGATAACTTTAGACAATACTATTGTAGATTACTTATGGAATATTAGTCTATGGACAACTCTAGATAATCTTAGCTCACTTATGGAATATGAGTCTATAGGCAACTCTATGCCAATACTAGCCTTCTCCACTCTCTAGACAACTCTAGGCTAATGACCATTGCCAAATCAATTAAGTATTTAATTTATCTATTAGTTCAATAAGAAAATAAAAGCTGAAGACAATGCAACTTCATACAGACGCTCTGCCGTTGGTGATTAGACTCCGAATAGCACGTGTGGGCCATATCAGTGCAGCAGCATCATTAGATCTCTATTTTTTTGGGGCTGGGCTAGAGACACAGGGAGGCACTCTTAATGTTTCCGCTGGCGCACACGACATCCGCTGACCGGAAGTGCGCCAATGGAATTTAAACGTTTTCATCCAAAACATTAACTGAATCGTCTTCCGCTGCGCACGCCTGCTCAATAGCCCGTGCCGGGTCCGGGGCACCGCAGGAGTCGAAAGGCGAATCACAGACCATACAAACAGTCAGCCCAATCCAACCAACCCAACCAGCCCAACCTTCTAATATCATTACTGCTCTCATTGTGGTCGTTGTCTGGCTATAATAATACCAACTCCCACATTACTCCTCCTCCCTCTCTTCCTGCTTTCTTTTCTTCGGGTCGTAATCAATTGCTAATTTAGTCATCGTCGCCAAAAAGGAGAAAAAAAAACAGATTCCTTAGGGGTGATTCCACTTTCAACTGCTGCCTTGGATTTGTAAATATTTGCTTGGAAAATTGCTCTCGGGGGGTGGCGTTCTGTTTGCTTTGCCCTGTTCTCTTTATTCGGTTTTCCCTTCTCCTCTTTTTCTTTTTTTTTTCTGGCAGTTGTTGTTCTTCTTCTCTTTCACATTGTTATTGTCAAATTGACGACAAAATGCGACACTTGCCATAAATTTATTGTTTGTTGTTGCCTAATGCCATTGTAAGTGGAGGCTTAATGACACGCAAGCAATTAGCAGATCGTTGAGTTTTAATCGCGCTGCTTTTCAGGGGTTGTTAACCAGCGGGTTGATATGAGTAGCTCGAACTGGGTGTATGTGTAGCTATAGATGAACCCTGGTAATAGCCAGAGCTAGTTACAGAAGCTGCAAGTTATTAGGAATAATAATGAAAGTTTGAAGAGGGACTCAGAGTGGAAGCTGACATATTAATTCAAATCAAGGCACTCAAAGTGTAAACCATTTTAAATTTCATATATTATATTATTTTTCATATTATTTTTAAAAATAATTTTATTTATAAAAGACTTCGAGTTGGACTTGGACTATATAAAAGACTTGGATTTAACAACAACTATTTACATATTTAAACAAATGTTAGCAGCAAATAGTTACCCAAAATTGTTCTTTGAAATCTATTTTTGGTGTAATGTTATCGATTTTAAACCTTATCGAAAACAAGTTTTAAAATTATACCTCCTACATCTTTCCATTTTTGTTATATTTTGGATACTGACTCTTTCTACCAATTGGTAGTCTCGCTGCCCTATAAAAAGGTATCTGAAGAGCAGAAGACTGCTTCTTGCAGCAGCAGCAGAAAGTGCTCTGATAAATAATATTTAAATTTAAAATACATATATTATATTTACATTAAATAAACATTATAAGTATAACTTTTACATTTTCGCTTAACATACTGAACAATTTTAATACTTACCAACAGACAGAAGAAGAGGAGAAGCACCGCGCTGCACTCGAAGACTGACCACCAGAAGATGAAGAATGCGACTGAAGCTGCGCTGTAGCAGGCTTGCCATTATATAGGACAGCAACCGCTTCACTCAAGTCAAGCTCAACTCTTGAGCCTCAGAGTCAGTCATCACACTCGGTCGCCTAATGATCGAGTGTGAAGACTAACTCAGAAAGAGGCTCAAGAGTTGAGCTTGACTGGAGTGGAGCTGCCCACTCTTTATAGCCAAGCCTGCTGCAGCGGAGCTTCAGTCGCATTCTTCATATCTTGGTAGTCAGTCCAGTGCAGCGCGGTGCTTCTCCTCTTCTTGTGTCTGTTGGTAAATATTAAAATTGTTAAGTATGTTAAGCGAAAATGTAAAAGTTATACTTTTAATGTTTATTTAATGTAAATATAATATATTTTAAATTTGAATATTATTAATTATTATAACGATAAATAAGATAACGATCATTTAGCAAATGCAAAGCAAGTTCTCATATGTACAAATATCAAGGACTTTAGCAGTCCGTATCTGCGTTAAGGCAGGCAAGCCCGACCAGCACTTCGACTTCCCCTCTAACTCTGAGTTGTTTAAATATAGCTGTGTTTTTAGTAATTTATTGTTAGGTATATAATTTATATATAAACTGCCTTTAAAAGTGAATATCAATCAACACAGTTAGACTGCCTTTCTCAAGAATTTCTTAATCTAGTTAGACAATTACTAGAAAGTGAGATATTACGGCTACTTACGTATCGTTGGCAACGCTGCCAGCGCCAAAGCTGCCAAAGATGTGGCTGCCAAAGGCCGCGGCGGCGGCTGCCGAGTGGGGCAGCTGGGCAGCATGGGGCGTGGTTGGCGTTGGTGTGGACGAGGCCGAGTTGTTCGACGAGGCGGCCATGCGCGAGCCCGTGGTCAGCGACATGGGGCCGCCCACCTCGATGGGTGAGTCCGTGTTGCGTGAGTTGGAGGGGCTGTTGGGGCCCAGGCCGCCAGCCAGAGGCGTGTGCTCACGCATGCCAGGCGACGGCGAGCCGGCGCTAATCGAGCCCAACGACTGCGAGGCGGAGTGCGGCGTGGCGGTCAGCTGGGCCGAGGACAGCGGTCGCTCGTTGTCGCTCGAGTCGAGATGATGCCCGCCAGTGGGACTGCGCGACTGCTGCTGCTCCATGGGTCCGTTAGTCAGCGGACTGTGCGAACGCTGCCTGGGCGGCAGATCGTCCATGTCGTCATCGATCTCGCCGGTGATGTCGGGCGAAGACTCGCGGGAGTCATGAAGCTGGGGTAAATGGAGAAGGGAATTTATATTATTTTAAATCCTAGACATATTCAATGCCCCAGAGAACTAATTTCAATCCAAGGTAAACAAGTTTCATCTATATTTTTATGATAATCTAAATTGCATGGCATGAAACTCTGCTCTCTTACCTTATCCAATGAGCTGCTGCTCTCGCCATTTTCCCGCTTGCGCTGCTCGTCCTTGAGTCGCTCCGCTTTGCGCCATTTGGCGCGTCGATTCTGGAACCAGACCTGCCAATGACAAAGAGATTGCGGGTTGAGCGTTGGTGTAAAGTTAGAAAATTGCTTTCGTACGGCTGAGTGCTGTTATTTATGCTGTGGGCCAAAGTTGCGACTCGACTTGGATGCCAGCCAATTGAAAATTGGAAAACTTTCGTCACAAGTGCACATGTGTGTGTGTGTGTGTGAGTGTGTGTGGGGGGTAAAAAAACAATAAACGAAATTTTCCACCTCAGAAACTTTAACAATTTGTTGTTTGCCAACAGCCGCACTCCCCACTCAGCCCCATTGTCTCTGCCAAGATATAAACAAACAAAATCTGATTTTCAATTTTGCACAGGCACACAAAACAAATTTGGCCTGTAATCAGCGCCTAAATTGGTAAGGGCGGCGTGGCAGGAGGCTGTCACACACACACACAAGCACACATGCTGCCATAGACTCTTCACTAATGAGCTTCAATCAAGACAATGCCCAGGCATCCTGCGCATCCTTCGCATCCTTTTGGCTGCTTGCTTATGCGCGCGTGTTTCCTTTTTCTTGCCATTGCTATTGTTGTTGTTGTTGTTCTTGTTGTTGTTGCTGTGCTGTGTGTTTGCTTTTAGTTCCGGTTACGCTGATTCCATGCTTAAAGCGCCCCCTAATGGGATTTCTAACTTAAGGGGGCGCCATCTTGTGTGACTGTATACCTCGCTCTCTCTCTCTCCCACTCGCCCACTCTTTGTGTGTGTAAGTAAATTTCCTAATCAAAATTCAAATTAGACATTGTGCAAAAGTTCGCATTGTTGTAATCATAACGCAACATAAAACAATTTCTACATTTTGCGCCTCTAGGCAACTTTCTCCCAGCTTGTCTATCTCTCTCTCTCTCCTCTCGTTTTATCTTTCCTTATCTCACTTGCTTATGGCCGCCATGTTGGCTTTCTACCAGACACAATACACACACCCACTTAACCAAACACTACCCCAACCCAAGCCGGGGCCAGGCCATGGCTCCAGCTAACAATAAATTGCGCACAATCCAACCCCCAAGAGCGCACCACCCAGCCACCCAACCACCCAGCCACCCCCATAAAGCCCCTCGCAAAGTTATTGCAGGAGTTGCTCTCGCATATATACGTATATATATACACTTTTTTTTTGGTGGTGACGCCCACCAGTTACTTAATACAATATTTATGCCATAAGCACATTACCAATAAAATATGGCTGGGTAAACTTTTTCCAAGTGCAGCCGTAGCCCTCGGGGGCTCGACTGAGCGAGACGCGTATAGCTAGGCGCGAGCGAGACAGACAGTGTAGCTGGCAGCGCTTCGAGCTCTGGTTATTATCATGACAAAAATTGAATAATGAAAAACAATTGTGTGCGTCTGCCTTGACTTTATCCCACCCACACGCCTCTCTCACTTTCTCTGTCTGTCTCTCTCTCTCTCTCTCTCTATCTCCCTCTCTCTATGTATATAATTCCTTTATTTTTTCCTCTTCAATAATAATTTCATGCACAATTTTGCTTGGTTTTATAGCAATACCTACCCAAAAAGTAAACCCCCACAGAAAACATTACCATATTTCTTATTTATTCAATTCGCTTGGTTTAGTTTCTTGATTGCTTCTAGTCTCGCCCATCTCGAGCGGAGCTGAACTGCGGCAAGTTTTCCACTTTTGTTGGCTTGTTTTTTCGCCTCTTGGCATATTCATTTACAACGTGGCTAATTGATTTCGTTTGCCAACAACAATATCTTAAGATACATTTCTTAATTTCATTTTCAATTCGAAGAAAAATTTAAAGTTTTTAGATTGCATTTTTTTTTCAGAATCAATGCATACTTTTATGCGCTTAAAATATTTGAGTTAAGATTTATTTTTAGTGAAAATTATGTATGTACATGAGAATGGTAAATTTTTTCATTTGTAATTTATATTTAGTTTATTATGAATTTATGTTAAACTATTTATTTATTACTTAATATTTATTATTATTAATTATTGAAGTACAGATTTCTTGCATGTATTGTAATTGTTAAAATATAAGGTTATTCTTATATAAACTTGTATTTATTATACAATTTTAACGATTCCAAATAAATAAATTTATTGTAATTATATTACGTTTATAGACTGTTGCAACTATCGAATGAATATACAACATATATAATACAAGAGAATTGTCAGAAGAACTCGTCTTCAAAGAATACGTCTTTCAGGTCTTTTAAAGAAGTCTATCCATATATATATTAAGTGTATCGAGCTACTAGAAGATTATCTTAAGAAGATTTAAAATGAAAGATTTTTTTTGTGTAGGCAATCTACTTATCGAACTGTGCTTGTTTATGTGAAAGAGAAAGAGAGACAGAGACAATGAAAGGCAAAAACAAACATTATAAGCTGCAAAAACTACAACTTGAAACAACTGTTGAATCTGAATGTTTTCAGCTCTAATAAAAAAAAAAAGAATTTAATATTGTTGTTGAAGCTAACTAAAACTTTAACGTCTGACTACCAAGTCCCAATCATTGCGACTTTTACGATTATTCCTACATTTATTTATGTATATCAGAAAAAGGAAAATAGCTCATATATGAAAATTAAAAGAAATATAAAGGGCTCAGAAACAGGACCTAGTTCAATTACATATTTACTTAGCAGCCGAAAGACAGTGACAGATTAGAAGTTTTGATTTGCATAGTCAAAATTATTTATAAGATGTTTTTAGATAATCTACAACCAGACATTATGATATGTATTTGCCATATCAAAACTGGCCTAATATATACATACATATATTCATATTTTTCTAATATTTGTCATCTTCACTCCAATAATTCCGCTTTTATTTGAAAAATTGCAACATCAAGAAATAAAAATCAAACTTGGACCAATTTTGAACACCGTTTTACTTCGGCTTCCATCATAACCCACATTCGCTTCGGAGCACACGTCGCTACTCATAAGTGCATGCATTTCGAAAGAGCACTCCCTATAGAGAGCACAGCAGAGTCCTACTTCAAATACTGTATTTACCTCTCCGGCAGCAAGCAGCAGAAATGGGAAATAAAACGCCTGAAGGCGGCAAAAGTGCTCATAGTTTTGCTAACAATGCGAATGGGACATAAGGTAAACATTGGAATACAGGGTATCAGGTCTCATAAAAAAGAAAAAAAAGAAACATTGCGGTCACAAGTTACAAAAACCGATTTGTGCTGAATAAAGCAAAAACAAACAAGCAAACAGCGGTAAATAAAGCAAAGTTGTTAAGCAGAATGGAAACAATGCGAGCCAAAACAACTGAAGGCAAACACCACCCAAAACGGAGCGGAGCAGGAGGCGCAGCAGGACGGGGACGAGGCTGAGGTTGAGGATGTGGCTGAGAGATCGGCCCGGGGTAATTATGGCAAGTGCGCACCATTAGCTTCCGCAAACAGTTTGGCGGGCCGATGACGCAGCTCAAGTGGAATGAATGAACAGATGTGTTAATATCAAACGCATTTCGTGAACCCTTTGCAGCAAACAGTTGCTGCCGCAGCAGCAATAATTGGGCTACCGCAACAGCAACACCCCTCAGAGTCCGCCCATTGCCGCCGGCAGCGGGCATATGCAGTGGCAGGGCCATCAGCTTGGATCAGCATTAAAGGATTATTGAAGCAAATGCAATTATTTGACAGCCCAGCACAGCCGCCAACCCTTCGCCGTCTTGAGATCTGCCGGGCTCGAGTGGTGGTGCCAAGTGGTTCGGCTGGTCGGACTAGTTCCTGCCCAATTCCCATAGTCTGTGATTATAATAAATTATCAATTATTGGTATTATATGCGGTTATCTGGGCGGTGTGAGCGGTGTGGGCGTTGTGGGTGTGGCACTCGACAATGTCATGCTGCAGACATAATTCTAAGCGAATTATCTACGAAATGAGAACTTTCTTTGGGGTAATCAACACTGCTGCCAAGTTTTCTCAATGAATATTAATAGTTTTATTTCGAGTTGTAATTGAGCTCAAGGAATTTTCTACAAGGGTGAAAAATGTGAGTCTTAAAGAGTAAAAGTTGTTTGTTCGAATATTTTATATGAATGAAATTCTATCTATCTCTATCTATTATTATCTCTTAGCAGCTGCTATAACATTTTTCTTTCTATATCAATTTTAAAATCTTTATAATCAGAATTTCATAAATCTGTTACATATCAAACTTTGCATTAGCTTAAATTGAATTCCATTCCCAGCTGATTTATCAATCAATATCATTTATAAGGCAACTCTGGCACATTAGCTCAACTTCAAAGCACTTCGTCTTTGTCAAGTCAATGTATAGCCAGTCCGGAGTCAAGTCCGGACAGAGAGCGAGTCCTTTGCAGTAGCTGGCTTACTCGCTCAGCCGTACGGATACGCATTAAGTAAATGATTTTGCGTTGGATTGAAATGCCGAGCGACAGACGCCGCCGAGCATCAGAAATTGACAGTGCAAGAGAAAGCAGCAGAGCGGAGAAGAACATATCAGGTTACCGGCAAGTGCCCGGCTTTACGAATCCAAGTGAGCGGCAAACAAGTGCGGGGACTACGAGCGAAGTACATAATAAATTTTATTATAAAATTTATTTGCGCATTTTCGCAAAATGTGTCAAAATGCGGTCGCTGAAAATGCGACTGCGATGCGCGCAGAGTCACCCTCATCAAAAACATTTGGCATTCATTCCATTATCGAAATCCCAGACTAAGCCAGGCCCCAAAAACTGAATCTCTCTCCGACTCTCCCTCTCACTCTCTCCAATTGCTGCTTTTCACTTTTTTTTCCAGTATTTTTCATGTTTTTATGCTGTCTTTTTTTTCATTTGTCTGACATTTAAAGGCCAGCTTGAGCTGAAAACTTGGACAGAAGTCAGCGAGCTGACAGGCCCGGCCGGGCCCGGGTGGTTTCTAACTTTGTTAGGCTGACAGGTACACGTGTTTGGCACAAGTGTCCCATTGTTGGACGTTTGACATATAAATTTGTGGCCAAAATTGAATTCGAAATATCAGGTTACACGTGGGAAAATTTTTTGCATGCCTCAAGTGTTGCAGGGTTGCTGTTGTTGTTCACTCTAATTGTGCCGGAAATAGCGTAGTGCATCATCATTGTCATCGCCTAACGCCACCAAAGTGTTTCTAATAGCCACCTGTGTGTGGGCCGCTGCACTTATCACATAGCGCTACGTGTCTCTAGTTAAGGTTGCATCCTCATTAAGTTGCTGCCACATAATTTGCTCAGTCTCTCAATCTGTCGCGTGGGCAACGTGCCTGAGTGCCTCTGCCACCCACGTCTTGAGTGTGTGTGTGTGTGTGTGAGTGTGTGAGTGTGTGTGGAAGTGGAACTACATAGTAGTAGATCCGCTAATTGTCATCTGCCCCAGCAGCTAATCCGACAATAAACCACGGCACAGTGTCACAAATTGTCAGCGCTAATGATTGCAATTCTTACAATTTGCCATTTCTCTCACTTTATCTTTCCATTTGCCTCTGATTCGCTGACTTAATTTGCATGCGAGCGCAATTATTTGCTTAAGTTCATAAATTTTAATGTGCAATTCACAATTTGGCAATGCCAAGTGCTGGCTGCAAATAGAATTGTGACTGCATATGACGGAGAGCAACTAGTCTATAGATATACGGGAAGTTCAGAAATAAAAATAATTTGAATATTTGATTTGAGTTTGATCCCAGCTAAATTAATTAGCCCAAAAACTTTAGATCTGAATATATTTATATAACTTATGCCTTACAAATATAAATTTGATTGTTATTAAACATTTTGTTAACATATACAAAAATAGATAAGTTAAAAAAATAAATAAAAAATGGCAATATATTTAAAAATGGCAAATATATTTAAAAAATTTTACATTATTATTTGCTCTCGGTACGAATCTTGTGTTATAGAATTAAAAATATATAGTATAATATTTTTAAAAAAATTTATAAAAATAAAATAACAGAATAATATGTTAATAAATATGTATTATAAAGTAAACAATATTATTTTTCCTTAATCAGAATCTTGTCTAATAGAATTATGAATATACATCTATGTATATATTCCAATCAAAATTTAACATAATTGTATTAAAATATATATTCATTAAATAAGTTCAATAATATTATTATTTTCCATCAATCACAATCTTCCCTAATATATTTATATATATATTTCAAAACTTAAATTAATTAAAATTAATTGGTACAGATATGGACTTTACTCAATGCTCAGCTCAACAACTTAAATTTTAAGCAAAATTTTAATATTTTTTTTCATGCAGCCTTTCTTAGCGCTTCTCATAAAATGCAGCTGCAGGGCTTTACATACTTTATATATAAATAAAAAACATAAATATATATACGTATATATTTTTTGTAAATTCTTCTTACTTCATGGCAGATGCCGAAATGCCGTTACAAAGCAGCTTTTATAACTGTCTATCAACCTACATAAAACTCGCATCTAACTGTATATTGAAAAATAAATTTGATTTATTACGAGAAATGCCCGGCTCGGCTCTGCTCTGCCAAAAAGCTGGCCAAGTTGCTATAGAAAGCGAATGAAAGAGATGATGAAAGGGGGAGACGGACAGGGCCAGGGGCTGAGCCAGGAAGTGAGGGCAGAGTTTTTGGCTTTTATAAGAACTTTGCATATTTGCTTCATTCAAAATGTATATAGAATATTTTTAAAGGCAGTTATTGCATTAGGTTGTACATGACCCCAACGAGCTACCTCTTTGGCTATCTCTCTCCATCTCTCTTTCTCTGTCTCTGTCACTCCTTATGTATGACATGCATATGCATTATTAATAGAGAGCGAAAGGCAGGAAAGGAAGAGTGGGCGGGGCGCAGTAGCTTTGATCAGGCTGCGTGACTGGGCTAGGGTTGCCCAGTTCGCTATTCTTGGGAAACTTGATACAATTTTATTTCATTTTATTCCATTTCTCGTTCATATATATATATTTTTTTTGTTTGTTACTTAACCTTTTTTCGGCTCATAATATTTTTGCATAATTTGCCAGGGTTGACCAACCCCTACACCCAAATTACAATCACAGTCACAATCACAGTCACAGTCACAGTTACAATCACAGGTGCACAGTCTCTGCTGTTTGTTCACTCACCTGCACTCGCGCCTCTGTTAAATTAATTTTCATCGCCAGATCCTCGCGTGTAAACACATCCGGATAATGGGTCTGGGCAAATGCCGTTTCCAGCTCCTCCAGCTGTAGCCGAAACATTAAAAATTTACGTTTTTCCTCTTAGTTTTTCCTTTCGCATTTGGAATAGTTTGCTTGCTTACCTGTTGCAGTGTGAAGGTTGTGCGATTTCGTCGTTGCTTGCGCCTCACAAACGTCTCATCGTGTATGGCAGGATGATACGAATAGCTGGTATCTGCAAGCAAGACAGAGAGAGAGAGAGAATATTAGAGAGAGGTATTAGCTATCCCTAAGGTGTTTGCATTAGCTGGCATAATTGAAATAGTTGCAGCTCTCAAGCTGCAGGTGTTGGCGCTGCTGCCTGGGCTTAGGCAATATAAGCGGCACTAAGCCGGTTGCAGTGTTGGATAAGCGTGCAGGACGATGGCTAGTATAGAAAAATAGTTTCAGTTTTGTGCCAGATTCTATGTGAATTTCGGAGAGTGAATATGTGAGAGATTTGAAAACAGAATATTATGAAAATGCTTAAAAATTAAAACATCATGTAATATTAAGTATATTATTTTATCTTTTCTATATTGATATATTGATATGTAGAAAAGATATAATAATATATTTTATCTACTCTGCAAATCTCGTAGAATTTTTGAGTTAGGATTTTGAATTTTACACAAATTTTAGAAGATATATTTTGAAATGATATGCAATTTATAAACATAAATGCAATGATCTGCAAAATAATAATAATATAAACTATTAAATAATTATAACAAGAAATTCTACAAACTCCATCGAATTCAATGAGTAAAAGTGGTCGAAATAACTGTCTCTAGATCGAGAGTAACGAAACTTCGGTGTTTTTCTATTAAGTGGCGAACTTTTGGCAACTCTTTACTTGGCAGCAAGCAAATGCCAGTTATAAAAGTGTGTGAGATAACGTAGATATAGAAACGATGCTGCCCAACGGCAGGACAGGACTTAGGCCGAAGCCAAGGCTGGGGCAGGGGCTGAGGCTGAGTGCTGAAAGGCAGCTGTTGCCAAAATTGCAGGCTAATTGAATTTTCTAGCAGCAGCGCCATTTTGTATACCAAATATTTTATAGCAGAGAAAGACAGTTAGAGAGATGAGTTGATAAGAGGAGAGAGCAGAGAGGGAGAGCAGCGAGTGGGCAGAGAGCGGGCGACAGAGTTTGTGTTCGTGCTGACAGCCGCACTTGACCCTCGGCAAGAAGGCCGAGCAGAGAAAAGACCAAAAGCTGCTGGACTTTTCATTGTTGTTGGCGAGCCTTTTTGCCATGTTGTAAAATTAATTTTCAATTTGATTTTAAATAAATAATTAGCTAGCAAATTGCAAAATTTAATTTTAATTTCTTACTGCTCGCCGCTCCTAAGCTCCAGCCATGTCAAAACTTTTCTCTCTTTTCTCATTTTTACTCTCTGAATGTGTGTGTGTGTGTGTGTGGAGAAGGTTGCGTAATCCGATTAGCTGGAAAATGTTGTTAGCAGCCCTCGACGCTCATTTGCGCCCATTTGCTTGAAGGTCGCTGCCCCAGGGAATACCTCTAATGCGCTCTAATGCTGTTTGGCTGCCGAACAACTTATCAAAAGTGTCGCTATGCAGCTGGCCACGCCTGTGCCGTGTCGCTATTAATATTTGATTATGAAAATAATTAGAAAATGCTGTGCAGGTAAAAGGCACAACTTGCACTTGCCACTTGCCACTTGCCACTTGAAAATAGCTAATGAAGCACGCATTTGGCCAGAATTTGATGGGAGGATGGGGATGGGGCACACTAAGTATCCGGGCTACAGAAAGTGACTGACTAATCGAATAGTCAATGAGCCAAGCTACGTGCACTTTTCGGCTCGTTTTCGTTTCGTTTTGCGGGCTAATCAAATTTTTTGTTGCCAATAATTGCTTGAAATGCAAATGGACGCCTTGAACATGTGGCATGTAGCATGCGGCATGCGGCATGTGGCATGTAGCATGCGCCGTACAGTTTGAGGCCAAAAAAGCAAACGGCAATGGCAATTAGCACAATTAGGTTGCCAGTGCAAATCCCCAAAGCGCTCTCCAGCCTCAATTCTCTATAAGCCCATCGCACTCTACCCCACTCTGCCTCTCGCACTCTCTCTCTCTCTTTCTCTCTAACTCCGCTTGCAATAAGAATTTCATGCTGAAAGCATCGACCTGCGTACTAGACCAAACATCAAATATCAGCCCAGTCAGGCAGCAGCAGCAGCAACAACAACTCAACTAACCGCACTTGTCAGGAAGACAGGATTAACAAATCCTTGTTGGCAAATTGATTCAAAAAGTACGCAGCACAGAGCAAAGAGACGAAACCAACGCAGACATCGCACTGCCATGTGCCAAGCAAATGGAGTGATAGACTACGAAATACCTCGCAATTAGTTTAGAGTCTATAGGAATGCGAAAATTTAATTTTCAGAAATTTCTACTTGGCCTTCATTAAAGCAATACTGAAGGCCAAGTATAGCAGATAGCTCTAGACTTTTATAGAGATGATTAGAATAGACTAATTCTGATTTAACTGAGCTGTACTTTTTCTCTATTTGATGTTTGTGTGATCATATTTAGATAAATACATAAATAAATTTATTATATTGTATGGTTGTGTTTCAGATTTTAAGACCAACTTTACCAACGTTCTTTAAGTTCCACAATCTTCTACTGTCTATATAAATTTCAGAAATAGTTTTGGGCTTAATTACATCAAATACATTAACGATCTAGATTCCTAACATTATCACACAGACAGAGCAACTTCTTATTTCTCGAATATGCATAATTGTACGACTAATAACTATATAATTTTTGCTATTATTAACGTGCTTCGTACAAGATAATCTATCCTCTCTAAATTTTGACAAAATTAAACTTACTCTTACTATTATTAACATATATTATTCGAAAATTAATAATATCTATTAATGCTACAACTAAAAATTCAAGAAACAATTTCTATATAGATATTGGAAATTGTAATTAAACACAACTACATATATTATTTTTACTATTTTCAAAATACATTATACGTTAATTAATATTATCTATCATCTCTTCAGCTCAGACAACCTCTTCCACAGCTCTTTCTAGGTCACAGCAAGACAGCTCTATTGCTGCTCCACTCACTCTAACTCTGCTTCTAACTACCACACTCTCAGTGCCTCTCACTCTCTCTTGCTCTCCCTCTCTCTTGCTCTCTCTCTCCATCACACTCGCATTGTCTGTATGTCTGCCGCCCCGCTCGTTAGCTGTAGCCGGTAATGGGAGATAATTCAATTTTTAAACATTTGGCATAACAAGCGAAACCGTCATTAAGGGATTTTTGGTCCTGACTCTGTTGAGAGTCCTTGCAATCAGCTACCCCCCTTGGCACTACCAGTCGCCGTAGTCGTAGCCGTAGCCGTAGCTGTTGCTGTATCTATATCAGTGTCTGCGTTCGTGTCTGTGTAGCTGTGTATCTTTGTATCTGTAAGATATTTGTCTGCAACTTTTTTGGGCTGTGTCTGCTGCTTGATTGGCATGCAGCTTGACTTTGACTTCATCTCGTGTATTCGTTGCTTATACACACTAAGCTCGAAAATCAATTTTCATTCGATTTTTACCCTCTGAGTGTGTGTGTATGTGTGTGTGTGTTGGCTTGCGTAATCTCAGACAAATTAACATTTATTATAGTTCTGCCGTAAATGAGTTTTGGCCCAGTTTCGCTCTGGCAACGTGCCGCACTGCTCGCAAAATGTCTTGCGACACTTCTTCTGACATTTTCAACATTTTTCTTGATTTCCCCAATTCCCAGAGCGCAGGGCAGCCCTTTCTGCCCGCCAGCCCGCCCCCTGTGTCACGCTCTCGTTTTCCAAAGTCCCGCATTGAGCTCTCGTCGTTGTCGCACGCGCTCGAAATTTTAAATTAGTTTAGCAATTGAGAAGCGTTCTTGGTGTCGAGTGACGGAATCACGAAGCACGAATCACGAAACGAAACTAAATTGAATTAGCCATGCAAATGCTGAGCTTCTCTGATTTGCGTCAAGTGTCGCAGTTGTTACCTCAGATACTTGATATATATAAATATTTGCATATCCCAGAACTGTTTGTGACATTGATAATGACATTAGTTACGGGCCATCAGTCGAAGTGCCAATAAGGAAGTTCTTGCGAATTGATATTATATAAATCTTATAGGCCTCTTTTAAGTTTGAATGCCGTATATAACTGGTTATATAAATGGGTAAACTGTAAGAATCAACTGATGTCCTTCGAGCATCGACAAGGATTTGACTAAGCTGACAAATTTTTCATAAAGCGAATTTATAATGTTTATTCATCCTATATATACTTCCTCTCTGAGCTCGAATCAAACATGTTGACATTAAAGGCCTGATATTAACAATGTCATGCCTTGTCACTTTTTTTTTTATTGGACATATATTATAATATTAAATGTTTCGTGTTAACTGAATGTTAGAAAACAACATTAACATTAACATCATGTGAAAAAATTGTTAACTAAGACTGAGTAGTAGTACACTGTTACTTTACTGTTAACTAATATGTATAGATCACTTTTATCACTGTCATGTTAATTCGCTGCTAACTAAAAATGCGTTAATAGAACAATGTTACTGCACTGTTAACTTACACGTTTATACTAAAGATCACTTTAATGTAATCATACTACACAAAAAGATATGTTTTTGAAGTACCAGACGAACAATAGTAATCTGTAGAAACAAAAATGTTAGTTCACTGTTAACTAACATTTTTCTTTCTACAGATAACTAATGTTAACAAAATTCTGAACGGGCAATCGGATAAGGGTACATCAAGTCAGCTCGTCAAGAATACTTAGCTTTTCTAATATTAACATATTAACTTCTACTCTCTGTATTACTCTCTGCTAAATTATAAATAAATCAAAGTCTGAATCATTATCAGCAACAATTAAATTCCGATTGTTGCTTACTGGAATTTAAACTTGATTGTCCTATGAATATAATAATGCTCCTCCTGCTCAACTGTTAATAATGCTGCCAGCATTTAGTCCGTCTGGCACTTTGAGGCGCTCTGTCGCATTGTCTAATAACATTCACATTTGTCGTGCATAATTCAACTCATATTTCAGCTTTTAGCTCATTAAAAGTCACAGAGCAGCAGACGTCAGCTGGAGCAGCTGATAAGCAGCCACAATTTATAAATTGCATTAGCAACACCTGCCAGACACGTAGGTCGAGTGGAGTCGAGTCGAGTCAGGACTCAGCTCGAATCATAAGCGACAGTTGAATTTGTTAGGTAATAAGCCGTAAATATGCGCAGCTTGCCACATTATGAGGCATAAGTTGCAAGTTGTGAGCAGAAGCTGCTGCTGCCTGTCTGTCATATCATATTGAATAAATCAGTCAAGGAGGGCCAAAATGGAATTTGCACCTAAAGCAGCAGCAGCAGCAGCCTCACCTGATTAGAGAGACAGAGAGACAGAGAGGGAGCTGAACGTGAGCAGCTCTACTACGTGCAGAATGCTCATGCATTATGTACACAAGTAGTTAGTCCCTGGGTCCGCCCCATTCGAGTTGATGTAATGCGTTCGTAAGTCTCCGGCTAATCCCATTAAGTAGTCGAACATGCGCTCAGGCATCCCAAAAACTAAATGCGCTGCAATTTGAGCAGCGCAAATTGTCAGAGGTATTGACAAATTCGGTCGATCGTCTTTGTCGGCGCCTTTTATGTATATAGAAAAAAAAAAAAACCAAAAAAATAAAAATCAATAAAATCGTTTACTGCGGCAGGTTGCACTTTGATTTCAGATTGCAGATTTCAGATTTGAATAAATGCAGCTGACGAAATCGCCGCACACTTTGGCCAAATCCGTGTGCGACACTTTCGCACATTCCAGCGACTCTGGCAAATTTGCATGCCAAAGCATTAACGCTTTGCTAAAAATAATTGCATGAAGCGAAAAGCCCAACCGAACCCAAAAATCCTAAAAAAAAAAAAGAGGCGAAAAAAACTCATTTCGCTTCTTGGCAGCCCTTTTGGCCCAATGCTGAGTAGAAGCTGGCACTCCTTTGGCTCTCGTGCCGCTGCGCATACAGACATATATCGATTGAGTTCGCTTCGTTTCGCTTCTTTTTTATTCAATTATAGTTATCGGGCTCCTATTGAAGGCTGTCAGCGAGCTGCGAGCAGCGCGCATAGCAGCAAATCGAATTGCTCTGCGGTTTTCTTTTGCCGTCGCATGGCGTTTAATGGAATTTTTATGCCCCGACCATTCGCTGACTAGCTGACTGGCTCACTCCAAATTTTTAGCTTCGTTTATGCTCTGACATAAGAATTATGAACAAATCGAAAAAGCAGTTTGGAGCACTTCCATAAAGTGAAATAAGAACTTGTCGTGATATGAAGCTGCATGAAACTCTATATGAAAGAGAAACTTCTATAAATGAAACTAACGACATTAACTTTATATACAGACGTGCCTATATAAAATTTAATTTCTTAATTTGTGAATCAAATAAAATCTATGTTCCAGCATGCTCTGATGTTAATATATAGAAATGGAAACGTTCCTTTTTCCCCTTTTAAATTTTTTTGTTAATAAATAAATTTAATATTAATAATTTTCAAAGCCTACTCAAATAACCCTTTCCACCTGCTATTAAAAATTACTTTTCCCTTATCTCTCGCAATCTATGCATAACTATTTGCGCTTTCTAATCACAGATGCCTGAGCTAAACATGAAAAAAAAAACATTTGTCAGTTCATGAACTCTACAAATATTTAATTAGATGCGAAATCGACACTCAACAAGACACCCTTCGTTTAGCATGCACTCCCTCTCTCTCTCACTCACTCTCACTCTCAACTCTCTCACTCTCTCTCTCTCTCTCTTTCTCTTTCATTTTCATTGGCACTTGTATCTACCGCGCACTTACCCTCTGACCGAATCGGCACAAAAGTTCTGCGCATAATTCATGCCCGAGAAAACCCAAAGCAAACCCTCGACATGTGCGACTCTGTGTAATTCGATATGCGACAAAGTCCCAGTCCCAGTTCCAATCCCAATCCCAGTCCCAGTCGTAATGCCCGAACCCATCTACCCGCTGCACGTTGTTCATTCATTTCGTGCCACTAATAGAATAATTCGTTAATGTAACTACAAGATACAAAAAGAGTAGAACATAATCCGTTGTCGGGCGATTATCATTGGCTTTTAATCTAAACTCAATTGGTAGCGGGCATCTGTTGGGCGAGAGTATCTGATAGATCTGATGATACAGTTGCACTCATACTCACATGGATGGGTGGCAGCAAATGGATAGTCGAGCGTGGGCAGGCGCGGCGGGTGCGGACCGCACGGATGCAAAGCGGGCGGGCACTGATAGCAAAACATTCCTCTGCCCGCAGCTGCAGGACCGAGCTGGAAGTACAGTGAACACAAGTTATACAAATTGGTTAAGAGATTGTCAGTAATTTTGATTAATTTATTTGCCAATCACGTACTCGAACTCTGTTACGACCATTTCAATATTGAGGCCTGAACAGACTTGTAATTTAAATGCAATTCAATTGATGGCGACGTCGACTTGGACTGCGACAGTGACGCCGACTGCGACAGCGAATGCAGCGCATGCGGGCCGACATTGCGTCGCCTTTAATGTTGTCATATGCACCTCAAACTCAATTCGATTCAATTAAAGACAATTACAGCCTTATGACAAATAATCTACAATCGATTTGAGTTTTTTATTTCCATTCCTTTGCATTCGCTCGCCTCTGCCGCCGACTGCAGCGCCGTCGACGCAGCATCGCTGTCTGCATACAATTAAATTGTCCTCAAACGAATCAATTGATTTAAATTAATTGCATTTGCCGCAAAGTCGAGTCCGCTCGTCACTCAACTATACGCAACGCAACTCAACTCAACTCAACTATTCCCACATTTCGATCCACTGGCTGTGGCCAGTTGATGAACTCACATCGACTCTCTTTCTCTCTCTTTCTCTCTGGATGCTGACTATCGCCCAGTTGGCGCCCTTTTTATGCATCTGCTCAGCTCTTAATTAGGCCAAGAATTCCATATGCAAACCCATTTGCAGTCAACCAGATCAGATTAGATCAGATAAGCTCTGAATGCGATCAGCAATATGTGCGTAAAATATTCGAAGGATTCTCATTTCAGCTCGATATGTAAACGATACTTGTGAGAAGTCGAAAGTCGAAGATCTTGTAGAAAGTAAATATATCTCGCATATAAATATACTTAAATAAAATGTGTACAAATATCACTAAAAACTTAAAATAATGATTTAAAATAAATATTGTAAAATTTAAAATAAATATTGTATTTTCCATCTAAATTATTGTCAATAATTCAATTTAAAAATATAATTTTAGCTTTTACAATTCTATTTATAAACGTAAATTTTGAGGGTAATCCTAATATGGAAAATTTACTTTTTGATCTATCGTTGCCCTTATTTTGATTTCACTTTATATGATTTAGAACTTCAGAGTTCTCAGCACTCATTTCACATATGAATTGTTTAGTGTTCGGCTGAAGCATGTTTCACGCAAATTAAGAATAAATACATTATCAGAAAAATAGAAAAATAAATAAAAAAAAAAGAAATTGCTAATATTTTTTTAATTGACAATATATGCCCTATTTCATATAGCAATCATAGGCATACAAAGGATGTCATATCCATGTCCAAAGATAATAAACCTAGAGCTGCCGTAACTAAATTTCAGATAACCATCTAATCAATAGCAGGTCTATTCATATGCGATGTTTTGCACAGAATACAGAAAGTCTTCCAGTTGAGAAAGTTAAAGGAGAATTATGTATATGACTGTAAGTAGCTGCTATTTGTTATTTTAATAATGTGAACATTTAAGAAAAGTCAGTTTGACTATAAAGAAACAGATAAATGGGGCTTATATGACTAGAATTATACAATCAATGAAATGTCAATTAGAAAGCCCAGGCTAAACATATACTGCTTCTTCATTTATAACTCAGAAACTGTATTAAATTGATATCACAGCTAATAGTTAGTTAACTGATCTCTAATATGAACACCTATATCAAATCTATTCCAGCAGTAAACACCTCTATTAGAGCTCTCTCTCTGTCCTCCCTCTCTCTCTTACTCTCTCTCTTTCTCTATCCACCACCTCATTAAGCTCATCCAACTTCAGCTCTAAATCTGCTCGTGTTGCAAACATTCGCTTTAAATCAGCCCATTAAAATTGTAAAAATCAATTTCAGAAATAGCATTTTGATTTGATTTACATATGTAGGACCCTCCTGCCCCACCCCCTCGTGTGCCCCAAGGGGTACACAGAGGCGACATGAATGCAGGCTATTTATTAGCCAAGCTAAATGCAAAATGGGGCCAGAGGAGCGGCTGGGCCAGAACCAGAGCTGTGTAAGCCAGCCCAAAATAGTTGCCGCAAAATGTGCCCGATGTGCGTGTGTGTGTGTGTGTGTGCAGGGCTATTTAATACGGCCAAATAATTCAGCATAAATTATTCAATGGAAATTAATTCACTAACAACACGCCACGCCGGCCGTGAACAGTGACTCCGAGCCGGGCCGAGCCGAGCACCTACTCGGTCCGGTCCCAGCACGGGGCGTCACTCGAAACTTTGCGCCCAGCAATGGTGGCCCGGTGGCCAGGTGGCAGGTGGGCAGGTGGGCAAGGGGGCGTGGCTTACCAATGAGCCGCATGTGCAACATTAGACACGAAATGGCAATTTTCCATTTGGCAAATGAGTTTTGCGGCCGACGGACTCCAAATACAACAATTATGCAAAATTACAAATTCTCACAATTCTAATGGAATGCTCTGGTCAGGCCAAGCTGATGCTGATGCGGATGCTGCTGATGCTGCGGATGCTGCTGATGATGATGCTGCTGCTGATGCTAAATGGAAATTTATTGGCCCAGCCTTGAGGGACGCAGCTGACGCCAGGACATTTGCGCGTCCTGCTCTGCCGCTGATGCCGTTAAATTATTTTGCGTGTGTAAATTTGGCGGAAATAGTCTGTAACATGATATGCTAACACTTGTGGTGCCGCCCAGCGGGGCGTGGCTTGGGTTTGGGTGGGTCGTGTGCCGGCCATAAATAAAATTCATAAAGTTTTCTGTTTTTTTTTTAACAAATTTACTCAAATAAATTAAAACGGCGCAAGGAAGCGGCAACAAAATTTATATTGCAATGAAATCAGCCTGGAGTTATATATATATAGATTTATTTATATACATATATATGTATGTATGTGTGTGTGTGTGTTTATGTCATCTAGTGGATATGCACACAATTAATTTTAATTGCAATTGAAATTGAAATGCAACTGAAATGCAATGCGAGGCAACAGGAAATTGCGCTGGCACTATCTAATATTCTAATATTGAAAGCAAAGAATCTGTAATTCTATTCCCAAATGTTTGCACAACTATCACAAATTGATGAGAAATATATATATTTGGCAAACCATTTTATGCAGCTGAATGAGTGTGTGTGTATGTGTGTGCCTGTGTGTGTAGACAGAGAGTTGCAGAATTTATCTTATGCAGGTAAAAGTTGAATGAATTTGCTGAGCATTACAGAAATTCTGTTAAGGGCATTAAGGGAGAGAGTTGGCATGGAATATTATATATACAATATACAACTTTTATCTGATTCAAGAAATTATTTATTTTTTATTTATTATTCTAATTTATTAAACAAAAAATCTAAAATATATTCGAAAATAAAAAATGATTTAAATATGTCAGCAGATATATTTGAATAAAAAATTGTATATACTTATTATATATTATTAACACTATATTTGGAAGACTTAAAAAAGAAAAATATATAGGTATTTATAATGTAAATTTATTTTATAAAAGTTTTTGAATCACTCCTTTATTTTATAATTATCAATATATATATATATTACATATTTAAGGGTCAAGAGAATTATAATGATTTCTGAAATATTTTAAACTTTTTTAAACCGAGAAAATCATGAAATTTTCGATAACAAAAACAATTTCTGAAATTTAATTTAAAAAATTTAAATATAATTTTGTTTTTAAATTGTTAATATATATAATATATAATATAAATATAATAAAAATAATAATAATATATATATATATAAAAATAATTTTGTTTTTAAATTGTTAATATATATAACAATTTAAAAACAAAATTTTTCTTATTTTTCAAATTATATTTCAGAAATTGTTTCTGTTATCGAAAATTTCATGATTTTCTCGGCATATATTTAATACAATAAATAATATGTTTATGTATTATTATTAATATTTATTTATTTATATTTATATTTGCTTCTATGGTCGAATAATTTTACAAGTGAATGTGTTAAATTTTTTTTTTTTTTACTTTTTACATGAAAAAAATTTACAAAATATTCGCATTTACACATCATACTATAATTTACTTTCTTTTCTATTTTTGATGATAATATTTATTTACATATTTATTCAGAAAATATTAATATATAAAAATATAATTTAAAAAAGGAAATCTTTTTTTTTTTTTTAAATTATAATTTTTTTAATTTCATATTTATATATTTTATGAAAAATATGTTCTGCTCGCTTTATCTCATTTTATATAATTATTATTAACAAATATCTAAGAAATTAAATATAAATGTATAAGAACGATTTCAATTCCTCGTACTATAATCGAGGTTTAGTCCAAATTAAATTTGTATTCAATTGTTAAGGTACTTAAATTAAATTAAAGTTATGATTGTACAGATTCTACACTAAATAAATATAAGAAAAAATTGAAAAATTGAAAAATTAAAAAAAAAAATAATAATAATAAGAACGATTGCCTACTTTTGGGCTGAACCAACTAATTAAGGCAGCTGCTGGTGGACAATAGTTGCTGCTGCAACTGGCTGCAGTTGCAGCCAAATGCAATTATCCAATTGCAGCGAAATGCACTTGCAATTGCACTCGAGCCTTGGGCCTTGGGGCAGCCATTTCAGACAATGCAACGCGCTGTGGCAGGTGGCTGCGTGGCCGAGTGGCCGAGTGGAGTGCAGCACACGCGAAATTCAATTAGGTGCGCACTAAACAGCGCAACGATTTCGATTTGACTGGCAGCGGAGGGGCAGAGGGGGGAAAGGGGGCACCTAGAGCAGAGTGTTGCATAGGCGGACAGAGGCAGGCTGCCAAAACTGGGCAAATCTGTGTGCTAAGCTTCCGACTCGAAATGCCTTTGTTGTCACGGACAGAGCGTGCGTGTGTGTGTGTGTGTGTGTGCGTGTGTGTGCGTGTGTGTGTGTGTGTGTGTGGCGACGCTAGTTGCTGCCACGAGCCGTCGCCAAAACGGGAAATTCAATCAGAGCTGTAGGATTAGGCAACAGCAGCCGCTGTCTATGCCAATTGCATTAGGGAGCTGCATTCGAGTTCTGTCGAGTTCTCCATTGTATGAGTGTGCGTGTGTGTGTGTACGTGTGTGTGAGTGTGTGTGGGCTGTCAACATTCGCGTGTTCTGACTGCGTTAATGGAATTAAAAATTTAACAATTTCTTTTTTTTTTTTTACTTTTATGCAGTTTTTTTTCGTGCACTTTTTTCGCTTGTTTGTTGTGCGCTTTTTATGCCATTGCATTGGAGTCGCAGCCCCCCTTTTAATGCTGCGCTGCTCCAGCTGTGTTGCTGTCTCTGTCTGGCGCCCTTTTGGCGCTGCACTCAGCGCTGGGTGTTGCAGCCGCTGATTGACTTGTGTTTCATTTTAATTTGGTTAATTCAAATTAATCAAGCGAAGTTGACAATTTGTTTTTTATTTTTTTATTTTATATGCCCTTTGTTGGCTGATGGAAAAGATGGTATACCAGTTCGAGATCTATTTTATGTAACAGAAGTTGTTGAATCTAGAATTCATTAACTAATTTGTTTATAAAGTTCTGTCTCTTTCTGCCTCTGTCTCTGTCTCTCTCACTGATTAGTTCGATATCCGTGGGTAGAGTCAATCTCTTAGTTAAAGACTTTTTGATTTAAATGTAGTTCCTGTATTTTATACCTTCAAGTGACATTACACTCTTGAAACTTTTTAATATATTGCATAAATCTTACATTTTCCATTGTTTAATTAGGAAGTAAAACAACTTTTGAGAAAGAATATTTTTTAGTCGAGTCTATAATACTTTTAGTTGACTTTAGTTTGTTTTTTGAGTCTGTTATTAAATTTATGCAACTTGAAATGGGATATACTAAATCATAAAACAAATGTTTTTATTTGATATATGATTTAATATAATATTGAAGAATTTTATTGAAAAAATAAATATCATATCATCATATGTTTCAGTATGCAAATTCCAATAGGTAAATAATATTTAGTAATATTTTTCGTTTAATTTAAATTTTAAATATTTAAAGATTTTATAATCATATTTTAAAAAAATTACTATATTTTTAAAATATACAAAAAAAAGAAAGATAACTTTTTCAGCAAAGATTCCAAAGTGTACAATTTTCTGTCTCTTTTTTTAATTTACTCAAATCTCAAAACCTTTTGCTCAAATCTATTGAAAAGTTTGATTTTTAAGAAATTGTAATTTACAAGATTAAATTTTCATTATCCAATTTTCTAATCTACAGAAATTTATTTTCTACTGTCTTATTAGTCGATTGTATCAGCAAGTCCTTCTTCATCAAGCAACGTGAACTATCTATCAAGCTATCTATCAAATTCATTTACTTTACTCTATTATTACTTCTATATATTTTGTACACATTATTTATTTTTTTTTTATTTTATATGTTATTACAAAGTATATTATTATAATATTATATATAATATAATATTACAAAGTCAGTAGATTTTCCTCTTGCATTAATAATTCTGAAAATTCTCAATTACAGGGTATCTGTAAGTCAATCCCTAACCCTTACTGGCAGCCAAAGTGCATTGGCATATTGGTTGATATATTCATATGCATCTGTCTCCAGCAGCCCCCCATATTGCGGACCTGTTTGAGCGGGAAAAGTGGGAAAGCGGGAAAGCGGGAAAGCGAAATGTCGTAGACGCATTTCCACTTTGTTGTTTGCTCAATTAATGCAATTGCTCTTGTTCTTGTTGTTGTTGTTGTTGTTGTAACATTATTAATTTATATTTTTATTACTTTTTCGCATCTGTTTCAGCTGCTGCCGTTGCTGCTGCTGCTGCTGCTGCTGATGTTGCATAATGCGCATCAGATGTTCCAGCGCTGCAAATTGCATTACATTTTGATGCGTTTTAATTAATTTTGAGTTAATTTTTGTTTTCCTCTTTTTAATATTATTTTAATGCTTCTGTTTTATTACTGCTGCATTTCATTAAAGAACAGTCAATCAACACATAATCAGCTGTTTTATATTTTGAACTAAATATTGCGAATGTTATGTAATTGGCTGAGCTGCTGAATACGTGAAGGTAAACAAAAAATACTAAAATTTCTTTTTAAAATATATTCTAATAATATATATAAATATAAATATTTTAAAATGAATTGAATATTAATAAATATATGTATTAAAAATATGCATTCAAAAAATCAGATTACTTTTATATGTACGATATTAAAAATAAATTTTATCAAGATAAATATACATTCTATTTAATATACATTTTTATGTATTGACAATTGATCCTTAACATTTTTTCTTCAGAAAATGATATATGGATACATATAGCAAAAATTTATACACATGTTAATTTTATTATTTCCAAGTTCCAAAGAAAAACAGAAAAGAAAACTGTCTAGAATTCTTGCAAAGTCATGCTGTCAATATGTTCAAGAGATTTGAATTCGAATTAAATTATTTTTGAATAAAGTCCAATTTCCACTTTTTCAGATTCATTCTCGATATTTGTAGAAAAAGTATGAAAAATAGTTTTCTATTCTTTTTATATGAAAAATTATATAAAAAAAACAATTGGAACTTCAGGCAGTTAGAACTAACAAAGTTTTTCTAAGATATCAGAAAGCAGCCGACGGAACCAGCACAGCTCCAATTTTGTATATTTCTTTTGGATCCTTAAGATGCAGATAATTTTCATTCAATATATAGTCATACAAATATAGTAATATATATATATATGCATTTAAATGGAAAATCCTAAGCAACATTTTTCGAGGAATAGTTTTTCTATGAAGTTTAATTATGATGTATGGAATTTTATTTTCCTTAGAGAATCACACCAGAGGATCAATGTAGATAATAATCTACCAAATAACTGAATCAGCTCATCTTTTATATATAAATCTATTATCACACAATCTAGAAATCTAATAGCCCTTGATTATACGCATCTCAATTAAACAATTGGCTCTTAAACATCATAATATTTCCAGAACACGATCAGATCTTATTTTAACCTGAATCAAAAACTACCCAAATAGAGCATAAACAATACTTCCAACACTCGAATACTCAGATCTTTCAGTTTCTGTATGTTATTCTAATAGTATTACACGTACTCCTCCCCGATAATCTTCTCATAACAATCAACCCAGATTTGTAGCCGAGTGCCCCAGAAAGATTCGCGCACTTGCGCTCAACTTGCCTCAGCGCTCGGCTAATCGAGTCGAGCCCCCAAGGTCATAGTCGCATAGCTAGACATACGTATGCACATACATATATATGCATATATGTCTAGCGTCACTTCGGTACGCTTCATTCCCTAATGGACTTATCGGCTGGCTAAATCTCGGCTATCGCTCGCCAAATCGCGGCAGAATGGAGAAACGCCGTTTGCAGCCAGCCATAATTCGCCGGGCAGACAGCATCATCATCATCACCATCATCAGCTCGGGCATCATCAGCTGCAGCAGCTGCAACTGGCCATAGTGGTATCCACGTGCGAGGCAGCCCCGTTGGCCGGCCAAGCGCCTCATCCCGCCTGCATTAGAGCCACTTAAACGCATTTGCGAAATTGTCTGCCACCCACACAACAACAACAACAACAACAACAAGCAGCAAAGCGATTGTGCCTAAAAGCGCGATAATTTTGCGCTGCATGAGGATGGTGGAAGGGGGAGGCGAGCTGCGGATTGGGAGATGGGGTAGACTGTTGTTGTTGTTGTTGTTGCTGATGATGATGAGGTTATCACTTGGCGAAAAGTAAAGTGCATCCGTTTTTAGAATTGTCCGTCCGCGTAATCAAACTAAACTGGCGCAGAATGTACCTAGTCCCTCCCCCCACTCCCCTTACTGCCCCGCCCACCTTTGCTGTGGTTCCATCTCCCTCTCCCCCTCTCTCTCTCTCTGGCGTTGATTGCAGTTTTCGGTTGTTGTTTTTGTTTCAGTTTCAGCTGCATTAAGCGCATTTGATTGTGTCAATTGGCTCGCGCCTAGGCTCAAAGTGAAACAAAGCAAAAAAAAAAAAAAACAAAATGAAAATACAAAATAGATAAAGAAACATATATGGGCATGATCTAGGCTTGTCTACTCGACTTAAGGTTATGCTCGTTTAAAGATATAATATAATGCAGATTTGCTTAAGAAATGATTTTATCTCCAATCGGAGATTTGAATCTGGTTACGATGGAGGATCGAATCTTCTTTTGGTCAAGTTGTTATAATGATCGACTCAAGGTCCCATTGTTTCACTAGACAGTTGTTCAATTCCCGCCCCACAAGAAGACGTCAATTTATAAGCCTTTTCCACTGATCAAAATAAGAAGAAAAAAGAAATTTAAATTTAATATAAACTAAGATATTAATGAGATTCAACGGAGATCATGGAGCTATAAGAATCTATGGGTTATCCCCAAAAATATATTTAAAAAAAAACTTCCTTTAATTTTTTTTCAATTTTCTATACAAATTGCTAAAGTTAAATCATTATTATAATGATTAGAGTATTCTTACAAATACCAACTGGATTCTACTTCGACCTGCTTGCAAATACCCTTTCTGCTAATTATGTTTAGGGTATATACGTGCAATAAAAATCAGTTGTGGCTACGAAAATGCTTTTAAATTGAATTATGTGCGCGACAGGCAACAACAGCAATAACAACAACAGCAACAAAAACAACAACTGTGAACGGCCACCCGTTGCCCGATGCAGTTGCTCCGACTGCGATCCGTGTCCAAGTGTCAGCAATTGAGCAAGGCGCGCAGGGGGGTTTGGGCGGGCGGTTAGGGAGGCGGTGGGCAAGGCAACCCTTCAATTTGAATTCGTCTTCGGGGCGCCCGCATATATGTAGGAGCTATGCAGACATATGTATATGCGAGTGAATATATATATGGATATATACATATGTATATTATATATGTGTACATATATACGTCTATCAATATATATATACCTATATTCATGCACATATTCATATGCACTCTTGACAATTGCGTGGTTGGTGTTTTGTTTTATTATAAATATTTTGATTGAATTTTCTGTTTAATTAAAGCAAATTGCTTTTTGTGTGCATTTGCCAACGGGGTTTTTTTCATATTTATTTTATTTTTTGCTGCCTATAGTTTTTCCCTCTCCGTTGCTTGTTCGATCTCAATTGTTGCCGGGCAGAGAAAAGCTTTTGCGGTCTGCGGGAGTCGATTACTTGATTAAGCAAAAGCAACATGAGGAGAGAGTGAGAGCGAGAGAGCGAGAGAGAGAGAGAATGTGTGAGAGAAAGAGAGCAATGCATACTTAGCAAAAGAGTGAGTGTGAGAAAGAGAGAGAGAGAGAGAGAGAGAGAGAGAGAGAGAGAGTGTGTGTGAGAGAGAGAGCTTAGCAAAAGAGTGAGTGTGGGAAAGAGAGAGAGAGAGAGCAATTGATCACATTTTCATATATTTTAAATTTTAATTAGGTTATATTTCCATCTAAAATCAAATACAAATTTTAATGGAAAACTACAAAATTCTAGAACTTCACAGCGTCTGCACTCAAGTCGGTCACTTAACTTACTGTTGTCCTTTGCCAAAGATTAAACAATCAATCGTATACATATGCTTCTCGAGCTTATTCACAAATCCAAACAAATATATAGATCGGAGAAGCCTGCATCTTTCCTTAAGGTGGAACCCCATTGAACCCATAAACAGAATCAATCTTTTAATTATATAGTTGCTTCTCTGTTAGCTTTTTGACCTCATTTTGTTTGACAAGCTTTCTTTATAAAGAATAAATATGATCTTTTTTTTCTCTCTTTCTTTTTACCACTGTCAATGTATCATTGACAGAAAATGTTTGTAAAAAAAGTCTATGTGTGATCAATGTTATAAAGATGTAAGAGTAAAACTGATGTGAGCTAGATGAATGAATGATCAGGAAATGAGAACGTGAATTATGGATGAATAAATGGAAGTGTGCGATTTGGTAGGTGTTCAAGTTGTGCTCTTTTAAGTCTGAATATGGAAATTTGAAAGAATTTCTCTAATTTTCAGAAACAAAATTTTTTTTTAATTTAATTTTTTTATCCTGTTCAAACTCAACCAACCTCATATACAACTTATGTTAGCATACTTATTTGAAATTCATTTTAAAATATTTTTACAAATTTTAAAATAATTCGAAAAATAAAATTTAAAATTTTAAAAATTTTAAAAATTAATTCAATTAGAAATTTATAGTTCGAAAACATAATTTCAAATCAAGTTGAATTATTTTTGATGTTAATATCGTTTCTAAATATTCCTAAAAATTTGTATTTAATTTGAATAATATTTCCACACAAATAAAAAATTCCTTCAAACCCAATGCTTCTCCATCCATCCATCAAGCTAATTGCATCAATCAATTTGCCATAGCTAATGCCACTTAAACCAACTCAAAATGAATGTGGACTAAAACAATTAAATATATGTATATATCGAGTATTTGAATTTTCCATTTCCCATTTTCCCATTCGCGCTGGCCAACCGAGCCGAACCGAGCGCCTCATTGGGCAGCGATTTGCAGCGGAATTCCGAAAATGTTTCCCCATTTCGGGAGCCAATTCAATCAAGCAATCAATAAACATGGCAACTAACCTCCGACTAGGCGCAGCTGCACGATAATTCTATTTGCTAATTTAAATATGCCAAATTGTGTTTTATTTTTGTACGCCCCCCGCCCACTCGACCACCCCTCGACCCCCTCCAGCGAGCAGCCCCACTGCAGAGCTAACCAACCCTAATTGAGTTGAACGAAATGAAAACGAATCGAAACTTGACGATGGCAACAACAGCAGCAGCTGAAAAAAAATGAATTCGACCCCATCAACGGGCGCCCACTCAATGGAAGTTGCTGCTGCGGAGTTGGGGCCGATTGGGGCACTGGCGTTTGCATGGCTGCCAATTAATTTGCGGTTGATCAATTCAATTTGTAGCCGTGCCCTTTCCTTTTTTTTAGCATTCGCCCAGTCTTCCTTACATGGCTCGGGGGTACGACTGCCCCAATCCCCACCTCGCCCCCATCCCCCCACTGGGCGCACTTTTGCATTCGTTTGGCAAATTATTGGCCATTGATTTTCAGCTTCTACACTGTCCCGCTCCAGCACGTGTCTGGCTGGCAGTGGGGAACCGCAGTGCCCGACACTGCACTCTCCCCTCTCCCTCTCTCTCTCCTCTTCTTCCGTCTCTTTTTTACTTTGCTTTTAATTATCATCAATTATTCAAACTGCATTTGGAGTGATCAACTTTGGGGTCTGTCCCCAATTACAGCGCGAGTGTTGAACTGCAATTCAGCTTCGACTTTCTACAGTTCGTCTAGCGGAGTTCCTTTTGCTACCTCTCTCTCTCTCTCTCTCTCTCTCTCTCTCTCTTTCTCTTCCTCGTTCCTCATCTCGCATCCTTTTTTTTGTGTGCAACTCAAGTGTTCACAAATTTTGTGCGATTTCTCACAGGAAAGGCATCAACCCAAACACTTTTGGTGTGCCCCTTCGACTGGAGTGGAGGCACTTAAGCAATCCACACACACACACACACACAAACACACTCACACACACACTCACAGGCAATCACACTCATGTATGTGTGTGTGTACTTGAGCGCACTTGAACAAGATTTTTATCACATTTGCACTCATTAAGAAATTTTTAATACAAATTAAAAGCGTGTAAATAAATTATGTGCAAAATGCTTTTGCCTTCAATTCAATTCAAAGACAATCTGCTTGGATATCAAATGTGATATGAGTGTGTGTGTGTGTGTGTATGTGTATATATACATATATACATATATGCATATAGATGATGTTCTATAGAGATGTTGTTGCTAGCAGATATTTTGCTTTATGTAACAAGAAATATTGTTGTTTGAGTTCTTTTTAAGTGTTTTTAGAGAACGGAAAATTCTAAATCTGACATGAATGTAGATATGATCTCAAGATTTCCAATATATATATAACACAAGTTTCAAATATTTATACAGATATTATTTCTTATGTATATATCTACAAAGGAAGATCAGGACTTTTTATGAATTTATCAGATCATCAAATTTATATTACATCATATCATATTATATGATGAAGTATAATCTGATATGATATGAATATGAACAAAACTTTGTAGGGACCAGGAAGATTTATAGGCATTTGATCAACACGATTCAAGCATATATCATATAATAATATTTATATAGTATTAGTAAAAAATTTCAAATATGGAAATTGAGGAAGGAAAGAAGATATTATTGCATATAACATCATGTCATACTATATCATATCATATCACAGTGGAACCATATAATATTACATTGTATCATATAAAATATCTAAAATATAATTAATATGTTTATTTAATAAATATATTTCATTTTGTTTATTAATTAAATATTTGAATCTTTCAGTAAAACATAATTGAACGGAGTTTTAAATTATATATATATTTTTATATATATTTAATTAAGCTTTTTTCTTAATTTTCAATTGTTTTCTCTTATTTAAACAAGAAATTTAAATTACTTATAATTATATGTAATTAATAATAATTACTAACAATAATTAATAGAAACAGAAAATATTTAAACAGTCTCTAAAGTCCTATATGGTCTTCAGATGCGTATAAAAATATTAAAGTAAGGTTCCATAACAAAATTATACATAAAATTTTGCAAAGAATATTAACTTAAACAAATTTATAATATGTATAGATGTTATAAGATAGAATTTATTGATTAATATAAATTGACTGATATAAAATAAAAATAAATAATTTCTTAGGTTTATTAAGATGTTAAAGATAAATATAGATTGACTGATAAAAAGCTGGATAAATACTTGAAAAAATTTGAATTACTTTTTATCAATAACTTTGAAATTATAAAAACCAAAGTATGAAGTTTATATATGATAAAATTTGTATGATAAAAGGTTCGAATAATTTTGAAAGAACAAGCCCTACTGTTAGAAACTGTCAAGTCAACTATTTATAACTAGCCTTTCTTTTAAGCAACACTGTCTCTAAACACCTGCCAACAGTACAGACCCCAATCCTTGTCTAAGGAACTGAGCTACAGATCACCTATCAAAGATAATTACCAATTTTGTAACTATTACTATAAATATGTATACAAAATTCGCATAAGTATACATTTAGCAATAACTGTAAAACTCTAAAGATTTTCTCTATCTTAAATAACATAAGCAACATCAACACAATCAATGTGATACGAGCCCTGTTGTAAATCTAGCCTTTTTATAGCCAAAATTAGGTAAACTTTTTGTTTCCTTCTCTCTAAGTTTCCCATAATTGTATTAGATTAGATTAGTTCCCAGCACTTATCCTTAACAACTCCTCATTTTCCATCTTCTAAACAATTTTCAGCAGTTGTCTTCGACTTACCTTATTACCGTCTGTGAAAATTTTGGCAGTAATTCTTCAAGCGTGGAACGAAAAGAAATCCTTTGGCCTGTCTTGTGGAAAACTGTGAACTCTGAACTCTCCGGGCAAGGCGAGGCGAGGCGAGGCGAAGCTGGCAACAAAAGGCAAAACTTTCGACAACGTCTAAAAGGCGGCTCAAAGCGCCAAAAAGTTTTGTGAGGTGCGTGCGTGAGTGCGTCAAGAGCTCAGGTATTGGGCAGGTGTGCACTCTAACGGTGCAACTGGACCAACTTTCGAGTCACACTCAATCAGAGCTCAAATTTAGCACATAAAAGTTATACAGTTAAACCCACACACACACACACAGAGACACACACACTCACATACACATATGAGCTCAACACACGTGAGTTGATTGCTTTGGGTTTTTGGGTATTGTTTGTCTCCTCGCACTTTACACCTGGGGGCCAACCGACGCGAATGCACAAATTGCAATTGTTTGTCTCTGTCTCGTCTGCAATCCACACGTAGATTTGCATAGACTGCCTCACTGTGCGACTGTGCGACTGTTCGACTGGCTGGCACTGTAACACTGTTATACTGTTATATGCTTGGGAATGGCTGTGAACCGAACGCGTGCAATGGCTGATTGCGAATGATCTAACAGCGCACGCAGAGGCTGCGACGTTGTTTCTGCTATTGTCGCTGTCGCTGATGCTGCCGCTGTCTCTGCCGCCGCCGCCGTCGACGTCGCTCTCATCGTCTAAAGATGGCCGCAACGGGGGTTGGGTTGGCTTCGGTGGTTCGGGCTTTTTAGCTCGGCCGCAGGCTCGTTCGTCGTTGTCGTGCTCAGCTCGTCTCGTTGCGCTTCGGCCCCCTAAGCGCCGCCTTTGCTGTCTATTTATGTATTTCCCTTTATTTTTTGTCGCGCACGCGCTGCGCTGCCAGCCAGCCAAAGCAGCGGCCCGACAGCGGCTCTGCTGCCGGCTCGCTCGCACAGCACTCGCGCTCTATCGCACGCACGCAAGACAATTTTCTCATTTTTCTGCTTCTGCTGCTGCTTCTTCTGCTGCTGCTGCTTCTTCTGCTTCTGTTTCTTGTGTGCGCGCATTTTCATTGTGAAATTGAATTTTCGGCATGGGAACGTCCAGGACGTCAGGACGACGTTGACGTCGACGTAGCTGCCTGCCTGCCTTCTAATTTCTCCACACGGCAAGGCTACTTTATTTTATTACACTTCATGCGACTGTGTGTGTGAGTGTGAGAGAGAGAGAGCGCGTGAGCGAGCAAGAACAAAGCGTCTCACTCGCTGAGGCAGCCTTAAATTGGATTTTCATCGTTATGCTTGCCGTTAAGTGAGCGCGGGAAGAGGCTGTTGCGGTGAAGCAGCAGCAGCAGCAGCAGCAGCGAGAGAGTGAGAGAGCGCAGTGAAAGTGTGCGCGTGTGTGTGTGGGCAAAGCTTTCAGCCATTGTGTGCTGTGGGTGGTCCGTTATTGTAGCTGTTGTTGCCGCTGCCCTGACTAAAAGCGATTACTCACCGTTGGAATTTATTTGGCATATCATTTTTGACAACTCAATTTATTTTTATTAATTTGCAGCTGAGCAGCAGCGTCGCCGTCGACGTCGCAGTCAACTCTCCCTCTCTCTCTTTCGCTCTCTATCGCCATCAATACAAATCCCTTGCTCAACATTTAAGTGAATTTCAGTTAATTTATTATCTTGCATTATTGCCTTTATTGTTATTTGCTGACTTTGCTTCTCGCTCTGTCTCGCTCTCGTTCTCTCTCTCTCTCTCTCTCTCTTGCCTGCCTGGCCGCCATGTTGGCACGGCCTGATCCATTTATTATTGTTTGCGATTGGGTCGTTGGCCACAATTACGAAATGAATTCGCCTGCCTCAGCTACCTTCCCCGCCTCCTGCCCCTTCTGCCTCCTCCGGCTCCTGCTGACTTGACTTTTGGGCGTTCTGCTTATCAGAAACTATTTTCTGCCGCTGCGTTACGTGAGCTTTGACTCCCTCGGCTTATGCTGCCTCCACTTCTTCTTCTTCTTCATCTTCATCTTCTTCTCCTTCTTCTTCTTCTTCTGTTGCTTTGGGGGCCGCCTGTCAGCCTCGCAAATTGGCGCGCTGATTTATGAGTTTGTCTATTGTAACTTTTCCTTATCCCACTCCCACTCTCTCCCCCCAACGCTCCCTCTCTCTCTCTCCTTCTCTGTTTTTCCTGCCATTAGTTTGTGTTTTAGTTCTATTAGTATTTCATTTCATTTTGCTTTGTTTTACTTTATTTCATTTTATATCATTTTATTTGCCAGCTTCATTTTTCTCTCGCTCTCTTCTCATCGTTTTAGTGGAATTACCTGCTTAATAATAGATGCGCTGTGCTCCTTCTTCTCCATCTTCTTCTTCTTCATATTTTTTTCTCTTGGCTGTGAAATTGCAACTGCAACTTGAGCAGGGGATGGAGAGGGAGAGGGAAAGGAAGGGGTGCAAAGGGGTGGCTGCGGCTCTTGAGAGATTTTCCGCTTGAAGATTTGTTTTCTATTCGTTTGCAGTGTTGTAAAGTGTGCAAAAAAAACAGCAATGAAACCATCTGCTTTCTGTGTATTCATTTAGTTGGGATTTAGCTGGATAAGCGTTAATTTAATGGAACTGAAAACTATATAATAAGAATTGTAGATAACTGAATGTTTGTTGTCTTATCTCTATTTCCTTATAGGGAAATACATGTAAATGTAATATCTTTCCGTGCGTCCTTCTCGCTGTCTGTCTCTGTGTGAAGGGTAGACACTTGCATATCCTAACTCTTTTTCTAACTTTTCTATCTCTTTCAGCTATAACTAGAGAGGTATGTATATCATTGTCATTAAACTTCATTATCACCAACTTCATCTCTTTATAGATTTCTTTATTTTGTAAATTATTCATGCTCTTTCTTCCACTCAATCTCTCTTTCGTTTTTAGTATCGCTATTTATCTTTGTCTCTTTTTATCATTTTCAGTGCTTTTACCGTCTCCCCCTCTTTCTATTTTTCTCTTCCATAATAGAATTGTTTTACTTTTGTTTTAATTCTACATCTATATTTCTCTCCCTCTCTCTCTCTCTCTCTCTATCTGTCTCTCTCTATTTCTGTCCTCTCAATATTTTTTTCTCTACTTCTCTCTCTCTTTCTTTCACTTTCTCTCTCACTCTTCTTCCATATCTCTGCTCCCCTTTATATCTCCCCCTATCCCTTTCCCTCTTCCTCTATATCTCTCACTCTCTGTCTTTCTCGCTCTCTCTTTCGGTCTTTTTTCCCCTTCTCTCCCTCTATATTTGTTTCCTCCCTTTCTCTCTCTCTCTTTATTCTTTCCTTCCCCCTTTTTTCTATCCATCAATAGATTGTCAATATTTCACAGATCCCACTATTTCTCATTCGTTTCACACCTGAAGCTTCATTTCATTTCATTCCATTTCGTTCCCTCCCAACTTCTCAACTCTTATATCATTCTCACTTTATAACCTGTCATCATTTGATTTATAGAGCAGCTTAAGTAATTCATGTTTCAATTCCATTTCATACCACCTCAAGCAAAGAGAAACCCGACATTGCTCAACTCAAATTACCCGTTACCCCTTCAATTCGCCCACTGCCCCATGGCCCACTCATAACTGCTAGAGGGAACGACATGGAAATGGCACAGAGAAGAAAAGCGCTCAAGACGCAGCGACTCGATGAGGAGGCGAAGCACTCGACGGGTTCCATTTCCACTTCCATTTTGCAGTCGCACTTTGTGCGAGACTCTGGGTGAAATTTATGTAATTTATATGGGCACTTGACTGTCTAAATTGCCTGCGGAGAGCAGCGCCAGCCACGCCTACCCGCCCACAGGCAAGCTCTCGCTGCTGCTGCTGCTGCTGCCACTTTTTATATCATCTACTTAGCCCTAATGGCAAATAATTAATTTCGTGCTTCCGCGTTTCGTGTCGCCCACACACCCACTGACCAGCGCTGCCCGTGAGAGGGAGCAACAGCTCCTGCCCCTCCCCCTGCCCCTGCCCCGCCCCTCTGCCCCCTCTGCCCTTCCAACGACCATTTTCAATTTACAAATTGCTTATTTTTCGAAAACCAAATTGCGAGTGCCTTGGACTTGGAGCGCAGGCCAGCCAACTGGCAGTTAATGCATTTTACGTGGCCAGCCAGACAGACGGACGGACAGACGGACGGACGGACGGACAGCCTAGTCGAGCAGCTCCCGTTCGAGCAGGCAGCTCAATTACGGTTATAAATTTTGCCCAAGCCAAAATGGCGCAGCCCGAAATGAATAGCCTGCCCGACTGCCCGCCCCTGGCCCCAGCCCCAACCCCTATTCCAACTCCAACCCTCCCTCCCCCCATCCCCCTCACACACTCTGCGCAAAATGTTATTAACTTCTTTTAGCCGAGTTGAGCCAAATTACATTGCGGTTGCCACTCAGCAGTCACTTTTATTGAGCTCCTCCGTTATCCTCGCTTACTTCGGCTGTCATTAGACGCCGACCCCGCCCACTTTTCCACTGGGCTGGGCGGGGGGCAACTTTATTTATGGTGCGACATTTCAGCGAAATTTCGAGGCATGAAAACAAATTTATTGGCGCCATCAAATTGTTTTTGGGGCTACGCCTTTACGCGCTGTCTGCCTCTCTCTCACACTCTCTTTCTCTCTCTCTCTATCTCTGTCGACCCTTTGCCCATTCTCTGCGCTGTCATCGCAAACGTGGTCCAATTGCCTGGTCCACTTGGCCTTTTTATGGCCAACGCATAATTTTGTTGAGAGCTCTCTAACCATCACTCTTTGCCCCCATTCAACATCTCCCTCTCTCTCTCTCTCTCTCTTTCTCCTCTGCATCCCCTCTTTGGGCCAGTTACACGCTGAGCCGCCATTTTCCGGCCGAATGGCCAATGCATAAAACGCATAATAAAATAAATGTCTAAACAGAATTACGATAAAGACCCGAAAGGTTAGAACTCGACTAGAATTGCGGCACGATTTTCGATGCATTTTTCATATCGTTTTATTCGAAAACAACTTAAAATAAATTGTTGCAGCTTAAAATAAGTCGTAAAAAATTTGACAAAATTTGATGGGTGAAAAGGGTTGATGTGGAAAGGGATAAAAATGAAATGATATTGATGGGACAAAAAAAAGTAAATATATATAACATTTATGGAACATATATAACATATGTATAACAAATCTATAAAAAAGAAATGTATATAAAATATTTATATATATTTTTATAGTATTCATAGTTACAGTTATAGCTTGACTTATACTTAATGTCTCTTCAGCTGTCAAGTGGAGTCCTATTTCCTATTTCTTAACGTTTTCCACAGCTTTCTGTTAACAGTTTTGCAATTGGTATTTCGAATCCAATTCGAATCTCCATGAACTATCTAACTTCTAACGGGAAACCTAAAACTAGTTGCGATTTATGAGACTGAAAACTTTCTTTGTCTCCAGGCATTTCATTTTTTATTTATTTTATTTTTATTATTATGATTTAATTATTATTAATATTATTTATGTGAAGCTTTTAAAAGAGATAACAAATAATAGTAATAAAAGTAATAATGATGAGAGTATCAACAAATATAAGAATAGTATATTCGATATCAAATCAAACACAACTTTAGATCTTTGTGTACGATTTGATAATGAATTTACTATTCTTATAATCATTAGCTCAAATAACGTTCAAAACTCTATTCTATTTGATTTCGAATATACTATTATGCGTTATTTGATATTATATCATGATAGAAAACCAGTCAAATTAATTGCTGTCAAGTTAGAAGTTAGTTAGTGTGATAGGTCATTAATTATTGCAAGAAATAAGATTTATATAGTTTTCTGCATTATTAAAAATCGTTGCGATTATAACAGTTATAATGCGTAACTCTTAGTAACTGGCATAAAAAGAAAATACCTATAAACCACATTCCTATTAAAATTTATGTTATAGGATTGTAAAGGTTTCCTTTAAAATCATTTTTATAAAAATTAAAACTGATTAACAATGAAAATTTATTAACTGCATAAAAAACAAATGTAAAAACAATCTATAGTTTTTTTTAATATTTCTAAAATGTATTTCTGTAAATTTCTAAATATAATATATCATATGCAATATATTCTAAAAGAAACAAAAATTAATAAAATAGAATTCGAAATATTTTCTATTTTCTAATTTTTAATTCCAGTTTTCCAGCTTATCTGCCATACATTTTCTTATCTTTTTATAAATACTATTTTTAACATAAATTAATATTAATTGTAATTAAATTATTTAAATACATAAATAATATAGCCTTAATTTAACAATAATAAATTATAATTATTATCTATCATTCGTAATCTTTTCAATTTAATTCCAGCTCAAATTCCATTTCCAATTCCAATTAATTTCCAGTAACAAAAACTTTCGCTCTGTCCGCAGAAATAACTTTGCTACTCGGCAGCATTCGCATTAATATAACAGTTTTTACGATCCACGCACATGTACTACACATACACCTACACCTAAACACACATATGCATATTGCAGCAGTTGTCTCTTTCACGCTCTCGCGCAGATCTGGCTTAATTTCATTTCATTCATTTGGCCCACAAAATCAATTAAAAGCGCAATTAATTTGTTTGACAGCTAAAGAAAACAAACGCCAGACTTTTGAGTAAAAGCTCAAACAGAGCAGAAGAAGAGAGCGAGCGAGCAAGAGAGAGAGGGAGGGAGTGGGGAAAGGCAGAGAGCAGGCAAATTAAATGGCGCATAGATGAACAAATGAAACGCAAATAAAGAGCAACAACAACAACAACAACGACAACATCAGCAGCAGCGAAAGCTCGGCGATGGCAGCGACGGCAGCAGAGACGCAATAATAAAAGTAATTTAATTTTAATGAAATTGTTAATACGAAAACAATTTCATTTTGTAAAAAGTTTCACAATGCTGCCGCCGCCGCCCACACAATCCCAGCGGCAGCAGCAGCAGCAACGGGGGGCGTGGCAGTGGCAGGCAGCGTAAATTGCTCGTGACAATGAGTGAGTGCAAAGGAATACAAAAAGCACACGCACACACACACACACACACACATGCGAGAAACTTGCACAAACAGAAAAACAAATAAACAAAAGCGTGCGAAAAAGAGAAAACCAAAAAGCCAGCAGCAGCATCAGCATCAGAGGCAGCAGCAGAGCAAATGCCGTCGGTAGAGTAACGGCAACAACAGTTGTCGGCAAACGGAAGAAGGAGCGAGAGAGAATGCGAAAAATGAAATGCTGATGCGAAGATTTAATAAATGAAATTGGTGTGTGATTAAAAACACAAAAACCAAACGAAATCCATCTAATCAACTTTTGCTGCCGCCAACGTCCCTCTCGCCCTCGCCTAACGGCTCGTCCGCCTTGCGCCCTTCTGCCCGACACACGCCACACACCTTTACGACTTACTGCAGCCAGCAGGAGCGACGGCGACAGCGACAGCGCAGCAGCAGCGGCAGCACACAGACGCAGCGACGCAGCCAGTGGGTGGCTGCATTGGAACGCCTACAAACCGCTGCTGGCGGGGTAGAAATAAATACAGGGATTTCTTATAAAGGGAATTGCTGCTGACATGATCTTGTTCAGTCTACGAAAATGTGTAAACAAAACTGAGGAAAATATTTAATAATTATCATTAATAGTGTTTAATTTTTAATATATGTTTTATAATTTTTGCCTACTTTTCTTCTTTTTAATAATATTTAATTCAATATAAAATTTACCAATTTTCCCATTTTCCCTCTTTTCAAATTTCGCCTGCTGGTACTTTTTTGGCTGGCTCCACCCCTATGTATGAGCATAAAATGGCTGTATCTGTGCATCTCGCTCACGCTGCGTAAGTAAAGCAACCGCCATATATATGCTGTGCATTAGAGCAAAAGAGAGACAATTATGCCGGAAATAAATATAAATCATAGCGCTTAGCTTTTGTCAGCGATTACTATATTTCCCTGCTTTAGTTAACTCAACCACCAACTGTAGCAAGTACACCCAACCCTCGTGCTTATGGCCTGGTTTGTGTCTGTGCTCAAAGTGATATTTTTTCCCTGTGGTGCGAAACTTAGCCAAAAAGCTCTTAAAGCTCGGCTTGCCAGATATTTGGCAAAGAAATCTGCAGTCGAGATTTAAATTAATTTCCCACTAATTCCCACCTAAATCTTTAACTTTTTTAATAGAAATAAATAATTTACTGCGCATGTAATTAACTTTCTTAGTCATTCTTGGTTGTGATTGTCGCCAGCGACTTGCCTATAATTGAAATCGGTATTTTTAGACATTTTCTGATTAACGGTAGTTCAGTTCACTCACATACATAGTTCTCAATTCGAGCTTAATTAAATTGATTTCAACTATCAACTAAGCCCCATCAAATATAACAACTACTTCGTTCCACTTGATTCCACTCGATTTCAATCACTAAACTCCCGCCCAGCTGCCAATGCGTTCCAAGCTGCTCTCAGACTTCCAACTACAACTACCTGTTGTGTGGCCTTACACGCGCTCTCTCTGTCTCTTTCACTGTTTTACACGCTCTTAGAACTAGGCCATTATTCAAGCTCTTGCTCTTACATCTGTGTTTTCATGTTGGCGAACAAATATTTAGAGGCGAACTTGCTCTCGCAGTATTTTTTGCCTGAGCTTAAGTTTTGTATATATTTAAATGACTTATTGTTTGTCAAGCAGAATATTTTTAATTCTTTTATAACAAAGGCCTAACATATCATTTCATTTATAATCGTTATATCAATATTTTGTCTTCTACAAAATTTACCGCTTCCACAATTTCTGCTGCTCTACAAAGCAGCGTTAACAGCAGCTGCGCGAGAGAAGCTTCCACTCTCTGTGCGTCAGTGGTGCCAGATTTTCAGAGCCACCATAAGCTAGATTGAAGAAAAAAATAAGCTAGAATAAGCTAAAATTGAACAAAAAAAATCTTAAAAATAAGCTAACGATAAAACCACTTTTATAATGTATAATTTTTAGTAGAAATTTTAATAATATTTATATATTAATATATAAATGAAATTATATCATCAATTTCCTCTGTTTTAAACGACTTTGAACAAAATTAATTTTGTTTGTTGGCGTATTGCCTTGCATGCACGCGACATGTTTTTGGTAGCGGCATGTTGCCGCAATTCGCATAATTTAGCCCCAATTGTTGCTTTACAGAAGCAGCAACATGATTTTGTGGAGTCTCTTGGGACTTTGCGAAGCCACTCGTTAAATTCATCAAAATTTATCCACGATTCGCGAAAATTCTGTTTATAAATAACTTTTGGCATTTTTCACATACATTTAAAGCGCCTAATATTACTGTAGTTTGACCAAATAATATTAACATAAATTTATGCAGAAAATTGCATTTTATACCAAAATTCACCGAAAAATACTAATTTAGTTTGATTTGCCCCTTAAAATTATCATTAAAATACTTGACAACCACTAAAAAAAATAAGCTTTATGATATTTGAAATAAGCTAGATTTCAAGCTATAAGCATTTCAACCACTTCCTAAGCTATTTCATTTCGAAATAAGCCAGATCTAGCTTAAAATAAGCCAAAATGGGAACACTGCTGTGCGTTCGCCAGTGCTCGAACGACTTTTGGCTTGCGCCAGTCTCTCAGTTTGTGTCTCGCTTCCGCAGCGTTCGCTTCGTACTGTTTCAGCTGGACGCAACGTCGTCGTCGTCGTCGTGTGCTCGTTTTTTGTTGTCGACGACTTTAGTCGAACGCTAGTCGCACGATCTAGCGCATATCGCACTGTGCTCAATTCCAATAACCACAACAGCAACAACACAACAACAACAGCTAACCTGAGAACCGTACTATTCCATATGTGCAGCAGTTGAGCATAAAATGTAAATGTTTAACAAATGTTAAAGTTGAATGCTGAAAAGTGTAACTAAGTATAATTCGAGAAGAAAAATGAAGCTGTAAAAAATCATTGGCACGAGAAAAATGCACTTGTCAACCTCGCGAGCATTGGAAGAGGCGAACAGGAGAAGAGGAGAAGAGGAGAAGAGGGGGAGAGCGTGAAAGAGAGCGCGCGCTCATTTGACATTTTAGTTAGTCGCAACAACAACAACGGCAACAACAACAACAAAGAGCACAAAGCACGTTCTTTTTAATTTATAGTGGAAAATTAATAAATTAAACGTTCGCTGCTGCGGCTGCTGTTTTAATATTTATATTGTGCATTCGAAGCGTGTAAAAAATTGCCAACAATTTGATTTCATTTATGCCAGAGTCTCGCTCTATCTCTATCTTTATCTCTCCCTCTCTCTTTCTCTCTCTCTCTCTCTCTCTCCCTCTCTCCCATATGACACATTTGCTTCGTTGTTGTTTGCAATGAAAATCAAAAGCTGCACTTCCAACATCAATCAAAGCTTCCAAACATGCACTCGCCACACACTCCTTCTCTGTCTCGCTCGCACCCGGTGGAAGTTGCAACGGAGACAGAGACAGCTGCCCACGCAGCTGCTTTAGCTGTGAATTTTGCGTCGCATTTTCTTTGCAAATCATTTTCCATTTGAGCCTCACAGCTGCTTTTCTACTCTTCTATGCATGCTTCTTCGTTCTGTTTTATAGTTTCACATTCTTTTTTTTTTCCAATTTGTGCGCGCTGCTCGCTTCGTTTCTGTCTCGTTTGTTATTTGTGCTGCCCGCGCGCTTCTATTTTTAGCAACAATATTTTGTTGTTGCCGTTGCCTGGCTGCCTGTCAAGTTAACTACGCTACGCTGGCAGCGACACCGACAGCGAACGCGACCGCGACCGCGGCAGCAACAACAAAGCACAGCGAATGCAGACAGACCAACTATGCGAGAGCGTGTGTAAGAGAGCGAGCGAGTGAGAGCGCAGGTGATAACAAGACGAAGGAGAACGCGAGAGCGAGCAAAGGCTGTTCTTTTCACTTGTTTACCACGCTCAGCAACTTGTTGCTCTCTCTCACACTCTCTCTCTCTTTGCAGTGCCCACGTTGAGCCTCCGAAAACGAAAAAGCAACAACAACAATAGCATTGTGACAAAGTACCAAAGTGCAGCGACGTTGTCGTCGACGTTGACGCTGCGTCGCCTGCATGCTTGCCTTAATTTTGTGCTTCCTGTGGAGAACTCACAAGAACAACAACAACAATAAACAGCGGCAATAAAAAGCAACAAGTGGAAACAGCGGCGAAAATAACATCAGCAACAACAAAAACAACGACAACAAGAGCTTTCTTTAAAAGCCGGCTGCGCAGCATTAAGAAGAAGAGCGGGCGCACAAAGCATAGAGCGAAAAAGTGTCAGCGGGTGCGTGCGAGAGACGAGAGAACTGCAACAATAACAAAAGTAACTGTTCTCTTTCGGGTTTCCTTTTGTTCAGCAACTTGTCAAAATGTGAGTATTAATATGCAATTATTGTTTACCGTTGCTTGATTTATTATTTTACACGCATACATGTACTTAACATGTATATATATGTGTGTGTGTATGTGTGCATATATGTACATATGTACAATTGTGTATTAAATGTTATTTATGGACTACGCCTACGATTTGCGATTGCACAATCGAGTGGAAAGTTGACGAGGCTATCGCCATTTTGAGCGCCCTTAAGCCGTGCCGCTCTTTGCATGAGGCGTGTGCGTGTATAAGTGCGTGTGTGTGTGCGTGTATGAGTGTGCCCTTGCGCCTGCATTGAATAAACAATGAAGGAGCTCAGCTTCAAAGCTCACAGAGCTTAAGCGCTTGCACGTTATCGTTATTGATATAGTCGCCATTAAAATACCCTGTAAGCAGCAGATTTTGTGGATAGTTGTTAGTGACAGACTGATGGTGACATAAGAATTATGTTAAGTAACGAAAATAGTGATTGATTGATTCCAGCAACAGAGTATAGGGTATCTTTTAGTTAGGTATGTACTAAGATGTAAAGAAAGTATATTTGTAAATATAAATTATCGACTTATTGGTGTTGCTGTTGCTTTTGTTGTCGTTGTTTCGCGTTTATTTTTAGACTTTTGTCATAAAGTTTAGAAAACAAACAGCGCAACGCGAAACAACTGCGGAAAAAAGCAAAATAAATAAAATAGCTGACAATTTGTGCCATAAAATTATTCGAGTATTTTGCGGCGCGGCGCGTCGCCTGCGTCGACGTCGGCGCCGGCGTCGTTTTACAACTGCGCAGCTTTTGCAATCGCAACAACAACGGAACGAAGAACAACCGTTACTATCGGCTATCGCTTGTTTGTTCTACCACTTGGCCCATTGAATAACTGTTGCTGTTTAAGGCAAACGGAACAACTTGAGTAAATACGTTTCAACAAGTTGAAGAAGAAGAAGAAGAAGAGATATGGAAGTGCGGAAATTTCCTTCAGCCAAGCATTTTTCATCAATTTATCAATAAACAAATTTGTAAGCGTTTGAAAGCGTCTTAATACATGCATAAAATGTTGGTGAAGTATGAAATATTTGTGTTTGTTTCTGAATTGTTTTGGTATAAAAATATGAATACCCTGTAAAGTGGTTGGAAATGAGAGTTTTAATATGTGCCAAGAAATGCAACAAGAAGTTGAAATGAGAGAGAGAGAGAAAAGTTCTGCCTCGTGATCATTTTCATTATTTCAATATCAGTTGAGTTTTGGGTAATGTTAGGCAAAGCAATCATCAAATGTAATATCAATATAAGACTCAGACATAGTCGCCTGCTATAGAACACGTCTTCAATCATATGTTTTCTTTATAAGAGAATAGTTTGATTAATTTGATTTCGTACCTTTAATCGCTGTCGCGAAAATACAATGAAACAGATCAATCAAAAATTCTAAATGTACACTTGAATCTAGTATTTACCAAGTTTCATTATCACTTATTATATGAATCTAAAAACAAAAGCTGTAGTGCTTGATGCCATTAGTTTTTAATTGATCTGACAACTATAAATAATATACTCCTACGTTTCTGATAAGCTTATGTTCAGACTACGGAAATGTAGTAAAGCTTGTAGATAACCTAAATAGGGGAAAATTATTGAATCTGTTAAGATTTGAAACTGAAAGTTATATATTATGGTCTATTATATCGATATATTGGTTTATATGCGAGTGCTGTATTAGATCAAGAGTCAAATAACAAAAGGAGTTCTTTATTATGGGCTATTATACATTGATATGAAAAGGAAAAAATAGCTTAAAGTCTAGACGAAATTCGCAATCTGAATAATAAAGGAAATGATTCTATTTATAATCCCCCCAAACAAAAGTAAACTCATTTATGCACAGTCATGGTATCTAGGCATAAATGAGCTATATTTAAATACAAATTTCGATAAGCGTTTGCTAGAGGTGTACAAAAAGGAACGAAAGTTCCTTATCTCAATAAACTTTCAGGCGATTTTTGTATAACTCAAAATTTGCGAAGCTTTTCACGCGATATCAATTTTATTTATTTGCTTTTTCCTCGTTTGTTCATTTGCATTAGGAAAAGCAAACGAAGAACGAAAGGCGAAAAATGTGCACAGATAAGAATCCATCAAATGGAGTGTATTACGAAAAGTCCAATAATAAATAATAAAATATATCAACTGGAAAAGTTTGACTGGATAAATATATAAGTTAGCATGTGCATTAAAAATTTATGAACAGGCTGTGATTGTTTGAGGGAATCTGTAGAACTGAAGAAGAGAAACTTCATTAACCAAATTAAACTAGGTTGAAATGAATATTACTGTCTCTGGTGATTCGATGAAGAAATCTTTCGATATTCATAGATATTTTGAGGTGATGATGTATACAAGTGTCTGATATATTCATTATAGTTCCAAATATATCGATAAGATTGATCGATATCTTTACTTAGAAGCTTAGCTCGTTTGAAAGAAAAGTTCGAATATTTGAATATCTTTGAGAATTTCCAGGATTAAAAACAACTCTCATTTAGATTTTTGACAGTATATCACATATATCTTATATTGAGTAGATCTCCTAATTGTTAGATTTATCGATGCGATCTATCGATATCTTTCCCCATTCTACAGGCATACAAAATATTTAAAATATATACAAACATATATGTATATCAAATAAGTTTTGAAATTTGAATTGAATACAAAAAAGAAAGAGTGTATAATAGTAACTAGACTATAAATAAATAATATACAGTTATAGATATACATTTCTATATTGTTTTCTATCTAAATAATAATCTAGGTAACATTTAGAAAATTTAAATATATCAAATTCACCTCAAACTTTTTCCCACATTTCCACTTTGCATTATATTTTTTTTGGCCACGTGGAGAACTGAAACTTTTTTGCACTTGCCTTTGTTCTGCTTCTTCTTCTATTAATTCGGCCAGCCGCGCCCCTCTTTTTATTGAACAATTTGGCAAAGTCAAAAGATTCACAGTTTAGCCGGCCGCTCTGTCTCTCTCCCTCTCTCTTCCTCTCGCTTTGGCACTCTTCATTTCGTTGCGCTTGTATAAGCTGCATATCAAATTCATGCCGAAATGACAAGTTTTTTCTGCACGAGCCGCAGTCGGCGTCGCTGCTTGTTTACGTTTACAGCAAGAGAAGCAGAGCAGAAGAGAGAGGCAGAGCAAGAGCGAGAGACAGAGTGTGTACTTGTAGCGTAAACAAAATGTCAAATCTTACATATTGGAATGTGGTCCAAGCTTTCACAACGTGTGGGTCAATAATTAAGAGAGCGCAATCGATTTTAAGAGCGCGCAATACGTTTAACGTAAGCAATGCTTCAGCTCTTACGGCTTGTGCGTTAAGTGAGCTGCGCATGCAAACAGCTGTTGTCTTCGATGGTCTCAAATAATGCTTTGTTAATGCATGAAGTTGTCTTGCTGTAAATAAGTAAATTATTGTTTATTTTAATATTTATTTCTTCATATTTTTGCAATTGTTTATAAATTATTTATGGTTGTTTGCTTATAAGTTTTCTATCGATTAACTGTGTGCGCAGCCAAAAGCTTTTGCTGAATAAGCTTAACATATGGACAAAGCTTTCTCATTTGGATATTCGGAAAGCTTGTTGCTGACATTCAGCGATGCAAACAAACGCTAACGGAAAAAGCTTTATATTTGAATGCAACAAGTTGAAGAGAAATATTTATTTGCAGAAATTGTATTTGTTTATTTTTTGATGAAAATTTATTTATATTTGCCTGTGCAGCTTATCTGCTTGATCTCTGATATCAGCCCCAGTTTTTTTTATTTCCCATTAAGCTTATTATCTAGTTTTATGACTGCAATATTTGCCAATGCATGAGCTGTTGTTGTTGTCGTTTTATTTTGTTATTGTTGTTATCGTTGTCGCCCAAATAACCTTTCGATTACGTCAATTAAATAAAATATGTATATAACATATAATTACATAAGCCCGCGCAGCTTATATTGATAAGCTGCCAATGTCACCAAATGCAAACAGTGAACAACAACAACAACAACAACAACAATGGCAACAGCGTACATTTCCGATCCCCTAAATCTGAACCTAACCTCAATTCAAGCGTCGCGTGTCGAGCTCGTTTAAGACTCGCGGAGCTAGCGTGCAGCTTGAATTCAATGTTTGCGAATGCAAATAAATATCAAAATATGAATAATACTTTTCGATATACACAGATCTATTAAAGGCACGTCCTATCAAAATGTGTATCGAGTGTGTGTGTGTGTGTGTGATGTGCGAGGGCTGTTTGTTAGGTTTAAGAGTGTGTCTAGCTGAAAGTTGAAATGAACCAGTTGTTAAAATGAACCAATTGACTGGTTCAGCTGCCAATGAACAATTTTCTGTTCTTTTATTTATTATTTATTATTTAGTATAAACGATAACTTTAAGAGCAGCCCTCGTTTTGATTTGCCAATTGCTTGAGTTTTGAGCAAGGCGTTTTGTTTACATGCAACTTAATTAAATAAGCTTACAATAAATAAATCACTCTTCCACTAAAAACAAGATTTTGTAATTATAAGAGGAAAATAGAAGTGGAAAATGGAAAAAATAAAAATTAAAGAAAATAAAACAAAAATGAATGCATAAACGTTAACAATTGAATATATGTGAATATATATGTGGAAATAAAATATAAATATATTTGATTATTTATTAATATTTCTATATATGGATAAATATATTATGTATTATATTATATATCTATAGCTCATTCGAAATTCATTGAAACGTTTTTCAATGAATTTCGAATGAGCTACAGATAAATAATATAATAAACATATATAATATATTTATCCATAAATAGAAATATTAATAAATAATCAAATATATTTATATTTTATTTCCACATATATAGAAATATTCATGAATAAAATATATAATCAAGCAAATTATTTGATTTATGGCCACGCACAACAAATAAATAAATCAGTTCATGAAAATTAATGCGAATTGCAGTCAAAAGAGAGAGAGAAAAAAAAAAAGTAAAATAAAATCAAATAATGGTTACAAGTTTTGCTGTAAAGCTGACAACATTTAAGAGTTAATTTGAGGCAACATTAATGCGAAAAAAAAAACTGTCAAATGTTATTACGTTAAAAATTTAAAATATTTACGAGAAAATCAAAGGCAAATGACATTATTAAGGCTGGCATACGCTGCGTATGCGTGATAAATTTGTGTATGAATATAATTAATTCTTGGTCTCACATTGCGTATGCTTAATATCAATGATTAAAATATAATTATTATTGATTTATATTTATATATTAAGCATATATTGTTATTTTGAGAATTTTACTATCTTAAAATAATAAAATATATTTGCACTTTTATATTAAACATATAATTATGAAAATTTTACTATCTTAATAAATATATTTGCATAATATTTTTCATAATTTATCCAAGTGGATTCTTAAAGCAAAGAAAGTTTATTATCTTCTTATTTGCGCTTACCATAAAAATGAATCTGATAAGTCCGTTAGCTGTTCTCTTCGGGGAAAGCTCTTTGCGTTGACTTTGTAATTAAGATATTTGCCTCACATCCTCTAAGTTGTGGGCATGTCAGGTGGAATGCTCTGATCCCCAAGCGACTCATAAATATGCATGCAATAGGAAATCTTCAGAGCAGGTTGACTTCGTGCCAGCCAGTTGTGTGTGAGTGTGAGTGTGTGAGTGTGAGTGTGTGTGTGTGAGTCTCTGTATATGTAGAGCTGCATACCCGTTCCAATGCTATTTAGAGCGGGTATTAACGGCTTGTTAGAGGAGATTGAGGCAAGTGAGATGGAGAAATATTTAATTTATTTTGTTAATATTTCAGTAAGGGAACTGAACAGATTATAGTTAAGTTTTGTAATTATTTTAAATTATAAAAAAAAAATTAAGTATAAATAAAACAAATCTATAAAATATAAAAGGGAGATAAGGTATTTTATATTTTAAATCATTAAATATATGAACAAAATTTTAATATCTGCAGGAAAAGAAGCTTAAAGAGAGGGTAATAATATTAACACAAGAATGTTTTGATAGAATGAGACTTTTAATTTTTAAATTTATATATTGAATAAGAATAAGGTGTATGTAATAATATACCATATAATTGTGTACTTTCGTTTCATAACACTCTCAAGTCCTTTATCAATATATAACCCCAAAAGTATGCTAAAGGCAGCGCTAATATCAAATATCAATATGCTGAATCAATCCCAAAATTTTCATTTTGTTTGTTACTATTATTAATTATTATTATTATTTATTACTTTAATTTGTATTGAAATATGTAGTTCATATAACGAACTGCTCAGCTCTCTAGCTCAGAGAAAAATATATTTATATTCTACATTGCGCTTCGAGCGTGAACTATTTTCTGCATTTGGAAACTGGATTATGGATAACTGAATTATTATATATATTATTATATTATATTATATTATATATATATTATTATTTTTCATTTAAGGAAAATAAAATAATTTTCAATAAAATAATAAACATAATAATTTTTTTTTGATTGCAAAAAAAAGTGGAAGATTCTACTGCAGGATAATTTTTTATATTTTAATTCATATTAAAATAAAATATATATATATATATTAATAAATATGAAAAAAAAATATATTTTGATATAATTTTTATTTTTTAATTCATATTAAAATAAAAAAAATATATATTAATAAATATGAAAAAAAAATATATTTTGATATAATTTTTATTTTTTAATTCATATTAAAATAAAAAAAAATATATATATTAATAAATATGAAAAAAATATATATTTTGATATAATTTTTATTTTTTAAAACATATTAAAATAAAAAAAAAAATATATATATATACTAATAAATATGAAAAAAATATATATTTTAATATAATTTAAAAAGAAAATAGAAAAATTAAATAAAATTTAGTTTATATTTTTTGTCTACTTAATATAATTTTATTTAAAAAATTTAATCAATATAAAAAATTAAATTAAAAGCGCAAAATAAAGTAAATTATATTGATTAAATTGATTTATTTAGTTTTAACACCTTTAATTATATAATATTATACAAATTATAATATATACATATATATGTATATATATATTTCAGACACCTTAAAAATTCGCCTTTACAAATTCCAATTATGTGGGAAACTTTCAATATTCATATTGTAAAACTCAAGTGTTAATTTGCCTATTGTTTCTTAACAATGTTTATGTTTGCAAGTTTTCTCTGCCTGCCGCCCTCTCTCTCTCTCTCTCTCTCTCTCTCTCTCACTCTCACTTTATAAATTAACAAATGCAAAAATACATTGTCTGTGTTACTTTCAATAAAAATTGAATGTGTCGTTAATTGTTTTGAGGCTGCAGCGCACGGGTATTATAAAGTCAGTGGATCGTGAATTGAAGGCTCGAGTAAGACTTGTTTCAATGTTGTTGTTGTTGTTGTTGCAATTGTTGTTGTTGTTGCTGTAGCATGTGAGCGAGCAATTAGATCGCATAGAAGCTTCATGCAGTTGGCTAGCTTTTCGTGTGTGTGTGTGTGTGAGTGTGTGCTATGTGTATGATATGAGTGTGTGTATGTGTGTGTGTGTTTGTATCTGTATTCGTGCATTGTTATTACAACCATTCTATTAAAGCGAATCGAACCAACGCACGAATCACAGCAAAGACGCAAAGGCGTCAACAACACACAAACTGCGTCTGTGTGTGTGCGTGTGTGTCGATCGTGCTTGTATGTGTGTGTGTGTGCGTGCAATCAACTGGTTTCAGCCAAATTCCGAGTTTTAATTTAAACGACATACGTACAGCAACAACAACAACAACAACAACAAACAGTCATGGCGACTGCGACGGCTTCTGGGGGTTCACTTCGATAACAACTGGCGTCGACGTCGACGTCCGCGTCGCTGCTGGCGCTGGCAGCATAGTCAACTACTATCGATAGCCAGTCTACGGTCGTCGTCGTTCAACTCTCGCTCTCTTGTCAGTTCTCAAGCGTCGCTCATTCGCTGCGGTACACCGAAAAGCAAATCGAGATTCGTCAGGCAGAATAACAAAATAACAAATTTTATATAAATAAAAAAAACTTTCGTGCTGAAACCTTTTGAAATTCTTAGCGCGCGCGCGCAAACGCAGAAGCGTTTCTCAATTAATTATTGTAACGGTTAACGCACGCACGCACATCATTAATTAAGGATCGTCTCGTTTGTGGTTCATTAAACGCTGCAAATTGTCGTCGGTTTCTTTTTTTTCGACTGCATCTCGAGAGTCCAAAGTGGAGTTTCGCCCCAAAGGTAATGCCCATTTGCAGTTGCAGTTGCGGTCCCCGATGTGCCATTTCTTGGGCAGTTTCTCCATCGGCTCACCTGTCCAAATTGGTGTTTTAATTAATGCGCGCACACACACCAACACACACACACACGCACACAGCATTTGCTGTCGGCTTCTCCAGAAGCCGCCAACTGTCAGCGCCAAATCAAAAGGCGACGCATAATCAGCTGTCAGCGCTTAGACGCGTTTTGTGTGTGTGGTCTAAACGTTAAAGCCAAGTTAGTTAGTGTCGCTCGTGGTTCTAACTCCGGTTTGTTGCTTCGCTTCCTGTCACGATATCAGCTGCAACGGCTCCACAATGCGTTTTTGATGGGTTTGAGTTGAGCATGCTCAATTTTTATGACGGAAATGCCAAAGTGCATAACTGTATATATATGTTATATATAATATATATATTCATATGTGTGTGTAGTGTTCAGCCTGTTTGCCCGGCTCTATTTTGTATTGGAAAGTTGTAATTGCTCTATTTGGCAGAGAGCGTAAAAAACCGTTCCAATTGCAATTTGCTTGTCAAGTTTGCATTTGATTATAATATAATACTTATAATAAATATACTACATAACACTATGAACAAATTAGAATAATACTACATGTAGTGGGGGAAAGTTTTTCAGGTATTCAGTTTTATTAGGTTTCTTTTCTCATTTGATTTGTATATTGTTATCGCATCGAGTATCTTTATCTTTGCAAGAGTTTAGCTTGTATAAATTTTATTACTGCTTCAAGTTCAATTACCTTGCGGCTCTACTTTACATAAACTTCTTTATTGTGGTAATGTTTTTTTTTGACGAACTGAAAGTTATTCGAACTCTGTTGAACATGATTTTACAGAGCGGAATTATAGGTTGTTTTATCGCACAAAAGATAATATATATAAAATAATATATAATAAGTTTGACTTGCCTCATATATATATTGTATAGTAATATATAAATATAATATACAAATTTATTCTCTATATGCTATACTTCTTTTATTTTTATTTACTTAGTTTTTTTTTGTGACTAGTTCATTTAAAAAACTCCTATGATTTTAGCATTTTTGGCTGAATATTTGTTTACTTTCGAACCTTTAACCACAAAATATGGATTGTTTTTATCATAACTTGGCAAATGGAAATACCAAACACAATAAATAAACCCCAAGTCAATAGCAAAGTCTGGCAATAGCAGAGCCGGAAGGCTCTATCATATGACGTTTTTGTGTTGTTTATAGTTGATATGCAAAAGCCCTTTTAAGCTACCATCTTATATTAGTTTTTAAAAGTTATATAATCTTTAAAGCCAATCTATATTATAATATTTTATTGCATCCTTGTTCATCTATGAGAACTTTTAACTATCAATCTTTCATATTTCAGTATTTGCTTACGTACACACATAATCTATTTATGTTAAATCTAACCGTTTTTGCTTTTAGTATTCAAGTTTTATAGGAAATTTCTTGTACTCAAAGCTCGTTTTGACAGCTCTCAAGTTTTACACAATTGTTCATTTCGGAACTACCTTTTTTTCTTGAATTCTAGACAATACTTTCTATACTCTATTAACTGACCTGGCCTTGGCACTTCATTGCCAGCCATTACACAAACAGACACATACATACATATGTATATATACCTATATAGATTTACATACACATAAACATTAATCAACCCCTTTGTAAAGTCGCAAAACCCAACCGAATCCAATCTAATTCCGCAATTGTTTCGCTTGCAATTTTCTCTCCGGTTTTCATGTTGTTCTACCTCTCGCTCTCTCTTTCCCTCTCTTCTTTTTTACGCATTCTCTCCCATTTTACGGCAGTTGTCCCGTTGTTTTGCGCTGTGCGAAGGTTTAATTGATCGAACGTGCGCCGCATGCCAATTGAGTTCCACGGAGTCGCGATATATTCATACGCCATGTAACGCCATGTGTTGCCTTCCCCATAGATGGGCGAAATTGGGGGCGGGGCGGGGCAGCGCAGGGCAGGGCGAGGCGGTGGCAAGTGCATTTAATGCCAGCAAATCGAATCGCACTAGCGACACAACTAAAACGTCCAACTAGTTAGCACGGACTCCATTTGTATCTGACTGTCTTTTAAAGCGTTATCAGGCGATCGATTGCCTTCGCGGGCCGCTATGATCGATCGATCAGCGAACGTGTCGCTGGGACTAATGAGTGTTTCGAGTAAGACCCAAATGCAAAAAAAAAAAACACACAAAAACGTAAATCAAATAAAATACACCGACTCGCATACTCTGTAACGTCTCTCTAGGCTGGCATTGGAGTCACTTTTCGCTACACATAACATAAATCGGTAATTAGTCGGGGTCATCAGCTGTTTAGCGGGTCAATCGGGAACTCTGCCAATAAGTCACAGAATTTACGACACGTCGAGCTGCCCACGTTCAAGGCGAAGCATTTATTTTTAAACGCAATTACAATTTTATGGATTGCCTGTCACCAAAACACAAAAAAGAAGCGAAAATAAACCAAAAGCAACAAGACATTAAAAAAGAATTAGAATCCGATTTTGATTTTTACATTTTAATAAATTTGAAATACCCTTATGAATTATACGATATGCTAAATTTATAAATATGGAAAATATTTTAGATATTTACATTTAACTCAATTTTTTACATATTTTGCCATATTTTTATGATTTAATGCAATAAAATCTTTAAAATGTTTTATATTATTTAAAAAAGAAATTAATATGAAAAAAATTAAATTAATATTTTAAATATATTCCATATGAGAAAGAAATATTCAATATATCATGTCACAGATATATGTTTTTGTGTTTATATATGAAATAATACATTAGTTATATAATTAATAATTTAATTATGTAGTTTGACTTTTATTTTCGTAATGATTGTTCAAAATACTACAGAAAAATATTCAAAATCTTATGAGTTCAGTCGAATTGAGATGTAAGGAAATGTAATATCATATTTAAAACAAGTTATTCAGCTTTTAATTACTTATTTCCCTCCTTTTTGGGTATTGTAAATCCATTAGAATACATATAATATATAGTCAATATTATCTGAACAATTTCATTGATATACACATTTCACAATTCGAAGAAACAGATATAATATATATTTAATCCATTAGTTTCAATAAATATTTTCATTCTATATAAATATATATCGAGTTACATAATACCCAGTGTAGTTCTGAAGGCCCTTCGCTAAGGGTATGCAATGCAGAGTGTTTAAAAATAACTTAAATAATTGCACGAGCTTATGATATAGAAGCAACGGCCCGTTGCCTTGATCAATTTACAAATATAAACGAATGTACAGTAAAATAAAAGTCATAAAATTCCGGCTCATACTCGTTGCCAATTGTTTCTTCGACATGTGCGAGTGAGAGGGCGGAAGAATGAGTAAAAGAGTGAGAGTGAGAGAGGGAGGTACCGAGAGTGAGTGTGTGCGCGCGCTTGTGTAGCGTTTGCCTTGAGTTGAGGAAGCGCAGACAGACAGACAGCAAGTTCGACACTTGACAATTATTATAACCTATAATTATAGCATTCTATATACGTAGAGCTCACGAATCGAGAGAGAAATACACACATACGCACACACGCACATAACTGTCTCCCGTTATGGTTTCGATATAACTTTCAATTGATGTCTCAATTTGATCTTAGTAGTTAGAGGGAGAGAGAAAGAGAGATCGCGAACTGCCAAGGAACAGCTAATATCCAATATGCTCATCCCACTCTCCGCACTCTCCAATTTGTGCACCCGACTAACCGCTTAATTATGTTTAAGTGATTCGAATGAGCTGCATTTTTGGCATGCTTCGCTTTCGTGTCTCACAATATCTGTCTCTCTCTCTCTCTCTCTCTGTATGTGTGTGTGTCCGCCTGTCTGTCTGTGTGTGTGTTTATCTTGTCGCTAACTTGTTGACTGACAGCTCGGACAGTTGGGCGATCAAATCATGCATGTTGCATGCATTTCAGTTGTCTTGTGGCATTTTGTTTGCTGTCTCTTTTGATTAGCAAATGATGACGATGACGACGATTGCAATCAGGAAGCTAAAATATGTCAATTGTACATCAAATAAATGCTGCAAAAATGTAGGGCAAAGGGGGGAGGGGCAAAGAGTGGGGCGACTCAGTTTATATAAAGTTAAGATTCTCGATCAATTGCCTTTTAAACTTAAATAATCGATGTAAGAAATGCTGTCAGCTATTAGAGGAATGTCACATGATACGATCGTTTAGGCCAGGAAATGCTTGTAAGACATATGAATTAACATGAATATTTGGTCAATAAACGGGCTGTCCAATTAGCCAGCCATTTTGTTTTAAATTCTATTTTTAGAATATTCAGTTGGTGCTTATTCTATTATTGGGGGAAATATTTTACTTGAATTCCGCTTCTGTTAAAATATATTTTTTATTAGCTTCAGGCTTGTCTTGTCTTTTTGAAATATTAGCTAATAAAATTTGTTTGGTTATGATCACTATTTCCAAATTTGTTGTTTCCCTACCGCTATTTAGGTAATCTATCACTCTTTATTAATTCCCAAACACTTAAAACTATTTACTTTAAAATCTCTACATGTCATTAGAAAATTAGTTAGTCAGTCACGACACTCTGAGGGATTTTCGATTTTGCACACTAAATGTATGTAAGATCCGTTGTTAATTGAGCCGAATTATCTTTGGCGATCTTTTCACGTAGTCGTCAATGATTACTAAATAGTTCCTTGTTCGCAAATGTTTATTTCCTCAGTTAGGCAGCTTGTGTTTAGACACGCAACAATAAACTGATCTGATCTCTGAATCATCTATGGCAACAATCGTTTAAATCTCAAAAGCTTACTCATTAGCAAATGCGATCAGTTATTTTTCACCATATATGTATGCTTATTTAGATTAGATTTAATTGGGAATCCATACGAAATGCAAGATCAGTTAAAGAGTTAAAGCGATCACACGATCAATGTGTGAATATTCCTATAAAAACAAAAGTATATAATATTTTGCAAAATATTATAGAATAGAGTATATTACAAAATAGATGATCAGTTGAAATTACAGTGATTAGTTGTATGCATTTTATAATCAATGCACGTGCTATTTTGAGTTTATAAACATTGTTCTATAAATCAATAATTCTTTAGAATATCGTTTGGAAATCGATTTAAGGTAAAATGCTAGTGGATTTTAGTCTTACAATATAGAAGATCATTTGCGATTACTTAATCTAACCCTGATATTCTTCACAATTTTATCTAGCATAGATAGATAGAAAAAGATCATTTGTGATCACTTAATCAAATCCTGATCTTGACATCTCCTCAAGTTTAATTTTCCTTGGATAACAGATTTACAACACAGAACATCATTTGCGATCACTCGATCACTTGATCAATTTCTTTCATATTTGTTCATGATTTACGTTTCTGAATAGTCATTTGTCTATGTAAGTCGTACCATGCAAACATGCTGTAAATTTCCATACTTTGGCAACCCTGTTATTAATCGTGATCAATTTGTAGATGTTGCTAATCTTAACACGCTTCGCGCGCAAAGCAAAAAATACCGAATATGGTATCGACATATGTTTTGAACCGCAGATCAGCAATGATTCCATATTTAAATGACTTTCGATGGTTTTTGATGCGACATGGCGAGCTTATCAGTGGCATGAACGAACTCACGATCGATTTGATGTTAATACCCTCGATTGGGTTGCGTTGACATTCCAAGGCGCCTTCCACATTTTTATTGACTGAACAATGGCTGAGTAGGGGGCAGGGTGCGGGTCAAACCGGGGGGAATTCTGTGTTTATAAATATTTTCATAATACTAATTAAAGTTAAGAACCTGTTTGCACTGGCGAGCAGAGTTGCCACAATCGCCCAAGAGAAGAAAGAGGAAGAGGAGGAGCAGGAGGAGGAGGGGCAGTAGCATCATTTAAATGACAATAAAAAGTATAAAATCATTTAAAATATTACGTATACGCCGCAGCCGGTTCGTGTTTATTATTTATGTGCTCGAGATGAAAACAAATTGCAGCCGTAATTGCGCTTAAGTGGCCCAAAAGCCCCAGCCACAGTCGCGCTGGGCATATTTATTGAAAAGCTATGAAGAGAACTAGACAGAGATGGACGGATGTTTCCAATATTTTGAGTGGCCTGTCAATTGATGTTCTATAAATAAAAGAAAACGTCTATTTCGATGCTTTTGTATCAATTGCTTTCATTTATGGATTCATTTCACTATATAGCAATCGTTTTTCGGTTTTACATCTGACAAAACTTTCGTATGTTCTTTATTTTTATTTTTATTTTTATTTTCATTTCTATTTTGTTGTGCCCAATTAGGCGATGTAATTGCCCGTAGTTCTCTCTACGGGGCAACCCCAATGCCACCGAATTTGCCATTGTTTTTTTATCACTCTGTTTTCGCATTGTTTGTTTTCGGAATTGCTTGGCATACAAATCGGCCATTAATCCGCTGTGCGATCATAAAAATGCTAATTAGCATTTAATACGTTCATTTTGCATAGCTTAGTTTCGCAGTTCGATCAATGTTTTGCATATAGTTGATAACAGAAAACGAATATACGGCTAAATATGTCAATTAGCTGAGAACGATCATTGATCGTTTAATGATCAAGATAACCCAATTGTGAAATACATGAAGAACACTTCCTAACAACATAATAAATTAGATGTCTGATTTTCAGAAATATACAGAAAACATTAAACTTTATGGTGTGATCATTAGATTTCAGATGCTTCGCATTTGGAAATGTATGTCTGCTGTCTTAAATCAGTAAAACAGTCACATAAGTGTCTTTACTGATCACTGATCGTTAGTTTAAATCAGATTACTCTTCTTGCGTTATAATGGGATCAAAACTATATTGCTAACTAGATTAATAATTGCAGGTCAATTCGATAGATCACATATCTATTTTAGAATTGATCAAATGAAGCCTTTAATTTAAGCATTCAGAAGATTATAATATATAAAGATCGTTAGTCAAGGAAAAATACTTAAGCCTAATTCGTAACCTCCAGCTGATATGCATTGTTGTCTTTGTTTAATCAATCAAACTTTGGATAACATAGGAAATGTTTATGTTTCTTGAAACTATTGTTTCCTTGATGATGTGTTAGACACGGCTCTTTATATTTTTATTTCTCGCTCATCATCAAGTGGTTGACAAGTCTAGGTTAAGAATAGAATTTATGCGATCAGCAGGTTTGTTATTTATGCAAACTGATCTTCAAGTTTCATGCCGATCTTCAGCTTGCCAAGTGGCAGCATTTAATGCTCTAACACCTACGCTTAATACTACAGCAGAAATACACTCAGAGAAAAGAGTGTTAAATAGTGAATGGGAGTCTGAAAAAAACACATTATAAAATGTAGGCATAGTAGATCTTTATTGACTGCAAAAACAGGAAAGTTAATTATAAGAAAATAACTTCTTGAAATTTCCATTGTCTATAATTTTCCTCAGTGTTTTTTTTTTTGACAAGCTCTCGCTCGGTTCTCCAAGTGATCTTCAAGTTCTTCAACCGCTTCTTCACTTTGATACTTTTGGATCATAACAATTTTGCATGCCAGTTATTGTTGCTTCTTCTATTTCTTCTTGTTGTTGTTCTTCTTGGCAACCTGATCGAACTGACTGAACCTGATCGTTGATCTTGCGGCTGCCGACCCACTCGGGGATGCTTCTCGTAAAACCTGATTGCTAATCGTTTATGGCTCACCTTTGTCGTGTTTGAATTTGGCGTATTTTTAGCTTTTCATTTCGTTTGGCTTTCGGCTGAATTGAATTATTGTCTAAGCGCAGACACCGAAATATGTCAATAGTTGTCTGTGCCAGTTTCGGCAGGTTGTTCTTGGCATTTGGACACATTATACATATTTACGTCCAATAACAAGAAACGAGATAAAAAAAAATGAAGAATAAAAAAAATATAGGTGCTGATATCGTGAAAGACTTAAGGCGTGGCTGTCGTTTAGCGGCGATAGGCGATAGGCGAGCGGCTACCCAGTCTATTGAGACATTTGAAATGCCGTCGAGTCAAGTAATGTTTTTAATATCTATGTGAATACCCTAGGGCTGATTTAATGAATGTAGGGTGAATTATGGAATATACTCTATATAAATTGTATTTGATATATAATGGATTTTATGTAATTAGAATGTGGGTCTTTAAGGTGGTGTACCTAAATCTGAATTTAAAATCCGTGCTTTTCGGATTTTCCATTGTTCTCTAAATATTGTAAGAAATGTTATAAGGCAAAGTTAAATTTAAATAGTTCATTTATTGATCAGATCAACTAATACTCCTAAGAAATTTTGAAATGCCTAGTTATTTAGCTGGCTTTTCAAAATGATATATTATAAATAACTTATGTTTTTCAATAATTTTTCTAATGGAAGGCTAAATTGAAATTTGAATCGAACAAAAGATACTGATATGTTCATTGTGACTATGCATATATAACTGTAAAATAGGCCTAAGCTATTTGATTTCCTTTATTTGGCAAACATAATTGTTATATAAAGCTTATTGTTTAATTATGGTCCTAAACATTTTTCCACATTTTGATTAATTTTTTTTTTCACTTAATATATATGTTTTTTATAATAGCTTGGCTAAATGGTATACCATTTAGAGTAATTATATGGTATCTGTTAGTAAACCACACACACTGCGGCACAAAAATGAATAGGCTTAAAGCTGGTATGTCGTAAAAAGTAAAGCAAGTTTCTGTCGGGTATACTTGATGTTTTAATACGCGTTCGTAGCTCAATAAGAGTCGGAAATGGATTTGGTTTTTAAAATCTAATGATCTATATTTATTTATATATATTATATATAACTTGATCTATATAGAAGTATATTTTATGTCTTACGGTACACTTACAGAAGCCAATATACCCCACTTCCTCTGTAAACGAGTCTTAAAGTAAAGATAATATTTTTGTTAGGGGCACTAACGGCTGCTAATTTGTGTAGGCCGACGTTTAGCATGTCTGAAGAGCAGCGATTGTTTTGAATTTGGGCGGGGTTGAGGTTCAGTTGCGTTCCGTAGAAGTGGAGAGTGAGCACAGCGAGCATGGGCTGTGGTCTGTGTCAACAACAAGTCAATTAACAAATTTGGTTGCCAATGCTGCGTGTCTAATCTGAAATGCTGTAAATCAGTTTCAGTGACTGCTGATTAGCGGGCGATAAGATTCGCATGCTCACAATTTGTCACTCACTGATCAACTCTCTCTCTCTCTCTATTTCTCCGCAGGTGTGCGTTTAATCCACTAAGCGAATTCCACGTGGCGGCGGTTCTTCCAGAAAGCCGCCTGGATGCGTTTTTGCTTTGATCGGCTGTGCTTCGCCACCAAGCGACCAGCCAGCAATAGCAATAGCAATAGCAACAGCCATCAGCAGCAGAGCGGCACAAATGAGCCGTGCAGCAGCAGCAATCGCACAAACACCAACACAAACACAAATGCAAATGCAAATGCACCAATCGCAACCACCGCAACCACCGCACAACCTGCCGTCACTCTCTATGCCGACTACCAGAAGCTGCAGCCAGCGATAATCAGCAGAGACGACACCGAGGCCAAGCCACCGGACATCAACTCAGAGAACAGTCGAGAGCAGCCGCCGCCGCCGCCGCCAATAGGCAGCACCCCCCAAGCAGCACCACCCCCAACAGCACCACTCGCAGAGCGTCGCTATCGGCGCCATAGCAGCGCCGAAGATCAGCAGCGCACGAGAGCGATTGCGAGTGCGATTGCGATTCCATTGCCGAGAGCTAATTCGAAAACGAATCTGAGAAAAGCGGCCAGCATGCAGCAGGAGCCGAACGCCAACTATCAGTATCAGCCCGACCTGGGTCTGGTGAACATCGTCAACAACAACAACAACAACAATAACAACAACATCGGCGTCAACAGCAGCAACAACAACTTTGCCCACAACAGCGGTGGCATCGTTACGCTGCCCGCAGCCAACAGCATTGGCTACCTCGGCCTGGAGCACACAGCGGCGGGTCTGCGTCTGATACCCGCCCCCGCGCCGCCCTGCCACTCGGACGTGCTGACGCATACGCTGATCTACGGCACGCCGCCCTCGGGCACGCCCCAACAGCTGCACACAGATCCGCGCAGTCTGCTGCACCAGCAGGAGCTGCAGCTGCAGCAGCGATATCAGCAACTGCAACAGTTGCAGGCGCAGACGCAGGGTGTTTATACGGCCTCGGGCAGTCCCGTGGCCGGGATTTATCAGCCGAGTAGCCAGCCGGTGGCCATACCCGGCGCCTGCCATTCACCCACCGCCCAACCACAGCAACAGTTGCAGCAGCAATTGCAGCAGCAGCAACTGCAGCAACAGCAACAACTGCAGCAACAGCAACAACTGCAGCAACAGCAGCATCCGCAGCCGCCCAACTCCTTGGCGCTGGCGCAGCAAATGCAGGGTCTACGTATTTCCGGCTGCACGCCGGGCAGCAGCTCGGCCACGCCCTCGCCGGTGGGCATGGTGGATGCGACGCTCATGATGAGCAATACGTATGTGGCGGCCACGCCCCAGGAAGAGCGCTTCCTGCAAATCATCCAGGCCAAGGAGATGAAGATTCAAGAAATGCAGCGCGCGCTTCAGTTCAAGGATAACGAAATTGCTGAGCTGCGCTCCCATCTGGATAAGTTCCAGAGTGTGTTCCCATTCAGTCGCAGCAGCGCCGCCGGCTGTGCAGGCGTTGGCTCCGCCTCGCCCTGCACAGGCAACGGCCCCGGCTCCGGCAGCGGACCAAGCACTGCCACGGGCGCCACACGCAAATCGGGGCAGACTTTTCAGCGCCAACGCGCCCAGGGCATCTCGGCGGAGCCACAGAGCGAATCCTCCGTGTTGCTCGATCACATCAGCTTTCCCAAATATGAAAAGGATGAGCGGTAAGTGCAAGAAGTGATTTGAGAATATTATTATATTATATTTATATATAATAATATATAATATCTTTGTTATTGATATACTAAAAAGTGTTTTGTGATTCCATTTTGAAATAAAGATATATTATGATAGGAGCATATTGAATGAGCAGTAATAAATCTCTAGCATAGAGTAAATTTCATTTTAATAGGGTTTACCAGATTATAATATATTTATATTAAACTATAATTAGCTCATATATTATTTAAAGAATTTATTTTGTGAAATTCCTGACTGAATAGAAAGAATATAATTGCTTAGCTAAGTTTCGCATGATTAAATAAAATAATATGTGTTCGCAATAAACAAAATTTAAATATTTGAAAATTCTTAAGTAGACGTCGCATACGAAATCTTTAAAGAACTGATAAATATATTAGGGATTATAATGAGAAAGTAAAAGAATTATATAAATCTTAAAGATAATTTGACCAGGAAATAGATATCCCACAAAGTAAAATATAGTTTTAATTCGCTAGATTTATATTGATATTAAAACAGTTCAATAAACAGATAATACACTGTTGATGAAATTTAGTCTATATTGCCTGTCTCTCATGGAACACAACAGAAACTTTATAATAGCATAAAATGTAAACAACGAAAGTGTACAATATTTGTAAACATCTAAATATATTCTCAGAAATGTCTTATCTTTCATATGTCCACAATATTTTCCAAGAAAATCTTGTAGTATTATATGTGTATTCATGACTAAAAGTTCTTCCCAAATTTCTGTTTGGAAAATACCATTTTACTCAGACTTTTCCATTCATTCAACCGGGTAAACATCGAGAATTCTAGCAAAATGATATTGAAATTTGGAACACGACAACTGATTACGGAAAGTGAAAGATCAGCAGCTCTACCAGACAGACCTCAGAGTTAGCTACAGATTAGATTATTATTATGAATGCTTATATGTGCATAAATATAAGTACATAAAAAAATATATATATATATTTTCATTTCGCTACTATATATAGCCACATGCCGATAATGATCATCATTCGCGTCATCGACGGCGATCTTAATCAATAGCAGCAGCGCCTTTCGCAACTGTCCCAAAATGCGTTTATTAAAAATTGTGCTGACAGTTTCAGCGGGTTCACAGTCCCCACAGCGCCCACAAATCATCGAAAATGGCCTTGGCCAGTGTCATAAACAATATATGTGTATGTAGAGAGTACTACGAAGCCAGTGCCAACTGGGCAGCTAGCAAACACAATTTAATTGCGTCATGTGGCAAATTTTTTAATTTTCTTCTCTTTTTTATGAATTTTCTTTTTATAAAATTTAATCGGAAGCCGAAGGAAAGAAAAAAAAACACGTTAAAAATGTATTTCAAGCTAAAATTCACATAGCAAAGGTAGCACAAAGAAATATGCAGGGTTTGCGACGCACATTGTATACCCTACAGTTCTTGTTTAATGGATTACATTTATATATTCTCAGATCTTGTACTAAAGTTCATTAGCTAGTCGTATGGCCCACGCGAAGCCCATTAAAAACATGTGAAATTGTGTGGGTGAACTTTTTCTTTACGTTTCACAGATCTTAAAAGATCTGTATAGATCTCTATACACATCTCCACACATATCTCTCGATATTTTCACACTTGGCGGTTGTCTGGGCGTTCGCCTCTGTAGAGGCTGCCACTGGATCTGTTCTGTGTTGCTTTCCTTTTTGTTTTCGCCAATTTGTTTGCTATGAAAACATAAAAACATAAATATTTATTTATTTTTGCTTTGTTTTTCCTTTTTGTTTTATATTTATATATTTGAGTTGTTTCCTGGCAGCGTTGTTCGTAGCTCGCTTTGGCGGCGACACGCGCGCCCAATTGGCTGTCAATGATGGGACGACTGGCTGCTATTATAAAGCTATTATAATTAGGGTATTAGACAGCGGCAATTTGTTTAGATCTTGAAGAATTCGATTTTATGTAGCACATTTGAAATATCTATAATATATGTGAGCATGGGATTTACGAGCGCTTAATTGGCAATTCGAAATTTTATTGATTTCTCGGAATTAAATTCAAATATTGGTTTTAATTGTAAAATGATTTTTATATATACAATATATATATTTATATATGTGCAAAGCATATATAGTATGTATACGTATTGTTTGATCCAATTTAATTCGAATGAAGACGTCTTCATGAAGATAATTATGATATGAGTAGCTATTTTTGTGTAGACGTAAGTAAAAATAGAATGGATAATAAGATAATGAAAAATTAAAAGTTATCTGAAGAACTAAAGGATTTACTATAATTTTCGTACAGTTATCTATGCTTAGATATAAGAGAGGTTTTGCTTTGAAAAGTGTATTCTAGAATATGAGGTATATTTTATAATATAGTTTTTCACTGGATCATGCAGCCAGAAGATAGACGTCTTAGATCCGTTGATATGTGGAAACTTAACCAAGATCAACATCCAATAATCTAAAGCCACATGTCTTCTTTCTCCGAGTGACAAGTGCTACTTGTTAAACTCTGAAAGTTATTTTTATCATCGTAATACGGACTAATAAAAAGACCAACAACGATCAAATTTTGGGTATCGCCATGGCTAGGCTCGAAAACCCAAGTATACTCAGAGCATGAAGTTGTGTTTTCCCAAGCACAGCATGCATTCATTCGTTACCCAAAATATCGCACATTTGATCTTTGTGGGGCTATGGTCAACGCCTTGAACTGACTCGCTGTAGCATGTTTCACCTCTGTGGCACATTTGAGTAACTCAGTTGTAAACCCCGACGGAATACAAGGCGCGCACCTATTTCCGTTTGCTGTTCTGTTAGACATTTAATTCAGATTGACAACTATCGTCATTCAATTCGTTTAATTGCTGCAGGCACAAAATCTATAAGGAAATTGGTTAAATTGATAATATTTTTGCATATATATTTGTTATGATCAACATGACTTCAAGTATTTTCAGTATAGCTTGACGAAACTTGACTTAGATTCTAAGATCGCTTTATCATATTATATATATTTCATTTATAAAATCTAGTATTATATATATCCGTCTATAATTGAATAGAATTTCTTCGTAATTACAAGAATTGTATCTAAATAGTATATATAATATTGAAGATAATGTAGACAATTAGTCTGTCCTCAAAAAGTTTTGGTGATTCTCTGTTGGCTTATATGCCTTAAAGTTACGTAATGCCTGTCTAACTACTTTAGCATCTCTCGCAACTATGGCGTAGACACCTGAGGCTTATTTGCAGTCAGATCCTCGTATTTCGTTGCTGGTCTTACTTTATTTGGATAATCTTTGACTCTAGTCCTCAATTAATTGTCTTGACCTTGTTAGGCATATTGAATTCATGTAGCTGCATTCCGATTGTCGACTATTCTCAGGCATTTGCATAGTCATATATACATGACTATATAACTAAATGTATATACATGCGTATGCATGCATTTGTCTGTCTATCTGTGACAAATCTACATCTGGCATTAAATAATGCTGCAAATTTGTTAGCTGGACGCAATTTATGCGATTTGCTGGCCAATCGCAATAGCTGCTGACACAATCACTGAAAATCGCAGCAAATTGAAATCCGACTGCAAATGCGTTGTCAACAATTCAGCCTTTTAATGGCAGAAAATGCAGTGCGACAGACAAAGGTGGGATGTGGGAGGGGGCGTGAATAGGGAGGCGGGAGAGCCAATGTGGACTCGTATCTTTGTCTAAAATCTAAAATCTATGCCGCAACGCATGTGTGCAACAGGACATTTTTTGACACTTGCGTGGCATAAATCAAATGCGCCGCAGGCCGCTAGCGCTGACCATGTTGCACTCGACTCGACTCGAGTCGAGTCAACTCAGCGCGCCACGACTCGGCGTTCCCACTTCTCTGACCAAGCCAAGTGGTCTTTGGGGCCATTTACACGCCGTTAATGCCGCCTGGTGGCTTTCAGCGAGCCATCTAATAAATAATGCCAGCAAATTGTGCGAAATTGTGTCGGCTCGTCGCATGGGAGAACTTGCTGCAGCGCATTGTGGACAAAAAGCCAGCTGAAAGATGGCCCAGAGCGAAGCTTATGTAAATGCGGGACTCACTTTTAGCCCGGCTAACCTAAGGCAGCTGTATAATAAGCCGCAATTAAGCCAACTCAATTTATAGTATAACATGATATGGGTCAATAAATAATCATAACTTTTGCGTAATAAAAGCTGACTATATTACGAGCTGGTTTTTTTTTCTTTCTATAATTGCAGTTTTTATAGTTTACTTACTTTAAGGAATGAGAATGTAAAATGAATGCGAATTTTTAATAACATAGACTATTTTTAATAACATAGATTATTGTCTATATGTGTTATTCTATTCATTATACGAATGCTTCATTGAGAGATGTTTCTAAATTCTTTTGGAACATAAGTTCTCTCTATTTCTTTTTCTTTTCTCTCTAACTCAATACAGCTTATATATAGTATATATAGATTATTTTAAATGGTCATAAATAAATACTATTTTTGTTTTATAAATAAATCTACGCCGCTTATAATAAATTAAACATTTTTGCACAAACTGATAACATATCAAGTTATTTTAATATGATTGCAAAAAAGGAAAATAAATATATACTAAATTTTTTTACATAAAAAATTCAATTTCTATGACAAACATTCACAAATTTATTAAATCTTAATTATTTGCATATTTTTAGTAATATTTATTAGCTGGTTCTTTTAATATTAGCTGAAATTGTGCTGATAATCAAATGAGATCTATTTTCTTAATAACAGCTCTACATTTATTCAAATATTCTTTACTTTAAGTCAGGTAAATTCTTGTTATATGTTGATACGATTATCTGTCTTATATTTGACAGCTATCTTATATTTATATATTGTTATATATGGTATGATGGTACAATGATGCTAAATCTGGAACTTGCAGTTGCTTCTCCATGGGCAAGATAAAACTAAATATAACAGGTCGCCCTTCTTTGCAGTTTCAAAATGATCTGCATTATCATTCTGTTTATTTGTTTTAGTATACTTAAGTAGAGCCCATAATGAGAGTGCATAGGTGGAGAGTAGACTAGTTGTAGAGTAGGTTTATCTTATAAATTCAGTATGTACTCAAATATTTTCACATTATTTAAAAAAAAAGTTTTAAAAATGTATTTTACAATATATTCTGAAATGCACACATATTGAACACCCTTTAGGTATGCAATAGAAATTTTTATTTTCAGTATGTCTTATGATAATATTATATATATGTATAATATTATATATATAATATTATACTCGTAGAAACTTGCGGTTAGATGAAATGAAAGTTTTTTTTTCCAAAAAATATTTACATATAAACACATATCTAAAAACTTTTTCACAAAGTGTATGATAGGAATCTTCAAAACAAAAAGAGTTTGTGATATGAGTCTCCGATCAACTCATAATATCAAGGCGTTATTTATTGTATTACTTTTTGATCAACTTTTAGTATATTATAACTTCCATTCCCTCTCGCGCTCTCTTATATTTTATACAATCTTTATAACTTTGAAGGCGCTAAATGCTATTTAAAAGCTTTCTTACCTCGAGCTGCCCACATACCACTTTGCAGCTTACAAAATCCCCAGAGTAATCTTTATTTATCTCTAATTACGCACGCATATATATCAATGAGTGTCAGTTATACCTTCTGGTTTCGCATTCGAGCTGTTCGAGCTGTGGTTTATGAGGATTGTTGGACTGCTTTTCGACATTTGCACACTCAATTTGGTCTGAAAGCAAAAGTCAACTGCAAATAATTGAAACGCACCCGCAAAACGAAATCACCAGCTCTCGAGTCAGCGTCTTGGGAGGCTGGCTGTGGAAAAAGGTGCAGCTCGACGACTCGTTGGCGTCTGTTTGCTTTTTGGGGGGCGGGGCTTTCGAGCAGCCTTGGCATGCCTTCGCAGACATGAAATCAAATTTACGCACAAATATAGTCATATAAATGGTTATAGCTTCCGATAGACAACTGGAACAGTGCCAGGCTGCCCGACTGCCTGACTGTCTGTTTGCCTAGCTGCCAGCACGCCCCAAAGGTCTAATTGAAGCTATTAATTGTTTGGCTCGCCCGCGGTGGCATGCCACTCCATTGCAGCCAATGGGGCGATCGCTAGCACCGCGCACCGTGCTGCACTGTGGGCAACACAAATTGCACACCACATGCATTTTTCGCCTGCTGAGCTGCTGTGCGAATGCTAATTTACGCATATCAAATGCAACTCAGTCTGCAGCATGATCAACTAGAGCATGCCCTGCATAATGCGCGATTACTGTATTATAAAAGAGATAAGAGCTAGGCGCTGAGACTCACAGCAGAAATAAACTCTTTACCTGGGACTTAGAGCGTAAAGCTTTTTAATGTATATTCATGAGAATCCAGTTTTACTTTATGTTTTGGGTTTTTAATATATTTTTGTAAAGCTTTTGTTGTATATTTATATATTTCCACTATTACCGAAGTTTTGAGATCTTACATTTTCGTATTACAAGAACATTTTGGTTTCAACAACAGGGTTAGATATAAAATTTAGCTTTTCCTTTCTTATATTTCAATTTATAGAAGCGATGAAGAATAGAGAAACTGAATTGATTTATAAAATATGCTTATATCTAATCAAATTTAAAAAACACAAATTTTATTGCTTCATTTTTTTCGCATTTTAAATGTTTATTTATATATGCATTATAAGTTTCATAGTTTAAAGAAATATGCACTTGACATCCAACACAAACTGCATATTCAGTCTAAACATTCTGTTACCAATTTAAAGTCTTTCATAAAATAACTAATAATGCATAGATATTTTCCTCTTGTTAACTTAAATAGTTCATAAACTTGCCAAACACCCTAAAGTTAGGGTATTTAACAGACGTCTTGTGGTGTCGGTATAGCGCCGCGGGTGTTGCATTCACAGCATCGCTGCCAGAGCCACGCACCACAGCGAACTCTTAGAGTCGAACTTGTTTCGATTGCCCAAAATATACTTTCGGTCGGGTCGCCGAAATCTAATACGCATTTTTCTTTCGTAAAAAAAAAATCCTAAAAAAACGGCGCTTGCAGCTTGCCAAATTAAATTGGTCGCTTCCTAGGCAATGGCTGTGGCAACAGCTAAATCTAACAGGCATCTGCGTTGATTACACTGCGCGAAAATGTTGAGTGTGTTCTATGAAGTTTTCAATATGAATTTTTAATGAAGTTTATTGTTGTCTTAGTTAAATACCACGTATTTAGACATTTAATCAAGCTGAATAAAATTGTTTTTAATTTATTTTATTATTTTTTTTTAGCTATATTTGGGCTATACAAGTACATCTATTTGTATATATACCTAAGAAATTTATATATTTACGACACATTGATCAAAATTTATTAAAAAAATTGTACAGCCCAGTACTTCAAATGATATTTAATCCAGGACTACAAAAACCTATATACATTCTTTTCCATACGGAGAAGTTAGATTCACTTAGAAATCTAAACTTAATTAAAAGTAATATCAGTATATTATAAATGTAAATAAGGGATAGTATTCTTTTAACTAAAAGTCAACACATAAATTTTGGGCTAAGAAATGAAAGCAAAGATTAAATAATGTCTGACAAGTATTTCTCAAGAGTTCTTATATAAATATTTGTCTTAATATGTCTCGCTATTATGCTGTGTAAATACATGAGTTTATTTGATAATAATTCAATGAGGATATAGATATAGTAAGGTGTATATCAAATATAGTCTGCAATTTCTGGCAGTGTATGATTGTGGACTCTAACCTGCGCCGTTAGGTGCGCAACTGTCGCTGGCAACGAGTAGCTTGTATGTTTATTAAATTTTTATATTTTAATTGTAAGTGTTGTATGATGTGCGTGTGTGTTTGTGTGAGTGTGTGTGCTTGTGCCAAAAATATGTGATTACCGGCCAAACAGGCGGCACGGCTTGTTGTCCGTTGTCGACCTGGCTGGATCTGGCTCACTGTGTGGCTGTCGTACTCATCATCCGCTATCATGGCTAGGTATAGCAAATTTGGTGTCTACGCGCATGCGCGGCGTTGCCAGAGTTTACAAATTGGATGACCAACGACGACAAGCGCGTTACGCCCGATTTCAAGACTTGGCTTTAATTAATCGGCCCAAGTCGATTAAGCCTGACTGCCTGACTGCCCGACTGCCTGGCTGCCTGGTTGGTTGTCAAATATGCTGACAGATAAAGTCATTTGACATTTACAGGCAGCGCATGGCACATGGCACATGGCATAGCCTCCCCTCCTCCCTACAACTAACTCTGCCTGCCTCTCTTTCATTTTTTTCAAATTTGTTTCAATTTCATATCTTATAAAGTATATTCTCCATTTTTTTTTTTGCGTAGAGCAACTTGTTGCATTGGTTGTAAGCCAAACTGGCGAAGCAGATAAAAAACGATTTATATGTGTCAGTCGCGAAATTAATTGGCCTTTTGACTTTGTCAGCGGCGAGTGTGTGCAGAATAGTTGTTAAGACCACAACTGATCATTTTTGGGACGTAACCGTTTGACAGTTGCGCTACCATATTCGTAGTTAGCTCTACCGTAACTAATTTATGGCCTAACATTTATCCATATCTAATTTATATCTATTGACAGCTCCCGTGAACTTATCAAAGCGGCCATTTTGGATAACGACTTCATGAAAAACTTGGACTTGGCCCAAATACGCGAAATTGTCGACTGCATGTATCCGGTCAAATATCCAGCCAAGAATCTAATCATCAAGGAGGGAGATGTCGGCAGCATTGTCTATGTTATGGAAGGTGAGTCGATATATTATTTAATAATTAATAACAATAACACACAATGAATGGGCAAAATAAATAATTGATATATAGTTTGCATAGGGCAAAGTTCTTTTTTGTTTATTATAAGGAGCAAAGTTCTTTTAGTTTTATAGTTATATTTGATTGGAGTAAATGGAAGGTAAATTTGATTTCCTGGTTTTGGATATTACCTCTGAAAAGAGCGGAACAGAGGAAGAGGGATAAATTCTCTATAAAAGAGTCTTAATAGGCTTTTCGGGCCTTTAGACTGTTCTTTTTATTCTTTTTCATAGTTGATGGAAATCCAACGCTATCCAAATAAAAATCGAAGGATTGCAAAAGAGAAAAAATGATTATATGGCTTTGAGCAAGAAGCACATCTTCACTGCTTTATAGAAATAAGAAATTTTAAAAAATATTTGTTTGAATTTGATAAAATTTGATTAGCCATTTCTGTCAAATATAAGGAAATTCTATGATAGAATTTTTCAATATACACAAAATATATTGTGTTCGGAAAATTCTTAGGTTAAGCACTCAGTTTTATAATATTCTCAAATAGAACTAGATTGAATTGATTAATAATATAGTATAAACTCGACAGTCAAAATGAAATAATTCAAAAAGACATTTTTTTTTTTTAATTTTCAATATAAATTTCATTAAGTTTCAATCGTGTAAAATTATTCGTCATGTTTTTGGTGTTGAGCAAAATAATAGACACAATCAAGGAAAAATTTCATAGAAACTGTTATCTACTCTTAATTTTTCTGAGGCAACTGCAAAATCTTTTCAAAATGGGTATGTAAAAGAAGAGTATATATTATTATTATGCTATATTTATAAAATATATTTTAAGCTAACTATTATAGCTGATACTTTTAAGTATGCAAAGCTTGAACTGAATTGATATAGGTCCACTTTTCAGTGCAGCCCACAAGTATGCAATACAAAACATTCACTTTATATCAATTGCAATTGCATTATTTACTTTTATATTCCCTGCTCCGACTTCTGCTCTCCACTTGGCATTGAGCTGTCTGGGTTAGACGCCCACGTCTGTCTCTGTTGCAGCTCCGTCTGCCGATCGTGCCACTCGTTGTGGCAGATAAGTAGCGCCTACTTTGGGAGCGCACGCGCAGCTGGCTCCAGTGCCCTCCCAGAAATGCAATGCGCATGCCTTGCAGCACACACACCCACACAGCACCCAGCATCCAGCACAGAGCACGCCGAGAAGTTCACAAGCTTCGCTTGGCTTGGCTGCGAAATGTCAGCGGTCTGGCAGCTGCTCCTAAATATAGTTTTCAGATTTTCCTTTCCATTTTGTTGAATACCCTGTGCTTATGCTAGATGTGGGTGTGATGGAATTTTGATATATATGAATAGAATATATTCAATTCAAATTTATAAAATTTTCTTAATTTGCTACTAAATATAAATAGATGATTTATAAATAATAAATAGATGCTTTATAAAGAGAGATTATTTCCTTAAACATATATTCCAATTTCTGTGAATCTGCAATTAAAATTAACATCTCTTAAATTGATTCTTAAGTCGAAATAAAAGCTGAATATTCATAGTAAATCAAGGAGCTTTGAAGACTCTATTATGGATTTGTTACAAAGGTCTAAGATATACAAATATTTTATTTGATATATGATACAAGATCCAACTACAGGGTATCTTCGGGTCTAACAAAATTATGCAGATCATTCTAACATGTTTTTTGGTTTTGTTATTTCAATTGTTTTTCTTTTATTTTTATTTTATTATTTTTTTTTGGGTGTGCTTACTTCTAATTGTTGTTTTAAATATTTGCACGCCAATGCTTGAATTTATTTCGAGTCGAGCTTAGGATTGGCTACGGCTGTTTGCTGTTCGTGTTAATTTAGTAGACGAGTTAATACAAGCGCTGTTTTCTTTTAATTGCGTCAGCAACAAAGCTAATTGCATTATGTACAAATTAAAAAGTCGCAAACCGAGTGCCAAAATCAAGAAGAGGAAAGTCAACATTGTGCTTCCTCATAAAAACTGAAACCATGATGATGATTCATCATAATGATAATGATGCTGTTGATGATGATCATGCAACAGCGTCGACAGTTGCTTCCTTAATCTGTGCAACCTCCGCACTTGAAAGCCGGCTGCAACAACTCGGGAGCCAAAAAAAAAATAATATAATACATACAACAGATGTCATGGCAGCTGTTGCTGCTGCAGCCTGCAGGCAACAAAGAGAGCGAGACAGAGAGAGAGAGAAAGAGAGTGAGTGAGGGAGAGCGAGAGCATGATCGATACTCTCTCAGCTGCAGCTGTGCAAAAATCGTGAGTGTCGGCTGAGTGAGTGAGCCGCATACGCTTCGTGTGCATGAATGAACCATAGTGACAATGGAGTATTCAGAACTGTGACACTTGGGTTAATAAAACAGCGATAAGACGAGTACATTTACGTACATTAAACACATAGATAAGGAATTCATTTAGTGGCATAAATAGCAGCTGATTAAAAGCTTTTCATGTCTCTGACATTTAGTAGTAGCAATTGATTTAGGAATATTCCTAAAATGTTTAATTTTCATATATAGAAAATAATAAAAACACTGTCAGTTGCAATCAAAACGGTATATATAATATTGTTTGTATTGAAAGAGTAATATATATTATTATTATAACGTTTTAAATATTAAATATTATAATAATTAAATAAATAATAAATCTTACAGTAAATCTGGGACAGTTTTTAGTTCAGACATATCAAATTATGGTATATGATGTGATATTAGGTAGATGATCTACAAAAGAACTAAACTAAATACATATACATATATTATAAAGCTTGCAATGAGAAACAATTTTATAGAATCATCTAAATTTAAAATAAAATAAAATTATTATTATTAATTTCAATAAATATTAATATGAATTGAATTAGGTATATGCTTTTTTCCCTATTAATTATTTTGTTTATGAGAAGTTTCGTTATTAATTAACATACTCATACACACTCATTCGCTTGTGTATACAAATAATTAATTGAATGCCTCATATCATGTGAACAGAAATAGCCGTTGAGCAACAAGCTATCAGTGAATACAAGTAGCGTATCAGTTAAGTGTAGCTGGTTAGCGAGCCGACCTTGTCTATCGACGCACTTGTTTTGGTTTACGTTTTACCTGCATATGCATGTGCGTGCGTTTGCATACATATGTGACTGTGTGTGTGTGTGTGTGTGTGTGTGTGTGATTACTCACTCTCACACTTTTTTTTTTGCACAGAAACTCTCGCACCCGCGCACCAGTGTTGCCGAATCAGCTATTTTGTAGCTAGATCTGGCTACTTTTTAAGGTCGATTGCTACAAAAATTTTCAAACAGCTATTAGCTACAAATCTGGCTATTTTTAAATATTACATATAACTAAAATGCAAACGAACTTATAACAGAATTCGTTAGTTTCGAAAGCGTCACTAGCATAAATAATGCCAAATTATAATCAAAAGTGCCGAGACGCATGACTTACAAAGCCAGAATTAAAAGACTGGGTGAGATAAGTGCCTGCAGATCCAACAGAAGTGTACTGCGCTTATTGCAAGTGCACGATAAAGGCAAAAATCTTCCATTTGCAAAAACATGCAGCAACAGCAAAACATGTTTCTAATAGTAAGCGCTTCGGGCAGAAAAACCAAATTACCTTCGAGGTGGAACCACTACCAAAACTATAGAGCAGGAGGTTGCTTTGTGCCTTTTTGTTGCTGAGCACACTGCCACTTCGCAAGTTGACCATTTGGCACAGTTGTGCGTTTGCAAGTTTTGTGCTAAGCCGGAGACAGCTGATCTAAAATTGCGTCGTACGAAGTGTGGGAACATAATTAAGAACGTGCTAGCACCACACTTTTGCAAGGATTTGCGCGCCGTTATTGGCGATGCCAAGTTTAGTTTAATTATTGACGAATCCACTAATATCTCAATTACAAAACTACTTAATAAAGTTGACTTCTTATGAAAAAACAACACTGTTTTCTTTTTTGCTACTTTTTCAGCTATTTTAGAAGAAAGTTGGCTACTTTTAGCTACTTTCAGCCCTCGGTTTTGCTACTTTTGCTGAAAAAATTTTGGCAACACTGCCGCGCACACAAACTATCGATGCTCAGCTGGTGCTGATCTCTCTTGCCATCCCCCAAACAACTCATGCTCAATCTCATGCTTGCGCGCTCTCTATCTCTCGCTCGCTCTCTGTCAAGCGCTGGCTGCGCGACTCAAAGCAGCAATCATTCGTTCAGCAGCCAGCGGAGCAAGTGAACGTGCGAGGCGCATGCGCGCTCGGCCTGCCTAAATAATATCGAAGAAACAAATACGCACACACAAACTCGTGTTTCGTTCGCGTGCTCGTGCGTGTAGCGTGATTCGTGTTGTTCGGCTGCAGCTTTTGTGTTTTGGTTTTTTTTGCATATTGTATGCACGCTTCGCCGCGCGTGGAATATTACAACAACGCAGCCCACTTTAAAGAGGGGCATGAAAAGTAGAAGAAATAATATTAATACTCAAGCAAATACACACACACACACACGCACTGAAGTGTGTGTATTTGTAGACATAATAGCCGCATTCCAACAATTACACAGCCTTTAAAGACGTTTTATTTTAAGTTTTGTTTTTGCGCTATTTTCAACAAGACAATTACATAAACACATAAACATTTTCTATTGTTTTGCTTGTGGCTCGCTGTTCCGTGCGGCCCATTCTATAAATCAACAACAAATACAACCAGTGGCAAGCGAATGAACCAATTTCATTTCCCATGTGGTGTTTACAAAACCAAAAGAGATCGAAACCCGGCTATAAACCAGAAATTATGTAGAAAAGGCAAGCGACAAGCAATGCGGTTTCTACGAATTGCTGTTGGCTTGAAGAATTCTTGAAAAGCAACAAGAAGAAAAAACCAGCGAGAAAAATAAAAACAAAAAGTGAAAGTGTATTTAAAAAAAAAGAAAAAGAAAAAAATCAACTCCTGTTTGATGCAGTCCGTGGGCGTGCCAAAGTACGCAGATCTGTAAAACAGTAAGAGAGGGAGAGACCTATAACGGACAGAGAGGTAGAGCATAGGGGAACTAAAGTTACAGTACATTTGCTCTTTATACCAATACATATAAATTTTTGTGTCGATTGAACGAAAAGATCACTTGAAGAATTCCGGTTTTTGTGGTTTTTCACAGTTGTTGATGCTGCTATTGTTGTTGTTGTTGTTGTTGTTGCTGTTACTGCTGTTTCTGTTGTTGCTGCTGCTATTTGTTTCATGTTGCTTGCCCCCTCACATTTGGCGGATTTGTATTTTGTCGGTCATTGGTCCGAAAAAGTGTAGACAAAATACAAAATAAAAAAAAAATACTTTTTGTATACATATATAAAACACTCGAAATAAAGATCCAAGAAAAGTCAAGCAAAATAATGGCAAATGGCAAAAGAACCGTAAGTTGACGCTGTCAAGCAATTAAATTGATATAGTTGCCCAGATAATGTATTCACTCACGGTCTGATACATCAGTTGAGTCGTGCAAGAATGTGAAGCATTAAGAAACTCTGATTTTGCAACACTTTATACTTTATACCTACCTGCAAAGAAATGCGGAAGACGTGGGCAGCATTTCATGTGGCATCAAAAGCAAAAGAAATACCAAAAACATAAAAAAAGATTTAAGCCAACATTAAATTAGAAATCGTGCGAAAGGCAAAGACAATCAAAGAAACCCAACCCAGCCCAAGACAAGACGGCAAAAAAGTAAAAGAAATAATAAAGTAAAGCTTTGGTGTGACAAAAATTAAATACTCTCGTGAATGTGTACGCTAGATCTAACTGACTATAGAATTTTATGAGGGCAATATTATTGGAAATCTAAGAAAATATATTTCTAAAAGCATAGAGACTAAAATTGCATTCGTATTATATGTGAAACGTTGAAATATCATTAGGGATAATCTTCTTAGCAAAACATGTTGAAAATTTTCGAAAAGTCAGTTTAATTAATATCGATCTATATTGATTTACGTTACATTTCCATCACTATTTAAATTCTATTTATATATGTATATAATATATTTCAAGCATTGGAACAATGTAAAAGCTAATTTAATCAAATATTTTAATTTATCTATACAAAATACTATCAAGATCAAATGAGAGCAGATAGATTTGAGAAAATCATAATACTTCTCAGATATATATAGGGTATATAACGACATACGAAGACTAAAAACAAAGAGTCACAAAGAGACAAAAGTGTGTTAATATCATGCGTTTTGTTACGTTCGGATTCTGCTTTGTGGCCCATTTGACTTCTTCACTGCGCGGCTTAGTTTGCCTCAAGCGATCGTTTAGCTGGCGGGGAATTGCGTACATTAATCAGATCCGCTAGATGGCCAAGGGGAAACTCTCACTTTTCCAGCTGCTCGCGGGCACAGTCAGAGAGGTTTCCATGCCAAATGAGCAGCGCTTTTCTGCCGAATGATTAAGTAACTTGCGATCGAGCCTCAAGCTAACAGCTACTACGATTAGATGATGATCACAACAATGGGAAAATGAGCGCATAATGTGAAAATGAACAGCAATTTGACTTGGGGCTAAGGTAAAATGAAAATGATCATACATCATATACAATATATCTTTCGGTTGTGATCAGATATGATCAAAGCATGCTTTGCGCATAAAAGTAATCTTATCAATGGAATTTTTTGTGATTTAATGATCAGAATTAAATTTATTGGGTATAGGGAGAAACATGATATGAATGTTAACATTTTTCGTGTAATAAAAATCAAATTAAATTTGCTTATCAATACATAAAGATGGCTCAGTTTTACATTGGTCTCCAATAATTGCACTTCGATCCGTAATATGTACTCAAATATACTTTTCTCAAGGCATTAAATTGCCAGACATTCCAATTTCACGAATTTGAAGTAATTACCATTTCATGATCGAAAAATTGCTGTTAACATTTATCGGGTCATATCAGGTATCCGACTCTGAATGTGGAATATGTATTGTTGCCCTACCAGATCAGGTTTAGACTTTTTAAAATACAGTCAGTGGCTTGAGTCACTTAGATATCATTAATCAGAATTCTGGAATTTTTGCAAAAGGGAGATATATACAAATACTATGTGTATGTACATATAATATTGATTTTACATATATGAAATCTTTACTTTTTGGATTTATTTCCATCGGCATTACTATTGTGTTATATATAAAATTACGTTAGTATTAATGATCATTTCAAATTGTTTTTTAAATTTCGTATTTATTAGTAAACTTTCATATCCAACATTTAGTGCTAAGTCGCACTACCATTTTCATGCACTGTATGTACTACATACTTAGGGAATATCAATTGACGTTCAGCAAGAAATTGCTCGAGAGATTCTATTAAATTGCATGGGCATAGTGATGTTTTTAATTGATTTTCAATTTCACCTAATAAAAATATAACTAGTATTTTCTTGAAATATATAAAAGTAATTAAAATCAATTTACACCCTGTATAATAATATACTATTATATACAGAAGTAGTTATATAGATGACTTAATCAAAATGTATCTTCCGTTATTCTTCTAGTAAGAATTAAATATTTTACATAATAATCCAATAAATCTATTAAATGTTCATTAATTGCTTATATAACTTTTAGAGCTATTAACACTGTTCTAAAGACACGCTCAAAATTATATCAGTTCACATAAAATGTTTGTTTTATTTGTGCAGACACGACAAAGACCAGTTCCAGCTTATTGTATTCATTGTTAAATTCGCCAAAAAAAAAGAACAAAATATAAATATAAATGTTGTTGCTAATGAGCTCACAATGGATCTGGTTTGACTACAATCTAATACATATCTATATATGCATATGTATACATATACATATAAATATATATATAGTGAAGCAATGATCTCTAAGACGATCTCCGACGGGCATCGGGCCTACCTGACAATGTCAATCAGTTTCTACTTTCTTTATTAGCCTAGGCAAACAAAAGAAGCTATAAATATTTATTATTATAATTTGCAAGCCAATGAAGAAGAAGCAGATAAAATGCGGTCAGGCCGAAGAAAAAGGTGACTAACTCAGTGGAATTTTTAATGTATTGTAGTTGTTGCCAGGGCGCGGAAGCGGGAAAGCAAATAATAATAAAAAGGTTGTTTATAGTTTTTTTCTCGTTTTTTGTATTTTTTTATGGTATTGCATGTAATTGCGTAGCGTCAGGCAAAGCGAAGAAATCAAGTGAACATGAAATGATGGAGCGTTTGCCCTTGGCACATAATCATTAGGCAACTGCCTGTGTGACTAACTTCGGTTTAATTGAGGCTGGTCTGGGCGCTGGCTCAGAAGCGACCGTTACGTTTATAAATAGCCTCAGCTTAAAGCCAAATGTTAAGCCGCTAAAGCTTGAAACGGGCTTTTGCAAATTCTTGCGATTGTATTCAAATCAGCGAACAATGTGAGATAGAAACAGATATAGCAGACCGACACAGAGAGAGAGGGATAGAAAGAGAGTGTGTGAGACAGATGGACAGAGAGTGAGACGGGCTGGCTTAGCCAACTTGTTGTTGACCTTGCACAGCCGTTTCATTAAAGCCATTGCAAAATCTTTTTGGCCAGCTGCATACGCTCTTTGCTTCTTGCCGTTTCTTTTTTTCCAAGCTGTTCAACACTGCGTGACGGATTTCCGCATTGAAAGAGAGAGGGACATAGAGAGAGACAGAGACAGAGATAGACCAGCTCTTTGAACTGTGGCCCCTTTTGACGGCGCCTTTCAATTTACAAACCCGTTGTGTGCACATTTACATGAACATTCCCAATTCCAATTCCAATTCCATTTTCATTCCAAGCTGCTTTCCAGCGTCCATTATCGATGGCTGCTGCTGTCTTATCAGCTCGAGAGCTGCGGCACGAGGTTGTCTCTCTGACACGTCCTGATAAGCCAGCCACATAGTTAGTTATTTCCACTTCCATTCATTCGACAAACTTATTTTTGGTCATGTTACGCAAATACTCGCACTTCAACAAGCAAACAAACTGAGAGACAAGTGAAATGATTGTAGTCGGCGCAACTGACTGCGTAATACTCGTTCAGGGTTCAAAAAACGGCGAAGATTATGACAAAATCGAAATGTTTTCCGCCTCAGTGGAAGGGACAATTGATAGGTGCACGAGTAGAGGAGGTCAGCAGTGATGCGAGAATAAGTTTTCGTTCTTCTGATTTGCCACACCCAAAATGGGTTTATGTGAATATATAAGTCCATAATGAGTAGTAAATGACTAACCAAATAAAGGGCCTTTAGCTATGCTCTTTAAACCTTGTATCCAAAGGTTTACGTCGTAAGTCCCTTTGGTATTGATTTGTTTGGCTGGAGTTGGTATTGTCCAACTCTTGATTATAAATTGAAAAACTCTGACTGCAAACCAATATACTCCTAACACTTCAAAATAATAAACAAATTTGTTGTTTTGTTTACCGATTGACGCTGTGTATGCATTAAAGGCAAACAATGATCGTCAGCTGGCAATCTTTTTAGTCATAACTGACTTCATTTTCTTTTTTCTTTCGGCTTGGCTGAAAGCAATCACGTAATTGCCTGGGTTACTCCCAGCCGTCAGCGTTTCGCTTTTTTGGCTTAAATAGTAATGTGACATTTTGGAGCACCTTGAAACTAAATATATAAAACGCATGAAGTTTACTTTTATTGTATGCGAATCGCAAAAAGTTTGATCAGTTAGCCAAACACTCGATATATATGTATATAGAGTTTTTTTTTATATTGTTGGAATTCAGTTTAAAAAGTATTCAAGAGGTCTTTAAGCCTTGTCGCGTTGATGATCTTGAGAGTGTTTGAGCGGGCTTGGGTCATGAGCGCTGCTGATCAGCTGTTAATAATAGATAATTGAATTTTATTTATTTTTTATTTATCATTATACTCTGTTAATTTATTTATTTTTAATGCATTTTTATAGGAGTTGTTTGTTTTTTGTTTTTACAAATTTTAAGACTTTTTAATAGACTCCTAGTAGGGTCAAGAGAACTGATAACCTCATATTGAATTCTGAAAATTTTTGTTTTACTTTAAAGTTTTTCCCAAGTAAACACAAGGAAATTCCAGTAACAGATTCTACAAATGCGCTCGTATATTTTTAATTGATGATCATTAGAGGTGGCTATAAATGATATTAACTTCATGATGATCATGTGGGGTTTTCTAATCTGAATTTCTCTCCTGATTTACTTATCAATTTATTTGCTAATCAGAAGCTAGACTATAGATGTAAATGTTGTTTCTATTTTAATTAATTTAAATTAAATTCAATCTGATCAGCGAACGCTTTGAATTTTTAATGTTACAAATTTATAACAGTTTTATCTAATTTAATTTTTAAAGTATACAAATATTTAATGACTCTCAATATGTTTTTTCCCATAGACAAATAGATTTTACCTTTTAAATATATTTAAAAACCTGATCCCAAAATGCTTGTGCTTAGTCCAACTTTGTTCTTTAGTGCATATACTAATTAGTCAGAGTTGGATCATCAATCAAAGTGATCGCAGATGCATGGCTACTATATATGCTGTATTAAGTTGGGTTGTTATAGAACGGACACGTAAAGTTCTCATTTATTTCATAACTTACTCGGGTTTCTGTTCTAAAATAACAAAAACAATTGCAATTGTTTAATTTCTTTAGTGTTCTGGTTTTTGGGAGCACAGAATGCTTGCATACCATTGCGCTACGTTCCACTTCTCTAAAAAGCTGTTAAGCTATTTCCATTATACGTAAGGTATTTAATTGTGCTGTGAAAACTGATTCCTGAACAGCTTTTGTTGCACTTTCGCGCCCATTTAAACATGAAGTACACGTGAACTGATTGATCGTTTAGTGCTATGAATAGTTTATAATGATTGTGATCGAGTTATCTAGTTGTATTATGTATTCCCATGCACATTTAGTTCTCAAAAATATCTTAGTTATACTTTGTACTCTTTGCAGTCAAATATTTGCTGATAATATGACGCAGGTGATAAGTGAGCCATAAGTCTAAATGTCAACAACTTCTGTGAGGCTAATCACTTCAATCTCTTTATTTAGTATGTTTACAGCTTCTGCTAAGCTAATCACTTAAATCTCTCAATCTCTTTGCTACTATCATACCAGTTTCTTTTCACTCACACGTAACGAACGATTAACGATCAGCTTTAACGATCATTTGTTTGCTTAGGGCTCACATACGAACTGACGTGCAAACATTATTACCTAGGTGAAGATCATTTAGTAGTCCATTGATGATCATCAGCAGCTTCGTCAATGATTAATTTCCCTTGAATGCGGTTTCTAGGTTAATTATGCGAATACATTGACAGATCGAACTTTTTATATTCACATTTCATGTACGCTGATTACTCACGATCCATTTTTCCGCTCAGTTCGGACAGCCACATAATTAACTGGAACACCTTAGCTTACCTTTGCGTTGTTTACCTATCGCCAGCCTTGTCATGTAGATATATGTATATATTTTATATGCCCTACCCATAGCGTTTTGTGTGTATATATATATTCATTCATGATCATTTTATTTGCGTTCACATTTTGGGGGCAATTCCCAATGCATTAACTGCGTGCATTCGCCGCAAAGTGGCAAAGTCGCGACTCATTCATTCACACGCTTATTCAAATTGCAACAAAATAATTAACACTTAAGTCTAATTGTTATTAACTTTATAGACTCATGTGTACACACACATGCTGTATGCTTACATATATATAGAGAGAGACAAAAGGCAAACAGTGAGGTCTGCAAATATTGGCACAACTGTTGGGCTTGGATTTGGTTTTTGACTTCAGGTTTGATTTTCGTTTAGCTGCCAGGCATTTTTGCTTTGTGTCTTGTGTTTAATATGTACGTGAGGCAAGCTTGGAAAGTTTAACAACATGTGCAACAAATCGCTTCGGTAATATTAATAATAGAAAACTAAATACAATTTGGCGTCTGTCGCCAGCTGTTGGTTGTTTTTTTTTTTACCGTCCACTGACTCGTCAAAATTCCAAGCGCGAATTTCATGGCGTGGTTATGCAAAAGACAACAAAAAACAGTAATAACAACAACAACAACAACAACAAGAAAAACAACGAAAACAAAGCCAAGTCGTGTCTTTTAACTAACAAAACAAATCACGTCAAAAATCGTCAGCTCCGTCATCGCCCGGCCAGTGAAATCTCCAGGCCAAAAGAAATCCAGCTAAAAGCAATAGCTGAAAAAAAAAAAAACAAAAAAAAAAGAAAAATAAAATAAAAAGCAAGAAAATTGCTCAAACAACATGAAAATCAAACATTATCCGGGCAAAGCTGTCGATGCGAGTCTCTCGCTGGACAACGACAGTGCAATGGGCGCCCTGTACGAGGCGAACTGGTTGCAGGCGCATCACCAGCATCATCGAGCACCCACGCAGCCGGCGCTCAGTCGACAGCCGAGCAATGCCGGTTCGAGCAGTTTCCTGCTCGATGGCATCTCGGCTCTGAGCAAGTATCAGATGACGCTGGAGAACATAAGGCAGCTGGAGCAGCAGGCGCAGGACAAGCGCATTGTGAGTGCCATCAAGGAGCTGAATGGCTACAGGCCGTCGGCGCTGCAGCATCACCAGCAGCAGCAGCTGCACAATGGCTGGGTGGCTGAGGAGGAGGAGGAGGAGCAGCTCGAGGATGGTAAACCAAAAGCTGACAATGCTCCTGCACCTGCTCCAGCCGGGGCCAGCGTCAATCACTATGTACTTGATCCCACGGAGCGTCAGCGCCTGCCACGCCCACGACAGCAGGTGTCCGTGAAGCCGCCTTCGCTGCGGCGCAGCCAAACGATGCTGCAGCATACGCCGCCCAGCTACGTGACGCTGCGTGCGCCCAAATCGAAACCCGCCCAACACAACAGCAGCAACAGCTCCTCCGCCTACTCCACATTCTCCTCCGCTGCCGAGGATCGGCAGCCGGAGCGTGTCATCTGCCAGCAGCCGTTGCGCCTGCTGCAGCCACCCACAGAGCCGCCCCCAGCTCCACCATCTGCCAGTGGCAAAGCCCGCGCCTTCAAGCCGCTCAGCAGATCCCAGACAAGCGTCCAGCGCTATGCCACCATCCGCATGCCCAACCACTCCGCCTCCTTCTGTCGAGCAGCGACGCGCGCAGCGGAAACGCCAGACATAAGGCGCCACAGCTTGGAGCAGGCGTTTCAGGACCTGCAGCTGAAGGAGCAGGCGGCAGATGCTGCAGAGCCCGTTGTGATCAGGCAGCCCGAGAAACAATCGTCACGCCACATCTCGCCTGGAGCCAGCAGCAACGACAGCTCAAAGGATCTCAATGGCGAGGGATTCTGCATACCGCGGCCACGTCTCATTGTGCCCGTGCACACATATGCGCGACGACGTCGCACCGGGAATCTCAAGGAGCAGTCAGCGAATGCTCAGGATGAGGATGTAGCCAGTGGTAAGGAGGTGGTGAAATGAAAGGAGATGATGAGATCAGATCAGATCAGATCAGATAAGATGAGATGAGATGATGAATGTATAAATCGAATGCTTACCTAAAGTAAAGGTTGACTGATTGGGTCTTTGAGTTCTCATATTGTTCAGATCTATATCGAAAGAATCTACAATGATTGAAATCAAATATAAACTAATATATATTCTTTATATAATGAATATAATAATATTTATAAGGAGTTCATCCAAAATTTAAATTATTATAATATAAAGATTAAATAGAAAACATTTTTATAGAATTTCCTCAAGTGAGCTCTACCTATCTGGCTCTATTTATCTCTAATTTAAATCAAATATGAGTACGCTATATTTTGAATCAATTAACTCCGAAAACCCTTAATTAAAAGAGTAAAGTTGAAAAACTATAAATAAATTCTATGAATTTCATAACGCGGTCGCCGCTTGGCTTTTGAGTTCTTCAGAAGTTCAAAGTGTAACACGAAGCTTCATTGAGAGTTATTGAAAAACCACATCGAGGTTTGCCCTTAATTTCGATGACTAAGACATTTGCTTTCCCATACTGTGTTTACTCCATGTGAGAATTCCCCCCATTACGGTTCTTGTTTAATCAATCGCACACTCTTTCACGCTCGTTTCAGATGGACGCGTGGAGGTGTCACGCGAGGGCAAATACCTGTCGACGCTGTCCGGCGCCAAGGTGCTGGGCGAGTTGGCCATTTTGTACAATTGCCAGAGGACGGCGACGATTACGGCGATCACCGAATGCAATCTGTGGGCGATCGAGCGTCAATGCTTCCAGACGATCATGATGCGAACGGGCCTCATCCGTCAGGCGGAGTACACGGATTTCCTCAAGAGGTATGTAGACTGGATTAGTAGACTGGATATATCGCGATAAGGTTTTTGCTTTCATTATTTCCTCGAGCCACAACAAAATTGCTCACCTGGTTGCAAAAATGCAATTAATGTGCATTTGCACTTAATTATATCAATTCCGCCAAGTTGTTGTTGTGGTTTTAGTTGATGTTTCTTCTTTTTATACCTATCTCTGGCCATTACTAAAAAAAAAAAGAAGTAATATATATAAAACGCTTGGCTTAAGGATTTTTTTTTCGTGTTTGGTTATTTTTTGTGCAACTTTCTCTTCGTCAAATGGGCAAACAGCATCAGACGACTTTGATGTCGTCGTCATGGTCATGGGCGTCTCATATACGTCTATTACGATGACGTGCAACGCTCAAAATGGAAAGACGCCGCGACGGACCCACAGACAGCCAAAGACTTCGATCGTTCGGTTAACGAACGCGTCGAAATGTTTTCTTTTCTTTCCATCAGATGCACAAGTTGGCAACCAGTTTAAGGCCACGGCGCTGGCGCCGTGAGTGACCAACAAATTAATCGCATTTAATTGGCCGCATTCAGGGTAGCCAGGCGCCTCTAAAAACTTTTGATAGTCGCAGCCTCCAGAGCCCCCAGAGCCCCCATGCCCCACGTGCCACCTTTATAATATGATTATCGCTCAAAGAGTTTCGCCCCTTCGACATTTCAAGCATGAAATTGCGCAAAAAAAAGTGCATTACACCACATGAAAATGAAAGTGCAGTTAAGGGGACGTTTAAGACAGTCGACTGAGGTAGAGCTGAAGATGTGGATTAAGCTGATGAGTAACGTTACGAAAGTCACAGCTTGGGCGGAAGGTGTTTTGGGAACGGGGGTAATTAGAAGGGAATGATGACTACGGGAATGAGAGATCGAGGAATAATAGAGATATGATAGATGAATGAGGGAGATAATAGCAAAATATATAATAATAGTCTTTGTTTATCTATCTCTCTTCTATTTTTGGCTTCTTTAAATTGATTACACCTCAGTTGAACTAATGTAAAATAGTTTTTACTGTACAGAAGCATAACATATAAGAACTGAGCTTAAAGTCAAAGAAAATTTGTTTTAGCCTTTGAAAATGATAAGGCTGAAGATGAGGACTAAGCTGATCAGTATCGTTACGAAAGTCACAACTTGGCAGTTGGGCAGAAGGTGTTTTGGGAACTGGGGTAATTAGAAGGAAATGATGACTAGGGAAATGATAGATGACTGAGGAAAATTATAGAACAATATATTATATAATACAATATAATAATAGTCTTTGTTTATCTATCTATCTTTTGTTTGGCTTATTTTAATTAATTATGTCTCTATTGAACTAATGTAAAATTATTTTTACTGCTTTTTGTCACCACTACAGATGGCATAAAATATAAAGACAGAGCTTAAAGGGTTCTTTCTAGTCAAAGAAAATTTAGTTTAACCTTTGTAAAGTCTAATGCGCTTTCAAATTTACAAACAAAATAGGCTTTTCAATCGAATTTCCTTAAAATATTACCGGATGGATTGATGCCTTGATTACTATTTACAAATAGTTCGTGAAAGTCCAAGAGCCTTACAATCTAGTTAAACTGAAAAAACTGTCAAAATAAATTTAAAAATTGTTTAGCCTTTGCCTAGATTTATCGGTATTCCTTCACCGTTTTTTCCCTTGTTCGAAATAAGTTTTTGTTCTTCAACATTCTTCCATTAAGAACGAATCAATTCAACTTTTTCTTTAATTCTTGCCATAGTGTGCCCATTTTCAAGGACTTGGCGGAAGATACACTGATCAAAATCTCCGATGTGCTTGAGGAGACGCACTATCAACGGGGAGATTATATTGTTCGACAAGGCGCGCGGGGCGACACCTTCTTTATCATCTCAAAGGGCAAGGTGCGCGTGACAATCAAGCAGCAGGACACCCAGGAGGAGAAATTCATACGCATGTTAGGAAAAGGTGATTTCTTTGGCGAGAAGGCGCTGCAGGGGTAAGTAGAGCTATTGATCGATATTAACTGCAAACTAACCTAACTTTTGTTTTGCTTGTTTTCAGCGATGATCTGCGCACGGCTAACATCATTTGTGAGTCTCCTGAGGGTGTCAGCTGCTTGGTCATAGATCGCGAGACATTCAATCAGCTCATATCAAGTCTGGATGAGATCAAGCATCGCTATGACGATGAGGGTGCCATGGAACGCAGAAAGTAAGTCTGGAAGGGCCTATAAATCATGATCTATTATTAATCTTCATTTAAATTCCCTTAGGATCAACGAGGAGTTCCGCGACATTAATCTGACAGATCTGCGCGTGATTGCCACCTTGGGTGTGGGCGGCTTTGGACGCGTGGAACTGGTGCAAACGAACGGCGACAATTCGCGCTCGTTTGCCCTGAAGCAGATGAAGAAGTCGCAGATCGTGGAGACGCGCCAGCAGCAGCATATCATGTCCGAGAAGGAAATAATGGGCGAGGCCAATTGCCAGTTCATTGTGAAGCTGTTCAAGACCTTCAAGGACAAGAAGTATCTGTACATGCTGATGGAGAGCTGCCTGGGCGGTGAACTCTGGACGATACTGCGTGATAAGGGCAACTTCGATGATGCCACCACTAGATTCTATACCGCTTGCGTTGTGGAGGCATTTGACTATTTGCATTCGCGCAACATCATCTACAGGGATCTGAAGCCGGAGAACCTGTTGCTGGACGAGAAGGGATACGTTAAGCTGGTCGACTTTGGCTTCGCCAAGAAGCTGCAGACGGGCCGCAAAACGTGGACTTTCTGTGGTACGCCCGAATATGTAGCGCCCGAAGTGATACTGAATCGAGGCCATGACATAAGCGCCGATTATTGGTCACTTGGCGTGCTCATGTTTGAGCTGCTCACAGGTGAGTGGAGACAGCTGCTAATCCGTATGCCTCTCTTACTCACATTTTATATTCTCTATAGGAACTCCACCTTTTACGGGCTCCGATCCTATGCGTACATACAACATTATACTTAAGGGCATCGATGCCATCGAATTTCCGCGTAACATCACACGCAACGCCAGCAATTTGATCAAGAAACTGTGTCGCGATAATCCCGCCGAGCGTTTGGGCTATCAACGCGGCGGCATTAGCGAAATACAGAAACACAAGTGAGTAGAACTCGAGGAAATAAATGAATTAATTATATTTAAATGAATTTATATCTAATGAATATTCTTTTTTTTTAGATGGTTCGATGGCTTCTATTGGTGGGGCCTGCAGAATCGCTCTCTGGAGCCACCAATAAAGCCCAGCGTGAAGAGCGTTGTGGACACAGCCAATTTCGATGACTATCCACCCGATCCGGAGGGACCGCCACCAGATGATGTCAGCGGCTGGGACAAGGATTTCTAGTGTAGAAAACGTACGGAATGTTTTTTTTTTTTTGGACGCTGCTCTCTAGCGCACCATGTCGCGCCTCTGCTGCAACTTGAGAGAGGGATATTGATAATCGATCGGTTGGATCTTAACTAGAGCGCCATTTGTGTGCCAAAGCAATAGTCAGGATCAGGTTTCCGCAATGAAAGCTGATCCCCCAAGTAGCAGTCGCAACGCCTAGGGTCCTCTTACCACTAATCGTCGTAAAAAAAATAAAATAAACATCTACACACTCCCATCCACAAGCAGCTGAAGCATGCAGCTCATTGTCTCAGAGATCTGATTGTCATGATAACATTGTGCAACACTATGAATTTATTAACGAGTTTATAAACTATTATTATGTAAAGATTGAGAAATCTATGTCTTCTAGTTCATTGGATATCGATAGAAATTGTAAGTAGGTTCCTGTGTCCTGGCATTGCTCTGTTTCAGCCATGTGCATTGTGTAAATTGTTTTCCCCTATCTTATCTATAAACAAATTACAAGAATAATTGTTAAATGTACCAAGTGCAAACACACACACACAAACACACATATACACACACACATGCGCACAAATACACACTCACACATACAAATCGGATTGCCTTATAGTCTGTAAGCTGATTCTTATGCAATTATATGATCAAGACTTTCATGCCCATAACATGTAACTCTTTCCTCTATTTGTCTAATTAACTATCCATCATTTTACTGTCTCTAAGCAATTGTTGATCTATACGCTAATAATTCTTCAATCATTAGCCTAAGACTTTGTCATTTTTTTATAATCAATGATATCTATATAAATATGTCAAATAGTATGATGTTGTGGATTTTAATGGTTATGATGGAGGTGCTTAAAAATGGGTTTAAGCTCCACATTTGTAGTTAGTCTAAGATTTGAAACCAATAATTCCAAATATTGATATGTTATCTATTTTTCGAATGTATTCAATGTTCATTGTGGATTTTATTTGTTATAATGGAGGCGATCAAAAGGGCTTAAGCTCCCTATGCTTAAGATTGGTATAAGATTTAAGGCTAATAATTCCAAATGTTGATATGTTATCTATCTTACGAATGGTATCAACAACTCACTCTACTATATAGTTGATGTAATTGAACTATGTTTTAGATAGTTTGGCATATATATGACATACATTAGATAAAAGAGGTAGTTCAAGCTCTCATTAAATAGGGATATCTCTATAATTTACTTATTAATTTGAGATTTCTTGTTTCTAGGCAAGCTAGTTTATGATGAAACATGTTCAATTGAAAAAGATAAGAGCTGTATACTTATAGCTGTATGAACTATCAGCTAAAAGTTAAGCTATATTTAATATTTTATTAATATGTCAAATCAAAAAGTTGATCAAAAAATCGTTACCAAGTTTTATACGTTTCGGTTGTCATGTTCTATATACAACCATATCTACACCTTTAGGGCTCTGCAAAAGCATTTCGAACCACTAGAAGAGTATTTAATCTTCCATATCTTTAATATATATTTGCTTTTCTTGCTCAATTACACTCACTCGATATGCCATTAGCAAGCTCATTGTGTGGCTTACGGAAGCCTCTCTGGCTTCCTGGATCTGAGCACTCGAGATGTTTAGGAAACTGGCCGAAAACTCACGTTTTGACTCAATGAGAATAGAATGCAATTCTAGTGCATGCGAAAGAAAAAAAAAGTGAAATAAAATAAATAAAATTGAAGCGAAAAGCAAAAAGTCAAAATAGAATTCAAAACAGAAACTCGGCTACGTGCGCAACGAGACTTTAGGCAAAAATTCAAAAGTAGAGAAAGCTGAGAAAATTAAGTCAAGAGCTCGGGCACTGTACGGAGAACATTCTGTGGAGGTAGTTCGATTCGTACGGTTCTAGACGAACGGAGCAATAGAAACCCAAACACAGTAAACTAAAAATCCATAAATAAAAACTAAACAAATTAAGTGATTAAGCTGATCGGAAACTGTGTTAGATATAAATATATAGATATATATATTTGCATATATTTTTTAATGAACTGAGCCGAAGATCTTATAGACATGATATTGATTAGCTGGAGCGTGCTGCTGTTCCTGCTGCTGCTGAACATCGCCGTTTGCTTCAGCCTACACCTGGAGAACCAGACGCGGGAGCATGTGAAGCCGCTGATCGGTGAGTTATATATAGAATGACAAAACTGAACAGTAGGGGGCTAATGCCGCTGAGATTCCCGCCCACAGCTTGCAAGCAGCCGAAGGCGCCGGGCCTGTGCCGGGGCAGGCAGCTGCGCTACGCCTACAATAAGGAGACGGGCAACTGCGAGAGCTTCTACTACACGGGCTGCGCCTCGACGGAGAACAACTTCCTGACCTACGAGGAGTGCCGGCGGGACTGCATGCAGCGCGGGCGCTACTAGGGAGTAGATCTAAGTTATTTATTATCTCTTTGTTTTTATTGACATAAAAAATCGATTGGAATTCCAACTAAGACCTCTTGGCCTTCTTGGACTTGCGCGGCTTCCTCCGCGCCTCCTCTTGCGTCAAGGCGCGCCAGCTGGCGACGAGCAGCAGCAGCACGACCAGGATCATGGCCAGGCTGTCCAGCGAGTGGTAGACGAACCAGTTGAGCTCGATGCCCGGGGACTGCAGCAACTCCACGGCGAACATGCCGTGCTGCATCACGTGCTCCACGCTCCAAACGGCCGTCTCCAGCGGCGTGCGCTCCCGCTGATTGAAGACCTGCGAGAGCTGGACGGCGCGCGAGGCATAGCTGTCGAGGATTAGAGTTTAGTTACAGTTCCAGGGAGTTAATCTTGCAGTAAGCTCACCTGGGCTTGCTCAGCTCAAGCAGCGACTCCTGCAGCATCTCCACATTGATGTCCTGGTAGTCCAGCTTGAGGCCTATGCCCCGATCCTGAGCAGCGTAGGCATTCAGGAACTGATCCCCGTAGATGGGCGTCATGAGCAGTGGCTTGCCGCAGTGCAGCGCCTCGGTGAGCCCGAGAAGACCTGCGTGGGCCCAGAACAAGCGCACCTTGGGTTGACCTGGGGGTAATAGGATAAATATTAGCTTTGGGTGAAGATTGAGGATTAGCGCCTCCACTCACAGAGCAGCGCCAGCTGTGGCGCCCATTTCACGAATAGAAACTTGTTCGCATCCAGCTGGGGCTTGGGCTGCTCCGAGGCTTCCCATTTCCAGATCACGTTCAGGGGCTGCTGCACCAGCACTTTGATGATCGCCTCCAGCTTGTCGGCATCGATGCTGGAGGCCCGCACCATGGAGCCCCAGCTGATGAAGATGACGCCCTGCTCGGACTGCTCCAGGAACTGGACAATGCGCGGGCTCAGCTGGTGCTCCTCCTTGCTAGTGATGTGCACGCCGCCCACCTCCAGGAACTGCTGGGTGCGCGGGCGACTGCCCATGTGCGAGTAGTGCTGGTTGCCCAGGATGAACGCCGTCTGAGCTCGAGCCACAGCCTCCACATTGATATCCACACCGAGGTGGCGCTTGATCAGTGCATCGTCCGCCCGGTTCGTGTGCAGCCGGTAGATGGTCTTCAGCAGCTTGGCCTGGGCGAAGTTCAGCAGGCGATCGCGCCACTGCAGGGGCCGGGCGAAGCCGACGAACTCGGACTGCACGTAGGAGGGCGTGTCGGGCAGGTCGATGCGGTCGTAGAAGTAGGGCATCAGTGCGCAGGTGCTGATCCCAATGATGGGCAGCTGCAGCAGCTGCGCAACGGCCAGCTGGCAGTCTGTGCTGAAGTACTCCGTGAGCAGCAGGTCGTAGGACTGCTCCTTATGCCTCTGCAGCACTGTGGCCACATGGCCGCTCCGGAAGAGACGCTCGCAGGAGATCTGCCCGTTGGTGTAGAGCTCATAGTACTCCGCCAGCAGCACGCGCAGCGAGCGCGTGGGCGTGTGCTCCGACAGTGGCACCACGTTGATTGTGGTGTTCGACTGATCCTCGTTCGCGTCGGAGAGCAGCAGCTGTTCGTAGTTGGGCAACTGCGCTGCCTGCGGATGCCGCACGTACGAGATGACCGTCAGCCGGTGGCCGCGCTGCGACAGCTCAGTCAGCAGGGGCAGCGCCACCTTGAAGTGGCTGAAGCCGAAGTGCGGGAATATGGCGAGCACATTGCCCGCACTCGCCCCACTTAGAATCAGCGCCACACAAAATCCAATTAACGTCGCACGCTCCATTGTCGTCTACGTTGCGACGCAGCGTTCGACTGAATGCGGCTTTGTTCGCGGGTTCCATGGTTACGTAACGCGTCGCTTGATAGGGGCGCTTCACGCGCTATTACTGTCGGCCATTGTTGTTGTGGTTTATTAATAAGTATTTGTTCGACACTTTGTGGCTCTGATTAAACTGCTGCTGCACTTGCACTTGTTGTCAATTGCACTCTTCTGACGTATACCAGCACTGGTTGGGAGCTATCGATCGGGCAGTGGAGAGTCATTGCATACTTTCGAGCGCTGTTTATTTTCAAATGCGCGATGCAGCCCTGGCGGCGTATTAGTGTGTGGAGTGGGTTGTTTGCTGTGGAGAGTGTGTATTTTATGTGTAGCATACTTTTGCGCGCGCTCGTAAATATTTTATGTGGCGGGTATGATATTTGACGCGAACTGTAGATGGCGCCAGCAAGGCAGTTAAAGTTTTGAAAATTTCAGCAAAATATATATAACAAGTTGAGATTTTTGTGTGAAAATAGGCATTTTAAACATATAAAATCAATTTATAAATCTATGTTAAGATATATGATATAATATATATTAAATATGAAAGGACCTATACAAAATAAAATATTTTTTATAATTATACCTTTTTTAAAGATTTTAGGCGATATGGAACCCATTTATGCAATTCAAATGCCTAAACAAAAAAAAAAAAATTATTATGTTAATAAAAACAAAGAAATAAAAAACAATAATAATAAAAATAATAAATCATAAGTAAAAACACATAAATTAAATTCCTTTATTTCAATATGCTAATTTATTCAATTAAAATGCCTTTGATACTCTTTATCTTTTCATATACAGACTTAAAAGAGCACAACTTGAACACCTACCAAATCGCACACTTCCATTTACTCATCCATAATTCACGTTCTCATAATCATTAATTCATCTAGCTCGCATCAGTTTTACTCTCACATCTGTATAACATTGATCACACATACACTTTTTTTTTACAAAAATTTTCTGTCAATATCATACAGTGGTTTTAAAGTTTCTTCTGAAATGAAACCTTAATAATAATGTTTGTAATTTTGTCATATATAAAAAAAAAAATATATATATATATATATATATATATATATATATATTAATACTAATAAATAAATAAGTAATATTTAGTTTAATATGATTTGAATTATGTACAAAATTTTAATAAATTCTTGAAACAATTGAAAATTGTGTAGTCAAGCTTATCTTTAAGATAACTTTAGGGTTTCCTTGCTTTCTCTCCATTTTCACAAGATTGTAAGCTTCAATTCCAAGTGCTTCGCCTAAAAAACATATATTATTTTTTTAACAAATTCAAAATTTTCATTTCTGTTGGAAATTATAGAAGATATTCAAAAACAGCTGATAGTCTAGCAAAAGACATATATATTTATATGTAATTAATTATATCACATTTTATAAGTACCTAGAAGTGCCTTAAGATTCTCTTAGAAACAACAAAAAGTATCTTACAAAATTTGATTAAAGCAGATGTGTATAAGAATATGAATTCCCATTCGAATCATTCATGAGTTCGATTCATTTTCCTCGTAATTGGGCTCTCAACTTATTGTCGAGCACTTAACGCTGGCAAAGCCTTGAGATATTCGATGCACAATTGAATTGGAAAAGGCCCCGAAAACAATAGATAATGGACAGTAGGAAGCGTTAATTGAAACCGCAAGCGATGCGACGAGCAGGCGATGTTAATAATTGTAATTGGCAGACGAAATGCAATTCGACTGGCAGCTGCAGCTGCGGCAGCTGCCCCTAAATGCGGCGACAAGTGGCGAACGGGGCTGGCCACAAGATTAGGAGCTGTTAGAGCAACTGCGCAGGCGGAGGGAAATCCATTTGGCTGCCTCGAGACATGGACATAGAGCGACGGCTCTACAGGGTGGCTACGACTCTGTGTGTGTGTGTGTGTGTGTGTGTGTGAGTGTGTATGAGTGGTTGTGATTGTGGGCGTTGTCAACGACCCACTTCCCAGGGCAGCACAACAAGTGCACCGATTGGGCCACATTACTCGATAAGAGCCCGAAAAAAGAAAAACGCCAACCGTTAACAACTCTCATAAGTGTTTTTTAACGATAACGAAACAAGCAGAAGAAGACGCGAGCAGCGCAAGAAAAGTGTATTTGAACAAACAGAGCAATTAAAAGTGAGCTCAGCGCCAGAGTGCTCCAGAGGCGATAAGTGGATGCCCATGGGAAGCATTATACTGCCACCAGCTAGCCAGCGCGCGGTAGTTTCAATGACGCCCCCTATAAACACACTTACAGATTGGCCCCGATATTATCTCCAAACACTAACCACATTCTGCATATGTTCATATATCGGAAAATGAGAAACATATTCGAAATTCAATTGAGTTTCGGTTTGGGAACACACCCAAAATCTGAATTCTCAATCATCTTTTTTTAGAATTGAATAAGTTTTAGTCTAGCAATGGTAAATATTTACATTTTTATTGTCAGATATTTCAATTATAGAGAAGATTCTTAGAATATATTGCTTTTAAAGTCTAATTTAAGATAGTTATGTTAACTTACTGTTAGTTAACATAGCTCGTTCAGCCCACTGTTAAATAACATTACTATAATGTTGACTAACAAACATCAAAATGTTCGTTAAACTGTCGAAGGACGAAAGACGATGAAAATGTCAGTTTAGAAGTGAGTTAAGATAATGTTGTTGCTGTACTGTTAGTTAACATAATGCCAATGTTAACAAATCAACAGTCTAAATATCATTGCATATGCTGGCAAGAGGGGCTGTTTTTGGGGTCCAAATTGAAACGTCATCTGTCAAAAGTACCAGGCGAAGAGAATTGTGTAGCAGAGTGTACAAATTTAATTAGCAGTGAGTTAACATAGTAATGTTTATGTACTGTAATCTACTGTTAAGTAACATATTTCACACAACTTATCATTTCTGTTCTCCTGGTACTTTCCATTCAGGTTTTGATCCCAGCTTAAAAGTAGAACGTCTACTAATAACCTCCGTATTACTCCGTTACTTCCTAAAATAAATATACTGGGAAACTAAACCCGATTTGGCCAAACACAGATAATTGATTAGAATTCAAAGAAATCTATCTAAGATGGATTTATAAGAAAATGTCGACTGAAAAATAAAATTTTAAATATTTGAGTCCATTTCCATGAAAAACTTTTAAGTTTCAAGGCTTTAACTTTGAGATCGTTGCATGCAGGCAGACTTTATAGGGTTTGCCAGGCCTCGTTCTGCTTATTACGTACATATTAACGAAAACATTATGCTTCATTATCAATTTGTTCAGAGTGTAAATGAAATAAATCAAAGTTGATTAGATAAATAATACTAATATAATATAATAGTTAAAATACTCTCTTCTCTTAAAGCCTTCTCGCACAGTTTACCCGATTTTATAAATTTACAAAAGCTGCGACAATAAAATTTAGGAACCGTCTCGACGTGCTTTTGGAAATACATTTCCCATCGGCCTTCGACTGGCGTCAGTTTTTATGAGCGGAGTTCCAATCTCAGCAATCGTGTAATCTATATATGCCCGAAATTAATATTTCCGCGTGATTTCATTATTATTGACAGATTTCCCAACTCGCAGACGACGACGAGGCAATGGCCCCCACTCCACGCTGTCTCGATGATGTCATGAGCAGAGACAGAGAGAGAGAGAGGGAGACAAAGAGAGAGACAGAGAGAGATTTTAATGGACGTCCATTTGATGGGCAGAGAAAATTTAGTTGTCGTTCCATGGGCTCACGGACAGCCTTTGTGCCGTTAATGGGCCTCGCTGCAGGACTTAATTAGAGCGCTGTTTGTGCAGATTTGGACATTTGCTGTTATGATCCAATTTGGCTCGTTTAAGGACACATACGCTGGCCATTTGTTTGCTCATTTGTCTGGCTGTTTGCTCGATTGTCGCCTGGCAGCTCCAAACGCCCAGACACATCGATGCCCAGGATTAGCAGCAGGCCATAAAGCCAACATGTGTGCACAGCAGGCGGAGCCCGGTTGTCCAGCTGCCCAGCTGGTCAGAGGCAGAAGGTGGCCCAACTCTGGGATGAGGACAAACAGAACTGAGATTAGGTGCCAGCCAGATTCGCATGGAACTCGCCTCTGACAACGACGGGTAGCTGGGCGGTTGCTGAGTGGCGAGTGTCAATAGATTGCGCCAAGTGCATGACTCGACTCGAGTGCATTGGCTGCAGCTCGCCATGCGCTTGGAGCTGCGATTTCCTGCCAACACACTCCAGATGGGGGCTAAACACACGCTACTTGAATTGACTTCAACTGCCGTCTGGGCAGGTGCAATTGCCAGGTAATGACAATGTCTTCTTCTTCAACGGTTGCTGACGTATTCCAAGTGCATGTGAATAATAATAGATCCGTAGCACTTCATGCAGGCCGATAGCTTATCAAGCCACTCACTCGTCCCACTCACAGGGAACATGAAGCATGTAACGTGGACATCCAGAGCTTAGCTCCAACTTGAATATCAAATGCTGTCTGCAGATTGCAACTGATAGCCCCATTGGCATGGACAGCGAGCTATCAAAATAGTTGCCAACTTAAGATAGTCTGTTACTAATGCTAGGTCTATACTGATGGGGTGAACCGAACAGAGTTCTTGAAGTGGGTTTGCTATACTATCCGAATGCAGCTGTGCATTGCCGAACAAGTCTAAAATGCATATTCTTAATATAGTATATAAATATAGAAATAAATTGGAAAAAGTAAAAGTTCACATTACTTTAATTTCATGCCTATTAAACCCTGTTCAGAATTGTCAACTGTGTATACTGATATTGTGCTTATTTATACTGATATTGACTACTTATTTATAATAGCTACTAGCATATCATCTTATCTTGTTATATTTCAAAGAGCGGAACAATTGGATTTGTATTCAACAGATAAGCAAAACAACATTTAAAGTTTCAAGAGTGCTAGAATCGAAAGCGAGATTATAATATGTAAGTGAATAGATTTACGGCATGTCCTCGATAGACATTTGATGGTGAAGGTGAAATGAAAGTATTTAAGCTTATGAAAATATGACAAAGAAATGTGGAATTGAATAAATAAATAAATATTATAAAAATAAATTTAATTATTTTATAATGGGTGAGATTTCGGAGACTTCTTCTTTAACAAAAACCCCCGAAATATAGCAAAATTTGAAGCTCTTCAGCACCAGCCCAAAGACATAATTTGGCTGTTAAGCTTCCAGTGAGCAGCAGGTGCCGCAGCGAGCTCCCTGGACTAGTGCACCTCCAACGGCAGGTCACCAGGCTGCACCTTTGACTGGGCGCTTAAATGGCAGGAAGTTGATTCGTGCGCCTGCAGTTCAACGGAATCCCGACAATGGGTCAAGAGTTTGCGCTGTTTTGTTTGCTCATGAGTTGATTCCGCTTTAGAGGCGCGTGCGGCATCAGAGGACTGAGAACTGAGGACTGAGGGCCGAAGGCTGCAATGTAAACAGGAAACTGGGCAAAGGAGTCGCGAGCCAAGAACAGAAGAGACAAAACTTGAGGCTTGTTTTACACGTGAATTGCGATGACAAAAAGACGCCGGCCGAGGCCAATAAACGGGAATGGGAATGGGAATGGGAATGGGCAAGGGAATGAGTAGAGTAGCAGGAGCAGGGCCAGGCGCAAAGTGAAGGTGAAGCGCATACAAAAAATTGGCATAAACTGAAATGGACAGCAGGGCCAAGAAGTCTTCCTCTTCAGGGTTCTCGCACTTCCATTTGTTGATTTTGTTTGCCGTTTGCAGTTGTTGCTGGATTGTCCTTCCTACACGCGACGCTCTTTATGGCCGCTGCAGATTCGTGGAAGACGTTCAATTGATACGAAATTGCTGCAATATAAATGCATTGCTGCCGATCGAGCTTCACAGAGAGAGAGAGAGAGGGAGAGGGAGAGGGATAGCAGGGGCAGGTATTCGAGACGAGGCATAAATGTGGCAATAAAACGATTCTCTCGCTGATCTTCAGTTGCATTGTTGGCTGATCCAGGCAAAATGGCAGCCAGGGACACGCGTGTTCGCCCCGGCAACAACTCTCTCCCGCGAGCAGCAGCAGCAGCAAACACAATTTGTTTACAGCATTGTTACTGAGACAAAGTCACTGATTTTCAAGCAAAAAGGCAGTCAAGCTCAGTTCTCTCTCTCTCTCACTCTCTGGTGCATCGCTCATCGCTCACAATGATGTTGCAATTATTGAACCTTCTGTATTTTCAAATTTCCATCATTAATAACACAGGCGGAGACCAAGGTGAAGGCGAGCTGGAACGCTGGAACGCTGGACGCTGTGACCATTAGCGAGTTTCGGCGGAATACGCGTGAATTCGTTTTGTCTAACAATGCGACGACTCACTGAGCGCATCAATTGAAGGAAAAATGGAATTTTCGGAATGCCAAAACGCTGCAGGTAAAGCCAGAGCTCTCCAGCTCTCAGTTCACTCTGTCTCTGCCTCTGGCATCAACTGTAGCCCATTAACGGTCGCAGCAAGGAACCGGCAAGCGCATAAAGATCAGCTATAATTATTCATCTTGGGTGGGGGGCATCTCCGTCCAAGGCAATGCCGCTGGCTCGTTACCCTTGGGACCGCTCACTGTGTTTGTCAACGCAGATGCTAATCACAACATTAGACCCGTGCAGATTCCACTTCAAGTTCCTGGCCGAGTCGAGCCGAGAGCTGTGCGTTTCGCATTCGCTTCGCTCGCCTGGCAAAAACCCAGCAATTCTGGCTGCTTGGGCTAACCTCGTGCCCCCTCCGGCGTATTCGTAACTCAAGGATACGCGTAATTGCAATTGGATATACGAGTCCACTCGCTCTCGCCGAGGGCCGTTGCCAATGAAGCCGTCCAGCCTGTTTGCCAAATAGATCATTATTTCCATCGGCATTTAGCAGCGGGCGCAGATCTACGTTGTTGGCCCACGGCGTGCCCGAAGGTGACAAACATCAAATGTTGGGTTAACCAAGCAAGGTACTTCGATTAGTTGCCCATTAAAGCAAATTGAGATATTTACATACAAATCATGGAGTGACTAAATTGGAGAAATTGATTTAGATGTTTTATATGTATATCTATCTTGTATGCAAAGAATAGTCAGCTATAAATGGATGGAGTTAGAAACTCAACTTCGAAATATACATAATATCTAGATTCTATTTATATTCACAGTTTGTATGACATACACACTATCTAGTTGTAGGTACTCTAGTGATACATTTGATGTAGGTTAACATATTATACACAATAATTTAAGTCTATTTTTATGACAGATACCTACAACATCAATTGCAAATCAACTCAAATTTAATTTTAAAAACGTTTTTTAACTCTTTAAATAAAATTTTTGTAAAAAGAAAAAAATACTATAAAAATTATTATGGCAGGAGAAAAGAAATTAGTTAATTTCTATACAAAATTAATTTAAAGTACAATAAATAAAAATAATATAATATAATATAATATAAAAATAAATTAAAATAAAGTACAATAAATACATAAGTAAATAAAAATTAATAAAAAACAAAATTAAATAATTAAAAAAAATAATAAATTACTACAAAAAATTAAAACAGAAAAATAGAAAAAAAAAATAAATAAATAAACAGCAATTAAACAAATAAATAATACTAATAATACTTAAAAGTTCTCGTTTCACATAATAAAATATATGCTTTAAAAATTCAAAATTAAAAAAAAAAGTAAGAAAACTTTTGCAACTTGATAATGACATTCATATGCGTGTATTTGTCAAACCACAAATCTCTAGTATTCTACGTTTGCAAATTGTGGGCGAAAAAGGCGTGGTATCCAAAATCTAAAGATGACATAATCTCCGCATTCATTTCACACAACTACACAGAAAATTTGATATCTTTAGCTTAAGCGATATACAAACCACGCTTAAAAAACGAATTCAAATAATCGATAAAAATATATGGGATGAGTTATCGATCAAATTTTATAAGCTCATTTAGCGTATAATACACACGAGTATTATATCATATCAATTTTCAACTCAAATCTACCAAATTATTGAAGTGTTTTATTGTGATATGAAAAGATTTTAAATTGTCTACAATCTAAAAGTGTAGCAGATCTGCGAGTCGATCAAATATATATATAGTGTAAACTTGGATTTAGACGTATGCAATTAGGAGGCGCTGTTTATTGTAACCAAACGGTTTCATTTGGTTTGTCTTTTGGATGCATTTTACACACGTCCAGGCACTCCTCCAGCGTCTCGAAGCGGTTCGGGGGATCTGACTCATTTGCATCGCGGCATCCACCCCACATGAAGGAGCGGCACAGGTTTTCAACCACCTCGTAGTTGTACATGAGTTTGCGTTTGCGGCACAAGTCACCCGGAATCGGTCTCTTGAAGCAGCGCACTTAACGAGTAGGCATGATTATTAGGTACTACTCATCTATACTTATTACACTCACGCTCATTTTGCCCATCGGTGCCCATTATGAAGACAGATAACAGACCTAGTGCCAGCAGAACTAGCGTCAGCAGACGCAGCAGGTTATTATTGCCTTCCTTCATTCTGTTGGGAGCGATCGCTTTTACCGTGTATCAACTAAAATCTGAATTAAGACGAAGCTTTTCGTATTACCTTGAATTTCCCGGAATGCCTGAAACTCGACAGTATCAGATGTGAATAATTAAAGCGCGACTGAAGCTAACTGAAAACTTTCGCAACGGTCTCTAAATGATAGTTTACTTCAGCTTGAAGTGGGAGAGTTCTGAGTTGAACTTACCTTATAACGTACAGCGGTGGTCATGAAAATAGAAAAATGTGCAATAAACAGAATATTTTGAATGAAATTGACAATATGTTTGGCAAATAAAAATTCATAAAATTTTGTCTTTCATGAAAATATTACTAGATCAGATCAGTAACTAAGTACGAGTTACAGCTATTACTGTCATTATTATTAAAGAATTATCAGGATTTAATGAGTTAATCGATTTGTGATATGGAGTAAAATGGTATCCTATCTGGTTTTATTTTTATTTTTGCTTTGTCTTCATTTATTATATATATAATTAAATATGTGACATGAAGTCATTTTAGTGTAGACTAACAGAGGGTGGTATATGTAGGTGATACATTTTAGTTAATATAGTAATTTGATTTAAGGCAAGGTCTAGAGCGTGTAATTCTTTCAGTCTATGTACCGATGCCAACTAATGAGGCCGTTTATAATCGTACCATACAAATAATATTGAAACATTTTATTTTCGTTGCATCATCCTAGAAGTAAAAACAATTTGTTTTCTATCCTCCAAACTTACTTGCTTTACTGATGTCAAGTGCTGTGTTGTGAGATGTCTTCAAGGACATTTATATATATATATAAGGCCTCCTTCTCTGTCTGACTTGGTTGAGTTTACTCGATTTCATAAAAGTTTCAATAGAATTGATAATGTATGTGATGTTTTTTATGCAGAATCTCAGAAGTGTTTACTATATTATCTGTTAATTTTTATTACCATAGATAAATTTTAACCAAGTAGCCAGTTAGTTGTTTGAAGTAGAACCTAAACTACGCTGCATTTTGAAAATTTGATTATTTAGCTAGATCATTTGTCTCATTAAAGTATTCCAAAACAAACCATATGCGTAACTCTAGCAGTCCTTTAGTTTCGTCACTTGCTTACTCTGAAACCCAAATCTTGTCAAAACGAAACCAAACAATCTCAAGATCTGAGCCGAGCATCCTTCAGTAGGAAATCGACGGGAAACCACTCGAGGATCGAAGCACTCTGTAACTACCGTTTGGCTGCTATCGATGCCAATGTTTCCCCGAAATGCGCATTAGCTCTAAGTATTTGTGTTTAGTAAGTAGTTAGTCGTAAAAATGCAACTGCACTTGAGAGGAAGATGGAAAAGGGACCACCCAAATGCAGAGTGAATCAAGACTTTGAGCAAACTTTTCCACCGGAATAAAGTTTTTTTGAGTTCTCTTTGGGAAAATCTTCATCGCGACAATTAGTCTCATGGCTTCGCATGTAAACAAAGCGCAAGAGTTTTCCAGAATCGTTATCGACAAAGGATTTGGGCATCGGGTTACGGCAACTCCTGCTGTTGTTGTTGCTGTTTGTCGTGGGAGGAGCTCGAGTTGAAGCATTGCGTAATTTATGACGGCGTGTTTACGCCGAGAGCGAGTGACCAAATAAACCAGCATAGCATGTAATTGGATCGTGGCCACGGCGAAACCCACTTGCACTCGACACTCGGAGTGCCTGGAATGCGACTGAAGTGGCTGGCGCGGCTGGCGTGGCGCTGAAGGATGCGCCAAAGGATCTGGTGGGTCGCACATGTTTGCAGTCATAAATCAGGGAATGTTATGGCTCGGAGAAAACGCATTTTCACACTTCTCGTCTGCGTAATTTGAATACTTTACAAGCGTTCGCTGGAAACCCAAGCGGAGTATTATTAATTACACACTTGGCTTGGATTTCTGGTGCTGATTAGTGCTGTAAGCGATATCATCGGGGCATCGGGCATCGGGCCATCGGGGCACATCTGTAGTGAGTGGCCTAGCCATGGGTGGGCGTATCATTAATAGCGCTTTAATTAGCCGGTTCAATGGATCAGCCGCGCAACGGGAGTTGAATCTTCTCGTTACCTCTCGGCGCTAATTGAAAAGCATTCAAAACAGTTGAACAAGGCGAGACTCGCGCTGGCCAAATCAATTAGGCCTCTGGTCAAAGGCGCACGCATCAATCAAAGCGAGGGGGGAGGGGGAGCTGGCTGTGGGTGTGGGGGTTGTTGCTGGTGGTGTGGGCTTGGGGTTGGCGCGCATTTTGATTGGCTTTTTGTGGCTGCCGCCATTGCCGCCGCCATATTGCTAAATCACAAACACAAATAAAACATATAAAAAAGGGAGAAAGAGAGGGGGAGAGAATTGTTAAAGAAATATGAAAATCAACAGCCGGCAAAATATGAAAGTCGCCGCGGTTTATGACAAGCGCGGCGGCTAAAATCAAAGTCAAGCAGATCATAAAAAAAGCTCTCGTTGTTGTTGCCCCCTCACAGCAACAACAACAACAACAACAACGACTCACCTGAGCTCTGTCTGCGTGTGTTTTTATTAGATTTTGCGACATTTTCGTCGTTGTTGTTGCTGTTGTTGTCGCTTATCGCAGACGACGCAATTTTATGGCCACACAAGCAGGCGGCGATAAGCGCACGTTGCATTAAGTAGCTGCTGCTGCCGCGGGCGGTGCCCAGGGAGGAGCCTGCTGCAGCGCTAATTTGACCAGTAATCGTCGCTGCTCAGCCGAGGATCCGGGGATCAATCTAATTATTTTGCCAAATAAATGCAACCCTTTGCTGCAGCCTTTCGCCACGGCCCAGCGACAAGTCACAACAGAGAGATAGACACACACACGCACACATACACGCATAGACACCTACATCTCACTAATCCTCTGGCTACACCTTTGCCATTTTCCAGGTAACTGCAAGGAGCAAGAGCGCGTCGCGCCCACCACAAGGCGCGCACACAATGAGAGCGCAGAGACGCTCACGATTTAGGGTTGGGTAAATGTATCTGTATCTGTATCTGTTGCTGAAGCTGTATCTGTATCTGCAGTCTACCTGGGCAACCCGTTTAATTACGCTGGTAAAGGGTACACCCCTTTTTGGCCTTTTGGCAATTTGGTGTTTTGGTTTCTGGTCGCTCGTTGCCCAACTGTGTCCTTGGTCCCTTTATGGCCATGGCCCATGCGAGTCGCGGGCGTGACGCGTTTATGGTGTGTTTAGATACTTTTCGCAAGCAATGCGAATGGAGACAATGGCAGATCTGCAACCGTCTAGCCTTGACTTCTGCCTCGGCCCATCCCCTTCGCAATAAAAGTGCATTTCGCGCATATTTACCTAATTATAAAATCCATTTCAGCCCAAGGCCTGCGACAGTTTTTCGACTTTTACTTTTCGCGACTTTTTGCCATTGCTGAAAAATCACATTTTCCACTTTTCCAGTTTTCAACTTTTCATTGGAAGCATTTTCGCGTTTGTTTTGATTGTTTGTTTACTTTTTCTTCACATTTGGCCAAATTGCTTTTGCGTTTGCCTTGAAAATCGAGGGGAATATTTCCTGTAGCTCGAAGTGGTTTAAGTCTTGGGATAGCTGAAGATTCTAATTGTTGTCGGCTTGCTTTGTAAGTCTTCCAAAAACTATATTATATTTTCATTTCAGACTCTTTTTATTCACAAATTTATCTTACAGCATTTCCTGACTATGAATTAGTTTCATATATTTAACTTAGCTAACTCTTTACTTTCTATATTTTCAAAATAATACATTCATACTTTATACATTTATAGCTATTTAATATTAATTAGCCATTGTCACATTAATGTGATTTTCAGTTCCTTAAAAACTTTATTAAATATATATGGATTCAAAAAAGAAAATCAAAATTATATTTGATCAAATACTATTGTATGTATGTGTAACTTCTTTGATCATTAGTGCGTTTCACAGGTCTTTTATGTTTTCGAAATTAGTATCAAGAATGGGAATATATTTATCTCCACTTTCTGAATCCAAATTTGAAAAAATGAAGCCGTTTCATAAAAGGTAATAACTAGTACTTACACCCTTTTGAAATATTTAAACAAAAAGGAGTTGAGGAATAAATATGAAAGGATTATTTTGGTATTTGGAAGTATAACTTGTCACCTTCAAAATTTCGTTTTTTCATAAAAAAATCTATATATTCCGATGTGAAAAGTTTCGCAAAAAGAGAGGTAGAACTAACCCTTTCGCCTCTCACTTATGCATTATTTCGATTGATATAAGTCAGAGTTAATTGTAGAATTTACTCACTGAATTCAACAGAATATATTTGCTTGACAGAGGTAGGAGCAACTAAGTTGATAAATAATATTAATTTTGTATTTATTATTAATTTATTTATTTTTATCTTTTAATTTTGTATTTATTTATTTATTTATTTTTAATCCTTGCTACATTAATAACAATAATTTAGACATTTTATATTTGTTTGGAAAAAAGTTTCTATCTAAACCTGGGAAAGTATTGCATTTCTCCTGTACTTTTGTACTTCAGATTTAATTTTAGAATTTATATTACCTAAGAGTCAAATTGCTCATTCAATTTATATTTTGTAACTATAAATGCCATGATTTGCTGTGATATCAATGACAACATTTCTCTGAAAACTACTAAGACTCTGCGACCTTTAAATATATATGAATATATTTTCCAAATATTATTTTTTGTATTATTTTTTTCATTTTTTACATATTTGTATTGTTTCTTTGTTGTCCACTGTGTGATAAAAGATCTATATTCCGCTTTATTCAGCTATTTTAAAACTTCAACGAATTTTTCGAAGGTCATTTGCAAGTGCTCTAAAAACAGCCAAAACAGGGCACAAAATGAGTTCACAAAAAAAAAAGAAAGTACTGACGTTTTTAGTTTGAAAAAAATACCTAAAATATTGAAAAGTTACGAAAAAACCAAACGAACTGCGTTTGGGCCGTGAAATGTTTTTGGGTGACAAACGCGACTTTGCACTAAAAAATCTAATTTTGTTCGCCGAAATGGCAAAAAACAAATGAAATCGTAAACGAGGCAGTTGGATAATGAAATTGTCTGTCGCAAATGTTGCTAAAAACCAGGCCAAGCCACGGCTAAGGTCAAGGGTCTTCTGCGAAGTCAGTTTTTATGGTACAAAAAATGCAGCAGAGGAAGAAGCGAAGAAGAAGAAGAAGCAGCAGCAACAAAGGCCAAAAAGCCAAGTGAATTGTCAAATTTGTGTGTTTTATGATGATTTTGTTTCGTTTTTATTTTTTTCAGCCTCTGCTGCTGCTTTGGCTGCTCTCGTTGTTTTATTTTTTATGCTCTACATTTTTTGTGCGCCCAAAAACCCCGAGTTCAGGCAGAACGAGCTACTAATGTCGAGCAATTGCCGTTTGCCGTTGCCTGTTTTGCTTTTTGGCTCGTTTTTATGGTTTTATGGCCTAATGACTTCTTTATTAGTGCATCCTTGGCCAGGTCCTGTTTCGTGCTCTCTTTTTCTCTCTCTCTCAAGTCAAGGCGCACAGTTTCCGTTTCCGTGTTCGACTCGATGTTTATGCAAATAAACAACAGCAGATGTGTGTGTGCGAGTGTGTGTGTGTGTGTGTGTGTGTGCGAGTGTGTGTGTGTGTCAAGCTAATCCTTTCTACATGTGTCGTCTGTCTAGCAGGAAGTTGACAGTTGCTGCCATATATCAAAGCTGTTTCTGTGTGTGTGCTGGGAAATATTCGGCCTGGGTCTTTCATCTGACTCACGGCGAGCTCTGTTTGTGTTTTTATCTATTATTATTATTTATTTGCTTTTGTTGTTGTTGTCTTTTTTGTACACTTATGACATGATGTTAATTACTGCGCGTGCACGCCGATTGGCTATGGGAAACACTTTGAAATGGAAAAGTTCGCCGACTGTTTGTTTGTCAAGTGTCAACACGGCGGCGTTTGCCAGTTGCCACAGCAGAAAGCTGCTAGCCAAAAGAAATACAACAACAACAACGGCACACATATGTGGAATTGGGAATTTCGGAGATTTTCTTCTTTTTTTTTTTGCTTAGGCAGGATATTTGAGTTAGCCATTTGACTTTGCATTTGACTCGTCTGTTGTCTTAGAGAATTGGGAAAATTGACGGAAAATTGTTAAAACAATATTTTGTAATTGGCTTGCCGCGGCACAGTAGTGATTCCTTGCCAGGAGCAGGAAAAGTGTGCCACTAAGCTGGGCACAGGCCGCTGCCCGATCTCTGTTGACTTGACCCGGACTTAGTCGGTGATTGGGCTTAGGATAATGTCCGCTGGGAAAACTATTAGTTAATTGATGGATTTGTTGGTTGCGTTAATGTGTGGTAAAACCACGAGAGTCGCTGAATGTGGCCAACAGAAGTCGGCTAAGGATCGGTAGAGAATGATGAAAATTAATTGAAAATATATAAATTTATTTTTAATATAATATAATATATTATAAATACGTACTGCATATAGCAGAAATCCACTTAAATCAGTTTTGAAAATATAGGATTTGAGCTAGGAAAATCTCATATATTGTACATATATAATACTACATATATATTTAAATGATTTTAATATTGAGGATTTTTTTTCTTAGTCTCTTGATTTTTTTGTTGCTTATATACTATCTTGTTCAATTCTGAAAATGGAGGACTTTGTTTTCAAGCCAAAATGTTATTAATTTTGTTAAAAATATATATAAATCCTAAACATATAAAAGATTGGTGCAATTATGTTTTTTTTTTTTAATTTGATTTATCAACTTTGAAGTGAACGCTCAAGGGCACTGCTATTTTTGTGAACACAGTTGTATATTTTAGGTATATAGTATATATATATATAGTATATATAATATATACTATATACATTTTTATTTTACTAAGTGAACAAAATAAGTTTCTTTATATTTTAATTTATATTTTCAAATATATTTTTTGCTGTAAATATCTTTAAACGCCTTTCGAAAACTATAAGAAAAACGTAGGTTTTTTGTCGTCATAATATTCCTTTGCTTTCAAATCAGAAACTAAGAAATTTCTTATCTATGTTATCTATATATATATTGTATATGTATTTCTACTTAAAATTTCTAGAGTTTATAGCTTAAATGACTTTATTAAACTGGCTGCCTTTGCTGATAAGCCTAATAAAATGTGTTCCCGATTTCAAGTATTCGCCAAAAACAAAATCACTTTCGATAGCAACAAACAGTGCACAGACATTCCATTGTCAATGTTGAAGTGATATTAACTAAATGAGATCGAGAGTTCAGAATATTATTAGAATATTTGGAAAACAGTCAAGTTGTTCAACTTGAATATTAATAGTTCCTAAAGTTTTGTATTACTTTTATTATAGTCCTAACCTAGACATAATTCTTTGGCTTTTTTTGTTAATAAATTCCACCAATTCATGATTCATTAATAAAGATATACTCAGCTTGAACAAATTGATGCTTCTTTTACCATTAGTTCCATTAGAATTTCAGAAATTGTTTTGAATTTGGTTTAAATCTACTTTTATATCAAATATAACAATGTCAATGGAATAGAAACACTTGAGATGAATTTCGAATTTAGTTAATCAAAAAGTTTATTAAATAAATAGAGAGATCGTGTTAATTGTTTTATAGCTGAGACACTTTATACCAATCAATAGAGCAGAAGACTAAATTGATTTATTTTATAATATGTACATGAGTAGTATATATAGATATGTATATATATATATAAATCATGTTTACATATCTGCATATTTGTATTTAACAAAAGTGTTTATTATTTATTGTTCATTATCATCACATTACATCAGTCATCAACATCAGTTATTTTTAATTTAACTCTATTTGTATTGTTATTTATATAAATTTATGTAAATACTTGTATAACATTTGTTCTTCTAGTGACTAGAATCCAGTCACATTTCATTAAAATTTGTAAAATTTGTATTTCTTTCAATTTTCCCGGTTTGCAGCTCGCTCCACATCATCTTTATGGCTTCAGGTTTAGCAATTTGATATGGCAAATTCAAGCATGAAGCAAGTCCGTAAGCATCAATTTGCCGCATTAAATAATCATCATCTACTGACAAATTGACATTATTATTGACATCAGCCTCGGCTGAGAGGAAGATGAAAATTATAGAAAATTGAATAAATGATTTTCCTGCGTTCTCTCTGTGCGGGGACGATAAAGTGCCGCTACTTGGCTCTGAGTCATTTCAATTAGTTATAAATTTATTTTAATGACAGTTTTTGAGCAGGTTTTAAATGAAGTGCTTAACGCGCCTCAAATGTCAAACTCATTAGAAGCAATTGGCAATGGGCAACGGAAGGCGCAATTAACTTGGCTAATTAAGTTAACAAAGGTTTAAATGTGTATTTAAAATAGTATATGGGCATTTCTCCAGAAAGGTCAACCACAGCCAAAAAATTCAAAGTCAATGAATGCATGTTCAGATAACATTTTTTTATAACTAATCGATTAAATTTACCTAATATAAACTAATTTTACATTTATTCATAACACATCTCGAAATATTGACACACAAAGCCGAACAAGTGCCAAAGTTCTGTTTTGAGCATTTCTGTTGCACATTTTGTTTATATTACTGTTCTTAAAGAGAGACGCTATGCAATGAAATATACTATTTCAAATCTTCGTTTATGCTTAAAGAGTAAAAGAAAAATATAAAAGGTACGATGTTATTGACTATACGGTAAATTATTTCGTTAGTTTCACAGTACATTTCGATGTCACGTTCGACCTCGAAAAATAGGTTTTGTTATCAGTAAGTCAAATGTATTTGCACAACTAGCATCAAAATTTAGTAGCAAACATAGTTTTGCATTGCAAATTTATTAAAAAAAACTTCACACAAAAATATTAAGCTATTTGGTCATAGTGTGTTATTTAAAGTCGTAGCTTTCGACACCGTAAAAAGGTAAATAAAAAATTTTAATAAACCGAAGTGAATTTTAAATCTAGGTTGGAAAAATTAAAATTTTGAATATATTTTATGAGTGTAGATGAGTACAAAAAAAACAGATTTTCTATTTTGTTTTACTTATTTCAGATGAATATACCTATTTTTTTTCTCTTTTGAATATATTTTGTTACGTTTTTTTTTAAATTAATAAATTGAATATGTTGAAATTCATTTCTAATGCTTTTATTCATGTACAATTACAAAAAAAAAAAAAAAAAAAAAAAAATCGTATGGTGGAAAAAATGTCACATTCGACACGTCACCTTCGACCCTGATTAAAACTAAAAAATAAAAAAAACTACTCAATATTTTTGAATCAAATAAAATGCATTGTAAAGATGTGCCGATTTCTAATCATTTAAAATTATTCGTAATAAATTGTCACTTAAGGTTTCGCTAAAATCTCAGGTTGAACTCTTCATTTAAAAAGCGACTTACGTTTTTTGTAGCTTGCGAACCTCTTGTTTTTTTGTAATTATCTTGAAAACTAACAATTGCATAAAATCAGATTTAGCACCAATTAAAGAGCTAATCAAGAGCTAAAAGATTCACTATTCGTCAGAATAAAAAAATGTTTTGGTATTCGTTTTTTATAAACTCAAATACGTACGAATGTCACATTCGCCACTAGAGAATTGCCCATATGCAAATATATTTAGACAATATCTACAAATTGAATTACTGATAAAATCAGCAATAAATATAATTAAATTGTAAATGTAATTTCCGTATTTTTAGGGAAAATGCGTCTATGTAACGTAATCGGTAATCATACGGAAAATCAGCATAAATAAATGAGGAGGAATCGCGTCCACCCCAAGCGAAAAATGAGTTTAGACAACATTTGCTTTGATCCGGCTAATTGAGTTTTCCTGCGAAAGTGTAAAGCGTGGGCGGCAGTCGAAAAAGTGATTTCTGATTTTGTGTGGCAAATTAAAATTGAAATGAAAACGAATCAGGCACACGCACATGCAAAAACAAAAAAGGAGCAGAGGAAGAAGGACAATGGATTACAATATCCTGGGGCGAGGCAAAAAGCCGCACGAGCAACAACGGCAGCACCAGCAACCGGCAGCAGCAGCAGCAGGAGCAGGATATACAGGGCCAGCTGGCCGGGGCATGCGCCTGGGTGGGATGCGGGTCGTCTCCGGGCTGATGGCTGCCTGCCAGCAGCAGCAGCAGCAGCAGAAGCAGCGGCAGCAGCAGCAGCAGCAGCATCGTCAGCATCGGCAGCAACGGCAGCCGACAACGGCGTCCGACCATCAGCCCAACAGTTTCCGCTTGCTTACTGCCGCCAGTGAGCAGCAAGCATCGTTCAGCTCGGGCAGAGAACGGGAGAACCAGAGGCGATGCCGAGTGGCTGAGTCGTGGAGTCGTCCCTGTACGATGCCGAACACGCGCGCAGAGCGCACACAAACACTATACAGCATACAAAAACAAAAACAAAGACCCGAAACAGATACGGCAGCCGCTGGTAGTTGGAATCAGCCAATCCGAGCGCTTCGCTGGGCAGCAGGTAGGCGTGTACGTATCTGCCATTTCCAAATAAATTCAACCCCGGCAACAACAATAACAACAGCCAGCGACGACGACGACAAAAAGGCAGCTGCTGTTGGTTCGCTTCAAAACCGGTCGACGACGCCGCAGTTGCATTCAGTTATTAACGAGCGCTACTCACAGCTACAGCAACAGCAGCAGCAGCAGCCACAGCAGCAGCAGCAACAGCCACAGCAGAAGTCACTTCACTCAACACACACAAATGCACGCATACACGCTATCAGTTGAACAGAGTGGTTAAGTGAGAGCGAGAGGGAAGAGCGCACTTGATATACGCTTTGAGTTGTTGAATATTTTCACGAGTTTGAGTCGGAGAGTAACAAAACGAAGGTAGAATTCAGTTTGAGTCGAGACGTTGTCGTGGGCACGTCGCATCAAAGAGAATAGCGCATAACAGCAAACACAAAACAACAACTGCAAAAGACGTAAAAACCAGAGACCAAAGCAAACAACAAATTGAACAGTTAGTGCAAAGTGACGGTGTAACAGCGAAAAAAAACAAGCGATAAAGCAAGTGCTAACAACACATATACAAACCAAGAACAACAAATTTGAACGAAGACAAAAAAGGGAATATGTCTTCCACTTCAGCTTCGCCCATCAGCAACATAACCGTGGACGACGAGCTTAACATAAGCAGAGAACAAGGTAAGCACGAGAAAAAGCCGACGGCAAAGCAGTGCGAGAGGGAGAGAGCTAAACTGAACACGATTTTTGTGCCTAAGAACAGTTTTTATCACAGTGGAACTAAATCACAATTTTTCGTTTCTTTTCTTGTGCAATCTTCAGACTTTGTCGAGGACGATTTCATAATTATCAAAGAGGAGCGCGAGAGCAGTCTCTCACCCATGTTGACGCCACCGCACACGCCCACCGAGGAGCCGCTGCGGCGCACTGGCTCCACCACAGCCTCAGATGAGGCGGTGGCCACGCAGCTCCACTTGCGGCACATGGCGCACTACCAGCAACAGCAACAGCAGCAGCAGCAACAGCAACAACAACAGCAGCACCAACAGCAACATCAGCAGCAGCAACAGCAGCAACATCATCGCCTCTGGCTGCAGATGCAACAGCAGCATCCACATGGCCATTACCCAGTTTATGCCGGAGCCAATGCCGATCCCGTGGCCGTGCACCAGCAGGCGCTGCTCATGAACCAGTGGATACGCAATGCCGCCATCTACCAGCAGCAGCAGCAACAACAGCAGGCAGCAGCCGCTGCAGCTGGTCACCATCACCATCCGCACCCGCATCCGCATCCACATCCCCATCATCCGCACCACCACGGCCATCCCCATGCGCACGGCCACCCCCACGTGCGCCCCTATCCCGCCGGACTGCATACGCTGCATGCCGCCGCTCGCCATTTTGGGGTCATGCCCAGCCTGAAGCTGAGCGGCGCTGCAGCAGCCGGCGCCACAGGGGGCAGCGGCAGCAGCCGGCCCAAGAAGCAGTTCATCTGCAAGTACTGCAATCGCCAGTTCACTAAGTCCTACAATCTGCTCATCCACGAGCGCACCCACACGGACGAGCGGCCCTATTCGTGTGATATATGCGGCAAGGCCTTCAGGCGCCAGGATCATTTGCGCGATCATCGCTACATTCACTCGAAGGAGAAGCCCTTCAAGTGCAACGACTGCGGCAAGGGCTTCTGCCAGTCGCGCACGCTGGCCGTGCACAAGGTCACCCACCTGGAGGAGGGGCCCCACAAGTGCCCCATCTGCCAGCGCAGCTTCAACCAGCGGGCGAATCTCAAGAGTCATCTGCAGAGCCACAGCGAATCGGCGACAGCGGCTCAGGCAGCAGCAGCCGCTGCAGCAGCAGGAGCAGCAGCTCCACGGCCAACCAGCCAGGCATTGAGCGCTGCAGCTCAGCCGGCGCAGCTGGTTAGTCCCGGCTCCAACCACAACACGCCCGCCCTGGATCTGTCCTCGTCTGGTGGCTCCACTGCGGAGCGTCCCAAGCGCACGCTGGGCTTCACCATCGATGAGATCATGAGCAGATAGATTGGCCAGCGGATCGCAATTTATTGGTTTTATGTTCAGGATGCAGCCGCATCCGGAATGCTGAGCGCCGCCAGGCATGGGAAGTGCCTGGCTCGGAGTAGCAGTCATCGCAGCCTCAGCTACAGCTCCTGCTCCAGCTCCAGCTCCTGCTCCTGCTTCAGCTTCAGCGCCGTCCACTTTGAGTTCGAGTCGCCGCCGCCGCCGCCCCAGTGAAGCACAGGCAGTTCCTGAAGCCCAGGAACCCAACCAGTCACAACTAGCACAATCGACTTTCCATATAGACCCGGAACTATATAGAGCTGTCGCATTGGCGTTACAAACTGCAAGAAGCCAAAGGAAATCAAACTAAACACAAAAGAATCGGAAACTTAGTAGAAAGTATTGCGAAAGAGAACAATTCCAAAATATGTGGCACTAGAGACGACTTTTGCCCCACTGTACTTAGTCTTAAGTATCTAAATATCCATCTAGCTGCTCTAGACATAGCTATATTATCGTACGTACCTTATAGCCAGTAGTAGACGCATTCAGTTTATGACGCACCAATACCAATTCCCAGAGAAAACCTCAGACCTTCAACGGTTATTCAAAGACTGTACACTTATTATTATGATTACAATTAATTAATTTGTTATTTTATTTTAATTTTAATGCACTCAAATACATGAACATATATACACATATATAGAAATCAATTCAATGTTTGTTAATCTTAGTTAAGTGTTATGCTTTTGGCCCTACGACAAACACGAGTTCTACGAGGAAACAACGATCTCATTATCTTACGCTAGCTCTAGATCTATGTATGTCTGTATAGAGATATATACGTGTATGTATTATATATGATAAACACAAAAGCTATCGCAAAATATATGAATTATGCGTAATTGTATAAACCAAACCTTAATTGTTTATCTTAACTGGAACATGACAAATTTCTGGGCAAAAGAGCTGACGTACTTTGCCAAAACTTGGGTTTACGTATTTTTGGGGTTTATAGTTTTCCGTTTCTATGAAAAGTAGTTTGAGGATATTTATAGAACTTGTGAAATGTTTATAGTTATTGGTATTTCAGAAAAGTTGAATATTGTTAGTAATCGATCTGTGGACCTTAATGAACCTGTGATGTTTCTATTACTTTAATGTAAACTCTTAAGAAAATGGAAAAGTGACAACAAAAAGTATTAAACTAATTAATAAAATAATCAATTAATAAAAATTTTTATTTATAAAAAATATCTTAAAACAAGAAAATTATTTTTTTTTTTTTAGAAACATTTTAAGAAAGAGATATCGAAATTGTTACTTTTTTACTAAAGTTTTACATACCGTGAGTATTTCTGTTTACATTAAAAAATAAATTATCTTGAGCCTCATTTATTTCTAGCCTCGTTTATTTCTAGACTCATTTATTTTTAGCCTCATTGTGCATATTTCAGAATTAGCCACTTTAATGCAGTTTTATTAGTCTAACCAAATCCATATTAGGACAAGATGAATTCTGGTGTAAAATTTTGTTAGCATAAGTAAGCATAAGATATGTTTTTTTTTATTTAACATTCGAATTTGATTACTATTTATTATTATTTAATTTTGATCATATATCATCTGTTATACAAATCATAATGTTTGTATTGAAAATTATTGAATTATTTATATCAAATATGCATAAAACATATTTATGTCGGTCTTACTATATTATTATTGTTTGAGAAGTTTGCATTCTTAAAGGTCTAAAAATTATTTGCAAAGTTCATAATGACGGTGTGGTAAGGTCTTATCTGCCCTTAAGCTGTTTGCTTTTGCAGTTATATATAATTAAAAATTAATAAATATATTATATTGAATTTGATGACGTAGAAGGGCACGATCGAGTTTCAAGAAAGTCTATATATATGTATCGAATGTATATTTATATATTTTGTTTTTATATATATCCTTATCAGTATCAACAGCCAGTTTTGACGTCATATTTAATTTGCTTGAAACTACCGGTAGGAAACTGAAACTGTTTCATTTTTCAGCATTTCTTTACACAACTTTCCTGAGAAAACCCAACAAAAAACAAAAAACAGGGTTCACCATTCATACATTAATATTATTTCTTCTATTGGCAACAATCGCTTAAAAATATTTCACAAGTTGTTGAATATTTTTGGGATTCGAATTGTTTATTGTTAGAGTTATTCTAAAACTAAATGTTCTGATAATTTTGAGTAGAAATACGCAATAAATTTTAAATATTTTTTTCGGCTTTAAGTTCTTTGAGTAATCAGCTCTTTAATGTTTTCTTGATATCACCAAAATAAATAGCAAAACAAAGTTTGCTTGATGTTATGGTTCGGCAATTCCCCACTCCATTCTCTATAAATTCGTTTACATAAATAAATTTATATTGTATTTATATACACAACAAATAAAAACAAAAAATTCCCTCAATGAAAAGTTATTTCAAAACTTTTTGCTGCCACCTCGCATCAGTCGATGTTTTGAGATGCTGTCAGCAATGAAGCGATTTGAATTAGGCAAACGCATAACTCAAATCGTTTCTCATATTCGAGGCATCTATTAATTTACAAGATTCCAAGTTAGCCGCAGACTAGCGCCCTACAAGGCAACTGGTCCAGCTCAAGCTGTCACATCTCTTAATTTACGATAACTCTTGAATTCGATGCTCGCATTCAGCCGATGTCGACGTTGCCATACGGGCATTATTTAGTTTTGGGTGTGGTCGCCGTGTTTTCCAGTTCTATAGAAGTCCATTCAATCGCACAGTGGTTAGGAACGTGCCAAACGGGAAGATCCAGACAATCGACGATCCACAATTGGCAATTGCGAGAGATCTAGAGCAGGAATGCAACTGCATTCCATTGCATTGCCATTAGCACGCGCATTACCAGGAACCAGGAACTGTGCGACAAGGCGATGGCTATCTGGAGTTTGTCTTTAATTGAGGTTTCGCTCAGGCTTAGGGGTTGCCCGCACTGCTGCTTGATTGGCTCAGCTGCTGCCTCATTTGCTGCTTCAATTTTCTAAACAACTTTTTGTCATTTCTCCCCGATGACACTGGCCATTATGGCCATGTACAATTGATTTTGGGCCAACTGCCAACTGTCAACTCTCGACTGTGGCATGCAAAATGGAAAGGTATTATTGGCCAGGGGCAGGCAGTGATGTCTACATCTCAGCTGTGGCGTCCTAGGTGGCAGCACAAGTATACGGGACGCGCCCTCCTGGCACGCCTCGACCCCGTCCCCGCAGATATTTCAATATTTGGGACAGCCTGCGGCTCTGTACTGGCCAGTGGGTTGGCCAGCAAACGCAGCGAGAATCTGTTTTCCTTTTCCTTTTCATTTTTTCGGGTCTTATCTTCTGGTCAACCATAGAACTTGTTGCTCGACTCTGCTGAGCTGGCTGTGTTTTGGCAACAGCTCGCCGCAGGATGCTCGATAGCCAGGATGTGCTGTGGCCCGGTTCATGTCGCTTCGCATTCGACACACATTGTCCACAAACAGGCCCATAATTGCACGAATCCGCACTGCGTACAACCAAAATATTTTGTGAAAGTCGCAGCGGGCGGTCGACAGCAGCAGCAGCATCAGCATCAGCAGCAGACAAGGATGGCAAGCGTGTTATCCTGCGAGCTCAGATTGATGGATATATTGTCGCCTTCACTCAGCCAGACAACGGACTTGTCTATCTCTCTATCTCTTTGTCTCTGTGTGTGTGTCAGTTTTAGGCCACAATTAAACGCATCGGTTCCGCAACTAGGGTGGCATCGTCTCTGGCCCCTGACTCTGCCCCTGGCTGATTAAGCAGCGGGCAGTGCGCAACGTCTGCCAAAAGTGAGCCATTTGCTGCCCAGCAGCCAGGAGCACCCCTAAGAGCAGCGAGCGCTACCCCTGGCTGGCCGGGGGGTTGCCGTTTAATGACCCGGACCCGGACCCGGGCCCGGGCCCAGCAATTGGCCAGTGCCCGGGGCACGTTCGCACTCCAAGTGGCCAAGTGACCAAGTGGCCAAGTGGCCTTGTGCGACCACCCAGAACACGAAATGAGTCGAGGCACGAAACACGAATAATGTCCAGCAAATGAAGTTGCCTCTTGGCTCAATTTGTGCGGCAATTAAAACGTTGCAAATCGATTTGCCGCCATTCAATAATGCCGCAGCCAGCGGCCGCATTAGAAGCGGACGCCATTTTGTGGCTCGCCGCGTTGACAGCCACCGCACAAAGGCGGCAGCCATCGAGTGGTGCTTGGCGTCAAGTTGTTGCTGTTGCCCATGATCACCATCACGCGCCAGGCGATGGCTACGGCTGCGGCGATGGCTACGCAGATGATTGGAGATGCCGATGACAGCATCGCATCTCGAGTGGGCCAAGCCCAAAACTTGTCTCCGGTAATTGTACATTGTCTACGCTGTCAGCTCGCACCATTTGATATGCCGACGCCCGCCTTTCGCAATGACAAACGCCGCCGAAGCAATGCCACTTGGCTTCATCAATATCTAAAAACAACAAGGGTACACATATATGCATATAAATAAATATAAAAGAAACAAATAATAGAGCTGACTCCATATATTTAATTCACTGTCACCTATGTCTATTACAAGGTGTTTTGTGAACTTGGCTTGGACGAGGAACGTTTTGAATTGAAATATTACAATTTAGTTGGTTTACTTAATGCTTTTAGCCTTGTTATCATTAACTCTAGTAATTAGTCAACTAAATTAAATTTTTAGGTATTTGACAATCTCTATGATCATACTTTGTGTATACTTAAGTAACTGATTCTGTATGAAATGTTTTATTCTGTATAAAAATAATTATGTTTCAATTATTTTAATACTCGAAAATATTTCAAAAATAATTGATTAAGGCCTGATATATGTGATTACATAAAATTAGATATTAGATTTTTAATAAATTATACGAAAATTAAATATATACACAATAATCTAGAATATATTAATATTATATTTAATAATAATAAATTCATATTATATTCAAGAACGCCCCAGAAAATCGTGAAAACTTCTAAAAGGAGAGTAATTTATAAAATACAATCTTAAATTTTGTTTTGCAATTTTATTTACAAATTATTTAAATACAATTTTATTACATTTCAGATATTGTTAACGTTTTTTCCGTTGTCATCTATGAGTCATTTTGTCCAAAATTATGTTAAATGCAATTGTGAACATGAGAGTTTCCTAATGAATAAATATTTTAGAGACAATCTTCCCTTACTTTAAACTCTCTCAGAGCTGTTTAGAATAATTTATAAAATAATATTTAATATGCAATAAATTATATTAAATACAACTTGCAGAAATTTAAAGACAAATATTCATAAACATTTTTAAATTGATCTATACATAAATCAAAAATGTTTTTAATGTTTAACAAGATTCACTGTTACTTAATATATGAGTTAAAGAAAATTTGAAGATATAAAGATAGATAAATTTCCAAAATATTGTATATACTAGATTCAAATTGTTATAACACATAGAAGAGGGTTGCTGAAACTAGTAAATTAATAAATTATGATTATAAATTGTTTTACAATATTCACACTACAAAAATTACTTTTATAGTCTACATAGTCCCATTTCTCAGTCATTACAAATGCTTTTACCAATTACATCGCATTGTCCAATTTTCCATTTAGTGTCAGCTTGTAATTGTTTGCTATTACAAAATGATATTTCCTCAATGTGTTACATTGTCTCACTCTTGTGGCAGTGTTAGATATGTCAATGCTGAGAGCGAGTGGGCCCAACCCTTTCGGCGGATGCAGTTCTCTTCACATTTCCGCACAGTAGTTGCACATGTCACAAGTTGACATTGTTGTCGTCCCCTAATTGCATTACACGCGTTCTTACTTAGTAGACAAGCCCCACACTACACACACACACTCGCACACAGAGACACTCTGGTAGATGCGTAGTTTGAGATACTTTGAAGTATCTGTAACTCACTTAACTACGAAGCATGTCACAGTTACTGTTACTGTTAGGGTTCCAGCCAGGTTAACGACGCACTGGGTGTTCTTGGCCAGAAGATTTTTATTGGCCCGGCCATGGTGAGCCGGGTCGCTCTATCTATCTGCTATTTTGACACTTTTGTTTTGCCTAAAAAGGTGTTTTAAATATATAACTTACTTGGGCCGATCGAGCAAGAGAGAGAGAGAGAGAAACAGAGAGAGGGAGAGTGAGTAGGAACAATACGAATTGCTCTAACAATTTAATCGGTATGCGTGCTGGCTTATCGCCTGGGCTCAATCAGGACGCTGGGCATTAATTGACACCTTAGCCGTAGACCGGCGACCCATAGACAACTGGCCATGAAATCGAACCCTGACAAGGGACTGTCAATTAGTTGCTGAATTTATCGCCAGGCACAAATCAGTTTTCGAAATTTGTAACCCGAAAAACGCCGCAGCTAAAAGAGCGATCAATTTTATTGTAAACTAACTAGGGAGGTCTCTCCCCCACCTCCTGTCTATATCTAATACCCAGTGTGTGTGTGTGTGTGTGTGTGTAAGCCAAGCACTTATTGAGAACTTAATTGAATTACCCAGCGAGAACGAGGGACCCGCACCTTGTCCCCAAGGCGTTCGTTGTCCGTCCGTTGATTGTCTGTCCGTCTGTCTGCTCGTTGTTGTGGCCAGCCAGAGACAAAACACAAGAACAACAACAGGCGGCGATAAAGCCAAGTCCGCAGACTTAGTACCAGAGGCGAGTGTGGAGACTGGAGAGTCAAGAGTCTTGGAAGTCTGTGAGGCAACAACTCTTTTGTTTGTATCGCTTTTCACTAGTGTGTATGGGTTTCCTTTTATGCACCATACCTAGAGTTCCCCCACTCCATTCCCACACCCATTCCCATTCTCATTCCCAATCCCATTCTGTGGCTCTCTGTTCTTTGACATTTTAATGCGCCCGTTGGCGTTAACGCCCGACTCTGATGGTGGTCACACATTCAGTTGGGCACACTTGAAAATGGTGTGATAGCAATAATCCGATATAAATAAGACATTATAAGCGACTTGTCCGCGGCAACAACAACAGCAACAACAGAGACAATAAACACAAAATTTATTTGTATGGATTACAAGGAACTGAATCCACGGCGACGACATGTGGCGCTTGGGCAAAAGCTGAGCCAAAGCTGAGCCGAAGATGAGGCGTATGTTAAAAAGGAATCGCTGAGTCTCGACACACGTATGATTCATATGGACCCACCGCAGACGCATCCTCTCATCAGTCAAGAGGCTCAGAAAAAAGTGAAAACAATGGAAATGGCATTGGCAATGGGAATGGCAATGGATCTACGTCTGCGGAGTGACTGCAGCGACTGTTGATCGATTGATTTCATCGATTATGGTATAACAGAGCAGAGTCGGAGACTCCTCCGCTGCCAGGCCGTCTTTATTTGTTTGTTTGTTTGCCAACTCCGAGTTCCGAACTCCGAACTCCAAGCAGCAACAACAACAACAACAACACATGATCAATTACAAGCTGTGCCGCATTTCCCAAGCTCCCCGTCGGCGGGCCCACGCCTGATGTCCGCGGCACAGCTTCTTTCACTTATTATTAAAAGTAACAAATTATTTTCAATTGATTTACACGCTGCCAGCTCAGCGGTTCAAAAGCCCTCCGCACCGTACAGAACTGACCCTGAAAACAAGGTATGCAGCAGCCACCCCCCTCCAGCTTCAACTCCAGCTCCAGCTCCGCCCCCGCCTGCTGCTCGCGCAGCTCCGTGCTGTTGATTAACCACTCACTGGGAACATTTAATGTGTAATAACGATTTGTATCTGAGAGCGCACAAAGTAGTTATGTTGAAATTCCTTGGGCAGCCAGCGCGATCATTAATCATAAGAATGTGAATCTTTCTTTTCGGCTCGCACACCTACAACAACGCATTGCCCCTGCCTGTTCACATGCCCAGAGCCGTAGAGTCGACTCGGCTCAGCTCGGGCGCTCGCGCGAGCTCAAGCTCGGGCTTCAGGCTGCCCGAACAATGATCATGCGCTATGCCAAACGATATTTCATGCCCATAAACGGTTAGCAGTGTTTGGGTGTAGTACGTCAGGTTTACGTACCACTCGCCTACACTGCAAACAATATGTGGACTATTGTCTTAGGTGTGATCTTCATTAATGAATATAATGAATATTGATATTGGTATTGATATTATGATTCTTCAACTGATCTTGGGAAATGAGAGATCTAAGAGTTACTTGAGGAAATTATATGAAGTCTAGAGAGTGAAATGTGGAAAGTGAGATTTTCATTGATAAGATAATATATCATATATATATTGAACTATATATTAAAGAGATAACTTTACTTTCACATATTTCATTATAAATTCGAATTTTATATATCAATCAAATTCTTTCATTCCTTGCTTTAGTTATTGTTTTTGTTTTTTTTTCAGTGTAGTTATAGCACAGCATCATCATCTTCTATGCACCGATTTAACGCCCCGACATTTACATATGTCTGTGCTGTGTGTCCCCAGCCCCAACCCCAGCGCGCCTCCGCCAGCCTCCTCCCCCACGATCCGTGCCAATGCTCATTGGCGTTGGCGTTTGCTGCAGTACGTGCCTACAAATTATGTTTATTCACGTTTACAAGCCTCTGACATGCACTCGAAGACGAACCTGGAACCTGGAACCGGGAACCGGGAACCGGGAACTGGGCATGGGGTCTGGGTCTGGGTCTGGGTCTCGCTCTTGTGAGTTGGTGGGGGTCGGAGGGGGTTCTGGCTTGGCACACCGGGGTGTCCCCCGGCATCAACGTCAGCGTCATCATCGCATCGACAGCGCTTGGCATTTCGGCCTTTTTGGGTGGGTGACGGTGCCGACGTCATTCCCGCTGCGTCTTCGGGTTCGGGTTCGGGTTTGGAGGGGGCTGAGGCTGAGGCAGCGGGGCCTGGGTTCGTTGCGCTTTCTACGTTAATTTGTTAACAACAATTTTTGGCATTTGTCTGTGCACTTCTGTGTGTCATTAAGTTGCGAGCTGATCAGCGATCACTGATCATTATCATATGCTAATTATCGGTGATCACTTTGAAGGGATTTCGAAAAAAGCGTTGAAAATTTGGCAAATTAAGTGTAAAGTTGACTCGAGATTGCATTTGGTAATGAATTAGCATAAAAACATTCATCGAGTTCAGAATTTATGATGTTTAAAATTTCTAATGAAATGAAACATTTTGCGTTTGGGTCAGATTTTGAGGCTTATTTTATACTTTTTATTTGCTTGGGTGGGCTTGTAATAGAATATATATTTTTATACTCGTATATGATCAAGTTTATTTTGAATATTATACCACATGAAATGATGCAATAATAAAAATGATTGACATTGTGAAGGATTTTAATACTTACATACATATCATATGATTGCTATTGTAAGATGTTCCAATAATAATACTTACAGAAATTTCCAAATTTGATAAATATATAATGTATATATAACTCTTTTTAGTTAAAAAGAATTTTGTAAATTTTGTATCTCGTTAACCTATAAAGTGTAATATAAACTTATTCAGCTATTAGAACATAACTTAACCTGTTTATTATATATTATGTACTTCATTCTCAACTATTATAAATTAGTTTGCTAATCCTTACGCACTTCATACCTCCGTACTTTCACTCTGATCTTGTGTGAAAAAGAATACCCAGCAACAATTTTGCGGTTCTGTTGTCAGTTGGCAATGGCCCAGGGCTTTCACACAGCCAACGAGCCGGTGCATAAATTAGTTAGACACCGCATCAAAACTAGAGGGGGAAATTCGACGACTTGAAGGTAGACCCCAACGTAGATCCCCCAGCTGTTTGGCTGCGTATGAGAGCTGCCTGCAGTTTAGAACCGTTGCGCGTTTTCACATGATTTGGGTAATAACAACAGCATCAGCAGAGGGCAATAAAGAGCTGCAACTCAAACATGAGGCTTCTCCAATGGCAATGGCAATGGCAAAGGCAAAGGCATTGGCTAGTTGCAGCAACTGTGGCCCCTTTGCTCCGCCCCTTGTGTGGCATGAACTGAGCGGGGCAACTAATTTCGAGAAACAGCGCGTCCATGTTGCATGATGCACTGCAGCATGAGGCGATTTTTATGTTAAGCACAAGGAATTCGGGCTATTAGCGCCAAAGGATTTTCTCATGGTTTAAAAATACTCAACGTGCGACAAATTTGGCCGCCGGCCATATGCAGCACGAAAGCTGCACGCGGAGCCGAGTCGAGTTGGAGTTGGAGCGCGTGGAGGGCGGGGTCCAGGCTCGGTCGAGCCGCTGACCGGCTGGACAGGCCACAACACATCTGATTGCCGGCAATTGCGGGCGGTGCGGTTGGCAGCCAGCTGAGCCAGGGCCCAACTAGAGGCAGGGGCAGAGGCAAAGGCGGTGCTTTATGGTCGGTCGATCGGTCGGCCGAGCAGCCTCGACCGGTCACAGAGCGCTGCGCCTGCCTGGCATACAATTTAATATTAAAGTTGATAAACATTTTGACCACGGCAGTTAGTAAGCAAACGTACGATCCACCTACTCGCCTTCTTTAACAGCAGCCGCAGCAGCAGCCGCTGCAGCAGCAGCAGCAACTGTGGCAGCACCGCCATCATCATCATCAGCAGCAGCAGCAGCAGCTCCAGCAGACAGTGGACGTGACCCGACTAGTCGGACGGACAGTCGGACGGTCGGTCGTTCGGTCCGTCGCTCTGACGCTCGGTTCGAGAGGCTGGTGAAATAAATTCAGAAACTATGCCAGCCAAGAAACTTGGCAACTGATTGCGCCACAGATTCGCACTTAGTCGGTGGCTGTGGGCAAACGGCGCTGGTGGGTCAGCGGCGGGGTGGTGCTGCTGGCGGTGCTGGTGCAGTGGCATGCGGCAGACAGGGGGCGTACTGTTTCGGGACATAAACGGGGGCGTGTTGAGCGCGGCTCGGGCAATAAGCTTTAGCTTTTTGGTAGTCGAGTCAAGTGGGGCCAAAGCTCTGGGCCACGTTTCAGAAGCAGGGACCATGATTAAATTACAAAAATAAAACCCTTGAAATTAAATATAAATTAATAAAGTTTATTGAGCAAATAAAAAATATATAAAATATGGCAACCTTAACAAAAATAAAATAATAAAATCGTAAAAATAAATAATAATGTAGACAAAAATTATATTAAATAAAATAATATATTTATTATTCAATTTAAATAAAATAAAAATAAGTAGTAAAAGTCATTCAAAGTAATGAAATAAAAAAAAAAATTTTTGTTTATTATATTAGTTCAATTAATTTATTAAAATCTCAATTAAAAGAAACAAAATTATTACAATTTTTTAAGAATTTAGAAACTTAAATTTTTAATATAAATAATAATAATATTAAGAAACAAATAAATTTAAACAAATAAAAAATATCTAATTTTATTTTTATATATAAATTCAAACAAATAAAAAGTATATAATTTTGTGGATAATAAATTATATTTTACTTAATACAAATTTTAAGTAATAAAAATGAATACAAAATAGTTTTAATTTATAAAATAATTAAATTAAATTTAAACAAAAATAATAAAATGTATAAATAAGAAAAACAAAATAAATTTTCTCTAAACATATTTATCATAAATAATAAGTTATTTTTTGCCATGGCAATAATAAATTTATAAATTTTATAACAGTTGTTTTAGCTCTAAAATATAAAAAAAATATATATAAATTAAATAAATATAATTATATATGCACTTGTAATTTTTTAAATATTTTTAAAAATATATTTTATTAAAACTCAATTTCCAATAATTTCGCCCTTTCTGAGCACAGGGAATTTGCAGCCTTTGCCCACGCCCCAAAAAGCTGACTCCACCTTCGAACCGTGTGGGCAACTGATGCAGCCCTGGCTCAATAAAATGAGCAGCCACTGCACACACACACACACATACACACACAGGCAGAAAATCATGTCCAGAGCGAGTCTTACATGGAGCTGGGAGTCGGAGTCGGCTTCGCTGGCTTTTGGCTGGAGCCGAACGCTTTTCGAGAAATCAACGTCCAACGCGATTGTTCCCATGCAAGTTTCTACAAATATTTTTTTGTGAATTATTACCTTCGTATTTTTCCAGTTCGCGAGGAGTCAAATTGGTCGGCACACGCTCGAGGGCACACGCCATTTCCCACGGAGCGAGCATTTATGGCCAAGACTTGGCCAATGGACTGTGGACTGTGGCAGAGATCGCGCGGCAGTGGCTGAGGCCTGAGCTTGCCCTGCTCTGCGCCGCCCTGCCCTGCCCTGCCCTGCCCTGCCCTGTCCAGCCCCGACGACCCATGGCCACGGTGGCTGCTGATCACTGATCGAGGACATGAGCCATGAACCGTAGCAGACTTCGCTGCCGCTGCCGCTGCTGATGTCGATGCTGCTGCCACTGCTGGGGCTATGACATGGCCAGGCAGGTGGTAGGTAGTTCAATTAGGACCCATAGCTTCATATCAATGGACGCAGTCACAAAACTGTCAACTGGCCACGTAATGCAGCATAATTGCGAACTGCAGCAAGTGTCCAACTGTCCGGCAATTCAAACAGCGAACGCATCCTGCTGGGAATTTGATGCCTCGCACACACACACACACACACATATACACACTGGCAGAGGGAACGGCCTACACCTTTGCGGCTAATGGGCCAGGCTTCCATTGGGAAACCGAAACCGACACCGAACCCGATCACGATCCAAGTTCAAACCCACGCACTTCGATGCGGTTTCTACTTGGTCTTTTAATTGGCTTGTCGCACAGAAAGAGACAGAGAAAGAGAAAGAGAGAGAGAGAGTGAGAGAGAGAAGGGAAGGTTTGCTGTTAAGGAGCGTCATGTAACAGTGTCTGGACTTCAGCCGAGTTGTCACTGGCACCTTCCTGGGCCCGGGCTAATAGAAGTGATGTCGATAGCACTTAAACACGATATCCGTTTCAATTTGTTTGGATTCTTCAATTTAAAAGGTGATAATTTTCTACTTTATGGCCCTCGACATGTGGGCCACCCATAAAACTGATATCGGAGTAGTGCCCCGACTCCCTCTGTGTGCGGTGTGTCCCTAGCCATGTGCATTCAATACGGCTGAACTTCGAGTCGTAGTCACAGTCGCAGTCGCAGTCGCAGTCAAAGTCGAACTTCGAGCTGGAGTTGGAGTTGGAGTCTGAGTTCTTGACGTCGTATCACTCGCTTAATTTGTTATTCGCTGGTTTTCACACTTGATAATTGTGGCTGCGGTCAGTGGCGGGCTGCAGGCAGGCGAGACAACTTACGGCAACCACCAACAGCATCTTCCTCATCAGCATCATCATCATCGTCATCATCATTACCAGTCTGTTCCCTCTGCCACTTTGTGTCGTCTGTGTGGGCAGTTTCATTGCTAGCCGCAGCTCCGGTTTATCGCCTCCGACCGTAGACCCGACAGAATGTCTAAATTTTTTTTGATTACCGAATCTCAGCGATTTTTATGCGTTTGCCTCGCATAAAATACGAAGCGCAGACCGAAGCTCGACGCAGCTCGACTCGGCCGTTTCAATGATCAACTAAATCAACAAACAATTAATTAAACACTGAGCGAAAACTCTAGACATTTGACTCTTCACTCCCCTCTTTCAAGTCCCATCTCGTCCCATTGTCAGCTGATCTTGAATGCCCGTCAATAGGAATGCAAATGCAAATGCAAATTGCTTTTGGCTCTTATTTCATTTTTGGGTGGTCCTCGACTTTAATTTGCCTGATTTGCATAGACGATCTCAGGCTTTGTCTTAGCCCCCGATAAGCCCGCCACTCTTTAAAACCGTTCAATTCGTATTCATTTAACGACCACCTCGTCGGCTGCTTAATGGCTCTCCCAATGAAGTGACAACGATTAGCTGACAAATGAAACACGTTTTTTCACCTCAGATTCAACTGATTAGAGAACCTGCACAAGACATTGTCTGCATGTGCTTATAATGTATTGGAAACTACAATTTATATATTCTAATGGATTTCTTCATTTTCAATTGTGTCTTTATTGTTATATAACCTTATTGTCATTAACTGATATTACAGAAGTGCAGAAATGTTGTACAACTTTTTTATATCTCTTAATATAACTATTCCAGTCTAATAAATTTGTGTTGTAATTAATTGAATTTACTTAATGTATAAAAATAATTAGAGTAATAATGGTGTATATTCTTTTTTATTTCTGTTTGAATTACAAAGAGAGAGCTAGCCACATCCATACCTGGTAGACAGGGGCAACTGGAAACGGGCAACTGAGAATTGGAAACGTTGGCAACGTTGGCGGCGTCGGCGTCGGCGGTCTCCTCTGAAAGGCTGTAAAAAGCTGCAAAGCACAATATGAAATCATATCACTAGACATGGCTTACAATAACAATCGCGGCCAGACACAGAGAGCCGGAGTCAGAGTCCAAGTATGACTGAGTGTTGTATGTTGATGTTGATGTTGTATGAGTTTTACAGTGAATACTCTCAACAGCAACAGCACAAGCAACAGCAACAGCAACGGTAACAGCTACAACAGCAATGTGCCAACAATGATATTAAAAATAACAATTGTCTTCAGTGGTCTTTAACACCCGCACCGCTGATAGACAACAACAACAGCAGCAACAACAACAACAGCAGCGCTTGAGTGGCATATAAAAGTCACATCGACAACTTCGATTGACTAAAGAAAATATTGTGTCGATGGTGCGGATCGAGCGCTCGATCGGAGTTCATAAAGCACCGAGAGCATTTTGAATACCTGAACAATCATGAAAATAATGACGCTGCACATTCCAAGCAGCAGCGGCAGCCGCAGTCGCAGCAGCAGCAACTCCCAGCCAAAAATCGTAGAGATCCCGACTTGAAGTTGGAGTCGGAGTTGGAGTTGGAGTCGTACCATGTTGGCTGCTCTGATGAGCTTTTGCTGGCAACACACAGCATGGCATTAAGCCTGCGAATCGAGCCTGGCAACATAAATTAGTGATATGGCACTTTATGTACCCGATGCCCGCCCGATGTCTGCATACAGTAGAGGACTCTATGGGGCGAGGTCAACGCAGCGTATGCGCAATTTGGGCATGCAAATTGAGGCGCTGGCTGGCTGGCTGCGTCTTCCAAAGAAATTTGCATCATGTTGTGATTAATGAAGCGACTGCCAGCACGGATCACTGACCAGCCAATGGTTTTCACTGACAGCTTATCAGTGTAGCAAGGTTCCTCCTGCCGAACGCCCGCCTCCTGCTCCAATGCCTGGCACCAGAGTCGAGCCAATTGTTGCCTTGCGTGTTCGCTGACTAAAGACTTCAATTCAGCTTCAATCATTTCATTTAACTGATGATGACGATGCGGCTGCCGCTGCCGCTGCAGTTGGCCATCATTATGCTCGCTTAGATAGGTGAGGGAGTATATTAGTTTCTTTAGAAATTTCATATCACTGAGCGCCTGTTTGCTTACATTTAGTTTTCAAATTGGGGAACTTGAAACTGAAAATGATATATGATAACTTAAGAATATCTATAAATCGGTCGTAGTACATTTTTTGAATCCCCTTAAACTGTATAGTTTTTTACTTGGTCAATCTAGACTCAAGTCTTGAAACTGAAAAAAGTTTTTCTCTGGCTGATTTGTAGATCTTCTCCATTTACTATATAGCATTTTCCGTTTCAAGTTCTCAAATTTGAATACTGATCGTGATTTGATCTCTATTCTCTACCGCTTTCAATATTATCACTAATTACTAATTATTACAAAAATGAGTAAGCATATACCTATATCTTCTATAATTCCGTGAGTTAGGTTATTGTCTTTTACTGATTTAATAAGAAATGCATTCTTAGTATATTTACAATAATTATTTCTTATCTTATAGATATTATAGATCTATAGGTAGTTGGCCTTTTTAAGTCTATTGGGAATGTCAATCGTGTTTAATATTCTCTATGTATACGATGTATAGTCTGCCTCTCTTTGCACACACGCTATAAAGTCTGTCTCTCTAGTCTCTACTCTATACAGTACACTTAGTCCATACATACCTTAGATACTCTCACAATCCCTCAGCCCTTATTAAACACTGAGCGAGTATAGCTTAGTCGATTGCATTCAACTAAATATATTTTCTTACTTCAGGCTTTGCCAAGTTACCTGAGTTCAGTTCCAATTTCAGTCGCTCGACACGCAACTTCCATTTCGAGCGTTTTGGCTACCAGCGCCGAGGCACTTAACTACTTTATTGGTCCAACTGTAGCCGCGACTCCTTCGCACACACCTGTGAAATGACAACAACAACAGATGTTATTCAGCTTCTTTTATAGTTTAATGAGCCACAACACACATTAGAATCGAAAGGTTTATATGTCATAAGGCTCGTAAAAGAACGGTATTTTATTGAGTACAGAAATGTGGAATAAAAAATGAAAAAAAGATTTCTAAACGCCATAGCTATAGATCGACGCATATCGCACTTCAGCTAACCCATAATAACCCATTTTAATTGACCATCAAAAAAGTAGAAAAAAAGAGGATAACAAAACTGAAAAGAAGAAGAGGAGTGGGGAGTGGGAAGGGGGTGGGGTTGGAGCGACAACTCTCGTATCATTTCAGTGGGTCCATGTGGATGTCTAGGGCCGGGTGGGCTATAAATTTTGTATCGGCATTTGCCATTGTGTGGCCGACGATATTATCGGGCGTGGAATTTATCGTGCCATGTGGGGGAGCCGTCAAAGGTGCGACAGAGATAGACCACAAGACAGACAGAGAGAGAAAGAGAGAGAGAGAGGCAGCAGGCTAGGAGCTGCAATATTTCCTGGCTGATGGATACGGATGTGATATATCGTAGTACAAGCGGGCTGTGATATATAGGCTCATACGGAGCTGCGCATAAATCAAACAATGGAAAGAGAATAAAAAAACCCAAAATATCGTATGATGTGCTGTTGTTTTCCGGGCGGGCGGCCTCTGTTAAGGAAACAAGTGCACAGCCCAACAACACAAAGAGCCATCAAAAACTAGGAGAGGGAGAGACGGAATCCCATCACAAAGGCGTTGAGCATAGTTAGCGACGATACGGATCTAAGCGAGTTCAAAGCGGCGGCTCGTTTAATCGGAATACATACATATATTAACGAAATTGAATCTCTTGAAATGTGATCAGGATACCAATTTGATTATCTGGTAGTTGGATTTCGAAGAAGTCAATGGCAGTCAAAGATGTAAGTTAACTAAAGACGGTTTAAGCTGACAGGACTTGAAAACAGATTGATAAATTAAGTAACTAAATAACACATGATTCATGTTTATAGCTGATAAATCAAAATACTAAAGAAAAAGAAAACAATACAATAATATTAAATGACTATTCCAATATAATACTATATTCATGACTACCGGCGCAATATCGACGGGTATTGTGTATATTAGGCATTATAATTTTTAATAACTTCAGAAGCTAAGTGAATGCTACAATATATGAAACTATCTGCGAAGAGTTAATTATTGTGTAAAATTATTTAATATAAAATAAAGGAAAACATTTTTTAAAAAATAATACAAATTTGTGCAACACTTGAATATAAAACAACAGCCTCAGTTATATTTCTAACTTAGATATTCACGTCGATACCTATTGCTGAGTTATCAAATAGCTACTCGATTTCTAAATAATTCTCAAAAATGATTTCAATTATTAGGCTCAGTCAACTTCTGAACTGTGAAAGCTGACTTTGGCTTCTGTCGATTCAGTAATCAAAAGTCGAAACTAAAACTTCTCACACTGCGACCGTTGCACGCGCGTGAACTGTGACCTCTTAATGGTCATAAAAGAAAAGAGAGACCGAAAAAGAAAGAGATAGGGAGAGAGAGAGAGAGAGTGAAAAAGAGAGGGCAAAATGAAGTATTCAAATTCGCAGGCAAATGCGAATGAATAACAAACGATGCGGCTCGATAATGTCGGCAATAAAACGAATGCCAACTGAAACTCTCAGACAGAACTTGGAGCTGGTAGTTGGCTGCGCTTTTAAGCCTTTTAAACTTCAATCAAATTTCTCAGGATTTGACTGCCAGAACAACAACAACAACAACAACAGCATCAAAGGCAAGGGCAACGGCAAGCATAAGCCACGCTTTGGATGGATTGTAATTGGGAGGAGAGGAATGCGTATAGCGAGAGTGGCGAGCACCTTTCTTTCAGAGAGGTTGCAAAGGCGATGATCCTGTGCGTGTGTGTGTGAGTGTTTGTGTGTGCGGCGAGACAGCTGTGTGTAAAATGCCAGCACGTAAACGTTTCACATGCAAGAGTTAACAGCATTTGGATTTGATCTGCCTGAATGCTACCAAAATTACCAGACAGCCGAAAAATAAAAAAAACGACCTGTGGACCAACAATTCGAATATGTTTATGGCTATGCGAAACACCGAAAAATTCTTCTGATAAAAGTCCACCGTGGCGGTAGACGATCGCATATATACAAATTGGCTGCAGCCATTAGTCTCGGGAGAGTCAAGTTAAACGTTTTAGTGGCTGCGCTTAAGAGCGCTAAAGGTAATTTTTCACTTTGCTGCAGTTGCCAGTTTATTATGGCATTATAAGGCAGATTTTCCCTGCCCCTACTCCGGCTTCCCACACAGATTCCCACAACACATACGGGCAGCTATTGAATGCGATTCCAGGGAAGAAGTCTGCAGCTAGCTATTTGGAAAACAATTCGATTAGAATTGACTTCTGTCGAGTGCTCCGACTGCCCCCTCTCGAGCGACTCAATAAAATACTTTCACATCATTTCCACGGAGAGCGGGAAAAATTGAGAGCACTTCGATAACAACAATAAGCAACATTAATTGTTTGGCATTGTGCGCAGCCAGCTGTCCAACAATGGCCGGGGTACGAGATGACAATGGATCTCGGTTTCCATGCGATTCCGACTCCTACACAAGTGTCTTCGGCTTTGTCAGTATTTCACGCACTTTGTAAGTGGTTAGATAATCCATTGTTTATGGCATCTAAAAAAACTATATGAAACGAAGCCCGAAATGGGAAAAATGTTTCGTCATTTTGCCAGCCAGTTTGAAATCGAGTGTAAAATGGGGAATTCGGTTCGCTTCGGTTCGCCACAAATTTGAGTTACTTTGCAGACAGTCAGGCAACAGCGTAGCCTCTCTCAGGGTGTCCAAAGATGGGTTTTGGGCATCGAAGATGATTTGCTTATGTATTGTTTCTCATTTCAACAAATTAATCGCAAAGGCATTGAGAAATCGATGGCTTATAGCTACTGCGGGGCAAGAAAACATAAATTTCAAATAAATGACATATTTTGAACAATATGAAATTATTCATTATAAATATTTTTATAATATTAATTTAAATTTGAATTTATCTACAGAAAAAGTGTAAATTTAAAACAAAAGAAATTAAAAAAATGATTTTAAAATAAATTATTAAAAATATTTTCTAAGAATATTAATTTAAAGTTGTATTTAATGAAAATAAAAATATTAATTTAAAACGAAATAATATTTTTGAAAACATTTTTTTTAGAGTATACATTTTAAATTGATTATATTTATATATATTATATATATTTATATAAAAATATTTGTCTAAAATTATATTCACATATTTTGCAGTAAAATGGATTGGATTTGAATTGAGTATAATATTTAATTAAAAGTAACATTTTTAAAGTATCACATCATTAATAAGTTCATTAACAGTTTATATATAGTGTTAAAAATATTATATTATAAAAGCATATCATATGTACTAAATATGAATGAGAATGTTGACATCTGTTTACATCGGCATAAGAATTATAATAATAATAATAAAGATATCACACTTCAGGTATCTGCTAGTCAGGCTCACGTAATAGCTAGTATTACGAATTAGTGCAGAAACATTATAGTTGATATTATTTTTAAACAGTTTGCTACACAGTTCTATGTAACCATATAATAATGCGTAGCTTTCTTTAAGACCCTATAATTAATTTATTTTTAATATTTAACATTAATACATAACAATACATTTAATATATAATATATATTCTCTATATTTTTATTTCATATATTTTCATTTCACAATAGTTTCAAATTCTATTTTGTTTTATATTTTTATAAAACTTAAAGTGGATTCCAGAATCAAACAAAATAATGGGAACTAAGCTGAAAATTGAAATGATCTACCAATTGATCGTTTGTTAACTCGTCTAATTGATATAACTTGATTGATCTTACCTCATACCAATATCTAGCCCATAGACTCCCTCTCTACCCTTCCTTCAGCATATATAACCCTCTCTCTTTATAGGCAAACTCAGAAACCTCATCAATTTTATTTGACAATCGGCTTGAATGCGTGTAAACCGAACCTATTAAAACCCATCAGACGAGCGAATACAATTCAAGCTGAATGGATGCGCAACAATTGCATTCTGAGGCGTTTTAACAGAATAACAACAATAACTAAGAAAACCCAACAGCAACAACAACAGCAACAACAACAGCAACAACAACAGCAACAACAACAATCAATGACAACGGCAGCAGTCGAGAAGTGAAATGGAATCAAATGATGTGTATAAAAATGAAAATAATACAAAGATAAATAACAACAACAGCAACAGGCATACAAAACTCGAAACAAAACCATATAATAATAAAAATCAAGAAAAATAACTACAAAAGCGCAAAGTATCTGTGTATCTGTATCTGTCGATGCGACGGCAGTGAGGGCGAGGTTGAATTTGTGCTGTTGCTGGCGGCGCTGCTGCTGCTGCTGCTGTTGCTGTTGCTGAGGTGCTGCTGCTGCAGACAAGCGAGAACGATGGCGACAGCCATGGACAACAACATGCGAGACTCTTAACCTTTGACGCCCGAACAATGAAGTGGTTAAAAGCAAGACATTAACACACAGACTTACAGGCAGCAAACATTGCCAGCAACAACAACAACAACAACAATAGAGAGACTCGATCTGTGTGCCTGGACCTGGGCTTGGGCCTTGTGTGTGCCTCATAGAGCAGCCCGAGCCCGAGCTCGAGCTCGAGCTCTGCTGGCTTGTAGCACTTGAGTGGAATGACAGAAATTAGTGAAATTTATTATTGATATCCACTTGAATTTATAGAGCAGCGAACAAAAGGCGTTGTTCGAAGTCGTAGTCCGAAGTTGATGTTGCTGTTGTTGTTGCCCCCTTTACCTGTTCTCCCTCTCTCTCTCTCACTCTCTCTCTCTCTCTGTCTCATAAAAGGTGCATCTTTGTGGCGTCTCTCTGCAACAGCAGCAGCTGCTGCAGCTGAAAAACAAAAATTGATGGCATTGCGCTGCGATCTAATGCGTGTGATAAACAGGTTCAGGCTGCGTTGCACCTATGCGCACCTATGCGAAGGTGTCGCTGCGTATAAATTATGAGTGGAGAAACAATAAAATGCACAACAGGCAGCAGCGCTAATAGACGCTAGATAGAAGACCGCTTTACGACATTCATGCAGTGGGAGATGGGAGATGGGAGAGAGTGAAAGAGAGGGAGAGGGAGAGATTCTTGCAGCCACCCAGAATGATGATTGCTGCGGACAGGAACGACGACACCCGCAGCAATAGCCCAGCGATCGATCGATCGCATTTTTATATAAAGTGTATTTTCCAGCAGTTCCGAGAAAACTTGAGCGCCGCACAATAGAGTTATTTAGAGGCCCCAAAGTTATGGTTATTGATTTGAAATATCACACGATGTGAGTGCAGAGTGCGGAGTGCGTGTGCGCGTTAAAATAACAGGGCAGCCGAATCGTTGTCTACTCCATGACAGAGAGACCCCCGAGAGCAGACTTGGCAGGTTCTTGAGAGCACAAAAGCCGCCGTTGCACACAGACAATACACGCACATACACTCACACACGCACACTCACACTCTCACACACATGAAGTTGAAGCTCTTCCAGCTGAAGTGTTATGGGCGAGTCGCGAGCTCTTGACAGACCCCTTGTGCTCGTGCCCTGTTTCAAATGTTCAGAAATTGTGGAACCTTTAATTAAACGGTGGCCTAAAATATGCAAACGAGTCGGGGCCGACGCTCGACCGTATGCCAAGTCCAAGTCCAAGTCATAATTCATTTTCTTTTTCTTTTTCTCTTTTTGGTTTGGGTTTTTTCTGTACCGTCGGGCTACACCAGCCCATGGGCCACTTTGCATACTAAACGGCGCACGCCCCACTTTCAACGCATGCCGAAGACGCGTCTGCAGCAACGACGTCTTCGTCGTCTTCGCTGTCGTCCTTCGGGCGCTTTTTCGGCAGTCAGGTGGGAGTGACCATGGAGTTGTTCTTTTTTTTGGTGCGCTACCGAAAGTCTCCAGGTTTTTCGCTTCAGCTTCAGCAGATTTGCATGCGCCAGTAGAATATTTTGATTATGGCTTCGAACCGCAAGAAACTCATTTAAAATCGATTTATGCAAGGATTAAGATCCAAAGAGAGACAGAGAGAGGCAGAGAGCGAGACAGAGAGAAAGAGAGAGAGAGAGGGGGAGAGCCTCTTGCCCCTGTGGCATGTCCATCACGCTGGCTACAAGTTAAGAAATTAGTAAAACTCATTTTTGCATTTTTAGCCTCCGGGCTTAAACTTAATTCGGAAGCACAGCAGGAGGTTCTAAGTAAATAAATGTGCCTACCCGGCCTCCATTCGTTTAATTTGCATTTTATTGCACCGGAGCCAGTCGGTGCTCGGCTCAGCAAGTCTGGGGGAAGTCTCGAGCCAATTAAGCGTATATTTGCCACGCTTTACAGCTTTGGACGGCACTCTTCCTGTTGCCCGATGCCCGATGCCTGTTGGCCGATGCCTTGTGTTGCTCTACTTTGGGCAGGCGCAGCTAAAAATGATTAAAGGCCATCCCGATCCAGACAGCCGTTTATATTAATTTCGCTTTGTGTTCACAACAGCCCTGAGAAATTGAAAGTGAATGCCGGGCAGCAGGAAATGAGTTGCCAATAGAATAATCATAACGCACCATAGGGGGTGGACGATCCACCGTAATCGGACCCAAAGCTGGTCACACAGTCTACCGGTAGGGTAGTCCGTCCCTGCATACATATACATACTTCATCCCATATCCGGCTTACAAATGGCTGCTGAAAGGTTGAGGCGAATATATTGAGAAAAACTGATAAATTTCAATGAGTCCAAGGATATTAAGAAAACAAACTGAAGCAAAAGCTTAAGGATCCATAAGAAAATATATTTATAGAAGGGCAAAAATCGAATTTGAGTTAAGCTTAAAATTATTAAAGAGTTCAGACAAAAGATAAATGTGAAGTGAATTCAAAAATATATTGATCTTTATATAGAAAATCACAGATAGGTGTACATGCAATAGATGATCAACAGATCAATTAAACAAATGTTCTGAAAAAGTTATAAATTAGATCAGTTTATTCTAATGTATGTAATTAAAGTAGTTAGAATTTTACAATAAACTAGAAAATATTTAAATATTTCTTGAAAGATATAAATTGAGAACAACATAATTTGTTTTCCCGAAAAAATTTGTATGTATTCCTATATGATGTATAGGTATACTGATAAGGGATTTCTTATTTTAGAATATATTATATAGTGCCCTTAAAGTTTCTTGATGAAATTAAACCCATTTATTACATTACAAAAAAAAGAAAAAAAAAGAAAACAACAATTTTATGTAGTTTCCCTTACGGACATAGAAATGGGTTAATTTCTAGATCTTTCTTTGTAACTTCCTCATCTACCTTCCTCTTTCAAAATAATTTTTACACTTTTCATCTGAGCTATGTTTCTCTTATTCTGATTTTCAGCCTCTTCATTTTCTATTCCCATATATAACTCTATCTAATATATTTCTTTGTTTTCTCTATATCTCTCTCTCTTGTTATATCCCTGAATCTAACTCTTTTTTAATTCTTTCCCTCATTCTCTTACTTTAACCTCTCCTTCACATATCTCTCCCCATTGCTAGATATACTTATGTATGTCAAACATGACTATGATACGATACCCTATTCCCGTTCCATGCGAAGGCAATTTGAAGTGTTTGGGTTTCTGCTAGCTGGTGTCGATGTTGACCCAATGCGAATGCGAATGCAAAATTGAAATTTATTTCTTTCTCACGTAGTCGCCTCCGTCATTAGCTCAATCAGAGGAACGTTAAATCGCGTGCATCAATTTGGCCATTTAGGCATTTGGCCAATGAGCACGAATGGCGCCCCATTCGGCAACCGATGCCAATTCAGACTCAGATTCAGATTCAGATGCCGAGAGTAGAGAGCCGAGGTATCGAAACAACTCGGACACATGTCCACATCGGACTGATGGTCATGCCAAACGTTCAGCGATGCACAGCGAAATGCTTTGCCTGTCACTCACCTGGTGAGTGTTTCCAGTACGGGGGTCGAGCACACTCTCACATCATTCAAGCAGTCAGTCAGTCAGTCCCAGAGTCCGATAGTCTGATAGTCCCTCAGTCAGTCGTTGCAGCCACTCAATAATTCGGCAGTCGACGTACACTTCCTTCTACTTCTGACCCAACCGACAGCCGCGAGAAAATTGCAACAATTTTCCATTGATGTTGTTTTGTTTTGTTTTCTTGCTGTTTGTTTCATTACGATTTGTACCTCAGTTTGTTTGCAATTAATTGACATTCGCAATGCCCAGAATCGCAATCGCAATCGAGAGTCCGGGCCCACTCTCTCAGCCCTTGTTTGGCCAGACAAATTATATTGAACTGATTCCCACGACGCTTTTGGCCAGATGGCTTCGATTTGATTTCAGTCCGTCCTTAGCTGATTTTCTTGCCGTTTCTGGTCGAAGGCATGCAAATCATTCAGGGAATGTTTGAGGAGGGGCTAGCACACATCTTTCACATTCACACTGTTCGCCTTCGCCTTCGGCCTCGGGTTCGGCTACGGTTCGGTTAGTTGATTCTGGTTCGGCTTTACGTGGTCGTAAATCACTTTCAATTGGGCCACAGCTTTTCCAAATTGACAACACAAATAAGTTGAATAATTCTGTTTCAAGAATTAGTTAGCATTTTGGCTGGGAAGGTAAGAGAGGTTGGTACGATTAAATATATGAAGTTATCCAGCATAACTGTTGCTTAAATAATAATTGTTTGGAGATAGGTAAGGTTGAAAATAGTTCTATTTGGAACTGAGTTTAAAATCTTTTACATTGAGTATAGTTTATATATAAAGATATTTTTAGCTATAAGTTAGTTTTTTCAGAAATATTGAATGAAATTATTTAAGTAAAAATATTAGGATACTTTAACTTCATTATAATAGGCTAGAAATACATGACAACGATTTAACTTAGGGCTCCTACAAAACATGTGCTGGACCTACCTCACAGACAGTAGATGGACAATGGAGCGTACATTATACACAATTATATATGGCTTGAGTTCAATGGAGTTCAAACCATCCTGTTATATATAATTAATTCGCTTATTGTTATATTAACAGATTGCAAATAGATATGTTAATAAAAAAAAAAATAAAATAAAAATAAAAATAAAAATATATTAACAGATTACGCTAATATTATAAGTTAATTTTATTTACTGCATCCTTAACTAACATTTTCACTATAAAATGACATTTCTATGCCCCTAGTACTTCACCGAAATACCTGTATCGAGTGTACAGAAATAAATATTAGGGTAATATTGCAAAAAAAAAAAAAAAAAAAAAAAAAAAAAAAAAAAAAAAAAAAACACTTATTAACCCAACTCAAGACTAAAGACTAAAGAGAGCACAGTTAATTCACTTAACAAATCGCACTCTTGTTTGCCGACATCCACGCACTCTTTCATAACTAACATTATTCACATTTACCCAACACATTAAGCAACACCAAAACAGAACTACGCTCCCATTTCTAACATAACCACACACATCAACTCACACAATGTAAATAAATTAATTATCTAGCACAAAAAAAAAAAAAAAAAAAAAAAAATACATTTAAAAAAATATAAAAATTGGTATTAGTTTATTTTCTTACAATAGACTTAACTCGTACTATTATCATTTAACACAGCTATGACAGATGACTGCTTCTAACAATTTGACATAAAACTCAACGACAACTTATAAAAGACTCTCCTTTACGATTCCATTTACAAATCATTATGTTAAACTTCTTCTTTTCTTTCTCCGATTCGTAGACATTTTTTATTTGCCTAAGATCTTTGACCATGCGCCAGCTCATTTGTTGTTTGCTTACTCAAGAACAATGTCAATATCCAACAACAACACCAGATCTCAAGTGTCTTAAAATTGATCAACGGCACGGATCAAAGAGCAAAATATTAATATTTCCTAATCCATTGTAATTATGATTTCTCCCTCATTGTTTGTCACAAGAAATGTTGGCTTCAAAAAAAGAAAAAAAGCAGCCGGCACAAGGCCTGAGGCCGTTTTTTTTCTCTCTTGTTCAATAGATCATATTACCAAGTGAATATGTCAATTCCTCACGAAAAACGATAAGAGATCTGCGTCACAGCTACGAAAGATAAAAGCGAAGAGAGAAGAGAATTGTGAGGCAAAATCCCCAAACACTAATTGTAAGGGCTGTGCGTGCCAACCACAAAGTCGACTACCAGGCCGCCTATTTCAGCAGAACTGACAAAATACAACAAAAAAGAGCATAAAAATAATGATAGTAGAGGAAGGGAGAGAACGGGCGAGGGGAGCGACCGAGGTAGAGAAGTAAGGCAGCGCCTAATCTGGGCCTGCAACAGGGATTAGTTGGTCCAATCAGCGGCAACGCCTGCGGCTAATGAACAGCGGCTGCTGCCACTGCTGCCAGTGCCAACTGTTACCAGGAACTCGGGAACTGGACAACTGAGCAACTGAAGAACTGAACAACTGGGAACTCGGCTAACGCCCCTGGTAATTACTGGTACCAATAAAAAGTCACGCCAAACAATGGCAATGGGTCGCATTTGGATTCGGGTCTTCGAGCTCCAGATCTCCGATAGGCGATCTTATCAACTGCCATATAAGTAGTATGTGTGCGTGTGTGTTATGACTTTTACTTTTCTTTGGCTTCGGTCTCGCGCCGCACCAAATCAAAGCAGATTATAAATTCGATCGGAAAGATGACAAGCGGCCGCAGCAATCAAAATCAAATTATGAGACAGCAATCAATAATTTGACACGACAAACTACAGGCACAGATGCGGTTAGCTGCGACGAGATCACACGCCGAAAACAACTCTATAGAGGTTTGAATTTTATTAAGAGTTCCATGTAAAATAGGAATCTAGATGAGTTGATATTTAATTTATATTCTTATTGAAAGTGAGTTTGTAAATATAAAATATATAATTTTCGGCTTAGCTAGGGTTTTCGTGAGGGTTGGTTACTAGATATGACTTGCTTATATATTTGGTTTGACTTATTTGTAAAAATAGTTTAAATCTATTTTTGCTTAGGCGTACTATTCCAGGCCTTATATGTATATGTATGGTGTATACAAAAAATGCGATTAATTTAATATTTAATCTTATTTGGGTTTTAGCAAAAAAATAAATATTTTATATATATATAAAAAAAAATATATCATAATAGTTTTGGTCTTCCATTTTTCACTTCTAGCTGATTGGGATTTTACTTTTGAGGCAAAGCACGAATATAATCTAATTTATTTTGTTTTGATTAAATTTTTAAATAATATAAAAATAATTAACAATAAATCGGTCAAATAAAAGAATTACGTTTGTTAGGAGCAAATATATAGAGATTTTCGGTAATAATTATAGCCTATATAGCTGATTGTAAAATTATATTATATGAGATTTGATTTCATATATTCATGTATATTTCTATATTCATAACTGAATTGCTTTATATTTCTAGCTGACTTAAGGAAACCAAATAAATTTAAGAAGACAAAAGCTAGCTTTGGCTTTTGCAACATTACAGTTTGCCTTTCTACACAGTTTATACTTGGTATACAGCATGAAAGATTGTTTTCGTCTAGAAGAGATATACTATTGATAATACGAATCCAATTGTTATTTTAATAATTGCTAATTAAATATTTAGTTAATTATAAAAAATAACATTTTTTCTTCTAATCATCCTCCCTTCTTCTTTTAATCTTGTTTCTTCTTTTCTTTCTTTTTATTTTCTTCTTTTTTTTTGGCTTCTTCCTGCTTTTCATATTCCTCAATGCGGCGCTCCAGCACATCCACGTCCAGCCACATGAGCGAGGCCGTATGCCAGCTGGGCGGTGGATCGTTGTTGATTTCGCGCAAAAGTTTCTTTAGACGGATTCGGTCCGCATTGATGGACATCTTTCGCCTCTTTCGCATAGTGGCATCGAGGGTGTCCAACGGCATAGCAATATTGGGGTGGTGGGATCCGCCACGCTTCTTTCTATCCTTCTTGGCCCGGCCCGCCTTGTTCTTAGACTTGGTCTTCTTCGGCTCTGCATCAGGCACATTCTCCGGCAGCTCCGGCTGCTCCGGCTGCTCCGGCAGCTCCGGCTGCTCCGGCTGCTCCGGCAGCTCCGGCTGCTCCGGTAGCTCCGGCTGCTCCGGTAGCTCCGGCTGCTCCAGTAGCTTCGGCTCCTGTTGCTCCTTCGATTTTTTCTTGTCCGACTTCTTCGATTTCTTCACATCATCGGCAATTTCTTCCTTAATCGGCTCAGTTTGCGTGAAAGTCGAAGTAGTCTTGGGTCTCCCAGCTGATGTTGGCTGCTTACTAGACGACTTGGAGCGCAAAAGCTTTGTCATCGATGCGTTCTTATGAGCTATACGTTTCGGCGGCTCCATTGTAGCTTTAGCTGTAAGCAGTTAAAAAAAAAAAAACAGTTTTTCTCTGTGCGCAGAAAATATTTTCTATAATTTATTTTTGCAATTTACTTGAGATTATTTTTCTTAGGAAAATTTGTTAGCACCTCTCACATAAGTGATTTAGAACTGACTGAAAAATCATTGATTCCAGTGAGATTCCTCGCATTGACGAAGCCCAAAATTTCAAGGCTAACCTGATGCAAAATTTTTCTGAAATATGAACTACGACAAGAAAAGAAGAACATTTATTTTAATACTAAAAAATATATATATTTTAGTATTTTTAACAAATAGTAATACATTTTTATAAAAATAAAATTTAAAAAATTAAAATTTGTTTCTATTTTAACTAGCAATGTACAATCTTATTAAATTTATAATTTATTAGTTTTTTTTTAGCTTTACATATGTTTTTTTTTTTTTTTAATTTACTCTTACTAATTTTATAACTAATGCTAGAGTGTTGTATGGATGATATTGTTCGTGTAGGTGTGGCATTTATTCGGAGTGTGGTCTCATGTCAAATTTGAGGTGAGTGATAGGTAAATTTTCTTGAGTCTTTTGCATCATCTTCTTTCGCAGAGTCTACTGACAAGTGTGTTAAGGTCGGACTGCAGTTTGTAGTGATAATTTGTTCATACCAAGTATGATCTTTGAAGATTTTTGACTAGTTTTGAGTTGCTAATGGATCAGTCAACTCTGCTCACACATCTGAGGAAGGTGATGTGTGTGTGGTAGGTCTTTTGCCTAGGAAACATTTTAAACCGATTTGTTGAATTATATTTCATATTTCCAAATGACCCGTACTATGCTTATACCTACTTTTATATATATCATATCATCTTTACTTATAAAATGTTAAAATAAATAAATAAAATTGGTATTGAAAGCTTTATATGATTATTTAAAATATTCAAGGAAAATAAAAATAATAATAAAATACAAATAAAATAAAATATTTATAAAAATATTTTTAAATATTATGAATCACCGTTATTACTTTACTATTTATTATTAACATTATTACATACTATTATTTAAATGATCATAATTTCAACTCTTATACAAACTACTTAATGAAATACAGGTAAATATCGTCAGCCCAATATGGCTATAATTTACCTTCAATTAAGTGCGTGTACCGTTATTTTCAAGCTGATGCCCATACATATATACATACATATATAATATAAATATATATATCTTTCCAAACTTTGCGACATTTTGTTTGGCTCATGGTTTTCAGTGAAGTTTGTTGTGCTCCGCCGGGCTGTTCCAGTCTCTGTTCCTGTCCAAGTCCCGCTGCCCGGCGTCCGCTGCCGCGCATGTTGCCTGCTATGTACAACATCAAGTTTTATCGCTGATCGTGATCATGTAATTCCAGCCCACGCATGCGCGCACAGCGTTAAGGAATCAAGTTTAGCGCATTCTTATTGCCGATCTGAATGCGCGCCTTTCCCTGTGACAGATGGTGTAAGGCTGCAAGGCATTCCCGTGCCCAGACCCAGGCCCAAGCTCGGCCTCAGACCCAAGCCCAGGCCCAGGCCCAGGCCCAGATGCACAGGCAGAGGCCGCATCAGGCTCAGAGTCAGAGACGGCGAATGGAGCCCGAGCCGAGAGTCGAAGACTTTAGCGAACGACTGGTTTTTTTTTGTTCATTTTGCGTTGCTTTGCTAGCCGAACGTTCTATATATGTAAACTGGTACTTGAAATTTGAAATCATGTACCATTTGCCTTGAGACGCAGCGCCTGAGCTGCGAGAGTCGCCAGCGCCTGGATGTGGATCTGATCGTCGATCGTGTCCCTGACAGAGCGGCACAGGAAACGCGCATTTAAAAGCGCGACTATCGAAATGTAACGACATTAAGCTTTCCCATGGAAGATAGAAGGAGATAGACAGTCAGAGAAAGAGAAAGAGAGAGAGAGAGAGAGAGCAAGAGAGGAAGCAGAAGAGCCATTTAAAGGAAGCTTGTGTCAATACGAAATACGAAAATACAAAAAGCCCATGGAGTTTGCCTTGGAATGCAGTCGATCGCTGCGATCACTGCGATCACTGCGATCGCTAATCTTTTGAAGGCGCCGACGCCGCACAGATCATCATAAGCGAACGTTTGGGCGCACTAAGCGACATAATTGCTACCGTGGGATGAGACTTCCAGAGACTGTGGACGCCGAGTCGCAGAGCCGCAGAGTCTTCGCGAGCCCCGATCATTACCAGACGCGCTCCTAATGCGCTCCAATCAAACACACACGAAACGAGCGTATGACATGTTTGTGCATTATTAATCATGATAATATCTGTATAAATGGTAGAAAAACTGTGCATTTCCCCACCGCTGCCCACAAAAGCTCGCTGGCCAAATTGCAATTTAATGCAAAAATAAATTGCAGCGCCGACTGCAAACGAAGCTCGAACTGAAGCTGAAGCTGGATCTGACCAACCGGCAGCCGGAGCAGGCAGCTCCCATGATTATTGGTCATTTACTTGCGCCGTTTAGCGCATTAAAATTCATGCAGCATCCGAGCAGCTCTCCGACTCCGACTCCAACTCTGACTCTCAGTCGATCCCACAGTTCAACTTTTATGCATACAGAAATAATTGATAGTTGAAAACTTGGACGTGTAAGTGTAGACCCAATCCCAACTTGGCTCTTGCTCAATTCTGGGCGTTCGAGTTGCAGCTGTGATTCTCTCTGTCCTTCAGCCTATCCCTTCCACTGCAACTGCAACTGCATCTGCATCTGCAACTGCATTGGCATCGGCACTCACATCTGTGGGGCGTGTGCTTTGCTGGCTGCAGCTGCAGCTGCAGTGGGGGGCAGCTGGCATGCAACACACACATTCGTTGGGGGTAGCGCCTAGGGCCCCATGAAATCAACGCGCTCGCTAATGGGCAACAGCTAGCAGGTTATTACACTGCGAGAAATTGTTGCTGCTGACCTGAGAAGTGAATATTAGCTGAGAAATTTTAATTGTGCAAAATAGTTGGTTTGTCATTTTAGCAAATATTTGACAGCTACTCCATAGCCTGCTCTATATTTTGCAGAGATAAGAACATAGAATTGAATAAGCAATATTCTCAACCGATTATCCATGGAGAGTAACGTGATGTGTTTGTCAGATTTAACAACAGAAGAGCTTTATTTTTAGGTAATGGTTCATATGGCTAATAATATTACTATTGCATTTACTAGTGCTATTACATTTACTACTAATATTGTAGAAGTAGCACTACTATTACCTCTATTTACATATTCTACTACTACTTTTAATACATTTACTGTTAGTTCTATAATTACTGCTACTATTCTGACTTCTACTACTACGATAGTTATTACTAATAATTGTATAGTTACTACTTTTACTACTACTACGATATCTTTATATTCTATATCTATATATTCTATATTCTATATATAAAATTGAAAAATCTTGGTATACGACTAATATTTGAATAATAGTTGAAATATTGAGTAAAAATTTATAAAAAATATAGATGTTGAGATTCATACAAAGGTTTTAAAGTTCCATATATGAAATAAAACCCAATTCTTAATAATAACTGTTTTATTAAAGGATAGTCCCTTTAAATATTCTTGCAAAAACTATAAATTGAGGTATGCACGTATTCTTCATTAATAAAATAATCCTAACTTACATCATTTTAACATTTACTTTTAACATTTAGTTAACATTTAGTTCGCTATTTTAAGCATTCACTCAATCAATTAAAAATTTCCATTTAATTAACTCGTTTTCAATTTAAATTGGAAGCGCATCAATTGATTCGAAATGTATTTTTATTCCTATTCCACTTTAATCCCAAAATCAAGTCCCTGACTACAAGCGACGAGTCGTCAAGTGCAAGCAACGACTTTAACTATCGCTCAAGGCTATCAGCGATTTGTTCGGATCTCTCGAGCAAGTTCTCGAAACAGGCCCCGTGCCTGAATTTGGGCATACGAATAAAGTGATATACTACATAATTGCTATAAAAAGTAAGCTGCAAAGCGAATGAAAGAAATTAAATATCAACACGACGCCGGAGAAAGATGACAATCAGAAAGAAATGAGAAAAGTGAAACTCATAAACAAATGCGGCAACAAAATTGCCAGAGCTAAGTAAATAATCAAACAAGAAATGGCAAATTATGTGCGCAGCAGCGACAACAACAACAACAACAACAGCAACATCAACAACAATAACAACAACAGCAGCAATAACAGCAATCGCAGCGATTACTTCTAAAGCAATTGCGAAAGAACACCCACTCAAAAATAAGCGTTTGCCATATTAACAACAACAGCGAGCGCCAATAACCGGTTAGCATTGGCTGCATATGTGTGTGTGTGTGTGTGTGTGAGTGATCGCGCTCTCTGCTGCTGCCGCTGTGACTGTGTGTGTGTGCTCAAGAGATGGCAGAGCCGAAACGTGTTTCGTCTGCAGCTACTAGCACCTGGCTGCACTCACACCGCGCTCTCACTCATAGCGTGTTCTCTGCTGTGCGCGCTCTCTCACTCTGCTTCTCTCTCTCTCTCTCTCTCTCTCACGCTCTTGCGATCGTTTGGCTGTTGCGCTCACTCAGTGAAGTGTGCTGGGCGCGTGTGTGTGTGAGTGTGTGTGTGCGTGCACATGTATTAGTGAGAGCCGCTTTTTTGGTCAGGCGAGAAACGGCAAACGGCAACAAGTGAGCGCAGGTCCAGGTCCGCGCGCCGCTCGCAGAGCAATGGACTTTTAGTTATTCCGTGATCTTTTACCAATATTGTGCAGCGCACACGGCACGACGGCTGATCGCAGAGCAACAGCAGCAGCAGCAGCAACAGCAGTTACAGCAGCAGCAAATCCACCCCTGGTTTCAATAAAAACAAATCAAACGCACATATCAATATACATATATTTATGAACGGAAGTGTCAAAGCGGAAATACTAAAAAAAAATGATTTATTGAATTAAGCAAAGAAATCAAACCGAACTCTAACTGTGCCTCTCTGAACTTTTCTAACCGTTCTATTCTGTGACAATAACGCCCACAATATCGAGCTTTAAAGCTTTTGCAGCGCGTGTGAGACGTCATTTGATCCACTCGTTGGACGTGTGCCTTCTCCTACCCCCAACCCCCAATCGTTGTTGTTGTTGTTGTTCAGTGTTCAGTGTTTTTTGTGTTTGTTGTTTTTATTTTGGCCCGTTTGCCGTTTGGAACGTCAAATTCGTTTTTTATGACTTTTGAAAGCGTGACTAAGGCGTGATTTATGATGGCGTGTGGTTTTTAATATTCATGTGCAAAGTCAAAAGCCACGAACCAAGCGCAGCAGCAGCAGCAGCAGCAGCAGCAGCAGCAACCACTAGCCAGCCAGCCCGCCACACTCAACCTGCGTAGGTGCGCCAAACAATAAAAATACAACAACAACAACAACAACAGCAACAACAACAGAGGAGAAAAGCAATAACCGGACAACAACAACAACAGCAGCAGGCGTTGCATCTCTGGTGCCCACGGGCCAAGTTGCTGGCTCGATATCCTGCTGTGTGTGCGTGGATCAGTGGATCAGTGTTTTGGGCTTTTTATGGATGCAGCGAAGCAATTGACTGCCGCTGCTGCAGCTGGCAAGCACGATAACAACAACAGCAACAATAACAACAACAACGACGACACTATGCAAACAGTGCAACAACAACAAGAGCAGAGCAATACAACAACAACAGCAGCAGCAGCAACAACTGCATGCAATACGTCAGCAGCGCTAGAAACAGCAGCAGCAGCAACAGCAACAATTGCAGTTAGCAAAACCAACAACAACAAGCAGCAAACAGCAATGACAACAGCAACAACAAACGTTGAGCAACAGCTCAAAAAGACAGAAGTTCAATCAGCAACAGCAACAACAGCAGCAACAGGCAAAACATCAACAGCAGCAACAACTGTAGCAACACCAGCAACAGTTGCTGTTGCCAGCAAATCAAGTGCAGCAGCAATGGCCGCTGCAACGGCGACAGCAGCAGCAGCCACCAATGATTTGGCAGCAGCTGCTGCTGTCGTCTTGTCGCTGCAAGGGACCATGGTCAGCAGCCTGCAGCAGGCGGCTTTGCTGCCGGCCAATTCGGCAGCAGCAGCAGCGCTGAACTTACAAGCGCTCGAATCGTATTTAGCATTACAGCGACTCACTGGCAAATCGGATGTATTTCGATTTAACACCACCAGCAACAGCAACAGCAATGGCAATAGCAACAGCAACAGCACCGGCAACAGCAGCAACAACAACAGCAACAACAACAGCGACGCTGAGCAGAATGCGACATTGCCCACGCTCATAGACATTTCGAGTATTGAGCTCAAGTCCAGTTGCTCCTCCAGCGCTTCGAGCGTCTCAGCAGCCGTTGCCCATTCACCCAGCAGCAACAATAACAATAGCAGCAGCAGCAACAATAACCACAACAGCAGCAGCAGCAATAGCAGCAACAGCAACAACAACAACAACAATAATAGTACAAGCAACTGCTCTTCGAGCACATCCAAGTGCATTCCGCCGCTGCCCTCAATTAGCACTGTGAGCGCCGCTGTAGCCGCTGCTGCGGCCGCTGCCGCCGCTGCAGCCAATCAGCAGGCGGCGCTGGATTGCGCCACAGCCGCGGAGCTGGCAGCCGAATGCGATTTGCCGCTGCTCGACGGCGAGGATGCATTGTCCTTCGAGGCTGGTGATCTGGACAGCAGCTACGGCAGCTTCATCTTCAATCCGAGCAGCTTTGGCGCCGCCGACACAGACGCTTCGCTGCACTCGCTACAGGCCACCATGTACCAGGACAAGCTGAGCGTCATCGCGGCCAGCGCTGGCAGCGGCGCAGAGGATGCGGCCAACAGCTCAACGGCAGCCGCAGCTGCCGCCCAGCGCTCCAAGAAGCAGTTCATCTGCAAGTTCTGCAATCGCCAGTTCACCAAGTCCTACAATCTGCTCATCCACGAACGCACCCACACGGACGAGCGTCCCTACTCATGTGACATATGCGGCAAGGCCTTCAGGCGTCAGGATCATCTGAGAGATCATAGGTGAGATGAGAAGAGATTTATTATATGTCAATAGATAATAAACAAAAGTTTTTCCGAATTTAATGCTTCTTGACTTCAGCTTAACGAAAGTATTTCACAACTTAACGAAACTATTTCGTAATTTAACGAAAGCATTGGAGATTAGGGAATGTATTTCACACGATAGTATTTTGCAGCTTAACGAAAGTATTTCATAACTTAACGAATGTATTTCAAACAAAAGTATTTTATTGCTTCAGGAACGTATTTCATAATTTAACTCAAGTATTTCATAGCTTATCAAAAGTATTTCACAACTTAACGAAAGTATTTCATAATTTGTTAAGTTTTTCATAACTTAACGACAACATTTTGTGGCTTATCAAAAGTATTTCACAACTTAAAGAACGTATACTATAGCTTAACGAAAATCGTTTACAACTTACCGAAAGTACTTCATAATAAATTAGAATTTGACATTATTTAGTAAAATCTTATGACACTTGATGAAAGTTCACTTACATTTTCGCAACTTTTTCATTACTTAACGAATGTATTTCACAATCAATCAGAGCCTAACTCTATGAAACTGTACATGCAATATGTGTATTTAACGAAAAATAACACAAAATCAAGAAAATTTTGAAAACTTGACAAGCTGAACGATCCTCAGTTTAAAACTAATACAAATAAAAATAGATCGATATTTTAACGAATATTTAAACACAATTTCCCCTATCATCTTCCATCCTCAGATACATTCACTCCAAGGAGAAGCCCTTCAAGTGCGCCGAGTGTGGCAAAGGCTTTTGTCAGTCGCGTACCCTGGCCGTGCACAAGATTCTGCATATGGAGGAATCGCCGCACAAGTGTCCAGTGTGCAATCGCTCCTTCAATCAGCGCTCGAACCTGAAGACCCATCTGCTCACCCACACGGACATCAAGCCCTACAATTGCGCCTCCTGCGGCAAGGTGTTTCGGCGCAACTGTGATCTGCGGCGCCACAGCCTGACGCACAATCTGTCGGCCACGGGCGGCATGGGTGGCGGCCTGGGCGATCTGTTTGGCAGCAGCAGCAACGGCTCCAGCTCCGATCTGGGCCTATCGATGGTGCTGCCGAGCTCAACTGGTGCCGGCTCAACTGGTTCGACCGCCAGCCGGGATTTGGTTGCCGTCAGCGATTAGGCCACGGGCAACTCCGACTCCACTCGACTTATCACGTGTTTTGCGACTTCCCGGTCTCTCAAGCAGGGGAAGCGCTCAATCTCAATCTCATCTGCACTCGAATCCCTCCACAATGTGTCTGATCTGTGTTGCTCGTCTCGTGGCCTCCAAGTTGCTTACAGCTAACAGCATTTAGTTCTCTTATGTCTAGAGTATGATTTAAGTTAATGATATTCTAGTTGGTAATTTATTGGATATTCGAAACATAGAATTATAGATATCGAAAGTTTGACTTTATTTGGATATAATACAATGTAGATTTATAAGTAAATTGTGGACTTTTATCGTATCATCGAATAAATGATATAGTTTAATGGAAATAATTGAATGAAAAGCGTTTTATTATTATGAGTGTGGGCATGGCTGAAAGATGTTGTAAAGAGAGACAGTTCTTGGTAAAAACTTTGTTGTTTTTCACTTTTGATTTGAAAATCAAATATTGGGAACTTTATTGGTAGTAAATATTCTAAAGACTTAGCCAAAGATTCATAAGGATCATAAGCAAAATAAAGAAAGAACTTCTTCAAATATTTTATAGAAAATTTAGAAAACGAAGATTGAGTCCGAAATGATAACATATAAATTATAATATAAATTAGATCTAAAGATCTAAATATACAAAAATGAAATAAAATAATATATATAATAATAAACATATGTATATGATAAATAAAATAAATTCTTATATATTTAGGTAAATTACATTTTTTATTTATTTATTTATTTATCAAATCCTTGAGAATATTTTTACCAATTTAATATATTTAATTAAAAAACTATTTTCTGTAAAAGATTCTTTCAATATCTTCATTGAATAACTCTACTATTGGATTAATAATGATCAAATCAATAAAAATTAAAAATAAATAAAATAAAAATTAATTTAATAATTAATAAATTTAAAAAATAAAAGTAAATTCTCGAAAAAGAACCTGTCCTTTTCGAGTCAACTTCCCAGAATCTACTCAGATCTTGGGAAAAGGAAATGAGTTAAAAACGGAGTTAAACGGAGTTCAGGACTTCCATTTGGTTAAGTCCACAAACGAATTTCCAGCGTATTCTCGAGTGTTCCCCGTGCTTCCTGTGGCGCACCCTTCGCCTTTGAGCTGACCTCATTAACATGCCTCCCACCCAGCCAGGCCTGGTCTGATCGGAGTTCTAGTTTCTCACATGTCGTTTACACTGTTTGCACACTTGTAGCAAAGCGAAGGAGAAATCAAATATTTGTAGCGATGTTTATCGCTCGAGTGCCAACAAGGGCAATTAATGTACCATTAAGGTGCACACTCAACGGTCCAACAAGCCTTTGACAAGCTGAGACAAAGCGACTACTCGACTATTTTTTTCCCATCGGCTGCCTTTCGCCTTTCGCCTTATCGCCTAGCCAAACAGTGTCGAACAAGCCGCTGACATGAATTGTGGAGCAGGCGCTACGGCTGCGCCGCCCACCCAGATGAATGAGAGCCCAGCTGTCTCTTACTCTGCCACAAAGTTAACAACTTTTTATGATCGACTGCAGAAACAGAAAAGACACAGAAAAAGATGCGTCCAACTTGGGCCAAGTTCAAAAGCCCGAAGCCGACCAGGTCCATCTCTCTCCCTCAGCCTCGGCCATATTGTTGTCTCTAGCGTTAAACGGATCAATGTGAAGCCGCCAACAAACGACGTAGTTATGCATTTCCTGCACAAACCAATTACAACGATCAAACAACAATTATGGTGCTACAGCTCTTGACCAGCTAAGACCCCGCCACGCCCCTTCGCCTCTTCTCCTCACACACTCACCCAACAGTTAAACACGCGCCGCGCTCTCTGCAAATATTTGCGCGGATATTGTTCTATTCAATGGAACAAGCACGAGAACGAGACATGTTCCAGCACCAGCGACAACGTTTTGGGCCATTTGCCAAAGAGCCAAAGAGCCAACGAGCCAAGCAGCCTCCAGCTGGCCGAGCCCGAAGCCTCGGTTACAGTTTGAAGCAGCGTCTCTGCGAATTGCCAGCAATTTCACACTTTATGCGCGACGGCTTCATTTCCAGCTCCAGCTACAGTTACAGCTCCAGCTCCAGCTCAGCCTTAGATCTGTGGGGCGAGCAGCAGGCGGCGCGTGCGGGCGAGCGGATGTTTAAACATTTAACGCTCGGCCTGTACCTCGGACTGTTGCCATCCATCCACACACACATACATACATACGCATGTACATATTGATGGGAAAATTATGAAATTCATTGTTTGTGTTTGACTAATAATTATGACAGCAAACGCATTGTCGTCATAAAGGCAGTCGGCACTGGAAGTGAGCGCACTAAATTTCGCTTTGAGGTTTCCGCAACGCCCCATTGACAATGTCGGAGCTGGGCCCGGACGTACGTACGTATTCGTGCACTGGCTAAACTCTAATAAGCCCATCACTAAACAGCAGTTCGATTTGCAACAACAACAACAACAACGGCAACTATAACTACAACAACAATGTTGTGTCTAGTGTTTGAGGCGTGGCAAGTTTGGTTTGGTTTTGGCTTGGTTTGGTTTGGTTTTTGGTTTCTTTGAAGTTGAAGCTGAAAATATTTTCGTTGTGCTTGTGAAATTTTGTTGCGTTTCCCGGAACCAACGCAAAAAAAGCGGAACGTTCTTCGTAGTTGTTGTTGTTGTTATTGTATTTGGGTGAATGTGAATGTAAATGTCATGCTCGTCTGGTCTGCTCAGGTCTGCTCTGGCCTGGCCTCGCCTGGCGTGTTCTGTTCGTCCAGTTAGTTTGTCGGCACCATTTGCTTTATGATTTGATGTATGTGTGTCTGTGTCTAGAGGAGGCCCCACCAGCCCGTCAACGGCGGACGGACGGCACCTCAATAGGGAACGAATCCATGTTTGCACAGCGCTGATGTACGCTTCTCCATCTCCATCTCCTGGTCACTCCGACCGGGTCGCCGCTGGCGTTCCCATTTTTCGCCCAAAGACTTTGGCTTTAACGTTTGACGAAACGTTAACGTAAACGTAAATTATGCGGCGTTCTTGTGCCTAATTAGGTGTCGTATCGTAAATGTTTTTATATATTGGAGGCACACACACCAAGCGAGCGGCCAGTTGAGTTAGCATCTCCCTCCAGCTAAAGAGCTTGAAGAGCCTGAGTCTTAGACGTGCCGTATAATATTTAACAAGGAGTCTATTGAGCATACTTCGTTTGTTTGATGATTGAGTGAAGTGCAGGGAATAATTGAATGAGAATAGGGATTAAAAAAGGGACTACTAAAGGCTTAATATTTTGTTATATATTTTATATTTGAGCTAAGATTCCAGTTAAAAGTTAGTCTATGAACTATATTTATGTAAGTCTTATATAAGGTATTTTCAGTTCTTGCTGCTTTTTTACTCTTTTCAATTATCTTATACTTTATATCTTAATTTTTCTGCTATAATTCATAGAAATATTCATCAAATCAGGGATGTAAATGTTCTGATATAAAACACCTCCATGAACATATATCCCTTAAAATCACAAAACTTTGAATTAGGATATAAATAATGAGGAGATAGCTAAAATGTTTTACTCCCCATTAAATGGGACAAGTTTAAATTAGTTGAGCTTATAAATATTTTATATAAATAAATAATATAATACATATAACTATTAGCTTAGTATTTTGGTTTGTGAATACGATATCAAATTATCATATATAAATTCTCTCCATGATTATATATCTCATTTTATCATTCATTAATGCCAAAGCTTTAATAAATATTTAAATAATTTTGAAAATAATTTAATTTGAATAATTTTAATATATTTATAGAGTGTTGGTAGTTGTTGGTAGGTATATATTACTACCAACTACAATTCATCAAACAACTCTCAGACCTTCCTCTAATACTCTCACAAAGTTTCTAATACTTCCCACAAATTCAATTTTGTATTTGAAATGTCACAGACGAACAATGACTCTCTGTGATCATTTGGCAGCTTCTACCTTTAACCTCATTTGCATGTGCTATTACAACTCTCTTAAGTGTACCTCCTACTTCTCCTATGCTGCTTCTTCCATACCAAATGACAACTCTTCTGAAGACTTCCTGCAAATTGCCGACGCCAAACGACCATAAAGAATGGTCGAAGCACAATTTCTGGAACTGGGAACAGCCCACTCACTAGCTGGGGTCTTTGGAGAGAAGAAAAGCTGCCGAAACTCGTGCAAGTGAATAGATAGGCAATGCTTACGCAGCGCTCCAAGAGGCAATTAGATTTTATTGGATGGTGCGCGCTATGCCGACGGCATACCTTGGCCCGGCCAAGGGGGTAGCTGCTAGAGCCCAGCGGGTGTGTCACAGTCTCGAGAACGCATAAACTTGACAAATATATATATATATATATATAGACTATATATATATATGCATACCTTCTAGCTATGTGTATAACTGTTGAGCCTTGATGCAGCCGACGTGGTCGTTCTTTTTTTTATGGCTCTCGGGGCGCAAATGCAAACAAATGCGACAAATGTGAAGCGAGTAAGTATTTCAAGTTGAGAGCAGTACAATATAATTGACAGGCAATGAGCTCTGCACTTTTCGGATGCCCTCTCTCGCTCTCCCTCTCCCTCCCTCTCTCACTCTCTTGTCAGTATTTGTCCAGGGCTTGTTTGACAAGTTCGCGGCACGTAGCACGGAGCAGTCGCCGCAACGAGTTGTGTTCGACACATAATCATCAAACAGACCCAAGCAGAATAGAGCCCAGCACTAACCACACTCACACGGCAGATAGTGCAGCGGCTTATCTCTGCCAAACAGAGAGAGCAAGAGAGAGAGAGAGAGAGAGAGAGAGAGAGGAACTTCAGCATATATATCTATATATTTACTGGGTTATATGACTTTTCGGCGCTGATAAGGAGCGTTTAGCTCAGAGCTAGACGCGGCTAATTGAGGGGACCCGCGGTTAAATTAAAACGAAAATCATTTGAGCAGCAGCAGCACCACCCAACCACCGCCTGGTCACCCCTTTAGCGGGGCTGGTTCACGCTGGCCTGAACTACCTCGGCGGCAGTCGGCATGATTAGAACCAAAAACAATCAAACAGCACACACATCAAAGGCTTTTCGCCGTCAATTTGTCATTAACGTCATAATATAGTGACAAGATTGCTTTGCACGGATATCGTCTGTCCCCCGAGTCCCCCCAACCAACCTCACACACCCTCTCTCTCTCTCGCTCTCTTTGAGTATTTGTCAACAAATATAGAGTTAAGCGTCTGTCTCTCTGGCCAAGGTGTTGTAATAGCCGCCCAGTTGTTGCTGTTGTCGCAGTTGTAAATTTCCGTTCACTCGCACTCACGCTCTCGCCCTCCCTCAATCTGTCCCTCTCTTTCTTTTGGATCTTGCAATCTTCAAGTGAAAAGGTGACATTTAAGAAATATTTTTGCTTTAGGACTGGTCCACAAACTAGAACTGAATTGTGTGTACTTAAGGATTAACAATGTGTGGGATTTCTTCAGCGTTTTCCATGTGAATCGTCGGCCTGGTTCTTTTGTGCCTAGGCGCATATTTAGACAAGTGATTAATAGGCCATTAGTGAAATCTTTCTATTTGCATATCAACTAGACTGACTAAAGAGCGGGCATTTTTGAAGTTCTTGAAATAGGTTAGACATTTGCTGGAAAAGTTGGAGAAAGGATTTAAGGGAAAGACTTGAATTGAAAGAAATAAAAGAATACTGAAACAAAAAAAATTGAATTTGAAGAAACTTGTTAAAGATTAAAATTGCTTGAGGAGTTAGAAAAAGAATTCAAAGAGATGACATGGGAAGAAATATAGAAAAAGTTGAACAAAAAAATCCTACTTGAAGAACTTTAAATAAGTTATACAATTCAATATGAAGAACTCAAGAAATACTGAAAAAAAAAAAACAAAATCAAATTGACGAGGTCCTAAATCACTTAACATTGTTTAACTTGAGATAGTTGTTTATGTAAATTGAAAACTTTTTAAATTATCCATATTTTCTATTTGCCAGAAATGTTTTCATCCTGCTTTTCAATCTCTAACACCGTCCCACATATTCACCCTCAATTGCCCCCCAGTGATTCGTTGAATATTTTGTGCCAGATTCAACAGTGTTTATAGAGTAGCTGGCTCTACTTCAAAGCAGAAGTCAGATATCCATTTAAGATATGCAAAAATGTTTTGTTTACTTTGCGAGAGCTGTTGACGCCCACAACGCAGAGATAAGAAAAACAACCCACACAAACACATATACAGGGCCGAGATCATGACGCAAAAAGAGAAACAATTTGCCATGGGCTAGACACGATTAACGATTGAACGATAAACGACGAACGACGAGCGATAAACGATAAATGGTAAATGGTAATCAAAACGAACTTCAAACACTTAACGCGCTTTGCCCGCCCCCCGAATGTTGATTTAATTATCACAGCATGGTTGCCGAGGCCTCCGGGGGTTGAGCTACCCCCGTAAGGCCTGGACTTACCCTCGCTCAGTGGGCCCATTAGCAGCAACTGTTTCGCATGTAATCTACACCATGCCACGCCTACCGCATGTTCAACCACCAGTTAGGCCGCCGCTGAGTGAGACCCTCCAAAGTGGGCACAAATTATTAAGCTAATAAACAACAAAAACAAGGCGCGGATAAGCGACGGCGTCTGGCAGCAATTTGTGAACCACATTGGGTGCTGGGTGCTGGGTGCAAGGGATGAAGGGCTGAAGGTCTGTCTGGGATAGTATGGACAAGGGATACCATACAACGGGTGCTGATAAGCGTGAAATATATATCCATCCGCGCAGCCATTGTCCTGGGCCACTCGAAATGGGCCCGTTAACTGTCAACGGCAGTTCCTCCTTTAGCAGGCAGCCGCAAGGCTGCTTAGGTACCCGGATATATAGCTGGTTATATGCATCGCTGATCTGAAATACACGTAATTGAGTCGAAGAGAAAGAGAGAGACAGGGACATCCAGTTGTTACGTGCATCTGCTGGGTTTTAAGGAGCTGCGACACTACTTAGATGGGATCTCTGTGTGGCTGAGCTTATCGCGCGCCTGCAGCGGCTTAGGTCTGTATCTGTATATCTCTATATCTGTATCTGTATCTGTATCTGTATCTGTAGCTGTATCTGTATCTGCATCTGACTGCTCTTTGTTATTGGGTGTCGTAATCGTTGACATAGCTCAACCTAATTGGGCATCAACTGAGCGCCATAATGTCACAACTGTCGGCTTAGCTATGAGCAGGAGCAGCCGATGGAATGGCGCAAGGCACCAAACCCAACTGACAAATGCGCATTTGATGTGTCACAGTAAAAAAACATAAAAGAAAAAGAGTTTGAGCTAAGTGATTTTGATGGCAACAAGAGAACAGAACAGAAAGGAAAGAAACACAGCAAATGCCCTGAGAGCTGTCTCCATGAATGTGATAGAATTTGTATTCAATTTGAATCGAAAGACAGCTCGAAATGGGAGCTAGAAGTTCTTGGGAATGCATGAGATATGATTATGATTATAATGTGTAATAATCCTTTGAATATATATAGTATTCTGTAGATTTATAAAAACATTAATAAATCTATTTTCTATATTTTCAGTTAAGTTTTAGATGTAACTCTGTTTTAGGCTAATACTTGTATTGGCTAGGTCTAGAATGAATTGGAATTTCTCATTTATAAATAAATATTTAAAATAAACTGTTAAAAGAAAAAATATTTTTTTTTTTATTATTTTTCGAATTGTTTTTTATTTAAATAAATTTATCACTTTTCAATTTTTATTTTATATAATTTATTTTAAAAAAAATTATTTCACAATATTTTATAATATATTTTAGGTATAATATATATAAGATATATCTAGTATGTTAATGGTGATTTGAATATTACACTTATTATTCTATATAGGTATGAATTATGGTGGAAAAATTTTAAGAAAAGTGATTTCACAATACCAAAAAGATGAGTTTTCAGACAAATAATAATTGTTAGAAAAGTTCGAGTTCGATTAGTTGGTAAGGATTATATTATCATACAGTCCAATCCAACCTCAGACAACTCGCTTACATAATTTCATTTCTTCATTAATTACGAATCAATCAATCAGTCCATCATTGAGCATTTGCAATTTCACCTATATAGATGTTAATTTGCCAGCTAAGGTACTCTATGGCATCGCAACATGACTAAGCGACTATCCTTAACCCGTTTATGTCATCAGCTACCTACAAATATAAAAAGCCACAGAGCAGAGCTCAGGCGAGTCGACAAAATTAATTTGTTAGGTTCGCGCGAAGCGTTCAAGATGTTGCGGTTGCTGTGGTTCTGACTGTGGCTGTGGCCGCGTCTGGCTGCTGTCTCTCTCTCTATAAGTCGAGGATCCTAACTGATTGATGATGCAAACACGCGCCTTCTTTGTACTAATAAATTCTGAGCAAAATTCAGACAAATTCGAGACTCGAACAAAATGAAAGAAATTCTTTGGCCAAGCGATAAGAGCACATACCACTAAGGCCCAGAGAGACAAAGTGTGGAAAAGACTAATGTAGAAGAGATTCTCAATCACACTCTGCCCCTCCTCCCTATCTCTATCTCTCTGCGAGTAGCTCTTCCGGTTGGTCAGTTGAGGCATTATTAGGCTCGTAAATAAGCAAAAATTTGTTTCCATTCGTGGTGTGGGTAAACAAATTAGAAATCAAAAATTGAGCAGAGTCTGTTTACTTAAGGCTGATAACAATGTTGAAACAATAAACATTTTTCTCGCGCACCAACGAACACACAAATCCACTTAGCCACGCGCTTCACCAAAAAGAAAAGAAATTCCGACCACCCGAAACGCAGCCAGCGAGATGCGACGCTGGACACTCGGTGGACTCTCGGTGGACACATCATCAAGTGCGTTGGTGGTGTCGCGCGTTTGTTGTCTCTCAAACCACAGCGGACAGCGGGCAATTTATTGATGAGTTTATTGCTGGCCCTGAGAGCTCGCTCCGGCTCCAGCTCCGGCTCCAGCTGCAGCTGCAGCCTCCACTCTCTGACGATGATGTCGATGATGTCTATGTCGTCGCAGCCATAGGCCACATATGAGTTGATTCTTTGTGCGCTTGGGATTATCTGGCCGTTTTCTCTGTGTTGTTGGGGGACAATTTGTAAATTTGGTTTTATGACAGTCTGCGATCGTCTCCACACGCACTCAAAGAGAAGGGGAGACAGAGAGCGAAAGAGAGGGAAAAATGCTAATTTAAAAAATTACGAGTTTCGTTCGGGTTTGGTCACACCTTAAAAATGCGCACAACCAGGTCTCAGTTTTTGGTCGCAGCTCGAGCCGTGGCGTATACGGTAGGTACAGCTCTAACTGTAATTTATCGCTAGACAAGACAAGCGGCAGGCCGCCTGTAGCTGAGGAGGTAGCTCCATGTGGCTGCTTCTGCTGTTGCTGCTGCTGCTGGCTCATCCGATATGATACTATTTATAACGTTTATTTATGACATGCCAAAAAAACAGAGAAAAAAGAGGAGAAGAAGAAGCAGCAACCTCTGAATGCTTTGTTTTCATGTATTTGGTTATAAAAAGCAGCTGAAATTATGATTATATCTTAGACTTGTAGGTGCTGCGCGCCGAGGCTGAGCTGAGACACGTTTGACTTATGAAGACGTTGCCGTTAGTTGGCATTAAATATTGGTCATATTTATAGCTTGTCGCCAACCTGAGCTGATCTCAGCTGAGCAGAGCTGAACTGAGCTGAGTTTTATGTCTGCGAAAATTGGCTTGAATTGGCAATGAATGTTAATCATTGAATGCGAAAACATCACTCGAAACTCAAATTCCGATTGCCGAGCAACCTCCAAACTTATCTAATTTATTGCAACAGACTAAAGTGATTCGACAAAGATATTCTTGGTTGGCTTATTATACTTTTTGTTGGTTTTTGGAGCCGAACAGGTTGACATCAGATTCAGCTTAAATATCGAGTGTACTATTCTCTCTCTGTCTCTCTGGCTTCTACGATCTTTGATATATGAGAGTGCGAAGAAATTTGTCGATAAAGCCGAGAGATTCAACAGAATCGTAGCAGTTTTATGGGAATTGATAAATGCAAAATAAAGGCAGGTAATTTATGGAATTCACTTACCTAAGACCTTAACTGTAAATGATACTTTAACAAGTTTTAGATTTTAAATTAAATAAAATTGTGAAAGTTCACACATGTATATGTTGCTCAAGAAATAAGCTGATCTGCTGGCGACTTATCTAACTACAGGGTTAGAAATTCGTATAAGCCAACTTCAAACCGGACAGCTAGCTAATAAAAACGTGATTGAATGATAGTTATACGTATTGTTTAAGCATTTCGCCAAACAAGAAATGCAAAAGAAATTTATATGTGATGGAAGGCAGTCAAACATACGACTGTGATTTCATCATATGAATATTAATCGTCTTTAACAACCTTCTACAGCAGTTAAAGCTCTAGTTCTAGGTATTATTATATTATATTTATTGAATTTAATTTAATTTAATTTGATTAATAAATAATAATAATTTGATTAAATAATAATAATAATAATAATAATAATAATAATAATAATAATAATAATAATAATAATAATAATTAATGAATTAATCTTTTTTTATTTCTTATCTCAATAGGTACTAAAAGGACTTTAAAACTTTGGCCAGGCTCAATTTGGAATATTACTTCAGAGTAATCGAATATGATGCAACTGAATATCGCTTTCTATTTGGGTCGTATAATGGTAAACTGTGTGTAAACTACTTTTATCCTCTTCTTATACCTATTTAATGCTGATCTATACTGCTCTTTCAAATAGTCAGCTCCTGTCTCTAGATGTTATACATTCTAGCTGTTCTCTCGTATGGTAAAAGTGGCACGATTGGGCTTCGCACTCGCATTTTGGCCAAAGTTTACGTCTCGACGCATACATACGTAATATACATTCTTTATTTTTGCGTCGGGGGTTAATAAAAAATTCATTATGTAGAAAGTTTGGATTTTTTTATTTAAATGATTTCTTATTTTTCAGAAATTAAAAAAAATCCAACTTTGATTGACAAAAAAAGAATAAATTAAATAAATAAAATAAGTAATTTAATGATTATTTTTATTTATTTATTTATTTTATTTTATTTTTTTGTTAAAGTAAGAATTTTAAATTAACAATATAGGAGTCATTAAATGTATTTGGTTAGAGCTTACATTTTATACATTATTTTTTTTAAATTTTTTATATTATTTATAAAATGATTACATATTCAAATATCCAAGAATAATAAATATTAATAAGATAAAGTGGAAAGAAATATACTAAAAAGTTCCGCTACTTAGCATCAAAATTAATAACTTAATTTCAATAAGATATTTTTATGTTTCTGATATATATACATAGCTCTCGGATAGATAACTTTCGGCGACATAGCTTTGCATAGCCTGTCAGAGATATATAGATCTACAACTCTCAAATAAATAACGCATATATAAATATTTGATATACAACTGCCTAACATATAACTCTCCGATATATGACCTCTGCATTGACAATGCTCCAGTGCGTCCATAAATGAAGCCATTATGCAGAGCGAGCCATAGAGAACTTCAAACTTCAAACGTCAAAACTGTGCTCAAATATGATTTGATGGCGTTCTCGGCATACTTAGTTCCGTTTGGCATGTGTGTGTGCCGAGCTCAACAATGTTGCGCCATTCATGGAGCCGGAGCTGGAGCTGGAGCTGCCCCCAACGAGTCCGAGTCAAGACCCCGTCGGATAGGCGGCGCTGAGTAGGTGAGTGAGTGTTAAAGGCAAATAATTTTAACTGCAGTGCAAAGCGTCTTTTGCCGAAAAATATGATTTAACTAAATTATTACCTGGAGCACACCTTAAAGTAATACAAAGGCAACGAACAACAGCAACAACAATAAAGGAAACGCTTAATTTTGCATTGTCTTTTGGGCCCAAAAACTTAAAAAAAAAAGAAACAAAATGAAGCGAAGCAACTCTTGAAATGAATGCATGGGGCGCTTGGCTTCGTGGATGCACCTTAAGCAACATTAACTTTAGGCTAAGGCTCACTCTGAGGGACAGAGCAGAGCCCAGCATGGCACACACACACACACACACACTCGCTCGTAGTCATCATCATAGTTTGGCCACAGCTGTGCTGGCTGTGCTCGTGGGTGGGTATCATACATTTGAGTAGAACGCCTCTATTCGACGTGGTCATGAGTGGAGTGGGGGCGGGCGGGCGGCGAGCAGGTGGAGCGGCTGGCGGCTGGCGGAGGGCGCTGTGGCTGGGTCGTTGTCGGGTCTTGAAGTTGTGGAGCGAACGCATCACCATCACAATGTGCCATCAATAAGTGGTAACAGCGTGTGTTGTTGTTGTTGTTGTTGCTGTTCTTGTTGTTGTAGCCAAGTTCGTTCGTGAGCGAACGTCCATCAATGTGGGCACTGTTGTTGCTGTTGTTGTTGTCGTTGCGACGACGATCATAACTTGAAGTTCAATCGCAATGCCGCGGGCCATTTGCCGAGCCTTAGTGTGCAAAGCCAAAGCCCAAAAGCAGCCAAAGCCTCAGCCAAAGCCTCAGCCTCAGCCACAGTCGCAGCCGCAGTCACAGCCCCGGCAATGAGGATAGAGGCCATGAGGTACGAGAGAATCAATCGCCCACGTTTATGAATTGCTGCGGCGCCGCTTCAGACCAAGTCCATCCAAGTCGCCGCCGCCGTCGCCGTCGCTAACGCCGCTGCCTTTGCCTTTGCCGTGCAACATTTTAGCCAACGTCTGCCTCGCAACCACAAAACGTCGCCACTTGCGCCTCATAAAATCAAAAAGAAACAGAAAAAACCAAACAAAACGAAAAGAAAAGCAACGAAGTCAAAGCCAACAAAAATAAGGGCTAGGCACACGCGCCGCCTGTAACTGTGGCAAAGACTTGCGCCTGCCCTCGCCCTTACCCTCTCCCTCTCTCTCTCCCTCTCCCTCTGCAGCCCGCGTGTGGCATGGCTCATGGGTTATGCCCCGGCCCAATGCACATTTGCCCTGCGCCACCTACGCCGTTTCGGGGCTGCGCCAGTGCAGCAGCGTCCATTTGGCGGCATCTTCTTCGGCCTCGTCTTCTTCTACTGCTTCAAGCTCTTCTGCTCGAGCTGCGCATGCGACAAATATTTCAACACAGTCTTCGACGATTCTAATAGACCGATTTGTCAGGGATCAGATTACATGCCTGCTAACGCCCACATCCGGTAGAAGGTTGCCCGCTCGAAGCTCTTCAAGCAGATGGAGATCGAGATGGAGATGGAGATGGGAATGGGGTTGGAGCTGGAGAGGCCAACACTTTAAGACTTAGTGTGAATCCAATGAATGGATCTCGAGATCTTTGAATGAACATATTTTAGGGCATATGCTTTAAAATGTGCAAAGTACAGGTGTAAGGCATATTTAATAAAAATAACTAGGGATTAAATATTTTAACCTGATGTAAATAAAAAGTTTGCATTAATGAAAAAATTTGAAAAAAAGAAACGGTAACTATTGATGTGCATATATTTAATTTAAAGAGATAGTTATATAAAGTTGAATGTAGTTTTATCAGTAAGAATTATTTATGTTGAAATCAAATCAGAATGTAAATAGACACAGAATTATTATTAAATTCTGAGTTCAAAGTGAATGCATTTGTGGTGCTGTCGAAACAAATTTTATATTTTTCTGATAGAGTTGGAAGATTAAATAAATAAAATGACTGAAAATAATTTTAATAAAATTTAAAAAGAATTTTTAAAAATAATAATAATATATAACTCTTTTTAGTAATAATATAAACTCATTAAAAAAATTTTCTAAGTAAAAATAATAGTAAGAATTTATTAAAAAAAAATATTTATAATTCTTATTTGAGAACTAAAGCATTTAAGTATTATATTAACTATATACATATATTAACTATACATATATTAACTATATAATAAATAATCAAATATATTAAAAAGACTTATTATTAAATATCATATCATATTACTTTCATTAGGATATATCTCTATGTCGTTTAATATGGTTATACCTTGACTCACATGCTCCATTGTAATTTTGTCGTATGAAATAAAGGTATTACGACTCCAATTTCATATGTATGTCTGTATGTATAACTCTATATATATATTTCTATATGTATATATGTATTTCTGAAAGTTGGCAGCAAAGTTTGGAGCTCGGCCATTGCTAGGCGCCCCGCGGACAGCCACTTGCTGACGCTGGGAGCTCGGAGCTCTGTTGCATGCCTCATTGTTTATGGTTAATCTTTATCAATTTAAAGAAATATCTTTGTTTCGACATTTGCACATAAACAGCGTTAAGCTTTGATTTCAGATTTCCACCGAGTCGCCGGAATGGGGGCCAGAAAACACGCCACAGTGGCGTCTCCAACGGAAGCAAAACCACAGGGGGTGGGCGTGGCTAACTGTCCGGCCGCCCGTCCGACTGTCTGACTGTCTGAGTGGCGGATAGTCGTGAATTCGGGGCGCCCCAAGCCAAGCCAAGTCAAGGTGTCCACCTCGACTGCCCGTTGACGACAAGAAGCACCAAAAAGCACAATTTTAATGAGAATATATTTTGTGAGGCAGGCAAATGACAGGCCAAGGGCCAAGCGGCCCCGGAACGGCCCCAAACGGCGCGCGGGACACATTGTTCGGCAGCTGGAATATAATATTCCGTGAATTATGAAATGTAGGAGGGAATCCTTAACGAACAGCCCCCATATACGCACATACGAAAATGTCGTTCACACAGCGTGAAATGCTGCGATGCGATTGCTACAGCTACAGCTACGGCTACGGCTACGACTGCGTCTTGGGAACTGTGGGACTTCCCCCCCGCTGGTGTGCGATGACTACTACCAGGCCGGGGCGACTACTACTGTGCCCCATAGCCCCAATCGGCTGGCCAGCTTTTATATGCTCATCAATAAAAATAAATCAAAGCGCATTTTTAGAAACCAAAACTTGAGGTCATAACATTTTTGTCTTGTGTGGGATCCATAGAGTAGACAGGCGAAGCAATTGGCCTGTATGTGTGTGTGCGAGAGAGTGTGTGTGTGTGTGTTTATGGAAATTAAAAGATGACGGGCCAGGCACTACGCAGTCACACTTGGCAGCTGGATGAGGCTTGTTATCCTTGGCGCATTTGCAAAAACAAACATTCATTCACATATTCCAAACAGCGCTACCGGATTAAGGCATATATATGACTACATACATATATACATATGTGATGCCAACTGCGACTGTTGATGATCATCAACGCGGGGCATGGAGCTTAGCTCACACACCACTTGGCACTCTCGGGTGTCTTGTTAACATATCAACATCATGTCGCACTCGCACAACAACTGCCCACAGTGGGATTTGGTTTTGGTTTTGGATTTGGGATCTTGAGGTTATGCATCTCCTGTACCTCCTCGCTCTTCTCGCCTGCCTTTTTACGATTATTATTTTATACATTTTTTTTTTCTTTTTACCGCTGCGGCATTTTAACGCCGCAATCCACAAGGCGCCGCCTGCCTGTTTACCTTTCGGGTCCGCAGCTAATTGGGAATTATTTTTATGCATGAATTGTGTGAAGAAATTGGTAATCATTTGTTCAAGTCCACTCTGGGGACGGTTTTTTTATTTCTTTGCGGTTCATCCTTAGCATGAAAAGAGAGGGAAAATTGCCACCAGAAATTGTTACGTGTTTCAGTTTTTTATTAATTCGACATAGATGAGAGACAAAGATTTGATGAAAAGAATTTTTGAATCCTTACAAAATTATACAATGTACTATTTGAATTCAAAGTTTTAAAAGTGTTTGGTATGCTTTCCATGCTCCAATAGCTGCTTAGCTTGTGGAGGTCAGAATGATTGAAACCTAATTTATTATTTTTTCCAGAATGAGGGTATTGCCAAACCGGGTATTCCCGACTGAGAGTTCACAGTTTTATAATTGGGTGAACGACAGATTTATTATAATATTGAATTTGACTACATGTTGCACCTTTGCCAGCAGTCTTCCTTTGATGGAAAACGATTTTCGAGACCTTCCACTTTACATCTACCCCAGGCGAACTTGTAGCACAGGTTAGCAACCACCTCGTAATGCCATTGCGGGATTCGCTTTATTGTGCATCTTTTCTCGCCTAGTCTCGGTCTTGTTAAGCATCGAACTGGAGTACTTTACTTTTAGACGCATATTCAAAACAAAATATCATCATACTTACAATCAAAGGCTGGAATTTCTTCTGTAACCTTGGTTGTAGTTTCCTCGTCGTAACCAAACGCTAAACTTGTATAGATAAGAAGAATCAAACTCAACGAGAAATAAGTCATTTTTATATTATTTCCTCTTAAGTAGAAATACTGAGCTTGATGGGGATACGTGGCAGATTCGAACTGAAACTGAATTTTTATATTGAGCGAAAAGTCTTTTTCGCTTGATTTAAGCTTATTAAAGTGTTTACAATTAGATTACGTCTTTTACGTAGCTTAACTGAAACTAATTGGAAGCTGATAAGGAAAATGTATACGTTTTGTCATAGAAGACGCAGATTAAAGTTCTATATTGAAGTTCTATAATATGTACATTATTGATTAAATCATCGCACAGCTTAGAGATGTCGGGTTCTGTGAGTGTCACTTTAATAAGATCATAATGAACTGAAATCATTTTCAATAATATTTCTTGAACACAATCCGAAAACTTCGAGATATATGAAAGAGAGTGAGAGAGAGAGAGAAAGTGAGTATTAGCGGGGGAGAGACATGCACAGCTTATTTCACAAATACTCATAGATAGTGTCTGCTGATCGGTTAAGTTCAGTTCATATATCGATCACTACGATCATTAGTCATAGCTGGCCGCCCTCATCATTAGCCAATATCCGCTTCCGCGATCTCAACCGCAATTCTCACACATGCAGTACAAAGCACAAAACCACAACAAAAAGACAATCATAAAATATGGTAGAAGAACACGTTATAGCAGAAGCAGAAGAAGAAGATGAAGAAAAATCACCGGAACTACGATCTATTCGAATTTCAATAAGCTTCACATGCGGCGACATTGTCGTGAAGTACAAATTGATATTTCGCATTAGCGGTGCAGTGGAGCCCAAAACAACAACAATGACTGAATAAAGGTGACAAAGTCCGAGTCAGGGCCAATGCCAGCTGGGCCTGTTGCGTGGGACTGCAGTTGACAAAGATAACCGAAAGGCTGAGAGACTGGGAAACTGAGAACTGGGAACTGAGAAGTGAGAACTGGGAAACTCGGCGATTGCATTGAGCCATTAAGACAAATGGCCGAGCATTCAACAGGCAAACAAAGCAAAGCTTCGGCAGCTGACAAATGAGCCGGCTCACTCTCTGGCTCACAATGTGTTGACACGCTTTTGGCCAGACGAAAGACAGCAACAACAACGGCAACAGATACAGTCGCAGTTTGTATCTTACGGATACAGATACCAATTTGTCAGCAGAACAAATAGCGCTCGTACGTGAGCGAGCAGAGCGCGTACGCGCGTACGTGAACTGGGTGACGCTGATAATGCTGTGGCTAATGCTAATGCTAATGATGATGATGATGATGATGATGATAATCGTGTGGTGGCTGCTCCTGCTGCTGTATCTATTGATCTTGCATTTGTCTAGCTGAAAAATCTTTGGCGAGCCGATGCGACACATCGCAACGATTTCAATCTTGATCTTGATATACAGTTCGGCGCCTCTTTGATGGCACTGCCAACAAACGAATTCCTGGCCGGGCCAAGAGCTACACGACACCGCGCCAAACACGACCTCAATGTGCGCTGAATTGTGTAAACAAGCTGACTCCAAACATACTCGGCATCATCAATTTCTCGACTCCATCTCCCTCTCCCTCACTCTCTTTCCGTCTCACTCTCTCACTCTCTTATTGGAAATTATCATAGCAGAGCATCTGAGTTATGCCCTATGCCAACGATGCGCCTGCTGTGGTTGTTGTTGTCCTGCCGATAATCAGACGCGCTTGGTGGCTCCTGGCCCTGGCCAGAGCATCAGCAATGACCACGGCCAAGCTGCATACCCCAAGCGTTCCCCCCGTGGCGGCAACGCTGTTGGAATATTTCAAGCGAAAATCGCCCGGATTGGAATCGCGAATCGCGCGGTATCGATTGACTCTACGCTGCTCACAGCCGAATGGGTGCAAAGACTTTGCCTTCGCAGAGCAGCGCAGAGCAGAGCAGAGCTGGCTGCATGTGCTGTGGCCTTTCAACAAATTGACTCGACGATAATTGAAACTGACATGTGACTAATCTGCACAGAGTCCCAGCTCCAACTGCCCAACTGGCCAACTGCCTCAGCTGAGCATTATTCAAACTGGTTGCCACACCCCCGGCCGCCCTCCGCCCTCCGCCCATTCCCCCTGGTGCGCCTCACTGCCAACCTGGGTGACAATCGGGCACTGTACTTTGCGCCATAAATTTCGACTGTTACTCAAGTGGCCGGCCGGCTACTTTGTTGTACATCCACATCCACATCGACACACACCCATGTCCATAAATATATGTACGCACACACTTACATGGGCAGAGATCGCTTTGGTCTCTTGCCTAACATGCGGGTCCGCGTCTCTGGCACTCGCTCTGTGTGGGTGGCTCAGCGGCGTTATAGAAAATGTTACTTTTGATTATTATTTATGCGACATGATGAAGCTCAGCGGATCGATGGCAATGCGTGCGTGCCCACAAATATATACATAAATATATATATGTATGTATATGTATGTAGTGCCACAACAACAACTGCGGAGAATAACTGAAACTATGCCAAATCATAGAGCTATGATTGCGTTTGGACAGCGCTGATGTTGTGGGTGTAGGCAGAGAAAGTGTTGGCCATCGATCAGAATAGAGAGGAAGAGAGATTTAAGAGAGAAAGAGAGACAGAGGAATATAGCGAGAAATGGCGAGGGAGTAATGGAACGACATGTAAGAGACAGAGATGGAAAGAGAGAGAACATTTTATTAAACAATCCCTCAGGTAAAATTAATTAATTTTAATTAATTATTTAAATTAATTATTATTATTATTAATTAAAATATTTTTTATATACAATATATTACTATTGATACTTAATATTTTTAGTGTGCCTTTCTTTAATTAAGTCCTTGATAGCGTTTGGCCAGCGCTGATATGGTGTTGTGATGTTCTTTCCGTACTGTTAACTTACAGCGAGTTAACAGTATATTATTTTGCTTATATGCCTATATCTCCGCTTAATAATATCCAAACGAAGACAATGACGTTGGTGCACATAGTTGAAGAACCTTTATAATCTGCTAACATAAAAAAGAAGAATGGGTCAGAGCGATCGAGATAGAGATGGTGGAAACTGACAGATCTTTAAAAGACTTAGTCAAGTTAACTTGGTGTTAATTTCTATATTAACGACAAGTTAACTTGATGAAGCCCTTTAAAGAGAAATGGAATACATGTTAAATTATTATTCATTTAAGCATTGAACTTTTCTTTATCTTCTGCAAACCTTCATTCTCTTAACAGAAACCTTATCTTCTTCCAATACACTTTGTTTATCTAACCTAGACCTAGTCTCACACGAGTTTCGCAATTAAATTGAAATTAGCCGTGGTAGGCCAGCCCCAACATATTCCATAGTATAGACCGGGCTATCGGTCAAAATAATAATTTTGCGTCATTAAGTTTCAAAAATCTATTAGTCTTCATAAGAATCATAAAACCTTTGTTGATAGTCGTTTGTTTGATAGTCGACGAATGCCAAAACAAAGACTCGAAGAACAAAAAAAGATAAAATCAACTAGTAAAAGTTTCCTAATCAAGAGTTCACGGCTACGAAATAACCTCTTTTCCATGAAATTAATATAGAAGTTCGATTTGAAATAGGTATGCTCTAATAACACCTTAATCGGAAACTATACTAATATAAGTCAGTTACTCATTTAAAAACTGGAATTAGTTAATCAGTATAATTTTCAATAAAAAAAATTGATAAGGAAATATTATTTCTGTCATTAAAATTTATATTTAATTTAAACGAAATTTTGAATTATTAAGTTATCTAAATTTCAATGTGATTTCTTCTATAATTTTAGTTTATATTTTAATTCACTTTGATATTATAAATGTTTCGAAAATATGTGTACAAGATATGTTTGTTATTTATTTATGTCATTAAAAATTTATATGCACTTTTATTAAACCCTAAAATCGGTAAATATATAATATTGCTTCTTGAGTAGAAAAACTTCAAAAACATAATATCTAGAAATCTATTTTATATATAAGAAAATTGTGTATTTGTGCTCGGAATATATTTATCTCAACAGCTCCTCAAATATCTGTAAATAGCTTCTAAAAATGATTTGCGTTTCTTCTGTAAAAAAAAAAATTTCTTTGATTTTTCCTAAAATTGACTGATTCCAACTGAAACCTATTCCACTCAGCCTATAATTGGGAAATCTTGTTATATATAGAACTTCATCAGATACTTGCTTTGTATATTTTTATTAGGCAATGGGTATACTAAGTATGTGGGAAATTCCGTTTTCGGTAGTTAGAGTGCCGATAAACCGATAATGAACTGAGAAATTTAGATTTGATATAGATCAGCGCACAGGCCGGACCGCAGTCGTGATAAGGTAGGCAGCGCTCTGTCGACTGCCGACAGATCGATAAAACGTCACACTTTTTGGCACACTTATCGAACGGCAACGATGACTCTGACATTCCCTGCCCGATAATGGGCCACTTGATTAGCCAGGCCCAATTGCAGCAGCGGATAGCACAGACAGGTCAGAGCAGAGCAGGGGAACGTGGCGACAATTTTTATTTTATTTTATAAATTTTTTATAATTTTTTGTGTATTTTTTGTTGTATTTTTGGTATTTTTTGATAGCATCGAGCGCCATAAATTCGAAACGCACTGCATGGAGACAAATTTTGAAAATAATTTGACTTGTTGTTGTTGTTGTTGTTGTGCTTGTGGGTTTTTGGCAAGAGGAACGCCACCATAAAGATAAACTCTAACATGCTTTATACATCATTAAACATTCCTGCACAGCCGCCAATTTGACTTTTTATTGGCTGCCCCAGACGCGAGTCTCTCGTACCCCTTGCCCCATTCCAGCTGCAGGAGCGAGACGGAATGAGCTGGAATCAGCTGAAACGAGCTGAAACGAGATGGGCCACTGATGCCTGGGCTAGGGAACGCGAGCTTTCGGTGATTTATATTTGACAGAGCTGCGGTATTTGATTCTGATTCGAGTTTGAGTTCGTGTTTTTTCGGTGGGGTTCGTGTCGCTCTGTGTTTGTGGCTGTGCTTGTGCTTTTTATATGCACCCACTTTTATCGTTAAAGTGGCGTGCCACAGCTACACGAGACTCGATAAATGTCACTGATATTTAATTAAGTCTGGTTCGCATATGGAATGATATAGCCAGCGGGCAGATACCAGCACCTGTTTGAAATGCAGGGGTATATTGGGCTTACGTTGTGTGAGAGAAGCTTCAATGCATGAAATCATATATATGTATATTATGATTCAATATAGAAGATATATATACATATTATATAAAATTTAAATAATATACTTATTTAATATTTTATTTTAATACATAAAGTCTTCATTATCCATTCTTTCACATCCTTCAAGTATACAATTAATAGTGAACCCGCTCTTTTTTCAATCTCAGTCAATTTGTCGCTTTGACAGAAATGAAATGGAAACGTAAAAAGAGTGTGTGCACAAAGCGTATTTAACTGCATTTCAGCGAAGAGATGAGTGGGTTCGCAACGCCAGAGGGCGCCACACGTTGGTATTGTTAACCCCCATTAAATTGGCCAAGCAGCCATTTGGCGAGATGCGTGAAGGTGGATGCTCTCATTCCAAGCGCTGACTCAACGCCCATAAACCCCGTAATTTACAACGTTTGCGAACTGACCGGGGAACGCCGAATGGAGAGTATCTGAAAAATCTGCGCTACCGCTGCACGCGCCATAAATATGTGTTAAGTAGGGGCAGCCGCATAACTTATATCGAAAACTTGTGTTCATAACAATTTAATTTTGCTTTTGTTTCAACTGGGGCTGAAATGGCGCGCGAAGAACGAATCGTTTCCATAGCCAAAAAAAAAAAAAAGATTGTCGCGTGTCCGAGACAAGGCGAATCGAGGATCGAACAACGCGCTCAACCACGATGACAACGACGACAACAACAGCAGCAACAGCAACAACAACGACAACATGGTGGACAGACAAGGCGTCGCAAAAGTCGAGACAAGAGCACTGCTAATGGGAATACTATGTAAACGGATGTTTTAATGTCCAAAAAGTAAACTGCGAAAATGCGCTCCACACTCGCCTCACTCGACTCCAGTTGCGAACCGATCCGATCCGAGGCGATCTGAGGCGATGCGATGCGATGCGATTCGATCGATCGCCAACAACAAGAAAGTGTACATTATAAACACCTACGAGATCTGGCTGTGCCCCGTTGTTGTTGCTGTTGTTGTTCGCCGAGATACACAAGTTTCGATATGCCGCCACCATTGAAAATGCGTACAAATTGCCCAGGAAAGTGGTGACAACTTTGCAAGCTGTAAAACGATCAAAAAACAGAAAAAAAGGGGAATACAAACAATCACAACAAAATTGAAACAAAGTAAATGCTTGAATGAAGCTCCACATAAGAATTGTGGTCCCAACGTGATCATTGTGATCGATATATGGGGCTACACGCAAGCCAATGCCATAAAGCTATTGATGCATGGAGGCAAGTTCTGGAACCTTAAATAACTAGGAAATCATTTAATTAGTTTACATATAATATGTAAACTAATTACATATTATATAATATACTAAATACTAGAAGATGAAGAAGAGGATAAGTCAGGGCAAAGAGATCATCACAGAAATTATGATGAAAAATTTGTCATACACTGGAATATTTTAAATAATTATTTTCACTATAGATACTAGAGGGCAGTTCTCTACGTTCTTCTTTTTAATAATTTTTTTTCAGATAAATTAATTTTTTAATCTACTTTTTAAATCATTAAAACAGGTTTTTACTAGCCTAAGTATGAATTTATTATTATAAAATTATTATAAATAGAAAAATATTCCAAAAATATTTTAAAACAGATCAGACACATTTATACTTATTTTTATTAATTATGAAATTATTATAAAAAGAAAAATATAAAAATATTTAAAATAAGTTGCATATATGTTTTCAAATAATTTTTAAATAATTTTTTTATTGATATTTTCAAATTATATTCTAAACTCTTCAATGGGTTTTCACTAATTGTGAAATTATTCATTAGAAAACATGTCTAAGTTTTCTTTAATACATATATAAGTTACCGACCTCCTAACCTTATCGACCTCTTCATCAGACAAGTAAATTTATATACTTAATATAAAGTATTTCCTTTGAAATACATGTATATATTTTGAACATTCCTTATAAATCCCATAAATTAAGTAAAAATATATATAGTACTCTCAAAATATTTCATATAAGCTCATCTAAGCTACCTAGCTACACTGAGCTTTGTTTGCTTTCAAATTAAGTTCCTACAATTTATTGCATTGCATTCTTAATTTTTAGCTCCTTTTAGCAGCGAATTCCCCTACAGCAAACTCTAATCTAATGCGTAACCATTTTGATCTTCTGCTGCATAGCTCAAGAACTGATCACCTTCATCACCATTAAAGGCAACAGGGGCAGCCAAAATGTCGTCCTACAAATTAACAAAAATTCCAAAAATTTCGGATTCTTTCGTTCGACATGCCTCCTTTTGGCCTTTAGTAAATATGTGTGTCTGTATATATGTATGTGTATGTGTTTGTCTGCATGTGTGTGTGTGCAAAAGCTTTCTGCTACATTGATTCAATCATTTTGTGCTGATATCAACAATAAGCTATCACTCTCTCTCTCTCTCTGTCGCTCTCTTTCCTCTCTCTCACACGCATTGTGCGTCTCTGCTGTCTCACGCACTGTGTTAAAGAATTGATGAACGAAAAGGTTTCGGCCAGAGCAACTAATTTAATATGCTACAATTAAATGGCATTTAACAGGAAAAAAGAGGAAATAACTCGATTAAAAAAGAAGCTAAGGTTAGAAATAATTTAGTAATTCGAAATTTAATTGGAAAATTTGTTGAAATATTGGCAAATATTTATAAAAAAATTTCGATATAAAAATTTTTAAAATTTTCATTTTAAATACAACCTTTTTATTTTATTTAAATATACAATTTTTTTTTTTTTTTTTTTTTTTTTTTTGTAAATATATTTTTACTTTTGACTTTACAATTTTATATAAAGAATTTTGTTATCGCTTAAAAGACACAAATCTTACAGAAAACCTACGAGCTCTTAAAACTCATGCATCAAAACTATATGAATTAAACATCTATAATATTTTTATAGCCAAAAATATTTAATTTTATTTTTTAAAATTTAATATTCCCATAATCTTAATTAGCTAATTTATTAGTCCAAATATTCGATAATAAAGCACAATATTTGATTAAAGAACTGAACGAGCAACACACTAAGAAACCAAGCGATAAACGAACTGAGAAGCCGAACAAATCAACGAAGACAGAAAGGGAGAGAGAGAGAGAGCGAGAGAGCGAGAGATCGAGAGCGAGAGCGAACCAACAGGGAAGCAAAATGGAGCTGCATGTCTGGACTGTGGGGATTGTGTGGATTGTTGTCTGGGGCCCGCGCCCATTCATGTCATCAAGCGTGGTAAAACATGCAACGTGCCATTAGCCCGACGGGCGGATGGACAGAGAGGCGGACGACGACGACGACGAACTCAACTGACCGACAGAGTGACCAACCGAACAGAGCAACTGGAACGCCTGGCAAAATCGAATTCCTTGTTAGATGCATTCCGACAAGTTGTTTCCTGACACCTTTTCGAAAATACACTCATAAGCAGCGAGCTGCTTGCTTTCTAGGTGTTGCCAGCGACTTTACGACAACGCACTGGACGTGCATATGGCTCTGGATGTGGCTGTGGATGTGGATATGGATGTCGACGAGCAGCTGGCGATAGCTTGACAAGAGTTTATGAAACGAGCTACAGTTGCTGCCTCGTTATGCCCGCTCGGAGTGAGTTGAAGTGAGTATATATGGATTAGATAAGGGTTATTGGTGAATGAGGCACAGATTGTGGAAGCGAGTTATAGTTGCTGCCTTTTCATGCTGCATGCCTGTTGTATGAGAAGAGTATATATGTATTGGGTATTATATATGTATATCTCTATATAGATTATATGGACCACGGGAAGCCATATTTCTTATGCAGAATTCACTATTTTATTGTCTTATAATATACTTTAAATGCAATTGAATCCTAAGCGAGTATTAGACAGTCGGCTATCAGTTGTCATACCTTTTTTTATATATGGGCGACAAGAGTTGACAAGCAGGCGAAGCGTCTGGTTAACGGGCAGCGGGAGCAAACTGGGGGCCGGTTAGTGAATCACAATGTAGACCCGGGGCTGCTCTTGTGGTCACTGTTGTTGTTGTTGTTGTTGTTGTTGTAGCCGCTGGATCCGTTGAATTAATTATGAAACTTAAGCGCAGCGCAGCGCTGGGCTTTTGCAATTTATTTTAATCGCACATAGGCAGGCACATTTATAATCGATTAGGCCTGAACACCTCGGCATATGCAATGCCAGACTGATCCCTCTCTCTCTCACTCTTTCACTCACTCTCTCGTTCTGTCTATGTCTATGAAATGTGTGTCAATTGACCTCGTAAACTCTCGAGTCGGACCTTATGCTAATTTGGGCCAAGTTAGTCAGCTGGCTACTTAGTCAGCATTTGGAGCGGAGCTTGTTGTCGCCTGCTGATCGCATTTTAATTGCAGCCTTTGAGGCATCATCAGATCATCCAGCCCGACAACGGCTACCGTCTGCCTGGGAACTAGGGGCCTGGCCCGACTGCCAGCCTAATTAGCCCCATTGATTTGTCCATTTAATTATGGAAATTTTCATAAAGCAGCATGACTAATCGAAATGGGTCAAATGGAGCTGAATCTAGTTTTCTAGTTTCTGCAACTCGGAGATTATCGAATCGATATATAGATATTTAACTCAGCTGTGGATAAGCAATGTTTGATCTAGATAAAAGGGGGATTGTTATGAAAACTCATTAGACCTAAGGCCACACGGGAAATTGATTAATAAGTGATAAATAATTCGATTGATAAGAAGTATAGATAGACATTGGATTATATTGATTAAAATAGGAAATGTTTGATACCAATTGATGGCCCAGCTAATTTACCCTAATATTCGACTAATAGTCTCTGGGAGATATATAAACGTAATCTCTTTGAAAGTATTATCTAGGAATGTTATTACATGTATATTGTAATTATTATTTGTTTATGAATTAAATAATTATTATTTTTCTCATGGTAAAACGTAACAGCTCTGGCAGTATTTGGTATATTGTGGACTTGGAGTCAATCAATCAGAGGCCATGCAAGAAAGCTTGGTAAGTGTTTTAGTTTTATTTAGTAGATTTCTTATCTCCATTATTATTATTATGATTATCATTACTATTATAATCATGTAAGAGGTTCCAAAAAGAAAGCTGCAGAGTTGCAGTCCTTATCTATATCTGAATCTGCAGTCCTATATCTGAAAATTGCCTGCCTAGTAAGAGAATACTACCCTAAAAAATCAGTATATCATGCAGTACGAAAGTTTTCTTCCGTTTATTCTTCAGTATGTATATTAAAAATGGTATTACAAACCTCGATGTTCTAGGATACTGATGAAAATTATAGAAAACCCAACCATTTTACTATAATTTCCAATTTAGACTAGGCTCAGTTAATAATTAGAGGCAAACAAAACCAAGCACAACACCCACCATATCATTATCAATCTCTCCTCTGACTCACTCAGCCCACCTCTCATAGGTATGTCTTCCCTTATAAACACATCTCTTCTAATGTGAGCATTGCTCATCAATGCCATCTGCAGACAACTAGCCGTATGGAGTACTTGGTACTCTACAATCGACTCAAAGCGCTATCCAGTTCCCACCCATAACTCACGCCGCTCACGCAGGCAATGCCAGAGCTCAGTGAAAGCAATTCCCAGTTCGCTGCTAATTAATAATAGAGCTGACCACAATAATGATAACACTTGCCACCGCGCATAGCTCAGCTCGTATTGTTCTTTATGATTGTTGTTGCTGATGTTGCTGCTGCTGTTGCTGCTGCTGTTGTTGATCCACCCAAACACATTTAATCATAACTTTGTTGTGAACGAACTCCAAATATTCGGCTGTGCGGAGCTGTGTGGCACTGTGCGGGACTGTGCCTCCGATTCCCAGAAATCAATCAGACAGCGGCCGAGTCGAGTCTGGGCTTTCGGTAGCTTAGCGAACGGTTAGTCGGCAGAACGGACTACTGCCGGTCCCGGTCCCAGTCCGCTGGCCAGTCATAAGCTGTCTGGCATTTCGGGGCGCTGCCTGAATAAACGCATAAATCCGAAAGCCACAAATTGTAACATTGGCTGTAATAAATGCCGCGATACGCCCACCATTTGCTCAGCGGCCGTAGCAGAAGCGGCAGCAGACGACGCTAATCGAGAGCGCGAGAGACGAGAGACGAGAGCCCCGATGGCTTCGGCTGAACCCTAGAGCGAGGCCAGGCGCTGGACCCCGCTTGGAATTTCGACAGTTGCTCGGTTTTTTTTTATTTTTTTATTTTTTTTTAGCCCTGAGCCTTTGAAAATTCACACGGCCTAAAACACAAAATAAACAAAATGTTGTAGGCAGCCAGGCAGGCAGTCGGGCAGGCAGGATCGTAGCCAGAGCATATTGTCTTAATGTGCAGCGCCTCCGCCCCACGCCCCACGCCCCTCGCCCCTTGCAGCACGTAAATGTTGCCCCGTTGCCCCAATTAGCTCGATTTGCTTCTGATACGCGCGTCGTCGTAGACGAACAAACGTTGGAGGTGGAGTTGCCGTTCCAGTTGGTTAGGGCAGACGTTGACTGACCCTGGCAAGGGTTCACAAATCGCCGAGACTACACACACACGCACAGACGCATGCTGCTTACTATATTTCTCGACCTTTTGACAATTTAATAATAGGCTGCACTCGCACGCTGACCAAATGACGGACTCTGCGCCCACCACATTTCGTAGAAATGGATCGAGTTGGAGTCTCTCTCTATCTGCCTCTCTCTCACACACTCTGCGCGCCTTTCTGGTAGCATCGTCGATTTTGGATGGGCGTTAAAATTGGGCTGATCACGTTCCTGCATGCCGTTCACTTAGGTAGCCGTTTATCTGCGCGGTAATCCGACTTTTCAATCCCATCGAGTTTCGTTTTCGTTTTCGGTTTCAGTTCAGTTTCAGTTTCAGTTTTCTGACTCGTCATCGTCATCGCGGTTAGACACATATTTGCCCTCCCTCCATAGACAGTCCCGCTGACTGACTTTCTATGGCTCTTGATTTTGATAAACGTTGCTAAATTGTGGCAAATTAAATTATTAAACAACATTTTGCGTTCGCCTTTTGTGCGCTGCTCGACTTCGCCTTCGACTGCGACTGCGACTGCTTTTGGGGCGACGCAAATTGTTGCAAATTATCTTTGGCCTTGTCCAGATTTGGCAATGCTCCAGCGATCTCCAGTGATCTCTACTGATCTGCTCTGATCTGTTGTGGGCGTAGTTCAGTTCAATTCCGATCTAAGGCTATGGTTAGTATAATGTGTGGTCGCAGTGCTCGCTGTTAAGCTAACTGCTTGGAAGACAAATTAGTTCAGATTATTATCAAAGATCTCAAAATATAAGGATAGAAATAAATCGAGAATAAAAGGGTTTTTGAAATATTTATAAAAATTAATAATATTTTCGCTTCTTTTAATTATAATACATTAATATATTGAAAATGAAATTAGTTTTCCATTTCCATGCAGAACTAAAATTAATTAGAAAATTGCTAATGCAGCAGTTTAACAAAATTTGATATGCATATAAGACCCATTACATTTCATACTCTAACATCATTTGGGCACTCTTCTTGAATCATCTTCCAGCTCTGTTCTATTGGCCAAATTTCCCAGAGACCTCGAACAACTTTCCACCTGGCTGTGTCGGGCCGTCACCAACTCACTTTCGCCGCATTCCGCGAAAATGCTTTGGCCAGTGATTCAGTAAGCCTTAAAAATGAAAATAAAAAACCCCCAGTTTATGAGCAGTTCCCTAAAAAACAGAAAAACCAGTTAGCGCTGTGTCAAACTTTTGCTTGGCGTCCCCCTGTGGCTGACAAATTTGCTGACAAATTCAAGGCAGCCCGATCAGCGGAGCTGCCAGCCATCAATCAAACCATTAAAAAGAATGCACCGCAAAATGAGTCAAAATCTGAAAAGAGAAGAGGAAGAAGAAGACAGAAAACGCCACCTACAAACGAGAGTGGGGACAGGAACAGGAGCAGGAGGGGGAACGGGATCAGGAGCTGAGGGTCTGTTGTCTGCTGGCGAAATTATCAGCAAACATGTTGATTGTTATTGATCAGCGCTGTTGATTAAAACGACAAGACAAGACGACTGGGCGAGCGCTGGGGATCGGGACTCTGACATTGGATATGGCTGGCCTGGGTGGCCATCAAAGCGACACTATGTCGCCTGTCAAAATTCTTAATCAAATACGCAACGGAATGTCATCATTATGCAAAGAGCCTTTGGCTGAGCCTCTGGTCCTCGCGCACAGCCCAACAACTTGCAAGGCTTGCCGCCGCCCCAGACATTTACAATTTACACTGTGCAGCGGGCTGAGGGGCGGATCAGAGTGCGGCGGGGAGGGGGGATTGGCTAACATGCCTAGAGTCTGCGCCTTCAAGGCCCGTTGACAGACGGCCAACAACATTTGTGCCACATTTGCTTCACACGCAGCCGTCGCCAAAGTCCTCGCTCTATCTCACTCTCTCTCTCTCTCTCCCTCTCTCTTTCTCTCTCTCTCTCTCTCTCTCTCTGACATTTTAATCGCATTTGCTAAAACTCACTGAACAATTCACCGCAGCGGCCGGCAAACAGCGGAAAACAAGCAAGAAAACTCCAATTTTCACACGACGAAACACCAAATACACTTTACTGAAGGGCGACTAGAGATGAAATGAACGTAGTTTATATATATAATTTTTGTAAATTTTTCTTTGGTTTAAGAATCTTTGATACTATATAATATAATATATTTATATCACATTATTGTAATCCTATTTTAATATAAAATATATTTTATTTGAATAATAAATATATCTCATAAATAAAATAAATATTGGATACAATCTCTAGCCCCCACTCTGTGATGGTCACAAACAACCTTCCGTAGTAATGTGACCCCGCGCTAGGGCAAAGGTAAAGCAACTGCAGAGCTGACCGCAACTTCAAACTGTCATTAAAAGGCGCGCGCGGAGCGCACACGCATTTTACGAGGCAGCAGCAGCAGCAGCCGCAGCAGCAGAGAGATGAGAGGATCTGCTGCTGATCGGGCTGACCAGACCAGACCAGACCAGATCCGACTGGAGCTCGGGTTGACACTGGTTGGCCCACTGTGACAGAGCGCGTCGCCTGGTTGGGAACGCAGCCTGATGATAGCTTACTTAGCGATTGCGACGGCGGCGTGTAATGTATGAAGCGGATTTCAGAGCCGCATCGCCTTATTTAGGAGATCGTGATAAAAGTTGGAAGTCGCTTGATTTATGTCAACGCACACGGCGCAAAGACCGGCAGACCACAGTTGGCCAAACGGACAAAAAACCAAGTCCAAGGCACACGGAAAGAGGGGAACGCATAAATAAGATGCCCATTCGGTGTATCCCATTGCAGCGAACGATCGACGCACTTAAGTGCCAAATTAGGAATAATATTGAAGCAATTGCCCAGAGACAACTCCGGCTGTATAAGTAGAAAGCCCCCAAACTGTCAGCTGAATGAAGTGAGCTGTCACGTTTGCGGTCCGCTTATGTCAGCTTCGGCTGCAACCGACAACAACAACAGCAGCAACAACAACAACAGCAGCAGCAGCAGCAACAAAGACGCCTCGTCGACCGCCGCCTCTTAAGCCCTTTAAAATGTGTTGTTATGATCGGGCGGCAGCGATAAGTTCTCGCTGAGGATCTTTGCAGCTGGGCAGCAGGCGGCAGCGGCGGCGGCAGCGGCGTCGGTCAGCCACAATCCCTGGTCTACGTCAGCCTTGCGACAGGCTCTAAAGTTACGCGGCATCGGACATCGGGCATCGGGCATTGGGATTCTCTTGGGTTCGAGCTTGCCGCTCGCTGCGATGCAAATCATTTTACGTGTTGGCGACATTAAGCGCGAAATGACCCCGTTATCCCACTTGTCATCATCACTTCATAAATTAATGCAAACTCGGAAGGCGGATCAGAAGGCAACCACCGGACAGTCGGACGGCTGGGCTTACTGTGCTAGCGCAGAGCTGGGTCAGGGACAGCTGCCGGAGTACACTGAGCAAGCTAAAGTTACACTCTGACTAAACAGACTTTGGAAATCAGGGAACATAATATGATAATCAGATAAAGTTTATAAATTATATATAGATAGATAGGGAGATATCATATTGACATGCTTAGCAGATTGCGCTGCTCAAAGCTAGGCACAAATAATATTAATTGTATACAATATTGAGTCAGTTTTAAGTTTAATATATTATTCAAATATTTATAATACATCAGCTGAGATATTTGATTGATACTCTGTACTAGAAATTATTCAAAGAGATCAGAAAATATATAACAAGGTAAATCTTAATATGAAATGTTAATTGAAATATTTTTATATATTATTTTTTATTTTTTTTATATATTTTTTATATTATTTTATTATATTTTTTATTATTTAATTTTTTTTTAATTTTTTATCTATATTTTATTATTATTATTTTTATTATAAATTTAATTTTCTTTTTTCAATTTTTTTATATTTTTTTATTTTATTTGTTTTTTCATTTTTAATTATTTGTTTTTATATATGTTTAATCCATCGTTCTGCTTGTCAATGTCTGTATTAAATAACAATCAATCTGATCTTTGTTCGACAACACAAAAATAAAATTAATTTGTCTCTAAAAACTAGACTAAAAATTGCATAGGTGTTATATAAAGACATTGCCAATATATATATAATTTATAAAATCCATCAAAAAACGATCTCTCCGTTAAAATTAAAAAAAAAAAACATTTTGCAAATGTTACAACAAAGTAAACTTTCAAAATGTAAAAGGCACTGCGGAAGGCAAGCGTCATAAAGAGAATCAAAGATTGATAACATAATACAATAAAGAATATATGTGCATAAATTTGTATTTTTATTTAATTCAAGCTTCATGTTTTCAAAATGCATTAAAGCAAATGCTCTTATAAATATATCATAATATCAATTTGAGTTATTTTAATTTAGATATCAACTAAACCGGTTTCAAAAGTTTGCTTGCTTATAACCTATCATAAATATCTGTATGCATAATATTCCGAAATAATTTATTTAAGCGGAAATTTAATTATCAATTTAAATATTAAAATAAATATTTTATTTATATTAGTTTTATATATATTTAATTTTGATAAAAAATAATATTTATAAATGATAAAAAAATTATTAAAAGGATTAAATTTTAAAACAAATAAAAAATATAAATAATTTAAATATTTAAATATAAAAACATATGAATTTTTTTAAAATTGTATTATATATTTTATTAATAAAAAATTATTAAAAAACTCTTTAAATAATTAATTTGAAATTTTTTTAAATTCTTAAATTAATATTTAAAAATTAAAAATCTTTAAATAATGAATTTTAAAATATATATGATATAATTTTATTTGAAAATTGATTTTTTATAGTCGTCTTTTAAAATGAAATTTAATAACACCAAGTTAATATTCCGCTGCCTTATACAGGCTACTTTATCTATAAGAAATTCCCCTAAAAAAAAAGAAAATATTCCTTTTATTACTACAGTTTCTCTACGACATACGAGCTCTATTGATAAGTTCTTTAAAAATCGATAAAAATGCCATTGAAATTCCTTGGAAAATTCCCCCATCTATTTCCATGGAGGTTGCCCTAGTGCAATGTGAATTCCACGGTGCAGCGCGATGCAGTCGCGATCATGTTGAAATTTGTGATAGCCGCCGTCGAGGACAAATTGGTCCCTTAACTGTTGGCACACACACACACACTCACACACTCACACACACAGACTGCAGAGTGGAGAATCAGAATTGGAGCTGAGCTGAGGCTGAGGCTGAGGCTGTGGCTGAGCAGAGCCTCAGACAGTTGGTCTGGTCCTGGCTTGCTCCGCTTTGCGATTACGATCACTTTTAGATCCAATATATCAGAGGCGCGTTGACGTCGTACATTGGACGACAATTGATATAAGTTGTGGTGAAAAGTTTAGTGGCATTCAACGATTGCTTTGCTAGATTAAAAGCGACAGGCAGCGGGCATGCAGCACCGTTCCGACCGGACCGAGCCATGCCGAACCGAACCGTTTGTCTGCCAGTGTTTTATTTTGTTTTTGGCTTTGGCCCACAAATCTTTGGCCAGTCACAATGCCAGCAAAAACAACAACAACAACAACAAAGCAGACAAATAGCCGCACGTTGTACGTGCCGCACTCTCGAGCTCTGGAGCTGGTGCCAGTTGCCAGTTGCCAGTTGCCCACTGCTTGGTGTCTGGCATCCGTTTGGGCTTTCGACTCTCTGTACTGTATTTTACTTATTATTTTTTTGTGGTAGTAGTTGAGCTTTTTTAATTGCAGCCCACAGCGGCACAGGAGCGGCTCCCAGTCCAACAATGACGGCGGACAGATAGACGGACAGATGCGTCGTCTCTTAACAGTAAAAGTAAAATTATGCGATGCTACGTGTTGACAACAAGGTGGAGCATTCCAATACGTCGCCCAGATTGTATCTCATCCAGCATGGGCCACAGCAATATGCCATTCCAAGCCAGGCCATGCCTGACTGCCGCCAGACGCGTCTCAGCCTCTGAGTTGGAGTTTTGCCTCTGTCAGATATTACGTATAAATTAAATGGAATTAATGAGCCTCGAGGCATTGGCGAATAGCAAATGCTCTATAAATGTAAGAGAGAAAACAAAATATTATTAGAGAAGAAGAAGAGTAGAAGAAGGAGAATAAAATATAGAATAATGCGGAAGTAGTTCCTATTATGTAGGTGTACAACTTATTTACTGATCAAGTTTGGATTGACTGAGAAAAAGACTAATTCTTGAGTATAAAATCTAAATTTATTGATGGACTGATTGATTAAGCGACTGATCGACTGGCAAACTAGTATTGACTGCCAGTCAAATAGTCGCGTACTCAATCAATCGCCATCAATGAATACAGGTTTTGTTGACTATTCGGTTGACTGATTGATTGAGTTAAGGAAGCTGATTGATTGGCTGACTGACTGAATAAAAACTGAAAACTAACTGACTGCATAATTAATTGACTGATTGACTTACGGAGTGTTAAATGAATGATTGATTGCTGGATTGACTAAATGAAACTTTGACTATACAGCTGACTGTTCGAGTGATTGGTTCTTTGATTTCCCGACTGATTGATGAGCTGACTGACTGAATTAAATCTGATCAATTGATAATTAATTGATAAACTAACTAACTGTTTGAAGTACTAATTGACTGATAAAGTTACTGACTGGCAGCTTGACTATCCGACTGACTAGATTGATTGCATTAATGACTAAGTGAATGATTGATTGATGAGCTGACAAACTGAAAAAAAGCTGTAAAAAAGAATGATTGACAGTCTGACTGACTCTCTGATTACTTGGCTAGTTGATTGAGTCAATAACTGCCTGACTTACGCCGAGACTATTATATAGGGCATTAATTGAAGAATTCAAATTTGTACTTCACTTTCAAGTATCATCAGAAATCATCTCCCTATGAAACTTCCACAACCAAGTGAATATGCCCGTCCTTAAGTTAGGGTATTCGAGAGCGTTTATCAGCAAATGACATCTAATGAGTGTTAGACAACGTCGCTTCAGGTGTGAGTCGTCGTCTCCGCAGCAGTCGCTGCGACGCCGTCGCACCTTGACGCTGGGCAATTGAAACCTGTTAACCTGTTGCCAAATATTGTCGTCGCACGGCCGCAAATTGATGGGATTCATGCGAAGGCCGCTGCGCTAGAAAGTCGCCGAGATGACTCAAATCGAGAGTTAGTTAAGCGACTAAGAGCAAAACTCTTGACGACTATTTAACGGCTTCATGATGTGGCTGCACTGGCGCATGAATCACTTGGCCAAAAGCAATGTGCAGCTGGGCCAAAGGCGGAAATGAAGATTGCGCTACCGAAGTGTTGAATCAGCAGCAGCAGAGGCAGCTCTGATGGCCGCGATTGATAACAGCTGAGCCAAGCCGAGAGCTGAGCGCTGAGAGTGGGTGGGCAGGGCAGGCAATGAGAGGGAGTCGACTCGGATTGAGAGCTGCGTCTAAGCCAACAAAAGCAGCGGGAGGTGGCCAAAAACGCAGCACGCAGCAAGACATTGCAACAGATTTGGCCAACGAGCAGCTCTCTGTGTATGTGTGTGTGTGTGTATGTGATTGCAGAAGTCAAACTGCGCCAGTTGTCGTCCTTTTTGCGGGTAGGTGGAAACAGTTTAGTTTTAATACCAAAACCAGCAACGACAGCAGCAGCAGCAACAGCAGCAGCAGGAAGCGGCGAACGGAACGCGGTTAGCTGGAAAACCACACGTGCCTCCACAGCGGACCACATGCGGCTGCATCCTGGACGACGCACACTCGCCACAGTAGCTGGCGAAGCATTCGTTTCGCATTTGGAAACGCTTTCATTATCCGGCCGAAGAGTGGCGCATCCTGCCGCGTGCAACATTTAAATTTTGTTCTTTCGTTTCGTTTCGTCTCGTTTCGTTTGGAAATGGAAATGAAATGCGGCAATGTTACGGCTTATCAAAACATAGTCAATATTTAATTAACACGAAGCGCAGCGTGTGGCGCACTCTCTTTGGCCCCGATGATTTATGACGCACGGACACCCCTCGGACTCACCTCGGACACCCCTCGCCGGCAATGTGAACAATTTTCTTGTGCACTCCGCACTAATTTGTTAAAGGGTCGCTGCACGCGTGGGGCTCACTTGACGCCGACAAAGGCCGCACTGGGGGCACCTAAGGGGGCACCTAATGATGTGTGTCTAGGGGCAACTGTCCGTGATAATGACAGCAAATACGCAATACGGCAAATAATGCTGAAGACATACGACGTGGCAGACACACTCACTCCCTCACGCACAGCTGGAGTCTGACCTTTGTGTCTAATGTATTTAGCATCTGGATACATTTTAGGTGAAACAGGACAAAATTTAGGTTGTAATTGAAATTGAAGTCATCTGTCAGGGTAATCGATTGATGCAGTTGATCTGATTTAAGGAAGTATTAAACAAAATAAAAAAAAAATAATAATAAATAAATAAATCTTTTTTTTAAAGTCATCTAGATGATCTAGATGATTAAAAATTAAATGAATTTCAATTGCATGAGAATTTAATTGTTTTATTTGATAATATTTTCTATGATTGTTATAAAGGATTAGAAACTCTATGTAAAGTATCTTTAAAAAAGGTCATATATGACAACAATAGTTTATATTAGTTTTATAACAGTATTAGTATTATAGTAGTTTCTTTATTAGTTGTAATGTTAAAGGCTTTATATTATAGCCTATATATATTATGTTATTATATTTTGCAGCCCATAAGCACTTCAATATTTTAATTTAACACAATCATAACAGGATGAAAACTAAACGAAAAGAGAAGTTTCAGGAATATCAGTAGAGTCAAGACGGGATTTAAAAGACGTTTAAGTAGTCACATTTATATTAAGTTTTCTAAAGTTGTTCAAGTTGAATTTATTTATTATATTCTCAATACTCTATTTCATTTCTTTAAGAATATGTTAATTACATTAGACACACAAATATATACTCAATAATTGTTTCATATATAAACCAAGTCGCAACCCTATCAATTACATAAACAATCTCCCAAGTCTATCAGTTTGATTAAAACCCATATACTCCATATTATTATCATATGAGCGAGTATTAATATATAAATGTGTCAAGTCAAAAGTCAATTTCCATTTGTTTGCAGCCCACGCCTTTAGCTTGTAATTCCCACTATATTTATCTACATTTTAATTAAATATTATTTATGTGTCTAGGGGGGCAGCGAGAGGATGACCTAAGTTGGGCCCGTGCATTGCAGTTAGCTGACAGAAGCACAGTCATGTCATGTTCATCCATAAATGCATTCGGTAATCAGTCAATCATTTGAATAAATAGAAGCACAAGCAAACAGCACGTTCTCTCGTTTAACTAATCGTTTAACTTAATAGATGTCTTATATAATAGCAGCTACACAGATATATCACTGAATATATACAAACTGTATGTATGTGTGTGTGTGTATAAGTGTGAGTATAAGAAAACTTTTGAAATGTGTTTGAGCTTTCGCTGAAATAGTGAGAATATGCGAGTGACGAATAATTAGAATGAATATATGGTTACATATCCATAGATAGATCTCAAGTGATCTATGTAGAGTTGAAGATTGTAGTATGAATATGAATAATTTATATGTTGAGTGTATAAATGGTTTATAGAATAAATTCATTCGTATATATTGTATTTGTTCTAACTACTATGTATTTTAGGTTTAGACTTCAATCTATCTATCTATCTGTTTTTCTCTCTCTTTGTCTTCCATTTCTTTTTTCTCGGTTACTCAATCTATCTTCTATTATGTGACGCATTCTCTCTCTCTCTCTCTCTCTCTCTCTCTCTCTCTCTCTCTTTCTCTCATTCTTCTACTTATTAATTTCATATGTTCCTCTTTGCTACCGTTTCTTTCTTACCTATACGCCCAATACGATGAATATAGGAGGAATCTCTCTAACTCTTTCTTTGTCTCTCTCTCTTTCTCTCTCCCTCTCTCTCTCTATCTCGCTCTATCTCTCTCTTTGTAACAAAATATATTATACAACTTAATAATATTTTATATAGTTATTTTAAAATATCTTATCTATTGCTATTCCTAAAAAAAACATTCTTTCAATCAATAATTCCCAGTAATAAATGTTGCCGCAACATTAGCACCCCCTTGGCTTCGACTCGTTTATCCGAAGTTCTCAAACGGAAAAAAGAAAACAATTGAATCTCGATTTTACATTGTATAAATATGTTTATTTATTTACTTATTGTTTTCTTGTCTTTACCACACAAATGCCAAAATAAAAACAAAAATACATCATACATATTAAAAACATTAAAATAGAATATTATTATGAATAAGGTTATCATTATTATTATGCATTATTCATTATTTAGTTTTATATGCACGCAAGCAATGCCAGCGCTGCCCTCTTTGTGGGCGTGGCACGCTGCATGTAATACATCTGTTTTTCGTTTTTTTTTTTTTCAAAATTCTTTATAAATAGCAAAACATTTACAATCTTATTGCAAAGAAATTATTTTTAAGTGAAAATTTGTATTTATCATTTTTTTTTTATTTATAATTTTATTTTGCTTTAATATTTGTTGCACTTTTAATCAATAAACTTAAACAAAACAATGCATTTATATCATTATATATTTTAATAGTTTTTTATTATTATTTATTTTATTATTATAAAATTTATGTAATACATTTTCAACGTGTTTGCGATTTTAAAATAAAAAATACTTAAAATTAATGAATTTTTGTTTTCTTTTTTTTTTAATTATTATTATTATTAAATTGTAATTAATTGTATTATTAATAAGAATAGCGAGAGAATCGCACAAATTCCGAGTTATAAGGCAAGAGAATTGCAGCTGTGATTGCATATTGATTGCTTGATTGATGTATGGATTGATGTATGGATTGATGTGGCTATGTTGTTGTTGTTGTTGTTGCTTTGCTGTTGGCTGGACGAAAGCACAAAAAGCTCGAGCTTAATTGTGCTTTCCATGAGCAAAGCAAAACGTTTACAATGATGCTGAAGCATGTTGCATGTCGCATGTGTGTTCCATGTTGCATGTGTTGCTTGTGGCATGCGACATGTTGCGGGCTGTTTTATTTGTTGTACGCACGCCCACAGGTGTTCATGTGTAAGTTTCTGTAAAGATTATTGTAAATTGATGTTGTTGTTGTTGCTGCTGTTGTGGTTGTGGTTGCTGTTGTTGCTGCTGCGCCTGCGCAACATTTTTGGGTGGGCGTGGCAAAACCAATTAATTTAAATATATAAGAAAAACGAAAAAACAGCCGAGCCAAAAGCGAATTATCGAATACCAACACCCGATTGCATTCCGCTGCGAATGTTGCCGCTGTTGCTGCTGCTGCATGTGTGCGTGTGTGTGTGTGTGTTTGTGTGTGTGCGTGTGTGTGCGTGTGCAGTTGCGTGTGCAGTTGTGCGTGTGCTTGTGCGGTGCATGAGGGTGGGTCGGTGGGCGTTGGTGCTTGTTGTTGCTGTTGCTGCTTTCGAGCTGCCGATTACCGGTTACCAGCAGCTATCGATAACTCTGTGTGTGTGTGACAGTGGCCCCAAAAAGTTTCCGTTTTCATGTTTTTCTTAATATTTTGTAATATTGCGTGCATTTGCTGTGGTTTGCTGTTGGTGCTGCGGTGCTTAGATATCAGATGTTGTTTGTTTTATCATTTATATATATATATATATAGATATTTTATATTGCTGTGTATTGTTGTTGTTTTTTTTTTTTGTGTTTTATTTTTCTTTTTATATATATTGTATTTATGATATTTTTAGCTTATCGCCAAACACACTGACTACATCTACAAATAGAAGAGAAAATAGAGAAAACAAATAAAAGGTGATGTAGTAGAAACGCGTTGTGATAAATAGTCGAACATATAACCATCATTATATATATACATGTAATATATTATATATGTAATAATAATACTTAAGCAGAATACATATTATAGAGTGTATAGGTGCATATGTGGGTGTGGCTGTATGTGTGAACTTTATCTATATGCTAAAAACATTTTGGATAATTAAAACTAAAGAAATTATCTAATGAATAAATATTCATAAATATAATTTTGATGTAGTAGTAAATAATTATATACAATGTTTGAAAAATTCTTTTGAAAATTTCTTAATTTGGTTTTTATGAGTTCTACATTTCTTTCCACATGTTATTTAAAATCTAAACAACAAATGTGAAATGCACATATCTGGCTATTACTGAATACTGGATAGGTGTTATACACACAGATCTTTATTATATTTTCGTCATGAAAAATCCGATAGAAAGTTTGATTGACTGCTATAGAATATATAGAAATATATTCCATTTAGTTATGTCTATATATTATATATATTTTTTATATTCTATATTATCTTATATTGTATTATATTTTATACACAAGCTATAGAACCCATTTTCCTATTAAATGAACTTTTTATTACCAATTGTTATAATTGGTATTTATCTACTAAATTAGTAAGTTTTCTAGGCGGCTTCCTCATAAAAACTGATGCCTGAGAATGACTAAAGAATTTACGAAGTAAACATCATTTTAATTACAGCTTATCAAAATACCAAGTAAATAGTTTCACACTTATATTAATTTCGTGACTAGAACTTAAATGTAATTTTAAAGACTGGGAATCCATGGATTCCTGCTAAACGTATCAAGGTGATTATTTCTTTTCCAGTGAATCATAATTTATACAAGACTTTGACAAGATAACGAACAAGTAACACCTCCATTTAGATCTGACAGTTCAAACAATATATATAGAAGTATATATGTGTGTATATAGCCAACACCAAAAACAATATTTATTTCATTTTTTCAGCTTTTTCATGCACTTTTCAAGAAAAACCAATTCAAGTAGCAGTTAGACCTATGGATGTGTGTGTGTGTATGTACAAATTATACTAGAATATATACTATATGCATATGTATATATGTGTGTGTGTGTGTTTATGTGTATGTAACTCACCTGTGCTGACGCAGATTATCACGTTGCTTGAAGTACTTGCCGCAGACCTCACAGGAATATGTTATCTCTGGGGATTTGTGCGTGCGCTCGTGTATCATCAGATTGTAGGGCTTGGTGAAACGCCGCTGGCAATACTTGCAAATGAACTCACACTTTGGACGCATCTTGCGACGGAAATCCGACCGGCAGTCATCGTTGTCGATTCGCATTACAGCAAACATTTTGACAGACGATATATTTTCCCCTCTTTTCGTTGTTTTTTTCCTCTTTTTTTTGCCTACGTGCGACGCGCGCGCGCTCAGTGCTCGCACAATCAGTGGGTGAAGTTTTTCGTTGAGTTGGCGTCGTTGCCGACGACACACACTCACTCTCTCTGCTGCTGTTTGCTCTCTTGCACTCGCTCTCTCTGGCTCTGTCGCACACTCACACACACAGTGTCGCTCTCTCGCTCACTCTGTGTTGGTGTGGGCTCGATCTCTTGCACTCAGGTAGTGCTCGCGCTGAGTAGGGTTGCGTTTGGAAAGCTTTGAGCTTTGCTCTGTGTGCAATGAGCGCAATGCTTGACGCTGTTAACGGTACTCAAAGCGTAATCGCTATCTCTATTGCTGTGGCAGATAACAGTTATTTGCTGTATGTGTGGCAGCGCTTTTTCTTTCCTTTTTTTTCCTCGTTTTATTCCTCTTCTTCTTTTTTTGTCAACTGTCACACGCTCGCTGCCCGTTGGCTGTTGGCGTCGTTGTGATTTCTCCGTGTGCTAGCTTCGTAGTGGTTGCGGTTGCGGTGGTTGTTGTTGTAGGCGTATTGGGTGGGCCGTGTTTCCAGCTGCCGCTGCTGCCGTTGCCTTTTAGTTTATGGCGCACTTTAAGGCAAACACCTAAAAATAAGAGAGAGGGAGAGAGAGAGAGGGAGAGGGAAACAAAGTTAAATAAAGTTAGCAACGCCTGCGACATCTTTTATGTGCCAATAAATTTGAGCAAAAATACCACGACAAAAACAACAACAAAACAACGAAAACATCTCGACAACAACAAGTTGTCAACTTAAATCACGCAACATGAAATTGAAAATGAGTCATTAAAGCCTCCTCAGCCGCTGGAACTCGAACTTGGTGTTGACATTTACAAATCACCAGCCGCCCAGCTTCAGTTGCTAACCTTCGCTTATAATTTGTCTTAAACGACAACTCTGACTTGCTCTCTGCTTCTTCTCACTCATTTATTTATTATTATTTTGTTGTTGTTTTTTTTTTTTCTCCAGCCAGTCAGCAGTTGCTGCTGTTGTCACCTGTATTTCCGCAACACAATTGTTCAATTAGTCGCCCGCGCAATGTTGAAATTAAAATAAGAAATCCATAAATAGTTGCAGCTTGACCTAAATTCAGTTGAAAACAGCTCGAGGATAAACTATTCCGTTGACATACAAGTTTTTTTTAACACTTCAATTAAATACAGCTTAATATGTTGTAATTTGTTAATTAATTTTGTAAATTTTATAAGACATCTAAATCAGTTTATAAAGGGTCCAGTTATTATAATGAGATGTAGTGTTGAAATTATATTGATTTATATTTTAGAATATATATTCTATCAATAGAAGCTCATAAATCAAATTTCATGATCATAGCTACTCTAACAGCTGAGTTCGCATAGGTCAAATAGCTATAAACAATCATTAAGACGTTTAAAACTTATAAATGATAAATCTGTGTGTTGATTTTATATAAAATAATTAACTTGCATAGGAAATATTTTATATTCTTGAATCATTCATATATTTTCCTTTATGTGATTTAAGTATTAAGTGTCTTTATCATATATTGTGTATACAAATTTGTGTATTAAAAGTTATTTACTAACAAGAATTGACCTCAAACCAAATTTAAGGTTCATATCTTTGCTAACAGCTGAGTTCACATAGGTCAGAAAGTATAACTACATTCAAAAACTCAAGCCTTGAATGATTACATAAGCTATAGATAAACTAATATCCAATATGTATAATCTGTCATTCATTTATATAGTTTTATATAGATTAAAGAAGTTTTTGCAGCCTCACTTAAGAAAACCATATGATCTATGATACGTTTATACGGCTGCAATTGTCTAGATTTATGCATTGAAGTGCCTTAACTGCTCTATGAAGAGCATACATGAAAAGTTAATGGCCATAGTCGTAGTAACGGCCCAGTTCACATAGGCCACATGATTATGGGCGCTATAAAGATGCTGAAAGGCGTCACAAATTCACTCGGAGTGGTGTTTATGCCTTTACGACGTCACCTTGCCGCATTCAGTTGCCATATTTTAGTCGCTTCATTAAAGTGGCGCTGTAACAAGTTTATTTTTAATTGGCGCCTGGCCCGAAACAGCGCCGCACAATTTATGCCCGATGATTTTGTTTTTGGTTATATTCAACGGATCTCAATGTCTGCTGCTTCTTTTCGGGTCCTGCGCGGTAGTTAACAACTGTTATTTTTTATGTAATTTTATTTTTGTCATTTCGGCGCCGCTGGATAACATTTTTTTTATTTGAGATTCTTTTTTTTTTTTTTTTTTTGGATATATGCATATGAATATGTATATAAATACGCGTCAGTCCCTTAATGTTATGCCATACATTCTTGGGGTTTTTGAAATGGGATTCGAAGATCTCTGTGCAAACAAAAGCCTGCGCTGACTGGTAGCGACAACGGCTCTCGGCAAGCCCCGATTTCGATATTTATATGAGTTTTATTTTCATTTTTTTCTGTTTTTGTTTTTTTTTTCATATCTTTTCGTTTTCTTTGATTTTGTTGGCTGCGCGCAGCTGGAGCTTGGCTGCAAGAGGAAGACAAATAAAGTGCCTTTGCTGCTTTTTGGGGCTTTGGGGGCCACAACGTTGACAACAAAAGGCAAAAGTCACAGCGGGTGCTGCACCAGACGCAGACGATACGTAGTTATTGTCATTATAACATTAATGCCCACTAAACATATTCAAATTATAACACTGACGTTCAGGTCGCTCTTAGACAGAGAGAGAGAGGCAAACAGCGGCAGAGACAGACAGAGAGAGAGGGAGACAGCGAGTCGTAGTCCAAGTCCATGTTAATTTGTGTACACAATGTGGCGTCACATTGGCATTTTAACGCCGTTAATCATGCGACACAGGGCGCCTGCATAAGGCCATGGGATTTCGCTTCGGATGCGCTGGAGGAGGCTGCGCTCGTCTCTCTGTCTCTGTCTCTGTCTCTGGCGCTGGCCTTTGGCTATGCTTTTTGGCTTTTTGCCTTTCGGCCAGGCTTTTGTGGACGGCATTTGGCGTGGGCCTAACTGGAGCAGCATTAGCCACGGCTTGCGGCTGCGCCTAAGCACTTTATTTAACTTGACAGATGAGCCAGCCAGCTGCATGCGTAAGAGAAAGAAGAACAACAAGAAGCAGCAGCAGCAGCAGAAGAAGATAATGGGGAAGAGGAAGAGAAAGAGGAAGTGTTACAGCTTATTTATTGGAAAACCATTGAGTCGAGGCAAAGTCAATGAATGTGGCCAACTTTTGCAGGAGATGAAAGAAATGTTTGAAGCGGGGCCAAGAATTTGTCAGCTTATTGATATTTTGATCTGCTTACTATATATAATGAATATATAATTATATTGTTTATATATAAGTGGAGATATTTTGATCTGCTTAGTATAGTCAATAAATAAATATATATTTTATATGTAACTAGAGTTATATTAAGAAAATATCAGAATTCTAATTTAATACATTTTAGAAAGAGTTACAAATATTTTAAAACTCTAGTTTTATTCATTTTCATTATCATATCTCTCACTCTGAAATACTCTATAACTCTCTAGAGAGAGAATAATCATAAGAAATTTCTAAAAAAAAAACTCTAACCTTGCGCATGTTTTTTTGGTAGCCTGAAACATCAACAAACATGAACATTCGTGAAACAGCTTTGTACCTCTAATTGATCTAGTTTTTTTTTTTTAAGTTTGAAATATAATGTTTCATTGTGGTTTATCAACAATTTAATGCCAGCTCGCAGCACACACTTCGGCTATAAATGTATCAAACAAACTGTTTCTAAATAAATCAAGCCGCATTTAGTTAACTTATCAAAAGTGCATCTACAAAGTAGAAACAACTTTAAGTAGCTGTTTTCATGAGATTTTAACAGCAGAATTGGGCGAGTTTAATGGAGCAATATAACTGAGAAATTGTTTCAGATAAATTTGTAGACAGAATCAAAATAAAAAGAAAAGATTTATTGAATTTTTATAAAAAGAGCAGGCATTAACAAAAGATTATAATATCACAATATTATGCAAATATTTTATAAACATTCTAATATATCTCAAATATTTTTATATATTTTGTATGAAATTAAAATATATATAAAATATAATTAAAAATATTAAAAAAAATATTATTTAAAATTATTATAATATTTTTTAAAATCTTTTCAAATATTTTTCAAATATTTAATTTAAAAAAAAAAAAAAAAAATTCTTTAAAATAATGTTAAATATATTTTAGACCAATACTAAAAGTATAAAATATATTTTTATTAGTGCAAAAAATATAATAAAATATTTTTTAAAAATCTTTTATAAATTCTCAGTCAATAAAGCAATATTGAATTATTTTCCAAACGCTGCATCCTCAATCAAATATTTTGGATCGAAACTCAACTCTATTACGCCCTAATGGATCTATGACAATATGTTTTACAAAATACAACTCCCATATACATATAGGCTATACATGAATGTGAAGAATGTGAAGATATCTTTTCTCTCTGCAGCCACTGTGAGTTTGTGTTTGCATAATCCACTCGCTGTTTGCCAACTGTTGCTGTTTGGCATTTGATATTCTAACCAAAGCCGCTTAGCATTAGCTCGAGCGCAGTCAACACAGACCACACGCACACGCACACAGACAGAGACAGACGTAAGCGCTTAAGCAGACACTGAAACTGGCCAAAATATTGTATAATCAAGTGTTGTACAAGATGCAGCTAATCCCATTAATCCGCACTGAAAATAATTAGTGTTTTGTACACACAGCGCAACGAGAGGTCCCAGGCATGCAGAGAGTCGAGATATATATGTGTGTGTGTGTGTGTGTGTGTGTATATATATAGTAAAAGATCAGACACAGCGTGAAACTCAGACTTCGGATGTTAAAGTGAAGATGCAGCAGCTTGTGAAGGGCATGCGAAAGGCGTTAATGCTGCGTGAAATTAGATTTGCACCAAAAATGGCAACAAACAGACAGAGAGGGAGGGAGAGAGGGTGAGAGAGAGGGAGACAGAGCAGCAAAGTATCTGAATCTGTATCTAAATCGTTTGGCAAGTGTGCGAGAGTGTGTTGGTGTGCGTGTGTGCGAGGGTGTGTGTGCGCCAGCGCCTTTCCACGAAGCCAAAATCCGAAAAGTTACAGTTTAACACCCCGGCCCAGCGATAATGTGTAGCGGTACACGCCGATAAGGCTGCCAGGACCTAAAAAACCAAGGAGAAGAAGAAGAGACAGACAGACAGACAGAGCGCAGAGTGACACACACGTCGCACACTGTTAAGGGCCAGCGCAGCTGACATGGTCAAAAGCGATTACCACACTTACCAATGTGGCCCTTTTCTTGAGTTTGAGTTCTTTTGGAGGCGGACAAGGTGAGTTGGCAAGGTGTCATTAAAAATTACATTCCGAAAATGTGGAAAAAATGACAATAAGCCGCACGGCTCAGGCCATATAAAACACGAGAATGTAAAGGACAAAGGCACCGAAACGATTTGATACGAATCTAATTGTGCTAATGGCGCAGAATTCTCAAGAAAAATAAAACCCCAGCCACACAACAACAACAACAACAATTAGACACCGTGCTTCAAGTAGTCCAAAGAATGAGAGAACAATGCGAGGGTGCGGGGCGCGCGAAACTGGACACAAGCGGGACTCAATGCGAGAAGGGAGACAACACCTAACCACAAAAGGATCTTTCAAGTGCTGGACGAAAGACAAATGTCTAGTTCTTTTTCCTGTGGGAAAACACGCAGATGAACTAGATGAACGAACGTTCGACTGTTGCGTGATCAAGTTTGACGGACTGTGGAACAGCCTGAGACACCCACGCGAAAGGTGCAAAACGTCTGCTAGATCGTACGTTTAACTAATTTGTGCCTAATTGATGGCACGCAGCGTGTGGTCCAAAAAAAAGGACGAGGTCACTCACAGACATTTCCTGCTGAGCACAGTTGTACATATGTACCCATACATATATACAAATGATATAGTAAGAGCGACTCTTGTAGCTTGTTAAAATTTGGCGACTCATTCAGCTTAGCTTGATCGTGCGTGAGTCAGAGCTTAGTTTAAGCCAAAATTAATTTGATGATCTGTGGCAACAAGTCATTTGCGGTTGTGTCTATGTGTATGATACGTTTGGCAAGTTTTATTAACCTCGCACAGGCCTTGATCGTTTATAAGAAGTCGTCCAAGTAGTGCTGACTCATGGACTTACAACCGACTGAAGCGGAGCTAAGGCCACATAAGCTCATGTTGAGAAAATGCCGTCGGCAAATGATTCAAATCATGATAGCCCAAGAGAAACCAGCTCAATATAAAGTTTTACAATTATAATTTATAATGAATATAATAATAATACTCTATTTAAAATAATTAAATAATATGGAATTATAGTGTCTGCTCTTTGCTTTGATTTGCTGCTTTTGTAAAATGTGTCCAATTGGCTAATTAGAAATTCTGTTATATTCGCCATTTTGTGACAGTTTGCTACGCAGGCGAAAAAAGCTTAACGCACGCCATTGACACACCATTTCTTTCCACTCTCACGCTCTTGCACACGCAGAGGTACTCACACACACTCGCATACGCATTGAATGGCTCTCACGCACCAATGAAAGCGCGTAAAACTGGTAGCCAAGCAAACACATACACAACAACAACAGCAACAGAGAATAAAGAGAAGAGAACAGAACAGAAATAACGTAAGCGCCAATGCCTACTGCCTACTGGCTACCGTGCGACGCCGCCGCCTAGGTGCAGCCAAATCGACGCTGACTGCGCAGCCAGGGCCACAGCAATGGCGACGCTTGCGTAACTGCGCAGTCGCATAGGCGAAACTTACCCAATGGGAAATGCGACAAATTATTGGTAGCTGCTGCTGCTAATCACTGGAATTAACGCGACGACAACGATTGGCGACTGGCGTCAGGCGACGAATGAATTAAAGTCACGTAGCACAACGGCTTAAGTATTACATACGTGTGTGTATGTGTATATGGAGTCACAATGTAGATCGTTATTATTATGATAATTATTTTATTTAATTTTTTTTGCTTCTTGCTTTTTGCTTGGAAGGTACACGCGAAGGAACTGAGGAACTACGCACGCTTGCGCGGCACAAAGTTGAATGAATGAATGCTACTAATAACTGAAAGAAATAGTAGTCAACTCTGCTGCTGCTGCCGAGAGCTGCTGCTGCTGCTGCTCGCGTCGCTGCTGCCAAGTTGAGGAAGCGGCGACGACGCAGTCAAGACCAAAAGACCGAGGCGTTTCGATGTGTGGCTCTGTATGTGTGAGCGTGTGTGTGTGTGTGTGTGGCTTGAGTGCGGCTCAATACAGTAGTGAATGTGTATGTGTATGTGTATGTAAATGTGTGTGCGTGTGTGTGTGTGTGTGAGTCATCGGACTACTGTAGTGCCACAGCAACAGCAGCAGCCACGCCAGCAGCAGCAGCTCTGCCTAGCTCTTCTTTCTAACTGGTCAAGACCGAACGCGAAAGCCGAAGCCGAAGACGCATTCGTGTCACGAAGGAGAAGCTCAAGACCAGAAGCCGAAGCAAGTTCTTATAAGCTTCGGCTACTGCGCATGCGCAAGACGAGTAGCGCTCAAAGCGCACTTGCTCTCACTCTCTATCTCCGTCTCTGTCTAGCTAACGTACAGTCTATGCCAGATTTGTATGCCGCAGTTGTTGTTGCTCTTCGTCTTCTTCTTTCTCTGCATGTCGCTGCTGCTGCTGCGTAACTGCGGCAGCTTTCAACAGTAGCCACAAAATGGCAACGTCTAACAAAATGGCGTCTGCTTACCTCGTAGTCCGTAAAACCAAATGCAAATGTGAAGAAACAAATCAAACAAAATTTGATTACGGTTGTTCGTCTGTTCACCTTTTCGAATTTCGTTCACTTTTGTAATTTGCCAGACGGCGACGGGGCTTACACGATGCAAAGCTTATAAGCTCAGAAAGCTCGCACAGCTCGACTGCTAATATTATTAATAAAATATATTTCACTTCCGAACGCTTCTGTGCGCGAGAGTCAACTGCAAAGTTACGATCGAAACTTCAGCTTGATGGGTTTAACAGCTGCCTGTGTTGAAACAGTTGAGCGGCGCAACAACAACAACAAGAGCATAAAACAGCTTCTGCTGCTGCTGCTGCTGCGGCTGCTGCTGCCGCTGCTGCTGGTGGTGCTGCTCGTTGTTCGCTGTTCGCTGCCTGCATTCAATTGTTTCTGCACCGTCTCGCTCTAGCACAATTGAGCGCAAAAACGAGTTTGAGTGAGCGCAACGTGCTCTGATTGGATGAGAGCGCCGAGTGACGTTGTATGCGTGTGTACCTGTGCATGTGTGAGTGCGTAAGTGTGTGTGCGAGAGCAAAGCAGGTGAGTTAAGTTGTTGTTCGGTGAGCGCAACGCGCAACGCTGGGGCGTTACGTGCGTGCGTGCTGGCCTGTTAATTAAGCCTAAATGCGCCCACGTTCGCCACAAAGACTTACATATTAATTAAGAGCGTGCGCAAGCACACAAATTATATATGCCAAAGCGCAGTAGCTGCCCCAAAAAGCGCTCTCTGTCTTTGCCTCTGTCTCGCTCTCGCTTGCGCTCAATCACATACGCTCGTGTAGTTCCATCTCTGTTATGCAGCTGTCGGCTGTCATCTAGCTGCTGTGCAACGCAACTAACTTTCTTTTACACACACACACACATACTCACACTCGCACACTCACACACACACACACACAGGTAAGCATGTGCTCAGTTGTTAAGTGGGCGTTGCCTTGTGGCGCTTTTGGGCGGCCAATGGCAGCAGCGTTCGCGTCGCTGCTGGCGCTCAGCTGTCAGTTGCCTGCCCTTAACCCGTTTCTCGACTGTCTCTCGCTCTCGTGTATGTGTGAGTGTGTGTGTGTGTGTGACTCTCTGTGTGTGTCTGCGTGAGTGCTGAAAACCAGTGGCAGAGCAGCAGGCAGCCGTATTACGCATACGCCGCATTGACTGCGCTGCCAACTTTGTTAACTGCTGCGGCTCCATTTTGTATGCGTGTGTGAGCCTGTGTGTGTGTGTGCGTGTGTGTGCCGCCATGGGAAACTCTTGAAATGCGTTTTTCTTTAACCGCTGTGTCGCTGTGTGGCCTCTTTGTGCCCCGCAAACAACAAATAACATGAAGCAATACAAGAAAAAGAGGAGAGAAAAAAACAACAACCAAAAATACCAAAATACATTTTGTAATGCGCCGCAAAAGGCAAAAGGGCCGACCTCATATTTATTGTCTGTTTATCTCTTGCTTTCGGCCTGCTCTAACTGATTGCCTTTCATTTTCTTCGCCTCATCTGCTGCTGCTGCTGCTGCCGCTGCCGCTGCTGAATGAAACAAACGCTCCATTCACAAATGTTCACAACAAAACAGAAAAAAAAACCCTCAACAAAAAGATCAAATAAAATATATACAAAAAAATTCGTTAATTTTACATAACTCTGCGCCTTTTGTGATTTTAATTAAGTGGCCCCAAAAAGGATTGCCTCTTCTTCTTCGTCTTATTGTCTTCAGTTCCCCCCATTCGCCAGCCGTTGGATTTTTTAATTAAGTTTTCGCTTTGCGGAGCTGGCGAATTGACATGAAGCATCAATAAAGTTTAAAAACAAGCGAAGAAAATAAAAGAATGCTCAAATTGTTTCTCCTTGTGTGGCGCCGCGCTGCGGAGACTTTGCCATATTTAAGGCAACGTTTCTTAAACTCAACTTCAATTCGATTTTGATGGCTTCATTCCGCATTTTTGGCTTCACATTTGCATATATCCAATCAGCCGATACGCAAATTGATTTTTCGCATTTTTTTCTTACAGACAGACAGTAATTCCTTATGAAGCAACCTCTGCAAGTGCATATATAGGACTCTACATGGACAGCTGTTGAAATTTAAAGTGCATAAACAAATAAACAATTAAGTCATATAATGTTTCTCTTTAACGTTAAATTCATTACGATAATCAGCAATGGGAACAAAAGATTTGTTTATATGGGAATATTATTTCCGAGTATTATTATTTTTCGTATCGAAGAAACGAAGATTTTCATCTTTAAAGTTTTTTTTTAATGTTTTTGAGCTGACATCAAAGAAAGTTATTAATTTAAGAAATATGCTATCTATATATGTAGGTATGTACATATATATTTAAACAAAAAAAATATATATATATATATTTTTTTCGATTTATAGTAATATAGGTATCTAAATATATATAAGTTATAATAATATACGCATCAATATAACATTTTATATTTTATATTAATACTATATTATATTATATTGTATTATCATATACTGAAAGTGGCTGGGGAAAATTGGGAGCAGGATTCAGGACAGCAGAGGAAAGTGCTCTGAAGGACTCCACTACAAAGCCCTTATTTCAAGTTGATATGAAGTCTAAGCAAGAAGAAGCTCGTACCAAATGCAATTCGATTAATTCATCAGATTGACGAGCTAGTGGACATTGCAAAAAGCATTTTACCTACCTCAAACACTAAAAGTAAATGGCAATATTATAATTATTATATCATTATTATTATTATAATTATAAGCAATACTATACATATGAACAAGATTATTATATCAACTGTATTTAAATATATATATCATATCAGAGATTGAGATAACAGAGACCTTTAGTCAAAATATATAATATATAAATACCACAGGTCGCACATAACTGTTAGCTATTTGAGCGCATGGCTCCGCTCATAAGATCAACTAAATATGTATAGTCATAAACTGTTTGGCACTTGAACCCGGATAGTTGTTATTCACCTGTGCAAAAACACCTTATGTATTTATGAGCAATGCGCTCTCTCTCTCTCTCTCTCTCGCTCTCTAAACTATCGTCATATGTTAACCTTTTCTATGCCTCTTACAGATGAAATGAGGAATGATTCTCGTTCAGTATTGTGATGATATATTATATGATATGTCAATCAATACAGCTTAAGCATAATTTACTTATATAAATAGTTATTGCTAAGGAGAGCTAGTTAATATGTATATATATCGATAGATATATAATGTACATATATATAAATTGAGTTCCTTGCTGCGGAAATATGTTACCTGTTCAAAAAGTAAACGAAAAGTAAGAACCGCGTAGAAGAACCTAAATAAACTCAAACAAACCGACGCAATTCGGCTGTGAACTTTGCTAACAAGCTGTGATTCATCTCAAAATAGCCCTAAGACGATACCTGTGAGTGTGCGAGTGTGTGTGTGAGTGTGTGTGAGTGTGTGTGTGTATCTGTGATTCGCTTTCTCGGCGTCTATGTGCCACCGATTGCCACTTAACTTTTGCCACACACTTGGCCCACCAGGTTTTTATGGCAAATTAATAAGCCACGAAAATTCCAAATAAACCATAAATTTTATTAATATTCTATGTATGAATAAAGAGACAATCGCCACACACACGCACACACACACACACACACGCACACATTCACATTTATTTAAATATGCAGCGAGCTATTCATAAAAAGTTTCTGCTTTTTTTGGGTTCGAGTTTATTGAATTGTCGCTACAATGACAGCGATTCAGAAAAAGAAGATATATATATATATATTTAGGCAGAGGGATAGAGAGAGGAAGATATAGAGAGACTTAAAAAAACTACCGCACCGCACCCAATTATAATAAAAAACAAACGAAATCGATTTCGTATTCAGCTTTTTTTTTGAGAATTGGTTGAACAATGGAAAAACCTTTTGCGCTCCTACAGAAGTGACAACAAATTTAAAATTTACGAAATAAAAATTAAAATTAAATAAAACACAATGGACGCACACTGAAACTGGAAACCAAAGAAGAAGACAACAGCAACAACAACAAATATAATAATAATAAAAATTAACATACAAACTAAATTGCATACGAAATGAGGCTGAGAAGCGCGCAGAGAGGCGGTGCGACGCTCGGAGATCGACGATCGAAGACGAGCGATAGCGCTTTATGGGCGATAGTTGTTGTTGGTGTTGCTGCCCGGCCATAGTACGAGTTCATTGAGTTCCGAATTCATTGATGGATCGCAGCGCTATAACGGCAGCCAGCCAGCCAAAGCTAACTGTTCGTTCCGAAATAGAAACATATAGAGAGACACAAGATGCGATGGGCAGGCGCAAATTTACGATCGTACATAATTCAAATTTATGCAGATGGATTCACGGCGTGGCTAAGCGAAAATAAATCATGCTTTTTAAGTGCCAGCCAAGCGTTTGTTTTGGCCAAACACCTTGAATGGCAGTCTGGCAACTCTGTCACAAAACAACAACAACAACAACAACAAAAACTACCGTGAGGCAATCATCGCCACACAAACTTTGTCATCCTCCTCCTCGTCAGCAGCTGTTGACAACGTTCCAGATTCGAAGCCTTTATATATATAGATATACATATATATATATATATATGGTGTATATAGAAGCATATCTCTGAGCCGCCCACATCTTCAGCTCTCCATCTCCGCGTTGGCAGCCTTTTCCTGCCCCCGTCAGCTGCCGCAGCTTCCACGGAGTTCAAATTTATGCGACCGCATCGCTGCCGTATGAATTTTTAATTTTTCACAAAATGTTTTTTTTTTTATTTTCTCATTTTTTGCTGTTTGTTGTTGTTGTTTTTCTTTTTTATTAATATTGGCAATTAATGAAATTTAATACTTTTGCGCACAGTGCAAACGGATTGCGAGCAGCTTTTGTCAAGTCATCGCCAGCTGCGAACGCTCGAGTCTGTGCGAACAGTTTATTATTGTGCAAGTTAATCGAATTATTATATATAAAAATATAAATAAATAAAGATTATTGAGTAGTTAGTGTAGAAAATATCAAAGAAATGCTAGAAAATTCCTTTAGATAATAAAAATATATAATAAAATAAAATAAAACAAATCTAAGCGCAGAAAAGTCATTCTAACTGAAATAGCTTTGCAGACGATGGCAAGTCTATTGAAGTTGAATTGATTTTTAATTAATTATATATAATATAATTAAATATAATATAATTAAGTTATAAAGCTTACTATTTGTATTAAAAAATAAGTTATTATTATTAATTTATATAACATAATATAGTATTTAAAATAAAAATATATATAAATTTAGTTTTATCATGTAAAAACTTTATATATTTACATATATACAGTTGATAGACTTTAGAATCTTTACATTAAAACAGTTTTGATTGAGGCAAATGAAGATGGATATTAATTGATGCATTAATTTTAATTAAATAATCTCTTTAATATTAAATAATCTATTTAATACTATTATGAAGCACTCACCCAGAGATTTGCGATCTTCCAAGAAATTAATACATCGAGAGATTAGTTACGATGTCATTACTTTGAAGAGATAAACGAAAAAACAGAGCTATTTCTAGGAATATAAAGACTTCCTGCATATAAATATATATACAGGGTTGCCCATATTCGACGGAAAGAAAAAAGAAAAGCACAATTTGTTTGATGTTGACGATAATAATCATTTTATTTGGTTCAAGTAGATTCGTTGACATCACTTTTTGAATATGATATCTCTCAAATGGCCGCCTTGAGACTGTACGGCGTATTGTGCTCGTTTTGCAGCATTTTCCATAGTTTTAGCTAACATTTCGGCTGGAATAGCGGCTATTTCCTCACGGATGTTGTTCTTGGTCGGTTTTGATTTGGCCTCTTTGGATTAGAAAGAGCATCACCAGTCGAAAATCTTTCGTACAAACGTTTAATGGTGTTTTTAGAAGGCGCACTTTTCACATTATTTAATTTTTGATACGCACGTTGAGTTCTTACAATTGACTTCTTTTGTTGAATGTAAATTTCAACAATTTGGGAGCGCTCGCGTGGCGTGTACTGTTCCATGGTAAAAATCTGCTTGGACTGACGCTTCCAACGCGGTATGTCATTAAGGGATCTGACGATAGACATATTCATATTTTAATATTCACAGATTAATTTCCTTGCGAAAGGCTCTGTTCAAGAGCAGATCTGACGTAGAACGTTGTTTGAAGACAAATCACTTAGATATTGTATATAGTCGTCGTATTGAAAACCCATTAACCTTTATAGCCTAGTCTACAATCTATATACAAATTTGTAAACAATAAAAAAGAAAATTAAAATATAAAATAGTAAAATAAAATGCACTCCATATACACATATAAATATATAATATCTATATCTATAGTCATACCAATTTCTGTGCCCATATATGTGGACTATTGATATTAACAATGATCATAAATACATTTATAAACTCAACCAGTTACACTTCTTTTCAAATACATGCAATTGCTATCTTTTTCCACAAAACTCAAATCAACTCAAGGATTAAACGTACTTAAATACAACACTTAAAATCATTTTAAGGGCAACACTCAAATCGAAATTTCTGTTTCGGGTTCTATCTCTGATCCACACCAAAGACACTTCGGTCGATGCATAAAACCCCCTTTATGGGTAATACGAATAATAGGGTTTGTTCGAATGGTCAACAGTTTTATTGTGCGCTGAACCAAAATGCGATCCCCCGCATTACTCGGGCTGAACGCAGTTTATTTTTTGAGTTTTTTTTAGAAAGCTGTGAAAAGAAGATTTACGATCGATTTTCATGTGCTAAGCGCCACATGAACTTCCGTTGATTTAGAGTCGAAAAACTGACTCGAGCTGAACTGAGGCGAGCTGAGGTGTTGCCTGGGCGTAGGTGTCGTCAGCTGCAGACCCCAGCTATAGCTCCATCTCCATTTTCAGTTTAAACAAATTGAATTTAAAATTAATCGTAGTTGATATCGCTAACAAAAAGAGAGGGAAAAAGAGAGAGAGAGGGAGAGCAAAATGTTTTATTACATTGATTTGCATTTAAATCGATGTTTCGACTGAGATGACTATATAAATATATATAGAGAGAGAGAGAGTGAGAGAGAGGGGTATAGATTTCAGCTGTGGATTGGAATTGTGGCAGAGATGATAACGAGCACAGCGAGTGGTCAAAAACGTTGACAAGCTGACAAGAACCGAAACCCAACCCAAGCCGAAAACAAATAAAAAACAAACGAAGAATTCTCAATGAATTTGGTCGAAAAGAGTTTTTGTTGAATGAATTCTAGAGGCATAAATAATACCCCCATGTATGTAGGACCAACCCGACCCGAACTAAGCAATGCAACTACTAGATGCCCAGTGCGTTGTTGTAGGTGGTGGCGTCTTGGGCTTAGCCCCCAACTGGAGCCCCAACTAGAGGCTGCTGCTGGGCCAAATCACGATTTATGCTCAGCAAATGCTTTTTAGCCAGAGGCCAAAAAAACAAAAAAAAAAGACAAAAGCTGAACACAAATTTGTTCATTCAGCGTACAGCTGAGGCGGGCAACAGGTTTCTGGGTTTCTCTTGTTGTTGCAGAGCTGATCGTGCCAAACAATGAGAAAATGAAACTCATCTCGCGCACTCGCTCTTATCCAGCTGCTCGCCGAGCCCGAGCGCTGCCTCCCACTCCGCGGGCACTGAGAGCCGAAGAGACACTCGAGACTGAGATTGAGACTGGGACTGAGACTGGGACTGGGACTGAGCCAGAGACTGACTCTGAGCTGGAGACTGAGAAACTGTTGTTGCTCTGGCCAAAAACCAGCCCCAGAGCGAGTCGCGAGCTGCGAGTCGCGAGTCGCCAGTTGCCTGCCACTCAACTCAGTGGAATGGCATCCGAATCCTACCGTGGGAAATGAACAGTAGTTGCTTTTGGCTTTTGGAGCAACAACAAGTTTAATGCTACAGTCAGTTGTTTGCTGTTGTTGTTGTTGTTGTTGTTGCTGCTGTTGTTGTTGCTGTTGTTGTTGGCTTTGCAATTTCACTGCAGCTTTTTGGTCGTCGGCGCATATCAAATAAGCCTAATAATAATGCAATTTATGCCAAAGCAAAGCGAAAAGAGCCACAAAATGACTTTTGACTTGCTCTATTTTGCATGCCCACCAGTCAGAAAGAGATGGGTGGAGAGAGTGAGAGAGAGAGGGAGAGAGTGGGGAGAGAGTGGGGAGAGGGAGAGAGTGAGCGTGTGTGGTAAACAGAGAGAAAGAGATGGAAATGTGGAGAGAGAATTATGATAGTTAAGGTAAATTAAAGCTTTTTGGTGGATTTTAATTTATAAGTAATAAAAATTATTGTATAGAAAAATTACTTAAATATATATATTTTCAATTTCTCATTCATCTTTGACAGCTTTATATAATTATTTAAGTATTTAAGTATTAAATATATTTTTAACAACTATTTAAGCATTTTATTCTTTTTTTTTCTATTATTATATATTAATTTTTGTACTTATTAAATTAGATAAAATTAAAAATTCAAAACACATTTATTTATTCATTTAAGTATTCAAATTTTAAGTATATTTTTTAACAATTATTTAAGATTTTTGTTCTTTTTAATATTTTTTGTATTTAATTGTTCAATAAATATAAAAATATTAAATAGAAAAAAAATGCTTAATTAGTTTTAAAAAATATATTTAAAATGTAAATACTTAAATAAATAAATAAATGTGTTTTGAATTTTTAATTTTATCTACTTCAATAGTATATAATAAAATTAAAAATTCAAAACACATATTTATGTCAACAAAAAGAAAATTTGCGAATTCGCGAAGTATTGAAATGTAAGACTAAAGTAATGAAAGCTGTATGCTCTTACAATAATATAGATACACTGAAAAAAAAATATAAATACAAAATGAGACAAATAAAGTTTGATGAAACTAAACTCGACATCTAACTCGAATAAAATGTTTTAATAGAACGCAACAATTACAATTCAGATTCAAAATTGAAATATGAAATCTAAATAGGATATGTATACTACATATAAATCAATAAAAATATTATAAATAATATACATATAATTATTTGAAAACTTAACAAAATAATTTAAGTATATATGTATATTGCAATTATATAAAAATACATATACATTTTATCAAGACATACACATATAAAACGCAAAAGTGTATTATTTTCAGTCAATAGAATATACTCTTAGTGAACTAGAATCATATTTAAGAAAACTAGTTTAATATATTCTGTTCAATATATTAAAAAAAAGAACATATTAAATAATAATAATAATAATAGTAAAATTTTATTCTTCTTTAATAAAAGTAAAAAAATATTTTTGGCAAATTTGATAATGATTTTATAATGATAATAATAACAATTGCTTAATAAGAAAATATAGAAAATGATCAGTGAAATTGTAGTAAATTTTATTTGCCAAAAATATTTATTAACTTTTTCTAAACAAAAATAAAATTGGGCAAAGTCTAATAGATTCATAATGTTTTAAATATATTGTATAATATGAATTCAAGCTTTACATTTTAATTGTTATGTCTAATATTTTATGGTTTTGCATTAGGTAAGCTGCCACAGCTGTTGTCAGTTTGGGCCAAGTTAAAAGAAAACATGGAAATATAATGCATTGATTATATGCATGTGTAACTCACCTTAAGAATTCCGAATTGATGATCAATTAATCAAACTTTTAGTTCCAATTGCCAAAATTCTCAAATATTTTTTTCTAGATTTTGTTAACTAAATTATAAAATATTTTATTTACGCATTTATTTTATTCATATTTTATATTTTTTAAAGAGAATATAGAAATATGTGTATAGAAATAAAATTTATAAATAATAGATATGTATAAAGTATTTCAACATTGGGTTTCTTTGGCTTCACATGCGGTTTTTTTTTTGTAGGAGGATGGAAAAACCTGAGCGCGTGCAAAGAAATGTCCTGAGCAGTGGCCAAGATGTTGTTACTGTTGTTGTTGTTGTTGCTGTTGTTGTTGTTGCTATTGCTGTGTTTTTGGGAAAACCTTTTAGCACCTTTGGCCAGCCGCAGCGCAAATCACAACAAGTTGCGCATCGAAGGGACCTGAGCAATTGGGAATTAGGAATTGGGCTGATAAGCTGGCCAAGTGGGCAAACAAAGCGTGAAGAGAGAGAGAGAAAGTAAATGAGTGAGAGAGAGAGAGAGAGAGAGAGGGAGGGTAAGCAACACCTAGCGGTTTCGCGGTTGCGTCTTAGGTTTGCTTTGGTTTCGGATTGGTTTGGTTAGGCTCGTGGTTGGGTTCGCGGTTGGGTTCGTGGTTATGTGGCAGTTGCGGCATCCTCTCATCTAAGTGCGAGGCGGCTGCTTATCTGATCGAGCGCAGGACACGCGTGCGCGTACGTGAGTGTGTGTGCGTGTGTGTGTGAGCTGCAGATAACAAAGAGGTGATAATTGACCGCCCTATTGGCTTAGCAACCAATTACAAAGCTTATCAGCTGCAGTGCAGCAATCAAATCAAACAGCGTTCGGCGGGGCGGAGCAACGTTGGTGGTCTGCCCCCATCGATAGCCATCGATCGGTGTAAACAAGGCCAACAACAACAGCAACAACTATGGCGCACCCATGGCCAAGTGTGAAATGTGCCCGAGTCGGACTCGCTCGCATTCGTATGCTAAATGCCGAAGGGACTCCCTCGCTTATCAGTTGTTTGCCTGGTCGGCCGGGTCGAGCGTTTGACGCACTGTCTCCTGGTCGTAGGCATGCACCAGCAGTGCCACCTCCAGATTCAGCTGGGCAATGTCATCCTTTAGCTTCGCAATCGCCTTCTTAATCTGCTGCACGGAGCCTGCAAAGAGTTGACAAAATAATGGAATAACTGGAATCAATATTCGTGAATAGATAAGTTTGATAAAAGAGGGAGAGAGAGGGGGGAGAGAGGGAAGGGGAGAGTCATTAGAAAATATGTAATGACTCAATCCAGGCTCTCACTCGACTCACACACTATTTTGACCAAGTGGAATTTCCCACTAAAATCACAATTGACAAGAGGAATGGGATGGGGCACTTCGAACATGTGTGAATTCATTCAACAATGAGTAATAAATTGTGTATGTAGTCAGTTGATTGGATATCTTCTATTCTAAGCTATAAATAATAATGAATCATATAAAATTGAGTATTGGAATTTGAGCATGAAATGATAGAACTTAGAGAAATTAATTGATGAAGAATAATTGAAAACTTTAACCAAATCTTTAAATTGAATTTAAAGACTTGCTGAAATAGTGGTAATAAACTACAGTGAAAGAGAGAGAGAGAGAGAGAGATGGGGAGTTATGGGTAATAAATTTATAGAATATGCGAAATGAAATGAAGTGTATAAATTAGAGGAAGAATAAAAAAGAGAGAGAGAGAGCGAAATAGAGAGAGAAAAAGAGAGAGAGAGAGAGTGAGAGAGTGAGTGAGTGAGTGAGTGATGGGGAGTTGAAATAGTTAAAGAGAGAAGGTGAAATGCAGGGTAATGAATTTATAGAATATGCGAAATGAAATGAAGGGTATAAATTAGAGGAAGAATAAAAAGAGAGAGAGAGAGAGAAATAGAGAATACAGACAAAGACAGAAAAGGGAAAATTGAGTGTATGTCGAAAGATCTCCTAAATTAGAGCAAAAGAGGACGCGATCAAAAAATGTAGATAACGCTTTCTCATGAGTCAAGCTTACAAAAATTGTTTTTAATTTTTTAATATGAAAATCGTTTCTAAGACAAATATTTTTTGGAAACCTGAATATTATTTATAATATTTTGTTTTTATAATATAAAATAACGCAAAATATAATAAGTTTGTTAAAAGAAATTATAATGGAATTAAAACTTAAATTATGAAAAAAATTTAAAAAATTAAAAAAAACAGTTTAATTATGAAAATAAATATTATTTCAGGTGTCTTAAAAAATTAATTTAAATAAAAATTTAACTAAAATCTCAAAAGTTCCATTAATCCAAAAATATAAAGAATTAATTTTTAATGTAATAAAAATATTAAATTTAAAATAAATTAATTTTTAATTTAATAAAAATATAATTTTGAAATAGATTTAAAAGATTTAATTTAATTTAAAAATGTATTAAATAATCATTTTTTCTACGGTATAAATTACAAACAGTAAAATTATGATTATTAAAAATATATTAAAATTAAAATGAATTTGTTTTTAATTAATTAAAATAAAAATTAATTCTTAGCAAAATTATAATTATTAAAAATATATTAAAATTAAAATGAATTTGTTTTTAATTAATTAAAATAAATGTCACAAAATATTATTTCATCCAGATTTATATTAATTCAGCTATGATAAAAAAATAATGTATACAAATAATTAATTTATTATATATTTAAAAAAGTAATGAATAAAAATAATTAATTAAAATAAAAATGATTTTCTTAGGTATAAATTACAAACAATAAAATTATAATAAAAAAAAATATATTAAAACTAAAATGAATTTAATCTTAATTAATTAAAATATAAATGACACAAAATATAATATTATTAATAATTATACTAATTTAGTAATATTCAAAAATTGATAACAACAAATAACAAAATAATTAATTAAATAAATAAGTAAATAATTCTCTATGTTCTCTCCTATTTACCCCGATTTCCACCCATATTTCCACACTCAGATTATCGACCACATCGTGGCATACTCACTGCCATCGGACATGACTTGGCCGCGTCGCTCCATTTCCTGCTTCTTGAGCTCCTGCTCGGCCATGACCTCGTTGAGCTGGTTCATCTGCTTCTCGGATTCGGCCTGGAGCTGCGCCTGGGCGTACTGCACGGCGGAGAGCTCGATGGAGAGCTCCTTGTACTGCTGGATGAGCGGCTGCAGCTCGTTGTTGAGGTGCTTCTCCCTGCTCTCGATCTTCTCCAGGCTGAAGGTGAACTCGCTGTGCAGTTTCTTGAGCTGCGCCTGCGTCGCGTCGGCCACGCTGGCGATGCTCGCGTTGTGGGTCTCCATCTGGCTGAGGTGGGTGCGCCAGTCGCGGGCGTCGGCCTTGACGAACACCTTCAGCTCCGGCAGCACGCTCTCCAGCTCGAGGCGCCACTCCTGCTGGTCACTGAGCCGGGCGCCCAGCTCGCGGCTCTGCTCCTCCGTCGTGCTGGCCGGCAGCTCGCCCAGGGATCGCTTCTGGCGATTGACCCAGTTGAGCTGCTTGAAGTTGTGCGCCTCCAGCTCGAGGTCGCTGTCGTCGCTGAGCGTGGCGGCGTTCTGCTCATCCTCCAGCTTCTCCAGTATGATCTCCGCATTGTCCTCCAGGTAGTCGCCCACGAACTCTTCCTCCTGGGCGATGTGCACGCGCTGGTAGTTCACCTGCGCCACCTTCAGCGCCTGCGTGGCCAGGACGTCGAGCACCATGAGGCAGACGGGACCGGCGCCACGTATCAGCTTATTGGGCGCGAAGTCCACAGGCACATCCTGCAAAGAGTCAACCTCTTCAGAACTCTCCACTTCTGACTAACTCTACAAACTCACGATTTCCTCCAGCATTTGCATTATCTTTGCTATAACCGTATTGGGATCGTCGTACTCCTGTGGCCGTTCCATCTCCTTGCCCAGCTTCCGGCACAGCCACCAGCAGATCAGCGTGAACATGAAGAACTGCTCGCCGGGATTCGTTGCCTTCACGAAGTAGAAGCGCGACAGTGGCTTCAATTTGTATTCCCTCAGCAGATGCTTCTCATAGTTGAGCAGCTTCAGCTTCTCCAGCAAGTCATCGGATTGAAAGTTCTGCAATTGTTGAGTTTTATCAGCGGCATCCTCCTGCATTTTGTTGAAACTCTTTTTTAAGACTGAAAAATCAAAAATATTTGTTTGTGTTTCGAAATTTCCATGGCAACGAGAAGCCAAGCGTAAACCAACGCATGCGCGCATTAAACAATTATTAAAAATTACATTTATGATATTAATGCATACTGTATTAGCATAAATTAGACACTTAATTAATATTTGTTGTTGCAATTGAATTTTTGCTAAAATTAAAAAATTTTAAATTTGGCGCGCAACAAATACTCAACAGATGGCGCACATAAAAGTTGCCATTCACATGGAATAGTTAGCATCTGTCAACTATCGCTTTGTCTATGATTGTATTTATGGGAATGCATAGTCTTATCAATTTATATATTTAAAAAATATATAAAATTAATATTTTTGCAAATTAAGCACACATTTACTGTGTATTTCTGCCATAAATTTATTTATAGTTTACAACATTCATCTCATTACTATTTCAATCTCATGATCGTTAAATTAATCGATACATAACATGCTGGCATCGATATATATTCTCTAGCAGCGCTGCGTGAGCGTCGCTTTTGCACAATTGATTCAAAATTTTGACGCCTTAAAAATAAAAACGACCTGGAAATGTACAATATCTTAGATTTAAGTGCTTTGACTGTAGAAGACATAGTCGAAGAATACAAAATATTGCACGAGCGTCATGAGCAACTGAAGGAGCGCTGCGAGGAGGATGCTCAACGCCTGCACGAGCTCAAACGCAGCCTGGACACATCCTTGGCAGCAGAGCGATATTTAACGCAGGAGCTGGAGCATCTAAGTGCGCAGGCGCAATCGTCGTGTCCCAGTTTAGAGCCGCGAGTGCAGCATGAATTGGATGATCTGCGTCGCAAATTCAAGAACCTGCAGCTAGAGCATGAAACCTTGCAGCAGGACTACGATGCCAAGGTCGAGGATTCTGCCAGCCTTAAGGCGAAGCTGGAAAACGCAGTGCGCGATCTGGAAACGAATGCCATGGCGAAAGCGAACAGTGTGGACGACGAACTCACATCACGTTTCAATGCACTGGAGCTGGAGAATGCGGAGCTAATGCAGAAATTGGCCGAATATGAGGAGGTCAAAGTGAAAAATACCTTTGCCGTGGCCGAGCAGGAGGTGAGTCCGTAGATTATGTCATGCAGTTGCTTTAAACCTATTTTCCCGCCCAGAAAACCATTGAGATACTAAAAGATCAAATCGATTGCTTGGAGCAAAATCTGCACAGCAAACGGGATGAGCTGGAGGAGAAGCTGCAGGTGCTGGAGAGTACACAGGAGCAGCTGGTGGATGCCAATGCCAAAATAGCGCTGCTCAGCAGTGCTCCCGAACACAATGGTTGAGTATAGGAGTCGAGATTCTTTGGTTCTCATTAATATCTAATCAAATGCTTACAGATCGCAAAGGAAATTCATTGTTCGCGGAGGTCGACGATCAGCGGCAGGTGATGAAGCACTTGCTGGCTAGCCAGAAGAAGAGCTATTTGGACATGAAGAAGATATTCAATGAGAGCAAGTTCGAAATACATCGACTCAAACGGGAGAACATCGCCATGCACACCGAGCTCCAAGCATGCAGCACGATCTTCTGCAGCGCCGACAAAACCTATCAGAGTGAGCAATAGCTGGAGAAGTCTTGTGTAGAACTCTCTTAACTTATTTCGATTCTCTTCACAGATAAGCTCAATGAGCGCATTCGCAAGCTGCTGCAGCAAAATGCCAAACTGGAGCGCAACTTGAATGTGTCGCAGGAGCGACTGCGCGAGTTGGCCAGCCAGAAATCGGTGACTTGGCTCGATTCCATGCTGGATTTCTGCAAGTATGAGTTGGCCGAACGCTTGGGCCATGTTGTGGCAAAGCTGTGCAACCAGTTGCTCAGCTTTACCAGCTACAGATTGTTTTTATTGTGATGGCCCGCTATTGGGCTAGGCTGCGTTTAGATTTAGTTCACAACATTCCCATTCCATTTAGACGCGAGACGGACGAGCTGAAGACCCAGCTGCACAGCATGCACATCCAAAATGCCACGCTCGAGGAACAGTTGCGCAACATGCAGCAGGACATGGGACGGTGGGTGCAAACACTTATCCTAATGAGCTACTCTAATTATATTATCTCTTGCTCAGTTGGCGCTTTGAGTCGCTGAAGTCGCGCTGCGTGCTGATTGATCGCGAGAATCTGCTGATGGAGCACAAGATCGCCTTCAAGCCCATGCAGGCCATGGAGTTCGACATCAAGGAAGCTCAACTAAAAGCCGCCTTGCCGCGCATTGTCAGCGTCACGGCGGCCCCCGCCAGCAGCGAGAATGCAGTTAACGTGACAGCGAAAGCTGAAATTATTGTCCTGGATACGCCGCTCAAGCCGCCCGCTGTTTGCGTCAATCTCCAAACTGATGTCATTGTCTTGGACACTCCACTGAAGACTGAGCCGGAGGCGGAGTCTTGTCCTGCAGTAAAATATGCAGCGCTCTCTGGTTCAATTAAAGTAAAGCGTGAGCAGGCATCTATGGAGGACTTAGCTGAGCAGCAGCAGCTTGAGCAGATCGAGTGCAAAGTGGAGCCAGAGGAAACTGATGCAATTGCACCATTAAGCTCTTCATCTCCATTGGTTACCACGCCACCCATTCGAGTCAAGACCGAGCTAATGCCACCCGAAGTGGAATCAGTTGAGCCATCCACAGACCTCCCTCTGGCTGTCAAGCCCCAGCGGAAAGGCACACCCATCAAACTACGTCGCATTAAAGTAGAGAAGGATGAAGATGATGATGAGGATGATGAAGAGGTGGAGCCAGTAGCCACGCCTGCCAAGCCACAGCGCAAGGGCACGCCAGTTAAGGCCAAGGAGGAACCCATTGAATTCGAGCAGCTTTGTGAGGCGAAGCCCTTGCGCAAGGGCACGCCAGTTAGGGTCAAAGCCAGTGCCATGGCCACTGAGTCTAGTGTCCATGGTGCTGTGCGCTCCATTCTCGCAAAGAAGCGCGACTTGTTCGCCGAGGACAGCCAAAAGAATGTGCAGTTCAGCAGCAATGCGCCCACCGTGCACAATCTGAGTCCGGATCTGTGCAGCCCGGCGCCGTGCAGCAAGGAGAACGCACAGCCACAATCTGATTGCCAGGATGTGAAGCCAGTCAAAAAGTCACAGAGCATTATACGACGCATTGTGGTGGCCTCCAAGAAGCCAGCGAGCTCTTGATCTGAGCAATTGCATATTTAGAAATAATGTTTTTAATTACAGTTATGACTTAGGCAATAAATTACACACCAAACAACAACGAGACGTACAAACTTAATAATTCTGCCGATTCAAGATTCATATATGGACACCTAGCCATCGAGATAGGAGATATATAAAACCTGGAATGAGAAAAGTAATTGAAATCAGATTTGTGAATTATTTAAGATAGATAAAATGATAAATGAATATTTAAGCTGAAGCCGAAATGCGAATGTTTTACCTGTGGCTCTGGGGAAAGTTTTAAAAATATGAAACTAAATTGTATTACATTTTCAGAGCCCAGACTTATAGAATATCTACTAGAAAATCATTTAACTAATATTTCTTTTTTTTTTATATAAATGAAAGTATTTTTATGTACAAGTGGCTATAGGGTATACTGCATTATAATTATTTAATTTACGAATTTAATTATAAAAAAAAAAAAAAATTATAAACCATAAATATTGCTAAAGCCAATAAATTAGCGAATATTATCAGAGCTTGTTGAAATTACAAAAATTATAAACTGCAATTGGCATATGAATATAAAAATTGGCTTTAATTTACAAATTATTGTCTGACTATAAATACCAGATGAATTCTGGTTGGAGATGAATTAACTAACATTTGAAAATTTTCTGATTCAGTCAATATTATTAATAAACTTGCTAGTAGTTAGTGTCTCCAACTCTTATTAACTCTGTGTTATAGCATATTGCATCTAAATATATTATTGATTATAATCAGGGGTCAACTATATGTAATATCTGTGTCGAAAGTGCATTGTTCTTAGGTCTTTGTAAGACATTTTTAAGTAACTTTTAAATCAACATACATATATTTCATTTCTACATATACAGATTTGACATTTTGGGAAAGTTTATAAAGATGAAAACTTAGATTTTATTGTAATATATTTGTATATATATATTTGTATATTTGAAAATGGGAAATCAGTGTACAATGGTTTTGTTAAATTTATGTTACAGAAAGAAGGAGGCGTGGCAGACCTACAAAGTATATATATTCTTGATCAGGGCGACGAGCTGAGTCGATTTATGAATGTTGTCGAATGTTTGAACGCGTCAATTAAAGCATCTGGGCAAGTTAGTGACTTGAATTGATATTTGACTTTTCACAGGGCTCAGGGTATCCCCTAGTTGAGCTAGAGTTTTCAAATTTAATCAATAGACCAGAGAGAAGAAGAGCTGAAAAGGAGTTAAGGCTCTGAAGAGGAGATGTTAGTTTGCATATGTATGCAGCAGAGGCGGCAGAAAATACTCTGATTGTTCGCTAACTAACTAGAGAGTTTAGCTTAAGCTAACTCAGAGAAAGGCTTAACAGTTGAGCTCGACTTCTCGATGCCCTATATAAAGGCAGCTGAAGATCAGAGGAGCCACTTGCTGCAGCAGCAGCAGCCTAATGATCGAGTGTGAAGACTGACTCAGAAAGAGAGTTCAGCTTGACTGGAGTGGAGCTGTTGCTGCCCTATATAAAGGCAAGCCTGTTGCAGCGCAGCTTCAGTCGCATTTTTCATATCTTGGTCGTCAGTCGTCCAGTGCAGCGCGGTGCTTTTCCTCTTCTTCTGTCTGTTGGTAAGTATTAAAATAGTTAAGTATGTTAAGCGAAAATGTAAAAGTTATACTTTTTAAGTTTATTTAATGTAAATATTATATATTTAAAATATAAATATTATTAATTATTTAACGATTAACATTAAGATAACGATTATTTAGCAAATGCAAAGCAAGTCTTCATATGTGCATAAATCAAGGACTTTAGCAGTCCGTCTTTGCATTAAGGCTATTTTATAGTCAGGCATGCCCGACTAGCACTTCGACTTCCCCTGTAACTCTGAGTTGTTTAAATATAGCCGTGTTTTTAGTAATTTATAGTTAGTTATATAATTTGTATACATTAATTTAAAACCATAATAAAAGGCTATTTACATAGCGAAGTTTCTTCTTCTTCTTAATTGCTGTATATAAAAACATTACCAAGTTAAATTAAAAAACAAAACAAAAATACATAAAAATGTTACACTCGGGCGTAAGCGGATGCATGATACTCTGTAACCATTGGAATATCTAGTAAATTAAATTAATAATTAAAGCGCTACAAATTTTGTTGCTGGATTTGGCACGCGTCCAGTGGACGTAGTCATATAATATTGTATTTGGCAAATTCTTAGATGCTTACGCTCCAATGAAAATTACAGGAAATTTTTCGATACGCCACATCCCCAAAGAAACCAATAAATGAATCTTGGGTCTTCGATAGAGGAGGCCTCCAGTAACTCTTAAATTCTTGTTATTGGGCGTAGATATATCCACCATATATTTTTGATAATGGACTGTTATTTCGAGCATATATACCATATTTTATATCTTTTGCACCAAGAATGCTCAAAATGTAGACAAATCACTATATATCACTATAAAATCACTATATATTCAGATCGATTTTAAATTCGGGAACAGAGTATAATAATAATGTAGAGTTTTTAGAGCAAACTTATAATTCCCTAACTATTGTTACATACATTTCCACATACTCGTTATACCCGTTCTACCCTGCTTTAGACACAACAATTTCTTTGATTAGTCTGTGGAAATCTGAGACACATGAGACGATTAGATCATCTAGCACAGCAAACAGGCGACAATATTGTGCCGATAGCACTCGGACAAAATCTATAGACAATACAAACTCATTCTTTAGCTTACTTCATGCTAGACCTCCATTGGCTTCTCCTCCTCGTAGCTCAAGTGCTCGTAGATGGGCGCTGAGGCAGCGGGCGTCACATCTAGAGCTTCCGCCGCCTCATCCGGTTTCCCGGCTGCCGGCTCCTTGATCTCTGTATAGAGCTGATAGGGAAGATCGGTGGGCATGACCTCGTAGGTGACGTGGTGGGTGCGCGAACAGGTGGACTGCCGTTGGCCGGCGCAGTTGCAAATGGAGGCGGAGCCACTCAGCGGTGTCTCGTACCCATCGGCCTGCGGCTCGGCCAACTGCTCCTCGGCCATGTTGGCGATGGGATAGCGCACGATGTCTATGTGGTCCACGAAGCGATGGCTGCTCGAAGCCTTGCCGCCGCCGAAGCAGGGCAGTCCGCTGGAGTAGTAGGACCAGTGGAACATGCGTTCGCAGTGCAGGTACAGATAGAGGAGCAGGAAGAGCAGCGCGATGCCCACGGGCAGCATGAAAACGATGACAAGCGCCTCCGAGCGCTGGCTGTGCGACTGCTGGATGGGATTGCCGTAGAGCACCGTATGGCTGGAGACGTTCAGGTGGGCGTGGCTGACGGACCAGTTGCCCTTAGTCGTGTCCTGGGCACTGTTTGGCGCCACTGGCTTCTCCTCCTCCTCCTCCTGCTCCAGCTGCGGCCTGCAGCTCAGCCCATTCACATTGATGTGCGATATGTACTTGGCGTAGCGGAACAGCCGGAACAGCTGCGGCTGGGCATGCGAGAAGTTGAGCAACCACTGGCAGCTCCAGGGATTGTCGTCGATCTGTATGACCAGCCACTGGTGCGGCTGCCAGACAGCGTGCTCCGTCTGCTCCAGGCGCTCCAGCTCATTGGAGCTCAGGTCCAGCTTGCCCAGGCTGCGCGGCGCCAGCTGCTGCAGCTGCAGCCACGAGACGCTGTGCAGCTGATTCCGCTGCAGGCGCAGGATCTGCAAGTGCGGCAGCTGCGCGAACCAGGTGCTGTTTAGGCTTCTCAGGTGATTCGCGCTGAGATCCAGCATGAGCAGCGAGCTGCTGGACAGCTGCAGCTGGCGCAGCGCGTTTCCGCTCAAGTTGAGCCGCTGCAGCTGGACGGCCGTTGAGGCATCGATGGCAAAGCTGCTCAGCTCGCACTCCACCAGGCTGAGCAGGAGCAGCTCCTGGGTGCCGTTGGCGAGTCGCAAATGTCGCGGTTCGATGGGTGTCTGCTCCACCAGCAGCACGTTCAGGTGCCCAGGCAGCGCCTCCAGGAACTCGCTCGCCACCAGCTTTAGCTGTGTCAGCTCCAGGCGCTGCAGCTGCTCCAACTGCTCCAGCAGCGCCGCCCGCCGCAGCGCCAGCTGACGCTCGCGTCGTATAGAAAGCTCCAGCAGCTCGCGGCAGCCTTCGAGCGGCTCAAGCAGCCGCAGCGAGTTGTCCTCCAGCAGCAGCTGCTGCAAGTGAGGAAGCCGAGCGAAGCTATTCCCGCTGAGCGTGCCCAGCTCGTTGTGGCGCATGACTAGGACACGCAGCCACTGCAACTCCTGTTGCTGCTCCGTTCCGCAGGTCAAGTCAAGACTTGACTCCAGCACAAAGTGTTCAATCTCTACGCTCTGCAGCTGCGCACAGTTGTCCAGGTATTCCAGGCCGTAGCTGGCAATCTCCAGCGGCGGCGTCTGGCTGCCATTGAGGCGCACATGCGACTTGCCCGCCACACGCTTCGCGCCCAGGTCGAAGATGGCGCCGCCCGAACTGCTGTTGCCCGCGCAGTCAATGTCCAGGGGCAGTCCAAAGTCCTGCGCGCTACGCTGCCGGGGCGACGTCACGTAGAGCGTGGCACGTATCAAGCAGGCGCCATCGCCACTGGCCACAACAACTGGCGGAACGAGCAGCAGTGGGAGCAGCAGCAGCAGCGACACTGCGTAGCTGCTGCAGTGCGTCATCGTCGGATTGTTGGCATTCCACTTGAGCAGCGAAGCGTATCGCATCTTTGTCGAACGGCAGCCGCTCGCGTCGCGTGCAAAAACTCAACTGCGGAAAAGTGGAAAAGCGGAAAAGCTTTGGCGTCGCACCTTTGGCTCTCGCCAGGTCATCAGCCAGCCCCCCGCCGCTGCCGACGCGTCGGCCGTATATTGAAAACATGAAAATTCTCAGTTTGTTTCAGTTTCAGTTTTGTGTTAAATTTAGCTATTCCGTCGCTCTGCTCTTTGCTCTCCATGAGAGCTGTCAACATGATGCCCATGATGCCCCTGCCTCCGCCACGCCCCATCCTCCGCCAGACACTTTTCGCACAGAGCCCACTCAGCAGCACGCCTCCAAAGTGGCTGCGGAATATGTTTATGTATACTATATCTCTATATATATCAGCATCATCTATATATACATATATAATCGTAGTCTGTAGAATCGCATCAGCTGTGCGGCTCTCGACTTGAATTGTTTACACATCATTTGTTTTTTCGCTTTGAGTACATTCATATATGTTTTTAGAATCGAATAATTTGATTACTAATCGTGGGCACTTCGCAGCTGCCATGAGATCAGCAGCAACCCTTGAAAATCGATGGCGAAGGACAGTTTCCCAGATCAGGGCGAGCAAGTGCTGCAGTGGAGAGCTTTGACCTTCACTTGTTCTTTTATTCATATTTTCAAACAATTTTGCAATTTTGTTTGGGAACATAATAATCCATAGAAAGGGCTCTTTTATATATTAATTAAAATTTTAATTATAATATAATATAATATTTTGAATAAGTTTGCCTTAATACCAAAACTACTAAACGTTTAACATTAAAAAAAATTAATTACCAACTTCGTTTATTATAGAAAACCCATACACTCACAATATTTTATATTGAATATAATTTTAGTAAAATAATAAACAAATAATATTATAATATATAATACTTGTTGAAAGCTGCCGAGAGTTTTCGGTAATTCTGGCTCCAATCATTACGAATAATTAAATATTAAATACTTAAGCAATATTCTTACAATTTTTGTATTTTTATACCCTGAGCCCATTGAAAATGGGAAATCAGGGTAAATTGGTTTTGTGAAAATGTATGAAACAGGCAGAAGGAGGCGTGCCACACCCCATAAAGTATATATATTCTTGATCAGCGCGACAAGACGAGTTGACATAGCCCTGTCCGTCTGTCCGTCTGTCCGTCCGTCCGTCTGTCCGTCCGTGTGAACGCTGAGATATTTTTAAGTACGCAACGTAGAGACTTCAAATTTTACATGAATACTCTATAATACCATACGCTGCACAAGTTTATAAATTTTTCCGATAACTCATTCCATTTCGATTTTATGAGCATTTATCGATAATTTTAATGTGTTTTTAAGGCGTGGTTTGTACATCGTTTGAGCTAGAGACTTGAAATTTGCTGTGTAGTTGCGTGTAATGAATACGGAGATAACGTAATCTTCAGATTTTGGATGCCACGCCCCATTCGCCCCCAATAGCCCCCTATTTGTAGAAAGCGCATATCAAATACTAGAGACTTGTGCTTTGGCAAATACAACCATATGAATGCCATTAATAAGTTGTGAAAGTTTGATACACTTAGTCCAACGCTAAGAAAAGTTATTAAACAATTAAGTTCCCATAGTTATACCCAGATTGCAGCCCAAGCGCAGTCGCTGCGTCAACTGCGCAGTTGGCAGAGCGCGCGCTTATGCGTGCGTGCATATGTATGTGTGTATGTGTTGTTTGTATGTATGCATACAAAATCGTAGAATGATTTGATATTTGGCTCTTCACAGGGCTCAGGGTATCTCCTAGTCGAGCAGTCTCGACTAGAGCACTCTTACTTGTTTTAAATTAGATAATTACTGATTTTGAGTATTATGTAAATCCCATTTATTCACTATTTACTATAATAGTTATACTCTCCCAAAACCCTCCATAAACTGTTTCAGAACTTGATTAATCCCGAGTAATACTAATAATAAAAGCACAGCAATATATATATATGAACCGATCAAGGTGAATTTAAACATAATTTATACACGAAAATTTAATTAAAAACTATAGAAATAACACAAATAAAAATCTTGGCGATGCGATGGGCAGAGCTGCCTCTGCCCTCCACTGGTAGCGTGTGGCAAGCAACTTGATGGTATGGCCCGGGAGTGGGTGATCTGTATAGATGATGCACTTCTGCTCCTGGCCATGTCTTCAAGTTGCTTGAGCCGCTAGAGTAGAGAGCTGGGCCTCTGCTAGGTTCTGGGCTTCAGCGTGCGTGGAGTGCCAAGTCGTGTGGCGCCGGAACTGGACGGCTGGGCGCTGGCTCGCATCATGCCCTGCTCGCTGGTGGGGCAAGAGCGTGGGCTAGGAATGGGGCCACAGAGGGGAGCATTGAGGGCGCCACTGGCGGGACCGCCAGTCGTGCCGCCCGAGGTCATCGTGTAGATGTGACGCCTGAGCACACGGATGTGCTTCTGGGAGACCTCGAAGTTGTGGACGAGCGTGTGCAGCTGCGTCTGCAGCTCGGCGATGAGGCTGTCGCGCTCTTGGATGAGGCTCGAGGTGGAGTTCTGGCTGCGGCTAAGCTTCAGCTCTAGATCGAAGATGCGCTTCTGCAGCTCGCGGCGCTGCTTCTCCGTCTGCTCGCGATGCCGCGACAACTGTCGCTTGCCCGCCGCCTGCAGCGTGTCCAGCTGCAGCTTGGTCGTGGTCAGCTCCTCGGCCAGCTGGCGCTTCTCCGTCTTGAGCGAGGTATTGTAGTTCTTGAAGATCTTCAGATCCCGCTCCGCCGCCTTTAGGCGGTTGACCGTGATCAGCTTACGCTTGCCCAGCTCGTCGATCTTGCTCTTCAGCTGCGCGGCCTCCTTCTGGAGCGCGTGCAGCTTCTCCGCCATCAGGCAGTTCTCGCGCAGCACATTCTCGTACTTGGTGTGCTCCTCGCGCATCAGGTGCGGCAGCTGGGCGACGTTCTTTAGCTTGCTGTCGATCTTCGAGCGCAGCGTGTCGATGTCGTGGTAGATGCTCGACTCAAGCTGCTTGTTGTTGACGTGCAGCTTGTCGATCTCCTGCTTCTGCGTCTTCATGATCTCCTGGGCCTTCACGCAGCGCGTGTGGTAGTCGCTGATCCGCTCCTGCTGGTGCCGTATGATGTTGCGGAACTGCACCTGCTCGCTCTTCAGGTCCTTGATCGTGGTGTACAGCTGACTGAACTCGCCGCCGTCATGGTCGTAGGCGTACTTCTTCTTGTGATCCTGCTGCGTGTTCATCACGTCCTTGAGCACGCTGTACATTTCCTTGAACGACGGGTCGTTCTCCTGCTCCTCGGCGGCTGGGCGGTGGCCGCGTCTCGTCTGGCTGCGCGCCATCAACTGCTGACCATAGCCGCCTGCCTGAGTCCTGCCTTTCGCCTGATGCCGGTGATCCTTGTGCTTGGCCAGCGACGGCGGCGGCACCTGCAGCGTGTCGGAGGAGCTGGGCATAGCCAGCACCGTCATGAAGCTGCTGTTGCTGCAGAACATGTTGTTGCCCTTGCGGCCCTTGACCGTCAGGTCGGAGCCCACGCTGGTGGTGGACGGACAATAGCTGTCCAGCAGGCCTCCGTCCACATCCATCTCGCTGGGCGGCTCCATTTCAAGACTCTCGCTGCGGCGGGCCGTGAACTTGCCGTGCTTCTGCTGCATTTCGCTCAGCTCGAGGTTGATCTTCATGTACTTCTGCTCCAGCTCCTTGGTCGTCTCGTTGTACTCTTTGAGCTCCTGCTTGTACTTAGTCAGCTCGTGCTTCAGCTTGGCGCCCATCTCGTCGCCCTGCGGCCCGCCGCACCTCTTGGGCGCACACGCCCGCCGCTCCACCTCGTCTTCCTCCTCGTCATCCACCAGGTCGAACTGCTCTCCGTCGCTGAGCGCCAGTTCGTCGTCCTCCTCCGCGCAGTTGCTGTTGTTGGCATCGCTCGATGACAGATTTTTATTCGGCAGACTTATGTAACTGTTCTTCTTCAGAGCCTTGCCGTTGGTGTTGTCCGCTTCCGGTGGCTTCCCCATCGACTCGGCCTGCTCTTGGCCGACGGGGGAGACTCCTTTGGTCGGCGGTTCGTTGTTAGCTTTGTAGCTGGCCGGAATTAACATTTACAATAATTTTGCGTTCAGCCGATTTCTTCATACACTTTCGTAATTTTTGTCCTGTCTTTTGACCAACAGATAATTTTTAAAAGAAATCCTTCACATTCATTTACCCAAAATAATTACTAGTTCAACATGGAACAAAATCAAATTATTGTCAGTTTTTTTTCCTTTATAAATGCCTACTTAACCACAATCATTTTCGTACTTATGTATATTCTCTTAAGAAAGTGGAATTCAATTGAAAATTCTCCTCTATTTATTACTAAAGTTTTCAAGGCAAATCTTATAAAAATAATTCAATTTGTGCTATCTATCCATAGATCTCTTATCCATAGATTATAATGGTATTTAAAGTAATGTATGTATATAATGAATGTCATCTCTTATTTACGATCTATGAACAATGATGCATGGTATATCTATTATCTATGATAGATATTCTTGGGTCTATGATGCATGATTCACTATCTATGATCTTTGATCTATGATATACAAACTCAGATCATTGATAATCAATGATATTCAAAGTACATAAGACTGTAGATCTATGATCTGTGTTCCGCGACCTTTGATATATGATCTATGATCAATGATCTGTAATCTGTAATCCAGTACGCACTATAAATGACTTAAGATCCATGCTCCATAATCCATAAGTTGATATCTGATCTATAATCTGTAATATATAAACTTGGATCTATGATCCATGATCCATTATCTGTGATCAGTAATCCATTATATACTATATATGACTTTAGATCAATTATCTATGATCAATGAACTATGATCTATAATCTTTGACCATTGAGTCATTATCTACAACATATACATATAATCCATGATCCATGATCTGTTATATATAAACTTAAGTTTTATAATGTATTGTCTACGATCTATAAACTTATTTCCTTGATTTCAATTTGATAAAAATAAAAGAATTAAAAAGCCTAGAGTGCCAAGCTATTCTGACAATCTTATCTTATCGCTATTTTCACCAAATGTTAAATCATAATTTTTATACCCTGAGCCCATTGAAAATGGGAAATCAGGGTATAATGGTTTTGTGAAAATGTATGTAATAGGCAGAAGGAGGCGTGCCACACCCCATAAAGTATATATATTCTTGATCAGCGCGACAAGATGAGTCGATATAGTCCTGTCCGTCTGTCCGTCCGTCTGTCCGTCCGTCCGTCTGTCCGTCCGTCTGTCCGTCCGTCTGTCCGTCCGTCCGTCTGTCCGTCCGTCTGTCCGTCCGTCCGTCCGTCTGTCCGTGTGAACGCCGAGATATTTTTAAGTACGCAACGTAGAGACTTGAAATTTTACATGAATACTCGATAATACCATAATACTCGATAATACCATACGCCCCCAATAGCCCCCTATTTGTAAAAAGCGCAAATCAAATACTAAAGACTTGTGCTTTGGCACATACATACATATGGATGCCATCAATAAGTTGTGAAAGTTTGATGCAGTTAGTCCATCGCTAAGAAAAGTTATTAAGCAATTAAGTTTCCATAGTAATGCCTACATTGCAGCCCAAGCGCAGTCGCTGCGTCAACTGCGCAGTTGGCAGAGCGCGCTTATACTTGCGTGCATATGTGTGTGTGTATGTGTTGTTTATATGCATGCATAAAAGATGCGTAGAATGATTTGATATTTGGCTCTTCACAGGGCTCAGGGTATCCCCTAGTCGAGCAGTCTCGACTAGAGCACTCTTACTTGTTTAAAAGAGAGAACTTAAGCAAGCCATTGGCAAGGTTGAGATGGGCATGAAAAAGCGATCATGAGTTATTTTAATTTTTGAATAAATACAAGTAGGTAGTTCCACAGTTCTCTACTCTATTGATCAGTAATCAATATATATTATAATTTGTATGATTTTTATAAAATTTTAAAAAAGATAAAAATATCATATTAAATACTTTCAAGTGGAAGTGTGTATCCAAACATTCCATATTAGATATTATTCACGGTGCTTAGACTACAGAGCATCGAATAATATTTAGTATACACTTAATAAAATATTCATATAAGTATAATCAATTAATATTTTAATTTATATAATATGATTATTAATAATAATGACAATATAGAATTATAATAAAATTTATAATAACAATAAACATATTTATTTATTTAATATTTTGTATTTTGATGTTATTCATGATTTGCTTTATTTGAAATATAATTTAGGAGTTTCAATTTGATTCTCGGAAATATTGATTGCTCTGATTGTGATGATTTCTAGAACTGTCGGCTGAAACCTGAATTTCGATCATAAGACGCATCACAGCAGGCCTGGGCACACATATTTCGAAGAGTGAAAAGCGATACACAAATTGTTCAGTTCATTTTAGTTGTTTAAAAAAACAACACAACCACCTTAAAATTTTATAGTAATCAATTCCAGAATATATTGCCAAAATTTTGAGATTATGCTTTAAAATTACAAGTAATTGGAGCTAATATAAAAAAGAAACCATCTTGGAACCATTGAACGTTACCACACGAGAGACAAGGGGCAACATCATTTTGCTTTCTTAGAGTAATTAATTATCGAACAAAATGGCCGACAACGAGGGTGCGGAAGAGCAGGAGTTCGATGAGGACGACATGGCGGCCATGGATGAGGGTGGCATGGAGGAGGGCATTGAGGATGACCTCTTCTCACGCCTGGGCGAGTCTTCGGATGATCCAGAGCAAAGGCGCATGTACCACGAGTATCTGGCCCTGATCAAGGAGATCGACTGCCAGAACAGAATTATACAGGACATCAAGACGCAGGTGATGGACATGTGCGAGCGTCCCTGCAAGACGCGCAACGAGCTGCGCGAGATCAAGCGTCTGCGCATCTGCATGGAACAGGAGAACATCAAACTGCACACCATGATGAACCGCGCCGTCAAGCTGCAGAACTTCGGCTCCCGTCGCCACTATCGCGAACTGAATATGACCACCACCGTCGACGAGGACAACATATCGCCCTATTGCATGGGTCCCTGTGGCGCTGCGGCTGGAGGCAGCGGCGCTACGGCCACCGAGTGCAGCGATGAGGCTCCGTCCAGCTGCTGCCAGGCGGAGGGCCAGGAGGATCGGCTCATTAAGGCCCTGAGCAAGGCCATGCAGAAGATGAAGGGCGCCTGCCCGGAGGATATGAAAATGATGCAGGAAATCGCCTGCGCCATCATGGCTTCCAAGTCCAAGCCAAAGCAGGTCTGCAACCCAGGGCCATGCCAGAAGGCGCCCTCCCCCTGCGACGATAGCAGCAGCAGCATCCAAGGACCTCCGTGTCCGCCCTGCCCGCCGCCGCCGTGCCGGCCTGCGAAACGCTCGCGCCAGCAGCGTGCACCATCGCCGTGCCCGCCGCCGTGTCCACCGCCATGTCCGCCTCCGTGCGGCAAGAGCGACTCGCTCGACAAGCTGAAGCGTCGCATCGTGAACATGCAGTGCTCGGTGAAGAAGCTGCTCAACGAGGTCAGCAAGCGCGAGACACAGGAGCCACCGTCGTGCGGCGGCTACGATGACGACGATGATGACGACGACGACAACGATCCCTGCAATGCGCCACCCTCGCGCCCACCATGCCAGGAGGATCCCGATCCCTTGGTCATCTGTGGCGGCAAGCGCAACACCAAAGCGGACAAGTACGAGAAGATGAAGGAGAACTACGCCCGCCTGCTGACCCAGTTTCAGCGCAAGGATTGCCAAATGAAGGAGCTGGAAAAGCGGTAAGAAAACTCTGCGCACACTCAATGGAAACTCTCCTTTCACTTTCCTTCCCTTTCATTTCCTGCAGCATGAAAGGCTTCATGGGCGGCTGTGGCGGCGGCGCGGGAGGCAAGGGTGTTTCCGATGCAGATGCCGCTGAGCTGAATCTGCTGCGTGCCCGCGTCAACGAATTGAAGGAGGAGCAGCTGGAGTTCAAGTGCATCATGAAGGAGCAGTCGCAGCAGCTGGAGGACTATCGCAACAAGTACATGCTGGCCCAGCAGAAGGTGGAGGAGCAGTGCGTCTCGCTGGAGAAACTGAACATGAACAACAAGCGCATCGAGCAGCAGATCAACACGGAGGTGAAGGAGATACGCTCCAAGTTCCAGGAGAAGCTCAACGAGCTGCTGCACTTCCCCAAGCTGCTCGAAAACGAGCAGCTGAAGCTGGCGCAGGTGTGCAAGGAGAAGGATGATCTGCAGAGCAAGCTTGTGGTTGTCTGCAAGGAGCTGAAGTCGTGCAAGGCACAGATGGAGGCGCCCGTCCAGGATCTGGGCCCACAGCTCGCCCAGTGCCAGCTGGATCTGTCCCAGGCGCGCAACGAGATCGAGGAGCTGCTGCGCCAGCGCGATCTCTTCTGCGAGCAGCTGAAGACCACACAGGACGACCTGGACACGTTGCGCACGGAGTCCGCCAAGATTATTGCCGGCACCAAGGAGCGCGCTGAGATGATCAAGGCCCAGCAGCAGGAACAAATCAATCGCCTCGAAAAGGAGTTGGCCCAATGCCGTGCCACGGCCAGCTTGTCGGTCAACGATCGCGAGGCGGTCATCCGCGAGATGCAGGGCCAGCTCAACACCCTCTCCTACAGCTTCGATGCTGCCCAGAAGCAAATCAAGACTCTGCGCAACCACATCGCCTACGTATCCAACGAGAACTGCTTCCCGGTCAAATGTTAACGCGACAGTTTTCATCATCAGATTTCAATGTTCTCATCCAACTGCCGTCCAACCTGTGCGTGTGTGTGTGCGTGTATGTGTGTGTGCGTGTGCGTGTGTGCGCGCCTCTGTGCTGCTACAGCCAAAGCTTGATATAATGAGTGACTCGGGAAGGTGCGAAATGCATGATTGTCCAATGTCAGGGTTGGTCTAGCCAATGCCTGGCAAAACTACATCAGCTCACTGGGAATCTTTTGTCGAATGGGGTTTAGAAAGGCTCTAAATTACACATTACATACATACACATACATGCATGCCTATATATATATATATATATACATAATAATAATTTCTCTATAATAAAAGCGGTCCAAAATCAGACTTAAGTCTGCAGTACATCTGGAAATTAAGGATGGAGACTACAAGTCAAACAGAGGCTGGGCGGCAGCTTGGGCATGAGTCGAACATATGTAGAGGCCAATGGCCAAAACTTAAGCCTGACTTAATCTAATTAATCAATTGTCGAGTTTGAAATATATCTTATACAAGATATGATAAATAACTACACGTTTAGACACTCAAATCAAAAATATAAAGAAACTAACAATTGTGTGAATTTAATCCCTAAATCTACTTAAACTTCTACTACATAATGTCTTTAATCAGTTAAGAAAACTTGAAGCTGGTTTTTTGTTTTTTGGCGCTCAGTAAGAAACACAAATACTTTATTGCTTTAGAGTGGCATTTGAGAAATAGCCGCTAATTGTTCTAGGGATAGATGAGCGCGAATTGATGGCACTACGGGGCGCAACAAGATCTATAGCGATTTAACTGCTAGGCGTTTCATTTTGGGCGCATTCTTTTTGGCCTGACGCTTCTGTTCCTTGAGTTCCCAGCGGCGCTGCTTCTCTGGATCCTCTTCAGCGAGCACACGCTCCTTCTCCTGCTTGCGCTTATCTTCGCGACGCTGAGCAGCTGCCTCGGCACGAGCGGCATGAGTACTCTTCAGGAACTCCTCCTCGACGCGCAAACGATTCTTATCTGCTTTAGCTTTGCCCTGGAATTTTAAAATTTACATTTTAACGATATTGTTTTAAGTAGAGGTATGATATAGATAGTTTACCTCCTTTGACATACGATAGATTTTCAAGCGTTCCATTAGGTAAAATATCAACAATAACAAGGGTTTAATGGTCTCCATTTCGGCATGTTTTGGCAGGTTGAAGCCGGCCAATAGCACAGGCCGCGTCTCCGGCTGCTTCAGCGTGTTGCCCTCCTCCTGCTGGATTGGGCCGCTGAACTGATCCGAGATGTGCAGGTAATCGATATAGCTTTGGTATTTGTTAAGTGCAGTTATAACACGTGACTCGAGTATGGCGGATGTGGCTTCGGGTATTTCCGAAAGCACGCCAAAACCACTTGGAACATTATAGCGATCCTCCGGCTTGGCAACTAAACTACAAAACTTGGTCTGCAGAAAGAAGAAAAAACATAGATGAGCTATTGCTCCGTCCGGAGATCGGCCGGAAGTTAATGACTTACCAAATCGGTGTACTCTTTGAATACTTTAGTTATTGTCTTTTTGCTGCCGACTGCAAACACAAATGAGTCCATTAGGCCACGTGTCAATTCGATTTTGATGTGCACCTGATCCAGCTGGGGTCGCATAAGGCCCGCAACAAGCGATACCAAATCCTGACGTTTGATCATCTTCAGCTCTACCAGCATGCCTTCGCAGCATGTGCGACCGGAGCACCACAGGGTGTACAGGCTTTCGCTCTCCTTGATCAGTCCCGGATTCTCGTTCTCGACCTTTCCATCGTCGCCGACCAGCGCAAAGTTTTCGTCGAGGAGCGCTTTATGCGTGCTGAACCAGAGCTGCGCCAGACGCGCATTCTTTGTCTTGCCTGCAAAGAAGTTGGCGAAATAGGCAAGGAGGCCGGCTACCATGAGCATTTCCATCCAGTAGGAGTCCCAATGAGTGCGGAAGTGTAATGGTATATTCGGTATCTTTAGCTTTGGCTCTGTTTTCTGATCAATGGGCGGTTCCATGGTGTCACCAGCATCGTAGCCTTCGAACTCCTCTTCGTCCTGGAAATGCTCAAACTCGTCGTCGTTCTCAACGAGACCGTCTTCCTCGTCATCGTTAGAAGCAGGTAATTTCTTGGGCACTTCCTGACGTTCCCTGCTGTAACTTTCTCCGCCTGCACCCCTGGATGAGTCGGCATTCTCTGCGGTTTCTGTATCGTAGCTGGCTTCTATAAAGTCATCGTCGAACTCCGCAAAATCATTGTCGGTTTCATCTTCGCCGTTGGTGTTTACATTTGCGCTGTTCAGTTGGCTGGCGCATAATAGCGCCAGCAACAGAAATGCAAACACTGGTCGCATTTTATAATATAAATAGTCCAAAAAAATAACGTAATTCAGCTAATATTAACCTAAATCTAAAACTTTTCACCTAATAAAAAAAAGTAGGTTAAGTGAACTGAAAATATCGATAAAAAACACAGCAGCATTGCTTCTCGATAATAAAATACTCGCAATATTGAATTATTTATCAAACAGTTGAGGAACGGTTCACAACAAGTTGAGTTCATTTACATACAGAAGGTGAGATGGGGAAAAATCAGTTTGAATTTTGTACATATATAAATTAATTACACTATGGAAACGGTGACAACCTCCATATTATACAAAGAAAAAATAATAAAAAAAAATAAAGGAAAACAGTATACACCTAATTCTGTTTTTACACGATAGAATGGTTCCCGAGAAATTCGTGTAAAAAAAAATCGTGTAAAAAAAGATACTGGCCAGCTGATGCTTGAAATTTACTTGCTTGAAATTTACTCATCGTAGTGAGTTGCTCTCTTTTTACTTTAAAAAATTCATTGAAAAAAACGTGTTAAATCCAATAACTCATGTAAAAAAAGTAATTTTGTTTTTTTTGTATTCGTGTTATTTCAAGTTATGTCGTGTAAAAATAGAAATATTTTTTCGTATTTACTCGTGTTATTTCAAATTCGTGTAAAAATAATTCGTGTAAAAACAGAATTAGGTGTAGTTATGTTATGCAGTGCACCAACTGTCGTTATTCGTTGTAATTTTCACCTCGATATATCGATATTTACTTATTATTCCGATTGGACGAACGATAACAGCCTTTTAGCCGCCGTAGCGGAGTAAACACGTTGCAATTTGCAGTTTGTTGGTTGCTGGTAATTCAGTAAATATTAAGTGAAGTTGTAATAAATTGCACAGACAAATTGAGGAAAATGGTAAGTAAAAACAAATATAATAATACCGGTAGAGCAAACTTGTTTACTGCACGGCATATTCCAATAACAAATTCCACGATGACAAAATCCGCAACCTGATGCAATATTTGCATCGAATGACAATCAGCACGAATTAATTCAAATTTTGTAATATATTCACGACGCAAACAGGCAAATGTGGAGCGCAAAGGCACCTTCAAGGTGGAATTTCTGCAGAAAATCGAGCGCGAAGTGCAACAGCGGTGGGAAACGGAGCGAGTGCACGAAACAGATGCCCCAACTGAGCCCAAAAAACAACAGAGCGAAAAGTTCTTCGTCACATTTCCGTTTCCTTACATGAATGGACGCTTGCACTTGGGGCACACATTTTCCATGTCGAAGGCCGAGTATGCTGTACGCTATCATCGTCTCAAGGGACGTCGTGTACTGTGGCCCTTCGGATTCCACTGCACGGGTATGCCGATCAAGGCGTGCGCTGATAAGCTGGCCCGAGAACTCGAAACGTTTGGCTATCCACCCAAGTTCCCGGAGACGGAGGAAGAGGCTTCAGCCGTCGAGCAGTCGCAGTCGGAGGTGCCCAAGGACAAATCCAAGGGAAAGAAGAGCAAAGCCGTTGCCAAAACGGGCAGTGCCAAATACCAATGGCAAATTATGCAGAGCCTCGGCCTCCAGGATGAGGAAATCAAGCAATTCGCCAATGCCGAGCATTGGCTGAGCTACTTCCCCCCGCTGGCGGTGCAGGATCTGAAGCGCATCGGTGTGCACGTCGACTGGCGTCGCACATTTATAACCACCGATGCAAATCCCTATTTCGACTCGTTTGTTCGCTGGCAGTTCAACCATTTGAAGCAGCGCGGCAAGATCATGTATGGCAAGCGCTACACAATTTACTCGCCCAAAGACGGGCAGCCTTGCATGGATCACGATCGCTCCAGCGGCGAAGGCGTGGGTCCCCAAGAATACACTCTGATCAAGATGAAAGTTCTGCAGGCGCCCAAAGCTTTAAGGTAAGTCCCTACTTCTCAATTGTAAATTTAGACAATGATGTCATGAAATACTTTGCAGTGCCATCAAGCAGCCCATTTTCTTGGTGGCAGCCACACTGCGTCCGGAGACAATGTATGGTCAAACGAACTGCTGGTTGCATCCCGACATTAAGTACATTGCCTGGCAGAGCACACGCGATAACGAAGTGTGGGTCAGCACACAACGTGCCGCACGGAACATGGCCTATCAGGGCTTCACTGCTGAAGACGGCAAGATTGTTGTACTGGCTGAAGTGACCGGCCTGGAGCTGTTAGGAGTTCCATTGTCAGCGCCACTAACAAGTCACAAAATCATTTACACACTGCCTATGCTGAGTATTAAAGCGGATAAGGGTACGGGCGTAGTAACCTCTGTGCCCTCTGACTCGCCCGATGATTATGCAGCTCTGGTGGATCTGCAGAAGAAAGAGGCATTCCGTCAAAAGTATGGACTAACGGATGAAATGGTGCTGCCATACAGCCCAACTCCCATCATCGAAGTTCCAACACTCGGCAACCTCAGTGCTGTGTATGCCTACGACACGCTGAAGATTCAGTCGCAGAATGACAAAGAGAAATTAGCCGAGGCCAAGGAGCTTTGCTATTTGAAGAGTAAGTGACATTAAATAGAAGTATATATAATATATATTTTACTTATTTTAATTGAAAAAGATACCATTACACACATACCTTTAATTTATAATTTCTATGATTTATCACACACTTTATCAACTGTTATAAAAATAGAAAAAGACTGTGATCTTTTCAAAAAAGCTATTGGGAGTGATAGCTCGTAGTCAACTGAGAAGAGATTAGTAAATACTATATATACTTTAATCGCATGTGAATGAATCTTAGATTATGTTGTGAATATAGAAATGTTACTAATTGATATATTTTTCCTCTTAATAGGTTTCTATGATGGCGTAATGCTGGTGGGTGAATTCGCTGGCCGGAAAATCCAGGACGTGAAAAAGAATTTGCAAAAACAATTGGTTGATGCCAAGGAGGCGGATATTTACTATGAGCCCGAGAAGACGATCATGTCACGCTCCGCGGATGAGTGCGTGGTGGCGCTGTGTAATCAATGGTACCTCAACTATGGCGAACCCGAATGGCAGGGACAGGCAACAAAAATACTGCAGGACATGGAAACGTTTCACGATGAGGCGCGCAACAACTTCGAGGCGTGTCTGAACTGGCTGCACGAGTACGCCTGCTCGCGCACTTACGGCCTGGGCACTAAGCTGCCTTGGGATGAGCAGTGGCTCATCGAATCGCTGTCGGACTCAACTATCTACATGGCCTTTTATACGGTTGTGCACCTGCTCCAAGGCGGCACTTTCCGTGGCGAGAAACCAGGACCCTTTGGTAAGGAAGTTTGTAAAATGTTGCCCATTATTTAACTGACTTCATGATCTATTTACATTTTGCAGGCATCACACCAGCAGACATGACTGCTGACGTCTGGGACTATATATTCTTTAAGGAGACACCGCTGCCCAAGAACACAGCTATCAAGAAGGAGCATCTGGCTGTGCTGCGCCGTGAATTCGAGTACTGGTATCCCATGGATCTGCGCGTGTCCGGCAAGGATTTGATTCAAAACCATTTGACTTTCTGCCTGTACAATCATGCAGCCATTTGGCCCAACGATGAAACAAAGTGGCCTAAGGGCATGCGTGTCAATGGTCACCTGCTGCTTAACTCAGCCAAGATGTCAAAGTCAGATGGCAATTTCCTGACACTATACGAAGCTGTTCAGAAGTTCTCGGCGGACGGCATGCGCCTGTGCCTTGCCGACGCTGGCGATAGCGTGGAGGATGCTAACTTTGTGGAGAGCACCGCAGATGCAGGCATTTTGCGTCTGTACACGTTCATTGAGTGGGTGAAAGAGATGCTGGCCTCTCGAACCAGCCTGCGCCATGATGCTGCCAAGACCTTCAACGATCAGGTCTTCTTGAGCGAGCTGAACCTGAAGACAAAGCAGACGGATGACAACTATCGACGCATGCTGTTCAAGGAAGCGCTGCGCAGTGGATTCTATGAGCTGCAGCTAGCCCGTGACAAGTACCGCGAGCTGTGCGGTGCCCAGGGCATGCACGAGGAGTTGGTCATGGAGTTTATACGTCGCCAGGCGCTGCTGGTGTCGCCAATTTGCCCGCATGTGGCGGAGCATGTGTGGGGCCTGCTGGGCAATAAGGAGTCCATTGTTCATGCCCGCTGGCCTGAAGTGGGCGCCATTAATGAGCACGACATCATGTGCTCGGAGTATTTGATGGAGTCAGCGCATTCGTTCCGCCTTAACTTGAAGAATCTACTGCAAGTCAGGGCCAAGGGTGGCAAAGAGAAGGCCGTGGATGTCCAGACGCCGAAGCCCAACCGCGGTCTCGTCTGGGTGGCCAAAACGTATCCACCCTGGCAGTGCTGCGTGCTGGACACCATGCGGGAGATGTATAACAAGGATACCAAAACGCTGCCCGACAACAAGCTAATCGCAGCCGCGCTGCAGCAGAAGCCCGAGCTGAAAAAGTTCATGAAGCGTGTGATGCCCTTTGCACAAATGATTCGTGAGAAGGTGGAGGCAGGCAAGGGCGTGGCTGCACTAGCCGTCACCCTGGAGTTCGATGAGCGTGAGGTGCTGCTCAGCAATCTCGACTATCTTAAGAATACCTTGGATGTGAGTAGCAAGCATATCTGAATATACTTTAGTTATTTACACTATTTTCTACATCAGCTGGAAAGTCTGGAAATCAAATACACAGATGATCCCTCGGCGCCTGAAAAGACGCGCGAGGAAGTTCGCCCGGGCTCACCATTTATTAGCTTCAGCGTCGCGCCTCACGTTGCCGTTGAGCTGGTAAATCCAACGGAGCGCTCGGCCCTGTTCCAAGTGAACACTATTATATCTGAGGGCGATACGGTGCTGTCATTGCGCGAGAAGCTCTCCAAAATAATTGGCCTCAAAACAGATCTGTCCACGCTCCAAATCTGGCGCTATGAGGATCCTGTAATGGGTCCACGGAAACTTCCAAACTTCCAGGACTACAAGACGGACAAGGCCCTGCTCAGTGAAGGCAATTTTGTTCTGGATGTGGCTAACAAACGAGTGAGCGTTGATCTGAAGGGAAAGTTGACGGAAGTCGGACGTAATCTAATCTATGTGGTTGAATGAATACCTCATTGGTTCTGGTTGCATCCTATAATATATTAATGAACTGAAATTGGAACATTGTAAATGAATTGTTGGCTATAAATGAAGACCTTAATATGCATTGTGCTTTGGTGTAACCGAAAATACACTTGACCTATTTTCAATTATTTTTTATCAAGGTAAATAAATACCTTTGTCTTATACAAATTCAAGCTCAGTTAAGGCTTTAGCTACTGTAAAAAATTAAATACTGCATTCTTTTCAGTATGGAAGGCGTAAAGCATTTGATAATTATGTTTGCTTGATAACAAAAAATCTTGTTTCTATAATTAGTAAGGTATTTTGTTGTACCGAGTTAATAAACTAATTCTAAATAGATCAAAATTGACTTAAAATCAATATAGAGTATTAAAGCAGTTTTTTACGACACAAAAAAAAAAAAAAAAAAACACAAAAAATCAAGAGCAGTTCCTTAATTTTCTACAAATACTTTTGTGTATCTTTTCGCAATAAGTTTTAATAGTTAGTGCAATGAAACCCATTTATTTAATTTAAAAAGCCTTAAGAAACAAAATAGTGCAACCAAAATTCGGTTAGAATACATAAATTTTTAAATTTCCAATTATTTTTGTATGCCAACGCCGCAGGCTCAGATAACGCCTCAGTGGGGGTTTTTTGGATTGTATTCTAGCTTGGCCCATTCAGGGTCTGGGCCGCTATTATAAAAGCCGAGCGCTTCTTTCTTTCCGTCATTGTTCGGGGTTTCTTTTCTTTCTGCCAAAGTCAAATCAAGTATGTTCTCAACGGAATTTGTGGTAGTTCTGCTGCTTCAAGCTGCCGTTACTGTTCTGGCGGGCGTTTGTCTGATACCTGAGCCCGTCAAGCGTCAACGTTCGCTGCTCAATGAGCCCTTTAGGCGGCAGCCGCGTCTCGATGGTCGCATTGTCGGTGGGCACCGTATAAACATAACTGATGCGCCACATCAGATCTCGTTGCAATCAACCGATCACATTTGCGGCGGTTCCTTGATCTCTAATGAGTGGATACTAACGGCAGCGCACTGTACCTTGTAAGTTGTTCATATTGCAAATTCCTTTTTGAGTAATTCAGACAAATACTTTCTATTTCAGTAACAAGGGTCCTCACAGACTACACGTGCGCTTGGGTACCTCTGAATGCTCCCGAAATGGGGAGCTGCTGCCTGTTAAAAGGATTGTTCAACACGAAGAGTTCAACTTTACGGTTATCGACAATGATTTTTCATTGTTGCAGCTGGCGAAACCAATTGAACTCGATGAGACCAAGCAGCCTGTTAAGCTGCCTAAGCAGGGGGAAGAGTTTAAGGACGGTGATCTGTGCTATGTTAGCGGCTGGGGCACCACAAAGAATCTTCTGGAGCCACGCGATTGGCTGCGCCAGGTGCAGGTGCCGCTGGTCAACCAGGAGGACTGCAAAGAGAAATACGCTAAATTCGGGATAACTGATAGCATGATCTGTGCCGGCTATTTGCAAGGTGGCAAGGATGCTTGTCAGGGCGACTCCGGCGGTCCCATGGTAAATGAGGATGGCGTGCTAGTTGGCGTGGTATCCTGGGGCTATGGCTGCGCCGAGCCCAATTTTCCAGGCGTATATTCCAGGGTGTCGTATGTTCGTGACTGGATTAAGGAGCACAGCGGTGTTTAATTAGCTAACTAACTGAATAAACTGAATAAACGACTTGAAATATTCAGCAATATCTAAATACTTTCCACTTACTCATTCAAACTTATCTCAAGGTGCAGCAATAGAAGTCATAATATGCGCCCACGTTAGAAATCTGGAATTATATGATCAATCAATCAATCCTTTCGAAAAACTAACCAAAGTCAATCTACTATCAATCGATATAGAAAATTTATTTTAAATTATTATTTTTAATATTATTTTTACATATGTATGATAACACACATTTTCGGTTTAAAATAGTCTACAATTCAATAAAGTTTAATATTCATTACCCAAGTTCTGAAAAGCTGAGAAAATATGTAAGTTAAGTAAGTTAAATCAAAAAAACTAAAAGATCTGTTCATAAGCTTATAAAATTGATCAAACCCCATCGCTAATTTGTCTTTTTCATTGTATCTTATATTGTTGTGCATACTTTCATATGTGTTTTATTGAATGTCTTTGAAGGGTTAGTGTGTTAAAAGTTTGATTAGGAAGCGTTTTCTTTCATTTTTCAATTAGTTCAGTATGCCAAACTAGCAGTTTAAGATAAGGTTTTTAGATAATCCCTTGACTTAACCTATTCTGCGCGTGAACCGGTCTTATAAAAGCCGAGCGCCACCTTCTTTCTGTCAAAGTCAAATCAATAATGTCAGCAAAAGTTTTCATATTTTTGCTACTCCAAACCGTAGTAGCTGTCCTGGCGGGCGTTCATTCGATACCTCAGCCCGTCGATCGTCAACGTTCGGTGGGCGATGAGTTCTTTAGACGACAGCCGCATCACGACGGTCGCATTGTTGGTGGTTATTCCATAAATATAACTGATGCTCCATATCAAGTTTTGGTAATATTGCCGGATAAGAGATATTGCGGTGGATCGCTGATCTCTAAGCAATGGATACTAACAGCAGCGCATTGTACCTTGTAAGTTGCTCAGATTGTAGATTCTATTTTGAGAAATTAACACCGATTTATTGTACTCCAGTGGCCTGCAAGCTCGTCATTTACGTGTGCGTTTGGGCACCTCTGAAATGTTAAATAATGGTCAGGTTCTAGGCATCAAAAAGATTGTTCAACACAAAAAATTCGAATACCGCACAGTCGATTATGATTATTCACTGTTGCAACTGAAGGAACCAATCGAATTTGATGAGACCAAGCAACCTGTTAAGCTGCCGCAGCAGGATGAAGAGTTTAAGGAGGGTGAGATGTGCTATGTTAGTGGTTGGGGCCATACATATAATGAGCTGGAGTCACGCGATTGGCTGCGCCAGGTGCAGGTGCCGCTGTTCAACCAGGAAGCTTGTAGAAAGAGATACAATTTAATCGGGAATATAACAGATAGCATGATATGTGCCGGCTATTTGCAAGGTGGCAAGGATGCTTGTGCGGGCGATTCTGGCGGTCCCATGGTAAATGGCGATGGCGTGTTAGTGGGCGTGGTATCCTGGGGCATGGACTGCGCCAACCCCGAATTTCCAGGCGTATATTCCAGAGTGTCCTATGTTCGTGATTGGATTAAGGAACACAGCGGTGTTTAATTTGCAAACTTACTAAATAAATGAGCTAAAATATGCAGCAGTCTCAAAATTCGTTCTACTCATTTATCCACAGTTATCACAAGTTGGCGCTATCCAGATTCATATGAACTATCCAACTTCCAGAACTACATGACGGGAAGAATACAGCCCAGCGGGGGCAATTTTGTTCTTGGTGTGTCTGATAAACGAGTGTGCGTTAATCTATCGGAAAACCTAATCAAAGTCGGAAGTAAACTATATGGTTTAATAACCAATAAGATCGGATTGGTTCTGATTGTAATATAGTATAATAACAAGTCAGGGTTAGCCCTATAAGGATATTGAAGGGGCGTGGTATCTTAGATCTAACAATAATACAATCTCCATATTCATTACACTCAACTACACGGAAAATTAAAAAATCTCTAGATCCAACGATGTGCAAATCACGCCTCAAAAACGAATTAAAATGATCGGTAAATGGCTATAAAAAATAAATGGGACGAGTTTTTGAAAAAATATGATAATCTCGTACTGCGTATGGAACACATGAGTATATATATAAAATTTAATTTCTCTAGCTTTTGTAGTTTGCGAGATATGGACGAATGGACAGATAGACAGAGCTATATTGACTTAGCTCGTCGCGTAGATCAAGAATATTTACTTTATGGGGTTTGTTATATACATTTTTCTCATTTTTAACTTAAAAAGGGTTTCGGGTATAGATAAAAAATATATTATGAAATAAAATTTAATTAATTTTATATTGAAGTATTGTACAAAATTGTTGCAATTAGGATAACTAAAACTCCTATTCACCTATCTTCAATTATCAAGACGAGTTGGAGCTTGAAAGATGTTAGAGTGTTGTTTTTTAATATGAAGTAGTTGGCAAATGTGAGTTGATTGCAAGAATTAAATGAATACAAAAAGCTATTATAGTAATTTAAAAAATAATTAAAAACTAAAAAAAGTAAATTAGATATTTTTAAATTTAACGTAAAATAGAAAATTTATTTGAAATTTTAGAACTTTTACAACTCTTCGTTCTTAATTAGTTTTTTTTTTTTTTTTATCTAGAAGTCAATAAAGTTCAAAATTAATGGAGCAATATCTCAAGAGCTGATAAAATATATATGTAATTTAAAGTAACTTCAAGTAGGTTAAAGCAAACAAACTAAAAAAAGTTCATATTTTCATTATATCTACGGCCTTCGCTGATTTGTCTTTTTCATTGTATCATATATTTTTGTTCATACTTTCGCATGCGTTGTATTGAACGTCTGTAAAGGGTTAGTGTATTAGAAGTTGGGTTAGATAACGCTTTCTTTCATTTTTCAATTATTTGAGTATGTCAATTTAGCAGTTTTAGATAAGGTTTTTAGATAATCCCTTGACTTAACCTATTCTGCGCGTGAACCGGTCTTATAAAAGCCGAGCGCTACCTTCTTTCTGTCAAAGTCAAATCAATAATGTCAGCAAAACTTTTGATTTTTTTGTTACTCCAAACCGTAGTAGCTGTCCTGGCGGGCGTTCATTCGATACCTCAGCACGTCGATCGTCAACGTTCGGTGGGCGATGAGTTCTTTAGACGACAGCCGCATCACGACGGTCGCATTGTTGGTGGTTATTCCATAAATATAACTGATGCTCCATATCAAGTTTTGGTGATATTGCCGGATAACTATTGCGGTGGTTCGCTGATCTCTAAGCAATGGATACTAACAGCAGCGCATTGTACCTCGTAAGTTGCTCAGAATGTAGATTCTATTATAAGAAATTAACACCAAATCATTGTACTTCAGTGGCCTGAAAACTCGTGATCTACATGTGCGTTTGGGCACCTCTGAAATGTTAAAAAATGGTCAGGTTCTAGGCATCAAAAAGATTGTTCAACACAAAAAATACATACACTTCTTAATCGGATATGATTATTCCCTGTTGCAGCTAGAGGAACCAATTGAATTCGATGAGACCAAGCAGCCTATTAAACTGCCGCAGCAGGGTGAAGAGTTTAACGAGGGTGATTTGTGCTATATTAGCGGCTGGGGCGACACAAACAATCCCCTGGAGCCACTCGATTGGCTGCGCCAGGTGCAGGTGCCGCTGGTCAGCCAGGAGCACTGTAAACAGAAATTCGGTCTAATCAAGATTACAGATAGCATGATATGTGCCGGCTATTTGCAAGGTGACAAGGATTCTTGTAATGGTGATTCTGGCGGTCCATTGGTAAATGAGGATGGCGTGTTAGTGGGCGTGGTATCCTGGGGCATTGGCTGCGCCAAGCCCAATTATCCAGGCATATATGCCAAAGTATCCTATGTTCGTGACTGGATTAAGGAGAATAGCGGTGTTTAATTAGCTAACTTACTAAATAAACGAGCTAAAATATGCAGCAGTCTCAAAATTCGTTCTACTCATATATCCACAGTTATCACAAGTTGGCCAGATTCATATAAACTATCCAACTTCAAGAACTACATGAAGGGAAGAATACAGCCCAGCGGGGGAAATTTTGTTCTTGGTGTGTCTGATAAACCGAAACTAACCAATGTTGGAAGTAATCTATTCTATATGGTTTAATAACCAATAAGATCGGATTGGTTCTGATTGTAATATAGTATAATAACAAGTTTAGTGAACCCTATGAGGTTATTGAAGGGGGCGTGGTATCCTAGATCTAACAATTTCATAATCTCCGTATTCATTACACTCAACTACACGGAAAATTTGAGATCTCTAGCTCCAACAATGTAAAATCATGCCTCAAAAACGAATTAAAATGATCGGTAAATGGCTATAAAAAATAAATGGGACGAGTTTTTGAAAAAATATGATAAACTCGTACTGCGTATGGTATACATGAGTATATATGTATATCAAATTTAATTTCTCTAGCTTTTGTAGTTTACGAGATATGGACGAAAGGATAGACTGACAGAGCTATATCGACTTAGCTCGTCGCGTAGATCAAGAATATATACTTTATGGGGTTTGATATATATACATTTCCCTGATTTTTCACTTAAAATGGGTTTCGGGTATAGCTATAAAATATATTATGAAATAAAATGAAAGATGTTAAAGTGTTTTTTTTTTTTTTAATATGAAGTAGTTGTGAAATGTGAGTTGATTGCGAGAATTAAATGAATACAAAAAGCTATTATAATAATTAAAAAAAAATAATTAAAAACTATTAAAAACTAAAAAAATAAATTAGATATTTTCAAATTTAACGTAAAATAGAAAATTTATTTGAAATTTTAGAATTTTTACAACTCTTCGTTCTAATTAGTTTTTTTTTTTTTTTATCTAGAAGTCAATAAAGTTCAAAATTAATGGACCAATATCTCAAGACTGAGAAAATATATATGTAATTTAAAGTAACTTCAAATAGGTTAAAGCAAACAAACTAAAAAAACTTTTCATATTTTCATTGTATCAAAGGCCTTCGCTGATTTGTCTTTTTCATTGTATCATATATTTTTGTTCATACTTTCACATGCGTTGTATTGAATGTCTGTGAAGGGTTAGTGTATTAAAAGTTTGGTTGGAGAACGTTTTCTTTTATTTTTTCAATTATTTGAGTATGTCAACTTAGCAGTTTTAGATAAGGTTTAGATAATCCATGACTTAATCTATTCTGCGCGGTCTTATAAAAGCCGAGCGCCACCTTCTTTCTGTCAAAGTCAAATCAATAATGTCAGCAAAACTTTTGATTTTTTTGTTACTCCAAACCGTAGTAGCTGTCCTGGCGGGCGTTCATTCGATACCTCACCCCGTCGATCGTCAACGTTCGGTGGGCGATGAGTTCTTTAGACGACAGCCGCATCACGACGGTCGCATTGTTGGTGGTTATTCCATAAATATAACTGATGCTCCATATCAAGTTTTGGTGATAGTGCCAGATAAGAGAAATTGCGGTGGTTCGCTGATCTCTAAGCAGTGGATACTAACGGCAGCGCATTGTACCTTGTAAGTTGCTCAGATTGTAGATTCTATTTTGAGAAATTAAAACCGATTCATTGTACTCCAGTCGCTGGCGAGCTCACCAACTACTTGTGCGCTTGGGTACCGCTGATAGGTTACAAAATGGGCAAGTGCTGGGAATCAAAAAGATTGTTGAACACGATAAATACAAACGCGCCACAACCGATTATGATTATTCACTGTTGCAACTGGGGGAACCAATCGAATTCGATGAGACCAAGCAACCTGTTAAGCTCCCGCAGCAGGGTGAAGAGTTTAAGGAGGGTGAGATGTGCTATGTTAGTGGTTGGGGCGATACAAACAATGTGCTGGAGTCAAACATTTGGCTGCGCCAGGTGCAGGTGCCGCTGGTCAGCCAGGAGGACTGCAAACTGCAACACGGTCTATCGAGTATAACAGATAGCATGATCTGTGCCGGCTATTTGCAAGGTGAAAAGGATGCTTGTCAGGGCGATTCTGGCGGTCCCATGGTAAATGAGGATGGCGTGTTAGTGGGCGTGGTATCCTGGGGCATGGACTGCGCCAAGCCCGATTATTCAGGCGTATATGCCAAAGTATCCTATGTTCGCGACTGGATTAAGGAGCACAGCGGTGTTTAATTAGTTTACTTACTGAATAAACGACCTGAAATATGCAGCAATACCCAAATACTTTCCACTCAGATATCCGCACTCATCACAAAGTGCAGCACGCGCTAACAGCACGCAGGCTACAGAGCTTCAACCACGCGACCTTCTCGCTCTGCGCCGAATTTGGCAAGGGTTGTCAACACGTTGTCGCATTGCGTTGTCAGGAATGTGACAAGATGTGCGTGTGGCTGAGTGTCCTTTGCAGCTAGCGCATATTGATATCGTATGTTTGGTTCTAATTGCCTTTGCTCCGGTTGCTATTTACATTTGTTGTTAGCCTTCTGGTTACGTGTGCGTTTACACACCTAATGTTACGACACGCTGCACACTCAAACAGAAAATAATGCTGATGATTAAGTTAAATAACAGCTTGATGTGATTAGTTGATTGTAGTTGGGAAAGATTGCTTGAGCGTATTCGACTTATATTTCCCTCAACTAAAGCGCACCATTTAAGGGGATGGAACGAAATGGTATAATTGAATTGAAAGTCAAAGTTATCGTTATGTGTATTAAGAGGCTGTAAGGATCGTTGAACTGAAAGCTCTTAAGTCTAAATGATTGTCGTGTAATTTGAAACTTGTTTAAGGATTCAGTTATATTTTCAATTTTCTAGCAAACCTCAAGCAATCCCAATTTATGAAATAAATATAAACAATGTAAAATAAAATTGTCAAGAGGAACCTGGTTAATTGAATATGAATACCAAGATTCAAAATAGAAATATGGTAACAAAATTACGATTTCAGAAATCATCCGAAGTCTTTCCCAAATAAAATATTATATATTAGAACTTGTAATTTATATTGTTTATTATACTACATCAGTTTTTAAATGGCTTGTAATTTAAAAAGTATACGTATAAAAATCTTGAAAATTTTATTGATATACCATTATACAAAATTTGTATAATCTAAAGTTTTCTTATTATTACCAATGATTATTATAATTTTATATAATAAGTGTTTTCCTTAAGGAATATAAGGAATATATTAAGAAATTTAAATAATGTTTTTAGCTCATTATTTTTATTATAAAAAATATAAAAATATAAATTAAAAATTAATCAATAATTTAATAACAAATATTTTAATAATTTAATTTAATTTTAAAATTTTAATATTATAATAAATTTTAATTTTTACGAATTCTTTTTAAATTGTTAAAATTATAGTAAATTTTCATTTTAATTAATTCTTTTATAAAATAATAAATTTGAATGTTAATTGATTGTTAATTTTTATTTTTTTTTTAAATTAATTAATTAAATTAATATCTCACTATTAACAGGTTTTATTAATTTTTTATTATTTGATATAATTATTTTTCATAAATAAAATAAAAATTTAAATTAGCTATACTTTAGAGTGAATGATTTGATAAGTTGTTAAAGCCAATAGACCATGTCCCTCACCTTAAACTCGATAATGATCGTGGCAGCACACGCAGAGGCACATTGATATATATACAGATATAAATGTGTATATATATATACATATATATGCAAGATATTCCATATGCTAAATTACATAACAGTCTTTGTAAACAAAGCGCATTGTAAGTATATTTTCTTTATCATATTTTTTTTTTATTTTTTGTGTTATTTTTTAGCATTTTGCAATTGGATATGCACATAGGAACAACGATCGTTGGTAATCGCGATTATGTTGACTGTTTGACATTGGCATTAGAGCTGTTGCAGTCGCGTGGAGCTGACGTGCTCGGGGCTCGCGCCGCTGACCAGGAGACGACGTGAATGTGAACGTGAAGTGTTGTTCTTGTTATTGCGTTCAGTGTTCATTGCATTTCGTTGCGCATACGCCTCGCTAACTGACCAACTGTTGAGTGGATGTTGTGTAAAAATAGCCCAAAGGCGAAAACTGTTATTCAACAGCAGACAATGCAGTGCGGCTGTGAGCGTGGGTGTAACCACTACCACCACCACACCACCGACGCCTTCGTCATCAACAGCAACACGAACACATCAAGAATCAATAGAGAGCAACGGGCTGTCGCTGTCGCTGTCGCTGCCGCTGCCGCTGCCAAGGCGAACAGCGTAGGTTGAAGTCGTTTAACGGTATGTGATTATTATGGTTACACTCAAACACACACACACATACACACACACACACACGTCCAGCAGAAAAACAAACGTGCCGCACGTTGCGGCTACACGTGAGCAACGCGAACAGCCGAGCTGGCCGTGTGCCCGAGCGAGAGGCAAGCACACGAGCAAAAGAGAGCTTCGTCACACAAACACAAGCGGACAGCCGGCACAGCGGCAACTGGTGGCCGAAGCTTCGCACGTCTCACGTCGTGTGCAATGTGAATGTGAACGTGAGCACGCGACTGTGTGTGTGAGCAAAAGCTTCGGCTCGCTGCAACTGCGGCTTCCACTGGAGCAGCAATGCGAATCAATTGGACATTCAACATTGCGAGCTTCAAGCAAACGGTTTGTGCTATTGCGTCGTGACTCGATACGCTTCAACTAAATAGTATATATTAAATATAATAATAAAACTAACAACAAGAAGCGCATTAAATATTATAAATTCACAAACAAATAGCGCAAGCTTGTGGAATGCTTTAAGCGCAAAGATTGCAAGTGCAACAACAGAGTTTTACGAGTGGCAATAAAAAAACAATTCACAGTGTGTTTAGCTAACCCATTTGATTCTGTGTAAGTCTTAGTGTGAGTGTGTGTGTGTGTGTTTATGGCAGTGAATAATTTTCTAAGCAATTGATAAAAGTGCAAATTGTTTTTGTTGTTGTTTTGTTGCATTTTACGTAAGTTGAACTTGAATTGCGTAAAGTGCACAAATCATTTGCAAGAATTTAGATATAAGAAAATTGTACAAAGTGAGATGAAATGTGAAATTGAAAATAATATTAAAAGTGCCTGATTTATACTTTTTATTCAGCATTCAACTAATTTCAAAATTTTTAGCAAACAAATCATATGCAAAGCACTGTGCATTGTCCAACAGCTGCATATAACAGTAAAACTCTATTAAAAACTCATAAAAATTAAAAACAAATTTAAATAGTAATAAGACTAATAATTTTAAACTGTGAATCTAATTACAGCTGAGAAATCATTCAAACACTCAACAAATATTTAAAATTGAACTTTAAAAAATAATACTTGAACCACTGTGGAATAACGCAGAGCTCCAATCGACAGACGAAAGAAAATCGGGTAAGCATCACAATAATTTAGAATAGTATAGAATGCATTCACTTAGTGCGTCGCCAAACAAAGCTTTAAACAAAAGTTTAGCGCCGCAAAGCTTTTAAAAGCGCCAAATTTAAAACTGTAACTAATTTGCCAACTAAGCACTTTGTATGCAGAGGGTTAAGAGAGGGGACTCTTGTTAACTGCTCGTTTTGATACCGTAGTAATTCCTAGCGCAGAAGGCGGAAGTCTGTGAACTGTTATATAACTAACTTGCGCACTACTGAAATTTAAATATTCACCTGAAAAAAAAAAATTCAAACAGATCAGCGAAAAAATTCATTCGATCAGCAGTCACTGACCCGCCACAGGCAGAGCGAGCGTATTCCCATACGATACTTTTCGAGAAATATTTCTTAAAATATGCAATTTTTGTTGTTTTAATATGATCTAAATGAGTTGAGTTTACTGATGATTATATTTCTGATTTTACAAAATTGTTCACATAAAATATTAAATTAAAAAATATATATATATTTTCAATTGTTTTGTATTTTAATGTATTGTTTTATTGTATTTACTTTATATATTATAGAGTGAATTTCCTACTACTTATCTTTTATATAAATCACGCAATAACAATAGACATCTCTCTAAAAGGATCTCTCTATTTGTCTATGCTTACTTCCTTACTTACACAGAGAAAACTTTAAGATCTATTAACTTATACAGAAATCGTTCATTTTTACTGACTATTTCATAGAGATCATTTTATTGTTATAAAGCAATTAAAAAGTAAATAATTTTATTTTCAGTTTATTTTATATAATTTTGTCATAATTTAAAATCCTTTAGAGTCTAAGTAGACTTGGCCTAATTATTATATATACTGCCAAGTATACTTAGGCTCTATGGTATTAACATTAGATTGCAAATAATGCTCTTATGTATAGACTTAAGCCTTTTAAATAGATAATTCTCTTTGCACTATATGTATATGTATATGTATAATGTTTACGTAATTTATATATTTCTGTTTATATTTTCTATGCAGCTGCATAGACTCCAAAAGTATTTGTCTTAGACTTCCTAAGTTATCATAAATATTTATATTTACTTAAGCAGAATACTTCAAATCTTTATATGTTAAATAAGCATATTTGTTGTTCTCTTCTATTTTACTCTTTTTCACTCCCTCTCTCACATTCAATCACTCTCTTTGACCCAAATCTAACTACCTGAGTCGTTAGGACTCTGTGATTGACAGCCAGGTGATGCTATTTTTTTTTGTCGATGCGCTGTCCGTTTTGACAGCTATTCAAAAGTTCCGATTTGCATTGTAAAATTTGTCAATCGGGTATATTGATTTGTTAATATGCGCGTAAGTCAACTTTTATTTATGACTGTGAAAGGGAAATAGAAAAAATGTCTTGAGCACCGTAGCAAATGTAAAATATTCGTTAGCTTTTTTCAATGAATTTTACTTTTCTTTTTTTGCGAAAGAATGAAAACGCATTTTGATTACAAATCCAATGCGCATATCATTTATCTTTTCTATTCTTTTTTTTTCTCTTTCTGCTGTTTGTGAAGCAAATTTTATGTAAGCTCTCTTTGAAAGTGTATTTTGGTTTCATAACTGCTGGCGGAAACGGAATTGGGGCTGTACTTTCAAATGGCCACAACATTCGAATAGGATAGAAAACATGCAAACAAATATATATATATGTGTGTTTGTATGTGTGTGTGTGTATTTGTGTGTATGTATGTGTGTATGTGTTTATGTATTATTGTGGTAGATAAATCTAGACACAAGTTGTGTAAATATAAAATTTGCTATAATACTCTTGAAGTTTATTTAATGTATTTTTATTGATTAAATAAAAACTTAAAAACTTTATATATAATTTTATATGAATTGTGTAAATATATATTTATTATAATATATATTTATTATAATTGACAATATAATTAATATACTGAATAATAATACTATGAAAATAACCAGCCAAAATTGAAAATATACATATAAGTATATATGATGATCTATGCTTGAATATGTATGTCTATCTATATACTTTAATGCATATTTATTTTATTTTCATTATATTATATATATCTTCTGTTCAAAAAGTATCGCAAACTCTGTACATACAAAATTTATTGTTTATTCATTAATATATATTTTAACCCTCTTAAACTAATTCCTATCGGACCTTATACCATATATAAATTTCAATTAAAGTTCATCAATTAATTAGCAAAATGACATACAATTATCCCCTCCACTCACTCACACATCTCACTGACCTTTGGGGGCAATAGAATATACTATATTGATAGTAAATGCGCTTTATTTATATTCCATTGTTAATGAATTCAATAGATTCACATGCATGCACATGCTCTAAAGAGCGCACCGTAGATGATCTAAATTTAGTTTAGTTCACTTGTTGCCCTTTTAGCATGCGTCATTTAAGGCGCGCGCTGAAAAGTATGCAACAATATGTTGAAAGCAGCAGCTTGCGCTGGCAAATCCTACACAGACACAACTTTGGCTATTAATTAATATCAATTAATTGACGCTGGCATTAGCAAAATGCCACCATTTTCTTGCAGTGTATAGGAAGGCGTGTCATATGTATAAAAATTCCATTGTAAATGTTTACATAATAATCTGAGGGAAAACTAAAGCCATTGTTGCTGTTATTGTGCCGAGTGTGAGTGTGAGTGAATGTGAGTATGTGTGTGTGTAAGTCACATGCGGGCTGCGTATGCCTGTCAATGCTTATGCTTCAAATGGTTACGTATGCCACGGGAAGGGGGGCGGTTAAGGCCAACGTTCTTTCTCATTCTCTTTCTGAATTTTCTTTTATTTTTTTATTGTAATCCATTTCTTAGGGGGGTGTGCCGTGGCGAGGGGGCGTGGTTATATGGCCATAGTTGCTGCTGCCACCAATTTGATATCAGCTGAATGGGCACGTGTTGGCTTCGTGTATGAGTGCCTCGACATGTCGCGTTATCCTGCACGCTGCGCTTGCACATTGCACGGCCCGATATCCCAGTGTTAGCCGGGCTGAAAGCGAGTGGGGCTCTCTGTGTATGTGTGTGTGTGTGTGCCTCGTTACAATCGCTAGTCACATGCAGTCAAGTGTGTGCGCAGCTCTGGTTTCTATTTATGGCCCGCTTTGTGCCTCGGACTTAAAAGCTTCGACAGCGGAACGGCAAATGATTCATGACAGCTTTTGAATGGACATTGAATACAAACATTTTTCTTATTCAATGCAATTGAATAATTTTTATTGGCCATAGGAGTGGAACATGTGCCATTGCTTATCTGCCTGGGAGTATTTAATTGAGAGTTAAGGTTGTCCTTTTCCTTCACTTTAATAACTGATAAATTATACAGATAATATAAAATGGTTTGAAATATTTTAATTTACAGCTGAAAATTAAATCAAGTCTAAAAAATTATTTTAAATTTGTTTACAAATTCAGCACAAATAAATTTTAATTATTTAAAACTAAATAAATGATTATATTATAAAAAAAAAAAAATAAAATAAAATAAAAAAAAAAAATAAAAGAAAATAAAAGCAGAAGTAAACAAAATATAACCCTCTTCTTAGGAAATGTTAAAACAAAGCTCCAGCTCTAGAATCGCTTGATCAGTTTATAAATTACAAAGCTTAAATATCTCTTCTTATAATAAATAAATTAGTTTGTTAACTACAACTGAAGAATATAAATCTAAATAGTTTTCTTTTTCCATATATTTTTTTTTTTCATTTTTAATTATGACGAAATAAATTCATTCTAATTTGTATTTTTCAGTTATTGCTGAAAAATTTGTGTACCTAATATATATTAATTTATATACAATACTTATATTAAAATTAAAAAAAATTTGTATAAATAAAATATTCATATACTCAACAGTCAATAAATTAATACAAATTTAACTATAACTTTCTGTATCACTTCCCTAACTTTTTTCAGCTCTTGCCATATATCGTATTTTGTCCTTTGTTAAGGATCGTCTTGTATGTTCAATTCTGACAATGTGCCACAATTGGCAGACTAGAAATCACAATCTAATATACGAGTATAACAATCTAGACTTCAAATAAAGCAGACTTGTTATGGACTGGTTACTAGCAACGCCTCAGTTGCATAGCGTCTTCTCCTCGCTGGGCTCCCTTGTGGGAGACACTTACGTGGTCAGCCCCAATGCATTGGGTAAGATTGGAGATTAAGATATAGATGTATACTAAGTTAAACTCGTTTTATTTCACTTTAGCCATTTTGAAGGAGATCAACTACAAGCTCACCTATGAGGATCAAACCCTGCGCACCTTTCGGCGTGCCATTGGCTTTGGTCAGAACGTGCGCTCGAATTTGATACCTTTGCTGGAGAACGCCAAGGACGATGAGGTGCTGGAATCCGTTATACGCATATTGGTTAATCTTACCGTGCCGGTGGAGTGGCTCTTCTCCGTCGATATTATGAATCGGACCGAGGTGGGCCGCCACACCATTTTCGAGCTGAACAAGCTGCTCTACAGCTGCAAGGAGGCCTTCACCGATCCGAAGAGCACCAAGAGTGTCGTTGAGTATATGAAGCACATTCTGGAGTCGGACACGAAGCTATCGCCACACAAATGCGACCAGATCAACAATTGCCTCTTGCTGCTGCGCAACATTCTTCACATACCGGAGACCCACGCCCACTTCCTGATGCCCGTGCTGCAGTCGAGCGGCGGCCACCAGGTCTCCATGCAGAACACCATACTGTGGAATTTGTTCATACAGAGCATCGACAAGCTGCTGCTCTATCTGATGACCTGTCCGCAGCGGGCGCTCTGGGGCGTGACTATGGTCCAGCTGATTGCCATGATCTACAAGGATCAGCATGTGAACACCCTGCAGAAGCTGCTGAACTTGTGGTTCGAGGCGTCGCTGTCGGAGAGCTCCGAGGACAACGAGAGCAACACGTCGCCGCCGAAAAAGGGCAGCGGCGACTCCAGTCCGATGCTCACCTCTGACCCCACCTCAGACTCCTCGGACAACGGCAGCAACGGCGGCGGCAGCAACGGCAAGAAGGAGGGCTGCGATGAGCGGCGTCAGGCTCTGCGCGAGGGCACCGAGGCCACGTTGCAGGAGGTCAGTCGCAAGGGGCACGAGTACCAGAATGCCATGGCCAGGGTGACGGCCGATAAGCCGGATGCATCGGAAGTGGCCGGCGACATATTCGAGGCTCCCTGCTCGCTGCAGCAGCACTTGAGCCCCGAGGAGGCCATGGACGCCATCGACTACGAGGAGCAGGCACAGGAATACGAACAGGAAGCGGCTGCCGTTAGTTCGGAGCCGTTGAATCTAACACAACCAGCTGACAATGTCAACTACACTACCAATGCGGTGTACGCTAGCACCACAGCGACAGAGACCCAGACTACATCGTCCCTCTGTGCCACCACTAGCCTCTGCTACGAGCCTTTCAAGCCGCCTGCGCCGCTGCCCACACGCCGGAACACCCTGTCGGAAATGCTGTCCGACAGCTATACGTCGCACTCGCACGTCTCGGCCGTCAAATTGGGCCAGAAATCCTCGCATGCGGGTCAGCTGCAGCTGACCAAGGGCAAGTGCTGTCCACAAAAGCGGGAGTGCCCTTCCTCCCAGTCGGAGCTCTCGGACTGCGGCTATGCCACGCAGGTGGAGAACCAGGAGTCCATCTCAACATCCAGCAACGATGATGACGGACCGCAGGGCAAGCCGCAGCACCAGAAGCCGCCGTGCAACACAAAGCCACGTAACAAGCAGCGCACGCTCATGTCGCCCCAGGACAAGAAGGAGCTGCGTCGTAAGAAGCTGGTCAAGCGCAGCAAAAGCAGTCTGTGAGTACTAAATGGGAGTTAGCTTACTGAGGAGGTAGACGGGCGTGCCCGACTAAGAGATCCCTTGAACCCCGTCCGATTTGGCTATTTGTTTTTTATCAATTGGGACTGACATAAGGAAATTTGTGGGGGGTTTGGTGAATTTGTACCCGTTATCTAAAATGTTACTAAAATCAAAATTTTATAAAATTCATATAAATCTATATGCAAAATTTGGAGATTGTAGCTCAAAAGATGTACAAAATGTAATTTGAAATGTTTTGTTCGATAAGTATTTTAATCGATAACATTATATAAAAATGGTTATCGAATTTTTGAAAAAAAAAAACTGGGTCTGCGTGCGCTATACACGGACCTATAAAAAAAAATACATGTCTCTAGCTCTTATAGTTTCTGAGATCGACGCGTTCAAACTTATTTACAGACGGACGCATGGAACCGTCTCAGCTCGTCTCCCTGATTAAGAATATAATATTTTATGGGGTCTGCTACGTCTCTTGCCTGTTTTCATTTTAATCCTACACTGATTTCCTATTTTCAATATGTTCACTGTATAAAAATCTAATAATTGACATTCTACAATACCTCCTCTAGCATCAACATGAAGGGTCTGGTGCAGCACACGCCCACAAACTATGATATATCCAATTTGCTGAAAGAGTTCACAGTTGACTTTCTGCTTAAGGGCTACAACTACCTTGTGGAGGAGCTGCACAAGCAGCTCCTGACCAGTGCGGTAGGTCTGGCCATAGCTCATCCAATAATGTCAATTGAAGACTTTTGTCTTTTCTTCCAGAAGGTACTCATTGACACATCGCATTTCTTCTGGCTGGTCACGTTCTTTCTGAAGCTTGCCGCTCAACTGGAGCTGGACATGGAGCACATTGATACCATACTCACCTACGAGGTGCTCAGCTATCTCACCTATGAGGGCGTGAGTCTGTGCGAGCAGCTGGAGCTGAATGCCCAGCAGGAGGGCAGCGATCTGCAGCCCTATTTGCGTCGCATGCACCTGGTGGTCACGGCCATACGCGAATTCCTGCAGACCATTGAGACGTACAACAAGGTGACACACCTCAGCGAGGATGATCGCCTGCGCCTGCACCAGCTCCAGCTGCAGATCGGCGCCACTACAGATCTGCGTTGCTTGTTTGTTCTGCTGCTGCGACGCTTCAATCCACGCATCCATTCCAAGCAGTATCTCCAGGACCTGGTGGTAACGAATCACATATTGATGCTGATCCTGGACAGTGCTGCCAAGCTGGAGGGCGGTCAGACCATTGGACTGTCGGAGCACATTTCACAGTGAGTTCAATGATGAATACCTAAGTGAATCAGTTTTCTAATATTTGTTATTCCCTTCAGATTTGCTACGTTGGAGGTCATGCACTACTACGGCATTCTCCTGGAGGACTTTGACAACAATGGCGAATTCGTCAACGATTGCATCTTCACCATGATGCATCACATTGGCGGCGATCTTGGTCAGATTGGCGTTCTCTTCCAGCCCATTATACTGAAGACCTACTCTCGCATCTGGGAGGCGGACTACGAGCTGTGCGATGTAAGCTGGTTTGGGAAAGCTTTAACTCTATTATTATTCATATTTTTATTTCTCTTGCAGGATTGGTCTGATCTTATTGAACATGTTATACACAAGTTCATGAATACGCCGCCCAAGTCGCCTTTAACTATACCAACTACATCCTTGACCGAAATGACAAAGGAACACAACCAGGAGCACACTGTTTGGTAAGCTTGTCACTTGGGTTAACTAGAATGTAACCGACCAGCAGAAACTCTGCAAACAGAATTTGTTATTGCCTGAACCCATTGAAAATGTGAAATCGGGGTATAATGGTTTTGTGAAAATAAAACTATATATATTTATGATCAGTCCGTCCGTCCGTATGCAGAGAGAACGCAAAGATCTCGGAAACTACAAAAGGTAGAGAAATTGAATTTAACATGTATATTTGTGTATATCATACGTAGTACGAGTTTATTACATTTTTTCGATACCTCATCCTCATCAAATGAAATGTCATTTTTATCAACATTAATCAATAAATTGAATTCGTTTGTAAGCCTCACGTTTTAGCTAGACTTTTCAATTTTGTAGTGCAGCTCCGTGTAATGAATACAGAGACTATGTAATTATTCAATTTTTGATGCCACGCCCACTTCGTTGCAAATTTGCAAAAAAAGTCTTTCATTTTATTTTTATTTAATTGTCTTTGGAACAAATTTTGATGAAATAATAATTTCTATTACAGCACCTGGTCACAGGAGGAGATGGACACCCTGTATTGGTATTATGTGCAGAGCAAAAAGAACAATGATATCGTGGGCAAGATTGTGAAGCTCTTTAGCAACAATGGCAACAAGTTGAAGACCCGAATTTCCATCATTCAACAGCTGCTGCAGCAGGTAAATTTTGCATTAGTTTATTATATTTTGAATGTAGCTAATGTTTTGGGGAACCCTAAAGGACATCATCACATTGCTGGAGTATGATGATCTGATGAAGTTCGAAGATGCTGAATATCAGAGAACTCTGCTGACCACGCCCACATCGGCCACAACCGAGTCGGGCATCGAGTTGAAAGAGAGCGCCGCCGGCAAGCCATCCGATGATGTACAGGTGGGTTGGGAGCTTAGTTGGCCCTAGATTATAGCAAACGACAATCGACTTCTTATCTAGATTTTGCTGGATCTGATTATAAAGGAGCACAAGTCATACCACCTGGTCTGGCTGCAGAAGCTGCTACTCGAGTGCTGCTACATCAAGCTGATGCTCAAGTGTGGCAGCAGCCTGGCCGACGCCGATCCCATCATGGAGCCAGTGGCCTACCACTACATCTACAAGCAAAAGTCCATTCCGGTCGTCCAGTGGAACAACGAGCAGTCGACAACGATGCTGTATCAGCCGTTCGTCCTGCTGCTCCACAAGCTGGGCATACAGCTGCCGGCGGATGCGGGCTCACTATTCGCTCGCATCCCGGACTACTGGACGCCGGAGACGATGTTCGGGCTGGCCAAGAAGCTGGGCCCGTTGGATAAACGTGAGTTACTCAAATTGAAGGTGATGTATATACCGGTATCAATAATTTTTGCTCTCTTTGTCGACGACACAAATTTTGATTATGGGAATCTCGCCCGCATCCTCGCCACCTCACTTCATCATCTTCAACTTAACGTAAATCGCCCACCTCTAATCTTTGCGCCATGTCTAACTCTCCTAATCTTTCCCGCTTTGCATCTCACCAACATCTCTCTCACTGTGGCTGTGTGTGTGTTAATCGGTGTATTTCGATATGCTCTGTGCCTCTCTCCTCTGCTCCTCATTTTCGGCTCTTATAGTGACGCTCAAGTTCGACCCCAGCGAGCTGGAGGAGACGCCCTCGTCGAGCGCCTCGTCGCGCTACCATCACACCGGCGCCCGCAACTCGCTCAGCTCCATAGGCAGCCTAGACGCTGACTATGTGGAGCCCGAGGAGCTGGCCCTTATACCCGAAGTGGACGCCGCCGTGGAGAAGGCAGCGGCTGCCGGCGCTGTCATCGCTGTCAGCGACATCTTCGCCGTGCCCAAGGCCAAGCATTGCAACTCGATTATCAGGTGCGTAGTTCAACTCCTCCTCCCCATATTGTGATCCACTGATTAATTGCTATCGACTCTTGGCAGGTACACGCCCGATCCGACACCGCCTGTGCCCAACTGGCTGCAGTTGGTCATGCGCAGCAAATGCAATCAGCGACCCGGCCCGGCTGCAGACACCGGCGATTGGTAAGTGCCATAAAAAGAGACAGCGTTGACCAAGTGCCCGAAAGCCCCAAACCCCAAGACCCAGAAAGCCAACAGATTTATGGCACACGGCAGCCGTTAAGACGCTCGCTCCGCAACATATTGTTTACATGGCGCCCTCACTGCAATTTATGAACTTTAAGACCCAAGCTCCGCATACAGCTCCACATTTACTTTCGTGTGTTGACAGTTGTCGTTACCTTTGCCGTTGCCGTTGCGCCACTAACGGCTCACAGCTTGCAGCTTGCAACGCGCAACTCTCACAGCTCTCGCATTAAATGTCAGCCTATTGTTGGCCATTGTCTCGTGTGTTGGATAAAGCCTAGAACGGCTGAACCTTGCCTGCCTACCCCCTTTAACTTAATTCATAAGCTTGTTCATCCGTATTCGGTATTGTCCATATGTGTGTGTGCGAGTGTGTGTATGTATCTAGCTGTTTGCATCTCGAAGGCTTATGGACCTCACACGATCGCCTGTTGCTCATGCTGAACAGCATTTTGCGTACAGTTTATGATAGCATTTTGTTTCTTTTTTTCGTGTTTTGATATTTGCTGTTGCACATTGCACTCAGATCGCAGATAAATGCACCCTGAACTCTTGATATGGAAAGAGAAAAAACAAAACTGGGCAGTTGAACTGACTCGGGCAGGTTCGCAACAGGCAAAAGGTTGCCTGGAAAACTTTTGATCTTTTCAAGCAGCAGGTTTTGAGAGCTCGATAACTGAGATTAATCCTAATGTATACATATGAAAATAACTCCATTTATTTAGGGATTAATAGTACAGTACTATAAAAATATCAGAAAAATAAAACAATTATTTATATTTTTTTTAGTATATAAATATTTTTTATAAATATAAGAATATTTCTTAATAGTAATATATCTTTCTGCCTGGAGTCTAAATCCTGTTCATGAAATGTGAGCTAAAATGATATTTAATATCAAATCAAATATTATTTAAACCAGAAAAGAGCCCAATTTCAATCATTTATAGATCACTTGCAGTGCATTTCCTAGTCGTGTTTCGGCTAAACAACTCCAGTTTTTATTTTTCTGCTGAATAATATTGTCTTGTGACACCTTTTAAATTTCTGCATCAGTTTTTGCGAGTCTGAAACTGAATTCAAATCAATGTTATGTCCATGAGATACATTTTGTGACCCGTGTCAGCAGCGCACCCAGCTAAACATGAAATGAAGTCATCGCGATTAGCACGCGCAGCATTTGTATCTTGTATCTGATGGATGCAGCCGAGTGCCACGACGTGGACGGTAGCAAAAATATCAATATTGATATGAATTAATTAAGTTAACGTGATTCAAAAGCCACTACGACCTCGCTAACTAATCACAAAAAAGGCACTTAAAAGTTTCACTGAGGGAAAAAGGGTTAGAAGTACGAAATCAAAAATAAAATGTGTTGAAATTTGAAAATAAAATAAATAAAACTTAAAAAACAATGCAAATGATATGCAATACAAAGCCAAAGTCAGAAAAAAAATTTATAAAAATTTTATTTTAAATTTATTTTATTTTTTATTATTAATATCTAATAAATAAATTTAATAAAAATAAATTTAATAAAAATAAAAAATTGAATATAAATAGATCAAATAAAAACTTTAATATTATGCGTAAAAATTAAAAATAAATTTAATAATTTTAAAATAAAATATAAACACATAAAATTTAAAATATTATAAATACCAACTAAAAATATATTATATAAAATTAAAAACTAAATATAAACAAATAAAATACTGAAAATAAAATGTTATGTTTATAAGAATTCTATGAGGATACAAATACATATTTTTGGTAAACTTTTTCTTTATTAAATATTTATAAATTTTTCTCTCAGCGTAATAAATTGAACACGCTGCGAGACATCTAATCAGTGCTCACAGCTTCAATGTTAATTGCCAATTCGCAATTGGCCATTATTGTTATAAAAAAGTAATTTAAGTTGTTCTTTGGTGCAGACAATAAATGAACGATAAATTTAATTGGAGCTCAGCGCAGACCGACAAAGCCAAAACAATGCTAAATGACATTTAGCAGATGCAAATGCAGATGCATATGCATCTTCAGCTCGATTCAATACCATGGGAAACACGCATAGACAAAGACAAATTTGTATCTGAAGCGAGTTTCTTTTTTATTTTTTTCTAAAATTCAATAACGCTTTGCATTCTACTCTTTGACGGTATTTTATTTATTATATTAGGGTACTTTGCTACATTTTAAGCTAATGTGAAACGAGTTTTGCGCCAAAGTAAAAGTCAAAGGCCCGCCAATTGGCAGCAGCTAAAGATCGCATCCGCCGATATTTGCTGTGTGCGTGCAGAGCTCGCAGAAATGGCAAACAAGTTCTTCTGCATTCGCATATACGAGATTATACTGCGATGTAGCCTCAGCTAAAAGCCAAACTGATTTATGCTATTGATATTTTTTTTTTACTTAATCAATTGCGTCAGTTCTTGGCCTAGGTGTGGTGCCTAAAGCTGGAGGACAGGTTTCAATTAAAGTCACTGAGCAATGCAAAAAGCGGAATCTTTGATAGCACTGAAACCACTTTGACAAGCTGCCGATAGGTTTGACTTTAAATAGCTAAACCAACACTAGAACTGGCCTCTCTTAGCTGAAGCTTAATCCGTGCATCTTCACGCCTATTCAGTGTTTGCACTTTGCAAATAAATAATGTGATTAATTATTGTTGTGAAATCAAATTTTAGTCATCGAATGTGTACAAAAAATATTTGGTTATTTACTATCATTAGCATTGGCTTATTGTATTTCATGAAGATCTATAGCTTGAACTTTATATACCCTGAGAATAGATCACTAGCACCTAGCTAACAAATCAATAAAGAGTTATCAAATACTTAAGCTATATGTAACATTCAGGATCTATATTGATTCCATTAAATACATATAATACTAAACTCGAGCAATACTTCACTCCATCTATCACTGTCGCTCCATCAATCTAGCCTTTTAAGCTAGAATATTTGTTGTAGCTGCTGCTCACGCGACTCAAGGCATCTCCTAGTTGGGCACTCCCGAGCACAGTTTATTTTCTAACTGTGTCAATTAATTGCTTCACTGATTTTGATTGACAGCCCAGTGAAAGATAACAAGAAACTACAACATAAATGACAGCATACGGCATATGGAGTAATGTATATAGCTCAGACAGCTTCACTTCGTAGATGTTAGCATCTCGTTGGCATTTAGCACTCAGCGAGCTACCATAACAACATTAGTGACAGCTGAACAGTATCTTTAGGCGACTTCAAATTCCATACAAAATTTTAACATCAATTTGACAAATCAGTCAGAAATAACACGAAAACATGAATTTTATATGAGACCATGAATTAAATTAGATAAGCTAGATAAGCTTGGAGTGACAGAAACATTTGTGCAGAAGTTGTGTAGAAGTGTTTATTAAACAATCAAGACAGATATAAAACATCACTAAGTGCTATGCAGTCGGATTCTTAACGTGAACAAATTTGTTGCCGTCTTTATCTAAAGAAAGATTAGACTAGGTAGACTAGACTACGAAAAAATATATGAAAAAACACATTTTTTTCAAATATTTTAATTTAATATATAATATAAAATTTATTATTTTTTAAATATTTTAAAAAATGTATTTTAAAAAATATTAAAAATTTATTTTAAAAAAAATTTTGTGTAGGTTAAGGTATAATTATAACTGCGCTGTAGAGTCGAAGGCAGGAAGCTGCAATAAAGATTTATTAAAAAAAAAAAAAAAATTTAAACATTTAAAAAATATATTTTTATAATACATTTTTAAAATATTTAAAATAATTGAAAAAAAATTTTTTAATTTTTTTAGAATAATATCTGGTTATTTTTGCAGAAATATTTCTATTTTCTAATTTATAGTTAAGAAACAATATATATAATTTATTTATAATATATTATATGTATTTGCATTTTTTTTATTATTTTTCATACCTATTATCTATTTTGTTATGCCCCTTTTTATCATTCATTTCTCAATATGAATGGATTTAAGCCCTAATGCTCCAGCCCAAAACACTTCAAAGTCTCTGGCTTGCTTTGTTATTAATAACTTTTGAGCAAATTAACACAATGGCCTTAGCAAGTGGGCACGAGGCACAGTTAATTCATGGATTTCACGCCTGCGGCGCGTGGGCGTTGACAAAATGCAGTTTTCCAAAAAGTAATTTAATTTGACGCCTGGCGAAAATTGAAATTGAAATTGACATTTGTTGTGCGGCCCACAAGGAAGTCAACGAGCAGCGATGCCAGCTGAAGCCGCAATGCCTTCACTCTGTGTGGAGTGGACTCGTGTGGGTCGACTGTCCCAGCGAGTGGCTATCTGTCTGTCTCTCTGTCTATCTTTCTGTCTGTCTGTCTGTCTGTCAGTGGGTAAGCAAATATGAACATGAATTCAACATTGCATTCTATTGTAGTTTTGTTAAACGGCAGCAGGCAGAAGACTTGGCTAAATTCAATTCGCGACCTTCTATGGAGCGCATTGCTTTTGCTTTTGGCTTTATTTTTATTTTGACTCTTGTGGGTTTGGCCCCAAATGTTGTTAACATTTTGCTGCAATTTATGAGCCAACAGACAACAGACGCGCGGCATTAAGCGCAACATGCTGAAAAACATGAACAGCAATTGCACTCTTTGGTGTGGATTGCAAAGCCACAGCACCACATCAATCAGTCGCATAAATCATTTTAATTATTAAATAAACAAGTTTCGAGCCGCTGACTCACTGCACTCCACTGTGCCAGGCGCAGGGTGTGAGAATAAACTCCTAGTATTAAATGGTATATGAGCCAAGCTATCAAAGGGTTAATTGAGCAACGATTTGTGTTCCATTTGGGCTTAGTTCGGCAATTGATGGGCTGTTTAGGTGTGTCTAGTAGCACCTAGACACACCTAAACAGCCCATCAATTGCCGAACTAAGCCGTGACTGAGATTATTCAGTAAAAGAGTAAATATATAATAATTGGTCTTTTAATTATTATATTTATGTGGAGTACATATAAACATACGCTAATTATGTATAAAGTAGGGAAGAATTGTCAAGGACTACTTCAATTTGATATGAAAGTTTGCATGAACCATGCTTGAAATAGAAGGACGTAGTATAATTATATTTCATAATAAGAATTTTAGGCCTGGACTAAAAAAACCTTCAGTTAGAATATTTTTCTTCCACAGTACGTTCATACATATATACAACATATAGTATCTGCTTGGACTAATAGAACTTTCAGTTAGAATACTTTTCTTCCATAGCTGATTCATATATACAGACAGACTCTGTTGATATCTAAATTCCACTAATCTCTATAGATACAGCTAATCATAACCAGCTCAACTAACTCTATTTGTCATGTTCAACTTCCTTTCTACACGTGCAACTTTCTTCCCATCCCTAAATCTAAGTACAGAAATCTCTCTTATTTTTAGTGTACTTATATTTCATAATTCGAATTCGAATTTTAATGAAGATCTGCCTTGACTGATAGAACCTTTAGTTAGAATACTTCTCTTCAATAACATATATATACAGACAGTCTCTGTTGATATATTTCACTAAAGATCTCTATATAGCTAGCTTATTATGGTATTTGATATGCTCAACTTCCTTTCTACAAAACAATTAAAACTTTCTTCTCATGCCCTAAGTCTAATCACAGAAATCTCTCTCTCTCTCTCTTATTTTTGCAGCGCAACAGCAGCCACGATAGCTGGTGAAGACGAGGGCATGGGCAAGTCGAATGCCTCCACGCAGCAGGCGCCGAGCACAGCGAATCCGAGCGGCGCGCTGGTCAAGCTAAACAAGTTGAGCAACTGCACGTTCATGTCGCCGCCGAACGAGAACAGCAGCAGCTCCGGCTGCGGCGGAACGGTCTCATCGCTGTCAACTGGCGCGCTGATGGGCAACAGTTCACCGGATGCGAATACGAATGCGAATGCGAATGCGGATGCTGTGATGAAGTCGTCGTTCGAGCGGCTGGAGGTGACGGGCACACACTTTGCGCGGCCAAATAACTTGGATCAGGAGTACAGCGCGATGGTGGCGTCGGTCTACGATAACGAGATTGCCAAGTGAGTGAGTTAGAGAGCTCTTGGGATTGAGATTGAGCGGGCCAGCTAATTGACAATTAGACACATTGCGCAAATGCCAAAAAGCGAGCGAGCGAGCGATCGAACAACTGACAGAATGTCAAGCTGTCAATATATGTATATACACATATATATTTATAGATATACTTCTATCACATATATATATGTATATATATGTATTGAATGGTCGCCCTGCCGCACGGCGGAAGCATGCCAGGCATTTTTTCGACAGTGTCTCACATAAATTTATGGCGGGCAATTATTCAATTTAAGGCGAAATCGATTTCAACCAAAATTGGAGGCGGTCGCATGTCCAACTCCAATATTAATTTATTTATCTGGCGGGCGGCCTTTAAAGGCGCGTCTACTTGGAATGCAAATCGGGTGCATTTGTATTTGGACACTGATTTTTCTGTTAACTGATTTTATTTCAGATTATTTATTTAATTTATGTTTGTTTGTTTTGATTTTTGATATTTTGGGCCCGTTAATACCCAGTTTGCTAATGTTTGCCGATGTCTTTTACATCTTCAATTCTCATCGCAGCAGTGACAATGTCTCAGTGGCTTCCGACTTGACCCGCATGTATGTCAGCGATGAGGATGAGAGGCATGAGTTCCGAGTGCCAGTGCCGCATTATCATTGAGACACACAGGCAGAGGCAGACAGACAGAGAGAGAGAGAGGGAGAGAGAGCAGAGAGAGAAAGAGAGACAGAGGGAGAGAAAGAGAGAGAGTGAGTGAAAGGAGAGAATGAGAGATAGAATGAGAGCGATACAGAGAAGGCAGAGTGAGAGAGATGGATGTATATATTGAATGAGTCGAATGATTCGAGCCGATGCGAGTCATGCGACTGATTCGAGTGATTCGAGTCAAGAGGCAGACAAAGGCAGACAATGAACCAACCCAGACCCCGATCTATGGCAGTTAATTCAAGTACCTTGCACAGTTTTGCAAATCTATTAACCAATTATAATATCATAATTATATATCATATACAAAAATAAATATTCAAATATATTAAATGTTACATTCGTATATAAGTCTTTATTATATTAATAAACTAGCCTTAAGCAAAGCATATAAACCTATGTTACTATACCCTCGAAATGCTTTCAGATTTGAAGTAAAAGATCTATAAAAAATATATATATAAATACTTGATCAAAATAAAATAATTAATTAATATTGAAATTTCTGTCTGTTTTTTCTGTCTGTCTAGAAACTTTTTTGAGACAGTTTCTAATCTTAAATATTTTTAATAGTTAAACAAAATCTTATATTATTATAAATTTATATTGAAGGAAGAATAATAAATAAATTGTTTTAAACATGAATATATGTTCTAAGCAGATTTCAGGCTTCCCACTCTTCTAAGCTATATGAAAAATATTTTTAAGTAAAATTTCTCTCTGTTATTTGTGTAAGAAAACTTTGTAATTATATGTCTGCAAGGGTATTTGAAATTCGGCTGGCCGTTTATAAACTTTGATTCTAGCTTTCATGTGCTGAGTAAAAAATTAAATAAAATAAATAAAAACATATATGAAAAAAAATGTTTTAAAAATAAAACTTAATATTTATTCTCAAGGATATGAAAAGTGCATTATCTTGATTAAATACAAAAATTCAAGTAAAAGAGAAATATATGTAAAAAAAAAAAAAACAAAAAATATATTGAGAAGAGATATATATAAACATATATGCATATATTGGAACATTAGCAACTAGTTAATATAATTAAGCAAGCCTTATGATTACTGAACTTGTTTTAAACACATAAATACAAAGGGCAGTTCCTGGTTGAAATAGTGCAAATATACAAATACCGAGAAAATATTTTTACACAAAATATTAACGAAATGTTTCGTATATAAGGCTAAATTATATTTTAAGACGCACTTTACACACACCTAAACACACACGAATACCAAGAGCAACAACAACAACAAATAACAACTGTCTCTGTGTCTCGCTGTTATAAAGTGCATTTGCATATGGATATTGTAACTAATAAAGCTTTCCTTGTAGTAATCCGTGTTTTGTGCTCTGCTGCTGGGAAACATATTATAGAGTTAGATACACCTCGGGGCCCACACGCTGTGCCACAAGCGAATACAAATGACACAAAATCGAACAGCATTTGAACTCTGCTGGCCGATTGGCCGGCTGGCCGAAAGATCTAAGCCGCTTGTGATATATGGGCTGCAAATTGGCGGAGCCAGAAGAAAAACGAGCTATGACCATTGCGAATTAAGGTCATTGGCGTTAGCGGAATCTGTAGCCAAAATCTGTGACTGTGACTGTGAGTGTGTGTGACTGTACCTCCGTGTTCCACGCATGTGCAGCCAAACGGTAGCCAAGCAAACAGTCTATATCGTAGACATGTGCTTAATATGGCCCAAGTGCACAGAAATATACAAATGTGCCGGCCAAAGCCCAGCCGACTAAAATGGTAAACATGCCAAAAACAATTACCAAATGCTACAAAAGTCGAGAGCGAACAGCGAACAGCGAACAGCAAACATTGCAAAAATAACCGTACGAAAATAATAATAATAATAATAATTGTGGCCAATTGCTGTTTAGTTGGCAGTTAATTGCAACATGGCCAAGACAGTCAAGCTGCACGAGTTGTGCTCCGCCAAAATGTTCTCCGGCCATTTGCTGTTCTTTTCCTCAAAGCCAAAAGTCGCTCAAGTTGTAGACAAAAGCCAAATGAACCAGTTCCAAGCAGAAATATAGTTTAGTTCATTTTAAAAGAAACTATTAAAATACTAAGAATTTTATGCATGCCTTGGGGAGATTCAACTAATTCGTAAGTATTTATTTTTGATTTTTTTATAGAATTAGAATTTTTTTTATAAGTATATAAATATTAAATATTGCATATGAATTTAATACTAATATTATATATATTAAAAAATATTTAATATATATTAAAAAAAATATATTTTTTATAAATAAAAAATGAAAAAAACTCTTGATTAAAAATAATATATAACATTTTTACTGTTCATAAATTTCAATTTATAGAAGAATTTTTGTAAACTTGTGAATTTATGGCTTATTAAACATTTTTATATGGTTTAACTCTAATATTATAGTAGCAGTGTTTATTTTGATATAAATAAATTATTTTTATATTTTAGAAAAACTCTTATATATTAAAAATTTATATAAATGAATGTAACTTGTTATTTATAAAGAGCTGAGTAAAGATGTCTACTTATCTTCATCAAATTTCCATTTCCTGCTACTCTTTTAGTCAATAATGAAAATAATAATAATAATAATGAAAACACTAAGAAAACTTTCCTTTTATAACAAAAATAAATACAATTAAAATAAAGCACAAAATAATTTTATTACCTATTAATTTTATATGAAAATCTTTTCAAATAATATATTTTATACAAATATATTTTTATTTAATTTTTCTTCTAAATAATTTTTTAAATTTTTTGACAATTGATAATAATTAATCCTAGCCCATTCGATGTTGGTTAAGCACTTGACAAAATGAATCAACTTTTTTTTTATTTATATATATTTATATTTATTTTTTCACTATTCTATTTCTTAATATTGATTCTCAATAATCATATTTGATCGTAGACCAATTTCTGTTGCTTAAGCACCTCCCAAAATTAATACAACAATAAAAAAAAAATATTTGTTTTCTTCAATTTTACGACTTTCATGCAGCACTCAAATTTCAATTAATTTAAAAATGATGATCAGCGAAAGACAGAAAATGCGTTGCTCTAATTAATGTTTTCGATCCCAAAAATGTTTCATTAACTTGTTCAGCTTGTTTATGTTTCTTGGCCAAAGATTAGCGTTGTTATTAATGGGCCGAAAAGTGAATATACAAGTTGCTTAGTCAGCTGGGTTTTGCCAATGATGATGGCTAACATAAACACCAAATTGTGAATTGATAAATAATAATATGGTCCATAATGAGTTTCCAGCCCTCGTTCTTCTTGCCAAATGCAGAATGCAGTCAGCATGGAGACGGGGCTCACGGCGCGTCGTGGCTGGCGACTGTCGACGATGGCGATGGTTGCTTGGCTTGGGCTGGCTTTTTGGCTTTGGCCGTGCCGCAATTACCAAGACAGGCAGCTAATTTTATTTGCTGTAAACGTGCGCCTCTATCTCTTGTCTGTTATTATTGTTGTTGTTATTGTTGCTGTTATTAATGCTGACTTTTTGTCGGTGGGAATTATTTGACGATGACTTTTCAGCAGTTGCGTGTCTGGAGCGCATTAGCCACTTAAAATCAGAAGTCAGTCGGAACAGACAAAAGGCGTCCGCGTCAATTGAGTTGTCAGCCAATTGACAAGACATTACTCAGGGTGGTCCAACAGTTCACGGTGTTGCTGCCTCTTGTGTGTGTTTTTCTTGGGGTGTTAATGGAAGGCGTTGAAATGCTTAAAACTTAATTTTAATTTTGTTTTTGCTATTTCGGCAATGATATGCAAATTGAACAGGAAATCGAGACAGTGGCTGAGGCGAGTGTCAACGGTTTCGTTGAAAGTGTATAAAGACTTTTTGCCATACAAAAGAATAAATCAGTTATTGCCAAAACAAAACTGGTTCGCTTGAAAGTAAAACGGAATCTCAGTAAAAGCAACAACAACAACAACTAGCATTGTTATTAAACTGAAGACTATTAGTTGACAATAAGAACTCGTAATAATGAAATCAGCCTTACGAGAGTGAGAGTGAGAGAGAAGGGGCGACGACAAGCAAATACTCTGCATAAATAAAATATTCATTATTTTTGAGAATTTTATACAATAGCACAATTTGAGATTTCTTAATAATCATATTATAAATAAATAAAATCCTATTCAAAAGAAAACACTTAGTGTATGCTTTTAACTTGTTATCTAATGTTTCAGCTCATGCATTGTCATTCCTGGAGAATGACTAAAAGCTGGAATTAAGTTGATGAAATAAAAAAAAAAAAAAAAAAAATATATATATATATATATATATATACATATATATATGGAATATTTATGAATATATAATATATATTTATATTGTTAGCTAAAAAGTCTTAAAGAATATATATGTATATATAATTTTGTAATATTTCTAAATAAAATTTAAACTATAATTTCCATAAGATATAGTCTATTAGTTTCTTAAGCATATTTCAAAATATTATGTTACATATTCCCGAAAGTAATTAACTTTCAAAATATTTATTAATGTATTTCAAAATATCTCTTTTATAGAAAATATATATATATGTTGAGTTCTGCATAGAAAAGATAAGCTAAAGCTTTAATTGTAAATCATAAATCAAATTAAATAAAAATATGTATAATAAATAATAAAAATATGCTTTTAGATAATTAAAGTAAACCGAGGTGTTTAAAATAATAAATATCCGCTTTAAATTTATTTTATAATAATTTGTAATAAATAAAAAAAATTAAATATATAATTAATAATGGAAATATATATAAAAAATAATAAAATAATATATTTTAAATAAATGAAAGCGGAACAAGATGTTGAAAATATTAAATATCCGCTTTAAATATTTTTTATAATGATTTTTAATAAATATAAAAAAAATAAATATTTGATAAATAATAAAAATAAGTTTTAGATAATTAAAAGTAGAACAAGATCCGCTTAAAATTTTTATTATAATTATTTTCAATATATATCAAGCACACGAAATTCATATTTTTAGGTGTAAGCCGAACAAAAATAATCGAAAAGAGTTTCGCATATTCAAATATATTTATTTGCATTTTTATGCAAATATATAATCATCAGGCTGTCAAGTGTGCCCAATCGATATGCTAAAGTTCAGCCCAGCCATCCACACTCAGATATTTGCTGCCTGGCAAAGTGTATCAGACATCTAAGAAGCTCTGCAAGCTCAGTTCATAACTCAGTATTGACACGTTGCTTGGACAGTTGGGAGTAGTCGAGTGGATTGGATTGCACAACCTTTGCTGCAGAGGCCTGTCAGAGTTTATGTAAGCGAGTGAAATGAATGCCATTTAGATAGCATTTGGCTTGGCGTGGCTCACAATTTGACTGCCTGGCCATATGCTATAGACGTGTACTATACTTAGAGACGTGTACTAGCACCATATTTGGCGGATATTTTGTCAATAGGCACGGAGTGCGGGCCCAGTGGATGTCGTGTTCAGGCAAAGTGCAATAATTCACACTCACTTTGGTGTGACCCATTGGGGTTGTATGGGCTGCCACAGCGCGCTCGGTGCCACATGCCGCACGGTGTGGCATGCAATCCACACAGATGCCGTGCTCAAATTATGCTTGAACCCCAATGATTATGAAACTTTACATGCACACGCTGCCACTTTGTATGGTTTATGAGTTGATAAAGCGGCGAGGCGTGTCGATCGAGAATTCCGCTTCAATTGTTCGAATAAAGTTATTAAATTAAATTTATGATTTCTATAATCAAGCCAATGCGAAAAACTACAAGAGACACACAAAGCGTGCAGTTGAAAAATGAATTGTTTGCCAATTCGAATGTGCCACCGGCGATACGTAAATTTGCGGTTCAGTTAACAATTTATGACTAATTTAGGCATGATTTATCCAATTGACCATAAACAAAACATGCAAAGTTGGCCGAAACAGAAAATGAGAGATATAAGTTGGCAAATTTAATTAAGTCGAACAAAGGCCACGGACAACAGCTCGCATCAAAGCGATAATCGAATGCATTCGACTTGACGTGCTTCGAGTCGATATAGAAGCTGCTTAGCTGAGACACAAACCCGAAGTATCTTCGCCTGGACCTGAATCGGCTGCGAGTGACGATTCGCTTGCATCTCGGCTTCGACTGCGACTGCGACTGCTATTCGGCTTGTCTGTACAGCCTCGGCTCTCAGTCTGAAACGGATCGAGTCGCTGGCTACTTCAACTTGGCGTTGCATAAAAAGTGGTTCAGTGGAGCAAACGGCTTCAGACTGAAAGCAACGCGTGCGCGGCTAAAAAGTATCTTCAAGATATTTTTCACTTATAACTCAACTAACGGCGCGGAAGTGAAGTGTAGGTGCTGAATACACATATATTTAAACTCTGTAAAAGTCAATCAATTGTGAGCGTCCTTTGTGCTTTAAGAACTGTGCTAATAAATATTAAATTATTGCGAATTTATTCATATTTCCAAATACAAATTTGCCTTTGCAGCTGTGACGTATACGCAATATTTTGGATATATATTTATATTAGCGGAATTAAAAACTTAATAACAAAATCGAAGGTGAGTTTAGCGAAGGCTGCATTAGTTGGAATTGAGTTTAAATTAAATCAAGACTGCTTCAAGTTTATTAAGTTTTTAAAAAAATATTTTTAATTGCAAGAAATTAATTGATGAAAGTGAAAAATAAACTTTGTTTATATGAGAAGTAAAGCTTCTTAATTTATTTTTATTTAATTATTTAAATAATAATATATATATATACTATATACTACATACACTGTGAGAGCTATTTTGCTTGGGACTAAAATTAAAATGAATTTATACTATTTAAAATTAAATTAAATGCAATTTTTATTAAACTTACAAAACATGTTTTTAAGGAAAAAAATTAAAAAATATATAAATTAAACAGTACAAAAATGTGACAAAAAATTATACAAATTATCTAAAATTCTTAAAATTAAATTAATGCATAAAACAATAAAATAAATGTATAAAAAATATAAAATAAAAATATAATAATATTTAAAATTTCTAAAAATTTATTTAACATATAAAATATAAAAAAAAAAAAACAAATTTAAATATAAATTCTTAAGGCATCAATAATTCAATAGAGAATAATTCATGTTAATTCAGCGGGGCAGCACATGGAATTTAGGTAAATTATATAACTTGAATACGTTCAAGCTGAACAGCTGCAGGCAACTGCGACTTTGCGCGAAATTTGGCAAATGTTTAAATTCACAATTAGACATGTTAAATATAAAATTTATTGAGCAGCGCATGCTGTGTGCTGTTGTATTCTGGATCAGGTTTCTCTTTTGTGGAGAAGACAATGTCACATGAGAATTCCAGATCTCACTGCATATAATACACATATTAACAAAGCAGTAAAAGTATGCAATCATTATTATTGTAATTCGAATGGGTTTTAATCAATTGGACAGTTGTCAGAGCAGCAGAGCTGCTTGAAGCGATTTGCATATTAATTTTAATTGAGCTACTACGAGACACTCAGTAAACTGAAACTGAAACCGAAATTGAAATTGAAATTGAAAATGTCAAATTCGGCAATGCAATTCGAGAGTCGAGCTGAATAAGCCATTGCAGCTGTGGTAGGTCGCGCCAGCAGAGTTCGCTTGTAATGAACACAAATTAACATACAATGCGATCTGCCAGCGACAGATTGTCAAACACCAGGGCGAACCGCAGAGAGTGTGCTCCAAATATCTGTCGATAGTCTCTGGTCTCGGGTCTCCGGTCTTCGGTCTTCGGTCTGCAACCTCCGTTGATCCTGCCTAATGAATTATTCATGTACTGCTCTCGGCCAACAGTTGTTGGCTCTAACGGACTAACGGGCGGCGTGTTAACTGCTTAACGCATTTCATTTATTGGCATTTCAGATATTTGCGAGTAAGTCTATTGAGCTATTCGCAGGTTTGTTGCCTAAGTCTTTTGATTGCCATGCAATCAATACATAAAATATTTATGGCCACGCATACAAAATTGGCGAACTCCTTCACTTCCGGCTTGAAAGTAACTTTTTATGGCCAACATCTGATTACATGTTCGATGACATTGACCAAACAAAAAAAAATCAGAAACCAAAAAGAAAAAGGTCGACTCAAATTCGCTCAAAATGCGAATATTCAATTTGCATATGCAAATTTAATTCCCACGACTTTTAATTGTGTAAATGAAATAAAGTCATACGAAAGGCCACTCGCATGGACAATGGCTATTGAGCTTGGACTTGGCGCTGTGTGATACAGTTCTGATTAGCTTGATTGACATTTAATGTTCTTGTTAGGCCATGAGAAGATAAAGACAGAAGCCGAGTCTTACACAATGAGACTATCAGATATATCAGATATAAATTATAGTTTTTTCTGTGCACATCTTTTCGTTATTTAGTGCTTATTTTTTACTTTTCTTTTGACAACTTTAATGAAGACAATAAACAATGCCATAAATGCGTACAAGCTGCAAATTAACGAACCGCATTAAATTCACATTTCGCATACTCTTGCACAGAGCACAAACACCTGCTCTCATTGACTATAAAAGATAGCGAAATATTTGTATATATATGTATAAGCATTAGCAAATACACATGTTAACCTATATATCTGTATTGCCACATAAATGGTTTTTTTTTTTTTTTTTTTTTTTTTTTTATTGAAAAGACTCGTATCTGTATTATAAATCGACTATGCCCAGCTTTTAAGTGACTCACAAAAATTCCTAAAAAATAGACATTATTATATCATCAAATAAATTTGACAAAATTATATTTTTAATATGTAATATATATTTTTGAATGAATTTATATTAGTTAAAGGCAAAAGAGTTTTACTTTAAATGTGTATATACATATTTTTATTTTTAAAATAAATTATATAGATATAATCAAATATTCAAGTTATTCGTATACTCTTTATATATGTATGATAATTTAAAAAATATTTTAAAATTTATTACGTTGCGTTTCAATGGTCTATTAAAGGTTAAAATATTCAAAAAATTAACTTATTTTAATAAAATTAAAAAATTTAACAAATTTTAATTATAAAAAAATTAAACCAAATTTTAATTGTATACAAAAACTTAACATATTTTTATTATATAATATTTTCGTTATAAAATTTAACAAATCTTAATTAATTAAAAAAAAAATTAATTTTCATTATATAAAAAATTTAACAAATTACAAAATGATAATATAATAATTATATAGAAATTTGTCTGAATATAAGAATAATATTGTATTTAAAAATAAAATAAAATAAAAAAATAAATTTTAGTTATATTTAATTTAACTATAACATAATATTTAAAAGTGTTTTCAAGAAATAAACAATTTAACGGCATCAAATGGAGTTCACTTAAAACTATTTTTCTCATAAAGAATACTTAGAATTGAAGAGAAACTTGCTAAGAAAGAGTCAGAGATAATGCCCTAATAATATAGATATATTTGAGGACTAAAAATTATGGCTAGAAATTTTTATTAAACTATTCTTTAAATATGAATATGATTTTAAGCGCCTAACTATATAAGCGCTTTATAAAGCCAACTTCCATAGAATATATGAATCGAATGCTTTGCTTAATTAAATTAAGTTTATTTTGATCGACGTTGTGTGTCTGCGTTAAGGCTGGCAATAAATAAGCTGAGCTATGACAGCTGCTTGACTAATAGAACAGGGAACACAGATATTTAGCTTAATGAAGTCGACGCATGGGCAAGTCAAATTGGACTTGGTTCTAACCGCAACTGGCACCAGCTTGAGGCAGGGCGAGCCATATGCCATATGCCATATGCCACATGCCACATGCCACATGATATAAGCCATATGCCATATGCCATATGCCACAGGCCCGACTGCGCCCAGAAATGCGTACGGTCTGATTGACATTTGCTAGGCTCGAAGCAAAAAGCAAACTGCATTATTCGACAGACTCGAGTGAAACTAACGACATTAATTGAGTCTCAGCAGAGCGGCTCAAGTGATTGCCTAGTCGCGCTGGCCTACTAAAGTCGCATTTGGAGCGAGCCCCAACCCGAACCCCGTTGCAGGCCAGGCATCTCTGGCTAACCTCAAGTGCATTCAAGGCCCCTCGCTGGGCTGCTGCCTGGGCGTACCCCTTATTTGTGGCTGTTGTTGGTTGTGTAACAAACGGAATCAATTTTGGCTGGGCGCACAAATTAACCAACATTTCGGTTCAAAGTTCAATTACAAGAGCTTAGCGTCAACAACAATAAGTGCAGCGTCAGCGATTCATTACGTAATGAGAGTTGTAAATCGAATCGATAATCAAAACAAACACAAGCCAAACTACAGCCCGCAACAAGGGCAAACATACACGAATTCAATTGAACTGAAAAAAAAAAGAAAAACAATCGTCTAGAAATCAACGAGCATTCCATCCAATCCAATGCACAATCGAAACCGAAAGACGGACCCAGCGTGCAGTCGAACAGTCGAAAAGAAGTTACAAAACAAACTTCTATGAATCTTGTGGGAATGTTGGTTAATTAAATTCGGTAGCCCCAAAATAAACGAAGATAACCTTCGGCGCCAGTCAAAAGTCGGTAAAAGCTAATTTGATATTGTTTCATCAGTTTCGCTTGATGTTCTGTTTCTTTTTTTCGATATTCTGTATACCCTGCAGTGTTCATTATAATGCAAACTGTGGGCTGTGCCCTACACATTAAATCAAATATTATTGTCACGAATCTGCAACTGTAACCTTTGAGATTTTATTATAATTTTGTCACGATATGATTGATGGATGATTTCAGAATGACATGATCAGAGAGTGAGACAACCTGAGGTAGCCTTTAAGACAGTCTAGAATTGTAGCCTAGTGGCATGTTCAAATTACAAGGAATGTATAAGTTGGAGTTGGCTTGACTGAATATATATTATAGCTGTCAGTTAAAGGAAGATCTTTACTTTAAATATATTATATTCCTAATATTACTGGGACATTTTTGAACTAATTTAATTGTTTGTTAAGTTGCATTGCAAAGGAAAGACAGACAGAAAGACAGTTTCTAGCACTGGCTAGACAGAGGTTAGCACAGAAACAAATAAACAGATATAATTACATCAAATTAGTTGTTAATAGCGAAGATTCTAGATTATATCAGTCCACTGCGATGCCTTACACATTCCTTGAAAATGATCAACAAAAAGGTAGTTATCAAAACAACAACATAATGAAATGAAGTAGATTTCCACATTTCTCATCCATAAAATCAAATTAAAAAGAAGTTAAATTTGAACATGAAAGAGGGCAAACCTCTTACAAACAAATCTCAAAATGTTATTAAAAAGCTAATAAAGTGAATAACAGATTAAACTGAATGGCTTAAGCAACTCAAACAGGTTGTCATGTAATTAATGGTATTAGACTCGCAACTTTGTGATTCAGACAGAAGTCTCGAGATTGCGCTGCTTTCGCTCACAAATCAAAGCAATTCTCTATTTATCTCTTCGAGTATTACAAAAGGGTTTTTTGTTTAGGTCGCCCTGCGGCATTCGGACAGACAAAAGTTCAAGCGTTTGTCTACTATAAGCATTATTTGGTCAGAGTTCAAAGACGGACAGTAACTCAATAAGTTTGTATTTCTGTTTGAATTTTTTTAAAATTTTTTTTGTAAGATTTTGGGTTTGTCAGTTATTTGGCCAGTCACGCATGCCTTTCGATTTCTACGAATCTCTGCGCGCTGATTTCTCAATTCGAATGCGAGCGCAATGCAAATTTATCTTTTTGCCTGAATTTGCATTTCTCAAAAGCAAAGTTCGTGATATGTCACAGGCGTTAGAATGTGCCCCACCAAAATAGTAAGCAGCAAACAAAAAGGTAGAAAAATCGAAGTACAACCTAGACACCAGCAGCGACAACTGCTGTGACAGCATTAACAGCATTTAGTTTGACACTTTGTGGCAATTAGCAGCAGCTCAGCTATTGACATTCGAAATGGCAGCGCGTCGAATGCCTAAAACAAATTAAAAAAAAAAAAACAATTATAAGAAAAAAATTTGTCAACTAAACTGATTTGCAGTGTATGATAATGTAAGTAGATATCGAATAGAACAACAAAGTCTGAGTTGAAAAAAAGAAATAAAAAATCAAAAGACTTAGGCAACGAACATCAATTAGCTTGAGTAGCTAATATATAAAAAATATATATACATATGTATGAATATATTTATTTACGCATTAATGAGTTTGATAAACAATGCTTTAAGCTTGTGCTAACTGAGTAATTCATTATTAATATATATATACTAAACAAAATGTGTATAATTCCTATACTTAAAAGTAGTTTCAAGCATTAAGAACATGCATAAACTTGAAACCATTCTAATCTGTTATTGATTCCAGCTATCATCAAGTATGCAAATACGCAAATTGATTATATATAGTATATATATACATACAGACATATCTACATATCATTTACTATCCCCCAAATTCACACTTCTCTTCTCATCCATTCAAACTTGATTAATTACAAAGTTGTTCAAATTTCAATTTTGTTTTTCATATTCAAATACATTTTCGATTTTTAGTGCTTAAAACGCTTTAATTACTTCATTGGCTCTTCGTTCTGCAGCTTGTGCTGGCCAATTGGCATCTATTGGCAGCGAGTGTTAACACCTGTCGTCGTGGGCTAGTAGCACTAGCTACACACATTTTATTATCAGGTATCTGGGTCAAGTCGGCTTGTCTATGGCTGTCATTTAATGCAAATTATTGTGCAATGTCTTTGGCTTGTTCCATTACACATTTCGGGGCTTGGGCGAGTGGCTAACGCATGTGGGCGTGGCCGCAACCGCAGTCGCAGCCGCTACCATAAACTATTGAGCACAAGGCGTTAACTTTAATAACGAATTCTTACAAGAGAGAACATTGCATGTGTTAATTGATTGCGTGTTTCGTTGCAGTTGCCATGAACTGCAAGAAAGTCGCAGTTCGAGGTTTTTTATTATCATATATGAGTGTATATATATACATGTATATATGTGTGTGTGTGTCTATAAAAGTAAGATTGTTCAGAATTATTGTGCCATTCCCAATGATTAGTCGTAGCTTTAAGAGATCATTCATCCGTATGCATTTACGGCTTTCTCGGGTTATTGAACACGTTTAAATACAAATTCTCTAATTTTGCTCTGTTTGCAAGCCGAAAAACCAGATTTATATACTCTACTAATGGGTATAATTATTATCAATAACAATTTAAGCATTGTCTTACTACAATTTGAGTATATCATATTTTTTTAAATTTTTATAATATATAATATTATATATATTTTTTTAATAATAAATTTTTAATAATAAACTAATTTCAGTCATAATTAATCTAGCAGAAAGCTAAAAAATACAGTATTAAATATATAAATAAATAGCAAATATATTTTAAATACATATAAATATATCTAATTTTTTAAATTTTAATTACTAAATTTAAAATATATTTAATTTTATGTTTCAATATTTTTTCAGTTTGTGTTTTAGAGTATTTAATTTGCACTTTGTAAACTTATTAAAAAATTCGTTATGTTTGAATATATATTTATCTGGTTATTTACAAAAAAGCAAAGCAAAAATTGTATACAATTAAAATACATTAATTCTGTCAAATGTTTTTAAGATTGTTCTAAGATTTAGTACACCCAAAATATATTTAATAACTATTAATTTTTTAAAATATATAAAATTAGATTGTCATAGGAACATAATATCTCTAAGAGTTTTGTTTTCATTTGTTTGCTGAATCGTTTCATACATCTTAGCCTAATTCAAAAACTGCGAAAAATTAATACAAATTGTGAATTATTCTCTATTTATTTTAAATGTTGAGCATCAATTAAGGAGTTTTGCCTGAGATTTGTTAAAATTCAATCAATTTAGGAGTTTTCTCTGAGATTTATTAAAATATTTATTCATGTTCTCGCATAGGTACATATGGTTCATATATGATTCCAAATTGAAGCATTTTCTTATGAACTCCAAGATACTCAAATCTCTAGCTCCAAACAGAAAACTGAATATGTAAAATTCCCTTTTTGGATCTCCGAGTGGACTTTAAGCTTCAACATTTTTGACTAATTAAATTTTTCTGTACATTGATTAGTATTTCAATGCAATTCAATGAATCTTTCAATTATTAAGGATATACGATTAAACTTTTTTTTGTATATGTCATTATATCATATTATACTATATATTATAGGATAAAGGAGTAATCACAATCTAAGATTCATGTCTCTTAATAATATTGCTCATACAAATTTGAATTCTTTTAATTCCTAGTATTTTCGAATTTTCGAATTGACATATATTTCGTCCTTTACAACATTTATAAAGATCGCTGAATTTTAATTTGTTAGATCACTGGACTTCTGTCAATTAATTTATTAATTTTAAATTTTAATTTTAATTTTAAACTTGGAACAATATATTACAACTAAACTGTTTATACCCTGAGCCCATTGAAAATGGGAAATCAGGGTATAATGGTTTTGTTAAATGTATGTAACAGGCAGAAGGAGGCGTGTCAGACCCCACAAAGTATATATATTCTTGATGAGGGCGACGAGCTGAAACGATTTAGCCCTGTCCGTCTGTCTGTCCGTCCGTCCGTCTAACCGTATGTTTGAACGCGTCGATTGAAGCATCTAGACAAGCTAGAGACTTGAATTTTTTTTGTTGGGTCAAGTTTGTTACTAAAAAACGATATATATTTTTGTTGTTTTGTTATCGATTTTAAACCGTATCGAAAACAGGTTATAAAATTATATCTCCCACACCATTAGAGCTAGACCCCTTTGCATATAGATTCATGTGAATTTTATGCAATTTCTATTTTTTTTTATAATTTGGATACCGGCCCCCCTCGCCCTACTCGACCCATTGAGAGTCTGTTGCAAATATAACCATGTGAATAAATTTGCATTTTTATAAAATGTAAAAAATTCAATAGAATCATATGCCGAAAGTTTCATCAAATTCCGTTAAGTCAGCCCCGATTTATTAAACAAAACGTTTAGCCAATTATCACACGCACGTGGCAAACAGCGACGCGCAGCAAAAAACATTTACACATACACATACATTGAAACGTGCAAGCGCGTCTACTTATGCATTTGCACAGCCGCTTCTATGTATTTTCAGCCGCTTCTGTAGTTTTGTATTTGTTATATATCGCCCTTTACACGCATACATTGAAACAGACCACCGTTTTTGTATGTACACATACTCATACGTTCATATGCGCGCATTTCAGCATATTCTAAGAATCACAATGGCGATTGATCTGCTTCTGTAGCTTCTTTAGTTTTGTATTTGTCATATATCGCCCTTGTAGTACAACTTTGCGTTTTGCCAACAAGCAACATAATACTAGTATGGCCTAGTGGGTAGACGCAAAGCGCGTGAACGAAAGGTTCCGAGTTCGAAACTCGGGGACGACAGCGTAACTTTTTTAATTTTTTTTTAGATCTATAAACATGAGATGGTCGTGCTAGTTGAGATGACGCGCTTTAACGTTACATATGTAATAAATAGATGCAGGTTCGAGTCCAGGTGCGGTGATATTTGTTTATCTGCTTTTTTTTTGATAATTTGTTTATTTATTTAATTATTTATTTATTTTTGGCTTACATACATTCTAGTTGAAAAAAATTTCAAAATTATAATTTAATTTTGGAAAATTTAATATTATATGCAAGCTATATAGCGTATTAAACAATGCAAATCGGACGGGGCTCAGGGTATCTCCTAGTCGGGCACCTCCGACTAGAGTTTTCTTACTTGTTTAATTTATAAACATGATTGGTTTTGCTAGTTGAGATGATGCGCTTTAACGTTCCATATGTAGTATATAGATGCAGGTTCGAGTCCAGGTGCGGTGATGTTTGTTTTTCTTCTTTTTTTTATTTATTTATTTATTTTTGATTGACATACATTCTAGTTGAATAAAATTTCAAAAGTATAATTTAATTTTGGAAAATTTAATGTTATATACAAGCTATGGAGCGTACTAAAAAATGCAAATCGGACGGGGCTCAGGGTATCTTCTAGTCGGGCACCTCCGACTAGAGTTTTCTTACTTGTTTTAATATGAAGTAGTTGTGAAATGAAAGTTGATTGCAATAATTAAATGAATACGAAAAGCTATTATAGTAATTTAAAAAATAATTAAAAACTTCAAAAATAAATTAGATATTTTTAAATTTAACGTAAAATAGATTACTTTTTTTGAAATTCTAGAATTTGTTCGTTCTTAATTAGTGTTTTTTTTTAATTTTTGTTATTTTTTTATCTAGAAGTCAATAAAGTTCAAAATTAATGAACCAATATCTCAAGAGCTGATAAAATATATATGTAATTTAAGGTAACTTCAAGTAAGCTAAAGCAAACAAACTAAAAACAAGTAAGAGTGCTCTAGTCGAGACTGCTCGACTAGGGGATACCCTGAGCCCTGTGAAAGGCAAAATATCAAATCATTCTACGCATCTTTTATGCATGCATATAAACAACATATACACACGCACACACATATGCACGCCAGCATAAGCGCACGCTCTGACAACTGCACAAACCACGCCTTAAAAACACATTAAAATGATCGATAAATGCTCATAAAATCGAAATGGAATGAGTTATCGGAATGAGTTTTGCAGCGTATGGTATTATCGAGTATTCATGTAAAATTTCAAATTTCTACGCTGCGTACTTAAAAATATCTCAGCGTTCACACGGACGGACGGACGGACAGACGGACGGTTGGACGGACGGACTGACAGACTGACGGACAGACGGACGGACAGACGGACAAGACTATATCGACTCGTCTTGTCGCGCTGATCAAGAATATATATACTTTATGGGGTGTGTCACGCCTCCTTCTGCCTGTTACATACAAATTCACAAAACCATTATACCCTGATTTCCCATTTTCGATGGGCTCAGGGTATAAATATGTTCATATTTTCATTGTGTCAAAGGGATTCGCTGATTTGTCTTTTGCATTGTATCATATATTTTTGTTCATACTTTCGCATGCGTTGTATTGAATGTCTGTGAAGGGTTAGTGTATTAAAAGTTTGGTTGGAGAACGTTTTCTTTAATTTTTCAATTATTTGAGTATGTCAACCTAGCAGTTTTAGATAAGGTTTAGATAATCCATGACTAACTCTATTCTGCGCGGTCTTATAAAAGCCGAGCGCCACCTTCTTTCTGTCAAAGTCAAATCAATAATGTCAGCAAAACTTTTGATTTTTTTGTTACTCCAAACCGTAGTAGCTGTCTTGGCGGGTGTTCATTCGATACCTCAGCCCGTCGATCGTCAACGTTCGGTGGGCGATGAGTTCTTTAGACGACAGCCGCATCACGACGGTCGCATTGTTGGTGGTTACTCCATAAATATAACTGATGCTCCATATCAAGTTTTGGTGATATTGCCGAATAACTATTGCGGTGGTTCGCTGATCTCTAAGCAATGGATACTAACGGCAGCGCATTGTACCTTGTAAGTTGCTCAGATTGTAGATTCTATTTTGAGAAATTAAAACCGATTCATTGTACTCCAGTCGCTTTCGAGCTCACCAACTACTTGTGCGCTTGGGTACCGCTGATAGGTTACAAAATGGGCAAGTGCTGGGAATCAAAAAGATTGTTCAACACAAAAAATTCGTATACTTCACAATCGATTATGATTATTCACTGTTGCAACTGGAGGAACCAATCGAATTCGATGAGACCAAGCAACCTGTTAAGCTGCCACAGCAGGGTGAAGAGTTTAAGGAGGGTGAGATGTGCTATGTTAGTGGTTGGGGCGATACAAACAATGTGCTGGAGTCAAACATTTGGCTGCGCCAGGTGCAGGTGCCGCTGGTCAGCCAGGAGAACTGCAAACAGAAATATGGTTTAACGAGGATAACAGATAGAATGATCTGTGCCAGCTATTTGCAAGGTGGCAAGGGTTCGTGTCACGGCGATTCTGGCGGTCCCATGGTAAATGAGGATGGCGTATTAGTTGGCGTGGTATCCTTTGGCCGTGTCTGCGGCGACCCCAATTTTCCAAGCGTATATGCCAAAGTATCCTATGTTCGCGACTGGATTAAGAAGAACAGCGGTGTTTAATTAGTTTACTTACTGAATAAACGACCTGAAATATGCAGCAATACCCAAATGCTTTCCACTCAGATATCCGCACTCATAACAAAGTGCAGCATGCGCTGACCAACCACGCGACCTTCTCGCTCTGCGCCGAATTTGGCAAGGGTTGTCAACACGTTGTCGCATTGCGTTGTCAGGAATGTGACAAGGATGTGCGTGTGGCAGAGTGTCCTTTGCAGCTATATTGATATCGTGTGTTTAATTCTAATTGCCTTTGCTCCGCTTGCTATTTACATTTGCTGTTAGCCTTCTGGTTACGTGTGCGTTTACACACCTAATATTACGTATACGACACGCTGCACACTCATACAGAAAATACTGCTGATAATTAAGTTAAATAACAGCTTGATGTGATTAGTTGATTGCCCAATGGCAAGATTGCATGAGTGTATTCGAGTGTATACTTCCTTCAACTAAAGCGCACCATTTAAGGGGATGGTATGAAATGTTATAATTGAATTGAAAGTCAAAGTGATCCTTATGTGTATTAAGAAGCTGTAAGGGATGTTGAACTGAAAGCCCTTAAGTCTAAATGATTGTCGTGAAATTTGAAAGTTGTTTAAAGATTCTTTTATATTTTTGTACCCTGAGCCCATTGAAAATAGGAAATCAGGGTATAATGGTTTTGTGAAAATGTATGTAACAGGCAGAAGGAGGCGTGCCACACCCCATAAAGTATATATATTCTTGATCAGCGCGACAAGACGAGCCGATATAGCCGTGTCCGTCCGTCCGTCTGTCCGTCTGTCCGTCCGTCCGTGTGAACGCTGAGATATTTTTAAGTACGCTACGTAGAGACTTGAAATTTTACATGAATACTCGATAATACCATACGCTGCACAAGTTTATAAAATTTTCCCGATAACTTATTCCATTTCGATTTTATGAGCATTTATCGATAATTTTATCGATAATTGTCTCGAACGCGGACCCTTTTGCTTACACGCTTTTCATCTACCTGCTGAGCCACATCAGTTTTGCATTGCCTGTTGGAAAATCCGAAATTACTTCACTACAAGGGCGACTTTTGACAAATACAAAACTATAGAAGCTGCTGTTAATGCAAACACAACTCAATAACAATTTTGGTTGAAGAATATGCTAGAATGAATGGCGCTGAATTTATTTGTGACCATGCATAAGCAAACGCGCTTGCATGTTTCAATGTATGTACATATGTGTAAATGTACATATATTTTGCTGCGTGTCATAATTGGCCAAACGTTTTGTTTAATAGATTGCAACTGACTTAACGGAACTTTGAAACTTTCAGCATATGATTCTATTGAATTTTTTACATTTTATAAAAATTCTAACTCATTCACATAGTTATATTTGCAACAGACCTTCAATTGGCAGTATATGAGGGGGTAGGTAATTAGTTAAAAAAGCCGGTATCCAAAATGTAACAAAAATTTAAATTGCATAAAATTCACATGAATCTACATAAATGCAAAATTTGATATATATTATTAAATTGAATATACCAGATGTGGGAAACTAGTATCACGCATTAGGTTCGCCCTCATGGAACGTTCTTACTTGTTTTTTTTTATATTTTATTTAACTTATATTGTTATTTTAAATTTTTTTCTGCTCTAACATCGTATATAATATTTAATGAAAGATTAAATCTGAGTTGAATTTAAAATCTTAAGTTTCTAAAAGTATTTGTCACAAAATAATTTGCAGCTCTTCTCAGCTTCTCGACAGGCATTTCAGATATTTGGTTTATAAATATTACGAAATTATTTTTGTTGTTGTTGGTTGGTGGTGTTTGAGAGAAGTGTTCTTAATTGGCTTTTAAGTGCCTGGCACCCCACGGGCAATTAAACGAATTAAGATTGCCCGAATGCTGCGGTTGCAGTTGCGAGGTTGACAAATGATCAGCTGTTGCAACGTGCAGCATGCAACTTGTTGCAACGCGGGCAACGAGGCATGTGAACGACATCAATTAGCAATGTTTTTAATGCGGTCGCATTTGGCGTGAAACAGCAAAAGAGCCAAGCACCAGGCAGCAGACACCAGGCAGCAGGCACCAGGCAGCAGATACCAGGCACAGATGCCGAGTAAAATGCGTACGATAGACAAACGCCTCGAGTCAATCAATTTTGCTGTGTGTCGAGCAACGCGTATTACAAGCAGCGATCGCCTGGACCATGCCTTGGCTCCGTTCCCGTTCCCCTTTACGCCCGCTCAGTGTTTGGGCGGCGCAGCCTTGGCTGGCAGATTGCGATGTCGATGTCGATGCCAGATTGGAAGCCATTTGGAAAGGCGGCGTTCGAATTACGCGTTGACTTACGCAAATTTTTTGTCTTTTTTTTGGGTTTTTTTTTTGTTTTTTGTTTTTCTTGGAACGCCGCCAGGCTCAAAGCAGATGGCGATGGAGCTGGAAAAGCAAGCGGCGACAACTCCAACGCTCTGGCACACCCTAATGCTATCTGCCTTCCCAGCGACTGGAAACAGCGCTTGGACTTTAATTGAAATCTGCGTTGCCTGACCAACATCTAACTAGTTTACGCATTCGAAAGGCCCACGTTGTACGGGTAATTAAAAACTTGTCGTTCGCTCTGATACTCTTGAGATTTGCAAAAAGGTTTAGCAGCTAAGTCATTAGAAATGCATTTAGATATATGAGAGATTGATTGCAGTTTGAAGAGAGAGGGGGAGAGAAGATTGGATTATGATTGATGAAATTGAATAACTGACTAAAGGTGATAAAGAGTCCATATATTATAATGTTATATTATTGGTATAAATGCATAGCACATTATTTATTTAATCTTAATTTATTATTTAAATTTTCAGCTTAAATTTTTATTTTAATTAAAATTTTTTTATTTTTGTATTATTATTTAACTATTGAGTTTATTTATTTTCTTTTTCTTATCTTTTTCTTATCATATTTAAAAATTTATATAATATTAATTTTAAATTTTGAATTATTTAAAAAAAGTTATATAATTTTTTATTACAAAGCAAAACTGATTTTAATTTTATATAAAAATATATTTAAATTCAATGTCATATATACATTTAATATACATTTCAATAAGATAAATATCCAAATGTTGTATAGAGCATTCAAAGTTCATCGCGATAGATTCCGAAATCTCGATTCGCTTTTTGTTTCTGTGTTGCTCGCGGCGCACGTTGCGTATACGCAACATTTGTCATAAGACAATTTTTTACTCTCGCCGGGACCATTAATTATTATGTTTTGTTGTTTTTGCGCCTGCGTCATGGAACACACGTTGCATGAGCACGTTTTTTTGAGGATGATTTGATTTGATTAATGATGTGCGTTGACTGCGCATTGCGCGCAGTTGAGTGGAATTTGAGTATATCTAAATGGACCACCCTCCTGGCCGACTGTCTGTCTCTGCTCGCCGGCAACTTAGCCAATTAGACCAGTTTACTAAACGGGTTTCGATTTCATTAAGAAATAAAATCAATAAACAAATGCGACGCACTTTCGTGCGACGCCCCAAACGGCGTCCAGCGATTGCCCAACTGCAGGGTATGACGTGACATCCTGCTACTGGGTAACTTAATATGCGCGCACTGATTGCATTTTATGGCCCAATCTTGGCCACATTTCGCCCCCAGCTAAGCCTGGCCAGCAAAGTGAGCGGCAATCGCATTGGACACGCAGGCCCAGAAACCGAATAGCCAAAAAATAAGTTTATGTATCCAAGGATTTTAATTATTCGCACAAAAATCTAATTTCCGTCCCAAATATAACTGGGAGTCTGCTGCTGCTGCTGCTGCGTTAACTGATGCAATCGCACCAAAAAATAACCAAAAGAGTCTTGTTGGGACCGCGTGACTCGATGATGCCCTGTACATAACTGGAATATAAAGTGAAGAATATATTTCCAGTTGAAAATTATTGTGGAAATTGGAATGGATGGGAATTCAGTGGGTGTATTAAAGAAAAACATTTTTTTTTATGCTGGTATATTATAAAAGAGCTTATCAAATTTGATTTAAGTAGATCTTAGTCAGTGAGAGAGATGGATAACACAATAGATAGTAGACAGATAGATAGATAGATAGATATATATATATATAGATAGATAGATAGATAGATAGATAGATAGATAGATAGATAGATAGATAGATAAATAGATAGGTAGATAGATAGACAGATTAATAGATAGAGAGATAGATAAACAGATAGATAGATAAAGGAATAAATGGATAGATAAATGGATGGATGAATAGGATGATTAGAACGACAGATAAATAAATAATTTCAGAATTTTGAGATTTATTGACCAATTTTATAAGAAAATTTCTTAATTTTCAGGAAATTAACCTTTTATATCTACGCATAACACATTAGTAATATTAAGTAGCTTCATAGTTGGACTCGCATCAATAGAGATCGGTGAATGATTCATTGAATGATGTGATGCTTGGAACCTTTTTTCAATGAAAAAACTCTGTTTTATATAAATATTATTTTATATCTCTCTCCCGCATAGTAACCCGTTTTTTAAGTGAATACAGGGTATACATAAAAAAAATTGAGTGCCACGCAAAAGTTAACAACAAATCAAACGCCGCAGTTTGACACAGTTTTTTTTTTTCGGCGCAGGAGCAGCGAGTGGAAAATCAAACGACAAACGAAATTTATAGAGCGCGTAGAAAAAGAGAGAGACAGAGATAGAGAGAGAGGGAGAGAGAGAAGGGGGAGACAGACGCATAGCGCTTAAATGGATGTGGATGTGGTTAGCTCTTGTTGTTGCTGCTGCTATTTTGGACCAGTTCGAAGTGAGGTGCGTGCGACGTCCCTCAATCAATGCAATTCATTCATTGAATTCGAAATGGGCAACAGCGAATTGAGACCTGAGCGTCTATAGTCGCGACGCAAGATCTGAGACTCGAACTGGAACTGTAACTGCAATCGGCAATCGCCGGCCTGGCTGTCTGGCTAGCTGCCTGCCTTTGGCCAAGTGCCTTTCGAGCGGCTTTCTGTTATGGCCAACTCGCCGCATAAAGGGGCCAGGAGGCTAGCCAAAGTGTTGCAGTGATGCAACAGCTTTCGATAGCGCAGGCTTCAAGTACGCGTCAAGTACGCTCAAACTTGCACGAATAAACGCAAAAGGCTACTCAAATATTGACTCATGACTTAGCTGAGATGACGATGATGAGAGGAGCCAAGCAGGAGTTCGTTACAGTATTTTAGTGTGAAGAAATCTTTTCTGACTAAAATATACGTATGTGAAAATGAATTTTCCTTTTTGTATAGATATATATTTATATATTTATTGCATGGATGATATATTTTAAAGTTTTGTTTTTGTGATTCTATATTTCATTCTGCATAAATTAAATATCTATTATAATAAATAGATATAAAGCTAAATAGTAGAAATGTGAAGAGAGTTTGTTTTGAGATCATAGTAGCTATTTCTCTGATTATTCACGATCCAGATATATAAAATAATATAGAGTCTGCTGTTTTGTCCTTTGTCCTTTTGCTTATGGTTAAAATATGCTTAACATAAGTCTTAACATAAATACTGGCATAATACTTCATAATTCTGAGTATAAATCTTTACAATAATCTAAATATCAATTTTACCATAATTCTTAACATAAATGTTAACATAAATCTTAACAATAATGTTAACATTAATCTTAACATAATTACTAACATCTTATCTTAACATAATTCTTATCTGGAAAACTATTCACATATGAGCATAGTTACTCATCGTATCCTATTCTTGAGCAATAATATTGACATCTGTTTTGGAGTAAGTTCTTCAAAGCAATAATAATGATGTCACTGGCTTTAATTGCAATGCTCAAAATGATAATCTCAATTCATTTACAGAGAAGAAATACGAAAATAAAACAAGAGAATGAAATAGAAGAGGATGCGGTATGGGAGATGAATAACTATCTATAGTAATTTAAATAAAATATAACTTGTTTAGCAAAGTAGATTTTTTACTAGATTTTACTTAACTTACTTCTATGAAGCGGAGGAGTAGTAGAGTAGAAAAATCAGAACCGTCTTTGATAGGTTCTTAAAAGTTAAATTCAAATAATTATTTAATGAGCTAACCTGAGTTGAGCTTGAATTTCTGTTAAGTTTGATTTTGTTTACCTACTAGCAAATACTAATCTAGATGAGAGCTTTTAAAAATATTTACTATTTTTATTTTATTACCTAGTAGTAGTAGTATTTTATAACCTTCATCTAATACATATCTCCCGCAGCTTCTGTTGTTTATTGCTCTTTCTCTATTTCTGTCTCTGACTCACTCAACTACTCTATCTTAAACAAAGAATCTCTTAAGTCCAATACTCAATTTACTTGCTGTCCGATGTCAGATCTTATATCATGTGTTACTCTCAATATTTACATATATATCTTTTCCTTTTGTTGCTGCGACAGTCTCGACGCGCTTTTTGCTCGACTCTGGACCAGTCTCCGCTTTTTGCTGAGTGCATTCAATGCAATTTTTTTTTGTTACTCACTTTTGGCACACGCTGTGGCTGCTGCGGCAAAAAAATGCGTTGGGTGCGTATGCAAAAAATGAAGAAACAGAAAAAAGTATAAAAGGAACTCGAGACAAAACTGTACAAAAAGTTGCGTTTGGTCGCATTTATTGATTTATTGTGCACTTTGTGGAGCGCAAAATTTATTACAAATCGAATCTATATATATATACGAATATACGAATCTTGAGAACTGTATGCGTTTTTTGTGCGTGCCAGCTGATTTATAGACCGAGCCAAACAAAAGACTTAGGCAACAAACTTGCGCTGCTCAGAGATTGCAACCAAAATTTCAACAGGGAATTTACCCAAAAAAAATTTAGAGATCTGAAAAGATTTGAAAGAGATTTGAATGAGATTTGAAAATTTTAGAAATCTATTTTACATAAAGGGACTCTCTATAAATCACAACCTAAAAGGGAAATTATTAATGGATCTTTAGTATAATTTTTTAACATGGGTGAAATATCAATAAAAAATATCGTTTTTTTGTTCTAAATTAGAATAAAATAAAATTTTGATTTTGATTTTAATTAATTTTTTTTATTTTTATGTTTATTTTTTTTTTTTATTGAACTGAAGATGAATAGCTGAAACTTATTTTTCACGCAGTTTTTAAAGTTCTAAACAATACATTTAAATATATATATATAATGTATCTACCAGCTCTAAGATACTATATCTTATAGATGCATACTTATATATATCTATGTAGAATATATTATAAATATAAATTATTTTTATTTTATACATATATTATTTAGCTCACTTGATTGCACATTCTCAGTCAGCTAAAAACCAGTTTGTATAGATCTTGAGCCCACTTCTTTCATCCCATTTACAATCGGTTCGATGAATAGCTGTCAACTGTTGCTGCTGAAAGCTGGTTATAAATCACGGTTGTCTTTGGCGACTTTCGTTTACCACAACAAACTCCACGATTGTTCTTTGAAATGTAATTCATAAATAATTTCTATGCATTAACTAAAACCAGTTTCTAGAGCAGAACTACCTGATTATAAGTAGGAAGTGATCAATAGTTATAATTAAAGATTATTTCAACAAGAAGTGATGCATTTGACACCCACATTGCATTAGACGTGACAAGGTAATTTTCCAGCTCGCAGTCACATGTTGCAAGAATCCTGAAGGTGACTTTAGAGGTGCCTCAATGAGATATTAGAGATCATCAGACAATGGCTCTGCCGAGTATCATTTGTTGTTATCCTTGAATCATGATTGTGATCTGTGATCTGTGATCTGACATATATGATCTATGATCTGTGATCTGTGATCCGTCATCTGGGATCTGTAATCTGAGATCTGTGATCTGTTATCGACGATCTATGATCTGTGATCAACGATCTGTGATCTGTGTTCTGAATTCTGTGATCTGTGATATGTGATCTACGATCTGTGTTGTATTCACTTCAGTTTAAGTCAGATGCCAAATATTAAACAGATTCCATTATAAAGAGAATTGTGTCAAGTCAGATTTCTATTATATAATTTCTCTTTGAAATTAATGTATTTATACGATATAATATAATATAATATAATATAATAAAATACAAAATAAAATAATTTCTTACATACAAATTATATATACAATATATAAAATGTTTCTATAATGTAATTTACAAAATTGTATATGATATACATCGTTTTTCATGGAAATGCAAAATCATCTAGATAAAGCATTTGAAATCTCTCACCTTTATACTTGATGAAATAGACACCCAAGTGGAAAGACGGTCGGCCGGAAAGACAATGAAAGGTCTTATAGAAAGATAGAGCTACGAGGGATGCTTAAAGTTAAAGACAGACGGACTAACTTTTAGATAAATAAACAAATCAAACTACAAACACCTTTGACTCTATACCCTGATCAAGAACATTTAACTGTATATCCTGACATCACCCACGCCTTCACCTATCCATTACAGATATTTACACATAAAGAAACAAAACCTCGACTTACCCATTTGCAATGGGTTCAGTAATTTAAGCTTAACAATTATAACCCCTAAACACGGCTCGCCTTAGTTGTTGTTGTTGTTTATGTTTTTCTGTTGTTGTTATTGTTAAATAGCTTAATTAAGCGCCAAATTGATGTAGAAACACTGTTGAATAGTTGAATTATGTTCCCATGAACCGCGCTGACTCGACGCCCACGCGCAAAGCGAGCAACAACAACAACAACAACAACAACAACAAATAAACAACAAAAGCGCTTTTTGCCACACGCCACAAAGCCAAGTCTCGCTCTGTGGCAAGTCGCAACTGGCAAGTCCACCCAGTGGCAGCCACATTTGAACCTGCCGCCAATTGTGGCAGTCGCTGAATGGCTCCACTCGCAGTTGATTAATATCAGCGCTGGGGCGTTTAGAGTCGATAATGGATGGAGTAGCGGGTGGCAGTCGTCGTAGCTAATGCCACCTGCTGCTGCCACAGGTAAAGGGTATTCATCGATTCTCTCTGAGTCGAGGGCTCCCTCGTTAGGCTGCCTAATTAGTCGCAGTTCATTATAGCCATTGGCCACGGTAGTCGTTGTCTGAGTGCGTCTCTGCCTCGGTCCACATGCGAACCCCGATCCATGCATGAAATATCACGCCAATTACGCGCCACAGCCTCCAGCCGCAGCGCTCGTACAGTGGCTGCTGCAAGCGTGCAGCCACTAAATTAAATCAATTAAATTACGCGAAATCAAAGCAGTGAAGCAGACAAACTTCAGATGCTCTATAAAGAGAGTATAGAATGAGAAAAGCTAAATTTGTATAGAAATAAAGTTTATTCTATTTAGAAACAGAAGTATTTTTGGTCGATCGCTTCTTCCAGCTGAATGAATAAAGAATAAAATCATGATTGAATTGAAGCCAAAAGCGAGCAGTTGTACTTCTGTAGGTGATTCAGCGAATGAACCCTAATGAAATATAGGTATGGGCGATTACTTTCCATCTTATTACTTGCCCAATTCAGTACATAGTTAGTCAATCAATCAATCAATCAATGTTTTACACAAAATCCTCACATATCATAAAGTAAAAGAGTTAAGTATAGCAGATCCAAAAATTTATTAATTGTACGAATATATTATATATAAGAAGAAACCTTTAGTAGTTAACCTATACTCTTAATTTCATAATAATTCATTTAATATTCACAACAATTTGTTTAGGCAGAAGGATTGAAATAAATAAAGAACATTACATACATATATGATATATATCAGGAAGTACTAACCCACTGCCTTAGTCAGCATGCTCTCTCTGTCACTTACAGGGTATCACCTGGCGACAGGTTAAACAACAAACGAACAACAACAATAACAATAATAATAACAAAAAGCCGTTAACTGTAAACGTTAAGTGATTTTCATCAATTACGTTTGCGTCTCATTAAACATTTATAAGATTGATTGGGCGCTTAATGATTATGATGTCATAAGCGAGACTCCACTCTCCCTCTCACTCACTCTCACTCACTCTCTCACTCTCACTTACACTCTCTCTTTATATCACTCTATCTCTCTCTGTCTCACTCTCTCTCTCTCTCACTCTCACTCTCTCCCTCTCCCTCTCTCACTCTCACTCTCACTCTCACTCTCACTCTCACTCTCACTCTCACTAATTTTCCCTCTCTCTCTCTCTCTCTCCCTCAGATGTCGCAGCATCATCGCCTGATGACCGCGCTGCCTCGACTCCTGCTGCTGCTCCTCCTGGTCGCCGCTCATCCTCTGTCAGCTGAGCCCGCTGGCTACCACTACGATCGTCCTTCGTCGGGTCCCTATGCGCCGACGGCGCCCTCGCCCATCCTGACGGGCCACCACTTCGCGGCGCTGCCCACGGTGCAGCCGCTGCCGCCGGTGCCGTCGCTGCCGCCGCTGCCCACGGGCCACGCCTCGCTGCCTTTGCCCAGGACACGCATCCAGCAGCCGGCGCTGAGCCTGGTCAGTCGCTATCTGCCGGCCACGCCTACTGCGCCCGTGGTGAGCCGCTATCAGGCGCCCGCCTACGCAGCGCCGCTGTCCTCCGTCAGCTTCCACGGCCACGCCCACGCCACGCAGCAGTCGCTGCCCATTCACGTGCCCAGTGCTCCGGCTGCGGCACAGCCGCTCCGCATCCCCTTCGGCAAGCAGGCGCTCTTCTCGCCGGGCGAGTCCTACGTGGCCAACGGACGCCAGCTGAAGCAGTACGCGGTCATCGAGATCATCGACAACGACATCAACGAGAGCCCCGCCCCGTTCCTCAGCTCCGGCTTCCTGGATCGCTATCGCGCCAGTCTGGGCGCCAGCGGCACCGGCGCCACGCCCACGTCCACGGGCGCGGGCCTGCAGCTGGATTCGCGGGCCAACGCCCTGGTCCTGGAGCAGCAGGCGCTGAGCCTGCAGCCGCGCGCGGGTCAGGGCGACGCCATCGCCCTCGGCTCCGGCGGCCTGGGCTACATCCGGCTGCCCAATGGCAACGTCTACCTGGGCTCCGGCTCGCTGGGCTACATCAGTGGCCAGCAGCGGGTGGCCTCCGTCCTGGATGCGCGCACTCGGTCCGAGTCCACGTCGGATGCTCTGCACTTCGGCCATGGACCGTATGGCGGTGCGGACAACTTCTTGAGATTCTAAAGCCTATTTTATAGTAAGAAGAGGAGTGAAAGAGAGCAAGAGAGGAGGAGCAAGTTTTTTTACCGTCCATAAATTGTTTATTGTAAATATTTAAATAAAACAAACAAAACAACAACTTTATTGTGTAGTTTTTAAGCATCTGTATCAAATTATAATTAAACATTTTGTATGTTTTCCTATGTGCATTGCTTAATGTTAAACGAAATAAATGCAAATTATTACAAATCATTTTAATTATTCAAATATTGCGGGCAGTGCAGCTATGTTAGCTGCTTACAGCATTGGCCTATCGATATGTCAGCTCTGTTAATTAACAGTGCCATTTTGAGTTTAACAGAGTTGAATTAATTGCACTTACTCTCCGTCCACACACAGACAGCAGCTATTTGCGTAAGTATAACACTTTCTCTCTTCAACAATAAATTTTATAACACCCACAGCAACTGCTAGAAAGTGCTCTCCACTCATTTCAAATACACTCTCAACAGCTGTTCTGTTTGGCGCCAAGCCGAACAGCTGTTCAGTTGGCTGCCGACCGAGCTGCCAACCTGTCTTGCGCGCATCGTTAGCAACATGTTGCCGGCGCAACATCGATATACTCGATACGTATCGACTCGAGCCCAAATGGAATTATTCTTCTTCGAAACTCGTGCGGTGCGGTTGTGCGCGACGGATAAAAATACGAAATGAGCGTTTTACCAATTGCTTAAAACACTAAACACGCGCAGCGCTGCAAACGATGCGAAAGGCGTTAAAAACAAAAGTGAACAGCAAAAAACACGGTCAACGAAGTTTCAACAACACGCGCAAAGCGCTTCATCAGTGTTTTTTTGCTAAACATCTGCAATTAAAATTCAACTGAGTGAAACAATTCGTTTCGCAAAAAGCCAAAAAAGAAGAGTGAAAAAAAAAAAACAGTTGGATGCTGTGTCAAAAGCAACAAATACGACGTCAAAAATTTCATGTGTGTGCTGCGCCCTAAAAGTGAACAAGTGTGCGTGTGTGTGTGTATTTACAAGAGTGTGTGTGTGTGTGCGGTCCAGTTTTGTGTATAACAACAAAAAATCTGCGCTGTGTGTCCTTTGAAGGTGCCGCAAAGGTTGTATGTGTGTTGTGTCCAAAAGCTTAGCTGCAGCAGCGCAGGATAACGCATTAGTCATCAGCAGAGCCGCTGGCAGCGCAGCCAGCGCATCCTGTGTCTGTCCTGTGTCGACGCCGGTTCGCACACAAGCAATAAGAAACAACAACAAAAGCTTCAGCACTAACAAAACCAACAACAACAACAACGACAACTTGTTCTCCATGCATCGTTTAACCCCTGCATGCGTATAAAAACAACAACAACAACAACAGCAACAGCAACAGTGACAACAACAAGAACGCAGGCAAAAGGAAATTGAGAATGGAGCGTAAATTCACGCGCGGCTTAAATAAGCCGGGCATGGCGGCACAGCTGCGAGAGAGCGTCTCTCAGGTGGTGCGTGAGAGCGCCGTTTTGGTAAGTTGTTGTTTTTTCCAACTTCATCCTCTTCTCGTTTTCGCTGCTTGTTGTTATTGCATTTGTATTTGCATTTGTTTCCCTACGTGTTTTGTTCACTATTTTCTAGCTTTGCTGCTTTCATGCTGTGGGTGTGTCCCGTTGCATGTCAGCCTTTATTGTTGTTGTTTGCAGTAAATCAAATAGCTGTAAATGCATTTTTTTCGTAAACAATTTTCGAACAGTTTTCAACTTTTATTTATTCCTTCGCATTCCATGTTCGCGCTATCGCTCGTGCTGCAATGCAAGTTTCGGCTAGTGCTGGCAACGTTTTAGCTGCAGGAAAGCTAGTTTTAGCAGGGAGAGCTAGAAAGTAGCTAAATTACACGTAATTAGTCAGATATCTGCCTTAAATTGTTAGTTTTGAGATTGCTCAACATGTTAATTTAAGGAAACTTTTACGTAAATTATTTGCTGTGCATATTAATGTTAAATTAAATTTAGCTAAAACAAGTTTTATCTCATTCTGGAGCGCAATCGTCACCGCATTATAAAAAAAGCTAGTTTTTATAGCGGCATTGACAGCTCTGGCTTTTTCTTTTGGCAAACATCCAAAATGTTTGACTTTTGCGTTGTCTAATCATATTTTTCTCGCTCTCTCCCTTTTTTCCGCCGCCTTTTGGCACATTTTAATTTTATTTAATGACGTTTGTGAAATGCCTTGCAAGCCAAATTCAACAGAAATTTCACGTTGCATAAGCAACAACAACTGTCAATGGAGGTGGGCCCTACACAGACACGTTCTCCACTCGCTTCTCACAACTTGTTCTTGTCATGACAAGTTTATTCAGTTGTTCTCTCTTTCCCTCTCTCTTCGTCACTCTCTCGCTCGCTGCTTTGATAATAATAATCTTTAGGCGGCTAACAGCCATCAAGGCCGTGCGATTTGAGGTACCGCAGCTTCCAGCTTTGTTTACATTTATGTATGTTTGAAAAACAATTAACTGATAATGATATGTTTGCCTTAAACAGTACAGTGAAGTGAACCTAAAGAACACTGTAATTGTGAAATCACAAAAAGTATGCTTAAAACATTTATTATATTAAATATATGAATTTATATATAAGACTACCTCAATCTCATTTGGCTCATATGATTATAGAACATTTTTATGTCTATATATTGTCAAAAACATTTGGTACTTAAAAGCCACTCCCCTAACTAATTCCTAAAAAATTTTCTAATTTACTTAAAAACAAATAATAAATAACGAAAGTGAAGCATTCAAGCACTCCACAGTCAGAACTCTGTGTGAAGCCCATTTAGTTGTTAATAAACAAATGAAATGTCGTAACTGTAAATATGTTGGAGTCTGAAACGATGACTACGCGTCTCACTACATTGACCCCGAAACGAAACAGAAATACGCAACGGGTGTCAACATATTTAATTAATGCGATTAAGAGCTGGAGTTTGGGTTGGGCAGCTGATAAGGTAATTAGGCATCTGATATGCGCACTAAGCCAAATATTTGTCTACTATTATAATTAATATTATTATTTTTTTGGCAAATCTCAAATTTGGGCCAACAGCAAACCGGACGAAGCTAAAGTGAAATTTGGCAAAAGAAAAAAAAGCGTAAACAATTTGCGGTCATTCGCTGTGCAAGAGCCGTAACACGCTGAAAGACACGGTTCCGTCAACTCTATTTAAGCACATATTTGGGCCAAGTAGCTGTTATTACATGTTTATATTTATTATACACTGTTGACCAACAGCAAAAGAAGTATATTAGTTTATGAGGTTGACTGACATAGACAGGCTAAACATTGTGATAAGATAACCTTTAAGCATCAAACTGTGTTAAGATAAAACCGATTTGAATATGGAGTTTTTAATTTCTTTGTGATCTTTGAGCTATATAGTAAAACTTAATTATATGATTGATATATTTAATCAACAAATTGTTTAATGAATGCTTAGAACAAAAATTTAAATTACAGAGAGCAGAAGTTCTATTTAAAACGTAAAATAAATCCCTGTCAATTTAATCTAACTACAGTGCAGGCAAAAAAAAACTTTACACTAGACTAATCTGTTACCTATTCATATATACATATGTTCAAATTATAGATGATTTCAACTCTACTTGAATCTGCTCTCGCTATAAACTTTAATCTAAGTCAAGACAACTCCAACAGCAGTTAACAGAGTATTGTGCAGTCGTGCAGCTTAGCTTGATTTGTCATTCCTTTGTTTTCTCTAATTTTGTATGGCCTGATTGAATGTCAATGGACAACTGTCGCTTCATGCGATATGTGCGCTCTCATATCACTTACCGCCTTATTACGCACTAATTGAATTATAGAGAAGGAGAGAGAGAGAGAGAGAGAGTGGGGATATGGGATGGGGCCTAGGTCCCACCCACAAATTTTTCTAATTGGCATTGATGCGCAGCTAATGTTGCCTCCAATAATATGATTTTGTGTGCTGCGGGCCAAGTAATGTAATTAGTGGAACGGTTTTGCGGCAGTCACACGTGGAGAATGCAGCATTCGATTCCTGAGCAAAGTCACGCCCCAAAACCAAGCGATGCGCCACATATATGTACATAGCACATATAATATATATGCATACATGCCTTTGATTATTCATAGGCTCTCGGAGCCTATGATATTTGAGCTCACTGAAATTTAGGAAAAGATTGCGAATTACTCAGAGCTAAATTGAAATTCTTTAGTTTTAATGATGAACGAAAGAATGTAAATTTTCTTTAAGTGAATCATAATGCTATTCAACTATGTAACTCAGACAGTAAGATACACAAAACAACATAGTTAAATCGAAACATTATACTCTTAGAATAAGCTGGAAGTATTCATCATACTAAACCTAATAGCTCTTGACAAAGCTATACTTTTAACTATCAGATTCTCTAGTTTGTCATATAGAACTTGGCACAATGAAAACGATAGCATCGCATTGCACTTAGTTCTCTATTGTGTTTTAAAGTGATTTTCGCTTTTAGCTGCTGTTGCTTGCTCAGTAGATACAATTTCTGGGAAACCACTATAAACAGAATCTTGTAAGCCGCCAAAGCGTCTAAGCTTTCAGTCACTCTCAACTCAAAGGTCTAAAAACTACCTCTCATGTGTGCCCTGGCACAATAAGGTTAGGAATTTCTAGATTAGAAACAAATATTTGTGATAATGCAGCAGCTGCCAGAATGCTGAGTTGAAAAAACTGACGAAACTGAAATTCTGTTTCTCATAAAATATATATATATACTTATATATACAAATGCTTTTTGGATATTTAATTCCCTTAAGCTCAATCAATTCCTTGTTTACCTTCATAAATCTCATAAAATTCTTAAAAAAAACTTCGTATATTTAACATGTTTCGTCTGAATTTTTTTGTTCTGCCCACCTTTTTGGGGCATGACTTCATCTCTCATTTATGTTGAGCACAAAAAAAAGCATGCACTATAGGCAGGGTTCCATAAAAGTACAATAGATATATATTCATCCGTCAGCTTGCCCAAGATCCAGCTCTGAGTGTCGCTCGAGTGCTAAACGAGTGTTTGTTTAGTTGCGCAAATATATATACATACATACATATGTATGTTATATATTTGTATATTGTATATTGCCTACCTTATATACATAAATATGTAAATCAAATTAACGTCTGGTACATATGCACATAATTCATTTGTAGAACTTTTATTGGCGGCATTTGCTATGATACAAAGTTAATTTATATTATATTTCGCTCTTCATTCAGAGAGCTTTAGTTTCTGTGTATATTGTATATATAATATATAGCTGTGTTTTGCTTAAGTGCTTCCTCTATTTACTCGTACGCTCGCATTACCCATACTATCTGATTGTGTTTCTTTTTTATTTTTGTCGAAAGTGACGCTTCACGTGTTGAGCGCTTGTGTCACGGCTCAACTGCTTGGGGAGGGTCGCTATTTCTGTTTTGCTATACTCTGTAATTTACTCATACAAAGCATGAATTATATTTGTAAACTATTGAAAATAATTGAAATTAAAAGTGCTAAATAATTTGTTATTTTTTTAGAGATTTCTTTGCCATTCATTTAATAAAAAAGTTTAACTTTTTGTTATAAAAATCTTATAAATAAATTATAAATATATATGAATTGATCAAGGCTGAAGCTATTAAAAATATGCAAAGAATTATTATATTTGGTATATATTTATGATAATTTAATATAATACAAAATAGTAAATAAATTACATTATATTTGTTATTTATTTATTACAACAATTATTAATCTTTAGTCTGAAATAAAATTAACCGAAATATCAGGCATTTTATTGGTTAATATTTTAAAAAGTAATTAAAGTCTTTAAGAATATCTTTAGATATTTCCATTTTGAAAACATCATATAAATAATTGAAGCATCATTTTATTATTCTGGCTCACATAAAAATGTAAAGATTGAATAATTTAACTATAATTTTGGTCATTTGATTCACATAAATTTGATAGATTAAAGTATAAATAAATTTAACTATAATTTTGATTTTTTTAATTCATAGAAACAAAATATAGATTTAAACAAATTTAATGAACTTTCATTTTAGTGTGTGATATTCAGAATACATTGAATATATTCATGATATTGTGCTGAAGATATTAAGCTGTATATCAGAAGTGACTCTCAAACTTTTTTTCATTGTCCTCAAAATCAATTTAATAATTTGTTATTTTCACATACAAATACACACACAATTTCTACCGTGCCTAACCAATTCTATAGAGCATCTGCCAGTCCAGAACCTTTTCATGTTTATTTGGTTTCCTCTCTATATGTTATTGCTATAAAGGTATATTCTTTGTTGTATTCTTCTTCTCTTTTTTTTTTGTATTTTTGCTGTAGTTTTCGTGCTGTTCATTTGCTTGGCGAACGGAAGCATCGCCTCTGAACTTTTGACGTTTGTTTGTTTGTGAGTGAGTGTGTGTGTGTGTGTGTACGTGTGTTTGCGCTTTAATAAGCGCTACATATACCATATTGTTTACCTACCTCATCATATGCAAACTAAGTATTAACATCAGTTAATTATTGTATATATTTCCGAAATGTCTATATATCATATTCTCTTTAAACACTCGTGATCATCCCATATATAGTTGTTGTTCATATACATTTATGTACTATATATAATCACTGTTCAAGCACTCGAACTAAACAGCTTGTACTGATCCAAGCCAATTGCTGCTTTTCTCTATCATTTTAGATATACTGCCCTGGAAGCTATCAGCGCAGTCTCTCCATTTTGGTAAAGCACTCTGATTGAAGAGCAACAATTAACAAGCCTTTAACCCACATTCGAACACCTATTATATACGCACTCGATATATATAGACTAACAACAATAACAATTACTAAGCAGAATCGATTGTCTTGAGAACGCGGCCTTCACTTGGTCTGACTAATAAAATGCTTTATATGGCACGCTCATCGGGCTGAGTTCCTGAATGATTAATGAGTGCATGTCATGCATAATTTGAGTGTAATTTAATGTACTCCCCGATAATCTCTACTCATAATTTTCAAGCACTTTCCATGCACACATACGTCATGCGATTATTTCTCCCAACTTTCCACAATTCAAACCATTAAAAACTGTGTTCACGATGATGTTGTGCTCGTATGAATAAACACCAGACGATGCATCTTTATCTTAATTCATTTTGCCGCCCGCTTGACAGACGGACAGACTGACGGACTGACAGTCGTGCCAATATTGACATTGAAAATGGTGTCTAGTGGAAAAACTCGAAACTTGAAACTCGAAACCCAAACCTGAAACCCGTTCCTGCATTGAGAACGAAATCAAGTTTGAAGCTTTTCCAATTCTATTTCTATTTTGAAGGCAGTTGAGGAAAAAAGTGAAAAATAAATGTGAAAACAAAACAAAACTGCAGGTGCAATCAGTTTTATGGTTTATGAGTCTTGTTATGTCGCCGTTTATGTTGACTCACGGCCACTGAATGCTCCATTTAAGCCGCAAATTGCGGACCGGGGAGACCTTCTCGTCAACTGCTCCCCACACAATTGATGCTTATCAAATAAATTGTTAATAATGCACGCGCCTAGTGTTAGTGTTGCGAAACTTGCCGGAAATTTGGCACAATTGTCGGCACCGGCAAACCAAAACGAAAAACAAACAACTATAAAAATAATTAAATTAAATGTATTCAACTTTTTGTATTTCGATGGTAAATGTTTTGTGCGCAAAATGTGAATAGAAAAACTTCTCACGCATATAATCAATCAAATGAAAATGGTATAGGGTATATTGGCTTTTAAGTATACAAAAATATCATAACAATTTAATAAATTTGCCTTTTCTATCTGCAAAACTGAAAAATATTTTCAGTTAATTTTCGTGCAATAACATTATATTATTTATTGATAGGTAGCGGTATTTTCGTAGTCATGCACTCCCCATTAGAGCACGCTCATGTCTTTGTTGTCTTGTTTAGATCTTTGGGAATTTTCGCTTGTATTTTCATACAAAGCGTAATATCCTACATACGAAAAAAAAAACATTCTCGTCATGACCTATAATAAAAACATTTCTTGCGAATCCGACGCGCTGCGAGTTTATAAAAATTAATGGGAACTTAATTTATGATCACGCCTCAGATTCTCAGCAATGATAAATAATGCGGAGAACACAAATTGAAGTGGCAGATAAATAAACATCTTGTAGCTTCCACAGCAAGTGAAGCAGTGACAGCAACAGCATCAAACATGGAAAGGTGCGAAAACCAAAACTTTACCTAGGCTCTGTAAGTCTGTAAAGCTGTAAGAGAAACTGCCAAAAGCTAGCGAACGTACGACTAGGTGAAAGGTGCGAATTTTACAGCTGTTTTATGTTTAATAATCAAAAAGTTTTACAAGATTACAATGAAATATAAAGAAGACCTGCTGAAGTGAATCTATAAACATTTTCAATGCTTTGTTCGCAAGTGTTTGGATTAGTGAAAATATATTTTGTTTATGATATTTCGTATATAATATATACACTATTATTTCTTGTTAATTGGTTGATTAAATAAATGTGTATAGATTTCACTGTAAATTTTAGTGCATTATCATTCAAGTAGAACAAATTTCCATTGCACATTCCATTCTTTTTAATTACCCTGAATAGCTGCACGATTTTTCAAAATCAATTCAATTAACATCGCGTTTTCTTATACCTTGTTGACAAAGGTGTTAAAAACCTTGCATTCCAATGTTGAAAATGAAACGAATTAAAATAAAGTGTTATATATAAAGAGAATATAGATATTAGATATTTATAGAAAATATAAAAGTACAAATTCTATAAAAAATAAATAAGATATTTTATAGAATTGTTATATGGTATTATTTATAACTCTAACTGGGGACTAGAAAATAGTAAATAATTTGTAAATTAGCGTACTATATAAAGTATTGGTTGTGAACGGATCAAAATTCAGATTCTGACAATATCGTAAGAAATATTAAGTAATCTTCTGCTATACCTATCCTCTTTCAAAACTCCAACATTAAATGAACTACTATATTATATAAATGTTTACTTCAGAACACATTTTCTTTTACATTTATATTTGGGTTCTTTTTGAGCTGTAAATATTCCACGAAATTTGCTTAACAAATTTATATAGATTTCATAAAAAGATTATTTTAAGTTTATGCCTATTTCTTAATGTTACAAATCTTTATAGCATAATCTTTATCTGCAGCTTTTACTATATGTGTATCTAATGCCAAATTTAGACTTGGGTCAGCTCGTTTAATTGGGACAGTAGGGCCTTCAAGCCCTGAAAAGATTCTGTGATAAATCAGACAAGCAAAGGTCGCTGACATGTCGCATTGTGTCTCGTGTGTGTGCAAACCCTTTTTTGCTTGTTTGGCTTGTTCTGTGCCCGTTTACACAGAAAAACAAAGAATGCGAATGAAATCCACTGAAAAGCACGACAGATCTAAACTTTGGCACAGAGAGCGAGGGACAAAGCTCGTATTGTCAGCGCGCTCCATACGGAAGCAAGTTAACTATTTTTGTTTTCAATTTTTTTGCTACTTTAGTTCAGTAACTGTGTCAACGCGAGCCTCGACAGATACAACAAACGATGGCTATTCTAATGCGGCACACTGAATGATAAATATTTGCCAACTAGCTCTGCAGATACTTCTGCCGTGTAGGCGAACTCGAGCAGATTTCTATAGCAAGTGCTAACTGTTTGCTCACGCATTGTGAATGTCTATCGACTAGATACACCCACCGTGAAGAAGTGAATGACATTTGCGAAAATATGGGAATTGTTGAGGGAAATGTCGTTAAAATGATTGTTGAACATCTCAGAAAATCCATTTGAATTTTACGATACCAGCCATATTTCCATGCACATGTGTGCTTACTGCTGAATGCGGGTATATTAATTCATTCAATAAGTATGTAAAATATGTAAGCATATGTTTATAATATATATGTTCTTTCCTTTTGGTCATATATGAAGTATACTTTCCATATACTCTACTGAACCATAAGCATATATCACTTCCATTTGCCAAAGCTAAGCTTCTTTGTTTGTTAATAACAGATGCACAAATAGAGCACTGGCCTTAGCAGTTGACTATGTCGTTCATTTGTTCAGAGTCTCTAAACAAGTTAAATGAGAAAAAGTTAAATTGATATTGAAGTAGCTGCTGCTTCAGCGAGGGGCTGCATCTGGCTGGTAGTTGTGCAGCTTGTTTGTTTATTATGCAATAGAGTAGAGTGCAAAAGCAACAGCAACAATTGTTGTCAACAAACAACAACAGCAACTGTCAACAGACAACAAAAGTCACAGACATTCGCAAATAACAAAAGTGCGAAATGTACCAGGAGAAAGGGTAGAAAGATGTCTGCTGCATAGAGTGCGATGGCATCTTAATAGTTTTAGGGGCGTGGCTGTACTTGTGGGTGGCGAAAACGTTTGCATTGCGCATTTTTTCTATGAAAGTTCAATAGTCAATAATAAAGCAAAGAGATTTACGATTGTAACTGTTGAATTTACGATGTTCATTAGTGCTTACTGATTACTGTTGACTGATAATTGATTTCTCGCTTACTCATTTGCTGATCAAATATTGAATATTTGCAGAAAATTCTCTCCAAAAAAAAGATTGAATTTGAATTGAAAAATTTTTAATAAAGCTTAAAAACTGAAATGGCTATGAAATATTTAGTAATTTAATCGGATTTTTGTCGAGAGATTACGCCAACAAAATTTCTAGAGAAAACTTTGTTTAACATTGAACTGAATTACAAAATATATACAATATAATATATAGAAATATAGAATATAAACACCTATATATATTGAAATTTATAAAACTCACACTTTTTACATATCTCCTTATCTCTGAATATTTAAAATTAGCTGTTTAAGTTTTAGAAATTAAATACTGAAATAAAATATGATTTTATATGTGCGTAATATTACAAACAATTTGCAAACATTCCAACGTCTTGTGGCTCATGTGCAAGTATCAGATTGCTTTGCAATAAAGGGATAAATAATGCAATTAAATAATAATACATTTTCATTATGTACATATGTGTTACATAGGGTATAAATATTTATCTAGAACTTGAGTCTCCAGTTGGCTAAAGTAACACTTGGAGACCTTCTCAGTTGCACAGTGATGTATGTCACCTGCTAGCCTAACCCTTCAAGGTCAAACGATATACTTAACTCCACTTGGTACTTCCCACCTCGGGCACAGTTGCTACTTCATTTCAACACATTCAGCTCGCCCTGCGGCAGTTGCTCAACAGCTTTTGCTGACCGACACAAGCAGCTCGAGCAGCACAATAAACACAGCAAATCAAGCGCTTGGGGTGAAGAGGGCCAGCGGGTATGTGGGGCGATGGGGCTCAGCCTTGAGGACAGCTTCAAAGCAAACGCATGAAAAGGCAAGCAAGTGCAGCGCAAAGTAGAAAGAGCTCAAAATGTATAAAAAAGTTCCCACGCGACAAAGTGCAAAAGCTAATCGTATAGAAAAAACAACAGTTTTTCAATTCTTGGACATGTGAAGCAGAGGAAAAGAAAGAAATAAAATAAAATAAACTAGTAGCAAAGTTTTTTTTAGCTAAGGAGACTCAACTTGAAAATACCCTATACCCCAAGCTATGTTGGGAAGCGGAAATGTTTCACTGACGTGGGATAAAGATGTCTTACCTCAAGTCAGAAATTATATATTTTCTTTTTTAAAATATATATATATACAAACGAATGCTGCTTGGCCAAGACACCTCTTCCCACATTCTAAAGGGTATAAGGAAATAATTAAAACCGATTCAATGCACTAGAAATCGGTTGGAAAGAAAGCAAAAGAAAAGCAAACACAAAAGTTTAGTAATAAAAAAAAATGAACAAAATGAAAAACAAAACATTTTTGGAGTAAAAAGCGCGCACTGGACAAACGCAGTTGAAAGAATATTGCGACGTCTTCAATCTTGGCTCGTAATTGCCCCCGTCTACAATTTAATGAACGTTGTGCCGGCGTCTGCTTGGGAAAGTTGACAGTTTCAGTGCAATTGCTGCTTCCACTGGAAAATTGGGTGTGCATGTGTGCAACACACACACATACATGTCTATATATCATATGGATGGCTACTTTCTAAATAGTACTTAGCACTTTCAATTGTACGCAGCGCAAAGCCATAAATAGTTGTAAAACAACGGACGAGAACCTGTCAGCGCCTGTCGACCAACTAATTATGGCCAAGACACCAAACGTGGTTGGTTTTCTATTTGCAGCCACTGTGTAATAAGCGCTAATCAAGCAGTTGGCCAAAAACTGAATGTCTCCCATTAATTGCTCAATTGTCGGGGCAGCGTCTTTGGCGAGTTGAATAAACCGCTTATGCTGCAGCTTGAACTTTGGCAACTGCCACAGCGAGACAACGACACACCCACCATAAGCCACCACTGGAGTTGCCATTTAACTGGCCCGAAAAACAAGTTTCAAGAACCCAAAAGCCGATTAAGACTCTTTAAAGCTGATCTTTCGACGCCGCATTGAGCAACAAAATGATAAACATAAAGTCAAGTGATGGTGGAAGGTCGAAAAGTTTTGTTAGAAATATTTTTGGTAGCTTGAAATTGTTGTGTGTGGCTTATAGATTTAAAATTTGTTAGACGAATATCTAGAAATATCTATAATCTATCTCTATCATCTCTATTAATCTAACTCAACAACTCTGATTCCAGGATCTTGTTACCCTGTGCCATCTTAATAACCATAGATTGCATAATCGAATGAAAGTCTTGCGGCACTTTTACCCGCTTTAGTGTTGCGTCATATGATGCGATTAGCAGTGCAGCATAATATGTGAGTTATAATGCCACGGCTATTGGCATTATACGAAATGATTTAAATGAGCTGCTGCAGTTGCTCGCCATCGAATCGCATTGTGCGCAAATGAACAAAAAGCCGTCTAATGAATGCCTCGAATTTGTCGAACCTGTTCGAGGCTGGAATTGTGCGGCTAATGATAAACTTCCTCATTTGTGGAATCGCGCATGTAAATTCGCTTACAAATCATCAGGCAATTTGTATTGAGGCTTAAGATTTAAGGCCGTCTTCCAGACTGGGTGAAATTTGTTTTGATTTTCATTTTTTCTTTTATTTTTTTTTTTTTTTTTTTCGCCAACCTCTACATACAATGGCTGTTGTCAGTTCCACATCAAATCAATAGAATTGTCGGGCAGCTTAGAAAGTTCCACATTGTCAATTCAACGCATCGCCGCGATTCGTTTTGTCCAAGTTATGTGAGAGATTTTCAAAAGCTCAAGTGGAATTTGCCGCTTGTCCATGCCCTAAGAGAGCTTATTATAATTATAATAATAGATACATTATATATAGTTGAAACTATGAAAAATATATATTTTTAATCTTTTTTTTAAGAGCCGAACTTATATCGTCATTTTCAAGGGCTATTTTTTAGTTCCTGTTAAAAATTTTTTCTGAGAGTGTCATTTGTAGATAAAACGTATGAAGTTCAGTCTCTAACATTTGTTAACTAAAAATGTGTTCTCTTTTTTTTGTTTTTAAGTCTTAAGAATAGAAAAAAGGTAGAGTATAGAATCTTCGACGATACTAACAATTCCCAGTTGAAATTATAATATCACATGTTTTGCATCTGCTCAAGTTCCAGTTCAATATTTGCTGACTAGACGTCACAAATTGAATTTACGCCAATGTTAAAGCCCCAGTTAACGTGCTCGTAGTTACATTTGTATAAACATAAAAGCTTTTGCGCGGGTTCAGTGCACCCAAACCTGCCCTGATGATGACCATAACCGAAACTGACGCGCCTTTTGCGGCCTTTTCCGCTGCGTCACTTGGGAAACCGGCCGCAGTGACAGGCGCAGATAAAATGAAACTTTATAAAAATAAAGAAAGGCATCGGAGTCTCCACACACAACCCAGTGCATTACATGATGACATTGCTATGCAAAGTATTTCTTTTTATCAGCGCAATTTGCGCCCTTTCCGTATCGCTTCTCACACGCGAATTCTCAGCTCAGGCTGGTCGCAGTTCTTCTTCTTTCTGTTAGTTATGTAAAGAACTTTACAATTATATGTAATATGAAACGGCTAAAAATAGCAACGAACACAAGGCGTGTGCATTACTTAAGGCTTGACAGTGCCTCGAGCGGATGTGGCGGATATAGATAAAGAATATATATACAATATATGCAAATTGTTTGCTTAAACTAAAAGTATATATTACTTGATAGATAAGTATTAGAAGTCCCTCAAATTATAGTGTTTATATTCAAAGTTTTCATACTTGAATTGTACAAAAGCAGTATGTTGATTACAGGAGCTGAGTCATTCTTTTAGCTCCTCTGATATAGCTGGCATAATATGCTGATATAAAATCTGGCATTGTTCGCATTAATTTCTTATAAATTCCCGCAATTCAAATGGCCTTCAAAAATCTTTAAAATGCAATTCATATAACTTAACGCAGGCGCTAGAAGAATTTTTTTTTAGAAATTGAAAATCAATGCTGAATGTTGTAAATTTGCAATTAAGTTTGCGAAAAATGGCAATCAAAACATTTAAATTGTACATATTTTTATTGCATTTAAAATAGGTCATGTAAAAACGAATTGATAAATAATAACTAAAGCATAACACAAAATAAGTATTTCAAATAGTGAGTAATATTTAAATATATCTAACATATTTATAAAATACATGTATTTTATATATATATTTATATTCATAAATATTTGTAAACATATATACTTGCATATATGCACATTTATTTATTTAATTTTACTTATTTATTTATTGTATTTTATATTTCAAATGATATGAAATGTTAAAATTCACATTTTTTATACCATATATAAAATCTATAATATATATCTCTTACATATATCATACATATATATCTTTTTTATTTTATCTACTGAAAGTTTCATTAAAGCCATAAAAAATCTCTTGAAAATGGCAAAACACTTTCATTTTTATACTGAAGCACTTTAGCCCATTCAATATAAATTTTTGCTGCTAAATAAAACTTTTTTATATAGTTTATAGTGGCACATGCTCTCTGATATTGCATTATATATACCTAAATACATATAAATGTATGTTTATCAAAGAACATTTGATTTGTTTTGAGTGTGGGTCAAAAGTTCGCCCCACGCACAATACTAAAATTAGTCAAAACTTTTCCATGAGCCCATAATGCAAATCAGTTTTGAAGCGTTGGCTATAGGCAGACCACTTCAATGGTTTCCAATTCACTTCAAAGCGAAACAAAAACAACAAATTACAATTTCCCCCCGGCTATTTGTGGCGCTCTTTTGTGCTGCTCATTTAAGCGGCTCAAGATCTTTTTATATGAAAAGGCGGCTGCATTGTTGCAATTTAAATTGATTGGCGACTGGGGAGCTCAAGGGGGAGAATACGACCTAGCTATAGGGGAGGGATTGCTCTGCTTTAGCGACATTGTGGGGCTGCACTCATAGACATTGACATGGCCAGGGCTCCGCTGGTCTGGTCTGGGCAGGCAAGGCGATGTCTACTCATTGCTACTGCCATATCGAAATCAATGAACGCCCCTTTCGGCTCGGTCATTGCCATTACCATAGCCGTAGCCATCGAACATTAACCATAACTAGCGACAAGTAGCCGCATGCCACTTGGCTGCACCGCAGCACCACAGCACCACTGCCATCGCATGGCCAGGCATAGAAATTCATCACGTTTCGTGGTGGCGCCTCCAACCCAATCCAGCGTCTGATGATAGCGTTTGCTTTCTGATGACGATGATCAAGATGGCGCTGATGATGATGATGATGATGCTCAGGTTTCACGCCTAGCCAGGCAGCTGGACCAATGTCTGTTGCTCTTGTGGTTAGCCGCTGCGGTTTTCATTCCCTGCCAGCTTTTTTTTTCTCTTTACAACAAATTTGCGTGTTGGGCTGTGTATTCAGATCCAACGATAAATTGCGCCAATATTGACTGATACGAACAAGTTTGCTGGCATGTTAAATGTTGGATGTTGGCATTTCAGCAACGCCCATGGCATTTTACATGCTCCGCTTGAAGGTCTCTGGCGTATGCGTAACTAGCTCTAAAAAAACACGCTGCCAACCTGTTAGATGCTAATGATAAAGCTCGTTAAGAAATCTTGAAGAACTATTTACATATAGCAAACTGAAGAAGCACAAGGAAGTCAGTTTAATGTCAAGTGATGTTGGTTTTCTCTCAAGAATTCAGTTGAATATTTAACATTTTTGTTTGGTAATATAAGAGTAGATAGGTTAGCAAAGCGACAAATGCATTCCGAAAGGTTTAGGAATTGGAATTATTTTTCTGAAACAAGACTTAAAGCATTGTTGCTTTAAGTTAGTTAAAGTAAAAATTAGTTTAAAATATATTTAAAATTTGAGTTTCTAATTTATTATAATTATTAATATATTAATTTTATTGCTACTATCAAGTATATATAAAATATACTGGAGACAGCTAATAATATGCCCTATTTCCTCAAGATATTCTTTGTACTTTATGTCCAAAACTCTATTACTTTAATTTAATTCATAATTTAGTTTAATCAACAAACTACTTAGTATGCTAGTCTTTACAAATGGTTCCGTAGAAACATTGTAATTATTGTATGCCTGACCAATTGCGTGTTATTACAGGGTATATACCATATATAGCCGTTATGCGCTGTAGATTGGCTGCCCAATTGATTTGGTAATTGCTTTGCGTAATGCCCGATGCACTTGTCGTCGCTCCCGGCTCAGACTTTGGGTGTGGGGGCAGCGAGTGGGGGTTTTAATTGCGCAAGTGACGACGTGAACGCCGGCAATTTGCATGCATGTGCGTGAGTGAAAAGCGAAAGATAGGGGGCGTGAAAGAGAGGGCGAGAGAGCGTAGCTGTAAAGCCGCGAAAGAGAGGGCAGCTGGGCGACTTGGGCCTATAAACGAAATGCTTTTCACATGTGACAGGCAATCACCGCGAACAGGCGACAAGTGCATTGACATTTAACTCCTGAGGCTACAGGCTGCACTGGCTATAAGAAACCAGACTCAAGACGGAGCTGAGTTCGAAATCGAAATCGAAAACTTACCTCTACTTGTATCATATGCAAATTCTCAAGATTTATGCTTGCTTCTGTTTATCTTCTCTTTCTTTTGCTCTTTGTATTAATTATATAAATTTATTTTCAAGATTTCACTGAAATTTTGATTATGTATCTTATGAATAAAACAAAGAAATAAATTCTTTTATTTTCGTAACATTGGTGTGATTTAACAATTTAATTCAGTTTCACTTATGACAAATTTTTATTTTATTTATAGTCTTCTTGAGTTTATTATAATTTAGCTATAAATGGCTATAACATAAAATTTTAATAGCTTTGTTATTATTCTGATTTGATGAATATATGAATATATCTCCCAACAGTCAAAGGAATTAAAACTGTTTCTTGATATATCAATCAGAGTTTGCTCAACTTTATAATCCAGTTTTTACATGCCCTTAAGACCAGACAATAGAATATAGTCAATACTTTCTCTAGTTATAAAACCCTTTTGCTGACCTAAGACAATCGTTATTAGCTAATGCCTATATATGTATGTATGGTTTTATATGTCTATCCTATATGACCTGTTTTGCTGGCCGACACTTTTACTTGTCAGATGTTTTGAAGGCATCACACGATGCTCCCATTTCGCCATTGACTGAAACCAGAGCCAAGCCCAGGCTCGACAGGCGACACCGGAAATGGCACTTTAACCTTTCGAGCTGGCGCCATGTCACAAAGGGTTGGGCCACTCAGTATCACCTGCTGCCCACTTGTCAGTCAGAGTTTGTCGGCGCACCTCCATGGTGTCATCGTGACCAAAAGCTGAAACTCAAATGCGCAAAATAAGATCTCTCGAGTTGGCTGCGGGGTATTGCAAAATCATTCGAATGCCTAAACAAAATCGATTTGTTTATGCCAATGGCTCGGCCCACGCCGATGTTTGGTTGGCATGGAACATATCATTAGAAGTTGCAGCCGCAGCCGCAGCCAGACACAACAAAATATCAAAATAGCCGAATCAAACGGAGACGTCGACATCCGCTATGTAATGCGGTCAAGGTCCGAGCTGTACGTGGGGCGGCATCGGGCGGTTATAGGCAAATGGCCATAAATTTATTGCGTGCTCAAATTCGATAAATTCTTTCGGGCGCGCGTTGCATGAGTTCGAAAATGGGAGTGAGTATAGCCATGAGTATTTGGTTATTGGGGGAGAGGTGCGTATATTTATAGATGGTCCGTGCTTTTACAAGTGGCACACATAAATTAGCAACAAAACAAGAATCTAACCAAAACATCATCTCACCCTCTCTCTGTCTGTTTCTCTCCCTCTCTACTTGCAGAACAAACCACTCGTCGTGGAGCCGATCGACTTTGAAGCCTTTATAGCCAAAAATAAAACACTCATACAAAACGATCCGCAGCGCGAGCTGCTTATCTATCCAGCGGACGATGTCTCGGTGAGTTGCGTGCCAAAAGCCTAAAAGCTTGAACGAATAATTTATGCATTTCATTGGGTATTCACAAAAATTTTACTTTCGATCGACCCGGAATGAAATGCGGTGTCATAAATCAATGATGCGTACGACTGGGCCGTATATTACAGATAAATATGCATTTAGTACTTAGTTGTAAGGGAAAAGGGAGGATCTAGGGATTAGATATAGTTCATTTAGCAGGGAGATCAACGGGAAAGTATAAGTATTTTTGCTTGAAATGAAGTTATTTTTCCAGGAGAAGATTTATTCAATTGTGATTTCATAGTAGATTAGATTTTAATATAATAAAAAAAATTTTATTGTCTCTGATAGTCAAGAGTAAATAAGAATATATTTTTATAGTTTATTTAAAAAATGCAATAAGTATACTAGTTTTGTACAATGTCCGTTTTGCTATACGTCCATCCGTCTGTATAAACGCAAACCACTTCACTGCTATTGAAGCTAGAGATTCGAAAATTAGAATGTATACTCGTGTATACCCTCGAATAATAAATTGTTAAGATTCTCCTGATACGACCAGTAGAGGCGTGGCAAATTGGAAAATGCTATTTCCGGTATGCCAGAAGTACTATTAGTTGAAGTGCTAGAAAGTTGAAATTTGGAATATATACTCGGGCTGATAACTCAAGAACAAAAAGATATGGCGGATATATCTACGCCTATAGGTGGAGTGGAAAATTGGCAAAAACTGAATATTCTATAGTAATACAATATTTAAAGTTTATAGACCTCCTTTATTGATTGCCCAGAGACTATGTTATTTATACCAATTCGGGTGTGGCAAATCTGAAAAATGGAGCTGGTAGCATTGATCATTAATTTTGTACTCGAACCCGACTGCAACGTTCTTCAGTCAGCGCCTTACCTTATACTAAAACATAAATTCCATATGTATTGCAGGAGATTGTTATGCCGCGCAAGCAGCGCACCAATGCAAAATCTGTGGCCGATCGATTCGAGCCCCCAAATGAGGCAATTGTTTCGCCGCTGCATGGGCCACTGGTGCTAGGTAGCAATGGCCACAGTCAGGTGAGCCGGCAGGGCAGCCTGCAGTCGAACGGCAGCCTACACAATGGCCACAGCAGCAACGGCAGCCTGTCGAACGGCAATGGGCAATTGTCGCGCAAGAGTTCACAGTGCTCGAATGGGTCGGGGGTGAGTCGAAAGACCTCGCAGGAGTCGTCCTATGAGTCGGCATTGTCCTCCAACACATTGCGCTCGCACCTGGCGCAGCCCGAGGAGGTGGACGAGTATGCGGACGAGGAGGCAGCGGCCAGCGAGGATGTGACAGATGCAACTGCTCAGGGCACGCGTGCCGAGTGCACGCGCTTCACTCGCCAGGCGCTGTACACGTACCGTGCGAAGAATCATCTCATCCACTACAAGTACAGCGCGTACGGCGGCAACTGCCACGATCTGCCCAGGTAACCGTGTGAGCAATTGAATCGATCATCTAATCTGATATCTCTTTTTACTTGTAGCACCTCGCCTGAAGAGGAACTGCTGGAAGAACTATACGAAATCGATGCGGATCAGGATCGTATCGACGAGCAAATGACGCGCTCCCAGGCGGACAGCATAACCAAACAGGGCTATCTATTGAAGGGGCCCGACTCGGCCGCGGATCGCATGTTCGCCAACATTGGCAACAAGTCGTTCAAGCGTCGCTATTGCTATCTGCGCCAGGAGATCGACGGCACCTACATGCTCGAGCTGCACAAGGATGAGAAGCAGGGCGAGGCCAAGGCCACCATTGTTATGGACTTTTGCACGGAGGTGGTGCAGGTGAGTAGCAAATATGAATGTCAATCAATCCCATTCTAATTCCGATTCCCCTTTCCCAGAATCCCAAACGTGGTCGCTTCTGCTTCGAGCTGCGCATGACAGCTGGTCACAAATCGTTCACCTTGGCCGCCGAGAATGAGCAGGACTTCAAGGACTGGCTGTCCAAGCTGTCCTCAGTGCTGGCCCAGAACAAGGCGCAGGAAGAGAAGCGCAATGCATCGCTGGAGCGTCAGCCGGCTGCCAATGCGCCGCCCACGCCGCAGCTGCAGCCGCCGGCCGCGGAACCAGGCGCGTTCGGCACCCTCAAGGGCCTGGACCAGTCCCTGCATCCGCAGCTGATGAAGTATGGCCGTGAGACAGACCACTCCATAGCGCAGGCGCGTCGCGAGCAACGTCGCCGTCTCTTCGCCTGCTATCAGAGCAACGCCAAGGCCGTGGCCACCGACAACGTGGAGCAGTATCGGGATCACTTCGGAACACGCGTCCTTCTCAGCTGTCAATGCCTGCGCTTCCGCCTGCAGTGCCAGTCCGCGGACCTGGCCGACAGCGCAGCGGGCGAGCAGCTGTGCCAGGTGGAGCCCTACATAACCAGCCTGGCGCTATACGACGCCAAGGCCGGACGCAAGCTCAGCGAGAGCTTCTACTTCAACATAAACGAGCCTAGTGCCGCCCAGCTGCTGCCGAGTACCCCAGTGCCCGAGTCCGTGGCGGAGTGTGCCATTCCCAGGCGAGCGGAGAACGAGGAGCGCAAAACCGCCCAGGCCCCGCATTCGCTGTTCGACGAAGTCGCCGCGGAGGTGCTGCGCTGTCCCCGCCAGCAGTTCCAGCAGCTGCGCCAGTGCATGTTGTCGGTCAGCGCGCCGCATGCAGACATTTACCTGGTGCTGCGCATCGAGAAGGTGCTGCAGTGCAGCATTGCCCAAGCGGCCGAGCCATACATGAAGGCCGCGCGTGATCCCAAGCTGGGCCAGAAGGTCCACAAGACGGCTAAGAGCTGTGCCCAGCACATCGGACACTATCGCCAGCCATTCGCCTGGGCCGCGCGCCCTCTGTTCAAGGCCTACAGCCACGAGCTGGACGTGGACTCGCACTGCGTGTGCGAGTTCAACACCATCTACCGCCAGGAGCTGCCCAAGCTGCGCGACGAGGAGCTGCTGAAGCTGCTGGCCGACTACCGCAAGCCGGAAAAGCTCAGCAAGCTAAACATCATACCGGGCTTCATGCGCCTGCAGGTGCAGCTGCTGGATCAGACGACGCCCTGTGGCCTAACCAAGTCCCTGGCGCCCTTGTCCACGTTCAGTGCCTCTGCCAAGCAGCCGCTCACTCTGGAACTCGCCGAGTTCCAGAGCCAAAGCGAGCGGGACGCGTATCCCTACACCAGTTTCTGTAACCATCTCTATGTGTATCCCCTGAGCCTGCAATTCGACAGTCAGAAGCTGTTTTCACGCGCTCGCAACATCACAGTCGTCGTGGAGCTGCGGGATGGCGATGGCGAGTACAGCAAACCCCTAAAGGTAAGGGAATTGCCTAAAAATAAAATAAAATAATTCTAATCTATTTATTGTTTATCTTACAGTGCATCTATGGCCGGCCTGGCCAGAATTTGTTGGTCTCCCAGATCGCCTGTCCCGTGCTGCACCACAATGTGACGCCCACGTGGTACGAGGAGATCAAGCTTCGCCTGCCGCTGGGTCTCTTTCCGGAGCATCACTTGCTCTTCTCCTTCTACCACGTCTCGTGTAATCTGAGCAAGAAGCGCGATGCGCACGCGGCCTTCGAGACGCCCATTGGCTATGCCTGGCTGCCGTTGCTGCAGAAGAATCGCATCTGTCTGGAAGAGCAGCTGCTGCCCGTGGCTGCCACGCTGCCCGTTGGCTATCTCTCCATACAGCCCCTGGGCTGGGGCAAGGGGGTAAGTTGTTGTTGTTGTTGTGGCCGTTCATCGATCATTGACTCATGGCTCGTTTTGTGTTTTTGATCCACATCCATTCCTTGCTTGCCTAACCGAAAACAACCCGCTCTCTGTGTTTTCTTTTCCGCACATTCTCTTCATGCACTGCATCCGTAACCACCCCACCACCCTACGGCCGCCTACCAACCCTTTCAATTTCTCAGCAGAACTGCGGTCCGGACATTCAGTGGATCGACAATCAGCGCGCGCTTTACAGCGTTGGCCTGCGCCTCGACTCCACTGTGCTGACCTCGGATCAGCACCTTCACAACTTCTTTGGCCACTGCGAGCGGCTGCTGGAGGGCGGTAAGACCGGCGCCCTGCCCGCCGAGACGGAGACCTGCAAGATCCTGAAGGCGGCGCACGCGATCGACATGCGCTCCCTGATCAACTTTCTGCCCACGCTCCTCAATGAGCTGTTCACGCTGCTGGTGCACACGCAGTCCGAGGAGATCGGGCTGAATGTGATACGCCTGCTGACCAACGTCATCCACCAGATCAGCGACGAGGCAAAGCGCACGGAGCTGCTGGCCTCGTACGTGAAGTACGTGTTCCACGCCCCCTACTACAGCCAGCAGACAGCTCGGCTGCGCACCGTGCACGGCGAGCTGTGCCGCCACCTGCCATACCTGCTCAACCCCAGCAACACGGACTTCCTCATCGTGAACAAGTTCATGCGCTACTCCTCGATCTTCTTCGATCTGATTGTGAAGAGCATGGCCCAGCATCTGCTGGCCACGGGTCGCATCCGCATGCTGCGCAACGAGCGCTTCCCCAAGGAGTACTCGGATCGGGTGGAGCAGCTGATCAAGGCGCTGGTCCCGTATATAACCACACGCTACGATGATCTCGGAGAGGAGACGCAGCTGCTGAACCGATCGCTGGCGCGCTTCGTGCGCCAGTGCCTCAGCTACATGGATCGCGGCTTTGTGTTCAAGCTGATTCGCTTTTACATGGAGCAGTTCGCGCCCGGCAATCCGCGCGTGCTGCACGAATACAAGTTCAACTTCCTGCAGGAGATCTGCCAGCACGAGCACTATGTGCCGCTCAACCTGCCCTTTGTGCTGAATCCGAAGAACCGGCCGCCGGAGCTGTTGCAGCATTTCACGCTCTCGGAGCAGTTCTGCCGCCAGCACTTCCTCTCCGGGCTGCTGCTGCAGGAGCTGAAGAGCAGCCTCAACGAGGTGGGCCACGTGCGCCGTCACGCACTCTCTGTGTTCAGGGATCTGCTGGCCAAGCACGAGCTGGATGCGCGCTACCAGCAGCGCGGCCAGCTGTGTCGCATCGCTCTGCTCTATGTGCCCTGGCTGGGCATTGTCATGGACAACCTGCAGCGCATCGACGACTTGTCCGACTCGGGTGCCAGCACGCCCAACGGCCATGTCTACGCCGACTCCGCGTCCTACACGAAGCGACTCAGCTGCTCCAGCAGCTACGTGTTCAGCAAGGATTCCTCGACCTTTGGCTCGCTCACCTCCACTCCGCGCTCCAAGAATCGCCTCACGCCGCACGCTGATCACGCGAGTCCCTGTCGTACCTCGATGCACATCAAGGATCACAACTATCTGGCCGCCATTGCGGGCTCCGCGATTGGCAATGGCATCTCCAATCTATCCCTCAACTCCAATTCCGACTCAGGCGTAAGTAGAGCTAAGCACTAATCCCTGTCCTTATGTTAACACTTTACTTAAACCTCCTCCTCCTTCGTCCTAGCACTCGCAGGACACCACCACAATCGGCGCCTACACCAACGGCGAGACTGACGTGGCCATGCGCAACGGACACAACCGATCCGTGAGCGTGACCCACGCCCAGATTCTGGCGCGGAACGACAAATTCAGTGCAGCGGAGAGCAAGGACTTGCTGCTTGGCTTCCTGTTCATTGTGAAGCATCTGTCGCAGGATCAGATGGTGGCCTGGTGGCAGAGCTGCAACGAGACGGAGACCCTGCAGTTCCTATCCATTCTGGACATGTGCCTGCTGCAGTTCCGCTATGTGGGCAAGAAGAACGTCGTGATGGCCAGCGAGGCTCGGATGCAGCGGCCACCCAAGGCCAACACGTTGCCCGCTCGCAGCACGCCGCCCGTGCTGGAGAACGGCAACGCAGAGCCCAGCACGGGCACCCTTACCCAGACGCGTGAGCACCTGCTCGAGGACATGGACTTATCTGCCAGATCTCAGCAGGCGCTGTACGAATCGAATCTGGCCACGGAAGTGGGCATGATCATCCTGGACTGCCTCGGCCTGTACGTGCTGCAGTTCCGGCAGCTGCTGGCCGACAGCCTGGTGCTGCCCAAGGTGGCGCGCGTCTACTTGCGCTTCCTGCAGCTGGGCCAGTCGGAGCGCCTGTCCAAGCACCTGTTTGCCGCCCTGCGCGCCTTCATCAACAACTACTCGATGGCTCTCTTCAAGGGCAACGCCATGCTCTGTGGCCAAATGGTCTACGAGCTGCTCAAGGCTTGTGACAGCCGGCTGGTGCACATACGCCAGGAATCCTGCGCCGTTCTCTACCTGCTGATGCGCAGCAACTTCGAGTTCAGCGGCCGCAAGGCGCTCACCCGCGTCCATCTGCAGGTCATCATATCGGTGTCGCAGATGATTGGCAATGTAATTGGCCTGAACAACGCGCGCTTCCAGGAGAGCCTGTCCATCATCAACAGCTATGCCAACAGCGACAAGGCCATGAAGGGCACCGGCTTCCCCCTCGAGGTCAAGGATCTGACGAGACGCGTGCGCACAGTGCTGATGGCCACGGCCCAAATGCAGGCGCACCACATGGACCCGGAGCGCCTGCTCGAGCTGCAGTATTCGCTGGCCAACTCGTATGCGTCTACGCCGGAGCTGCGGCACACCTGGCTGGTGACCATGGCGCGCAACCACGAGCAGAACGGCAACCTCTCGGAGGCCGCCTGCTGTCACCTGCACATCGCGGCGCTAATGTGCGAGTATCTACGCCTGCGCGGAGGCTGCACCCTCAGCTGGTCCTCGACGGCCTTTGGCAAGATCTCGCGCAATATTCCGCTGGATGAGCAGGGCCTCAAGCTGGATGCCGGCGCTCAGGACTCGCAGTACACGGAGCAAATGCTGCTGGACCAGCTGAAGCAATGCGCCGACTTCCTAGACCGGGCTGAGCGTTTCGAGTGCCTCGGCGAGCTGTACAAGCTCATCCTGCCCATCTACGAACGCGCACGCAACTTCATCGAGCTGGCCCAGAGCTATGAGCATCTCACCCAGGCCTACAATAAAATCGTCGAAGTGAATCGGTCCGGTAAGCGCATGTTGGGCCGTTTCTACCGAGTGGTGTTCTATGGCATGGTGAGTGGGGATCTGAAGGCAATACAGATCGGATTTAACATGAATTAACTTATTTTTTTAAGATGTACTTCGAGGAGGATCACGCCATCGAGTTCGTCTACAAGGAGCCCAAGCTGACTTCGCTGAGCGAAATTTCAGAGCGCTTGGCCAAGCAGTATAAGGAAAAGTTCGGCGCCGACGTAGTCAAGCTCATCATGGATTCCTCTCCGGTATGTAGAAAAAAAAAAGAATTTAATTATAAATATAAATATTTCTTTTAATATTCTATTTATTTATTTATTTTAATTTTATTGAAAAAGTTATACTTCTTTGAAATGAAATATTTTCACTATATCTATGTGGGCAGAATATTGAATGAGCAAAATCTAAAACAAGTAAGAAAGCTCTAGTTGAGGATGCCTGACTAGTAGCTTCCCTGAACCACGTTCGGTATAATTTGTAGCAGGTATCCAAAATATAGAAAATATCAAAATAGGATCAAATTCGTATGAATCCTCATGTGCTCCTACACATATAAAACAATTTGCAAGTTTTTAGCTTTTATAGTTTCTGAAATCAACGCGTTTAAACATACCAACAGACGAACAGATGTACGGACGGACAAACAGACGGGGCTATATCGACTTAGCTCGTAACGCTAATCAAGAATATATACACTTTGTAGGGTCTGCCAAGCTTCCTTCTCCCTGTAACATACATTTTCGCAAAATCTTTATATCCTAATTTCATATAAATGTGCTGAGAGTATAAATAACCATTTTTAGATTTAAAGCTAAAAAGTTTATAGGACTCTTCGTATAGATAATACCAAAATATGTTAGAGAACTTACTTGTCTCTTCGCTGACTTAGACTGTGAGATATATAGAGATCTCTATATTACTTCTTCTATAGGACTTCCTTTATAGCAATTCTTCTTAATGAGATTGCATTTATGGTTTCTCTAAGTGACATAATTCTTCCAGCAAAAGTATTTCATATCAATCAAAAGTCAACTTGCAATATTTGCACACACTTATTGTGCTTACAGGAATACAAATTTTTATTGTGTTGTTTGCTAAAACAAATATATATATATCATATATATATAAATATATATATATATATATATATATATACGTATATATATAACAACATAATCACTGCCTCTATATGGAATGCTTAACAATCTTATATAATTTGCAGCTTTAGCTCAGCTAAGTATAAAATATATGTAGACATTTATGGATATAGATAGAATTGCTTCGACGGGGCTAACAAACTAACTATATATGGTAAGAATCTGCTGATTGACAGCTCGTTTGAAATGAAGAAGAAGTAGACTGCTATGCAATGGACAGATGCTGTTGTGAACAACACAATCATAGAACGAATTCAGGAACTAGCTCATTTGAACAGGTACTCGTTGAACTGGACGTCGGTGTCATTGTCGCCCCGCATTAGATTCAGGCGCTGGAAAGGGGGGAATATTATTTAGTATTTCTTTTTTCTATTCTATTTTAGAATTTGACAGAAATAACTTACGCGCTTCACCTCCGACTGCCGCATCTGGGAGGCGTGGGTGCTGCGTGGCGCCAGCATTCGTTGAGTTGTTGCTGTGCTGTGCTTGGTGCCCTGCGCTTGTGCTACGCCGCTGGTGCGGCTCAAGGTAGATGCCTTGCTCAGCTTGCTACTACTAAAAAGGAATTCCAAATCAGAGATTATCAATGCCAAGACTCCCACACTACTTACACATGGACATGGTCTGGCTGTTGCTTGGCCGTAACGAGCTGTGAGCGCGACTCCAGCTTGCTGTTTGCAGTTGCCTTGCTCGCCTCCTCGGCTATGTTGCTGGCGTGGCCCGCCTTGGGCTGGACGGAGCATTGATAGGCGCGCTTGATGCGAGTGCCGTTTTGATGGACTCGCTCGCATGTCTTCTTGGCCGTCGATCCTGTTGCAGCAGTGGTTTTTGCTGCTGCTGCTGCTCCTGTTGTTTTTGTTGTTGCCGTTGTTGCAGCTGCTGCTGCGGCTACACCCGCACCACCTGCTGTTGCTGCTGAGCTGCCGCTGCGCGAAGTCATTGCTGCCGGAGAACTAAAGTGCCATCGTTGAATCCTGCTCTCCTTCTCCTTGTTGGTGGTAGCCTTGCGCACCGCTGGCGAACTGCTCCACTTGGCATGGTTGTTGACCTTGTACAGCTTGGGATAGACTGAGGACGCATTGTTCTGAGCCGGGCACATGGTTTGGGGCGCGGCTGACTCTTGCTGCTCCTTGTCATCCTGCAGCAACTGCTGCTTGGCAGCCTGGCGAAGCTTGTTGTCGCCGCCGGGCGCCTCAGTGGCATCGGAACTCGAGTACCTGTAGACTTTCAGTGTGGTAAACTCTGGCATAAACGGATCCCATTCGTAGCTCGACAGATCATCCTCGTGGAAGGGCACCTCGTTGATCTCGGGCGCGTCGCTCTTGAGCTCGTTGACTGACAGTGGAATAGCGACTGGTACGGGCTCAATTGCTATCGGCTGATCTCCGTTTGTGGAAAGTCCGAGTTTGTGGCACAGCTGCTTGAATGCCTCCTGATAGCGAGTGCCGGCATCCTCATTGATCAGCTTCTCGAAAGCCTTGATGTCCTCGATCTGTCGATCGATTTCCATCTCGGTGAAGCTGCGCTTCTTCGACAAAGCCGTACACTTGGGACACGGGAATGGCGCCTTCTCCTTGCTCTTCTCGGCAAGGGCGTCGCCCATGCGGTCCAAAAATTGCCTGCCCAGGTTGTATCCGGATCGATTGGACAGCGAGCCGTTCTCTTTGACTTCCAGGCGGAGACAGGCAGTTTGGCATAGTTGTTTGTCGAGCAACTGCCGCTTGCTGCACTCCGACGCCAGGAACTGAACGTTGACGCCCTGGCCATTCGGGGTCAGGCTGAACTGGATCTGTAGTAGGGGCATGTTCTGGTTCCCCAGCTGGCTCATCACGTTAAAAAGCTGGCGCTGAATGCGAGCCACCGACTCGTCCCTGGTCAGGTGGAGGCCATCGCCGTCCGGCGCGTTGTTCACGAGCGTGGTTGACGAGCTGTCGGACGCCTTTGTTGGCTCCGGTCGTTGATATTGGGGCTCCATATCGTCGTCCTCGGCATCGCTGCTCTTCATGTAGGACGGCACAAACTCGGCCGCATTGGGATTGAGCGAGGACTGGCTGAGACTTCGACTATTGCTCTTCATGCAGCAGTTGCTGTCGTCGCTGCCCGCCTGCAGCGACTGGATGAAGTCCTTGATGAACTGTTGGTGCATCTCGTTCCCAATGTCCATATTAGCCACTAACTAATTAGCTGATCGCTATTCTAAATATTAACTCTAATCGAAATTTGGTACTAGTGCACTCAGTATTTGTAGATGAACAGTGCTATTTGGTTAATACATGGGTATTTTAGTGATTTACATTTGAAATGATTGAATATATTGTAAAGCTGGTGTAAGCCGAAACACAAATGTTACTGTGATACGCAGGCCCATGCCTCAAATATTCCAAGCAACTGTGATGGATATAGTTAAACTCGATTATATACCATTGAAAGATCAAAATTCAAAATACATAGGTGTTAAATTCTTTGTCAATTTTATACAGGGGTTTTAACGTTTCTTATTAAAATTAAATCCATTTATTTAATCCTAGGTCATATAAAAACACAAAAGAATGGATATATCAATAATTTCAAATTAATTAATATATTTAAGCCAGTTCCAGATCCAAGAAAAAAAGACGGGATATATCAATAATTTTAAATTAATAATTAATTATGTTTATAATATATTTAAAACAGTTCAGATTTGATCATTAAGATAATTTAATTTAATGATTAAATCCTGAGCATTTGCGCCATCTTTTGTTCATTCTTCGAAGTTTTCCCATTAAGCTTTTTATAAGCCCAGCAACGCCATCTATGGCTCAAGCTCACTCGCCTTCATTAAATTGCTTTTGCTTTTCTATTCCCTTGCAGGTCAAAGTTGACGAATTGGATGCCAAGCTAGCTTACATACAGGTCACCCATGTCATACCGTTCTTCACCAAAGACGAGCTCGATCAGCGCCTGAACGAGTTCGAGCAGAATCACGATGTGGACACGTTCATGTATGAGACGCCCTTCACCAAGTCTGGCGCCGCACGCGGCAGCGTGGAGGAGCAATGGAAGCGCAAGACGGTCATTAAGAGTAGGTTCAAGCTATGCATTCTGTTGTAATTGAGTGATATATGTATTGCCCGTCCGCAGCCCGATACTCGTTCCCGTATGTGCTCAAGCGCATACCCGTCAAATCTCGTGAGATCATCGAGCTGAGCCCCATTGAGGTGGCCATCGATGAGATGCAATCAAAGGTTTCAGAGCTGGAGGAGATCATTCTGCCGCCGGCCGATGTCAAGAAGCTGCAGCTGCGCCTCCAAGGCAGCGTTGCAGTCACTGTTAACGCGGGCCCCCTGGCCTATGCGCATGCCTTTCTGGACGCCAAGGTGATCAACAACTTTTCGCTGGATCGTGTTGAGGACCTGAAGGACGTATTCCGGTAGAGAGCAGTCGCTTACTGAATGCTGAGAGTATGCTTTAATTAATCTTAAACTCTTCTTGATCACTGCAGGGACTTCATTGGCGTCTGCCACAAGGCGCTCTGCGTGAACGAGCGGATGATCAGCGCCGACCAGAAAGAGTACCACCATGTGCTGAAGGAGAACTATGAGAAGCTGTGTCAGGCGCTCAGTGAGTTACTCCAAGACGAGTCATTCCAGCCGCTTAGCGACGATGCCGACACAGCTGCCCAGCGCAATAGCATGGCTTTATTCAATGCGATCAGTGGGGCCTCACATAACTCAAGTACAGCTTAAGTTCAAAACAAACAAACATAAAACAAAACCAACAAAAACCAAACAATACCAATACCAATACCAATAGACACATACATATACGCACAGCTACTAAAAACGGTTTTAACAAAGCAACGTAGAAGCGTAATCTGTAGCATTAAACTCTGTTCGGTGTTCCTTTTGTAATGATGTTTGATCTTTCGCCTTTACCTTTGATGTTTGATGTTTGATGTTGTCGTTGTTGTTGTGGCAGGTAAACTTAGCAATTCGCCCCGTCCCCTGGTTTATGTCTCATCTAACAATGCTAAAGCTAAACGCCCGCCTCCATTCCACTAACGTCCAGGTATTACTAAAAGCAAAGCGCAAACTAACCGTAAGCAATCGAACTATACTAAAACAAAACAAAAAAACTGTAACAAAGGAACAATTAACATAACCTCTACTAATTGCTTGAACCCTATCGAATCGTCAGCCAATTCATGCATTTAATTCAATTTTACTTTCTGTTTTAGGTTTTGGTTTTGCCGTTTATTAAAGCCCATGCAAACCAGCAAATACCATATAAATACCCCACACAAACATCTACATAGCATAGCGATCTACATATACAATATACGCATATAGTTATATATAAACGACCTATATTTATACATATATCAACACGCACACATCGACACACACACACACACACTCAGATAAACAAAATTGTGACTAATTTTTCGACCAGTTGACCAAGCTCCAGTACACTCGAAAGAAAGAGAGAAAAAAATCCTGTTAAGTTCTTAATTTCGATTAATTGTTATTAAATTTTAAGTAAATGCATATTGTACATACATCTAAGAATGTCTTAACGATTGTACATTTATTTTCTAGTGAGTTTAAGTTTTTTTTTTATAGTTTATTTTTACAATCATATACCATTATTTCCAGAGTGAAGCATGCCTGCAGAAGGAGAAAATATTTAAATACCTAAACTTACTTCCTGTTTATTAAACTTAATGAGATCCTTTATTAGATTAAATCTGCTGTGTCTTCGATTTCGATTTGAAAATTGATTGATAATGAATTATATAATAATCTCGCCTAACTATACCTACTAAGAGCTGCAGAACTGTGAGACAAGTAATCTATCAAAATATTTAGCTTGAATATAAATGAATATATTATTTCAAATTCATTTTACAATAATACAATGCTCTAGCAGCACACAAAAGATATATGTAAACCTAGACCTAAGTTCCAGGAGCAGAAACAGAACTTACCAAAGTATTTAAACAACATGAATATATATTATATATTTACATGCATTTTCTAGTGAAATCGAATACTAAATAAAATATTTGTTAAACGTCAACAAAAAACATGTACATTAATTTTAATTATTTTATTTTTTTTACTTGCTTGGCTTTAACCAGTGTTGGGTAATTAAATAATGTTCCTTCTACATACGACAAATCATTAGCTTACGAACTATAAGTCCTGATCTGAAGTCAGACTGTTCTGTAAAATTAAAAGAATTCATTTACTGGTCCCTTGTTCCATGTCTCCCTCAATTATCAGCAAATATATATACATATACATACACATATGAAAATATATAAATATATATGTATATATGTTGCATTAATATAGTTAATTTTATTCAGATTCTAATTGTCGGTTGCTTTCATGAGACTCAGGCGCTGCAAATTTAAAATAGAATAATTATATTATATATATACTATATTATTATTCAGTTATCATTGGATTACCTTTTGCACCTGTGTTTGGCGCATTTGGGATGTATGCGTGCTTCGCGGCACGAATTTCTGGCCACTAGTCAAACCTTTTTTGATGATCTGCCCTAAACTTTGTCGAGGTGTATGTATGCCCTTGTTCGATTTTTTCCTGAAAGAACTCTCATATATGTAGGGTTCAGATACTATAGTTGGAATACCTACTCGAACTTGGGCTCCTGCTTAGCATGCATGGTTTTTGCACGTGTCTCAGGCTTGTCGCCAGCGATCTTAATACTTTTCCAGGTTTCAGATGGAGCACTGAGGTGCTCCTTGCTGGCAATGGTTGGTCTGGAGAACGTGGGAAGAGCACCATTTATAAGGATTGGTTCCGGTTGCTGCTGCTTCGGGTTTTTGGGCATTGATTCCTTGGATGCTGCACTGCCCACCAGCTGTGGGGCAGCATTGGTGTCTCTGATAGTGACATTGGAGCATGTTTTGCGCTTGCCCTCCATGGACACTTTGCTCTCGATCGAATGCTTGCTGCTCATTGATGACATGGCATCCAAGTACTTCTCATCGATTGGCTGTAGGGCAATTGTGGGGCGGGCCGAGCCCATGGAGTCTTCGTTCCATTCCATCTTATCGTTGAGGACGTCGCCCATGCGCACCATGAAATTGGCGGCCAGCACATTGGGCAGTCTTCGTGGTATCAGGGAGCAGTCACTCACGTCCAAATGTAGAGCCGCATCCTGGCAGAGGCTCTCGTCGAGCATCTGCTTGCCGGTGACGCCAATGTCGGCCTTGAACTGAACATTGACGCCCTGCCCATCGGCTGCCAGGCTCACGTTGATCGCCTTGAGCGGCATGAACTTGTCCCCCAGCTGATGCAGCAGCTCGAACAGCTGCCTCTGGGCCTGCAAGTAGGATGCGTCGCCGACTTTTTCACGCTGCACCAGCGTGGTGGTTGAGGTAGCCTCAGTTTTCGTCTTCTGCCCACTCGAGTGCTTGTTATTATCTGTCTTAGCACACTTCAGATACGAAGGTATGAACTCCAGGGCGTAAGGGTTCAGTGACGATTCGCCCTCGCCGTCGGACTCATAGAGATTTGGAATGGACTTGCAAAGTATGTCCTGTTTCGTTTCGCTTTTACTACCCATTTTATTAGACCGCATCACTTTGTCCGAAACGTATCTTCAAATGGGTGTGGTCAGTTATAATTGGACAGTCGTTAGTAACTAATCTAATAATTTATTATTTATACTTTAATGTTTAAAACTGTATGAGTGTTAAGAAACAATTGATGTGATTCGAATGCTCGGAAAGTCGACAGCTCCTATGGGAACTTTTCGATTTAAAAACTATGGCATCCTAGTGCTACTGTTGTTGCTTAACTAAATATTGTCAAAGCAGAAATAGAAGTTGCCATCGCGATTGCTGTGGCGCCATCTATAGGTCATGTGTGAACTCAACTGCAAAAGTTTCGATTTGAGCAAACTTTTTATAGCCTCTCATTTTATTAGATATATTCAAATTTGAGAGTAGAGTTTATTCAGAACTCTTCTTAGTAAATTTTATAAAGATAAAAACTCATCTCAATTTAATATTCCCTCATAAAAACTCCAATGAACTTTTTGTTATCAGCTTCAATTTGTATATTTATTAACAATTTGTTTTTAAAATTATTTAACAATTTTGTTTTTCATGCGCGAATCAACACGGAAATGTTATTCAAGAAACCATTTAAAAAATGAGAATGGAATTTGCCAAAAGCGCTGGAAGAGTATTCAATCGATCGATCAATCAATGCTCCGTTTAATTCTACATAAATATGTTTTCTGGTTTTGTTTTTGTTTCTCCTTGTAGGCTTAATTTAAGTTTTACATTTTATTTATAGAATTACAAACGCACATTGGGATTCCGGGAGCGCACAAAGTTGAGCAGCTCGTCGGAGTCCTCGCAGACGAAGGGCTTGATGTGGTGGCAGGCGACGTCGTGCCACTTGATGCCATCGTTGTAGAAGTTGTTCAGAATGGACAGGCAGCTCTCGTCGTTGCCCTGGGCCGCCTCGCGGTTGTCCGGCTGTGGCTGATTGTAGCCGCCCGTCTGCGACCAGTCTCCGGTGTTGCGCTGCGAGGTGGGGCCGATCTTGCCGCCCGATCCCGACCAGAACCAGCCGTTCTCATTGGGCGGCTGCAGATCGGGCCTGTCGCAGCCGGCGAAGTTGCACTTTCTGCCCGAGGTCCAGATGTAGCGCACGTTGCCGCGCGCAATGCGCTGCTTCACGAAGTCGTTCTCCTGGGGCGTCTCTAGCGAGACGGCGTCCATGCAGTGCCGCCGGCAAATGTTGCGCGCATCCAGCCAGTCCACCTCCAGGCTGCGCGTCGGCGCATGCTCCCAGCTGAAGAAGTATGAGTGCGAGACGCCGCGGGCGTCGCGGTAGGTGGCGTGCCGCACACGATTGGCGCAGCTGCGCGGATCGGGCAGCGCCAGGCGGCGCTGGGCCAGCGCCACAGTGGCGCTCACTGCCACCAGCAGCAACGTGCGCAGCACAAACATTTCGTAGTGGGCTTGGCTCGGTTGTTGATCTACGAGAGAGTAAAGTAGTAAAGCTGCAAGCGCAAAAAAAAGACAAAGTTATTTCGTTTAAGCGCAAATTGAAACTGTTTTCAGTTTAGATTTAGATTTTTTAGGCTCCCATTTTCATGTTCATTTTCATTTTTCTGAGTATTTGGCGAGTGACCCAACGCCCAAAATGCTGCCCAACCCATTTCCATTTCCGCTCGGATGAGTCGACATCTTTTTATGCGAAATCAGTGATTGGAAATACCAGACCGTTCGCTCAATAGCAATCGATCGGATTTTGAGCGATTTTGACTGTGTTTTTTGTTCGGCTTTCTATATGGAATTTGTCGCTGACAATGGTTCAATTTGTTCAATTCGCCTAATTGAGTAGTTTTTTGCAATTTCAATTTGTAACGGCCTTGCAGTGCACCCAGCCAGTCCACCCAGTCCACCCATCCAGTCAGCCCTATTTCGTAATCAATCGCAAAAATTCTGCCTGGCAACAATCTATGTATGTATTATGACGCGTTGATTGTCTTTCGATTTGTTTAATAACTGTGCATGCAAATTAGTTGATTGTTTTATGCTTTTATCTATTATAAGTTATGGCCTGAGCCAGGCAAAATTATATGCAAATTTTATGGTCTATTGATGGCAGCTGCGCCACCTTTAAGACTCCTCATCAAAATTGCATCAGTCTATGGTCTTATATAAATATGTTTATTACAATTAGATCCGGCTTAAAGTGATTTTTTTTAAACATTTGTTAGGCAAATTAATTGGAAAAAGAAGCAAAGGTTATGCTAATAAATGGGAACTATGCGAATTGACCTTGAAGTTATATTGATGTGAAATTTCGAATTGAGTTTGAAATATATTGAGAATGGCATGATCTGAGGAAAGAACTGACGCTGGCAACTTCTGAGAAAGTAGTTTTTAAATTTCACACAAAATAATTTTCTTGATGCAAGTATTGGTAACATATTTCTGGTATTAAATCTGAATCAAAATCAATAGATATCAAAATCAATATAATATATATAATATATATTTATATTATATATTGTTTACCAGTCTTAAAGTTGTTGCTCCTCTAACAATAAATCAAGTTTTACATAAAATATAATTTTTATATAAATAAGTCATATTAAAAGCATTTTAATCCTTACTTAAAATATATTTTGCTCAACTTGACTTTCAATTCATATATAATTATTATTTAAATAAACTATATTAAAACCATTTCTGTCTTTGCTTAAAACATATTTAGCTCAATTGAACTTTCATTCATATAATCGACAAATATATAATATATAATATTATATATATAATATATATATATATATAATCATTCATTCATCTAGCTCACATCTGTTTACTCTCAGACCTTTATAACATTGCTCACACACACACTTAAAAAAAAAAAATTATCTATGTCAATTTATCATACAGCGGCTTTAAAGTTTCACTTCGAAATGAAACCCTTAATAAAATTTTTAAAATAGTCTAAAATAAAAAATTAATAATAATATTATTATTATTTATTTATTAGATAATATAAAAAATATAAATCTAAAAATTATTAAACGTGCTAGCTACGAGGGCCATCGACGTGCTAATAATAATAATATATATACATTTATCAAAATCATGCTGAAAGTATTATATATATTATTTTTCGAGCAACTATTTTAGCTTTAATTTTAATATATTTATTTAAACAAATATTATATTAAATTAATTCGATATATATTTTTATTTTTATTTCTAACAAACTACTTTTTTTTTATCAAATATTGTATTAAATAAATTTAATATCTATTTTTTAAGTATGTTATACAATTATTTAAACAAATATTATATTTAAAAAAATAAATATATTTTTTTTAAATTTGTGATTTTAATTTTAATTTGTGATTTAAAAATGTTATAAAATTTATTGAATTTAATTCTGTGAACAAATAATGATTTCATCAATACTTTTAGCTAAACTGCTCTAGCATGCATGACAAAAGCAGCTATAAATTTCATTGTATTCAAGATTTACTTACTAACTTCTTTTATTATACTTTTAGTGAATAACACTCACAGTAGAAAGAAATACTGCCCCGCTTTCTATAGACATTCGAGCCTCTTCTCGCCAACTTCAACTAACTTCAGTTAGTTGCCGCCTAAACTCTTGACCTTCGCCCAATTACAGCTGTAGCGCCGCACTTCAAAACTGACCTGGCCCAATATAACGCACAGCACTTACACTAGCCTACAAGAGAACTAAGGCACAGTGCCAACTCACTGAGGCAGGGCACATGCCAAGCCCGACACTTTTCTAGCTCTGACACCGACGACTGCCTTTGCATACCAAGTAAGACTCTATTTTTTTTTCTTGGCTTTAATGGAGAAAGTTGCATTGCTGTTGGCTTGCTGTTGTTGTTGTTGTTGTCGGGCCATATATAACACACAGTTGGCTGAATATTCAGCTGTCCAACTTGACTCTTCCGTCTGATAACAGAGCTAACGACTTTGGTTTCGTTTTGTTTTGCTTTGATTTTTTTTGTTTTTAGTACTTTTTTCTTTTTACATTTTGTGCCACGCACAATTGTCTGCAACTTTTTTTTATATATTTATTTTTAATTTTTTTTTTTCAGCATTTTCACGGCTTGTAAATTTTGTAATTCAAATTTCCGTTGCCTCATTTGCGCTTCCTATGTGCATTGCACACGTCTTGGCCGGGCTAATTGTCGTGGGTAAGACGAAAGACAATGAACAAAAAAAAAAAAAAACTAAAAATCGAAACCAAATTCGAATACAATTGAGGGCTGTCTTCTGCTTGTTTCTTTTGGTTATTTGAAGAGGCCAATTGGAATTGTTTTTGAAATTTGTTATGCAATAATTGAATATTTCAATTTGTGTTTCGTCTTTTTGGGTATTTACTTTTTTTTTTGTGGGCACTTGTTAATTGCGTGGATCAGTTGGTTGGGAGAAAGGCGTTTCATGTGTGGCCGCCCACCTCGGCATTTATTGTGACTAATAATAAGTGTGGAGCTGCTTCAGCTCAAATACAATAAATGGCAAATCAACCTTCAAAACGTGTTCAATTGCCAAATAAATTGAGAGACAACAAATTGAATGTTAAATATTTTTTAATTTTTTGCTATTAACGTGAACATCTGTGCAACATTCCAATATTTGTTGTGTGTGTGAGTGTGTGTTAAGTTATGCCATTCCATGCCTTGCCTGCTTGCCATCTGCCCATAACATTTGGCCTGTCCATGCAGCTGCATTCCCTCAGCCATTGCCTCACAGCTGAAGCCTAGCTCCGCAAATATATCTATATATAAACATATATATGTATTTTTATATATGCGACAATTAATCTTCAGCTTATGCGCTTTTTGCATTCGCGTCTTTAATATCATCTAATCGCAACTGGTTTTCGCACTTGTGTAATCTAAAGTATTTCCTTTTTTTTCCTTTTTGATTGCAAGTTTTTATTTATGCATCACGACTTTTTAAACATTCATTGGCTGCTTTATAAATTGCTACGAAATTTTATTGAACCCGTTGGCTAATTTGGCTGCCAAATTATCGAAATATCATAAAATATCGAAGTGTGTGAAAAATCTGCAAATATTTTCGTTTAATTGAATTCGTAGCTAATATCTTAAGCCAATGTTTACATCTTATTTTAGTTATGTTGGCGTATCTGAGATATTTCGATAAAACATAATTAATTATTTTCATGGTTGTTGAGAAAATTTGATTGGGTGTGTTAGAGGCTATGGTTATTTATTTTATAATCGAAAAAACATAGTTAAATGTATTCATTAATAAATATATATGAAAATTTATATAATAAAAATAAATTAAATAAAAATATTTTGATGTAAGTCATTATAAAATATATAAAAATAAAAATATTTATTTATAAATATATATAAATTATATAGTAAAAATATAAATATTTATTTATAAATATATATAAATTATATAGTAAATATATTTTTATATTTTTTTATTATTCAATTTTATTTTTATATTAATTTTTGTTATTTAAAAATTTTATTTATTAATTGGAAGTAGCTCTACTCAGATTTTGGAAGTTAATGTTTCTGGTTTGTTGAGTAATTTTGTTGAAAAATGTGTATATATTTATTTATAATGAAAACAAATTGAAACTTAAGCTTGCAGTCATACAAGACTTCTTTGAAAAAAAAAAAAGAAAACATTTTTTGACAGCAATTTTTGATTAAGTGCCCGTTCAACTTTGGCTTAGCCCCATTTATCAGCAGCTATGTTAACAAATCAGTCAATCAGTCAGTCGTTCAGTCAATCAGTCAGTCAGTAAGTCAGCTGAGCAGTCAATCAACCCATCAGTCTAGGCTCGTCATAAATTTTCTTTTCAAATTCGGCAAGCAAGAACTGGACTCAATAAATATAATAAAACAAATGTATAAATAAAATAAATAATAATAAATATATATATAAATATAAATATATAATAAATATATATAATAATAATAAATATATATTAATAATAAAGACAAAAAAATTTTAAAATATGTTTAAAAAATAATAATTAAATAAATCTCAACAAATTTGATCAAAGAATCTTTCACTAAATTTTCTAAAAAATTTACTTGAAAAATCAATAAAAAAAAGATAAATTTAATTACTCAGATCTATCATTGACAGCTGCATCAATGCAATGAAAGCTGTTTTGTTAATTAGAAATCAATGTAAAAGCAGATCGTTCAGCTCATTTGAGCTGGGAGAGAAATCAGTTGGCTATAAGGCAGAGTTGGTCTATGTGTTTGCTTGGCTAGTATCGTGCTCGTATGTAGAACACAGAGTGGAGACAAGTTTCGAGCATGATGCACCGATGACAGCAATTATAAAGAAGACGGATTTGCCAACCACAAACAACTGGCAACTGGAAAAATACAACAACAACAACAACAACAACAACAACAGAAACAACAGCAACTAGCACACTAACTATAGTAACTGTCGACAACCAGTTGGGGCGTCTCTTGGCTTAAAGTAGGTCTGCTCCAAGCCTTTGTGTGTCTTGCTAAGTATGTTTGCTATCTGCTGATGGTGCTGCTGCTGTTGTTGTTCATGTCAATTAGAAGCATGTGAAGAGAACGTACTTTTAGCTATGTTGCAATATTTGTCATTCGACGAGTCCAAGAACCTCTCAGCTGTGGAGTCTGAAAGGGCTGAGCGCCAAGCAGGATGCGCCATAAACTGTTAAGAAAGTTGCATGCGGATGCGCTGGCTGCGGCTTTTAATTGCCTCAACTGGACAGGTACCAGGTGCCAGTGGCCAGGTGAGAGGGGAACGTGGCATGTGGTAGGAGTGTAAGAGGCTTTCTGGTAAACAAAGTCGCGCAAATAATATGTAGAAAAACTGGACAGACTGTGGAAGAAAGTCAGCCAGTTGCGAGCTGTGAGCAAGTTTGTGATCGTCCCAGACAAGACAGACAGCTGGACAGCTGGACAGTGCGCCAGTGTGGGACAGTGGGGCAGATGAAACGGCCAACAACAAACAGACAACAGCCAGCAAAGGAGCTGTCAGGTGGGTTAAGCAAGGTGCGTTACTTTTACTGCTTCAGGTTTGTAACTGGCAAAAATGAAAAATAAAAATAACAATAACAATGCCACGAAATGATAGTGAAAATATTTTCAGTTTTTGGTCATGACACAAAAAAAAAAAAGAAGAAGCAAATAACGTCTGCAACTATAAAAAGCAATGAGCTGAAGACGCTCCTGGACACAAATCTTTTCGGGCTGCCCACGACGAGATTTTGACGCAACGCTAATGAATTGAATAAATGTTTCTTTTTTTTCTGTTTGTGGGAGCAACAGTCTGAGTCGGGTCTAGAGAAAGGTATGTCGAAGCGTGGCTGAGTAGATGACTGGCGTCAATCATGCCTCGTTTTTTTCGCATTTCAATTTTAAGCCAAATCGTTAAATGCAATTTGTCGTCTGCTCAGGGCCTTAGCGCATTTGTCACAGTTCCCGGAGTAGACGACATTAGAGTCTGGGTAACTTTCCTCTGTGCGCAGATCAATGCAATTGTTTGGCAGCGACTTTCGCGGCTGAATCAGAAATAAATTATTTGTTGTCAATTCGGCAGCAGCCTTGAAATTGCAGTTGGCAGTTACGAGTCGACGAGGCGACGTGACTTGCGATTTCTTCACTGGAATTTCGTTGTCTTCTTTTGAGATTGGCTGCATTATATGGTCACGATGCCCGAAACTTGATCATCAGCTGTGCAATTTGCAATACAACAGCAACAACAACAACGGCAATAACAAAAGAATGTTAAGTATATATATTTTTGAATTTGGCGAGTGACTTTTAACTGTTATCTGTTTGTCGCCTGAACGCCATAGAGCATCATGAATTTTTTTTATGTTTTCTGTTTTACGACCTCCAAGCTGCAGTAGCAGTCGCCAGCAGTTAGCTCCCATGACCGCAGCTTGACATTTTCGCATATTGCAAAATAAAAAAAATAAAACGAGAAAAAAACGAAAATAAAACAAAATTTGCATGCGGCTGGAAAATTAGATTTTCCGCTCATTTGCACCGAGGCGGCCAAATACAAAACATATTGCGCAATCTTCTGCTTCAATGCATGTAATTTGGTAGCAACACTCACACACACACATACATGCATAGGGGCTGCACGCGCGCGCGTGTGTGTGTGTGTATGGGTGTGGGTCGTTCTCGAACAGCAGCAACGTTTTAAGCAAAACTAGGGCAGGTTAATTGCTGTCAGATAAAGAGCTCCGCAAATATGGAACCTCACGTATCTGAATAAGTGCAGTGGGATTTCGATTGCAGCTGCGGAAAAACAGCTCGAGAAGGGCTTTACTAAGAAGGTTAAAATGGGTATTAAATATGAAATGTAGAAATCATAATGATATGTGTATAGGTTTCTTATTTTGGATACAATTGTTTCTGTCAAATTTGAGGAAAATTAATTGAACGAAAGAAAGGGAAAATAAAGAAGAAAAGTATTCTCAATTTAATACTTAATATACAAATAATGAATGTAATTATCCATAAATAATTATGATATTTAACGAGTATATCTATTATATTTTGAGTTATTTTGCTTCGATTTATTTCATATTGTTCTTAATTTATAAGCAATTATATCTGGGTTTTATTATTACTTTTATATATTTTATTTTTTTAACTTTATAATTTAATCTTAGCTCTCATACCCAAATTATTATTGATGAATCGTTAATAAAATATAAAAGATTTTTTATATATATTATTTATTATATATTATATATTAGATATTATATATTATATATTATATATTATATATTATATATTATATATTATATATTATATATTATATATTATATAATATATATTATATATTATATATTATATAATATATATATATATGTATATATAATATGTATTATAGATTCCTATTGGTCCCGAGTGTGTGATAGTTATTTTCTTTTCCTATCTATGTATTAGGAGTCTAAGAGTGAAAACCTCAGATTGTACAGCTACTTCAGTTTTTGGTAAGGTAATTATTTAAAATATACTAGATTTAATCACTATAATCCTGGATATCTACGAAATTGTAATTGTCTTACGTTTTTTTTTTTACAAATTCCGAATCAGTAAATTCTAATACAAGCTAAATTTGTTTGAAAATCTTAATATATTGCCTAGATTACTCAAATTCTAAATAAATTTAATTAATTTATATTAAATATATACTGAAAAGTTGTCATTGCAACAATCGGCAAAAAGATTACAAATCTGTGGCTGTCAGAAGTAAAATGTAATTTATTGAAAAAATATTATTTAATTTTGATTTTGTAGATAATTAATATATATGTATTCTAAATAAACAATTATTTTCTGATAAAAACTCCAATTTCACACGACAGCTTGAACCTTTTTTTTTTATATTTCTGAACCCATTTCATAGTTAGCTAATTTAACCAAAATTTGCACTTAATAATCCACTACACAAATTCAAAGCAATTCACGTATAAACAGTTTTTTTTTTCTTAGCAATATCCTGTCAGGATATGCGCAGATAATCACCTTGTGGTTGTATATATATTTATATATATACACTATATATATTGACGATGTTAGCAACACAAACGAGTCAGCGGCGCTTGCCAGTTGAGCGAGAATCAACTATCTGTTGTACTTGTAATTGTTTTATTAGAGTGTGGAGAGAGACAACCGCACGCAACGCTTCACTTTTACCAACTGAACGCAACGACGATCTTGCCACGGTTTATAGCTTGTCCCCAAAACAAAAAACAAAACAAAACAAAAACCAAACAAAAGCAAAAATGAAAAACAAAACGAAAATAAGGTGCACGGGCGAGCCAAAGCCAAAGCGACGACAGCGCTGCGGTTGCCGCTCGAACATGGCTCAAACCGCGCTTGATATATGTTTATGTGTGTGTGTGTGTGGGTATCGCAATGTATGCCTATGGCCGAACATGAACAACCCAAGCGAGTCAAAAGCGATTTTCACTCAAACTCCAGTTGGACATCTCATTGTTAATTGAGTTATGGCCCAGCAAATCGACAATAAATTACATCTCACACTCTCACACACACACACACACACGCACACATGGACACTCGTATAAGTGTGTCACTGTGTTAGGTTTGAGCTGCAATTGCGAAGCGGCGGTTCGTGCAACATGTTTGCAGGCGAGCAGCTCCTCGAAACAAGTTTGCTGCCTGAGTCTTTTGTGTGGCCTGTAGCTTGACTGGGCAAAATTGTCGGTGAAAAATGCGAATGATAATCTATTGGAATGAAATAAATGCAAAATATTTGATGCCGTTACGCGTTTTGTTTGAACAAATGATTATCGATTTACTTATATATATTTATTTATTTATTTACTTTGTTTCTGCTTTGTTGTGCCCCTTGGCGGCATACAAAAAAAAAATAAATCTCGTAATTTATCAACACTTTTATTTACATTTCACTTATGTAATGCGAGACAAGATGAGTGAGCTGCAGGGGGGTACAAAACTGTGTCAATAATGTCAGTAAAATCAATGAAGCGCTATTGCTTCCGGCACAATATGCTCATCATTAGCCACAAGTGGTTGGAGAAAAATATGAAAAATATGAGAAAAACAAAATACAAAAAACAAAAAACAGATAAAGCCAAAAAGAAATATCAAAAATAGTTAAATATTTATTCTTTCTGTTTAATTGTAGCATCAATATGCGTAGTAGCGCCTAGACTAATGTTGTTTTGATTAATGTTGTGCTAATGTTTGAATGAGTTTTGCATGTTATGCGCTGTCAGCAGGTGTCTTATGCTTAGCTCATTGCAATTGCAATATCGAATTAATTGACGATCAACTTTCGATTTCAGTTTTGAATTCAAGTTCACGACAAGGCAAAAGCGCATCCTCACACGCACTGTGAGAAGCGCAGAGAGCGCATCTTCAAATGCATTTGAGGCGGTCGACCGAAGGTCGTTGAGTAAATTAATTTTAATTGCAACTCATAATGTCGCTTCAAGTGGCAATCGAAATCGAAATCATAAACTGCTGCCGTGCAGGCAGCTTGACTTTGAGCGCATTTGTTCAAGTGATTTATGCAGCCAGAGTTGGAGCTGGAGTCGGAGTCGGAGTCGGAGATGTGTGAATCCATTAAGTGTGAACATTGCCAAATTGCAGTCGTTCGATTGACTTAATGAGTGGCGCAGCCTGAACTGAACTTGAACTTGAAGTGTGTCGGTGCGACTTCAAGTGCCGCAACACGCTGACTTGCAAACTCAGCTCGGGACGAAGAAAAAGATAAAAGATGCCAAGCGCCCGATCCATGACTATGGCTGCAATTAGATTTGGGGCCACGAATGACCCCCGCCAGGCAGTGCTGGCAATGAAGGCAATTTCGAATTGAGAGCTAACAAAGTTGGCTGATATTAAAGCGGCTTACCATGAAGCCAACTGCCCGAGGCCTCATGCGCACACCAACATGACATAGGGTAAATCATGATAATATATATAAAATATATTTGTATGCTTATGTATCTACATTTTTGTTTATGTTTGCGTACTTATGTCGCTCAGTGTGTAGGCTGCTTTTCACTTTTCTCTCGCACAGCCCACAGTGCGCCTGGCTGGCGCTTAATCAGCCATTTGACATCTCTCGTCATTAAGCACGACGATTTTTAATTGCTTTTAGCTCTTTGGCTCATTGCTGCGCTGGCTTGATTCGGTTTATGTAACATTTGAAAATTGGGCATTGTCAGAGAAATGTGTTGTCATTTAATTGGCATTACGAGTGTCTTTGGGCGCTGATATATCACCTCTGCTCAGCTCTCGTAGCCTCACCTCTCGCGCCGCAAGGCCGTTCGTTTAGCGGCAGAATCTTCAAGAAGTGCGCGCACAAAGCGTAAACAATGATAAATTACAATAACAACAAATTATATTATATGGCCCCATAATTAACTTGGTCTGTGGTGTCTGCGGCTCTTGAGAGAGCTAATTAACTTGTCTCTATGCAGATGTGGCTCCGGCTCCGACTCCGGCTCCAGCTGTGGCTGTGGCTGTGGCTGTGGCTGTGCCAACCACTTAGCCATAACCCAGTGACTGACTCGAAGATTCTGTAACTGAAACAGAAACCAAAACCAAAACCCAAACAATTATCATCAGCCATTAAGTACGTACATTTCGAAACGGTAAAATAATTTAATTGCTGCCCAGCTCAAGTTTATCCAAACATTTTCCACTGGCCCTGAATCGAATCTAAATAATAAAAAATGTTATATAAAAAATGAAGTTTGCAAACAAAAATAGAATTCAGCGTTTTTCAAGGAAATGTTTATAAAGCCGAATCCGCCAATTCGCAGCTCATGAATCTATTCAAACAGACCCAAAATAGCAAACGCTCTATGTGAAGAGCCTTCAGCTTGCCTTTATTGTGATATAGATATATATTTGTCTTAGTACTAATTATTATTTGCCAGAAATGCCAAAAACAAATTTATAACAAAAATATTTAATATTATTTTAAATATTTCAAAAAATTTCGAGCAGCCTTGGTTTTCTAATTGGTTTAAAGACTCAAAGATAGCTGCGTTGATATATAGTCTATATTTAACTCAACTGTGAACTATGTGACCCTGGAGGATCCATTTATTGTGAGCCGATCAAATGGCAGCATTTGGCTAGCAAAAATAATATGCGAGAATTATAAACAATCTGATTTTCAATAAAAAAACAAGTAAGAGTGCTCTAGTCGAGACTGCTCGACTAGGGGATAGCCTGAGCCCTGTGAAGAGCCAAATATCAAATCGTTCTACGCATCTTTTATGCATGCATATAACCAACACATACACACACCCACACACACACATATGCACGCAAGCATAAGCGCGCGCTCTGCCAACTACGCAGTTGACGCAGCGACTGCGTTTGGGCTGCAATGTGGACATTACTATGGGAATTTAATTGTTTAATAACTTTTCTTAGCGATGGACTAAGTGCATCAAACTTTCACAACTTATTAACGGCATTCATATGTATGTATTTGCCAAAGCACAAGTCTTTAGTATTTGATTTGCGCTTTTTACAAATAGGGGGCTATTGGGGGCGAATGGGGCGTGGCATCCAAAATCTGAAGATTACATAATCTCCGTATTCATTGCACGCAACTACACAGCAAATTTGAAGTCTTTAGCTCAAACGATGTACCAACCACGCCTTAAAAACACATTAAAATTATCGATAAATGCTCATAAAATCGAAATGGAATGAGTTATCGGAAAAATTTTATAAACTTGTGCAGCGTATGGTATTATCGAGTATTCATGTAAAATTTCAAGTCTCTACGTTGCGTACTTAAAAATATCTCGGCGTTCACACGGACGGACGGACGGACGGACGGACGGACGGACAGACGGACGGACGGACGGACGGACAGACGGACGGACGGACGGACGGACGGACGGACAGACGGACAGGGCTATATCGACTCGACTTGTCGCGCTGATCAAGAATATATATACTTTATGGGGTGTGGCACGCCTCCTTCTGCCTGTTACATACATTTTCACAAAACCATTATACCCTGATTTCCCATTTTCAATGGGCTCAGGGTATAAAAATATGGTTTTCTATTATTTTGTAATAATACAAATATTTTTAAATTTATTTTTTATATTTTATACGAGCCACAAGAGCAAGCTCTACAGGGCGGATTACCATAAATACATTCCATTTGACATAAGTTGTTAGATTTCAGCTCGAAACTCTCCCAACTATCATTACCACTATCATCAACCCAAATAAGCCTATTCGGCTCTTTTGCAGTTCAATATATTCTAAAATATATTTTTATCTTTTCAGATTCGAACATTTCTCCAGCTAACAGTATCCAATAATATCATTATCTCTGAGCGCACTTTATTTAGCAGAGATATAGGTATGCTAAGGAAAAATATAGTGTATAGTGTTCAGTGTTGCCCGTTCATGTTTATTCTAAGAGATAAATAGATAGATTTGTTTTATCGAAATTTGAACAGAAGTAAAAAAATGTTTGACAATAAATGCAAAATATTTTTCCCAAACTGTTAACCACCATTTTTAACACCTCTACTCATTTCAGTTCATCTGGTACTTTTGAAAATATCCGTTCAAATTTGCATCTCAACGGTCACAGCAGAAGCCGCTCCTTAAGTTATGCACCAATATTTTGTACAGTGTATATTTTTGACCGTTGATTTTTAAACAATAATTGCCAGCTAAGAAATTTTATTAAATATAAAAAAAATTTAATTTCTTGGTCAAAATTATTTATTGCTTTTAAAATTTACACAAATACATATATTTACATTATTTAAGGATTTTTCTTAAATTATTTATAATATATACTACTGTTTTATTGCCTCTATCAACATCTAGTATAACTTCTTTTTTCCGAAATTTAATTTTTTCCTCAATTTTATTTTTATTACGTCTCATAGTTGCCCAAAACCCGTTGACCAGTCGGATCAAATGGACTACGCAGATGGCAATCGGCCTTGTAGCGCTTGCCTAGAATATCCACTTCATAGTCGCCCGATTTGAGATAGTCCACATCTACTTTTTGTCCATCTGCGCGGGATATATAGGCCTGGCCCAGGGATTTGCCAAGCGTGTATGCATACTCAGCGCGGCGTAGCACACCCACAGGCTCCCCATTCCGATAGACGCCCTCGAGACCCCAAATGGGCACCTGCTGCTGCAGTGTCAGGTAAACCAGGCGCTTCTTAAGGCCCTCGGCGCGCTGCAGCTCCACTACGGCACGGCCGCGATAGTCGCCCGTCTTGCGGCAGGTGAAGCCCAGGCCAGCCTCCAGGGGCGTATCATCGGATCGCAGATCGAAGCTCCACAGGTGATAGCCCTTCTCGCTGCTGAGGGAATACAGCGCCCGATAGCCGGCGTTACGCAGGTCCTGGGACTTGCCCGCAGCCATCAGCGCCTTGTACACCGCCACGCAATCCTGCTTGGGTACATGCAGCTCATAGCCGAGCTCACCCACAAAGCTGACGCGCAGCAGGCGCAGTCCAATGCCGTTGAGCGTGGCCAGGCGTGTGCTGTTGGGTGCCACATGCTCATCGGAGAGATCGCAGTCAAGGAGCGGCTGCAGTATCTGCCGGCTCTTGGGCCCCTGTATCGAGATGACGCCCAGATCAGCCGTGACATCCGTCAGCTTGGCATCGAAGCCCTTGCGGCGTATCTCGCTACGCAGCGTGCTGTATGTGTAGTAGGCGGATGCGCCGCCGGCCACAATGTAGTAGCCCTGACCTTCGAACTTGGGATCGTGCACCTGACCCGATCCAGACGCCAGACGACTGATTGTGACATCCGCCTCAACGCCACCAGCATCATTCAGAGCGCAAGTGTAGACAGTTCTGTGGGGGAGAGAGAGATATAATTAATTTTTATTTTTTTATTAGCTATTATTTAATATAAATAATATAAATAATTATACCTTGATTTACCATTTTAATTAATTATTTACTCACTTGGTTGGATCGCGATTGGTGTTGCCTGAGAAGAGCCAATCAGCGGCTTTCTGAGCTTGAGGTCCTTCCAGCAGCAGCTTGGCAAAGTAGCTCATGTTAAAGACCACCGCATTGTTGCGGCAGGCGAGTGCCTCGGCTCCAATCTGTGGATGAAAAGAAATATTTTAATTCTCAATCCTAACAGCATCTGAATCTTCATTTACCAAGTCGTGGTGCTCAGAGAAGTTATTGTACTTCAGATCACCTTCGAGCACTCGCTCATAACCGCTGTCCTTATGCCTGGCATTTTCATAGCTGCCGTACCAGTCATAGGGCAGCACAGCAGCAGGCTCTGCGCTGGAGCCCAGGAAGAAGCCGGGACGCTCCCAGCCCTGCTTCTCCTCCATGAAGGCGTTGCACTCCAGCATCTCGTCGTGCAGTGGATCCTTTTGGAAGTCGCGACCGGCGAGCGGCTGATCGTACTTGAACACCATGCTGTAGTTCTTCACGTAGCTCTCGTGCGACTTCTCCTGTATCCACTTGGTGGCGCGCCCCTGCTCTGGCGTGAAGCGGCGCAGATCGAAGCTGAACATGGGCACATCCGGCTGTCCGTTGATGATCCACAGCGCCGTCTGCTCGCCACAGCCACCGCCGAACATCATGCCAGCCGAGTTGAAGCCACAATTGTGCATGAGGCCGGATACGTTTGGATCCGGGCCCATCAGCGGCTTGTGATCCGGCGTAAAGGACTCTGGGCCACAGACGGTGCTCTTCACGCCGTATTTGGCATAGGCGGGGCACAGTTTCTGGGCGCCCTCCACGTGCGTCTCGAACACCGACCAGTCCAGTTCGTAGAGGCCGAAGTGGAAGTCCTTGGCCACCGGCTCCAGCAAAATGGGATTCGGCTCGTAGCCGCCCATGCAGATGGCATCGCCCTGAATGCGGAAGTAGGTGGAATAATCGTGATCCCGTATGTTGGGCAGACCGCGAACGCCCGGAATGGACTCGGATACGATGTACGCATGCTTCATGGGTAGCAGCGGCAGGTGGGTGCCATGGCGAGCAACCAAGTCGCGACCCCACACGCCGGTGGCATTCACCACCGTGTCGGTGCGTATGTTGCCATAGGGCGTGACCACGCCCACAACCTTTTTACCATGCACACCCTGTTCGACGAGAATCTCCTGCACATCGCAGTTCTCGATCACCTGGGCGCCGTTTTTAGTCGCCGCCCTCCTCAAAGCCGTGCAGAGCATGGCCGGATCCATGACGCCGTCGCCCGGCGAGTAGAGCGCTCCAATGAAGGCCTTTGGGTCGAGCAGAGGAAACAGTTTCTGTGTCTCCTCGGGCGTGAGTATCTCGTTCTCGATGCCCAACGCAGCACCAACAGTTGCCAAGCGTCGATACTCGTCCAAGCGCGTTTCATTGTGCGCGATGAAGATTCCGCCATTCTGTATCCAACCCGGGTCAAGGCCAGTCTCTGCCTCCAGCTGGCGCAGCATATTCCGTGAATTGGCCAGCAGCTGGATGTCCACGTCACTGGGACGTAGGCGCCAGAGCAGACCGGCCGTGTGCCACGTTGTGCCCGCTGTCAGCTGTGCCCGCTCCAGCAGCACAGCCTTAATGCCACGCTTGGCCAGATGATAAGCCGTATGGCAGCCAGCCGAGCCGCCCCCAATGACCACCACATCCGCCGTCTGAGGCAGAGCTGGCGGCGCTGACGCCGCACTCTTGCTCTTGCTACGACACAATAAGCGCCTCAAGTCCTGACGACTCGCCTGCTGTATGATGCCTGTGCGCCACATTTCCGATTTGCAGCCGCCCGATCTGAATCCAAAGTGAAAACTAAGCCACATCAGTTGGCGAGAAAGCTTCAAACCCAATCCGATTTGCATTGACAATCGAATTTCGTTTGACTTCCCTGAACTTGTGGGTCAGCTGTGGCGATAAGCCTTCAAACTCGACTCTTATCACATATACCCTGCCCACTTTTGCATTGTTATCAGCGAATTCTGTGTATAGACTACACATTTAAGCCGACAGGTGGCGCTTTCAGCACTCTTATCAGTCAGATGGTAGCTAAAAATATATGTGCCTTATTATATTCAGTATTTGGGTTCGAATGAGGTCAAATTAAAAAAATGTATTATAACAAAATTATTTATTATTATTATTATTATTATTATTATTATTATTATTTTTATTATTATTATTATTATTATTATTATTATTATTCAAGTAATAAAACAATATATATTGTAATTCCTTCATTCATAGTTCTATATTTCAATTAATTTATAATCTCTTGAGTAATCTTTGAACAATTGAAAATTCATATAAAATAACCAGAAAGCACTTTATTCCATAAATAGAAACAACACAACTAACAAAATAAAGTTCTCATGTGAGAGAAAGAGACGTACCACATGCCTCATTGATTTGTCTACGGAGCCATAATCTTTGGGGGGAATCTTGGGGACGCGCCTGACAGGTCACAAGCGGCACCATTATCATGGATTGCTGGCAAAGAGCAAGCCACAAGCCACAACCCAGACCAAACAAAACCAGACCAGACCACACTCAACCTCAACCACAGCCTCAGACCAACCGTAGACCTTCCAGTGCTGCTGCTTCTCTCATTGTGAATACTCGTTAATGTCTGGTTGTTGTTGTTGCCATTTTTGTAGCTGTTGCTAACGTTATTGTTATTGTTATTGTTATTGTTATTGCTGGCAAATTGTGCGACAAAATTCTAAGCAAGGCGCATGATTTGTTGCGTTTTTCTCGTATGCACGAAGCAACTGACGCTGTCAGCTCATTAAGTCGGTCTCATTATGCAATCTCGTTGGCATTGTTCAAGATGCAGCCCAGTTGGAGTTGAAGATTAAATAGATGGCGATGCAGATGGAGTTGGAGATGGAGATGATGCCAATGACAACTGGTACGAGCAACTACTTGAATCTACTTTGTTGGCTATGAGCTAAGCGCTGACTGAAACTTACTTAGTATTTTTAAAAATGTTTACTTCAAATTTAATTTATAAGTTGGAGAATAAATTTTAATTCTACATAGGTTTAAATCTCTAGTATAACAAGGAAACCAATAATTCGATTTATCTTAGAAATTAATTTTATAAATTTCTCTAGAAAAAAAATTAATATATATCTATGATTGCAAAGTACTCTATTGCCAACTCTACAGCCGCGAAGCATTTATTTATTTATGTAAATAATTCAAATAATGCAAATTTGTTTAAGAGGTAGCTTCAAAGGAAATAAATAAATAAACAAAGAGAGTGCAGACCACTGATTAAAATTGATTTTAATTAAAATTTGTATTACATAAAAAAGTACTTTAATTTATATAAATTAAATATTAATATATACATTATTATATTTTCTTCGAAGAGCATTCTGGTACATGTAGTTCAAATGTAACGATAGATTAAATTGCAGGTCTTACATCAAATTATATATACAAAGAATTAGTTTCACATATGGCATGTGCTTATAATTTACAACATTTTCACAAATATATATATATATATATATATATATCATTAGGGGAAATCCCATTGAATGCTTATCTTTTATTGTATTATTCTCTTATTTTTTTTCAACAATAATTTTTATAACATTTTTACTAGCCCTTAAAGATTATAAAATAAATTGTATTCAAATAAATGAATATTTTATTAACAAAATTTTTTTTTATCTAATGTGTACCTTATTTTTTTATTTATTTTTAAATTAAATAAAATTCTATAAATCGTATTCTATTTAATTCAATTTATATATGTATATATACATATACTTATTTAATTTGAATTGCTTTTCGGTTTCACTGATTTCTTTGCGCTCCTAAAAGTATGCAACAGCACTTAAATATACGTGTTTATTTTATTGGCAATTCAACACCAGGTTTATATTTCACGTGCTGAATTAAAATAGAATTCAGTACAATTAAGCAGCGACGAGCTGTTGGTATTCATTAGTAAAAAAGACAATAAATCAAAACAAAAAGCAGAATACATTTCAGATTATATTAGTAAAATACATAAATTTTTAAGATTAGTTAAATAAGAGGATGAATGTACATATATACTAGAAAATTATATATTTTCTTTAAATTATATTTTCTTTAAAAAATTTTAAATTCATTTTGCTCTTTATTAAAATTATAAAGATGATATGTATTTTTATACCCTGAGCCCAATGAAAATGGGAAATCAGAGAATAAGGATTTTGTGAAAATTTATGTAACAAGTAGAAGGAGGCGTGCCACACCCCATAAAGTATATATATTCTTGATCAGAGCGACAAGACGAGTTGATAGAGCCCTGTCCGTCGAATAAGAGCTGAAAGAGAGTTTAAGATCTAAAAAGGAGATGTTAGTTTGTAGCAGAGGCAACAGAGGCAGCAGAAAACACTCTGATTGGTCGGTAACTGATAGAGAGTTTAGCTTAAGTTAACTCAAAGAGAAGCTTAACAGTTGAGGTCGAATTCGAGTGGAAGTCTCGCTGCCCTATATAAAGACAGCTGAAGATCAGAGGAGCTGCTTCTTGCAGCAGCAGCAGAAAGTGCTCTGATTGGTCGCTAACTAACTAGAGAGTTTAGCTAAAGCTAACTCAGAGAGAGGCTTAACAGTTGAGCTCGACTTCTTGCTGCCCTATATAAAGGCAGCTGAAGATCAGAAGAGCTGCTTGCTGCAGCAGCAGCAGCAGGAGAAACTGCTCCGATTGGTCGCCTAATGATCGAGTGTGAAGACTGACTGAGAAAGGGGCTCAAGAGTTGAGCTTGACAGCTGTCGCTGTTCTATATAAAGGCAAGCCTGCTGCAGCGCAGCTTCAGTCGCATACTTCATATCTTGGTGGTCAGTCGTCCAGTGCAGCGCGGTGCGCGGTTCTCCTCTTCTTCGGTCTGTTGGTAAGTATTAAAATAGTTAAGTATGTTAAGCGAAAATGTAAAAGTTATACTTTTAAAGTTTATTTAATGTAAATATAATATATTTAAAATTTAATTATTTAACGATCATTAAGATAACGATTTTTAGCATATGTAAAGTACCTATATATCTGTATTTATAATTTGTATAAATTAACTAGAAAACATAATAAATGCTATTTACATAGCAATGTTGCGTGTGTGTATCTGTTGTTTGTATGTATGGAGAAAAGAAGCGTAGAATGTTTTGATATTTGGCTCTTCACAGGGCTCAGGGTATCTCCTAGTCGAGAAGTCTCGACTAGACCACTCTTACTTGTTAGATTTAATTTCGTCTTCAAATTATGTTTTAATTTTTTTTTTTACTTTACTAAACCAAAATGTTTAAAATATAAACAATTTATTTTGCAATATATTAGAATTATAAACAAATTCCTTAATTTATTTACATTTTTGACTGTTTTCTTTATTAGCTTTATTTTTCAGTTCTTAATATTTCATTGTTGTATTTTCAATAGTCCAATATGTTCAATCAAGACAAGTGCTTGAATTGACGTACAACCTCACTCACTCATTTACACAATATTCACATTTAATTCATTACATTACTCACTTTATAAACAGGACCGAGAGCGATAGCTAGAGGCTTTGTCTACCCGAGCACTTAAATGCGATTACAATACGCGATATTTAATCTGTGATAACAAGCGGAAACGAGACAGTCGGCGATTAGGCGTGAGCTCCCCAAAGTAGGCAGCAATTAGGGAACACGTCCGTTTTTATTTAGTACTCCGTGCGCCGTTTGGCGAAATGTTACGCCACGACTCGACGCCGCCGCGCTTCTGGCAGTTGGCTTTGCGTCGCATCTTCAACGCTCAGGATTTCTATGGCAGCATACGGCCCATGATTGGGCTGGCCCTGGTGTTGGGCATTACGCCGTATTTCGTGTGCCGTGACGGTTGCCAGGGCGAGCGAGTGGTGCGCGAATCGTGGTATGGATTTGCCAATGCCATCAGCCGCTGGCTGCTGATCGCCTATTGCTATACGTACACCCTGCTGCACAAGGAGTCCCTAATTGGCTACTTCATGAGCAACCATATCTCGCAGATGAGCGCCCGGATGCACGATGTCACCGGCATCGTTGCTGGCATTGTCATATTCATAGTGCCGCTTTTTCTGCGCCGTCATCTGCGGCAAGCCCTCGAGAGGCTGGTACGCATCGATAGGCGTCTGGGCCGCCTAAATTTTCCCGTTGACTACAGACAGGTTCAGTATCAAATTCTGTTGGTGCTACTGATGGTCTCCGCCCTGGATGCCACCATCATAGCTGTCTGCCTCGTCTGCCTGGCCAAAATGGAGGTGCAAGCCACATATCAGCTAACCTTCATCCTGATGTACGAGCTGATCACCATATCGATAACAATTTGCATGTTTTGCCTGTTGGCAGGATCGATTCAACGGCGCTTGCAGCGTTTGCATAAGGTAAGTGGTGGGAAATTGGAAATCAAATATTTTATAAAAAAAATAAAATATTGAATTATATTATATATGTTTTTTATTTATTTTATATATAATAATATATATTCGAAAAATTTTAATTTTTTTTTATATTTTTAAGATTTTTCTCTCTCAGTAAGAGGTTTTAAGCTGAAAACAAATTTAATCAAGATTTTCATATATGATAATTGGAAATACGTTCGGTTATACTTATATGTAAAATATATTTATAAATTATTATTTATATGGACATTATTCAAAATATTAAATAATATATTTTTTATATTTCTATAATATTTTATTAATTAACATAATACAAACCTGAGAAAAATCATACATTTCTCCAAAATTACCGTAACTACAGCACAATCTACATTTTAAAATTCTCTAAATTAAATTCCTTAATTTTTGTGCATTATATTCAACTCCTCACTTTCCCATAGTTCATATTACAAATATATTTCCTCGCGCCTAAAGTACACTCAATATCTTTTAATTAAAAACAGCTTTGAGTGAGCCTTAAAAACTCATATGACATATGACAGAACATACATTTGGAGGTCTCTAAATGCTAAATAGGTCAATAGCCTTTGCATATTTGCACCTGTTGATATATATCTATGTATGGCCTTCCACATACATACCTGACATAATTAAATTGAGTTTTCGAGTTTGCGCAAGCAACCAAATGTTGTCCTGCTCGGTCCGCTGGCTTATGTATATAGCACGTCATTCAAATGTCATCGGAAATAAACTATTCAGTTGTTTAGCATGCCACGCTCCATAAATGCGATACATTATGCATGCGCACAAGGCACCGAACCAACAAAAACTGATCAGCATATGGCCAGAAAACCCCAGCCCCCAATGCTCAGCTCCAACTACATATTGCGCATACGCCTCGTGAGCGGCGCAGCTGAGTGTGACTGTCTGCTTGGGATTGCGATAGCGACTATGTGTGTGTGTGTAGCCAAGAGTGTTAAGGACATGTGTTGATAATGAAATGCGAGCCATGAAAGTGCCAGACTAGTTCCGGATGCGCGACAGCAGATGTGACGAAATTAGAGATGGACAAGTATGGGAGAAAAAGTTGAGAGATAAAAATAAATCTATACATATATGCGTTTGAAAAACGTGATTATAAATGTAAAAAAATCTAAGTAAAAATATGATATTTTTAATGCAAAAAAATAAAAACAAATTATACTAAAATAAAAGCATGCATTATATAAATAATAAAATCCTATAAAAATATACAAATTTTGTTGTATAAATTTTTTGACTAAAATATTAGCATTCTACAATATATAAATAATACAAATATATAAGAAGCTAAAATAGATATTTTAAAAATAAATGAATTAGATATTATTGAAAAAGAGCATTATAAAAACAGTATAAATATTTAAAAAATTAAAAAAAAAATATTTAATGAAAAAAATTCTTTGCATATATAAAAGACTTAATAATTTTTATGAAAAATATTTGATATATAAATTTTAAAATATATTCACCTTATTTTATAGTTATTATATAATTCCAAATATTAAATATCATTAAAGACTCTTACCATCTCTACAATCAAAAGTCTTGTTTGCTTCTGCTGCCTTAATCAACCCTAAAAACTACTATATTCAGTTGATAACATAGTATAGTATTAAATTAATACCAAATATACTGAGAATACCCATTAGGTTTGTTATGAGACAATTGTATGCGTAACAAGTCGGATGTTGCCCAATGGACAAAGTTCCTCTCTCCTAATACGTCATTGTATCACTTATTCAATGCCAATGGCCACCCACTCCATTAGTCAACATCCTCGAATACAGAAACCGAGACGAGAACTCAGTTATGCTAACAACTGAATTAAAGCCAGACAGCGGCGTCTGCTTGACTATGCTATGCATTGCTCACCCTCAAGGCCACGCACACAGCGACACTTGTTGAGTTTGGGCTGCTGCGGTAATCCTCGCGCTCTGAGTTCCTCTCACGTTCCGCCAACTGGGAAAGTGAATAAAACTCGACTGCATGATGAACATCATAATGAGCTTTTCGCACACGCCCTCGCTTCGGTTACACTTCCGTGAATGATGCTCTCTCTCTCTCTCGCTCTCTCTCTGTCTGTCTCTTCTTTTTTTTTGCGATATGTTTTTGTTTTCGCCAGCAAACGACTCGGGCGGAACATCGTCCTGCAGTTCGATTTGTCACTTGGGAGCCAACGGTTGTGCGTCTTCGTCATTTGTCGCTTGTCATACAAAATGTCCACGGCGCTGCGTCGGGTGCGAAAGTATTTTATATCGTCGCAGGTCTACGAGGCACTGCGTCCATTATTTTTTCTTACCTTCCTCTACGGTCTGACGCCGTTTCATGTCGTGCGCCGTAAGATGGGCGAATCGTATCTGAAGATGTCCTGCTTTGGCATCTTCAACATATTTGTTTACATTGTGCTGTGCGGCTTCTGTTACATCTCGTCGCTGCGTCAGGGCGAGTCGATCGTCGGTTACTTTTTCCGCACAGAGATTTCGACAATTGGCGATCGCCTGCAGATCTTCAACGGACTCATTGCGGGTGCCGTGATCTACACCTCGGCGATATTGAAGCGCTGCAAGCTCCTGGGCACGCTGACAATTCTCCACAGCCTCGACACGAACTTCTCCAATATCGGCATACGCGTTAAGTACTCGAGGATCTTTCGCTACTCGATCCTGCTGCTCGTCTTCAAGCTGCTCATCCTGGGCGTTTACTTTGTGGGCGTATTCCGACTGCTCGTCTCCCTGGGCGTGACACCCTCCTTCTGCGTCTGCATGACCTTCTTCCTGCAGCACTCCGTGGTCTCGATTGCGATTTGTTTATTCTGCGTGATTGCCTTCAGTTTCGAGCGACGTTTGAGTATTGTGAATCAGGTAAGTTACATCAAGGTGATTGACTCGCGCTTCGTGGACTGGGCCCACCTAGGACCTGCGCAAATAGTGAAACTAGTGCAGAGTGGGCTAAGCTTTTGCCTGTTGCCGGCTGTTCACCCTTGGGGAGTAACACTTATTGCTCAGCCACAAATCAAGTGTGAAATTAATTTATGTTAATTCAAATATTTGTTGACTTCGCTTTTGTTAAGCTGTTGCTTGTGGCCTGGCCTCTGATAGATTACCTAAATAGATTTAATTTCATACGGGGGAACGGGAATTATTATTCGCTATTTTGGCATTCTAGGGTGTTTAGGCAAGGAAGGTATTGAAGGTACAATATGGAATTGTGTTTTAGTAACTGATGCTAGAGTCGTAGCGGCACATATACTACTTGTTTACTTTGTGTATGCCAACATCAAACCCAAAATGTCTTCTACAAATAAGAAAATTTTAATTAAACAATAGAAATTACAAGATTTATGTTATATTTACAAAAGCCTAATATAAGCATAACATTTATAAATTTCAATCATGTTGATGCTTAAATATTGGAAATGATTTTCTCAGCCTCATAACTAATCAAAGTTTTACATACAACAGCACATATTTATATATATATATTTATATTAAAAAGGTTAATATACTTTTGTCAACTATTCAGATATTGAAATCAAAAAAATGTCTATGAAAGATAAGATAAACAGATATGATTGATCATACATAAGATAATTAGTTATCTGATTGCTGATAGTCAAGCTGTCAATCAGAACAGACTATATTAACAAATTACTTAGATAAGGGCAGGTAAATCTCTAGTGGTCACAGATATTAAAGTGTAATAATGGGTCATAATCAGAAATTACTCAAAAAAAAAAAACACGAAAAAGCTTGAATACTATTAATAAAGTTTCTAAAAACATTAATGAGTATTGTAATACAATATAATATACAATTTATAATTAATTTTAATATTCATATTTTTTTTATTCTTTTTTATAAGATTTATTTACAATATTTATAGTAGTAAAGTATTACATTCTTTGAAACTCTGGCGATGAGCAGGTATTGTAAGAAGTGTTGGTGGAATATAATGACGAACGAGATAGATGGCAAATATGTACTAAAATTTGTTTTCAAGATTTGGTAGAGTGATTGATTTAATACTAGTAAACGCGACTTATGAACTATTTAAACAAAATTTATAAATTATTCACAACATACCGGAATCGTGGACAAAGTATTGAAAAATTCATAGTTCTCTCATACTAAAAACCACAAAACTCATTCTTTTAAAAACTTATTCAAATAGAAGTATTTGTAAATATTATAAACATCCTCTCATTCCATTCATCCAAGTCACACCAAAAAGGTAAACAAACCATTTACTGCCAATGAACTATGAGTTTGAGTATTTATTAAAAAATAACAAGCCCATTCCACAGCTATATGCATTAATATTCTGTTTACTTTTACAAGCAACACACGTGGGCAGAGCTTTTGTTGCTCTCATCAGCTTTATGAGCATCATAATTGTCACGGAAGCAAACGCTATTGTTTACCCTTAGTTTTCCCTTCCTTTTATGGCACTTCTTCAACAATATCGTATGATTCTATAAAACAAAGAACTTTTCTACGCCGTTGAGCGCTGAGCTCTTGTTCTGTCAAAGCTCTCGAAGGCAACTGCAAATCCTTCCCGCCTTTTACACCCTTTTATGGATATTGTATGAACGAACAATTTTGCTAATTTCCCGCAGAGCAATGAACATAAATTCAGGCGAACATATTGCAGCTCATTCGGAGAACCCATAAATATCATTGAGTTTCAGTAATAAGTATTAATAAGAGTAAGAGACAATAACAAATGAGAACAAGAATATATAAACAAAACAAACTGTGTGTATGTCTTAGTACTTCTTGCATGTCGGCTTGAAGAGGAGCTCTATTATATTTGATGTTAGTTGTGTATTTTAGTAGATGTCATGATGATAGGAGTGGAATATTTTAAAAAGAGAGAGTGAGAGGGGGGGGGAGAGAGAAAGAGAGAGAGAGAAAGAGAGAATAAGTTACAATGAGTGGGAGAGAGAAATAGATATATAAGGATAGATACAGCTGAAGGAAGAAGAGTTAGTGTAAATGAGAGGACCAGAGAAACAGGCAATTTGTCAGATATCAAGAGAGACTGAGAGAAAGAGAGCAATATAGAGAGACATATAGAGAGATGGTAAGTAAGAGACATTTTTTAAATATACACATAATATATATATATATATATATATATATATATATATATATATATATATATATAAACATCGCATCGCAACCAAAAATAAACTTAGTTTGCAGTAGATTCATCACACTTTTGCAACTGTCATCTATCCGTCTGCCCAATCATGACGAGTAATAAAGAAAAGATAATGAGATAATGAAGATAACAAATATAGTTTATACCCTCAAAGTATTCTGTACAATTTTCACTTTGGCGCAAGACAGCTATGCAATTGCTCTATATCCTTAGATATATTTCAATTATCTTTTGGGAGTTCTTTGAGTAAGAGTTAAGGCCCCCACGGGTTTAGCACAGACAGCCAGCCAGACGGACAGTGGGAGAAGAAAGTGTAACCTATTGAAATGTGGGTAAATCGTATAACTAATTAGATTCCTGGGTAGAAGGGGAGCGAGTCCCTGGGGAACGGCTTCCAGTCACCTGTAAATGGCCGTTAATTAAATAGAACACTTTAAGCAAATAGCACTTACACTCACTCATATTCGTATGCGTACACGTATTTCTCCTTTTCGTATTCGTATTCGCATTTGTATTCGTATTAGTATTCGTACTCGCACTCGTTGACATGCGGCATAAAAATGCTAAAATTATTTACTTAAAGCCAACAAGCATGAAAATGAATGAATTGTGGCCCCACCTCATTAGAGCAGGGTCCGGCCCGGGTCCGGGCGCCGGCGCCCGGCAACATGCAAATTATTCGCGCTGCTTGTGTTTAGTTGACGCGTAAAGCTCCAGCTGTGCAGACCACGGCGAATAGGGCAGCATGGACGCAAAAAAGGATATTAGTGTGGAAATCGAACTGAATACGATGCTGCAACATCCGCTGAAGCGTCGCGTACGTCGATGGCTCTCCGCCAAGCAGCTGTACGAGAGTCTGCGTCCACTCTTCCATGTGACCTATTTGCATGGACTGACATCGTTTTACATGTCTTGCGACGGCAAGACAGGCCGCCGGGAGATCAAGAAGTCCTGGTTCGGCTATCTAAATGGCATTGCCCACATCGTCGTCTACGCCGTCTGCTATATTCTGACCATTCGTAACAATTGCGAGTCCGTTGCCAGCTATTTCTTTCGCTCTCGCATCACCTACTTCGGCGACATGATGCAAATCGTGAGCGGCTTCATTGGCGTCACGGTCATCTATCTGACGGCCATTATACCCAAGCACCGACTCGAGCAGTGCCTGCAGAAGTTCCATACCATGGACCTACAGCTACACAGCGTCGGCATCAAGATCATGTACAGCAAGGTGCTGCGGTACAGCTATGCCGTCATGATCTCGATGATGCTCGTCAACTTTGGCTTCTCCTGGGGCACCTTTGCAGTGCTCTACTCGTCCAACGTGCAGCCCACCTGGGCGTTGCATTTCACGTTCATGATCCAGCATACGGTCATTGCCATTGCCATTACCATGTTCTCTTGCTTCACGTATCTAGTGGAGATGCGATTCATTATGGTCAATAAGGTAAGCAGAACGGCTAAGGTATTGAATACGAGTATAAACATCAATTTGATATGGGTAATATTTTGGAAACAAATCAATATACAAATTTTGGTTTGTTGTTCAGTTTGTAGGCTTCAGTTAAATTTTGTATTTAAAATAATGTTTTCTTGAAAATTAATAAAATTTTTCTCATTAAAAAATTCTCCTAATGTGATAGTTGATTAATTTTTAAATTGTATAAATTTCAAAATATAAATAAATATTAAATAAAACCAAAATTATTTAAACAAAATTTTTTTGAAGTAAAACAAAAAACAACAAATTAACTCATAAAACAATCATTTATTAATAATCGAAATATATAAAAAAAAATATTAATCAAAATCATTACAACATATGAGTGTATTAAGATTATATATTTAAATTTAATTTTTAAACAAATTTATATATATTTTTCCATATTCATTATTATATATTTGTAATTATATATAATAACGAAATAACGTAAATATTTTAAATTTTTTCTAGACTTAGAAACTTTTAATTAATGAATAATCAAATCAAACTTAATAAATCAATAAACACTATAAATAATAAATAATCAATATATAAACACATCAAATTACTCAACTTTAACTATTTTATTTTAATATAATTTTTAAACGTAGCCCTTAAATATTATTATTTTAATTTTATTATTAAATTTTATACTTAAAAATTATATTTTTTTCTAATTATTTCCCATATGTTTAAAAATAAATTTTTTTCAAATTGTTTAAAAATATATACATTTTATATATGTATGTGTACAGAATTCTCTAAAAACTTGAACAGCCACATTTAACACAATGGGTTTCCCTAAAACTAATATTTATGCATGTCATTATTTGGGTCTGGGGAATACTCCAACTTAGACAACTATTATAAATGCTTTATGCATATAAAATTCAGGTTGACCGATTTTAACATTATTTATCTGTGTTAACATCTCGTTTCACGACAATATTGATAACACCCCTGAGAACAATTTCAAACAAAATAAAACTATTGCATGCTTCAAAGTGTACTTACTGCGAACTATATTCGGGTTTTATTATGTCCGGAACATAGATATACACAGATATTATATCTATATAGAATTCATTGTCCTTAGTGCCATTCTCTAGTTAACGTCAGCCAATTATTGACAGCTAAGAAAATTCAATTAAATTAATTAACTCAACCCACGCCTCACGTGCGCTCACTTTATAATTTCATAACAAAAACAAACAAAGTGAAAGTGTCATGAAATGGAAGGAAAGTGTGACAGGTTTCCCATTACGCGCACCCTGGCAGCCCCCCGATTCCGACTTGACGAAGTTCAAGGCTTTAAGCTCTATCAATAAGTAATGCAAACAACTAAGTTGCAGTTACTGTATAAAAGGTGCATCACATCCGCTGGCCAAATCAGTTTGAACTCTTCACCGACATGGGACCAATTTGGAGGCAGCTGCTCAGTCCACGCGACGCCTATGGCGCTGAGCAGACGCTGCTCCTGTTCACCTATCTGCTGGGTCTGACGCCCTTCCGGCTGCGAGGCCGGGCCACGCGACACTTCGAGCTCAGTCGTCTGGGCTACCTGAATGCTCTGCTGCAGCTGACCTTCTTCGCCTACTGCTTCCTGGCTGCCCTCATCCAGCAGCAGAGCATTGTGGGCTACTTCTTCAATTCGCCCATCTCCCAGGTGGGCGACTCGCTGCAGAAGTTCATCGGCATGACCGGCATGTTCACGCTCTTCCTGTGCTGCGGCCTGCGCGTGCGACTTCTGATACGACTCTGCGACATGATAGCCCGCATCGATGATCACCTGCTCGACGTGGGCATCTGCTTCAACTATGGCCGCATTATGAGTCTGCGGCACACAAAGCTTTTCCTCATCTCGGGCGTGCAGTTCGCCTACTTGGCCAGCTCGCTGTCTATGCTGCTCTACAATGATGTACGGCCCAGCTACACAGTTGCCGTGGCCTTCTATGTGCCACAGGTATTCCTGCTCAGCATTGTCCTGCTCTTCGGAGCGATTCTGCATCGCTGTTGGCAACATTTTGATGCGCTGAATAAGGTAAACGGGAAAGAGTATTAGTTGAGAGAGGTAGATAGAATAGGTAAACAGAAAAGTAGATAAATGAATAGATAGGTAGATAGATAGATAGGTAGGTAGATAAAGATAGATAGATACACAATATATAGATATATAGATATATAGATATATAGATATATAGATATATAGATATATAGATATATAGATATATAGATATATAGATATATAGATATATAGATATATAGATATATAGATATATAGATATATAGATTTTGTTTTCAAGTTTCAATTATGCAGGCGAAAATATTTAAATCATATTCCGTATCCCATTTTACCTTAAAGCTAATATAGTCCTTCAGTTATTTTACATCTACCTACAAAGTTCACTATTTATTTCCCCTGCTCCTTGCTTTCCCTTTATATATAAACAAAGGGAGGCAATCCGTCATAGATTCTATATATTAGCCCTATCCGATAGCCATTGGCATTTCATTTAATTAATTAGGTACAATGGAAGTCTAGATTCTGATGATTCAGGTTGCGTTGCTCATACGCCATGTGGCTGCCGAGCTGTTTGGATGGATTGATTCACCCGGTCAATGTCTACGGCTGCTACCGCATCATCTTGTTTCTGGCTCTGTTTTTCGGCATTATGCCGTATTATGTGGACAGTTCGGGAGGTCGGCTGAGATTCTCGTTCTTCGGCTTGGCCAGTGCAATTCTACGACTGATTTTCTATCCGGCGAACTTCATCTATAGCACTATAGAGCGTCGCTCGCTAATGATCAGCTTCTCGTTGACGAACGTGTCCAAGTTCACGGCAGACCTGGAGATGTTCAATGGCATGGCTTCCGTCGTGGTAGTGATGGCTGCATCAATATTTAGATGCCAGGACTTGACGCAGCTGTTGGCAATCTACGACGGATTGGAGCAGGAGGTGTTTCCGTGCATTGGAGTTAACTTTGAACAGACCCAAGCGGCCAGGGAAATCTTTCGCTTAGCGGCATTTCTATTCTTCACACTGTTAAGCTTTGCGATCTATAGCTTTATCTGGGTTTTTCCGCGCGATAATCCATACGTTTCCTACTGGGCGATTATGAGCTATTTCTCGCCTAATTTTATTGTTTGCATTGTTAGCATTCTCATCAGTGGACTTTTGATCAAGCTTCGTATTTACCTGAGTGCATTGAATGAGGTGTTTCTGAAACTAAATACCATCTATACTCGATCTAACTCTTTTCCCTTTTATATACTTTCAGGTGCTTAAGAACCTGGCTCACCAATGGGACACACGCAGCATTAAGGCCGTGCAGAAGCAACGATCACTGCAGTGCTTGGACTCCTTTTCGATGTACACGATTGTAACCAAGGATCCGGCTGAGATCATACAGGAGTCTATGGAGATACATCACTTGATCTGCGAGGCAGCTGCCACGGCTAACAAATACTTCACCTATCAGCTGCTCACGATCATCTCGATTGCCTTCTTGATCATCGTCTTCGATGCGTACTATGTGCTCGAGACTCTGCTGGGCAAATCGAAGCGCGAGAGCAAATTTAAGACCGTCGAATTCGTGACATTCTTCTCATGTCAAATGATATTGTATTTGATCGCGATCGTGTCCATTGTCGAGGGCAGCAATCGGGCGATCAAGAAGAGCGAAAAAACTGGCGCCATTGTGCACTCGCTGCTCAACAAGGCCAAGAGCGTCGAAGTGAGAGATAAACTGCAACAGTTCTCCATGCAATTGATGCATCTGAAGATTAACTTCACAGCGGCTGGACTCTTTAATATTGATCGGACGCTGTACTTTACGGTGAGTAGTGAATGCTCTATGGTGAATATTATATCAAAAATGATATTTATTCATAATTTTTAAAATTTATTTATAAATATTATTTAAAATTTATTTATAAGAAAATTATATATTTTATTTAAAATATATATCTTTATCTTTTTATTCCATAATTATTTATTCAGAATATATTTAAAGTATTTAAAACTTATTCCTACAAAGTGTGTATATTTTATTTATTTACTATATTATTTAATTCATACAAAATATATTTGTAGTATTAAAAACTTATTTTTGTATTTTATGTACAACTTTTATATACAACAAATAATTATAGAATTAAAAACATATTTTTATTTGATTTATTCAAAATTTATTTATCCAAAATTTATTTAATAATTTCTTATCACATTTGTTTTTCAGATTAGCGGCGCTTTGACTACGTATCTCATTATTTTACTACAATTCACATCGAATTCGCCCAGCAATGAGAATGGCAGTGGATTCGACTGTTGTGAGGCGTATCAAAATTTGACGAATCATACAGTTTAGTGGCGCGATGGAGAAGTATGTCGAGCTGAATCTGGAGCTGGTGAAAACATTTGTCTATGTTACGTCCAAACGGTTTTTTCGGGGCAATAATATTAAGCGGTTTAATTCGATGTTGTTGCTTTTGCATGTATTATCAATGTATTTTTCATAGATCCATTTATTATTAGCAATAAACGATGAAATTTATTGAACTAATTGAATGGCATATGACAGCAAATGAGACATAATTTATATTATGGCGCCGATAGCTTTAATTGAACTAAACATGGGAAGATATATTGACACCTTTTTGTACAAAGGATCTTAAAAAAGAAAAAGAATATAAATCTAATGAAGAGCAGAAAGTATCTTAAGAAATGCGTAGGGCAAAAAAAATTTGTCAGACATTTATTAAAAGTTTTTTATGGAATGTTTCAAGTTATACAAGTTAGTACTTATACAAGTAATTTATTTTCAGCACTGTATTTCTTAGAGTTCTGTGAGTTTTTATTATGTGTTATATATACTCCATCGAGTTAAAATAAATCTATAGCCACAGCTATTTTCTATTAGCATAAAATGTAGCACAGAAATGAATATCCCTGTTCGTTCAATTAAGTTAATGAATTATAATAGTTGAAATATTCGCTTTAACAGTAAGAAATAATTTATATATAAACAATTCTCATACATTTATACAAACTCTATTATTACACCATTTCCTACTTTTGGATATCGTATAAGGATAGAGTTTATATATATGTAAAATGAGTAAATAGTTTTCCACCCCAAAAGTAAAAGCTTTTAACTAATTATGAACAACTATAGCAACAACCATACGCATTGATCCCCAATTTATTCTCAAATACTTTGGTAAACAAAAATTGGAATACTTTTAAAATTGTTCCTTGTAGTAAAATTGATATAAGAATATAACGATAAAGAAAATATGGAAAAAAAGAAAAACTGAATAATATTTATATACAAATTGGATTCATAAACCAAAGTTCTGTAATTTACTTATTGGCAAACTTCTTTTAAAAGTTTTATAAAATAATAAACTATGTATTAAATTATAAGTCTAAAATTAAACATTAAAATTATAAACATAAATTGACTTAAATATATGTGTATATAAAATTTTAAAAGCCACAAAATTAATTTTAAATCGGAATCAAAATATAAATTAAAACGTAGAAACACTTTGCATATTCATAATCTATTAAAGCCACATAATTGTTTACACCATTTCAGTCATGAAATTCGGTATGTGCCTCCAGCATGGGCTCTAGTAGATACATAATTTCCCACACACACACACTCACAAACACATATGTACATGTATACATTTCGTAAACAACTTGTTGCACTTGCCACGCAGAGCCTTACGCTATGCTACGCATTTAAGCGTAATTAAATATTTACCGCTATTGATATTAGCTTATTAAGCCGTCCAGTCGTCCATTTGTCCAAACGACTTCTGTTCCAGGTGCGCTAACGATGGCGACATATGACCTGACCTCACTCGAGCAACAATTTCGCATTCAGTTGACGGCGAACGTGCGCGACGAACTAACGTGAATTCGGGACTCCGCAGAGCAGACTTGGATTCGATATGGTTTTGAAGGTGTTGAAGCGCATGTCACAGGCGGACAATGTATTCCAATCGCTGCGTCCGCTCACGTACATATCGCTGGTGGGCCTGGCCCCGTTCCAGCTGAACCTCAACGCGGACAAGGAGGTGCACACCTCGTCGTATTCCTTCATAGCGGGCATTGTACACTTCCTGTTCTTTGTGCTGTGCTTCGTGGCTTCCATACGCGAAGGCGACTCCATCATCGGCTACTTCTTCCAAACGAACATCACCAAGCTGGGCGATGGAACACTACGCCTCACTGGCATCATTGCCATGTGCACGATCTTTGGCTTCGCCATGTTTAAGCGCCAGCGCTTGGTCAGCATCATACAAAACAATATTATCGTGGACGAGATCTTTGTGCGCCTGGGCATGAAGCTGGACTATCGCCGGATTCTCCTCTTCACCTTCCTCATCTCCATGGGCATTGTCATATTCAACGTCGTCTATATGTGCGTCAGCTACGGCCTGCTGGTCAGTGCCACCATTTCGCCTTCCTTTGTCACCTTCACGGCCTTCGCGCTGCCCCACATCAATATCAGCCTAATGGTCTTTAAGTTCCTCTGCACCACCCACTTGGCCCAGAGTCGCTTCAGTATGGTGAATGAGGTGAGTAAAGGAAAATATATATGACAATTTGTAAATTGAGTGAAAACTGAATATAACAATGTGTAAAATTTTGAATTATCTTATATATACTCATATTCAAGATTTTAATGTTTAAGCATTTTATTGCTCTTTATATAAATATGCTCTTCAACACAAAATATAGCTAGAATAAACAATTTCCTTTTTCCCACATTTCCACAGATTCTCCAGGACATTCTAGACGCCCACATTGAGCTGAACAGCGCTTTGGAGCTGTCGCCAATGCATTCGGTGGTGAACAACCATCGATATGCGCATCGTCTGCGTAATTTGATAAGCACGCCCATGCAGAGGTACAGTGTCACCTCGATAATACGCCAGAATCCGGAGTATGCAATCAAGCAGGTGGCCAACATACACAATTTGCTCTGCGACATTTGCCACACGATCGAGGAGTATTTCACCTATCCTCTGCTGGGCATTATTGCGATTTCCTTCTTGTTCATACTCTTCGACGACTTCTATATATTGGAAGCACTGTTGAATCCGAAGCGCCTGGATTACTTTGAGGCTGACGAGTTCTTTGCCTTCTTTCTCACCCAAATGATCTGGTACATCGTGATCATATTTCTGATCGTCGAGGCCAGCAGCAGCACGATCAGGCACAGCAGCTGCAGTGCCTCAATTGTTCACAAGATTCTCAACATCACTGACGAGCCGGAGCTGAAGGATCGCCTGTTCCGCCTCTCCCTGCAGCTCTCCCATCGCAAGGTCAAGTTCACCGCCGCTGGATTGTTTCGCTTGGATCGCACGCTTATTTTTACGGTTCGTCTAACTTTTCTATTATATATTGTAGTTTTTTAGTTATTTATTCATGGTTCTCATCGGCAGATAACTGGCGCCGCTACATGCTACCTCATTATACTCATACAATTTCGCTCCACTCATCACGTCGAAGACTATGGAAGTACAAATAATACGGACTACTAAGCCCCTTTAAAGCACTTTGTAATATCAAAATTATTAAAAAAAATTGTTATCATAAAATTGAAATTTCTATTCGATATGGTTTTTCCAGATTAAATTAATTAAATTTACATTCAAGTCAGCTCAAAAATGGAATTTCACAAACATTAAGTGCTCTCTTCACTCACGTCGGAACTAGTAGGACTAGTAAAACTAGTGGAACTGGTGGAACTGGTGGAACTAGTAGAAACTTGTAATTTCTTCAGCATATTTAGACCTTTGGGAGGCTCACTCAGAAATTCCTTAGTAGATCGCTAAGAGTTGTTGTCGGAACTCCATTCATTAATTAAACTGAAATTTAAAAAAATCTACTCAATTAGTTCAGGCGCGCAGAAATGAGTAGCAGAGTTTGAAATGTAAGTTAACAGTGAATTTACATAATACTATTAACGTACAATTACTTTACATAATTATGTTAACACACACAAATTAGCTGTACGCTAGCATTGCACTGTCAATGTACTGTTAAGTAACATTTTTCACCCTGCAGCTGGATTCTATGTGCCAGAAACAGTCCAAAAATATTTTTTTTTGTACAAAAATTACTAGTTGTAAGTGTAGGGGAAAATTTGTTGATAGTAGTATGCGTAATGTAGTATGCGTGCGCTATAAAGAGACCCACAAACAAGTCTCTATCCCTTATAAGTGATGGGATCGACGCTCTTTTATAATTTAGCCCAATATTTCCTCAAGACTCACACACCCATAGCAATTAAACAAGTTTAAAGCGTAACGAGCTGTCGGTGAAGACATTGCCAACACAGAAAAAAGGTTTGCTCAGACTAACAACCACAAGCAGTGCAAGCAAGCAGTTAAAAATACACAGAGTCAGCTGGCAACACAGCAAACTTCTAAAAGCGAATACGGCAACCGTTAAAAGACCGAAAGAGACGAGCTCTATTGTCCTACTTACTGCTGTCAGTCGTTCACAGTTCGCTGAAAGGCGAATGTGAGCTAATTGCCACAGTCTAGCATAATCGCAGACGGACAACGGACAGCCGACAGCCGAAAGCGCTCGACTTCGGCGCCATCCGCCACTAATCAGAGGCACCCGTAATCCATATAGACACGACATTTGGTCACCGCGCGCTAGCCGCATAATCCAATAAGGGAACTCAACTAGTGTAACGACATTTGATTGTTTTATTGCCTCAGCAGGTGACAATTCTATGTTAAGTCTGGTCGATGGCTCGTCTCAATTGTCGAGCAATATTCACGATTGCCCAATAGCAGCGGACTACTTACATTCGAAGCGGTATAAGTAACTATGTATGTATGTATGTATGTGTGTGTGTGTGTGTGTGTGTGTGTGTAAATGGGAGTACATGCATATATGTATGCGTTGGTACATGTTCATTTAGTGCTAATCACAACGATTAGCCGCATTGATAAGGCCTCGACAATTTGTTATCAATACCATTTGATTTTATGATTTGTTTACTTTTCCACATATGTTCACCCGTCAAATGTGAAATGCACTCAAAATGAAATACTAAGAGAATTAAATGTATATATGTGTGTATGTATGTGCATTTGTATGTTTCTATGTCTGTGAATCGTATGCGTTTGGGGCGTTCGCTTGATAACGCCTTCTATAATTGCTCCAGATTGCTCAACAGAAATGATTGCATTTTTTTACTGTACTTAAAATGCAATGAAGCAAAAATAATATATATAATTAAGCTATATTTTGAGCTGCACTGATTTGAGAAATAAAAACTGCAGTTAGGCAAAATATATTTATAATTATTCAAGGAATAAAAATGTAGTAAGGCAAAATAAATATATAATGAAGCTACAGTTTGGGCTGCATTGATGTGTGCAAGAGCAACCTGCTTTGCAAAATTGTTGTAGACATGTCGGTGTCGCATGGCTTTTGCAAGCTTCAAACTACAGTTTGAGTTACGCTTATATGAACAGCCCATGCAGTACAGTTGTACAAGCACTGACTTGATATTTAATGCATTTCAATTCAAATTTCAATGACAATCATATAGAAATAAGTGAAGCGCAAATTAACGCTAGCGCACAAACACATGCATACAAACACACATAAACACACTAACACACACACACGCCTACATGCACGTGTATGCCTAGAGGCAAGTATTCATCAGTAGCGCTGGCAGCGACAGCAGCAGCAACAGCAGCCGCCCGTCCACAGCTGCTTATAGTAAGAACACAAACGGCGTAGTCAAAGTCGAGGCAGCGCCAACGCCAGCCCCGTTAGTTGCCCGTCCGCCAGAGAGGGCCGCGCACAGTCGTAATCAAGCATTGGCGAGTAACGGTACACAAGCGCAATTTGCTCAGCACTCGCATTCGCATTCGCATTCGCCTTCGCTTTGCACATCCATCCATATTCATAGTTTCGTTTCGTTTAATTTCGTCTCGTTTCATCTCGTTTCGTTCGGCTTCCGTTGCGTGTCGTAATCGCTGCTCGCGCATCCTCAGAGCCTGAGAGCGTGTGGACAAGCTGCAAGAGTGAGTTATTGTTAAGCAAACAGAAAGTTCAGCTGAGCGAAGGATTACAGGCAGAAGTGACAGCTGTTTTCCATAAAGAAAGAAAGAAAATAAAACAAACAAGAACAAATATTGAAAAGTAAAGAAAGCTCATTGTTTAATCGCACGCAGACTTTTCAAGATTACAAACGATGGACAATGACCACGCTTATAGGTACTCTCACACACACACACAGGCACTAAGTACTTGAGCAGTTAATCTAGCTGTCGATAGACCAAGGCAAACAATGGCAAATCCAAAAGTAAAAGTACAAATAAATAACTTTACCTAACATCCGCTGAGACCTTCAGCTATTGGACAAACTTTGGTTCTGATTCAGCTTGAATATAAAAGAAATTCTGAAGTATTTGCACCTTTTCTATGATTCAGCTAATTAAAAGCCAATTAAAGTCAAATTGCCAACACATTTGAGTGCTTGTCACACGAGAGTAAATAAATATTTAGTGAGCACTCGGACCACTCTGAACACTCGGAGCTGTTGCATTTAATGAACATTTAGTGACTGCTAAAAATACGAACAAATTCAATTGCATAGGTCAGGAAGCAATGGACGCTGGCATCTCTTGACAGGCGAGAGCAGGCGACATACAGCTACATCTCAAGTGGGAAGCAAGTGCAAAGATATAGTAAATATATATATGTAGTAAATATATATATGTAGCACTCACAATCACAGCAACAAATGCAAATTGCGTTGTTGCCACAAAAAAAAGTCTATGCCACAATGCCAAGTTTTGCGGTCAGCTTTGTATTCGAATCTCAGTCCGTATTTCATAAAGAATAATAATATCTGAATAGGAATCATTTAAGACTAGACTGCACTTGTATCACTTCACACTCTCTTATTATACAAATATAAATATATATACATATGTATATCTAGTTACCGATCTGTTTATAAAATATTCACGTGTATTTGCGGTAAGAAGTTCTCTGTTGTTAGTTCTCTGTTCTCTGTTCTCTGTTCTCAGTTCTCAGTTCTCACATTCATTTTGTTTTGATCAATGGAAATACAAATAATTCCCAGTGACGTATTAGATCAATTAACTGATTAACTAGCGTGATTAACTCTCTTGTTTTAACTACTCCCCAAAGGGTTATATTTGTATACAATATACAAAGAGCATTCCAATTGCATCCCATTGCTTATTATAAATTTTAAAATAACACTAGTCAACAAGATTGCTCTGCAATTTTATATACCAAATCAAATTACTTTATATTAATTATTGAAAAAATGTTTTATACCAAATTAAAATATATTGTAAGAAATTTTTAAGTACTAAATTTTCAAATCTTGCCAAAAAAATAAATAAAAGGAATGTTAACAGATATAATTTCTTCAGTAAAGTAAAGTAAGACAATTATGCATTGAAAGACCTTTCGTAACTTTATATAACTCTTTGAGAATGCACTGACATAAATAAATTAACAGCTGAATATATAAATAGACCTGATATTGTTTCTTCTCGTAGAATATTTACCATATTTTAAAAAATTTTATTTTCATTTTTAATTTCTTTTTTTTGTGTTCTACTAGTATAATTGGGTTTTAATTCAATGTGATTTTACATATTTTTCTAGCTTTTATCCAATAGCTGCTTGCGGTATCAGTGAATATACTATAAACAATAATCTAGAAACAGTTGATTAAAGCTCGCGCTAAGTTCGCAATTTTAAACGCTGCTAATCAGCAGAGCAATTAAATGAATAATTAATTAATTTCAGTTACATATATAACTGTTAAAAATACAATGTAAAACATGACTGTGAATCTCTAAAGATCAGCTTGGAATTCACATGAATATAGATATTTCCTTTCGTATTATATGTACATATACTTACATATATCATATATATCAGAGAAACGAAATAATTTACAAAATTATTTCAGCTAAATTTTGTAGCAATTACACTAAATGCACTATGGAGATCCTTGTCTAACCCAGTCTAGCTTTGCTATATATGTATATATATATAAATACATATATTAGGGCGCATCCAACAATTGTTACGATTTCATTGCATGCAAAGCTCACAAATGTTAATTTGAGCTCTACTTTTTCGTGAACAATTTGATGGCATTTACAACTCATTTCTTTCGCACTCACGAATCACATTGTCGTTGAACGATTTGGATTTATTATTAAAGTGGAATATCACATGCTTAATTTAATAATGAAAGAAATACTTGATGCTTGCCGCAGAGCGCGAATTGCCACTCGTATAGAAGAAGAAGAGGAAGAGGGAAAGAAACGAACCTAATTGAAAGCAATTATTCCATGCAAAGGCTTCGACTCTTTTCATAAAATTTAGTGAACATATGGCCCCACATATAGATATACATAAGTTATATATGGGTAACATGACATGCATGTCATTTTATTATTTGAGCGTTGATCTTGATTTCAATTAAGTTAAATTCACATTAAAAGTAAAAATTTAATGCATTAAAAATGTGTGCTAAAGTGCCAAAAAGTGTATAAAATATTTTTATTAAATTTATTTTATTAAGACATATTCGCCTATTCAAAAAGCATTCAAATTATTCGTGATAAATATGTATAACTAAGAAATTGTCAATCAAAAAGCACAATTTGCAACACATCGAAGATTGGATACACTACGAATTGCGTTTAGATGCTCGAATTATTTAGATAGTTTTTCTCTTGGAATTAGAATACAATATATAAAATATAAAATGGGGATTAAGACAAACTGTCGTAGCTCTACTGGTCAAGCTCCGAGCTTTATATGTTTTAAGGCAATACAAAAAAAGTTGTTTTTTTAAGATTATCTAGATACTGCGATAACGTATCTTAATTGGTTTGAAAATTTTACTACGATATTTTAAAACTAACTAAACCATTTCGGCTGATTTGGTCGAAGAAAATTCCTTTGATGGAATAATCCACCATAAAACGTTTTTATGATAACAGATTAATAGAACCCTGAATACTAACCATATATATGAATTCTTATATATGCACTGCCTACTTACACATATTTGTATATTTTATCTATATACCCTATACCTTCACCTTCTCCGACAGCAAAGTTCATGGCATCTTTGAAATACCTATTAAAAGAGTAAAAGTATATACGAATTGCCGGCAAGTAGTTATTTTATTTTTTTTTTTATTCATGACAATATGAATGCATTCATCAACGCGTTGATGCTCTCTTTCTATAGATGTGCGAGTTTTTCTTGCATATATATACATATATATAGTCGTTGGGTACGGCAGAACGGTAGGTGTCAAAGACCCAACCATAGCTCACATCGGGGTCAATTGATAGACTCAATTATGGCAAAATATCACAGAGCCGAGCGCCCATTCAAATACATGCAAAGAACCGCACTATAAATATATACATATATGCATATGTATGTATGTACATATGTATATATATCTGAACAAATTGTATTGTTGATAATTGCTCGTCGCACGTTACGTGTGAATTTTGGAAGGAAATATGGCTTGTCAACCCTTGGCCCATCGATAAGATTGCAGTGTAAAATGTAATATTGTTTGCATTTCCTGGATTTCCACGCCGGCTGTCTTCAGTTGCCGCCGCTGCTGCTGCGGCTTATCGGGTTCAAAGTACGCTTATCAATGACAGCCGCCCAATTGATTCACGCCGATTGATGACGCTGTCGTTCGCATATCAATTGCCTTCTATTCAAGCAAACCCACTCGAATATCGTTTGAGGTAGCTTGCAATGGCAAGTGTAATTCAAACAGTTTACACATACATTAAGTATACGTACATACATTACGTATACGTATCAGGTTGCATCGATTATAAAAATATTAAATAAATATATGTATATATATTATATATGCTTATATTATATATGTATATCTGCCGGCTTGCATGTGTAGGCCTCCCATTTGTCAACACTGATATGACTGCCACAAACACCAAGCGCAATGATTGTGAATACAAATGTCCGATTATTTGCTTTGGATGGGTGTAAACAAGCTGCTCACGTGTTGCAATTATCATTGCACAGCTATTAACAAAATCCACTCAATTGTTGGATACACAAACAGCTCGCTCGCTTAAATATTGTTTAGTAATTGATGTTAAATTAGTTATTGCCATAATATATTTTATTTATAACAGGAAAAGCCTGTAATGCGTGGGAGGCTTAGTTAAATTGTTGAATTGTAATTTAATTGGAATATATATTAGTTTATTAAAACGAGAGAAGGTTGTAAGTAGCGTCGTCTGAGTGTTGCAAAATGACTTATTTTAAAAGTGAGCATGCTTTAAGTATAATTGGAATTGGACCCAGGTAGAGTGTTATATCAGTCAATGTATGCTACATCATTCTTTATAGAAGTCACTCTATGATATAACAGTCAATGTATACTATACACATGGTGAATAGAAAACACTTACATTGTGCTTTATATTGCTAGTATATGAATATGAGCAAACTAATCTAATAATTTTAATAATATATACTATTTTTTCGGTTAATCAGGACACTTATTAAAAAAAAAAAAGATTATTATATTAGTACCTGATACAGAAAATTATATACAATATGTTTAAGGGGAGATATCAAAGAGTGAATACACAGACTAGAGGAATACCGAATTGACTATCACACATAAATGTAATAATAAGATTTTATGCCTAGACCGGGAGCAGTAGGTCTTGAAAATAGTGACGTTTGAGTCTTCGCCTAGTTCCAGCTCGAGAACTATCACATCGAATGGCTGCAGCGCCTATATGCTTTATCAGGGTAAAGTGAGAGTTTGGCCTACCTGTGTTAAAATAATCTTGCGAAATTTATTTCTTTCTGTTGAATTATTCCTTAAAGTATGCAATAATTTAGTGTAATAACATAATTGTGAAATTCATATATAACAATAACAATTGTAAAACATTTAACCACGTTATTAATTAAAGTATGTTAAAATTTTCGATATAGAGTTTACCACAATAAGAAGAAATACAAGTAAATGATAGACATATTAATATTTATTGAATATATTACGACTTAACATGCATTTGGTATACATGAATCACAAATGAAACACGCTAATATTAATATAAATATTTTCAAAAATTTTCAAATATGCTCATTCGGCGTCCATTATATGCGGCTCAGAACCTCTTCAAAAATTTATATCTAATTTAAAAATTTATATATACAAGTTTTTTTTTGAATTTTAAATATAGAAACCGACTCATAATTGTTTTTAAAATTTCAAAATTTCAAAAAAATATATATATGTATATACATTACAATACATGTAACCGGCTACAGTTTAAGCATCGTCCAAAGAAGTTCCCTCCTCAAGACAGTTTAATAACTTTTATTGCAGCTGTAAGAATTGAAAGTCCAAAATTTGTCAACACTATTTTGACAAGTTTATTAATTTATAGAAACTTTTCATTTATAATCAGCAAAATATGTCAATACTCCACAAATTCATTGCCTTGATTTAACTCACTTTTCTTAGCACTTACATAAAGAAAACTTCATATTTTTCTGATGACCAAGAAATCACCTGCAAATTCTCCGAACTAACTTGGAACAGACTTCAACCTATAGCAAAATTAAAGTCTATGCAAGAACTAGCTTAGCTCTTAGCTTAATTCTTGTTTACTTTTTCACTTTATGAAATTTTCTAATTTTCTATGGCTTCACTCTTAGGCCAAAAATAGCACTGAGACACTTTTGACTGTTGGAGCAGGGAAACGCAGCAGGGCAACATCAGCCATGCCCACGCAGAACAGCGCCATGTGGCGACAGAAGAGCAACCGCGGTCTGTTCATTGGCATCTTTGGATTCTGCCTGGGACTGTTTGGGATCATGTGCGGCATGTTCTGGGAGGACATATTCAATTGGATCAAGCATAAGGTAAGACGACTTGAGGCGTGCAGCTGCAATCGCTTAACGCCAATCAAGAGTCAAATCAGAGATCAGACGAGAGGCGACTCGCGTCGAGCAGGTGGCTCAAACAGGCCGCCTCAATTGATGCACACTTGGTTGAGATTGATTGTTTAATTAATGGCAATTGGGATTTGATCTTTGTGCAGGAAATGGTGCTCACGCCCGACTCACGCGTCTATGAGAACTGGAAAACGCCGCCGATGGAGCTGCACTTGGACATCTACCTGTACAACTGGACCAATCCCGAAGAGTTCGGCAATCTGAGCAGCAAGCCCATCCTGCAGCAGCTCGGCCCGTATCGCTTCATCGACAAGCCCGACAAGGTCAACATCAGCTGGCATCCGGCAAATGGCTCGGTTACCTATCGCCGGCGCAGCTTCTACTATTTCGATGCGGACGGCAGCGCGGGCAGTCTGGACGATGAGATCACCACACTGAATGCAGTGGCTCTGGTAAATATGATGCCCCTTCCTATTGAGTCTATCCAACTGTTAATCGTCTCTTGCAGTCGGCAGCAGCCACGGCTAAGCAGTGGAACGCCATGAAGCGGGGCATGGTTGACGTGGGCCTCAAGCTCTACGGCCAGGATATGTCTGTGACGAAGACGGTCGACGAGATGCTCTTCACTGGCTACAGCGACTCCATGATAGACGTGGCCATGGCCATGCCCATCTTCGGGGATGAGGTGAAGGTGCCCTTCGACAAGTTCGGCTGGTTCTACACGCGCAACGGCAGCGCCGACCTGACGGGCGTCTTCAATGTCTTCACGGGCGCCGATGATCTCGCCCAGCTGGGTCAGATGCACTCCTGGAACTATCACACGCACACGGGCTTCTTTGATTCCTACTGTGGGCTGACCAATGGCTCGGCGGGCGAGTTTCAGCCCCAGCAGCTGCGGCCAGGCGGCAGTGTCGGCCTCTTCACGCCGGACATGTGCCGCACCCTGCCACTGGACTATGTGGAAACACTGGAAATCGAGGGACTGCAGGGCTACAAATTCGCTGGTGGTGAACGCTCCGTTGACAATGGTAAGAGCGAGCTAAGGGAAATTTTTTATAATGTTATAGAAGGGAAGCTTATGATAAGCTATAAGATATTGATTCGATTATAGGACTAAAATTCCATATTCCTTATTCTGCTAATATGAATAATAATATTAACAAGCACTCATTATAGATGTTGACTTATACACACTCATACAAAATTTCTAAAGGCAGCTATTAGTTAAGTTCTAGCTACTTTCTAGTTCCAAAATAATAGCTATATAATCTTACAATTTTATCTTTTGAGTATTAACACGACTAAGTCTCTGCTCTCTACAATTAAATTCAATAATCAATGTAGCTTTTATATAATCAATAACACTCATGTTCCACCCATCCATGTTATCTAAGTATATGAATGTATTCACGAATATCGTATATCTCACTTATATATATAATTACAAATTTGCTTCAATAAAGCTAGACAGAATACATAGAATGAGTAGAAACTAGAAGTAATATATCATATAATATTCACACGAAAATGCATGCTGAGAATGCTTAACTTAGAGATACCCTAAGCCCAGTAACAACTTTTATAGTGATGTAGGAATATATGTATATATTTTGCTATCGTTGTTTTTGAGGTCTGTATCATAATTTATCTGTAAGAACACAGAAAACGGATTATAATTATTTAAAAAATAGTTATATAAACAAATTTTACATTTTCATTTTCAATACAAATATTTTACAATTATTTATTTATTTTAACTATAGTAGATTTTATAAATATAAAAAAGAGTAGATTTTTAAAAATTTTTTTGGTAATATTTAAAAAGAGGTACTTTGGAATTTTATTGAATTTTTGCATTAAAAAATATATTTATATAAATATAATGCAATTTTATATATTTTTTATAATTTACATATACAAAATAAATACATATATAAACATTTTGAAAAATAATTAAGCTGCCGCAGACGACAAAGGGCTGGATATGATATACAGATAAAAAGCCGTTTACGTGTTAATTTAAATTTAGTTTATTGAATTATGTACTTTTTATAAAATTTTTCATTTTTTTATAATTATATATTTATATATTACAATTATTATATATTATATTATCTTTATCTTTATCAATCTCAATCTCAAATTATTTAAAACTAATCTTAAAATAAATCCGTCTTTCAGGTACACTCTATCCCGAGAATCTGTGCTTCTGCGGCGGCGAGTGCGTGCCCTCTGGCGTGATGAACATCAGTTCCTGCCGCTTCGGCTCACCTGTGTTCATGTCGTATCCACATTTCTACAACGCCGATCCGTACTACGTGGATCAGGTGGAGGGACTGCAGCCCGATAAGAAACAGCACGAGTTCTACATGGTGGTGGAGCCGAACACAGGCATTCCGCTGGAGGTGGCTGCACGCTTTCAGGTCAACATGCTGGTGGAGCCCATCGACGGCATTCAATTGTACACGGACATTCCACGCATCTTCTTTCCGCTCATCTGGTTCGAGCAGAAGGTGACAATCACGCCCGAACTGGCCGAGCAGCTCAAGCTGCTGCCCGTGGTGCTGCTGGCCGGCCAGATCTTCGCTGGCATCTGCCTGGCCGTGGGTCTCATTCTGTTGCTCTGGATGCCCATGCAGCACCTGCTCGGCTGGTGCCAGACGCGTCAGTTCGACGTGAAGACGCAGCAAAAGAGCAACGGCCAGTACAAGAGTCGCTCGCAGTTCTCCAGCGCCGAGGAGCTCAAGTCCAAGGCCTCCACGTTGGTGTGCGAGAAGAGCGCCGGCGAATCACCCGACAGTTCGCCATTGCTCGAGCGCAACATCAAACCCGCCGCAGTGATAGCCAAGTCCCAGACAGGTGACAATGAAGCCACAGGCATATGCAAGGCCACAGACAGCAAACAGGACTAAAGCAAACAAACTGGAACAACTAGCCGTCCTAGTGCTTTAAATAGATTATAGTCAGTTAGTTTAGGTAAAACATTTATATGATATATGTGTGTATATATAAGTACATACATATATATGTATATATACATACATATATATACAGCTCGCGACTCCGGAACACATTCATAGGTGGCCATGCCAAAGATTATATAGCTGAGAGAGCAAATTAATGAAAGCATAACTTACGAATACTCTATATACATCTAAACATATATTAATAAGTTTATGTTGGTATTTGAAATTTTAGGCTAATGAAGATGACCAAAAATTTTGAAATGTTAAAGCTGATTATCGAATTAAAGATTTTATATGCTGATACATTTATGTGTGGTTGAATAATTTACATAATATTAAAAAAAATTGAATGTGTAAAATACAGAAGTATATCACTGTTATCTATAACAAAATTTAATTGTTTTATAATTGAAGAATCTTAAATGCACCATGGTGCGTCTCAAACCGTAGCTGAAGTGCAAATTTATTATGAGAACTGCTTAAATGCTGCTTGCTCAAATTTTCAGCATGGCAGACTAGGTAATTTCAAATGCTTTGCTCTGTGCGTCTCCAACTGTATGCAGCTCAAGCTCAAGTTATGTTAATCAAAGCTGTTAAATTCAGCTTGCACTGCTTACAGCAACATACATATGGATCGTAATAACACTGCTTGCCAAATGCACTGCTTACTCGCACTGTACAGGTTGACAGTTCATAAATTTTTCTCCGCACTGCTTGCACATGCCACAATTGCTCCCAAACTGTCAGACTGCTCAGCGATAAAAATTATTCGATAAAAATTACAATTAAAAACATTTAAATAATTATAACAACAAATGTATTTATCAATATTTTAATAGCTAACAAAATGTTCGTATTTATTACGTCAACTTCAGCAATCATTACAACAAACGTATACAAACATACATACATATGTACATAAGAGAAATACCTAAACTATATATAGTACAATAAACCTTAGTGGAGAAAACCCTAGTCAAGTGTTCGCTATGGTGCGCGAATACTCTAGAGCACATAACTACAAATTACAATGGTACAACAATATTTGCAATATCACAAATGACCCAACTTATTATTATAAAATACAATCCAAACAAAAATGAGGTATGACAGAGATATTCAGATTATTTCTTTGACTTCTTGTAGCCCTCGGTATAGCCATAGCTGTCGGCCTCTGTGAAAAGTGAGAATATAAGTTATGACTTAATGGAATACTTATAGTTGAGCTACTTACGTTCGTAGTCCTTGGAGTAACACTCGAAGAACTCGCCGAGCAGCGTGCCAGGCGGCAGCTCCCATGTGGCAGTGCCTCCGTATTTGGGCGGCAAGGCATTGGCATCAATGTGCGACGTTAGCGCCTTCCAGTCCTTGCCATGGAAGAAGATCTGCAGTAAAAATTATAATTAAATATAAAATATAAAATATAAAATATAAAATATAAAATATAAAATATAAAATATAAAATATAAAATATAAAATATAAAATATAAAATATAAAATATAAAATATAAAATATAAAATAATAATAATATAATATAATATCAACTTACGCGCTTACGCAGCTTCTCGCGAATGAAGGGCTTGAAGATGGCGAAAAGCATATTGAAGATGTACGAATTGTTAACGATATGAACGGCCTTGAGGCGCATGCAAATGCACTCCTGGACGTAGTCCAGCAGCATGGCGGCAAACGAAGGTGTGAACTGCGTAATGTGGCTCAAAGGCAGACCTGCAGCAGTGAAGACATTAAAGTGTTAATGGGTCGTTAGTCAAAGTAAGCTAATGCCATGCACAGCACAGTCAGCTCCCGCTTAATTACCTTCCATGTCAATAATGACAACTGCGCCACAGATCTGTGAAAACGGCTCCACCATGGAGCCCAGCACGGTGAGCTGTATGCCGCGGAACAGATCCGGCAGCGGCACCTTCGATGGCTTCCATTTTTCTGGCAGAGTAAACAGAAGTTAGAGATATATCTTTATACATATATATATGTTTTATGCTATATACTTACTGCCCGCTTCCAGCACGAGCAGACGACGGCCATGCTGATCCCTGGTGGGCAGCAGATTCAAGATGTCGCTCTCAAACACATTCTTCAGCTTGGAGGGCACAATGTTCTCACAGGCAATGCCGTACTTGAGTTTCATGTTGTAAAAGTTCTTGAGCTACAGACAAAACAAGAAAAATATTTTATTAATAAAATAAATATTATTAATAATAAATATTAACAATATTATATAATAAATATTACACAATAAATATTAATAATATTAAAAAAAAATATGATATTAATATAATAAATATTGCACAATAAATTTTAATAATATTAAAAATAAAAATTATATTAATTTAATAAATATTGCATAATAAATATTGAAAATATTGAAAATATCTATTATGTTAATATAATAAATATTACTTTAATATAATCAATATTGCACAATAAATATTAATTATATTAAAAATAAATATTATATTAATATAAAATATATCAACAATAATTTCATTCCCAGCTTACCCGCTTCAGCGCACTCTCGGGATAATAATGGCAAGGACGCAGAAACATCATCATATACTCATCGTCCAGGGGCAAGTTGAGGTACTTCTCATCTGCGAATCGTGAAGGTAATTAAACTGCATCGACTCCCAATTCATACAATCTAAATACTTTGTATCAGCTCTCGCAGCTCCTTGATCGCCTGCTCCTTGATGCCGGGCAGCTCGCGCAGCTCGTCTTGGGCCTTCTTCAGGGCCCAGTCGGGCGCCTGCTCCTTCTCCATGCGGATTTGCGCGCTGCCCAGATCAATGTATGGCAGCTGGTTGTCATCGTAGCTAATGCACTCCGCTTTGCCCATCTTAACGTGTTGGTGCTGTGATAGAGAATAAAAGTTGATTCGGTATAGTCAATGATTTTTGTAGCCATAGAGCGATCGCCGCAACTGGGTTATTTCCGCCCCTTCGTAGCGGTTCAATGCCTTGGCCCAATGCTCAACATACATGACTCAATGCTGATCTTCATTAACAAGCCCACAACGGAAGACGTTGCCGTAAAAAAAAGAGTCAAATAAAACCGAAATACAGACACCGCCAACAGCGGCCGGGGACGCTAGGGCGACAACTAGACAATGTTACCAAAACTGGTCACACAACGTCACTAGCCGCACGTCGCACGCCAAAAAAACACTAAGGTTTTCGTTAATACTCTACCAATCGAGGTACACAGAATGTGCAATGAGGTTTGACTGTGACTATAGAAGGTGAATGCAAAACTTTGTTTTAGCTTAAATATGCTTCAAACTGCTACGAATGGAATTTGCGATAAAAACAATAAATATTACTTCATATGTTATTCAGATTCTCTATTAATGCTCTGTATATTTATATAAGAGAACATGGATAATCTAGACTATTCATAAAGTAGACTGAACTTTAGTCCAATTACTCAAAGAAGATAATTTAATTCTGATAAACATGTTAATTTATGTATATACACATAAGTTTATATACACATTATAAGATTTGTCATAATATCATGTATAAATTCTTTTATATAAGAAAACATTGATAATCTAGACTTTATATATGGAGTATACTTCGAAGTGAACTTTAATCCTGTGATTACTCTAAAAAGCATAATTTTGTTTTCTGATAAAAATATCAATTTATATATTTGTATATATATACAATATGTATTAATTCTCTGTTCATTTAAATAAGATAACATGGACAATCTAGACTATATACATATATGGAGTATGTACAAGAAATGATAGACATGCTTAACAGAGAAGAGAACTCACAGAAAATTTAATTATAATAAAAATATTGTTTTAAAATTATTTAAACTAAATATTGTAATAATTTGATTTCAAATTCTCCATTGATTCTCTCTTCGTTTATATAAAGTCATGCATAATCTAGACCATATACATATTTGGAATATATACATATATACATACATTTATATACCATAAAGTCTTACTCAGCCAGTCACGACTCTCATATCTTCAGCTTCACTAACACTCATTCATCACTTCCGCATTCCATAATAAAATTATATTTATAGAGTATTCACACTTCGTTTTGAGTATTACACTTTCCTACCAACTTTATGTTTCAGTTAGTTTGGGCTACACGTAGACGGCTTGGCAACGACTTGGTTAACAAAAAGAAAAAAAAAACCAGGCCCAAACTTGACAGAGCATGACATAGCGACTTATGCTCCACTCTTGACCCAAAGCAGAGCGCAAAAAAAAAGAGAGAGTAGCAGAGAGCGAGAGAGCAAGACTCGGGTATACTCCGAGCCAGACAGAGAGAGGGCGAACGAGCTGGCAAGCGCCCATCAAACTGATCGAAAAGCCGTTTTACGACTCGGCCAATGGAGCAATTAGTAAATCTATTTGTATGCGACATTTTCAAGGTAAAAGTCAAGGCCAGAGCAGAGCTAAAACCGCTTCAATATTGAATTTGAACAATGATTGAAATCAATAGAGACCGCAGATATTTGCGCTTGTGGCTTAGCCATACCCATTCGAGCAACGTGCAGTTCGTACTTACAGGTTTGCTTTGGCCACACAAAAAGCTCAAAACTTTTGTAATTCAATTTTGAATTTTTCTCTCTCTTTCTCCCTCTCTCTCTTTCTCTCTGTCAGTCTTTTCTATTTATAGTCTTTGTATTTGATGCGAGTTCAACAGTCCATAAAGTTATGCGCATAAATTTGACTTTAGACCTTCTGCAACAGCAAAGTTAAGTAAAGTGAGGCAAAGCTAAGTACTCGAACATAAAACCAGGCAAAGGCAAACAAAACTAAGACAGTAATGCAGCGTGCAGCTAATTTGAGCTGCGGATCGTGACAGAAATGTGTTTACCAATTAGCCGCATGCAAAGTGTCACGTAAATTACAGAAGCTTGGCAGCTAAAATAAAGCTAATGATGCGCCGTTATGGAAAATCAAATTGTTCGTCGGCAATTATATAAAGGGCGAACCGATTTGCGAGCATTAAGCTGTCAAGATCTTTCGAGTATAATGAGCGAAAAAGTAAGTTATTAACGAGAATTTTTTAGAAATTTTTTGAAAGATATGTCTGTGAATATATATATAACAGTATGATATATTAAGTGAAAGCTTGTCAAAAGTGACATTCAGTAAATATTATAAGTCTTTGAGCTGTCGCATTTTTAGCTGTCAAAGCAGCTGCTCCCTGAACAACTTTATGTTTATCGTTCGAAACTTTTTGTTTCAGCTGATCATAAAATATATTTTTCATTGAATATTGCAATTTATTTTACTGTTATCTGATGAATAAGGCAAAACAAAAACTAGCTTTATATATATTTTATAGATCTCCCTCGTGTGCTTATAATTTCATGAAAAGAAGCCGCTGCTAATAGAGCATCAAATGCAAAAATTATTATTGACAATTTTGCACAAAACAACAGAGAACAAAAATGCTAATAGATAAAAAGGAAGGAGAATATATTGAATATAAATATATATACATTGATAGAAGTCAAGGAATATAGAATATTAATTAATATAATATATATGATATTAACTTTGAAAATATAACACTATTTATATAATTAAATATAAATCAGAATTCAATGAATTCGTATTAATTTTAACTCAAGCCTTTATTAATTTTGTATCCTGCTAGGGGATGTATATCCAACCAAACGCCCTTGATTACACCACTCAAGCCCTAAAGTTCATTCCCCCAATCTGATGCATCTCTCTCAAGGCTGTGCTTCGTATATAAATATACGGTTTTTATTTCTCGTTGACTGAGATAAACAAATAAATAATTAAACCACTCTCAGTCAAGGTCTACGGGTAATCAGCTTACTTTATTTATACTTTACGACTTTTAATTAGGCAAAACAATCGACTCGATATTCGTTTACGTCAATAAAGCGTATAATTTAAGCATTTGCGACAAATTTATGCACCGTATTCCTGTTGCAATTATCACTGACCTTACTTGCTAGAATTCCTTCTCGAGCTGCAGCGCAAATGAGGCGTATCGCTCTCAACTCTCACTCGGAAACTGTCTGGGCTAAACTTTGTACAAAACTGCAAGCGAGTACAAGTGGCTGACTGACCGTCTATCATTATGTATTCGTTTAATCACTCAGTAGTCGACGACTAACTGGCAATTATTGGGCATTATTTGTATGCTGATAACTGGTATCGTTTACTCGTTTCTTTAAATACACTCACACAGAGATTTGTGTGATCCAGTCCAAAGCGACAGAACCGAATGCAAAAGTCACAAAAGAAATTAGAGATGAGCGAGTGAAGCGAAAATTTATTGGCGTAAACAAGTTGCATTATTTTAAAAAATTTATGTATGACTTGCAAATATAATCCACAATTAGACGGGAACTGGTTTTATTTGTACTTCAAACTGGATTTTTATTTAAGTAAATATATAAGGATTGTTAGTAAGCTAAATATGTTTTATAAGCAAAAACATGGAAAGTTCTAGCATTTTAATTAGTATACTCTATACTCTGAACCCAATTAAAGGTTTTTTTTTAAATGCGTGTAATAGGCAAAAGGGGGCGTGGTAGATCCCACAATTTATTTATATTCTTGATCAGAACACATTACAATCGATTGACAGCAGTCAATTTGTATTTCTGAATTAAGGTCTGTTAGTTAGCACAGACATTTTTAAAGAACAGATGTATTCAATTGGTAAAAGCATAGGGCAGTTTGCGTCGAGCATTTGCATTTTCGTATTCAAAGAAGAACAGGAATATGAAGAAACATATTATGAATATCTATATATCATGACGATAATTACGTATCTTTCTTTTTGGTTATTAAATCTTTTTTAACATTAATTAAAATTGATAAATTAAATAAAATTGATAAATTGCAAAATATTCAATATTTGGAGCATACTCACAGAGTTACCGATCTACTCAAGAGCGAACTTTATGGAGCTCCCACTTAAATTTGTTGGCAAATCTAAATATGTTATTTCCATTCATGTTAGTGCCTTACCTAAAACCTATGGCCTTGAATGAGCTAAAGACAAGCAACAATTACTATAATTTTTTGTCTACACGCACTCAACAAAAGAAAGGCATGTAAATAAAGGTGCAAATTAAATCATATTTGCCTACAACAAAAATTACAAATTTGTTGGGTAAATTGAAATGGCAATGAAGTTGAGTCAGATTTCAAGGACTTACGCCACTCATTCACGCTTACTCACGCGCGCATCTCTAGTCGATTATCGTAGTGCGTAGTGCACATTCTGTATGCTTAATCGGCCTGTGTATATAACATAAATATATATGTGTCATATATATATATAATCTTTGGATTGTAAGTGCAATTGTCGAAGCGATTATCTTCTAAATACACAATAGCTACTAAGCAACCGCTAGATATTTAACTCCAATAGTTGCTTGAGCCTGATTAGCGCTATGAAAACAATATAAATAGAAAATATCATTTGCACATATCACGATTTGCTTGAAATGCCCATAAAATGCCAAACTACAGTCGAGTCATTCATTAAAGTCATAAAGAAAAGAAAGAAAACAAAAGATATTTTTATACATATGTATTTATATAGATATAGCGTGATACGCATAAATGAATCCGGCGAAGCACTCGATTTGATCAGGCAGTCAACCATTAAATGCAAATTACTGTTTTTTACACATTTTTTATAGACCCCACAAGAGTAACTGTTCCTAAACGCGCAAAAAAAGTGAAAAAATAATCACATCCACTTGGCAATGACTTGACAATGTGCATAAATAAGCTTAAACACAGCTCATAGATATGGACGTAGTCCGAGTCGTAGTCCGAGTCGAAGTCGCTGTCGCTTTCGCAGTTGTGCTTCATGTGTGAACTGCACGAGCTCCGCCTCAATAATGATTATTCATAAATTCGTAACGAGCTAATTGCAATAAACGTGAAAACAATTTCGTAATACTGTAAACTAAAGAATCTGATGACAGGCGAGTAGAATAACCTGTATGGATATCTGTCTGTGTATAGGCACATTAGAAATATAGCACTCATATCGTATTTATACTCGTTTGGAAAGTGAAAAGAGTATATTGGTTTTGGTGCAATGTTCGTCTGGGGACTTGAAATTTGCAATATATACTCGTTGGTATTCTTGCTTTGTAAAATGTTTAGAGTCTAATAATATATACACTAGAGGTGTGGTAAATTATAAAATATTTATCTGATAGAAGTCTTATTGATTAAGGTGCAGGTAAACTGAGAACTTGTTAAAGAGTTTAAATTCGACTCATTTCTGAGTTGCTTTGAGCGCCTCTATTGAGAAGAAGTATTGATCTTCTCTACTGAATTACGAACAATTATATATAAATATACATATTGTATGCCGCTTGGGGGCGTAATAAGTTTTAGTTATATCCATCAAGTAAGACTCTACCGTTTTCCAGCCTTAAACAAGTATGATGCAGTCAGTAGCGCCAAAGTGCAACATCATTATTTGTTGTCTATTGATCTTAACACGTCTAGCAATTACTCACAATTACCAGCGGTCAGAAATGACAGTGCTAAATGCAAATTAAGTTCATTATTTGTTGCGGTTTATCCCCAGCTGAACTTTGCAGTCACTTGCAGTAGCTCGAACACCAATAATACAATGCGGAATGGCAGCATTTTATTCTAATTATATACTATAACAATTTACAATTAAACAATAAAAGTTTGTTATTGTATAGACTCCATGAATACGTTATTATTTCATTATCCTTCTAATCTGGTGCTATATAATTGTTTTTAGCCTTTGTTTTTCAACAACAATCATTCAATATAATTTAAATAATGATCTCAGCGAATAACAATATCAATTGTTAATATATTTATCAATTTTCTATCATATGGAATAATATAAATTATTGAAAAGAAATTAAATATATTATTCAAATTTGCTTTTGAGTTACCTCCAAATCTGTTTTAAAAAACATTTTTTATCCAAAGATAATAAAGTTCTTATATAAAATCAGCATGATCTCATCAAATTCACAAGTCGACTTTATATAATTAACAATGTTATTCAAATTCATTTCTATTCCAAGATAAAGAGTGTTTATATGGGGAGAAGAAAGGTATATACTCAGTATATAATTATTCCAAAATAATGAAAGGTAATATACATACCAGTCATACAAGCTTTATATTTACCCAAAAACTTCCAAGAATTAATTCGATTTAATGACTAAAAACACTCTTCGTAAAATTATCACGTACGAAAATTTAAAAAAATAATAACAAGGCCAGAGCAGACTGATATGGGAGTAACAAAACAAATGACCATGAAGAGGTTGGTGTTTGTTATTTCTATTAAAGTAAGTATTAAGTATTTATATTTATAATTTATATTTCTTTTTTTTTTTTATTTAGTCAAACAAAAACATTAGGATGATTAAGATTAAGATGTGATTAATGATATTAATGATATTAACATGTTCTTAAAGTTCAAGGATATTAAAAAGTATTATAAACTCTCCCTACTTCTTTTTCATTCTCCATCCATCTCAAGCTATCTATCTATCTATTTCGTTCTCCCTCTGTTTCTCTCCCTCTTCTTTCTATACCTCTCTTTCTCTATATCTTTCTTTCTTTCTCGCTTTATACTAAAGTTCCTATACTAAAAGTTCTTTTCCGTACAAAATAACTTTGATCTTTTCTCATTAAAAAACTTGCAAATATCAAACTCTAGTCACAAAATTTGCCACTTGAAATTGCTTAAAGAATTTGCATAGAAACATAATATCGTAAGTCAAATCTTGAGCCGGCCACGAAATAATGCTCTAGAATCAGGCAAAGCCGGTTTCGACTTATTCAAGCTGCCAATCATTGGCAACGACACACATATAGCACCATATACTATATAGTTTGCTTGCCTTCAGTTCAAGTACGGATCGAATCTGTGATTCGCATATATACAAATGCCAAAAACACGCGAATTCAATAACGGCTTTTGTTCGATTTTTATGCTTTGTGTCTATTTTGCAGCCTACACTTGACAATTTAAATGTTTAGGCCAAATACATAGGCAGTTGTGGAAGCACATGTACACAGCCGAAATCTTAGCGAGTGCTAAAGATGTTTAACAGGTTTTCAGTTTCTTTTTTACAGATTTTTATTATGCCGCTCAGAAATCGACTGCATCTTGGCCTATTCGGCACACGAAGTCGTCGAGTCATCAAGGCCATCAATTTTCAACAGTTGATATTGTATTGAAAGAGCCTGAAATTGCTAAGACAAACACAAATTGAAGCACAATTCGAATCGGCTAGAGTCTCAATGTATGATCGCAATGTTTTGGTGTCATTAGCACAATTGCTTGACCATTTGGCCGGCGTAATATATGTATAAGGCCATCGTACGCAAATCCCATGAATCAGCAATAGCACATATATGATATATCGTTCCAGTGCCAGTGCAAATACTCGGGCAACTGCAAATTGTATGCAATCAAAAGCCATGCGTAGCGGGCTCAACAACCTTCAATTAACACACTGACAAAGGGACAACTCAAAGTTAATGCCCATTGAACATATGCTACAATAACAACGTGTTCAACTTCGTTTATATATGGCATATTCGAGAATTTCAAACGTATGCCCCTATACCATACATAAATACAGATATATATACAGGGACAATTACTGATACAGATACAGATACAGATACTAATACTGATCCAGATACATATATAGATATAGATATACATAGATACAGATACAGATACAGGTACACATATAGATATAGATACACATAGATTCAGGTACAGATCCAGATACAGATACAGATACATATATAGATATACAAAGATACAGATACAGATACTGGTACAGATGCAGATGCAGATAAATATACACATACAGATACAGATACAGATACTGATACAGATACATTTACAGATATAGATACAGATACAGATACATATAAAGATACAGATACAGATACACATATAAATATTGTACTTTATCTCCACTATATCTATATCTATATCTATATCTCTATATCTATCTATCTATCTCTCTCTCTTTATATACTATATATCCCTCTATACATCTCTATCTCTCTCTTGATATCTATCTCTCTCTCTATCTCTCTCCCTTTCTCTCTCTCAAACCAATGTATATATCTTTATTTATTGACAGCAACAATCTTTGTATTTTTATTATCAATCAAGCAGGCTCAAATTCCACCTTATATGTATAGTCTCTCCATTGAGTATTCCTATTGACCTATGTTCACTTGGCTAATTTAACTTAACACCTAACCTATAAATAAACAACAACGTTCGGCATATTAGATCTCTATTGTGACTTTCACAGGTTCAAATCCCAGTTTAAATATAAATCCCAGCAAACCTCTGCCCTTCTAATTGGCACTTCCACTTAGCCAAACACTCGATTGTGACTTCACTGCTAAAAGTGATTATTCGCTGAACTATAAACTTTCTCAGGTAATTTCGCTAAATTAAATTGCAAATAATTAAAAAAAAACCTGGCAGTAACTTTTACCATTTGTACTTTAGATCTTTAAAAATATGTTTCGGTTTAACCTTGCACAGTTAATTTGTAAAAACATTAAAAATAATAAAATTTTAGTAATTGCATTTACCATATGGTTACATAACTTTGAAAATATATTTGTTAGCACATGATGTTTAAGGGTAATATATTTTAATGCTGATCTGGATTGTCGAAAAAAATTGCATGTAGTTAATGAATGTAGTTAATCATAGCCGAAGGAGATTATGACAAATCAGAGAATATGTATATTTATATAAGAAGAAAGAATATTCTTCTTAAGAATCTATAGGCGTTTATATAAATTACTCTTAACTCTGTTCTTCAGTTCGTCGACCCATTCAGCAGCAAATGTTGTATCTCATCTAAATGTCATATATCCTAAGTTACAGTAAGACCCCTTTCAAGTGAAATACAATTTCTTAAATAAAGCATATATAGTTGCACCTGGGTTAATGCACCTTCATAAAACTTATCAAAAGAATATATTGTACATGAACATACGAAGTATACTCAAAAGGTTTTCATGCTGAATTTTCGTGGGATAAATATATTCCATTATCGATTTCGATTTTCTGGCTTTATATTGTCGCTTTCTCATATTATCAATTTACTCCTTACTAGATGATTTGGAGTTCGTCTTCATTTTCTGGCTATTCTAAAAAATATTCAAAAAACAATAATACTATATATGAGAACGTAATCGCAGTATACTCCAGAACTAACGCCCTAACCAATTTTGTTGATCCCACAACAGCTACAACGGCTGCTCCAGCTTATATATACATACAGTTAATATACACATAATAAATGAACTAAAGAAAAGAAAAAAAAAAACTTTTTAATGAAAACAAAAAGCCAAAATAAAATTTACAGCTTTTAATTAAATTCAAACTTTCAATTTCAGTTATACTTTCATGGGCAAAATAGCCATTAAATAGTATGTTTATTGCATTTTAGCCGCTTTTCGCTCAGTGTAGTAAGACAAGCTGTTATCGACATACCGTGAGATTGAGACCTTTAAAGGTATTTTATGTATTTATGTAAATGCATTGCAGGCAAATGGAAGCCAGCAGCAGCTGATTTAGCTGATTATGAATGGGCGGCTAGATGGAATCTCTGACGAAATGCTGCAGGCAGCAGGCAGCAGCAGCGGCAACAGCAGGCAAGTGGTAATTGTTTTTATTGCCAATCCGTTCGAGCGGCACTTGAATGCCAGGCCAGACTTATGGCGGCTGCCTGTTGTTGCAGGCGAAGGCAGAAAGTGTGTCAACGCTGCCGCACATGCGCATAGCTAACAACAACAACAACAGCAACAATAGCGAACAGTAGCAGCAGCAACAACCACAACAGTAACATTACTGCATACGGGTATTCAAAATGTGACCTGAGCGCAACTTACCGCAACAATTGCTTAAAATTCACACTGTTTCACTTGAATATTAAAAATAAAAATGAAACAAAATTGGCAATGGGCCAAAAAAAGTGATTTCACGTTTCACTTTACAGAGATTTTGCAAGCTCAATACACGCACGAGGCACACAAGCACACACACTCACACACACACACACAAGCAGTGTGTACAAAGGCTGCGGCTTGTAATGTTTTTGGGCAGGACGCGGCGAGACGACGAAACGGCGAAACAGCGAAACGGCGAGACAGCGAAACGGCAAAGCGGCAATAGTTGGGATATGCTAAGAACGCGTAGCGCGACAATTGACGTCCAATTGGTAGCGCGGTTAAAACGACTCTGAGTTGGAAGCTTGCGAGCGAGCTTATGAAATTAATTAGCAAGCCAACTCAAGCTTGGCAAAATATGTAAAAGAAGCAAACAGCAGCAGAAACAAAAAAAAAAGAGATATACAACAACAACGGCAGCTGCGATACTTCGCTAATGACGATAAAAAGCTTCGCTTGCTGCTTGTGCGCTCTCTGTGCGGCGCTGCCAACTTGCTCAAGGCAAAGCTTTGCTTTCAAGTGCAAACATGCGCAAGCTTTTTTAAAGTTTCAGTGAGCGCTTTTTGCTTGTGTTTTGCTGTCGGTTGGCTTTAGCAGCGCTTAGCAGTATTTTTTTTTACGTATTTTCAGCGGTTGCAGCTTTTTGGCATTTGAAATTTATTTTGTAACCGTCGGCAAAAAGTGTTTGATTCATTTGAGTTACAAATAATTTAAAAAATAAATGTTTGCTTTATAAATTTATTTGAGTATATATTATTATAAAAAATATATTTTTTTATTCGTTTCTTAATATTATTTTTATTATAATTTTATATATTTTATTTGTATGTTTTTACATCATTATTTACATTATTTTGCATTATATTTTATTATTACAATTTAAAATTATAATTTGTGTTAAAACTACTTTAATTTAAAAATAATCATATTTCTATATAAATATATTTTTATATATAATAATATCATGATTTTGAAAAATTTATTAAAATAATATTTATTTTGTAGAAATTTACTCAACAAATATATATATGTATATACTATTTATATATAAAATATTTTAGATATTCCGCATAAGTAAAAACATTTTGGACAATATACGATATAGACTCAAATATTTTATATAATATTGAAGATAAATAAACATATCAACATATCAATATAAATATATATAAATACCTATAATTAATGAAAACTAAAAAGAAAAAATAAGTAAATTTCAGTTAAATTATTTAAGATTATTTTCATATTTTATTAGTTTTTTTTTAACGCACTTCGATCTCTACTTTTGGTTTTGATTTTTCCTTGTTTGCTTTTGCTTTGGCTTTGCTTTTATTTCTTTGCTTCGCTAATAAAAACAATAAACTTAGCGCATTTGAACGTTTCACTGGTCAAGCAATTAGTCGCTATCGGCTATCGACTATCGACAGTGTTTAATCTATCAATAAACTGCAGCTACCACGGGGGCCGCCCACCGTGGACTTTGGCGAGCCGAAACAAGTTTCGGCAGTTGCTGATAAGTGAACTTAAGCAAGGGGGCTGTGTCTCACACCTGGCTGCACAATCAGCAGCATTAAACTATATGAAATTCTTACCTTTCTTTATTTTCAATGGCTTGCCCAAGGGCATTCGGTTGAAGTTCATCGGTTTCGTGCTTCAGTTCTGCAATTCTGCACTTTCTCCGTTATGCAGCAATGGCAAAACGGTAAAAGGCATACACTAATTATTCTATTTATATTTTAAACTCTTTATCAGTTAGCTTTCGTCTTGTCACTTATCTAAATTGTTGTTGCCATAAAAATAAATATCGACAACAACAAAATTGCACAGAAATTAGACCATAAAGATAGACCTAATAGCTTGTTGATTGATTACGAGTCGAACTTTGTGAACGATAAAAACTGAAGAATTTAAGCATGTTTTATATAATTTCTATTACATTACGCATACGCACAGTTCACATATTTAAACTAATAAATCATTGCAGTTTGCATATAAAATTTAATTTTTATGTAAATTTTACGTGCGCGACCTTAGCGCAGTTTTATTTCATGTATGCACTTTAGTTAAGCGAAAAGGTCTCCGATTACTGCAACAGTTCATCCGTTTGACCTTGTCGAGGTCAAGCGTTAAATGGTTAACTACACAATTGCGTTAAGATATATATCTTACTCGCCTATATTTATATTTTCATAATATATCACATATAACAATTTTAAATATTTATTATTTAGACAACAAACATTATGCTACAAACTTGGCGGATTTTTCGTACATTGATAAAAATATTAAACAAAAATTTGATCAAAGTCCAAATTCAATTTACACAAAATATGAGCAAAATACCTACAACATTCCTTATGAAATAAATTGTTAATGAACTGCAATCAATGTTTATTTTAAATTTAAAAAATTAAAAGCAAAATAAAAATATTAATAATATTTAAGAGAGAGATCAATAAACTAAATAATATCGTTCCATCAGGTTCCTTACAGCAAGATAAGGAACAGAAATAAAAGTCGAAAGTAAAATTTATGAGAAATACGAAGCAGGTTGTTTTGTTGTAAAACATTTTTATTTATTTGCCAGTTATCAAATAAGTAAGTAATTTACTTGATTAGCGTATCGCATAAGATAACGCAAAAACAAACATAAAACATACATAATACATACATAATACATACATACATACACGTACATTCAAATATTACGTGTGCCTACATTCATAAGAACTCTTATGCTCAGACTTCCAAGAGGATTTTGTGCAATAGGTGACTGACATTTTAAATAAACTTTTTCGAAAATTGACATTATTATCAATGCGACGGAAGTTAAAAAATTTTAAGCTTTTTGCATGAAAGTCTTATTTCATGCAATTTTAGTGCCAAATTTTGTGGCTAATAGAAGAAATTTGCGGCTTAAATGATCTTAAATAAAATTCATTAAAAGCAAATTGGACGTTAGAAAGTCAGTTGTCCTCTGAGACTGTCACTTTTTCAGTAAATCCGTCAATCATTTAGTATTTCAGTCAATCAATCTGTCTGGCAAACAGCCAATCAGTCCATCTGTCAATCGAACAGACAATCAGTCAGTCAATCGGTCTGGCAATCAGTCAGTCAGTTAGTCAAATAAACGAAGAGTAAATCAATCTATTTGTCACTCAATCAGTCCATCAATCACTCAATAAATTAATCACTCAGTCGCTCTTTCAGTCAGTCAGTCAATGAGTTAGGCAAGCAGTCCATCAATCAATCAATCAGGCTCTCTTACTTGTGTACTTGTGTCGGTCAGACAATCAATCAGCCAATCGGTCAGCCAATTAGTCAGTCAATCAAACAGTCAACCAGTCAATAAATTATTCAGTCAGCCATTCTTTTATTTCAATACGTCAGTCAATCAACCAATCAGTCAGTCAAACGTTCTGTCAATTAACCAGCCTATTAGTCAATCACAATCACACTTTCAGACTTCGTCAATCAGTATATACGTCAGCTTTTCAGTTGGGTACAATCAATCATAATCAGTCAATCAGTTTCCTTTTCAATCAATCTACCTTTCAGCCAAAAATAGTCTGTCAATCACTCTTTCATAATTCTACATAGTCAATCAACTCACTCAATCAGTCAATCAATCAACTAACCAATCGACTCAGGCAAACATTTTCACATAATACAAATACATTTCCAATCATTAATGCCCTAAAAATTGTAGCCCTTCGCCCCAGCTCAAGCATGAGTCATTGGTTTTTTCCGCCGAAAAGAAAACATGTCATCCGTCCAGTTTATTTGCCTTGGCTTAGCTGGTGAAGCACCTGTTGCCAATATAATGCATGTCAAGCCACCAAGTTATACTTAGCTTGGACAGAACATTCAGCATTTTCCGATTGTTCAAAGATTCTTTATGGCGTCATCAGGCAAAGTTTAGCGAGCGCCAAGTCATTGATCAAGTACTCACGCTACATTTGTAATTTGTAATTGTTTTCACACGTTCTTATACTGTCTCATTATAGCTTAATCGAAGCGAAAGTCGCGCTGTCTATCCAAAGTACATCATACGATGTCGCGAATATATGCTATTGAGAAGCTGAAGAACTTAATTGCTGGCGACTGTTTCGCTTTATGAATGGAACGAGTCGTCGAGCTGTGCAAAGTGCAAACCAGAATAAGTTCTTCTAAGGCGCAGCGCTTTCTGGAACACGTAATGCGGAACAGCATTTGTGCTTGGCATAGTTTGTTTGCTTATCTAAATTGGAGCACCCGCTTGGGTTGTGTAAAATATTCCGTTTCTGATAGTACGCACTAAAATCGGGTCTTTGCTTCCTAGGCAGGCTTTGCGCACTGAACACTTTGACTTTCTCACTTAGATATGCCATCAATTTCAAAGCACTTATGTTGTGCAAATATATATGCAAGCCTTGACACACAGAATGTTGATAGTTCTAGGAATATTATAAACATTTTATATGTGTAGCTTAGGCAATAGACAAAAGTCTTTTAGAAATATATAAAATATAGAAAAACTCTATGTACATATATAAAAAGAACGTATTTAAAAATTATAATGTTATATTTGATTTAAATAAAATATTTCGAGATATATTTTATCGGTAAATAAAATATATGTAGTTATGTATATATATATATATATATATATATATATTATTTTTATGTAAATTAATTTTTATAAATTTATTTCTTTTATTTTTTGTTTAGTTTATTATATTTTTTTTTTTTTTTTTGTTATTTTTTTTTATACCCTGAGCCCATTGAAAATGGGAAATCAGGGTATAATGGTTATTAATTGTGATTATTTGTAGTCTAATTTTATTATTCATAACTTAGCAAGAGCCAAACAAATATATATCTAAATTTATAATAAAATAAAACAATTTTAACAAAAAATTATTTAAATATTTTTAAAACAATTTATAAATATTTGACTTTGTTTAATATGTCTACAAATATATATTTAAATTATATTTTTATGTATTTATTTATTTATTTATTTTTTTTTTTAATTTTCACTTTTCTCGTATTTATTAAATACTCTGCTCATGTATTTTCGAATTTTTTAAAATTTGTTTGTTAAACCTAAAATATTTAATCAATATTTATCCTTTAATATTTATAAACAACAAAATTTAGATTACAAAATAAATTCTATTTGACAATTTAATATTTCTAGACTTCCTTCACAATTAATATCTATGATAAATATTTTATTTTTATTTATTAAAAATTCTTAATTTTATTCGTTATAAATTTGCAATATTTTTGTTTTGTTATTTATTATTATTATTTTCATTATTCATTCCTTAGTAATTTTTATTAATTTTTTATTTTAATAAATAAATGTAGAACCTTAGCCTTTGCCTCGCAGATAAGGCAACTCCAGCAGCGCAAGCTTAGCCAGATAGCGCACGAATCAATTGCAATGAATGCAATAATTAATAAATATTATATATTCGAGTCCATATAATATTTGTTGTTTGAATGTGTGTTATCTTTTAACATATTTAAATGCTCATTAACAAACGCAAAAACAGAAGTTCGATAACGCGTCAGTCGCTATGCCAACAACAACACATTTAGCACACTCGGCAACTAAACAAAAAATAAATATATAGAACAAAAATACAACAACAAATACTTTAGCAATATAATATAAAAAAAAAAAAAAACAAAGACAACAACAACAGCAACAGTGAAGCTTACAGCGACGCGACGCCGAACCCGATGACAACAAATCAAATCAAGTGCGAAGACTTTGCCCTATGACTACACTAAGCGAATGCGCGAATCCAGTTATATTATATACTATATACACTATATACATGTGTATGTCATATGGTGTGCATGGGTTAACGAAATCTTTAGTTTCCTTAGGTATTAGCTGTTTCCGAGCACAAAAGCGCACGTTGCCATAAGCTTGCCAAGTTCAATAATAAAAATAAAACACGAAGAAATTAACAAAGATAACGTGCGGCAATGTTTCGCTCTTTTCAAAAGCATGAAATTGCCCCAATAACGACGGCAACAGGGAACAACTGTTTCGCGACACCTGATAAATTCAATATGGCAAGGAAAAACAGCCAGCGATTTACAGTTATGAAATCAAAAGACAAGAGGTTTATCTTGTATTATTATTATTATAATTATTATCATGCATATTGTCATCAGCAGCAGTTGCATTAGTCGATGCAGCTGACCTAGGAGATACCTCGTATAACTATAAGCAAGAGTAGGCTCTAATATATAAAAAATTTTTTATGGTATATGTGGCATCTAGAAATACCCAAGAAGTGATGAAGTACTCTATGTTGGAACTTCGAACTTACTTTAAGCAACAGCAAGATTTTAAAACATACTCTATACTCTATAATTTTTGTAGTTACAAATTGCTCATACCTCGAAAACAAATACAAAACAGAAGTACTTCGGGTTGGTGTTGACTTCATAACAGTTGTGCTGACTTAGTTTTCTTATTATAATATTTATATTGGAGTTATATATATCATAGCATATTATAATTAAATTTTACACATATAATTTATTATTTAAAATGTTAACTGACCTGTTAAATAAAATTGCTCTAATACTTTTTACATGAACTTGAATACAATTTAATTAAGAAAACATAAACTCAAATTGTTAACTAACTCCAAAACTACTCTAATAAACTTCATAATATTTCAGCTATACCCCAATGTAAAGTATTTTTATTTTTTCAGAAATATTACATAGTTTTTTCTTCTTGTTTTCAACGCCCCCGTCTGTCGTCAGCGCCAACGTCGCTGTGACTGTCGCCTAAGCAGTCGACTGCGCTGCCGACGCCGACGCCGGCGTCGCTGCTAAGACACTTGTCGATATTGATAAGGACTATCTCGGCAGAATGAAAGCAGGCGCGGCGCGGGTGCAATAGCTGCCTGTCAATTGAACATAAAAATGAAAATAATAAACACAGCGATAATAGCTGAAATTTTCGGTGCTCGGTTATCAGCTAAAGACATTGTTTAACTTGGACTTTACTCGCTAGAGAAGCAGTATCGTATCGTAGTATCCATGTCGTTTCCATGACCATCGAGTTGGCTACTCACGAGCGTGGCCTCTGCTCTTGTCAAGCTGAGTCGTCGGGCTGGACTGGGCTGGGCCAAAGTTCAAGACTGCCAACATGTGCCCCGCCAGAGCCAGGTCAATGATCACTCACCGCTCCACAGCGATGATCGTGAAAAGGCAAGTGTTTGCCGAGGGCCGTGCTGGAAATGGAGGTGTGGCGTGCGATAAGCGCTGCAGGTCGACTAACTATCGAGTCCAAAAAATATATATATATATATATATATTTATATATATGTATATCTGTATAGAATACACTTTGATTGAGATTTTCTTAATCTGAAATTGAAGCGTTTCGACTCATGCTCAAGACGTCGACGTCAACTGCAACGGCGACTGCGAAGCCAGCAGCGACAGCAACGGATCGGACGCTGTCTTCGTAATTGTATTTGTATTTGTATTTGCGATAGCCGCTTGTGTCGATCGTCGCTGCGACGCTCTATACAACTACACTCACACACACACTCACACACACACCCAAACTTATAGAGAAGTAAACGTTAACTCGCAAGGGTTTTTCAAAAGCAAAATTCAGTTGGTATAAAACACACGAGTCGCGAGGAAGCAGAACCAGAACGCGATTCCATTCCGTTAAAACATCAACAACAACAACAACGACAACAACAACAAAGAAACAAATAAAGTCGCGTTCGCTGTTGAACATTTCACGCCCATAGGTAAATACGAGGCATGACTTATTACTGAAAATTACTGTCAACATCGAAAACTTGGATTGCGTTTTGGGTTAATTTTTTTCTGCTCACTGCTCAAATTAAGCCCTCAAAGTGCAGTTCGGAAATTGTTCCGTGTTCCAAAACTAATTGAAATGCATTCTGAAACACGCAGGCTAGCCGGATAACAAATAACCAATCAACACACACATATACATTCCACACACACACTCAAAATGGCCACCGTGGACATCAGCGAGGAGGCATTCCATCTGCGCATTGGCTACTTGAAGCCGGATACCATGGAGATCGCCCGTGCCGAGCTGCGCGAGACGGACGAGCTGAGGGCGGAGTCGCTGCAGAAGCTGCGCGAATTGCTAAAGGCATCGCCAGAGCTCAACTACAAGGACGACGATGCCTTCCTCTTGATCTTCCTGCGCGTCTGCCACTTCTATCCGGAGAGCGCATTGGAAAAGGTGCGTACTCTAATGAATTTTAAGTGAAAAGTGCCGTAAAACTAGTTACCGCTCTGATTTCTATAAAAAATACAAGTGTGGTTCCCTAATTAAAATTATGAATGTTTCAAATGGAATTCATTCATAAGTTTTTAAAGCTCGTTTATTGTTTGTGAATTAAGTTTAAAATACGTTCTACATAGAATTAACGGTTATTTTACTACTAAAATAGATCGCAAAAATTCTCAAATATTCAGAGTTTTTCAAGTTAGTGTAGTGTAGTTTTTGTATAATTTAAAAAATAATATAAAAAACTTAGATGTAGTTAAAGGACATATTAAAGGACCCCTTATATATATTGCAATGAAATTACGTGTACAATACTAAGTCCATATGATCTACATCTGATCTATAACGTATACATTTTAATGTGAATATATTGTAGTTGAATATAAATTGTCTAAGTTTATAGAGATAAAATACGATATACATATAACCCATATACAATCCACCTTGTACTAACTTATTACCACACACGATCTGAATATGATACACATCCGCTAAGCAAATTGTATTCATTCATATGTTCCACATCTTGATCCAAGTATAATGAATATGATGAAAATCACATAATATATGCAGGATCAACAGATGATATACATATGATCCACATATGATATATATTTCAACCATATATAATATACAATCCACATAGAATGTACATATAATACAATGATATGCACTTCATCCACATACCTCCCCATTTAACATGCGATCCACACATGATCAAGTTATAGAACAACCCACAATTAAATCCAATCCGCATTCCAAACATATAAGATGCACATAAAAAGTAAAGAATCCCCTAAGCCCACAAAATTTATAGACAAATTTCAAATTATACACAATCCACATACAATTTATATACAAATGACATAACTATACAGCTTCCCGTAAATATAATATATATTTTATATATAATTATATATATTTTCTATTATATTTTTTATTTTTATCTCTATATAATATAGTCTAAAATTTCTAATAAATATATTATATATTTTATATATAAAATATGTATATAGCCCACGTATCAGTTTCTAAAAGTAATTTCTTATCACATAGAAAAAACTGCATTCTCTGTAATCTAAGCATTCTCTATAAGCAATACACATGCAATCTAACTCAAAGTGAACTCCGATTCCACCCACATATCAGTTAACGATTAACAACATCCGATTGGCAATTGAGTTTAAAGCACATCTAGAGATCGCCTTATCAGCGCTGTGCTAGGCTGGCCTGATATACCTATTGACCTGCAGTAAGACAGCTCGGAGTACACAGCGGGGTCTACAACCTCAGCTCTGTGTAATCTGAGCGAAAATTGAGCTCCTTAGCTGACTGGAAAAAAATGGAAGGAAAAATAAAATCAAATGAAATGAAATAAGAAATAAACAGCAAATAGATTTAGTGAATGCTGAATACTCTTTTAAATATATCAAATAGATAAGACTAGTAGAAAAGTCTTAAAACCTTTTTGTACTATAAAAATATATGATATAATACATGGATGTTGATAAGTTCGTTATCAAAAATCATAAATATGAAAAATAGGATAAAAATATACGTTCATATAATACAAGCTATATAACATAAAGATTCGATTCATTGGAGTTACAATTCATAATATTGAATATATATATGATACAAAAATATAATAGATAGAATATAAGTTCATATAATACAAACTATATAATATAAAGCTTCCATTCATTGTAGTTACAATACATAATATAGAATATAAATTTGATATAAGAATAGCTAGATAAATAGAATATAGAATAGCATAGATAGATATCCATAATAGTTATAAACAGATTTGTGGATATTTCTGTTACACATTTTATGATAAATTATATATGCCCCATCAAGCACTGCTAAAGGAATTGCTCCATTTGTCGCTAGGCCGACTAAACTCTTGGAACGTGCGACATCTATGCCGATTCTCGCATTGATACGCGCTTGAACCCGCTGACACAAGCAGAAAAAAAGAGCGAAAAAAACTTAAACACAAGCGATAAGCAGCTAGCAAGTATTCCTATTTAATATACAAGCAAATGTATATATACATACATACACACATATATATAAGTCTATTATACATAATGCATGCGACTTCTGCTGACCATGACGTGTCTCTAGGCTCTAAATACCATGGCGCACACCCGCGCCTTATCACAGCCATGGTCTTTATGGTCTTTATGGCCGTCCAATGGTCAATGCGAAAGACGTTTGCTATCGGAGCAGGTTGATTGATTAAACACCTGTTATTATTATTATTATGATTATTCTCATTTGCAGCTGAAGAGCATTGCTAGCTTCCGCAAGGAAAACAAAGCTCTGGTGCACGGTCTGCAGGTGAAGGATGTGCAGGAGCGCTTCGTCAAGGGCAGCGTCATCAATGTGCTGAAGAACTGCGACCACAAGGGCCGACGCGTGCTCATCGTGAACTGCGGCAAGCTCTGGGATCCCAGCCTGATACCCAGCGATGAGATGTTCCGCATGCTGTACGTGGTGCACATTGCCGCTCAGCTGGAGGAGGAGACACAGGTGCGCGGCGTCGTCTGCATCATGGACTTCGATGGGCTGGCCATGAAGCAGGTGAAGGCGCTCTCGCCCAGCTTCTCCAAGCGTCTGCTCACCTTCATCCAGGAGGCGATGCCGCTGCGCATGAAGGAGGTGCACATCGTCAAGCAGCCCTTCATCTTCAACATGGTCTGGACGCTCTTCAAGCCCTTCATCAAGGAGAAGCTGAACAAACGCGTAAGTTGATTAATCTCTCTCTCTGTCTCTGTCTCTCCTTGACTAATCTCCCTCTCTTCTTTTAAATACAGATGCACTTCCATGGCAGCGACATGAAATCTCTGCACAAGTTCCTCGATCCCTCGGTGCTGCCGGCCAACTACAAGGGCACCCAGCCAGCCATCGACTACGGCGGCCTCGACTGGTTCCCCGCCCTCGAGCAGCAGACCGACTATGTCAATACCTGGAGCGAGATGGGACCCGCCAAGTGGTAGAGCTCTATGAGTCCTTGGGCAGCCAGCCCACACCCTAGTTAATCTTTGTAATTATAAATATGTTCTTGATTAGTTCTTAGCAATTGACAATAAATTAGTTACATAATGACAAAAGCCCCAATCCTATAGAGAGACTATCAAATGGGCTTAAGAAAGGGTTCGAAGAATGGGTCTAGTTGAAATCATTCTATTTTTATTATTTTAAATTGATGCAAATCTATTTAAAACTGTATTTCAATTTTATACTTTGGCAACCTTTCGAAACTTTTATAAAATTCTGGATTGTATTCGTAATCCTTTATAGAAGACTTGACTTGATCAAATATACTAAAGTATGTGGAATCGAAGTTATCTATAAAACAATATTGGATAGCTTCCGAATTTACATAGGTTTTAAAGCATGTTGAAGATTTTAGAGTTTAATAGCAGAAGATTTCCATCAAATCAAGTTTTATTAATATGATATATGAATGGACACTAAAAACAGTTCACAATTTTTGATTTATAGATTTAATCACAAAAAATATCTTTTTAGGCTTGCAACACTGTTTGCATTTCTTTAAAAATAAATAAAATAGATAAGATAGGTTCATGGTGGTTCGAAGCTATTCAAGTTTTGATATCTAGACGATTTCGCCGAAGCTTATTGAAAAAAAATTTTACATATAATGAGCACAAAGACATTTCAAAAACAAAGAGGGACTCTAGCATGAAAATTGTGGAATATTTATATTTAACTAATTTGCCACGCCCTCAAATGGTGTTGCTTTAGAGTAGATATTATATGTTTAATATATTTCTATAGATACTATATTTCTGGTTTTGAGTTCTCTGATGAGCTAGAAGATATTCCAAATCCTCAAGTCTTTAACAGCTTAAATAATATTGTTTTTTTAATAATATATGTAGTATTTCACGATTTTCCAGCTATATTCTTTTTCGGCAAAATTTGAAACTCATTTTAAGATGGGGGTACTATCATCATATATTCCATATTTCCAAAGTTCCTAGCGTCAAAAGCGGTGAAATGGCCTGCGTTCATGCTCACAGATGGTAACACGAATAATTACACAAAACCAATCAACTCTTTTGATTTCATGAGCGAGTATACGAAGTGTACGCTCTATACTTACCTTTTTCTATTTGTTAAGTAACTCCTGCAGTCATTCAAAAATATTGGAATTGAAGTAGCGCTATGGAATCAGAACACTTGGGCATAGATACCCTAACATTAATATAACATAGCTACGAATATATCCTAACACAGTTAGGCATTTATATTGAGAACTATGTTATATTAGGATATATGTATACCTAGCTGATAACTATGTTATGTTAATGTAAACGCCTAACTATGTTAGGATATATTGCTAGCTATGTTATGTTGATGTAAGTAGTTTTTTAACATAGCATAGATAGACATTTGTCCTAGCTAATTGCATTAGCGCTTAAAATTATTTTATAATCACAATTACAGACATATATAATTCATAATAGTTATTTTTTTTTAGAAGTTTGAATTTGACGCAGAAATATTCGAAACCAAATTAGTTTCGACATTGCAAAATGTCCCATAAGATATTGCACAACTGAAAAACATTAAGTGTCAAAGAAAATGGCCATAAATATAGCTGAAAATTATTTATGTATACCTATAGAAATATGTGTTCTTACAATAGATATATGCATATATAAATATTTATATATATCTTTGGTTGTTTTTGTGACACTCAATAATGTATGTGCCTATGTCAGCACTTTTAACTGCATCATGAATCAAATTCATGACTTTTCAGAGAAACAAACATAAAACGAATATACAAACATATAAAGTGTGAAACAAAGTTAAGACAAAAATACAAAATGCTTGTTATTAACAAAAGATTAAACAAAAATGATATGGCATGTCTTAGATTATATATAAATATAGATTATAATTAAAATTTATATCAGATAAGGTAACTTTGTTAAATCAAAAAGTATTTAAAGCAGTAGCTGTGTTAAAAGAGAAAAGAGTTTAAAGAGTATAGAACATGGAGCATAGATCAAGGCCTAATACTATAGACAAGTCATTTTAAAGAGTATTTCCCATAGCCAAAGTATTCGAATTGCGCGATTCAAATTGAAGCTTTTTGGTATTTAAGAATAGGAGTCTAAATACATGTGCTTTGTTTATTTAACAGCTTCGGATTTATCAATGTTGTTTAATGATTAACAAAAGATGAAAAAAATTATAAATTAGACCTGTTGTATTTATGCTTTAACCGAAATTTACAATGTTTTTTTTTTAGAAAGGGTTTCTTGTGTGTATGTGTGTGTGTTTGTGTTTCTGTCTGTTGTATTTTGAGTAAAATCATATATATATAGAATATCATTTAGTTAAAACTATGTCGATATTATACATTTCCATATATAGATCTATATATATATTCTATAAGCGCTACAAGTTGAGTCGGGGCCAATTTGAGGCGGCCAAACACGCACAGCGCAGGTCGTGGGCAGCAAACCAATTGAAATTTGTACAATATGTAAAATATTGTGTATTTGTATCTAATATGAACAACAGTGAACAACAGAGAATTATTCCTCACACTCTGTGGGGCAGCTTACATCGAAAGCTGTTGCGTTTTACACTATCATTGCAGCCGGATCCTCGACGAAATCCCGGAAATGTTTAAGCCAAACGGCGGCCACAGCGCCATCGACCACTCTGTGATCGGCGCTCAGCGTGACGGTTAGCATGTTCACTTCCTTGAAACTGTAAAGGAATGACAATAAATTAGAGATTGATCAATGATCTAGTAGTTGTCTGAAATACCCCTTGTTGCTGTCCGGATCCAAGACAAGTTGTTTCGTTGTTGTGCCAATGGCTAAGATGCAGGATTGAGGGGGGTTGATGACGGCACAGAATTGATTAACACCTGGAAATGTAATATTATATAATAATATATTATCCATATATATATATCTTAACCAAATCCCTACCGAACATGCCCAAATTGGACACGGAGATGGTGCCACCCTGGAATTCATGCGGCTGCAGCTTGTTGTCGCGTGCTTTGCCTGCCAGTTCCTTGACATTCTTCGAGATTTCTAGTACTCCCTTACGGTCAGCGCCAAAGATGATAGGCGTTATAAGTCCCTTATCGGTGGACACTGCGACAGAAACGTCCACGTCGTCGTATTGCCGAATGAACGTGTCCATCCAGGCGGAGTTCGCTTCTGGCACCTTGCGGCAAGCAGTTGCCACGGCCTTAATGATCAAATCGTTGACGGAGACGCGTGCGCCTTCCTTCTCGTATTTCTTGTTTATGTGTGTGCGAAACTTCATTAGCTGTAAATATGATAAGTAACATTAATAGGGGTTTCTTTTAGAATCATATATGAATGCGAAAGCACAAGAAATGTATACCCGATGAGTAAAGTGGATAGCTTAAGCATAAGATCAATGCTCGATCAATAGAAATAGAAGTTCGAATATAGAAAACTCGATCCGAACAAAGCAAACCTTAAACAATAACAATTGACTTAACAAATATAATTAACAAATTTAATTCAATTAGCTAAGTAACAGTGACTATTTTTAGAGCAGAAATTTGCAAATAAAATTTAAACAAAATAAATAAATAAAAACTAAATTAATATTCAGGTTCAATTTAAATTCAATTCAAATCAAATTTCGAAAGAACTTTTCAATATAAAGTATCCTACTAGGAGATACCCGGAACTGCTTAAGTTTATGAAATGAATTTTCGAACATCTTTTACTTCAGTTGGAGTTTGCTAATCAATGGATTTGGAGAAGTACAAATTTCTACCTAACATTGTATAGAAATGGAAGAGTTATTAAGAATTCGAAAAATGACCAACATTTACACTTTATACAAATTCTAAAGTGAACATCCTTTTCGACGAATATACAGATCACTATTTAAACATAATAATTAAACTAATTAATAATATTTAGTTACTTGAAAAACGTTCTAATCCTTACTTCCCGTTCAATTTAGATTAAAATATATGTTAGTCTATGTATATAAACTATATACTTCATATATATAATCATGTATGTACGTCATATATATACTTCACTAAGAAACATACCTAAGTGACTTGACAAATATTCCTATCCCTTCTTAATCTATCGATCTATCTACTATATAATAATAATTAATATAAATAGCTACATTTAGTTACTTGAAAAATGTTCTAATCCTTACTTCCTATTCAATTTAGACCATATATTAGTGTATGTATATATTAACTATATACGTCATACATATAATCATGTATGTACTTCATATATATACTTCACTAAGAAACATACTTAAGTGACTTGACAAATATTCCTATCCCTTCTTAATCTATCAATCTATCTACTACATAAACCCACGCTCGCGCATTTCGCTCACCTTGTCCACCTGGCAATGAACGGTTACGTAGTAGTGTGGCAGATTCTGCTTGGACTCGAGCAGTCGCTTGGCAATGACAGAGCGCATCGTCGTCAATGGGATGTCCTTGAAGCGCGCATCGGCCTTGGGAGCTGGCTTGGGTGCGGGCTTTGGTGGCGGTGCGGCTGGAAGATCACCAGATTTAAGTGAGCCATGGACGCCGGTACCTTTGCCTGTACAAAAGGCCAGGATTAGTAACGGAACAGACAACACAAGCAGAGGTCGGGCTGGGTTAGTGCATGCACACAGCGGGCAATGCGGGTTTAGTGGGTACAACCTTGTAGACGTAGCTGCTTAGTTTCCGCTAGTTTCTTGGCCATGGGGCTAGCGTAGACACGTCCGCCGCTGGGAGCCGCAGCCGGAGCGGGCGCAGGTGCTGCAGCGGGCGCTGCTGCTGGTGCTGCTGCTGGTGGTGGGGACGGTGCGGCGGCAGCTGGGGCCGGTGCTGGAGCTGCTGCTGGTGCGGGGGGTGGTGGTGGCGGTGGTGCGGGTGCCGCAGCAGCTGGTGCAGCGGGGCCACCAGTGTCAACGAAATTCTTGAATGCAGCAATGCTGCCCTCGTCGGGAACAATGATGCACACCAGCTTCCCGACTGGCACATCCTTTGTCCCACCGGGCACCAGGATCTTGGCCAGATAACCTTCTTCGGGTGTCTCGAAGCCCATGGTTGCTTTATCTGTTTCAATTTCGCATAGCAGATCACCTGGGGGAGCACAACACGGAAAGAATAGAGTTTTATCAATTATTTACTACAACAACTGCTCGACTCACCCTCGTTTAGCTTGTCGCCTTCCTTCTTTTCCCAGCCCACGATGGAGCCGCGATCCATAGTTGGGGACAGCGCCGGCAGCGGCACACGTATGTGATCCGGCAGATCGGCGTAGGCGCGGGCAAAGTTGTAGCTCCATGTCGGGAGCAGGTGGCTTCGACTGAGGATCGGTTTTCTATGTGCGGACGACCTGCGGCGAGAAGGGATTCAAGTTAATTCGCTTGCACCGCATCGCATCGCATCGATTGACATCTGACAGTCAGCTGATTGCTGTTATCGATAACAGGCGCACGAAATGTAAACAACACTTGCTGTTGGCAAATCCAATCAGAAAAACTCTGCTTCTGCTTGAAAATCTACGCCAATTGCTTATCAGTGGCGATTAGCGTGGGTCATCATGCGACGCTCATTTGGGTGTCACGCACTGGACGCACGCACACATGCATGCGCTCACACACACACATATGCTGGCAAATTGGCAACGGGCACCCGCCGCCCCACAGCCCACCCACTGGGCTGCAGCTGCAATATTACACAACACAGTTTCTAACCTCAACAAGCAGTTGGGCAGCCTTTTACCTGATTGGCAGTTGATGGCCAACGGTGCTGAGGGTCCGGGCGCCGCAGTTGGAGCCCCAACGCACCGGTCGAGCCCGGAGCAAGGCGACGCGCAAGGCGCCCAATTCGTTTCGTGTTGCAGCGATGGTCCGTAGCATTGTCCTTATTGGAAGTGGGCCGACGTTCTCGATTAGCGCTTCAACTTCAACGCGAAACTATTGCGGCTACTATGGTATTAAATCGAGCAGTATGCGATACGTTCTGATAATTTAGAGGAAAGAAACAACTCGAATTTATAGTCGAAAAATTTTAACGCAAAGCCACCAGCCGACCTTATTTAACGCCACTAGGTCACAACTTGCTACGACGACTCTGTTTTGGATTTTGTGCGCAGCCCTGCTCCCTCGCTAACAGTGCTTGTTTGCTCTTATCAGAAGCGGCTCCTCATTGGACACAAGTCGCGGAGCAGTTGATAACATATGACTCTGGCTCCACACTAAACAGTTTTGCTCCTCATCTAGTTCGCTGCAATCGCCTATCGATTACTACCTAACAATTCAAATTCATTCATTCAGTTTATTGTACTATATTTAAGCTAAGTAGTATTGAAATCTCTAAAATTCTTACGAAAATAATAAGTACGCGATAATTTGTTACTTGACTCCATCAAATTCATTTAGCAACTACGGTACTCATTGATGTGCATCTGTTTTATCGATAGGCAATAAATGCTGTCGGTGGAAAAGATTCTTGCCAGCCGATTACTTAACATAAGCATTTTCCAGTTAACAGTTGTTTATATTGTGGCATTTTCATTTTCCAAAAGTTTATAATAAAACACTTGTGAATACGACACCAATTGGCATATAATATATATGAAACAAATGGAACTTGGCGAAATTTCTACATCGCAGCGTTGCCACCTGTCCCGCACCAGCAGGTAGCTCAAGCATATGATTGGAGGAAAACAAGTTGCACATTTTATTATTTATTAATTTATTTATTATTTCGAGAGCTACATTTTTAGACATAATATTCTAGGCCCTGCACAAACCAAAACAGCAAATGCAAATCACCGCATATTGAGTGTACTTCAACATGTGCCGGGTTTCCACAGACACCAGAGCACCTGATGAAGTACAATAGACATGGGGGAGACACAAGCTTGCCATCTGGCGGAGAATGACGTTTGCCAGCTAACGTTGAGTGCGTCTGGCCACCACGCGCGCTACTTCAGGTACCTGACTGTGAGATAATCAAAACCAGCCCCGGTCACTGATTAGCGCGCACGGTAAAAGACGGCGCAGCGAGGCTAAGATAAGCCTGACCAACAGATGTTGCCAACTGGTTCGGAGTAACTGCTGCGGCTGCGGCTGCTGCTGCTGCTGCTCCTCAAGCCACGCAGGAAACGACCTTGCGCGCTGTGTCCATGCCGAGCTTTAAGGTTAACGATCTCTGTACGTGTGTCTGTTCGTGCGACGACGCCGATGACTTCATTCCAAACACACACGCATATAAACGAGTATATGTACACGGGCACACACACACATTTGTATATACATACGCATAGCCTATTATGTGTAAGCTTTTTGAGCTGAAGCTTTGTCGCCGCAGACGTCGCTTTAACCTCGCCAATTCTTAGCGCAGCCTGTGAGAAATTTGCTGCTTGACGCAGATTTATGCAATAACAATACGAAATTAGTCATATGTTTTTTTCTTCATTGCGCACCTCGTTCTGCCCGGCCATACGTCCGCAAACACACACTTGCATAGATACGTGCTAATGGCTACATAGTCCGCACTCCAGCGAATCGGATGTGACGTCATCAGAGGCCAAATGCGAAAGTAAAATGCTTTTTTCTTTTCGCTTGCAGCAACAGTTAGTCGCTGTCATATGCGCAGCCAGGGACCGACCCTTGATATTCTATATTTGAAACGCTGTAAAGAAAAAGTCAAAGCTGAAAAGAAAAATCCAATATAGAAAGAGAGACAAAAAGAACCGGCGTTTCGCTGCTCTCGCGCTCTCTGCTTCTCCCGCTCTTTCTGTTACTAAGCGCAGCAACGGTACGTGCGTGATCGCCGACAAACACTCTCGCACACGCACACATATGGCCTGGCAAGTTTTGTGGCGCAGCCAAGACACACACGTGCCCCACTACATTCGCGAATTCTCTCGAACACATGCATGTATATGCACTAACACCAACACGCACCTAACTGCAGAGACAGAGGGCATAAAATCGAATTTGCAAACGCGTTCAAAGTATTTCGCCTCTCTCGCTCTCTCTGCGTCTTGTCTTTTGCACGCTGTTCGCCAAAAAGGAATTAAATGAATTGCCAGCAGCTACACTTTTGTATTTTACAACAGCTCATAAACTTTAAGCCTCTCGCGCAGATTGTGGTATAATGAACTTGGACTTGCTGCCGCTCAAGTCTGTATGTACAGATGTATGCGTGTGCTCGTGCCTGAACGCGTAAATATGTGTGTGTGATGTGTCACGGCGGCGGCTGCTGCTGCTGCTGCTGCGATCGCGAGCAACTTTTGACTGCCGCGCGTTGTGAATAATTGCGAATTTTGTTCGAATGTCGTTTTGTCGTGCCCAGCCGAGCATGTGTTAGTGTGTGTGTGTGAGGCATTTAATTGTATATGTATGTACATGTGTATATAGCAATGGCGACGACGTCGAGGCTGCCATATGAATGTACATACATATGTGCCATGCTATATACGTATGTATGTATATATAATGAGCAGCAGGCTAGCAGACATGACTGCTTTATATGCCAATATGTACATATATATATTTATATATATATATATATACATATGTATGTGTGCCTTGCTTGGGTGGGGCATTCCTAACCTCAAATAGTAACAATGCGCCGACGACTGCCGAGTGCATGTCTATCTGTCTGTGTGTGGGTGCTGGCTGCGCCTCTCTCACTCTCTCCGCCTCGCTCGTCCACTTACTCTCCTCTCTTCTCTTCATGTGAGTGCTGCTTGCATTTGCAAGCAAGCACATGCTTTTCAACTGAGCACGCCCTTAACCCTGAGTTGGAGTTTGCCATCAAATATTTTGCAAATCTGATCAGACACACGCACACACTCACGCATGCAAAATTGCCAAATTTGTTTGTGTATGCGTAACGTCGTCGTGGGTCTGGGCAACATTTTTGTCTAAAATTAATATTTGGGCGACAAAAAGTTCTGCGGCCGTTCGTGTTTGTATTGGTGTTGGTGTTGGTGTAGCTTTGTCTCTCGCTCTGTGTGCGTGTTGTGTAGGCAAAAGAAATTTGGAAATATGTAAAATCTACAAAGTGTAGAATCATGTGGTCGTCGCTTTAAACAGTTTTGCAGCTATTTGCGTCACTCTTTCGCCGCTGCCGTCGGCAAGAATTGTAGAGGTTTCTGCTTCGTCTCTCTGCATGAAAGTTTCGTCTGTGTGCGTACCGAAAATTTGTTGTGTGGTTTGTTGTTGTTGTTTTTGTTGCTGCTGCTGCTGCTGCTGCTGCCGCTGCTTCTGGTGCCTTGTGATATCAAAACGCTAAAAATAAACCCAACCTCAACTACAAATTTCGTTCAAGTCTTCTTTTATAACGAGCATTTGGTCGCTTTTGACCTGCGTTAATTCCGTTCGACTGGCAGAAAAACCCAGAAGCAATTGCGCGTCGATGACGCTGTCACCCGCCCGCCAATACGCCAATACGCCAATCCGCTCAAGCATTGAATTTCACAATATGTTCTGTGTCCGTTTTTTTTCCATCGCTCGTTTTTAACTGGTCTTATATTTCGTTCACAGTAAACTTCCGTTGCACTTGGCTTGCGTCTGTTTGGCTGAGCTTTTTTTCTTGTTTCTTTTCTCTGTTGCTTTAATTGTTCACACACACGCGCGCTGCAAAGTTTAACTTCAATTTCTTTTTAGTTGTTCATCGCTCATTGCACACACACATGCACATGCACAGGCACAAGCACAAGCACAAGCACAGACCCACTCACACAATTTCACGCGCACACACACAGTGAGAGAGAGACACAATCGGCCACTTGATGTGCAAATGGCCGACTGTGTGGCCGCCTAGAAACGCTCTGGCCTTTTATTTTATTTGGTTCTGATTTTGACTTTGCCTTTTGCTTTTTACTACTTGCTACTATTTTGCCAGCTCTGTGTCGATTGAGCAAGGCGAAGCGAAGCGAACCGCGCACGCCGGCTGTTGGTGATCAAATGCTCAATGTTGCTGCTTAATCAAAAGCCGAATGCGCGAATTTTATTTCGCATTGCCACAAAGTCGACGTCGCTGCCGGTGTCGCCGTCACTGCCGCTGCCAGCGTCGTCAACTGTCTGTGTGTACATGTGTATGCGTATGCGTATTCGTATTCGTATATGTATGTGTGTCTGCAACAAACACTAACACACGCATAAGCAAAAGCAGCACCAGCAGCAACAGCAGCAGCCGTATGTGTTGCCGTTTCTTTCGCTTCCTGCTTCCTACACCGCGCTTTCCGCTCACCAATACACTCGCACGAGCATATATTGCATATACTTTTTGCCCAGTTCTCACTCACGGGTTCCTTTGTTATAAAACTGGCAGGCACCACCAGCCGACAGACTGCAACAAAAAGCACGCACAGTGGGCGCGACACAACTCTAATCTATTTAGTTTACAGCTTTAAATATTCTAGCACATTCATTGCTTCAATTAATTCCATACATTATTTTATAAAACATGTGCCACACTCACCGATTCTGAGTTACCTACCTTAATTTAGAAACAGCTGTTTAATATAAATAGTAAAAGAAAAACAACAGCTGTATTACACCGAAGTTTTTCAATTGTCAATTAAGCCTGTTTTTGCTCGTTTTTGTGTGGAAAAACAAAATATACAAATTATATAATATAAATGTGCCGTATGATGGGCTGATTAGGCAAGTCGTTATTTGCATTTCACGAACTAAGCGATGCGCTAATGAGTCAATCTATATGCAAGCAGCTATGTTCTTGCTGGTTCTTTAAATAAATCCGAGAGAGATTTGATATAATTAAAGCTGTTACTATATATGAACTTTTAATTACCCAGTTTTTGCTGGATTAAAACTGTTTATATAATGTATTCATTATATAATAAATGAAACACATATATATTGATTTTTTAAATTTTACTTTACTTTGTTTTACTCAAAAGCTTTCACTGCCTGCGCAACGCGCGCGCACCACTGTGCGACGGATTGATGTCTGCGTCTGGCAGGGCGGCATTGTCGTTGCCTGGCTGGCTGGCTGCTTGCCGTGCTGCTGGCGTCGCTGTCGATGTTGCTGCGACTGCGGCTGCATATGCTTTTTGGCCATAAACGTGGCGTGCACTCGCAGTCGCAGAGCACTGCGCGCTCCCTTGGCTTGTGCAGTTTTTGTGTCTCTTCAGCCCCTGTTCGCTGTTTGCTGCTCTCTGCTCGCAGCTCGCTACCTGTCTGACGCTTTGTTTCTCTGTGCTTTGGTATTAGTGCTTGACTCTGTCTGTGTGTGTGTGTGTGAGTGTGTGGCGTTGCCTCACTCACTGCCGAGGAGTGTCTGGGCGGCAATGTCAATGCGCCGCTGCTGTTGCAGCCGCTGCCGTCGCTTGTGGCTGCCTCTGTCTCACAGTGTGCACTTTTTGCGATGCGCTGTTGCTACACAAGCCGCCCCAGCCCCAGCCCCGCCCCGCCCCGCAACTGCGACTGCCATGTAAACGCGTTGGTTTTTCTTGCCCGCTTCCATGATTCATCTTGGGGCCCCTGAAGTGATGAGCTCAGTGGTGAACAATAAAAAAAGAAGTAGGAAAGAAAAAAATTATAAATCTCAAGACGGCTGAGGCTGGTTTCTGTTCGCTCCCCGAGTATATATATACACATATATATATTTAAGTCAGAACCAGAATCGGCATTGTGTGGAATTGTTTACTATGTATATGCTATTATTAATTAGCTACCAACAAATACTTGAGGCCTTAAGCAATATACACAAATTATAATGAATCTCGAATCTCTATGGGAATACGCGTTTACGAGGAGTCCGCCAAGCACACCTGGGCGTGCTTCCAGCCACGTGGCTACGGTGAGGCGCTCGGCTGGGCCGGTATGAAGGGCTGCCAGCGCAGGCAGGAGTCGTCGATTTTTGGAAACGTGCCGCGTCGCTTCACGCGCTCCTCGTACTCATCCAGCACATCCTAGAGAGAGATTCCAAATTGATTAATAATTCAGTCTGTGATCGGAACTCAGCTGCCGGAACTCACCTGCTTCTTGAGCACTATGTGCTTGCCCTTCCAGTACTTCATCATGCCCAGGGCCTGGAGTGTGCTCACAATGTCATAGGAATAGATGGCCATTTCCTGAGATAACCCAAAGATCACAATTATTATATTATATCTTTGATATCGAATCATTCCGTTGCTCACCTGAGAGACATCCTTGATGCAGAGCGTGTTGCCGGAGCGATTGCACAGGTAGTCCAAGAGCACATCCTTCCAGTACGAGCGATATGATATGAGACCCAGGTCCGACAGCGGCTTCTCCGGCGAACCGATTTTGCCCTCGACGCGGGTTAGCAGATAGCCTGGAAAAAGCACATTAAACACATGCCCATAAGTATGCTATAGATAGAACTAGCTTTCAAGTTCCGGCGCATTATTTATGGTGACCAACTTTGCCCCGCCCCCACACGGCCCTTGGCGTACCCAACTCAGTGCTGCGTGTTGTGTCTAGACAGGATTCCACAAAGTGTGCGTCCCAAGTGGGAGGCGGAGAGGAACGAGCCAGCGAGCGAACGAACGAACAAACAACAACAACAACAATAATAATGTCGACGACGGCGACGGCGGTTGGCGGCCCGGCCACATGAATGACGAGCGGCGGGCATTTAAGCAGCGTTCTGGCGTGCATTCAACCCAAAAGCTCAACCCCCAAAGCTCGACGTTGTCGTCGTCGTCGTCGTCGTCTGGCAGCAACAATTCTCGAGTCTAGATAACAACAACAGCAACAATGAGTGCAGCAAGTAAATCAACGAGGACGAGCCCGGCCCGGCGTGCCCTCACAACACAAAACCCACTGAGGCAGGCTCGGGCAAAAAAGCCAACGGCACAGACATACAATACACACATACACACATACACAAACAAACACACACACACACTCACTCAGTCACTCACTCACTCACACACACGTACGCAGACGCTAGACGCACTCAATAGCAGACACAACTGCAACTGGTTAAGTTCTAACGGGGAATGCGGGAATGAAAGAGAACAGCGTGCGAAAGCTTCGGTTCAGCCTCAGTTGTTGTTATTGTTTTTTTTTCTTCTTCCGCACAATGGAGCGGAGCGGCACATGTGTGTGTTACGTACATTTCTGGCAACCCTATGTGTGCGTGAATGATCTTTGCACTCACAGCTGTGCGATGAATTTGCATATCACTATCGATATGCCCACCCATATGCTTATGCACAGCTGTTTATCGATAGAAGAACTAAACGAGCAAAAAATATATTATTTATGTCAGCGCTAATTTGTATTTTACAGTAACAAAAACATGAAAAGTTGTTCGGTACTGAACTGCAATTCGAGCCTGACGGACGGTAACCATATTACCTTCTTCTCCTTACCGAAAAACAACAAACTAGCCAAAAAGTGGCTCACATTCTGCGGCAATCCAAAGCTCAAATATAGCAGGGACAAGTTTGTTTGCTCGGAACACTTTCAGCCTGAAGACGTTGGCGGCGTGCAAAGATTTGAAAGGGGTTAGTAAACACAATTTGCAATTATTTAAACGAACTGATATTATTTTTACAAAAGGCATGTGCAACGGGCGTTTAAGATCAAATGCAGTCCCGTGCCTCAATGGCCCAGACAGCGGAACAACGAAGAAGCACTTGACGAGAACGAAACAGTCAAATAAGGAGGATGATTGTTTAGATAGTTCAAATATCGAAAGCGAAGCAGCTGGCTCCGAAAACAATGAGGATACAGATGATGAAATTGAAATTGAAAGTGAATTGGAAACTACAGAAACTAAAATTAAACCACAAAAATTTGATGATTTGCTGGATACTGAAAGCTCCGAAGCTGTTATCGATGAACTAAGTAATCAAATGTAAGTTTAGTTTCTAATCAAAAACTCATTGCCAGGAGAGGTTCAGGTAAGGTAGACTAGAAATGCTCAGGTTTTAATTTTTTGTATATATTAATCAAATTTAGAGATGATACTAACTATCTGTTTAATTACAGCAAGGATTTACGTCTGGAAAATCTGCAATTAAAAGTCAACTTACAAATGGCGCAGAAAAAATACAAAACTGAAATTAAAAAACTAACAAAAGAACTTCAAGAGGCTAATTCGACAATATTAATGCTGGAAATGCAACAGGAGTTTACGAAATGATCAAACTGCAGTTGTACGCAGTCGAAGAAACAGTGATAATAAGAAATCCCAGTGATAGGCAGCTATTTCATGTTTGTTGTCTAGCCTTAATACGCCTACAACTTGCTATATATCTTTGTGCCACAAATATCAACATAATTAATTTTATGAAAAACCCAAAAACTTATATCAATGTCTTTAGGGCTAGGCATGTTCAAATGTGCTAGCCGAAGACATTTAAGCGTTAGAAATGTAAGAGTTAAGTTTAATGTAAGCATACATAATTGTAATTATGATTTTTAATCCAGTTAAGATTCCCCAATTTATGTAATATTTGTAAAATAGAATTGAAAATTAAAGTTTCTGAGTTGAACTGTTGAAATGAATTCTCAATTGAGCAAAACATTAAATAAACCCCAAGCTGACCTATTGTTTGCGATAGTTTTTTTTTTCATATTAAATGCTTTCCGTTCCACTGTGCACAAAGCTTTGAGCTCTGCTCTACACTACCCACATGGACATGCAGTTGCTTTTGGGCTAACGTTTTGATTTCTTTGCGTCTGACGTCGCTCTCTCTCTCTCTCTCTCGCTCATTCTCTTTGACGCTCTTCGTCCTGTCTGTGTGCATATGTATGTGTGTGTGAGCTGCTGAGTGTGAGGGGCAACGTCGAGACGACTTTATCGATCCGTGGCTGATTCGCATTCGTTGGCCGAACTGCGCAATGTTGCCTACCCACAGGCGCATGCAGTTGCCTCGACTAGAGAGCAGACTTGCAACTGATGGATGCAACAGCAGCAACAACAACAACAACAATGCCAAACAATTAACAACTTAAGAATCTTAGTCAATTAGCATTGCACTAATAATTGTTGCTTCTGCTGCTGCCGTTGCTGCTGCTGCGGCTGCTGCTGCTGTTGTTATTGTTAGTGCAATTAGCAAAAAAGCTCGTTTACCGGGTATCCGATACTCGACTACTCAACTAGTTGACTAGCTGCAGCCGCTTGCTCGACTCGCAGCACGCAGAGGACGACGCCCTTTCATTGTGACCTGCGCTGACCTTTGTTGTCTGCCGCCAATTGCTGTTGCTGCCGCTGCTGCTGCGACGCTGTCTGCAAAAGTTTTTGTATATTTATTTTCGTATTTTTTGCTGTTTTAATTTTTATTTTTATGCGCGAGCTTTAAACGCCCGCTGCAAATTTTTGGGGCTGAAACTTTTGCAACGTCGCTTTGTGGTTGGGCTTGATTTCATTAATTAATACATTAGCCTGCAGATAAGGGCGTCCCTCTCTCGCTCGCTCACTCTCTTGCTTTCTCTATCTTTGCACATTTGCATATTGCGTGCATGCAGTTATTACACCTGGCCATATTATGTACTTGATACACTTATATATACATATATACACTTATATACATATATTTATGTATGCAAACATATATATGGCCATCTCGCTCGACTGGCTGGCCGCTTGCTAATGAGCCAGACAGGCGGCCCGGACACTTCACGGCTGTCCTTAACCCCTGCCGGACACCTGTCCTCCAATACAAAAGGGCCGAAACGCCACACATTTTCTGGGTGTTTGTTAATAATGACGAAAACTGTTTGCACTCGCACTACGCTCGCTCGTGCTGTCTCGCTCGCACCACGCTCACTTTGCTTACGCTCTTGCTCAACTATGGCCATTCGCCTGTGTCTGTGTGTGTTTGTGTGTGTAAGGTCAATGTCGTTTCGTACGTTCTGCTTTGCTCACCCCCCGCTCTCTTTGTCTTTCGTTCTCTCTCTCTCTCTCTCTTTCTCTCTTTGAGCAACGTGTGTGGACGCCCGCATTGCATGTATCGACTGCCTTTATACATAGAGACCGACGTGGACGCCGTTGCCATTCATCCCATCCAAGTCGCGTATGACTCAAGTGCTCGGCCAGAGCGGCGGGAGGAGGGGGTAATTCTTTTTGTTGCTGCTATATTTTTTGTTTTTTTGCTGCTGCTGCTGCTGCGCCTGTTTCTTTATTGTCTGGCGCTGTCTTTGTCCATTTCAAAGGCGGATTAATTTTAAACAATTTTGGTGGCAACAACGATAAAAAATTACTTATACTTGCAGATATGTATGTGTGTGTGTGTGTGTGTGTGCGTGTGTGTGTGCATACACACCTGCACAGCTTGGTCTACGCCTAATTGATGCAGAAATTGCATGCATCGCTCTGCAGCATGAAAAGCTAAGCTCGACTGGAGCCACTGTCTATGGCTGGCATGTCGCTTGACTTCTCTCATGCAACCATGATTAACTATATTGCACTACTAGCCCGCCATATAAGCCAATGAGTCACACGCACACCTCACGTACCACTTAAATCGATAGCCGGCTCATTATGGCTAACGAAAAATAAACACAAAATGAAATTTACAATTTTCAATTTTCTCCTGCCTTGTTCCTAATCTGCTCTGCGAGGTTCTAAGAAGCTGCAAATATCAATTTTTCTTTTTAAGTAAATAAATTATTTGAAGGCAGCTAAGAGGCAAGCTGATGAACGTCTCTTTTGAAGAAGATAAATTAGTAGTAAGGAATGAGATCCCTAAGGAATGGTAGATCAAGCACAGCTTTTCAGGAAAAAGTAGGTAAAATAAGAAAATATAAATTGAAATAATTTGGTAAAAATATTTTAAAAATAAATTAATTTCTTGAAATACAGTAAATATATAATAATAATTATATAGATTATTATATAAATATTAAATATATATTTTCAAAAAAATGTTTATATTCAATATATTAATATTCAATATATTATAATAATTAATTTAAGTTAATTAAACATTTCGGATTATTTTAAAGTTTCTGAAATTTTTTTATTATTATTTTTGACTGAAATTTTAATTGTTTAAAGAAATGAAGTTCTTGAAATAATTAAAGTAAATGATTTTAAATCAATTGAAAACAACATAGAAGAAATGACAATAATGGATACGGAAGTTATCAATACCCGCAGTTCTTATCTGGTTGAAAAGCTCTATTAATTTAAGGTAGTAAATATACAGGGAAAATATAAAAATCGAGGAACTGAGTTAAAATCGTAATATTCGTTGACTGCCCAATACTTAGTTCAGCAATTTATCAAGAGTCTTCAGTAACTTTGGAAGACACAGTTTCGTCTAGGGATATAATTTATTCCTCGATCTGTAGAAAATTTCAACATTAACTGACCTATCATGTTATAAATTCAAGATCAACGAGTATAGGTTCAACAGGACTTGATATCTCTAAATAAACATCCGGAAAGCAAGGTGGATATTCATCTAACACATTCATTTTATAAACGAGTGTAAAACGAATCACAAATGAGAAGATATGTATATAGATTTGTCATAGATCTGATAATAATATTATAAATTATTATATATAAGTGCAGTATCAATTAACATCAAAATTGTTCTATACGTATAGATATTTAAAGTAAAACAGTTTCGATATTATCTAAATTGAGGAGATTGGATATTGTTTAAGGTGTAAACAAATTGCGAGAACACACAAGGTAATTGAGTAGCTTGTATATGAGTATTGAGTAATTGGGTAACTCTTATATATGAAGAACAAGAAGACAACATGGAGTAAATGCATTCAAGTATATAAAACATCGACCTCCTCTATACGAAAAAGCGAATTCTTCTTGATTTAAGAACCTAAAATGCTTAAGGTGCAAACAGAATTGTATTTAGAGTGAAACCTGTCATAAGACAAAATAAGCTAAAATGAATACAAGAGAATTAAGACCTCCTCTATGAGAAAATAAATCATGAAATCTTGAATTTTTCAAAGTGAAAGCCAAAAGTAATTAAAACTTAAACTCTGAACACTGAAGTAATTAAATAAGTAAAAAGTTCATGCGGATGAAGTTTTTGAAGAGTATGCTATACACCTAATTCTGTTTTTACACGATAGAATGGTTCCCGAGAAATTCGTGTAAAAAAAAATCGTGTAAAAAAAGATACTGGCCAAGTACAAAAATAATAGATTGGCCGATGCTTGAAATTTACTTGCTTGAAATTTACTCATCGTGGTGAGTTGCTCTCTTTTTACTTTAAAAAAATTCATTGAAAAAAAACGTGTTAAATCCAATAATTCATGTAAAAAAAGTAATTTTGTTTTTTTTGTATTCGTGTTATTTCAAATTATGTCGTGTAAAAATAGAAATATTTTTTCGTATTTACTCGTGTTATTTCAAATTCGTGTAAAAATAATTCGTGTAAAAACAGAATTAGGTGTATATGGAAGTAATATATGTAAAAGTAACATAATGGAACTTTTATATAGATAACTTCTTAACAAACTTTCATTAAAAAACTTCTCTTTATGAACTTTTTCACTGCAGAGGTAACGCTTTAAGTTAAGGTTATAGCATTTCAGTAATAATTGTTCCTCAATATAAATGATTAAAAATAACAATTTTAGACTTACTGAAATCAATTAGCAGCCTGCCGTAGCCCTTGCGCTGATATGGTGGCAGAGTCAGAATGCAGGAGACGTTGTAGAACGAGTTTTTCTCCTGCAAAAATGGAATATGCTGGAACGAGAGATAAAAGATATGATGAATATAAGTATAAGAATAAAGTATTATATATAACAATAAATTATTATCATTAAGGCTATGCTAATTGACTAAAGAAACCTTTACCTGCCTCTACTTTCCCTCTGCACATCATTTTTTCCTTGCTAATAAACATTAATAGATTATTTATTGAAATTATGAATTAATTGTTAATTCAATCGATAGGTAAATGCAAAGCGCAAAGTCAATCAGACAGACAGACAGATAGACGGACATATAGATGGAGCTGTGCCTGGGTAGACTGGGGGTTCAGACAGTTTCGGTTTGGGGTTTTCTGTCATTTGATGCTTCTAGCTTTTTCGGGAGTTCAATGACCAGGCGTCGCAGAAATTGAATCGATGCTCTGCAGCGTGCAATGCGTAAATACACACACACACGCACACACATACAGTATATAGTACATATGTATTTGGGTATATAGCTGATATTATGTATATATAAGCGTCAGGGGCAAATGCGCTAATAGAGAGCGGGCGAGACGACAAAGAGATCCAAACCAAGTTTTCGACTGTGCAGCTCGCCTGATGCTGATGCTGGCAGAGCGCGGGCCAGAGGAGGGGGCGGGGCAGGGGCATGTAGGATGTGGGAACTGCCAAAAAATACGTCTGGGTGTGAACTCCAAAAGGCAACAATTCGCAATTCGCAATTCGGAAATACATTTATGTACTTTGCATTTTTATTCTTTGTTTGCCGCGCCGTCGTCTGCCATGATGTCTGGGAACGCACATACGCGGCCAGCAGCTGGGCTGCTTTGGCCAACACCCCAACCAGTTGGAGCAGGCGCACGACTCTCGGCGCAGCGACCGTCGAGGTGCACGACCTCAATCGTGTACGCCCCAGCAGCAGCAGCGGCAGCGGCAGCATCCCTGGTTCAACTGCCTGCCCCAATCCGTCATGTCTGGCTGCTGTCTGGTGGCATAGTTGCGCAGTATGATGCCGCATGGTGGCAGGACGAAGGTCCTCCCCACACATACACACACACACATAGACAAAGCATTGCCAAAAATTAACTAACTGCGAGTGTGAGCCATGTAAACTAGAAACACCCGAATTGTGAGTAGTGTGTAACCAGCTGCTGTTGCTGCATCGGGCTCTGGGATGAATGGAACTACGCTCGGGACTGGGACTGGGACTGGGTCTGGGACTGGGTCTGGGACTGGGTCTGGGATTGTGTGCCTGCGCAGCAGCCCGGCGCGACATGCGCAATTTGTAACACAAACCCAGTCTCTGGCAGCGCCCAAAAAACTTGTATGCAACTGCAAATGGAGGAGAGCGGCACGGAGGGGGCTTCTTGCAGCTGCAGAGCTCGGCTAGACGCCATGTTCAGGGGGAGGTCAAGAAACCGAGCGCACATGGCAGACAATATACTTTGTGTTTATGCCTTTTTTTTCTGCTACTCTGCATCGGTTTTTTTTTTTGTAGTTTTGCTGGGGAAATCTCCAGTTTGCCCTGCCACGCCCCTCGACCCACGGCTTATTTACTCCTGCCTCAACGCGGTTGACAAAACAATTTTTGGGTATGGTCAAGAATGCTGCCTGTCTGGGCATATAGCCATATAAAGTCTATCCATCTCCCATGTATTACATGGATTCTGGATGGGATTCGGGAAGCTGGTGCTGTCTGTTCTGAAGTTCTGGAGTTCTGGGTTGGGCCCAGCTCAGCTCAGCTCGGCGTGGCACGGCTCTGTCTGCAGACATAAAAGAATCATAAAACTGTGAAATGGTATTATTCAATTTGATTGCAACTAACAAACTAAAATTTCCACGTAACTTCCACAAAGAGAACTTAAATGGGATGGTAGCTAATTGGGGACTTAATAGATTATACAGATAATAGATCAAGAAATAGTAGTTAATAGCAATATTATGTAATACTAATTTTAGTGATGCTTAAAATAAAGTTGTATTATATATCATTTTATATAATTATCCTTTCATATAATACTTTTGAGTCTGGATTCGTAAAGTTTAAGCTGTCTTTAAGCCGTATTCAGATTTTATATTATTTTGTCTGTCAAACATAGTCGAACCTAAAACTAGAGATCAATCTTAAATCACAAATTTTGTTTGTGGTTTGTATTTATAATATTTAATACAAATCTGTCGAGCTTTTAAATTGTCTTTAAAGATAAGTTAAAAGCCAACAAAAACCATTTAATGATTCATGTCTTATAATAATTGAGTTTTGTTAATTTATGTGAAATCTGTTTTTAGGGAAAAATATTAAAATCCAATACAATATTTTGAAGAATTCATTTTAGACTGATAAGTTGAAACTTTTTGAAAATAGAGGGTAAAGTTGATTCTTTCATTCAAATTCATTCGATATGAATGAAAAGTGTTATAATAAAATTAATTATAAATTATAATAATAAAATGAATTATAATTAATAATGTTAATTTATATATTAATACTAATAATTTACATATCAATAAATTTTTAAAAATAATAGTTTATAAAAATAAAAATTATAATTAAATTTTTCATATTAATTATAATTATTTATATAATTAAAATGGTTTATATAAATATATTAATTTAATTAATATATAAATCATTGTTTAATAGTTTTTACGCTGCCAAGTTAATTTTTATATTAATTTAACTTTTTGTTATTTTATTTTTATTAAAGGAGGTTCATTCGGGATAAATGTTGGACTCAAGTTAGGAGGTAGTTCAAGAAAGATGAGCTTATTTAATCGGCAAGCATTTCTGCAGCCTGACTCACCGGAGTGAGTCAGAGGAGGTCGTCCCTCACCGATGATGAATGATGAAATGCATAAAGCATTTTTCGCTGCTTTAGCCACAACAAAAATTCTCAAAATATTCATAATTAAATTATGCAAATTAATAGCCAAGTAAATGTCAAGTTTTTCTGTGAAACTTAAATTTGTATTTAGTACACAGAATGAACTTTTAAAGCGCTCAAAATTTAAGTAAATTAAAGAAAAATATTTTAATTTACATTTTAGGAAAAATATTTGAAATTTCTATATCAGTGATGAACAGTTAATGTGCCAGTGATAATCTATATTCACATATCTAAAATTTGTCATATATGTATATTTTATTAAATTAAGTCTATAAGGACTATAGACAAGTCAAATGTTCTTATCTTAGGGGTATATCTTAGAAAAAGAAGTTGAGATTTAATATGCACGAACTAACTGCGTAGATGATGCTTTCAATTGTTAATGACAAATTATTGCCGTGTCTATTATTATTCAGATATTTATAGAAATATTCACTAATAAAAAAATATAATTAAATATTCTATACACTGTATAGAAAATATATAACATCTCTCTATATAGAATATATCCATAAATATTTAAAAACAAATTGCAGTTTATATATTGAATATAGTACAAATTGATTAAGTTGATAAGATATTTATAAAAATAAATTTATATTTATATACATAACATGTAAATATATATAGAAACTATTTTATTTCTAAAAATCTTATCAACTTAATTAAATTGTACTATATTCAATATATAAATTGGATTTTGTTTAATTGTATTATATTCAAATACCATATTCAGTATACGAATTGCATAACGATGATAATGACCACATAAACATGTAATACTAATGACAAAATGCCATCCTAATTAAAACAGAATAAAGCCAAAATTGTCTCTTATGGCCGTGGGGCGCATTTCGAGCCTTTGTGCATGCAGAAACTAATTGATGCTATATTGAGAGTTTGACAATTAAATAAGCTGATGTTGCCTAAGGATGTTTAACATGTAGAGTTTGTGTATATGAACCCAATTGTCTCTTAAGATGCTAAAGATACTTAGAAAATGAAGAAATGCTTATCTCTCAAAATAAAAAATTTTATAAACATTTTTTAACATATATAAACTAAGTAAATACGCAGTTAAATTATGCAAATGAAATATTTTGGTATAATTTGTGGAACTAGAAATAAAGATTTCAATACCAATTATAATTATTGAAGCAGATAAACAGAAGTCTATATATCTAACATATATAGTGTTGACTATTGAGAATATATAAGAAAAGAAATGGCCAAATGGAACTAAGACCTTGATGAGAGAAATCTCTGCGCATCAAGAAGTATTGATAAAGTCTTCCAACAAACAGGAATAAAATATATCATAAAAGTAAGAATAAGTTTCAAATAGACTAAATTTTACATCTGAATATAATAAGTAAGAAAACTTTAGTCGGGGAATCAACTGAAAACCGCATTTGGTAAAATTTGGAAATATAACAAAAGCGAAAATAGTATAAACTAAACATAAAACTAAATGTGTTTGATAGAGAATTGACTAACTGAATTTTGAAATAGTTTTCAAACAATAACAGTTAATCGAAAATAGTTATCGTTTTTTTAAGATAAACTCAATTCGCGAGTGCTATATAGGATTCTCCAAATCTAGAGTTTCTAGATTTTATAAATAGTACTATCAACTGATTCACTCATACGGACAGGGCTAAAACGACTCAGCTCCTCGTCCTGATCAGGAATATATATATACTTTATGGATTCAGCCAGGACTCTTTCCTGTTATATAGAAAACCCTTATACCTTGATTTACCATTTTCAGTGGATTAAAGATATAAAAACCTATCGACATGCCTACTTAAACAAACTAACCCAAATATCCAACTATTCTTTAGCTAATCTCTAAATCAAATCCGTAACTCACCTTGCTGAAGTAGCCCACAATGTGACAGCCATCGACGTCGGCCAGCGTCATGATGTAGAAGAGAAAGGGCTCCACGTCGTAGTAGAGCGTCTTGTGGTCGAGGAAGAACTTGGCCAGCAGACAGAGGTGCTGGCAGTATTGCTTGTACCGCTTGCCATCCACCTGCCATACCTGGAGCTTGCCCTTGCGGTAGATCTCGTCGCCGGGCGGATGCCGCCATACGCACTTCTCGGCGTGTCGCTTGATGCCCGTCTCCGACTTTTGGTACCGCAGGCAGAACTCGCAGATGTACATCTTGGGCAGGCGGGCGGCATCGTCCGGATAGGGCGACTGGTACCACACCTTCATTTTGTACTTGCCCATGCTGATGTATCTGTCGAGGAATGGAGGAAGTTGGATTAGATATGAAGTTGAGCTACGGTTACTTCGCACGCACTTGATGCCCTTGCCCACGGGCAGATCTTTGAGCTCGTCCTCGATGCGCTCGGAGGCCAGCGCCTGCGCCTCGCGGAACAGCTGCAAATCGTAGTCGGGCACCAGGCCAGCGAGATTCGGTTCACGATCCTCGTCCGTGCAGTCTTTGTCAATCTTGACCTGAAAGTGGGAAGAGTTCTTCAATCGAGTGATATAATAAACTGGAATTGATATATTCACCTTGTCGTTCAAGAAATTGTTGCTCATGGGTCGGAAGTTGGCACGTGATTCGCGTATTTTGGCCAGGAACTCGCGCTGCTCGGGCGTCAGGGACTTGAGATTGCTGTTCTGGTTGCCCGGCGCGCTGACAATGTTGATGGGCATCTTGAGGCGCTGCTCGTTGCGCAGCTTGCGCTCGTTGGCGCGCTCCTTGCACTCCGAGGCGGACATGTTGTGGAAGATGGGGCAGGCCTCGGGCAGGAAGTGCCGATCCAAATTGCCGCTCAAATGCCCGGAGGAGTCGCAGCCCTCGATGGGGCACTTCTTCTCCAGCTGCACAGCTGGCGAGACGGGCCGCGACTTGATGGAGCTCATCTCCTTCTTCACCTTGCACTTGCTGTTGTTGCTGCTGTTCAGGCCGAGGGCTGCGGGCGGCTTCTTGGCCGGACTCTTGGAGAGCACGCGCTGCTTGTCGTCCTCCTGGTCGAGATCCGCATCCGATTCGGTCTCGCTGCCCGGCTTCAGCTGCTGCTGTTTGGAGCGGCGCATGCTCAGCGAACGCGTCAGCTTGCGCATGGGATTCGCCTTGTCCTTCCGCTCCTCCTCGCTGTCGCCGGCTGCAGCGGCAACCCGCTTGCCCTTCGCATTCGACTTGCCCGTCGCCGGCTGAGAGCTGTAGGAGTTAGTTGAATCCGTTCCCTCCGACTCGCTGATGGAGCTGGTCTCCGAGCCCGAGCCGCTGTCCGAGTCATCGCTGCCATCACTGCTACGGCTCTTCGCCCGCCTTGCAGCCGCCGTCGTCGGTCCATTCTTGTTGCTGTTGTTGTTGCTGGCGCTGTTGGCCTTGGCCTGCAGCGCCTTGGCGCGCATTTGCTTGGCCCGCACAGCTGTCGCAGTGCTGGCCAGCTTGAGCGGCACTTTGCGCCCGTTCTTCACATCCTTGTGCGAGTCATCCGTGCTCATGGAGGAGGAGCTTAGCGATGGCCGCTTGTTGTCCCCGTTGCGCTGCGACTGGGCCGTGGCCTTGGCTGGCAGCGGCGCCTTACTGTTGCTGCCAGCTGGCCCGCCCGCCGCCTGCTTGGCCGGCGCTCCTGTGGACGGCTTGCGGCGGGCGGCAGCTGATGCCACGTTGTTGCTCATGGTGCGCGGATTCTTTTTGGCCGGCGGCGCATCGTCGTCGTCGTCGTCATCGTCGCTGGATAGCGCACCGTTGCGCTGATTGCTGGCTGCCACCACCGAACGCACCTTGCTCGCCGCCGAGCCCAAGGCGCTGCTGTTGGTTGCGGCTTTCGGCTTCTCATTCTCTGCCGGCGGCGCTGGCGCCTTGCGCCGCACAGCGGTTTGTTGTGGCTTTGCTGGCTGTGGTTTCTCCTCGGGACCGGCAACGTCCGAGCTGCTCGAGTCGGTGTCCGACGAGCTGCCCGTATCTGTGCAGCTGGAGGAGCCACTCGACGAGCTGCTGCCCGACGTCGAGCTCGAGCTGCTGCCAGATTCCATGTTGATAAACAAAACGTAAATAGAACTGCGTTATGCTCGCTTGCAACGCGATTCCTTTGCCCTTCTGTACTTCGCCGCAATTTGTTTCCAATAAAAGTGCGCTGCACTAAATTAGTTTATTTACGCGCTCAAATTTTCTGTATAAATTTGCGAAAATTTGATGTTTGTATTATTTTTGCAGCAAAATGAACAAATGAGTTATGTTGTTCAGCACGGAACTAGTTCGTGGTGGCATTTCGAGTGAACAGCTGTCGAGTTGCTACAAGCTGTGAAGGTTACGCAAGGGTTGTTTTGTAATTAATTGTGTTTCGTTGATAATAATTCATATGTTCATAATATTTTCACTATTTAAAATTAGCCGAAAATGTAAATGAACAGTTAGACCTTAATTGTTCATATACAGCACTTTCCAGTGAGACTGTGACGTCACACGCGCCTGACAAGCCACAAACGATTAAACTATCGTTTAACTGAGGTTAATGCGATATATAATGTTGACATAATATACAGTGTCTAAATCATATATTATAATATAAAATGACAAAAACTAAGAACATAATACGCATTTTTCGAATTTTAAACTTAAATAATAAAAACTTTCTTTTATAACTTATTGTGTCTCAGTTGTTAGTGATTCACAAAATAATCGTTTAAAGCATAAATATTCGACTGCTGCGCATCTCTAATAGCCGAACAGCTGATTGGCTGCGTTTTGTTGTGTGTGGCATTCGTGTGCACACACATTGGCGTCCCTCAGAAAAAAAAGAAAACAAATTAATACTGTTTATTATTTGCAAGCATTTCAAGCATTTAGATATCAATATTCAGAATACTGTCATGTACAACGCCGAATGCATTGCTATAAAGGATATTAAGCCCGGTCTCAAAAACATCAACGTTATTTTCATAGTACTCGAGGTCTGTATTTGTTATCGATAACAAATTTGTTTTGGCCGATTTGTTTACGTTTGTGTGCGCTTCCTACCAGGTGGGCGTGGCAACCGTAACGAAAGAGAACCGCGAGGTGCGCAACTTCAAAGTGGGCGATCCCACAGCTAGCATCAATGTCTCCATTTGGGATGAGCCGGGCAAGCTGATAACGCCGGGCGACATCATAAGACTGACCAAGGGCTACGCCTCCATTTGGCGGCACTGCCTGACGCTGTATTCGGGCAAGAATGGCGAGGTCTTCAAGATTGGCGAATTTTGCATGATCTTCAACGAGGCGCTCAACATGAGCGAGCCCAAGCGTGGCGAAACACCAGCGGCCCAGGGTGGCATGGTCCCTGTCCAGACGCCCGTCGTTACGCCCGTAGGCGTCGTGGCTGGCGCTGTACAGCCACCGGCAAACCCCGCGCCACCCGTCGTGGTGCCACCCACAATCGTGAAGCAGGCGGCGCGCGGAGGTCGAGCGGGCACAGCCCGAGCTGGAGCTCTCAAAGCGGAGCGCCGATAAAGCCACTGGACAGAAGGAAAAGCTTCGTAACAAATTTATTAATAAATTATGTGAACTTTTTATTGCGAATCGTAGACAGAGAATAGTTTGTGAAACATTTGTTTTAGGGATCTGTATCTGTAAGAATTACATACATACATACAAAATAATGAGAAGTAAATATTGTATTTTAAAAAAGACAACAGCTAATATATGTTTGTGTGCGTGTGTGTGTATGTGTGAGTGTGGAATTAGCTTAAGCTACAGCGAGCCGCAACGCTTATATCTTCTTCTTCTTCTCATAGTTAGCCTGAACGGCTTTCAGCAGCCAGCCAACCTCCTCGACGGTCTTGATCTGATAGTTGGCATAGGTCTTCAGCGTTGGCAGCTCCGAGACGCGGAAAGTCTTGCCAATGCCGTGGAGCACCTTGATGGCATCCTCATCGGTGGTATCATCGCCCACATAGATGATCTTCAGGTTCTTGGCCCAATCAGCATCGAAGTGCTTCTCCAGAATCATCTTGGCGCCCTCTCCTGCAAAATAAATAATCCAGTATTATTATCTATATGAAATTGTGTATATATCTATATAAATAAAGTATATGGGTTTCAAATTTTCTAAATGTAAACAAATAACTCTAAATTATGGTACGAAATTATATAAACAAATAAATCAAAATCATAATATGATTTCGTATAATCACAATGTAAGCTTTAACATTTCTGATTTTCTTTCATCATTCTGATGAGTTTTGCAATTTGTGGATTTCTTTAACATTTCTAAATAAATGTAATATTTTTAAAATAATATAACATTTTTTATATATAATTTAGAATGATATTCTGTTAGTAATATGCCAAATATACTTTTATTATTAGCATTGCTAAATAGCTTTAACATTTCTGATTATTTGAACCTTTTTCTGAGTGCATTTAACATTTCTGAATAACATTTTTAGAAATTTAATTCTATTAGAAAAATGTAAAAAGTAACATTGCTGTTGAAAATGCTGAATAGCTTTAAAATACCTAACTAGTTCTGAAATATTGTCAAAATATAATTTTGAAATATATTCAAACCATAATATAGCTCAATAGCTTTAATATTTCGGAGGCTCTTTAATATTTCTGCTTAGCTTCACTATTACTGAAATACATATTTTAATATTAAGACTTCTGAATTAAAATTTTTTTATTTATTTTTTTTTTTTTCTGATAGCTTTAGCTATATAACATATCTTAAATTACATGATTAGAAATTTTACCATAAAAACTGTTGCATGAGCAAAATACAAATTATATTATGTTTTTATTTTGTTTTTTTTTACAGTTAAATAAAATTTCCCTAAATTTTGATTTTCTAATTCTGTTGCTTTTACATAACTTTATATATGTTATCTGTTAAATATTATTTTTTTTTTTTTTTTTTTTATAAGACGAAGAATAAGAAGAAAATTTTATTAAGCGTTTCATTTCGATGTAAAACCGCTTATACTTTTATTTATAGTTATAGCACAGCTATCTTAGCTTGTCAAAAAAATTGAGTCAGTAAATTCTAACCTGAATCTTTGCCTTGAGTTTTCTAAATAGTTTTAATTTTACTGTATTTCAAAATGTTATAAGAAAACTTTAAGCAATGTTAAGGTTCCACTGTTAAACTTGTTATTGTTTGTTAACAGTTTTGTATATGTAATCAAATACATTTGTTAAGTGTCTGGTATCAGGCATATATTAATAAAATTTTAAAATTTTTTTTTTAAATATTAAAAACGATATATATTATGATTAAAATATGAATATTATGACTAAATTATGAATAAATTACTGAATTCGTATGCAATTCTTATGCCAATTTGATCTACCATAATTTATATTCTTATTTAAAATCCTCTTTTAGTTACCTAAACTAATTCATGTTTATTTTCCACTTTGTTCTTTATATATTTTCAAAAATTTTCCATTTGCTTTCTGGAGCACAAAATTCAGCCTAAAGTGTTGCAAAGCAAGTTCTGTTGTTGTTTTTGTGTTTTTTTTTCCAAATATTTTGAAAAGTTCACTCGCTATATATAAATGTATAAACGCCTGCAGCGACAACGAGCTAGAGATTTATCTATATGTATATTCAGTTTTTAGTTTTCAGTTTTCAGTTTTCTGGTATTTTCTGGTCGTTATTTTTAGGTGTTTGCGTGGGCGTGGAGCGAGCAAAGTGTGTTTGGCCTGTGGCACATCAAGTAAGTCTATGCAAACCACATTTCGCTCACTCTCTCTCTCTCTCGCGCTCTATATATAATGTTTATGTATATGTCTATCTCTACACATGATCTATAGAGAGCTACATTTTGATTATTTTAATTGTGCGATTTTTTTGGTTTTTGTTTGTCTCTTTTGTTGCTTTTGTTGCTTTTGCCACCTATTAACGCGAAATTTTTGTTTAATTGATGACGCATTAGCCAACGTCTCCTGCCGCTTCCCGAACCCAAAAAGTATTGCATTCAAAATTGTTTTTTTTTTTTTTTTTTTTTTTCAGACGGCACCAACAATTCAGATGAGATCTTTTGTTGCCATTGCGCTTGGCAGGCGTTCATAGGCATATATATGTATATATAAATAAATATATATATATATAAAAAAATGAAAATATATTTCTGTGTGATTTTTCCACTACACGAATTTATTGCTATATAATTAAATTTTATTTTGTTGTCTTTTGAATTATGCACATTTGTCGCAGCTCATTGGAAATGTCTTATTTGCTTTCAGCTAGACAAGATCTCTTGCTATATACAAATATTTCTATATTTTTTTGGAACGTTGTCTGAATTGCACTGGGATTTGTTTCTAGCTTTTTTTCTCATCTCGAAAATATTTATGTATTCCGTTTGGAATTCATTTGTGAAACATCTAAAATATGAGTTTCGAATCATATTTTTTTTAAATACTAGATCAAAGGGCATTTTAAAGTCGCAATAATGATTGTATTTAAAAAATATGTATAAAAAAATATGGTTTAAATGTGAAAAAATGGGTATAGAGATATTTGTTAAAGATTTTGTTAAGATACAATCATTGTTCATAATTTCTGTTATCTCTTTAGCTCTTTATGAACTGTCGAAACTTATTAAAATAATATATATAAATACTTATATTTATTCCTGAGTACATAAATAACTAATTAGCATTTTAATATTTTATTTGATTTTTTTTTTTATTGCGGAAATGAGTTTCCTTTTATGCTTTGCTTTAAAAACTCATTAATGAAAGAGCTCAACAATTTTCGCACATAAAAACTTTTTAGGATGTGTGTTCGAAACCCACGCACAATATATAAAATTTATGTTTATTGATCGACATGAAACTACTTTTATAGTTTATATGTCTTTTGAAGCAATGCATCATTAGCAAAAATAATTCTGAATTAGTTGCGCTTAGTTAAAGGAAAAAAGAACAAATTGATGCAACGAAAATTGAATACCCTTGGTTTTTTATGAGCTTCAAATATTTAAGTATTATACAAATATGAAACAACTTGTTAATTTTACGATATTTTTGCTTCATTCTATAAAATATCAAATAATATTCTGCTATTAACAAGATTTTTTTTGATATAACAAAAATGGTAGTAAACTTGAAAAAATAAAGATTCCAAATATCTTTGGAAATAGGAAAGTTTTGAATATGAGAAGTAGTTTGGTGAGTAATTCCATCTAATATAGAAGCTATATGATACACATAATTTTGCAATACTTGATAAACTATCTAAAGAAAACTGAATAAGTTGATCAAAATTCTAGAAAATATCTGTCTTTTATGATCTAGTAATGTGATATATTAAAAATTTTGCTATTCTGAAGAAAACTGAAATCAAAATCTGAAAACAAAATAAGCTTTCAGACATTCTATAAAAACGTTGCTTAAGATAACTTGGTAAAATTTCTAGATACCCTACATAAAGCTATAGATGACATATCTATACGTGGTATGTCAGCTGAAATCTTTGAGATATTTATATATTAAAACGGAAAAATGATTATTTATAAATCAATTTTTATGTTCAAAGCTTCAATATCGAATACAAATTTACATGTCTACATATATACTATAGAGGTTGCTTGTATAGAATGTTTACTGTATTATGATATTCCTCAGATTTTCACATTCAAAACTCATATACCCTCTAGATGCATATAGAGGCAATGCAGTGTCTCGTCATAATGACAAGTGTATATAGACCGCAAAAATGGTTTTTCGTGTACAGACATATAGACATACGTATATACGGATCTTTAAAATAGAAATCTTCATATAACTCAAGTCAAATGCGGGAAAAATAAAAAAGAAAACAATTCGAAAAATGAAAGCAAAAATCTCTATGATTAATTGCACGAAATTTTTTAATTTATCATTAGGCAAGTAAATATTTATATATATATATATATATAATATATATGTATATATATACTAGAGCATGTCATAGAGATATTATATATATATAGATATATATTTATATAGATGTATATATCGTTTGGTGGCGCGCTTTTGACATCAGGTTTTGCTCTGCTTGTTTGTCAAGAGGGGCCAAAAATTAAAAAAATAACTGTGAACACTGTCCACATAAATTTCTGAGATATATATTTTGTTATTTTCATCTTCGTTTTCGAACATCTCAGCGCACAAGAGCCGCCCACATGGCCCGGGCTGAAAAAAAAAGAATTTTGCTTGCGCCCGTCGTTTATAGAAAATATGGCAATAATTAAATCATCGAAGAGTCGCGTCTCGAATCGAATTGTTTTGAACAGGTGCCGACGCGACGCGACGCGACGGGACGGGACGTGGCGGATGACAGCGAATGGGCGGCAACAGTTGGCCAAGATTATCGAGACATATTGACGCATATTAATTGAATGATCTCGGTTAGACTAGTCTATGCCTATGGTTAGTCACTCGTACTAGTTGCTAGTTGAACTAACCTTTGTCCCAGTTGACGCGTGGCTTGCCCTCCAGAGCGTACGGCGTTTCGATCAGCTGGAAGCCGTGGGACTGAATCAGACCCTTGGCCTCGGCAATCAGCTTGGCCTTCAGCTTGTCGGTGACGCCCTTGTAGTGATAGGTGACCGAAATCTTCTTGTCCTCCACCCAGGCGCCGGAGCAAACGACCTGCAAATAGAATATTAAATAGAATCGGAATTATATATTTATATCTAAAATTGTTATAACTCGATTTGTATTACCTTCTCCTTCAGCTCGGCGACCAGCTTGTTGTGCTTCTCGAGCAGCTCTTCGGGCATTTCGATCTTGAACTTCTTGCCGGAAGGATATTCCACTTCCAGACCGTGATTGCCGGCATAGGTGACATTGGGGAATTTCAGATGGTTCTTGATTTCGCTTAGCTCGCGGCCGGAGAACACAACCATGAAAATCTTATCGTTGGCAGCCAATTTCTTGATGTTGATCTCCGTATCCTTGGGCATGACCGACAGCTCCTCGGTCAGAGGGGCAAGTGTGCCATCATAATCCAGCAACAGGACAACCTGATCCTTCTCTGGTGTGATGAAGCTAAGCACAGGTCACACAGCATTATGAAACTGCTCGCGTATCCCGTTATTGCTGCGTACTTACCCCTCCAGAGCCTTGACGTAATCCTCCTCCTTCTTCAAGAGCGGTGCCTTCTTTTGCTCAGCCATGTTCTGTCTCTAGACTAGTACTCTATATATATCTATAAATCAGATGCTGTATCTACCGGAAACTGTGCGACGTGCTGGACGTACCTCGACCGACTTAATACTAATGCCCAAATCGCAGCAGCGCCAGCCCCATGCCAAACATCTATATGCATGAGAATTGTATCCGAATTTCATTCTCTCAATTCTGAATTCTCAATTCTCACGCTCGCTCATGAGTGTGACAACCCTGGTCGCCCCATCGGCCGAGACGTGGCCAAGTAATGGTGGGCACGTTATTTATGAGGCAGATGTGCATAAAAAAAAGCACATACCATATAATGGAAGCACGTCTATATATATATAAAATATATATGCATATATATATAGCCTGGTTATACAAACAAGAGATCGTCTTCTACATTATATATGATTGCATGTATATCAAGGTGGGATCACAGCGAGTGGTGGTTGAGGTCTGAGGTCGTTCGTGTTTCGGAACTGTCTCCGTTGACACACATCTCGCCATTTGTTTCTCTATTGACTTTTCTTGATATTCATTCATCGATCGATCGTTAGAGTTTACAATTCTAAAAAAAAAAAAAAACAAATAGATCTTGATCACAGTTTTTTATTTAGATTTCAACATTCAAATACTTCCTTTGCGGATCCATAAATTATGTATGTAAGCAGTTGAATATAAACAGTCTAGTATATTTAGTGTTTATATTTGAATCTTGAAGATGGACTGTGTCCAGTTCTTAAGTGGCACTAAAACAGACTTTTGTTTATATACATATAAATCAATATAAAGTCAGTATATCAACAAACACGCAAGTGTTTATTATATGGGGTTTACATTAAGAACAAGGAAAGATATCAACTTATACAGATATAAACTTATATATATTGAAAGTGTAACTACAATTAATGAGAATTGCGTAGAAAGGCGATATTTTATGTGATAGAATTTAGGTGGTAATGTTAAATGTATTCAAATGGTGATGTGGATCGTCATACATATATAAACTAGATACTTGTGATATTTGCATCCGATATAAATATTTCTGTTTAATATCTAGTAGGAAATAACTAAGAACCAACTAAAAGTAAGTTTCAGGATCACTTATTAAGGCTGCTTGATGGGTGCTAGGCAGCATAGAGCACGCAAAATTGCAGCAGGTAACTGTATTTCGTAGGAGCTTTTAGAAACTCTGAAGAGCAACTAATGAACATTTTTACAGAACACAATGATTTATACTAAGATTGTGTATAAATCAAAGCGTAGCTAATTTACAAATGCCTCCGCAAATGGTTCAATAAATAGGCGAAGCAAATGAAGATAGAACTAAATTGGAGGCAGTTGAATCAAATTATTTTAAAGGCTTAAATAGTATACATATAAGAACCTCTTAAGTGTACGAGTAAGTAAGAGCGCTCCCATCTCATTCGACATCAGAGACGAAGACAACAGAGACGAGCGCCAAGAGAGCAACGAAAACGCAACTTCATGTTGATATATTTAATATTATTATTAGTAAATAGTGTTTAAATCAGAGCGAAGACAACTCCACGAATAAGTCCGTAAATAGAAGAAACAAAACAAGATCGAATCGAAGCGGAGGTATTTTTAAAAGTTTATTGATGTGTCACGGTTATAATGACTAGAAGCATGTCACCGTGTCAAACCAACATTAGATTTATTCAGATCATCAAAAATCTACTGCTTGCATCTAGCCTCGCATTCTTCCTTAGTAAGAAAATTATTTGCATTGCCTCTGCAGCCTCCATAGATAAATCGGTCGCACTTATTCAGTGTTTTGTAGTAGGTCCAGCGGGCAAAGAAGCTGGGGCAGAAAGCCCCCATGTTGCCATCTTTGGCTGGCTGCAGATTACATATGGCTGTGGACGATGTACCAGTTAGTTCAGTTCAGTTTTCCAGACTTTCGATTCAGTTTTCCGGACTTACGATTCACATAAGCGAGGCTTAGGGCAAAGAGAGCGATGAAAACGACAAGTTCTACTGCATACTTCATTTTGTTTGTATTTCTGGAGTTTCTGTGGAACAACTAACTAAATGTGTTCCATGTGTTTAAATCGGGGTGAAGCTAATTTATAAATGTCTCCGAGAATGATTCAATAAATAGGCGGAGCAATATCGATTCGACGTGGAGACACTTGAGATTAATCCTTGCCGTTTCTCTAGTCGGATCGGAGAAGAACAGCAGTCTAGCTCTACATGTATGTCTGACAGTATGCATATATGGTAATCTTCGTATATAAAAGTCAGTAGGAGATCAGCAGTAAAAACTCTCTTCGAGTGCAATTGGCGCCCCATGTATGGGCGCCTGCCCTATATAAGGGCAAGCCTGCTGCGGCGCAACTTCAGTTGTCTTTCTGATCGTCTGGTGGCCAGTGGCGCGTGCGGAGCTCCTCGTCTTCTGCTTCTTCGTTTTGTGGTGAGTATTAAAATAGTAAATAATATTAACTATAGTTTAAACGATATTGTAATAGTTATATTTTAGATTGTAAGAAATTGTTTAAATAATATTAATGTTTTATGTTAATAATAATATTAAATTGTTTTTAGAAGAATTCTAATAATTATTAATAATTTACTCAAATATTTATATTATAAGGCGCAGTCGACCGCCTGATACTCTATTTTCATATTGTGTGCTATACCCTGAACCTATTGAAAATGAAAAATCGGGGTATAAATGGTTTTGTTAAAATTAAAGTTAGTATATGTTTAAATTTTGTTCTGCTTTAGTAAATACATAAGTTGTCGTGTAGCCCGACTAGAGTTTACTAGCTTTTTTTTTTTTTTTTAAAGGTAATTTATTATTTATGCAATATAAGAAACATAACTTGACACATCTGTCAGACACATCTGTCAGATCATATATTTCATATATTTCATCATCATGAACTGTTTTTACTTCAAATTCTATCAATTTTTTTCATGGGGTCGAGGTATTTTTAGTGTAATACTGCCGACTAGTGCTCTATTTGTTTTAATTTTCAGCACAGTAGCAGGTAAGATTTAGCTTGTTATTAATTTCCCATAAACATGTCCATATCGTATATACAAAAACATATGCTTATATATATACATGCATTCTTGCTAACTGATGTGGGATGATTGAAAAATAAATTTTATAATAAATTAAAGTAAAGTAAATAACTGAAACAATAGCCAAAAATCGAGGAGAATTTCACAGTTAGGTCATAATTATGATCTTTTATTTATAGTTTTCTTAAGAAAATAATCTGAATTTAAATTAAAAAAGAATTTATATTAATTTAAAAATATTTGTTATATAAAAAATGTAATTTATTTAGATTATAAACAATTTCAAATTTCTATAAATTCATTAAAAGAGAGTAAAATATTTATAAAGTTTATATTTTCATTTTCTTTAGTTTAGCTATCAACAAAATTAAATTATAAAATTTTAAGAAAATTCCTAACAAAATTAACAATATTAAATTGTGATTAGTTTAAACAAATTGCAGTTTCTTATGCATAAAATTAAACTCTAACTAAATTCACTTAATTCGCTAACAATTCTCAAGAGACGTAAACCGTGGATATCCATTTGAGCAGATCCGTCATGAGATCCTGTTTGGGCAAACGGAAATCGGCAAAGGTTTTGATCTGTGCATCAGCAGCGATGCGGAAGGAGCGACCCAAGCCCTGAAGGACCTGCATAAAACCTTATGATTAGCATCGAATCAGTTGGATGACATTCAATAGCACTCACCCGCATGGCATCCTCATCTGTGGTATCATCGCCCGCGAATACCACGCGCACTTCATCCGCCCAATTGGGGCCGAATTTCGTCTTGAGAATGTGAAGCGCTGCCTCGCCCTTGTTCCAGTCAACTGGTGGCTTCGCCTCGATGGCCTCGTGCGCCTGATTGGCCCGAAAGCCGTGTCGCTGACAGATCTCCGCCGCCAGTTGCTTCAGCTCGTCCTTCAGCTGCACAGGTGTATCGCGATAGTGATAGGTGAGCGAGACTCGCTTATCCTCCACCCAGGCGCCATGCTTCTCCACACGCTGCCTCAGCTCCTCCACCATGGCCGTATAGTTGCGCTGTATCTCGCCGGGCAGCTCGAAATCGTGCCGTGACCCATCCGGGTACTCAATCTCCAGTCCATGATTGCCCGCAAACGTAACCCCATCGATGTTGACCAGCCTGTGCACATCCCTCAGTGCACGGCCCGAAATGACGGCCATAAATATTTGCGGATGCTTGGCCAACCTACGCAATATGGCCTCCAGTTCAACGGGCATTTTCGTATTGTTCGGATTGTCGGCAATGGGCGCCAAAGTGCCATCATAATCCAACAGTATGGCCAGCTTGTTGTGGGTGTCCAGGTAGCTGTAGAGTATAGATTAAATAATGTAAGTTTTACTTTAGGAATATGTAAGATTGTATTGGTAAATTGTTAATATAGATTGTTGATTTTAAAAATATAAAAATTAATAAAAATTTAAAGAACGTGAACAACAACAATATATGCCAAATTTGATATAAATATTAATATAAATTATATTAACTCTTGATAAAGAATAAAAATATTATTCTGATTTTGTTTTTGATTTGTTGTTTTTTTGATTTACTAGATCAGTTTGATGAAAATAAAACTTTATACTAAATGCTACTTAGTACCAACTGTTAGAAAAATGTTTTGATGTCGAAATAGTTATTATATTGTAGACTATTAACTATATAAGCACTAATATATATGTTTAGTTTTTTAGAGCTCAAAGTTTCAAATTCTTTATAATCAAAATTTTAGCAATTTTTGAATATGTTTCCTAATTTTTCTTTCAGTGCAGAGATTTGCTCGGTTTGTCAGGCTAATCTGTCTTATCGTCAACACATATTACATGACTTCCTCAAGCCGGCAAGGTCAAACATATATACATATATATATAGATAATGTTAACTGTATTCTCTTCGACTTACCCTGGCAAATTCTTTTCGAACTCCTCCAATCGACTGATGACAGGTGCAATTTGTTTCTCCGGCATTATGTCAGCTGTTGCTTGAGTGTACCACACGACGCACAAAATGAGTTGTAAATATATGAATTTCACTGAAATCGAAATGGAATTTCGAATTAATATTGAATGCTAAATGTTCTTCAGACGACGGCTCAATGTGCACTGCGAGTGGCTGCGATAGCGCCGTTTGCCTTTTAAGTCGCTCTGGCTGCGATGATAGTTCGACGCGTTCGCTGATAACAAAATCTCGCGCTCAGCTGGCGACCTGAACTTGTTTTTCGCGCTCTCTTTCACGGATTCGAAATTCTGGATAAGAGCTGATCGCTAATCTCTGAGCTATCTCTGGCCACCTGTGTACCTTAAAGGAAGACTGTTGAATATTTCCAGTGCGATTTGAGTTTTTATAATGATTTCGTTTCCTGAAAACTGTTTCACGCATTGTTGTTGCTTGTGCGGAAAAACAAAGGCAGCATGTCGCATGCCCACCCCCTCCATTGCGTTCTCAGTTCTGCAGTTAATCATGCGTCGCCTTCGTGGCAGTTGCATGCTATCCATTCAATGGGGCATTGCGCTCGCGCCTCAAGTTCATTCCGTTAAACAATGTGCATTTCGGACAAGCCACTTAATGCTTTGTGGATCTTATTTTATTAAAAGCTAAGCCCAAGGAATATTTGTATAAAGGGTATGATGGGTTTGTGCGTATATACATATGTGAGTGGCTGAAGGAAGCAGCATAGTTATAGATTTGTTTCTGTTTATGTTCCATTGACCTTGAAAACTACAGAAGTTGATCAACTGTGATTACTCATATGTAATTTCTTTATTATAAATAGGGTCTAGAAGTATATTATGTGGGTAACTTTTGATGGGGCATTTCTTTATTTCATAATTATTTAGATTTCTTTACTTAGGAAAAAGCTAAACAAGGCGCGTTATAACAGTATATTCCCTAGATCTACATTTCCTTCAATTTTTTTTATCAAGAATATAAATATTTTGTCAAAATAAATTTACGAGGTATATAAAAGGTGTTCCTGAAGCCATGAAAATTGTATTTTTTCGAATGCTCATAAATTATTTCTTTCATGTAATAAAAAACTGTTTCATATATTTTGCGCTCAAAGCATTTGCACAAAGAAATAGATTTAATAAAATATGAGCTATATATTTAACATTGTCTATTTTAAATATACATATTCAAGAAAATATAATAATATAATAATATTCAAGAAAATTCACAAATTTTTAGGAATTTAAAAACTTATATCTTAGTAAATTGAATATAGAACTATGGTGAGTATTTTTTATAGAATTTATTTCCTTTTTTTTCCTCCTGAATGATTGATAGATTGTTGAATGATTAATGTCTGGTACAAGTCATAAGAGCTAAAAAGCTAAATAGACATGTGGTTGATCTTAAGTAAGAAAAGAAAATTGAGAAAAAACAATTATGGAAGACCTTCCTTTTTAAGGCTATAGATAATAAAACATTTAAATAGAAAAGTAATATAAGGAATTGTATTGTAGATATAACATATGTAAATAAAAAAATTCTCTGCGCTTCATTTATGCTTATTTATCAATTAATGTTAAATAATTAAATTTAATTTATTAATGCGTATATTTTTTTTTTTATTGGAGTATATATATTTTTTTCATGAAAGCATATATAACTTTATTTAAATCTTCATATAAATAGGATGCACTTTTAATTATCTCATTTGTATGATAATCTTATCTGCATTGAATTTGTATCTGTTCTGCGATAAATTTCTTTTAGAGATATTTATTTTTCAGATTTAGCTCGCTCTTACACATTCATTCTTAGAGTTTATTTTTTCAATATGCCAAATTTAATCATTAAAGACTCGCCTTATTTATTCATTCAAATGGAAACAGAATTGTTTATATTTCATCCAGCAATTCACCAATTTATTTAATTAATTTATGAAGTGTGAATTTTCAAGATTTGCAGCCACACATAGATCAGGTTACTCTGGTATAATATATATAATTTAGTAATATAACAAATATTTATTATGGCATTACAGTCATAGTTATCTCAGAATAGATTTAAAGTTAAATTATAATATTGTTAGAGAATATTAACTACATAGTTCAATAGAAAATACTCCACAGTGCCTACAAAAGTCTACCAACTGCTTCACATGTATTCGCCCATATCAAAAATAAAATCAGCTAAATTGTGAACATCACAACTCAATCAGATATCCATGAATATCTGCAATCAAACCAGTTTCAATTAAAATGCGCTCCACACCACAAACTGTGCATTGTGGACCCAGATGGGAGCACGCTCTTTGGTTTGGGCTGCACGAGTGCCAAATGTGGTTGAAGCATGCCATAAGCGCATGCTCAGGGCGCCGCGATTCTCAAATCTGGTCAAACTATTTACTCACGATATTTGCCTGCATAAGCGATAAATAGGGGCATTATTAGGGGAGAGCAGTGTCAACGCCAGTGTCTAATCTAAAGCAAACAAGCTGCTTTCCATATTAATTTACTTCTAGTTGCATTTGGATATGCCGTCTGATCGATCGCCCATTGAGTCATGTAGCCCTAGAGCTCTCTAAACAAATCGTTGAGTGCTAATATGATATAATTAAAACACGAGACATTCACGTTGTCAACAAGTGTCTGGCCTCAGCCGTATTATCACACACACACACACACACACACACACACACACACACACACACACACACACACACACACACACACACACACGCAAGTCTTTCATTAACGGTTTGACACATTTATTTTCCATTGCCTCGAAATGTTTTCTACTTCCACTCACTTTTGATTGTTTTGATTAGGCGTCGCTATTTTCGGCCTTAAATATTGAAATGCTTAACGTTTGTAAACTGTGCAAACGTCAATTCAATTTGCTCAGCCCAATTAGTAAATATTTTCTAAACTATGCCAAATGTTTTTGTTTTGCTCGGGAAGCTTTCGTAGAGCTTTTGGCGCGTTGACTATCTATTTGTCTAGCGATCGGGCACCATAAATAGAAAAATCCGTAAACACAAAATTAGGAAAACTATAGAGAGCTTGCACAGTGGGACGATTACAACCCAATATATTTTATATATATATATTTTTATATATATATATTTTCATAAATTTATCGAATAATAGAAAAAAGTGAAATGTGCTTTGTTTGTAAAGTAAAAAGTGTAAGTTTTGATATGATGATATGATTTCAAAATTTATACAGAAATAAATATTCAAATATTGTACCAGTATATTTTTACTTTCTTTTGAATAAATAATATCAGCCCAAGAGTATGCTAAGCTTATTTTAATCAAAATCATAATTTTAGCTCAGCAAATTCTTATTCAAATAATATATATATTTGTTGACAGAGTATGAATTGATATGTTAGCAAGTATAATAATAATAATATTTACTTAAGAATATTAAAGTATTAAGTATTATAGAAAATTAATTATTAATTTTTTGGATATTGTTATTATTTCTAATATCAAAACAAATTTAGTTTTATTGATAAACAATTAGTTTTGTACGACAAACAGATTTCAATTGTGATGAAATTTATTGGATTTTTATGAAATGTTTGTAATACATTATAAAATGTATAAATAAAATTATATATATATTTTTAAAGTTATTATATAAAGCATTATATTTGATATACTTCTTTCAAAATATTTAAAATATATAATTTTTTATATTTTTTTATTAAGAATTATTATTATATTATAGGTGCAATATATTTAATAAATAAATTTATATATAAAATATTATTCATTAAATATATAATATAAAAATATAATATAAAGTTAAAAATATATATAATATAAAACATAGGTTATATAATATAAATATAAAATTGAATGAAACTTCTTTACATTTTACATAAATTATTATATGACTATAATTCTACATCTAGAGATTGCTGTGGGCGTGGTTTAAAGACATTCGAATGCTTTAAACTGTAAGTGATCCAACTCATTCAGAGAATGCACAATTGACTTCACTTGCATTGGATACTTCGCTCTAGTCGCCCTATGCAATGCCTCGATCGTGAGCAGAATAGTAACCGTTAAGTGAACATCCGTCAGACTGCATATATTATGCAGCGCAACGAATGAATCACAATTGATTCATATATTTAGAAGTAATTCGGTTTTCTACATTTTGTAACCAGTTTCAGTTTGGGTTCTATATGAAGTCAGGGCAATCCCCTCGATCTATATACAAACCCACTCGCCCGAGCGTGTGTCTCTGATGACGTTTTTAGCAATCAATACCAAAATACGTATCTGTTCAGGGCCTCGCTTATAAGTACGCAACGGGTGGCTTGACGGGCTCAGAAGTATTTCGGTTTCACAGTTGTTCGGACAAATTCGTGGCACTCGCACAATAAAATGGAAATTTCCCACTTATTCGGTGGGTTTTTGTTGAACTAATCATGAATTTAATAGTTCTTATTATTCTTAAATATATAATTAAAAACTAAATTGATTCCGGTTATAGTTTTCTGTTTGCTGATCGCTGCTGGAGCCGCCTATCCGCAGTTCCAGCGTTGGGATGAGGACTTGACGCAGACCTTCATTCGTGGCCAGCCGATTACGTCGAGTAGGCCAACGACCACGGCGCAACCAACAACTGCATCGCCTCGCATCCTGGCCTGCATCCAAACCTGCCAGGCGACCAGTGAATACAATCCCATCTGTGGCAGCGACGGAGTTAACTACTACAACGAGGGACGACTCAACTGTGCCATTCGCTGTGGTCAAAGTGAGTTGCCTTTGAATATATTATAATTTAACTCTTTTTAACACTCTTTTCACTCTCTTTAAACTCTCATTCATAGATGTTCGCTCTGTACACTTGGGCGTCTGCAGCACTACGTAGAGCATTGCTATAGGGGATTTGTAATATCTGTAGTGAAAATGTCTGCTACACAATCTACAGTTCAATGCTTTATTTATGACCTTAGGTTGTTTGAATAAAAACAAGCGAGTTAGAGTTAGGAGAATGCGCTCGACCAACTGCTACCCTGTATCACAAAAAAAGAGGGGAAAAAAATACAAAATAGAAATATGTGAAAATGAATTTTTTAGATTTAGTTATAAGAACAGATAATTTTATAAAAATTTATTAATAACAATAAAAAAATATATTAAATAAAAATAATGTTATTATCGGGAAGTTGACTTGTAACGGTATATGGGCTGAAAGAAATTACCTTCGTTTATAATTATATAATATATACAAATAAAATTATATATAAATATAGATATATAATAATAATGATATATAATATAAAATATATATAAACATTTTTATAAATACAGAAAAATTAAAACTTTTCTATTGAAATTTTAAAATTTTATTATTTAACTAAAGAGTCAAAATAATTTTTAATATTATTCAGACTTATTGTGAAATAATTTCAAATATCAAAATTTAATTTTGACTCTTTAGTTGATTTTAAAAAATTCAATTTTATGAAAGAATTAACTTTAAATGATTAAATAAAAGTTTTATATAATTTTTATATTTATTAAAATACTATAAAATATTAATAAAAAATATTATTACAATATTATTATTAAAAATAATATATAAACCTGATCGAGTCTAGTTGTCCCAACAAAAATTAATAAAATGTAATTAGCCCTATCAAATATACTTACTAAATTTGTTCAGCTTACACTGTATATACCCCAGCAAACTCCTCAACGGTTACAGGGTATAACATACACAGATTAATAAGCTGAGATTTCAATGTTCTCACTCGCGCTATTTTGCGACTTGTCTAATGTGTAAAAAATAAATTCTGAGCAGTCGTAGCCGAAACGTTTGTCTGTTTGTTGCCATCACGCGGAACGTTAAGTGAGAGATTTACAAAAAAAAAAAAATAATAAACAAAAAATAAATAGAAGAAAAACAAACATAATGCAGCAGCTACGTCTATTTCACATAAGCCGTAAGTGAAATATTCTCACAGTTTGAAATGAATTCACAACGAAATCTTTTCACAGTTGCCTTGCTGCTGGTGTGCCAGGCTCTCGCCGTTGACTACTCCAATCCCAAGTCGCAAGTGGAATATATAAGTGTTCATCCAGGCGATAAGCCGAATATTGTGCCAATCACACGACCTCCGCTGCTGAATCAAACGCCACCGCCGCCGCCGGGCAATTCCAAGAATTTTGCCTATAATCCGAAGACGCAAACCTGGACAAAGATTTCACCTCACGATCCACAGCCAGATGAGGAGACTTTGATCTGGAATCAGAGCAACGATAAATGGTTAACCAATGGGCCGGGCTCTTAGAGATCTAGAAGTATCTCTTTTTGTTGTTGTTCAGAGCATAAAGCATTATTTGCAAATACATTAGAAAAGTTTTTAATATAATATTAGTTACTTTCACGATATTTTACTACCTATAAAATCGCACAAAATTGTACCTATATTTATATATCTCTTTTAGAGCCCGATGTTTATAAACATATCTAAAAATCAATAAATCGATGAAAAATCTACATGAGTTGAAGATAAATTTAATTTTACTCTCGACCTATATTAATATATTTGTTTAATAAATTGTGTTCCATGTATTCAATACTAAATTTTGATATTGAAAATGACATATATATATTTCATATTTATTGATTCTGAATTGTATACAAAATTAATAGTTTACCAAAGGAGACTTGATTTAAATTTATTTATCACATTTGTCTAGTGAAAAAAAAAACGAAACTCATTTGAATAGACGTACACTTTGATAGACAGATATTTGATAAAACCAGAAAAACCAGTATTTTGAATTAGTTGATAAATATTGACTGCACATAAAATTCATTCATAAAAATCAAATAAAAATGTAAACAAAATCTAAATCACAATTTATAAACAAGAAATTTGAACCGTTGACACATGTTTTATATTTACATTGTGAGCCTCATGAAATCAATTAAGATTTATATTAAAGCTGCTCAAGCTCACATTTTAAGCTTGTGTTGGGAATTAAGAACAATTTACTCATATACTAAATAAACAAAAAAATAGTAGAAAATTTTATTTTTCACTTATTCACGTATTCACTTAGCTGCAATTACTCTGAGATTCTACAAAATTTGACTAAAGTTGGAGGGGCGGATGGGATTGGTAGAAAACTTAGGCTCTAATAATATTCGAATTTTATAAAAATGTTCTTCAAATGTCTTTAAAATATAAGAATATAAAAGCTGATATTTAGAAGAAGAGCATAAGATGCTAACTTCATATAAATGTTCTTGTAACATTATTAAAATATGTATTTATTTTAAAAACTAACATAGATAAAGGTTATGTTATTGAAGCAGAGTAGAACCAAACATCATAAGATATAGACCTAGAAACAAGAGAACCAATCCCACATCCAGACTCAACACTTCATATACATAGAATCTCATACAAATATTTAGTTATATATTTTAAAATCTTTACATATATATATTTAATGATATTATTATTAATGATATTGTTATTAATGATATAATTATACACGTATTAGTCTCAACGATGATGATGGCGCATTGTCTCGCCAGTTGCTGCTGAAGAGGAGCTCGGCTGCTGCTGCTGCTGGCGCATGCGGCAGAGCTCGTTGGCGCTGTAGTTGAGCTTGCGCAGCGCATTCTCTGAGAACTTGTCGAACTTGGCTGTGAGCTGGGCCACTTGCTCCTTGATCACCTGCAGCTCCACTCGCCAGTCGTCGGCCTGTTTGGACTCCTTGCGCAGCTGCTGCGGCACATTCGTGGCTGAGCGCGGACGCAACAGTTCGTTCATCTGAAAGTATTGCGTTTTCGGTGCCTGCTGAGATTCCAGCTGCTGTCGCTGGGGAGAGGCCTTCGACTCGCCACAGTTGACGTTCTGTTGGCGCTGGCGCAGACTGTGACTGAACATGTGATAGTTCTTCTCGAACTGTCGCCTGCGTGTGCTCATGTTGCGATCCCGTCGCTCCGCCACCAGCTTGTAGATGTTCAGCTTGATGTCCTCGGGCAGCTGGGAGCGATCGCGCGGATCGTTGGGACGCACTGTGAACTGCAGTCGGTCGCGCGAGGTGCGCAGCAGCGCCTTGCGCCTGCAGTACTCCACGAGTGGGGCATTGCGCAGCAGCCTAGAGAAGAACAAGCTCTCCAGGCGCGATATTAGCTCCGCCTGACGCACCAGCCGATCCAGCGTGGCGGACACCTGCAGGCCCTGTATATCACTAACTGCCAGGCCCAGCATAAGATTGGTCAGTATCACCGTTACCAACAGCACAAAGGCCAGGAAAATGATGTGAGAGGTGACCGGAAATTTCACCGCATAATCGCCGTAGAATATATCCTCAAACTCCAGCTCCCCGGACATCATGGTGAATGACTTGAGGAACGACCACGTTATATTCTCAAATGCGGGATAGTCGTTGAAGAGCACGGCGAAACTCAGGCCAAACGCAATGAGTAAGCAGATGTAGGCCATCAGAAACTTGCCAAAATTAACAGCAACTGAGAGACAAAATATAACTAATTTTAATCTATTAAAGGAGCTTCATAATTTTACTCGCACCCTTTGTAAACATTTGCACATAGACGCCGAATATGGGAAATCTTCCGACCAACATCATCAGCTCCAGCCAGACCAACAGAATGACCACAGCTGCGACATGATGCTGCCACATGGGCACTGCTAGGAGATCGCCGGTCCATAAAATTTCGGGTGTCTGTAAATAGAGATTTCAGGAATTGTATTTTAATGCATTATATCAAATGGAAGTTGTAAGTGAACTTTAAGATCGGAATTTGTGATCTGACTAGAAATATTTGTATTTAAATATATGAATGAACATAATTATGTATGAACTATATATTTTATATACAATATAAGATCCTACTTCTATCAGTTTTAAACTAAAAAAATAAAAAAAAAAAAAACTATAAAATATAATTAAATATAAATATCTATAATTTCGTCTGCTCAGTTAATTCTAAATTACTTTAAATTTTTTTCCTAACTGAATGTGAGCATATGGCATATATCATTCAACAAGTTTGATTTATCAATAAATAATGATTATGATGTTTTGTTCATTGAATTCGTGTACAAAAAACAACAAACAAAATGTAATTTTAATTTCAATAGGCAAACACAACTTACCACACACAAGAGCACTCCGAAGACAATGGTCCATTGTAGCCAGTTCTCCCAGTACTTGGCATAGCCGTGCAGGCCGTGGGCCATCTGGAAAACCTCCTTGCCGAGCAGCATGACATTGAGGACGATCACGAAGTAGCCAACGGTGGATACATAGCCGGGTGCCTGGCACGTCTCGCCCTCCTTGCAGCTGCGCACGTAGACGCCAATCACGTAGAGCGTGAAGAGCAGCACGAAGCAGGTGTGATAGGCGAGGCTCATCAGAAAGAATTTTCGTATGCGGCGCCACTTGAGGAACAGAAACGTTTCGCAGAGCGGATGCATAAGAATCCTCTTCTGGCCCACTTCGATGAGGCTCAGCATCAGCTCCGCCTCGCCCTTCTCCGTCGACGAGCTGGGCACCAGCAGGTGGAAGTCTAGCTTGATCTGGCAGTCCACGTCGCCAATCTCATGATCGTTCGCCTTGATCGAGTTGTCCAGCTTGTGCATCAGTTTTGGTATAATCTCCGGACAACGCCGCACAATGAACGTCAGCGCCGACGTATGTCCGCCCGTGCGAGCTGTCAGATCTGCGCCGTGCTCTGAAGTTATATTATTAGTTAATAGATCTGAAAACCCTCAGCACCCTCACTCGCCTATGAAGATGTAGACACAGCTGCTGAACTCATTCAGCGCGGCCAGGTGCAGCGGCGTATAGCCGTAGTCGTCCGCTTTGTTGACGTCGGCGCCTGCCTTCAGCAGCGCGTTGCAGCAGTCCAGGCAGCGGGACTGCTTTACGATAGCCGCATGCAGCGCGGTGCGTCCATCCCGGTAAACGGCATTCACGTTGGCGCCGTATTTCAGCAGAATCTCGACGCTGCTGATCGACTGCGAGAGGCAGGCCAGATGCAGTGGCGTCTGCTGGCTGGCATTGCGACAGTTGACATCGGCCCGATGCTCCAGCAGCAAACGCACGCATTCCGCATAATCATTCTCCGCCGCTGCGAAATTTCAGTTTGCAGAAATCTTTCCAAAAAGAATGTAAAGTGAAGTCGGATCTCACCCAAATGTAGTGCCGTCACTTTGCCTTCCCCGAACTGGGATCGCACGTCGGCATTGTGATTCAGCAGCAGCTGTACGCACTTGGTGAATCCGGATGCGCACGCCGTATGCAGCGGCGTCTCTGTGTACACCTGCGGCGTATTCGGATCGGCGCCATACTTTAGAAGAATCTCAACACAATCGACCGCATCGCCATCAATGGCATAATGCAAAGCCGATCGCCTATTGATGCCGATATTAATGTTCGCCTTACGCCGGAGTAAGAGCAAGAGACACTCAACGCTTTTCGAACTGAAATTGAAAAAGGTAGGTATAGAAGATATATAGCGCCATTCAACTGAATAGTCATAAAAAAAAATATAATTTCTTGGTTAGTTTCATGTCTTTAAATTTTCAATAAATATGATTTTAATTAATAATTTTAATAAATATAATTTTAACTAATAATTAAAAGAAAAAGTTTATCAGCTGAGAAAAAAATATACTTATGCGGATATGTTGTTGTATCCCGAGCCCATTGAAACTGGGAAATCCGGGAATATTGGTTAAAATGTATGTAACAGACAGGAGGAGGCGTGCCATACCCCATAAGTATATATATTCTTGATCAGGGCGACGAGCTGAGTCGAATTAGCCCTGTCCGTCTGTCTGTCCGTCCGTCTGTCTGTCTATCTGTCTGTCCGTCCGTTTGTTCGTCTGTCTGCTCGTCTGTTCGTCTGTCCGTCAGTATGAATGATTGAAATATTAGCCCCTAACAGGATTCAGGGTATTTCGTAGTCGTGCAGTCTCGACTAGAGCTTTCTTACTTGTTATATATTAGGATTACGTTCCTTACAAATTTTAAATAAATATCAATAGGAATTATTTGAATTTTATTTCAATTTGTAGGAAATACTGGGAAAATGTATTAAGCTAAAAGTACTTAATTTGGGAATATTTCTATTTCAAACAAATCTGCCATATGAAAAAAAATTTAAAAATATATGAATCCAGCTCAGAGACATACTAACAATCTAAATGTAGCTGGAATATCATATATCTGTGGGTTGATCAAGTTATGAGATATGTTTTCTTTCTTATTAACACCCTGATTATTATTTAAATAGTTTCACCTGGCAGCGCAGTGCAGCGGCGTCACCTCCTTCTTGTCCTCCCAGCGATTTGGATCGGCGCCGCGATCGAGCAACACTTTGGCAATGGGTGCGTTGGCGCGACAGCAGGCAAAGTGCAGGGGAGTGCGTCCACGGCTATCGGAGGTATTTGGATCGGCGTCGTAGTGGGTCAGCAGGTAAATAATGTTTTCGACGGAACCGTAGAGAGCGCAGCAGATGAGCGCCAGGTTGCAGTCGCTCGGCTCGATCATCAGTTCTGCAAGGCAATAACAATTCATTTAATGGCCAAGCAGTTGCCAGTGGCTGCGCACCTAGAAAACAGGCCGATTTGACCATCTCCAAGATTTGGCGGCCATTGGGCACCGCGCACAGCGTCTCCTCGATCTCCTGCGCCTGCCACAGCACCTGGCTCTGCTGCTGCCGTGTGAAAATCTCGTGGGCCTCGTTGCTGAAGACCGCGTCGCTGTTGGCCTCGCTGGAAATGCTGCGTTTATCAAACAGCATCTGCATCTCGGCCGCGTCGCTCTCCGATTGCCATTTCAGATCGTTTTCCTGCCAAAACAAATAAACCAAACGTTGCATATCGAGCGAGTGAGCGTGGGTGGGTGGGTGGCAGAGGGGGCACTTACGATGATGGAGAAGCGCACATTCTCCATTCTGTTGACGTGTTTACACTCTTGTGGCCTACAAAATAAACTAATTGGTTGACCATAAGCAATCTGGCCAGAGCGTTCGCATCATCTGTTCGACAACTCATTCAAGCAATTTCCCAATTAATCTTTTGATCCGCTTGTCGACATCGACAGAACAACAGATCAGGCAGCGTGCCTCGTCTCTCTTTCTCTCTCTCCGTTTGTTTATTTGGAAATCTCCAAAATATTGAATTGTTTTTCAAACCGACACATGCACACAGTCCGCAGTATGTGCAAATTATTACACCTCCGCCTCTGCGCCGATCTCTCGTCCCCGTTGCTTTCCACTTGCCGCTGAGTTTTTCCAGCCTGTCTACCGTTATTCGCGTTCCGTGCTCGACGAGGTGCTAATGTGTACTGACTGTGAGATCGAAATGCTTAAGTGAAATTCGCCTCAGAATATGGTATTTATACATATATTTATTTTGGCTTTATATACCCTGTAAGTGATCGAAGAAATGGGTATAATAAGATTGAAAATGTTTGCAAATGAATATAATATTATATGTATAGAAATTAATTGAGATAAAGTGTTATTTTTTTAATCAAAGTATTTTTTGTATAGTCTATGATAATGTGTCTTCTATATACTAACCACACATTGCGTGGATTGTAGACTGAATCACTATGAACTACAATGAATTTGTTGAAGATCTTAATAATTAGTTAAGGATCTCTATGAACCTCAATAGAACAGTCTTTTAGCTTGATACAGAAGAAAGTATATCTACTGCTTTTCTATTCTCATTTACATCATAATATCTCTCCACTTTTCTATTCTCTATCTCAGTTTCTTTCAGTGTATTGTCTATGTCGATGGGCACTTATGTATTTTATATCGAAACAGTATAAATATTTGCCAATAAGCGTAATCTTATCTTCATTTCTCAGTATTTCTTTTGTATTACTCATGATATGCTCCATTGATGCCACAAGAAGGCATCCCCCGGCAATTGTTTTCCCCATAATCAGCTCTTAATTTATATTGATATCATTTGAGCTTTTTCACTCTCTTCAAAGAGTCAACATGCAATTGCTCTTTATTTGCATGTGTAAAGCTTCTTAAAGCTTTCAAGAAGCGACTGCACAGTAGTTGAGGGAGGCAAGAAAATAAGTAGAAACAATGTAATGTAATTGACCAAAAATATTTTAGATAAAATAACATTTTGGGTTTTTTTATATAAATTTTTCTCTGTAGTTTCTATGTTAAATTTTATTGAAATTAATTTTCAGTATACATTTATTTTTAAGTAGAAAAGGCCTAAAAAAGGTGTTCCATAAAATAATAATAATAATAATAAAAAGATATTATTTAATATAAACACCACAATTGTTTAATGAGATTAGTGGAATAAAAGTAATTAAAAGTATTTCATATAAAATAATATTTTATTAAATTGGTAGAAGACATTAAATAAAAATATTTCATATAAAATAAAATTTCTATAGATCTATAACTAAAGACAATGTTTCTTAAGTTAATTTAATTTTTATCAACTCTCTCAACAATTTCTCACACGGCCCTAGCTAAAAACTTGCTTAGTCTGCCATATATTGTAGCTAAAGTGATTGACGGCGACCTTGACTTTGATCCGAGTCTATCATTTACTTTCAAGGGTCTGGCGGAAAGTACAACGGAAATTGTGTACAAGATTAATAAATTAGCGGACAAACATTTCTCGATGAAATGCGAACAGGTCGCCCGAGTTTGTGTAGTCCGAAGTTTGCTCTCAATTTTGCAAATTAGTTGCTTAAGCCGTAAAATAGATGAAAAGTTATTCTTATATGGGGAAGCAGGGGGAGGGGCGGTCGTTGAGGGTGTCATAGGGGAGAACGTGCACACCTTTTGGCCATTGCTGATGCGTAAACAACGTGAATGCAAAGTGACAGCAGCTATGACGACGATAGCATTTGACCTGCGAGGGTTAAAGGTAAGAACGCACAGCCGACTGACGCAGGCTTGGACTGTCAATAGTTTAGATGGGGTTAGCTGGGGCTGGGCGCGAACCGGCGACCCCAACTGCCTGGGGCAGCCAACCGTAATGAATGCACACACGCAGCGCCTGCCAAAATTAATGCTCACCCGCACCCGAAGCCAGTGGCGTTCCCCAACCTGTTGCCAATTGAGACTCAGCTGGACGGGCGCTTGTCGGAACCAATTAGTGAGCGAAATCTGACGCCCACAGCTGATTAAAGGCACTTCACGAAACAGTTACTTATGTGATATACACTTTAGCTGAATATTACAGAAGTAATGTATAAATTTAAAATAATTATAATAATAATATTAATATATATAATATCTTCTTTAAATATGTATCAGACGAAGCAGAATATATTTCAAAAATAATTTTTGCTTATTTTAAGATTTACAAAATTGTGCTTTTTTAAATTATAAAGATTTGACAAAATAATTCCTAAAATAAAATATGTATTAGAAAATATAAGTTATAAAATATAAATATAATAATACCTGTAATAAATATATTTTACAAATATAAGATATAAATTACATAAATAAAAATGATCTTAATGTTAAAAAAATTTAAATATCTTTTAATGAAAAATATAAATTCATTTTATTTTATAAAAAATAATTCTAATTTTATATGTATATTTTTTAAATTATTTATTTTATTTTAGTAATACCTTACTTTAATTTAGACTTTTTCTTTAGTTTCAGGTAGGTAGGCTTCCTTGTTGATGCTTCAAGTTATCTATTATACATAATTAAGGTCGGTCTTGTCCCGCTCTAACAGAAAGATACAAGATACAAATATGTACACATACTTAAGTATTAAGCACACACATATCCTATGCAGTAGCCCAACTGTCCAATGGTTCGCTTAGCGCAAAAAATTAAATAATCTAGTAAAAAAAAGGGGACACGTCGAAACATTAATACTCTATAAGTTTGCGATAATAAAATATATAAAAATGATTTATGGTAAATTGTTGATTGTTTGCAGAAAATTCTTATAATATTCTATAAGTTGATACATGATTGAAAAGATAAAATCTTTGGGACATGTCACTTATCATATGAAAATAATTTAATAATTCCCATTAATTTGATAAAGTATTTTGTTTTTGAAATTTACATAAAAAGTGCTTTGTAATTTGTTTGACATATCAAGTTTATTGGAGAAACAATTACTTTTTGACCAACTTTAAACATATTGTTTATTATACAAATAATATTGTATTAAATTAAACTTTATTAATATTAATAAAGAAAGATAATAATAATACAAAATCTAAATATAGTATATTTTTTAATATTTTTAATATATTTCATTTGATTACTGTAAGAGCTATACATTGAAGCACTACTATCTATGACTCAGATGCGAGTCAAGTCAATATTTCTGTGCAACACCTATAAATAAGTTTTCCACTATAATGTAGGCCTATAGGCTTTAATGGACTATATACTCCTATGTTTAGCTCACTAAGTAACAAAATTATCCTCAATAAGGGTATCATAAAAACAGGCCACCTGCCGATGTCAACAGGTTGCCCTCCTATATGTTTCTGTGTGGAGCTATTTACATTGTACGTGCGCGTGCGTCTGCCAATGCCTCCGCCTGTGTCGCTGCCTCCGCCTCTGTCGCTGCCTCTGCCTCTGCCTTTGACTATGCCTCTGCCGTTGCACGTGTATGTAATTTGTGCTAGAGTCTGTGTTTAGACTAACATTAGTCATGTACGTATCAACGCTGCCATAGACAATGTTTGCATTTTGGCCAAAATATAATATAAAACACGTGTGGCCCCAACTTGGAGCTGAAGGTCAGCTGGCGAAAAACAACTCCCGCAGCGGTCAACCTGACAGCGAGACCCAATAGACAACATACATTTGGTTTTTCTTTTACTCCTTTTCTATTTTTTTTTATTTAAATATAGTTCTTTTAAATAATTTATGTTCATACATGATACAATTTAGCTTTACACGCCGTGAAACGTGCATGTAACAGGTGCTGTTAGGTTCGCCAAACGCTTAACAGGGCTCTGTTAACAGCTCTACGCACACTTAACATGCTGCTAACCGAAAGAAGATGCGCAGCGTTTAGCGGGTTTAAGGCTAAAAAGTAGCTGCAATTGTATATAATGGCTTGTAGTTAATAGTTAAATATTAAATATAGATCAAATAAATTAATTTTTAAATTTAAGAGTCATATTAAATATTAATGTTTATTATTTGTATATAAAACAGAAAATGTCTGCATCTCTAAAAGCAATTCGATGCTAACTGTTGCTGCTGTTCGCGCTTCTGCTGCTGCTGCTGCTGTTGCTACTGTTGCTGCTGCTGCCGGCGTTGGTTGAATTTGTTTTTGTTGCTGCTGGCGCTGTTTATTCGCCTGTTTCAACGCCAGCGCAACGGACGCTTCGACGCGACGCTGTCAAACTCCCGTTTTGCGAAAAAGAAAGAAAGGCAAAAAAAAAAAAAAAAACAATTTCTTGTGTGCGTGTGTGTTGATGCGTTGTTGTGGGCGTGTTGTGCACTTCCGTGTCGAAACTCTTTTGCATTTTACAACTGCGTGCGAGGGGCTGAAGGGGGGCGTGCCCCTACTTTACAGCTGTCCAAACGCGCGTTAGTTGACAACGTCGCGCAGTCGCCGCGCGGTTCGGATTCTGTTTTTTTTTGTGTTTTGCTTTATTGCTGTTCTTGTTGTTGTCGGCCTGTTGCGGATTTTCATTATTGTTTTACAATGGCCTCTTGGTCCGCGTCGCAATAAGCAGGCGTCGGCATCGGCAAACGGCATCGGCTACGGCAACGGCAGCGGCAGCGGCAGAGGCAACTGCTTGACGGGGGCAGTTTAAACATGTGAATATAAAAGCATAATTGTTGTGTGCCTGCGGCTTAATACGCGCCAGGAACTTAAGCGCGAAGGTTCGCCAATCAAAGGACGCATAAATCACATAAATAAAAATCATACAAAATTCAAAACATACAAAATACAAATTAACGGAAACATAATTTCGAGTTTGTGTACAAATAAATAATTTCCTGCTGCAGTCAGACGGTGCGTATACTTTTTTAATTTGCAAAAAATATCAGTTTATATATAGAAATATATATATAAAATGTGGTACAATAATAAACTCTTGAACCAAATAAACAATATATAATTGAAAATTATTTGATTATATTTGTAAACAATTAAAAACTACGCAGTGACGGCGTCGTTGTGAAATTGAAGGGGGTTAAAAAAGTGAATTTTTTAAAATATAATTTTACAATTTTTAAACAATTAAAAATCTGCAGTTTTTTTTTTTAAATAAGTTATAGGGGGTGAAAGTATACATTTAATTTTAAATATACTTTAAAAATTATTTGATTAAATTTGTAAACAATTATAAACTACGCAGCGGCGGCGACATTATGGAATTAAAGGGGGCTAAAATCGTGAATTTTATTTAAAATATAATTTTACAAAAATTTGTAAACAATTAAAAATCTATTCAGTGGCGCCAGCGAAATTAATTTATGAGGTCTAATGTATAAATTATAAATAAAATTTAAATGCGCTTAAAAAATTATTTGATTAAATTTATGGGGTCTAAAGTATAAATTTAATTTTAAATAAAATTTCAAATTAATTTTAAATTTTATTTAATTCAATTTGTAAAGCATTAACGGCTTGAACTTTATTTTCAATATTTTATAAATATTACCCAATTTCGAAACGCCTCTGCCACTCTGTTGTTTATATGTTAAGAGCAGCTGACCTCGACTCGCGGTTGCTGCCCGTGCACATCATTTAACCAGATATGTTTTTGCCCTCTGATAGTTTTTGTGGTAAAATAGTTTTTTAAGGGGTATTTCACATATGTTGCAATGATTACAACTTGGAACGCAGTTCGCCTCGAAAACTATTTACTTTCATCTATTAAAAATGATTAAAAATAAAAAATAATTGACCTCATTAGCAGAAAAACTTTTTTATAACAGAAAAAAAAAACACACACAATTTTATTTTGTTTTTCAAATATTTGAACTTTTGTATTAAGAGTGCTTATAATATAAATTATCTAGCATATAAATGCTTTTGTTAATCACTTTAATTAGCTAAGCGATAGTTTCGTGTCTTTCCGGTATGATTTGCGACTTTGACTTTGAAAAATATTAGAAACATATGAAATTCAGCAAAATTGTTGATGTCTACGCGGCGAACGCTGTTGATTTGATTTGTTAGATTTGCTTTTAAATTTGGCAGCAAGGCCAGAGCAAAATGAAAAAAAAGTGAAAAGCGAATATGTTGCACAAGTTGGCGGTCAATGTGAGAGTGAGTGTGATTGTGATTGTGTGTGAGTGTGAGTGAGTGCGTGCGTGGTTTGTTTGCCACACGCCAATATAATGGGGCAAATTGCAAACATTTTAGACCCACGTCGACCCACAGCCCAGAGCTATAAAGCTACTTACTAGTTAATGACAAGAACCCGCCGCAGCGGCACACAAAAGCGCTTACGTTTTTATTGCCCGGCAACCGCAGATGTTGTCATCGGGATTTGGTCAGGAGCTGGCTGAGAATTGCCATATCATAATTCATTGTTCATTGGGATTGAGTGTCGCGATCGTAAACGCAACGCCGGCTACAAGTGTTATTGATATTTAAAGTAAATAGCGCATACGACCTGTGGAACGACGCAACAAATGCACTAAAAAGTGCCCAAGCATGCAATTGTGTGGATATAATATTATTTTATGCAGCAAACAAGCACTAAAAGATATTGATTCAGTTTTAGCATATATATAGCTGCCATTCATGGCAGACAAAAATATTTGGTAGCAAGAGTCCTGGGGCTATAAGCGAAATGAGCTAGAAATCAATAAGCATTTAGTAGGACTCCTTTATGAATGATGAACGTTATTGTTATTATGATAATGAGTCTCTGTGATTGACAGTGAGTTAAGTCTAGAGAACCTTAATATATTATTCCATATTGTATATTATTTATTCACATATATGAAATTCTTTCATAAAATATATCCATGATTCAACTCTTAACTGCACAAAGTTTCAAATGAAGCCATTTAGCATTAGTTTTATTTACCTTCTCATAATATGAGATTCGCACCGTCTCAGGGCTTAAGCACGTGCTATTTTACGCTGTAAGCAACTAAACAAAACACCTAACCCACTAAACCAATTCCAGTAGCTTAGCAGCGCTCGCACATATACTTTACATAGGTATATATATTAGTGTATGTATGTGTGTGTGAGTGTGTTTGTGTTTATATTGTGTGCACTTGTGGCTTTTGTATCATATTCCGCACACTGTTCCCCAACACTCAACACTGACCATGAGTATGAGTTTTTCTTTCGCCCCGTTCGCATTTATTTTTAGTTAAGCATCGCTTATCACTCACTCCCAATGGGCGGGCGGCGCACCAGCTATCCCCCTTGGTATTGCCACTGTCTTAGCTGCTCATAACTGCCAGTCCAAAATGGCATTTATGACGCTTGACTTGTATTTATGAGACATGTTTAAGGGGGTCGTGGATACACTGGAATTATGAGCATTTTGAATATTGCAAAGTGAATGTGAAAATTGAAAAATTAAATTTATTTATAAAAAGTATAGAAGTTATTAGTTATTTAAATTTATTTTTTTATATCAAATGTAGAAAAAGATACAAATATATAGTATTAAAATTAATTGTTAAATTTATTATTGTTTAAATATAGTTATCAAATTGATTTTTATTATAAATGATTTTTATAATATTATATTCAACAATTTAATAAATTAAAAAAATTAACTTTCCAACTATTTAAAAATGAAAACTTTTCTTCAGAGCTGCATTGATAAATAGTCTAAAAATGTTATATATTATGTAGCAGATTATATGTATATATAATATCATATAGAAATTATATATATTCCTAAAAACATTTATATTCCTAGAGCTCTGCTTAAAGAGCATTGCGCAATTCAACATATATAGCTATGTGAATTTGATGATATTTATGCGCTTGGCAGCCGTATTGAAATTCAATGTTTTTTATTATATTTTGGCTAATACTCAATTCAAGGTTGTTCGTTCCCACATGGAAATGCGCGACAAAACAAATACTTGAGCGGAGAAGGGTTTCGGGCTGGGCGGTCGGGGTCGCGGATGCGGGAGGCTGACCGCCAACTCTTCGGCGCGACGCTGGGTCTAACAATTTCGCATTTTCAATTTCAGGGCCAACAACAAGTGCGGCCGTCAATGGCAACAGTTGTGTGCAGAGCTGTTGCGATACCCTGTAAATGGGAAGTAAATGGAAGAGGGTATATGAATGGGAATAAAAAAGAGAGATTATTTAACACTTTATACAGGGTATAAGTATATATCTATATAATACCGAAACGATATACAACATATCTTGCTGACACTTTTATAGGGTATCGTCTGGCCTGGCATTCAGGCACAAGGCTGAGCACGCTTGTTGTTAATGTTAACTCAGTGGTCGATTGTCGATAGCTGGTAATGAACTGAAATGACAAGCACAAATGCGCTCGTGGAGCAGGAGGGGAGCGTAGGGGATTTGGGGGGCTGTCGGTGGGTCGAGTGGGCGGCAACTCCAACCAGTCGTCAACAAGTGGTGCGAGAGCTGCGCCGCAACTGCCGCGCTTCTCATGACCTTACAGCTAAAGCGGGAAACGGAATTGCTTCAGTACCATGACAACCCAACCCAAGCCAACCCAACCCAATCCAACCCAGAGCCATTGAGGCGCTGGCGCTGCACTTGTTTTGGCTATTGATATTTTTGTTATTGGTCAGTGGTTAGGTTGATTTGTTTTCAATGGAATCCGAGTGGCGTGCGCCACGTGCTAAGCAACGAGACGCAACCCAATCTAGGCTCAATTTTCAGCTAGCACGCAATATGTTTTCATAAACATAAGCAGGTCAACAACCCAGCGACTGTCAGAGTCGTAAGTTCTCACACACACAGATATACGGGCCCATTCGCTGTGCCATCCTTTCAAAAGAGACAGCAGGGGGACAAGTTTTCCAATTCAATGTCTATGCCAAGGTTCCATTGACGGCGGCGCTTAATAAATGCTCGCCTGCCAAGGTGTTGCCAGCTGTGGTTAGGGGTGTTCAGGAGAAAAAGGTTTTAAAAAAAAATTATTATATTATAATGTGTTTCTTATGATTATTCATGCATGTTAACAGTAAATTCTGATTATTGTTAGGAATATAATTTGTTATATAATTATTTGTACAACACTTGTGTACCCCTAATGCTTGAAGATGTTAGATAATGATTCCTGGAACTCATTAGTGTGCATAAAAGCTGCCACTGCCGCCGTTGTTTACACCTTGCTCGACTGCACCACCTGTTCGACACTCAACCACCCAACCACTCCGTCATTTCGGGGGTAGCGTGAGAAAAAGCGTATGTTATTCTTTGGGCAGACTAACGAAAAGCTATCGCCGTAATTAAATTGAAATCAAAACAAACTTGCCTCCAAGATGCCCCATTGCAGACGACGCACAGACGGCCCTAATGGGCTTTTGGCTAACTGACTGCCTGGTCAGTGGTAGTAAACTTTTTGGGCTACTTTAAAGTCATGGCAACAGTTACTTAATGCACTGCCAACTGCCGCTTCTGGAGCACCACTCGATGCATACTCCACTCAGCCAACGGCATTGGTCCATTAGACACGCGCGGTGCTCAGTCTCAGTTTGTTTCCATGGCGGCTTTCGCTTCGCCTTTGTTTGAGCTTCAAATCCAACTAATTAAAATCTACGCAGCAGTGTTTTAAGTCGCAAAAGGTAAAGTCTAGTCGCTCCCGGCACGGTCTACTCAACTAGCCGGGGCCATAATCAGCATGCATGCGGCTGCTGCTCAACTGACGCTGGCGCGTTCTCCTGATGAATATTTATCAGCACAGCAGACATTAATACTTTTGTTTACATACACACACAGTGTGTGTGTTGGTGTGTGTGTGTAGGTGTAGGTGTGTGCGTATAAGCAATGTAGCAACACGAATGCGGCCGTGTGTGAGTGTGGACAGAGTGGAAGCAATTATAATACTCTCTACTCGAGCATGCGGAAGCAGCTGTGGAACTTTAGATATTTTTAATTAAATAATCAAAATTAAAGCAGAAATTTTTGTCTTTAAATTGAGTTGCTTGTAGCACGAAGATTGACTTGCTAGTTCGGCCATGAAATACTTTAAAAATATCCTTTTTTTTTTAATTTTTATATATTTATTAAAGTAGGGGAGTCAACAAGTGGTCAGAGATGACATAGTATGCATAGAATTTGTCTAAGATATATGGGAAGGATAATATATATTTATGTACATAAAATTACTCTAACATATATGGACAGGATTATAATATATATTATATTATATTATATATTATATTATATATACATTTAAATAAACGTGAATGACGTGAAGGCTCTAAAGAGCCTTCTTTTAATATTTTTAATTATAATATTTAAAATAAATTATATTTAATATCTTCTTAGAGTATTCTCTTAATATTAATTTATTTTTTATTTTTTTATTATAATATTTACAAAAATTTAAATAAATATTGTGAGAGTAATTTTGTAGGAAGATCCCATGAATAGCACCTTGAGAGGCTCTCAAGCCTTCTCTTCCTTAGCATGTAGTTGCGTCGCCTACCATAGGCACCTTTAGATCTCTTTCGATGTTCCTGGCTCGCATGTGGCGAATAACAAATTTCTCTTGAAATCATAGACTGGGCAAACTGAACTTTAAATCTAGCATTTGGCCACTCAGTCTACGTATCATTGCTATAGTAATATAAGTATTTTATTGTATGTGAAGTAGTCAATTGAAGCAAAGTCTTTATGGAAACAAAATTTCTCTATGACTACAAGTATATGTATATATAAAAAATATAATAATTATGGAATTAACTCCTCTTACATATAACAAGAGCTTTGTCCATTTTACTTCATTCATTTCCAATTTAATGTAATATAAAAAAATATATGTATATATAAATATTTATTGCTGTCTATATTTCTACCAATGGCAAGGCTTCAACAGTTATAAATAATCATTATATTATAATAAAAAGAAATGATTTGTAAATACATCTTGATATTTACTAGAATATAATTAGTCTAATCTCTTAATTATGAACTCGACATCCGCTGGGAATCATCCATCAGTGCTCGCAGCGTTAGGGAATTAAAGTTTCGGTCTCCCTTTGTTTTAGTCACCTAGCCAATTCTATTGTTTACATGGCTGGCTGGGCAAACAGCGGTCGGCCGACTGCTCGTATCAGACGAATGTCCACATGCACTTGGCCATTATAATGTCCTGGAGCCAGACGAGAGCGCAGCTCAAGTGATAATTGATATTTTACTGTATTTATTTTCAAGTGTATTGCTTCCAAGTAATCTGCTGATAATTGTTGGGGCGTGGAGCGATTATCATGATGATGATGATGACGATGACAATGATGATGAATAAGTCTGTGGCCATGTCCCTGGTTCTGGCCATGGACGATGACGCCGACGACGCAAAAAGTGTCCAATAAATGTTTCATAGTTGTCGTTGTCGTTGTCGTTGTCGCTCGCATTGTTGACCTTATCAGAGGCGCACACACACACGCACGCACACACACGCACACATGTATACAAAACAGAGGGCGCTATAAACATATACTCACACCCAGGCAGACGTCTATTGTAGTGCCCCTTGGCGTATACTATAAAATATTTGCTGCCTTTGGCTGCTGCCGTTGCTAAAAAATGTGCAATAATGTTTGGAGCCGACCCAAAAATATGCGGCCAGGTCTCGTCTGGCTTAGGTGGGACAGCTCGCATATGGATAAGGCCAGCCAGCCCAACTATGCGATAAAAGAAAGACGCAAAAAACAAGATAATACCCTGTAGGAGCAGCGTTTGAAATTTCTATTTAGATTTGAACAAATGGGGTATACTTAAATTATTGTGTAAAACTAGATAAAGTTGATAGCAGCAGATAAATAAAATAAGATAATTTACATACGTATGTATATATATGTAAATATGTATATATATTAATAATAATAAGAGGATATCAGATTGATTTCTTTTATTCATAAATAAGTGTTAAAGCCATGGAGCAGGAAGCTTGCTAAATAAAATATAAATAAAATATATAAAAATATAAAAAATAAAAAAAAAATAATAATAAAAAAAATATAATAATAATAATACATAAAAAAAATAAATAACATTAACAATTTTGGTAAAATTTATTAATATCTCTAAAAATCTTGTTATGAAATATATAAAAATTTTTTGCAAAAAACAAAAAAAAAAAATAAATAAAAAAAAATATATATAAAAAAGTAAATAATAATAATAATATTAATATTTAGTAATATCCTTATATAAGTCTAAACAGGATGTCATGTAAAGTATTTCTTTATTAATAAGTTTTGAATCTATACAGCAGAAAACTTGTTAAATAAAATTAAAAAATTAAAAAAAAAAAATTAATAAAAAATTAAATAATAATTATTATACTATTTAGTAATATCTCTAACTATAAACCGAATATCAAGTGGATTTTTTTTTTCAATAATATACTATCAGACTGATATCATAAATCATAAATGTTTGGTATTGTCTAATAAACCCCATTTGCATTATCTCATTCACAGGGTAGTCCAAAAGGTTACCTCAATCATTTGAAGCAGACGGCATTGTCTTAGCCCGAACCCCCAGACCGAGCCGAGCTGAGTCTGCGACGTACAGTGCGTGCTGCTTGCCGGCCCTGCAAAATGAACGCCACCTCGCCGAAGTCGTCGCTGGTCAAACTGGGTCTGCATACCAACAAACAGAAGACGCTGAAGGTTATGGTGCTCGGCCAGAGTGGGGTTGGTAAAACGGGTAGGTGGACACCGCGCGCTCTTCCCTCGCTCCTTGCTCACTTGCTCTCGGCTCTATCATTTGCAGCGATGGTCGTGCGTTTTATAACGCGTCGCTTCATTGGCGAATACGATCCGAATCTGGAGAAAATCTATACCTGCCAGACGACACTGGACAAGGAGCTGATACAGTTTGACATATTGGATGCCACCGGGCAGCTGCATGTGAGTGAAATCTTAAAGTGAATGAAATGCCTAGAGTAATCTGAATTTAATTTTCCTGAAGGAACTGGATGGCGTCACACTGGAGTCCAACATACGCTGGGCGGATGCCTTTATACTCGTTTACTCCATCACAGACAAGTGCTCCTTCGACGAGTGCAGCCGGCTCAAGTTTCTCATCAACTACAACAAGCGACGACGCAAGTTGGGATCGGCCAGCAAGGTAAGTCGCTAACTGCCACCATGTAGCACAGTGTAATATGTTTTTCTTTGCAGGAATACGCTTTGGACATACCCGTCATACTGGTGGGCAACAAGACAGATCAGACTGGCGATCGTATGGTCAGCCTGGAGGAGGGACAACGTCGTTTCCGAGAGCTCTCCTGCGCCTGCTTCCATGAGATCTCCGTGAGAGAGAGCATCGATCAGGTATGATCTATTGATTTCATTTCCTTTTTGTCTCATTTAACTGTGTTTCTTTTCAAATTCGATTACAGGTGCAAAACGTCTTCCGCGATGTGTTCCGCTTCTGGCGTGTATTTAGCAAATTTCCAAAGCTCAAACGTTCCACCAGCGACGTGGCGCATGCCGCCGATGGCAACTTGACGCCCGATTCCGGTTCCTGTTCCTTCTACGATGCGACGCCGCTGGGCGCGGCCCGGCGCTCGTTCCTGGTCATTGGCAGCGCCTGCCAAGAGGAGAACAGTGGCGATCATACCGAGTCGACCGACGATATAGCCAGCAACAGCTTGGGCAGCTCGCGCAGCGATATCGATGCACCCTTCCGGAATCGCGCCTCCACCGATGGCACGCTGCTGTCCAGGCCACGCCGCTGGCGCTACCCACCTCCCGGCTGTCTGATGCCGCACACGAATCGCGTCGAGCGCCGCATGAGCATCTCGACGAGAGGCAGCAATGCCAGCTACTGAAACTCACTTAGTTAGTCCAAATGTTGCGCCAAATATATCTATAGCTAAATGTTGAATATATGTATATATTCGTATATATACTTACTGATTTTGTATTGTATACCCATAGAAAAAGGGAAATCGGGGTGTAATGGGTCTGTTAAATGTATGCAACCGGCAAAAAAGAGCGTGACATAAAGTATAAGTATATATAAACCATAAAGTATATATATTCTTATTATGATGAGCTGAGTTGATTTAGCCCTGTCCTTCTGTCCGTCTGTCCGTATGTTTAAATGCGTCGATCTCAGAAACTATAAGACCTACTGACTTGAAATTAATTTTGTAGATATCTGTATAGAACCCGCAGATGAAGTTTGTTAAAAAAATTCGATAACCATTATTGTTTTAATGTTATCGAATAAAATCCTTATCGAAAACAGGTTTTTAAATTATATTTCGTACATCTTTAGAACTAGACGCTCCAAATTGCTTATAGATTCACGTGAGTTTTACACAATTTTGATTTTTGTTACATTTTGGATACTGGCTCCAAATTTTACAAAAACCTCCTATGAATTCAGTTGCATATATAGCCTTGAGAATTATAAAATATAAAAACCCTGAACGTTGCTTTGCGGCACTCCTGCTCTCATCATATAATTGGACGACTATATATATCCCTTCTCTTCAACTGGAACTCTCGTCCTTGCAGATCTGTTCGATTTATAGACTAATTGGACTATATTGGAGCACTTTAAGCAATGTAGCAATCGCTCATTCCCGAGTTTCGATCAGGGCTACATATATTTGCACTTGCAACAATTTTAAACAGTAAAAGCATAAATACAGTTATCGACCTTGGCAAATGGTCGCCGGCCAAGGTCTCCCGCGGAACACCAGGGGCTTAGTCGTCGTCTATCTTAAGCATGTACTCCTCGGCGCGCAGGGCGAGCTCACGTATGTTGCGCAGGCAGCCAGCGGCGGCCAGTTGCAGTTCCTTGTTGGTGGATCCAATGCACTCCAGCAGGAAAGGTACGACGCCACTCTGCAAATAGAACAGAGATAGAGATTAGACGGATTAGCTGGGATACATTTGGCACATGGATACAGACCTGGTGCATAGTGATGCAGTTCTGGGGATCCATCGAGAGCTTCTCGAGCGCCATGGCCGTGGTGCGATGCACCATTGGATTCTCGCTGGTCATGTAGGTAACAATGGGCGTGACGGTGCGCAGGCGTCCCAGCTCCTCCGTGTTGTTGCCGAAGCAAGCGCAGGCAGCGACAGCCGCTGCCAGATTCATGCGCAGCATATCGTCCGTCGTATTGACCAGGTCGGCGAGCTTGTAGATGACTCGCAGATCGGTCAGAATGGCCAGATTGGTCTGGTCCAAGGCAATGGTGGCGATTGCCGCGCAGACCGCCGACAGCACCACGATCTCCTTGGACTTGAGCAGGCCCACGACCAGCTCCATGGCGCCGACCAGGCTGCGCACCAGTTCGGCGGAGTCCGTCGCGTTGCGGACACACGGGCAAATCGCATAGGCGGCGTTTGCCTGGACGCGGGGGCTGGTATTTTTGAGCAGCGACCAAACCAGACGCACTGCATCCAATTGCTCTAAGATGCGCATACTCTCCGGATCCTCGGCGCACTCCTTTATGGCCGTGGCCAGGTTCTCCAGCAGCGGCGCGTGCGAGGAGTTGAGCAGCGCCACCATGGCCGGCAATCCATTGGAATTGAGCACCGCCCTGCGGTTCTGCTGGAAGCGCACACACTCGGATAAGGCGCCCGTGACATTGGTGAGGACCTCGTCGCACTCGTCGGCCAGCAGGCTAACCAGGTGGTGAACCACATTCATGTCATCCAACTGCTCGACATTCTCATCCGACATGGCGCACATCCAAATGGCGCCAGTGGCACCTCTGATCAGTGGCTTGTTGTCCCGCACCGACTTGTCCTTGATGATGCTTACCAGTGGAGCAAGTCCGCCCGCCTCGCGCACCAAGTCCCGAGTGGTTGCATCAAAGGCGCACTTATACAACGCCGTGCTGCACTCCACCTTGAGATCGATGTTCTCCGAGTTCAAGTGGGTCACAATGTCCGCTATCATGCCCTCCGTGGTGATGGCCAGCTGAAACTTCGGCTCGGAGGAGCACTTCTTCACGGTGCCCATGATGGGAATGACCACGTCGATGTGCACGGACTTCAGCAGGTTGGCCATCAGAGGCACAATGCCGCTCTTCCGCATCTGCTCCATGTTGTGCTTGGAGTCGGCCAGCGACCAAAGGGCACGCGACCCGGCCCGGGCCATGTCCAGGAACTCGACCTCATCGTCGGTCAGTTGACTGCGGGGTGTCTGCAATATGCTGAGGAACGAGAAACGAGAAATCCATTTATAAACAAGTTAGAGTGCGAGACTGCTCGACTGGGAGATACCCGAAACCCTGAACATTAATTACATAAAACTTGCACAACCTATAAATGGCATATGTACATATTTGCCAAGGCAAGTCTTTAGTATATTAAATAAGTTTTTTGTAAATTGACGGCGAAGGGGGCGTGGTATCCAAAAACTAAAAATTACAAATTATCCATATTCATTACACGCAACTCCACATCAAATTTGAAATCTGCAGCTCAAACGGTGTACAAACCACGCTTAAAAAACGAATTCAAATTATCGATATATTCCGATCAAAATTAAATGGGATGAGTTATCGGAAAAAGGCGATAAACTCGTTCAGCGTATGGTATACACGAATATTCATGTAAAATTTCAAATCTCTAACAGTTGTACTTTGGGAGATCTCTGAGTTTACGCGGAAAGGTAGAGATATATTGACTCGTCTTGTCGCGCTGATCAAGATCATACGTTTCCACAAAACCATTATAAACTGATTTCCCATTTTAAATGGGATATATATAATATCCGTCTGGATATAGCTACCTCATTATACTACCTCGTTTTGATGTCCAGCAGATCCACCAGCTTGGAGATGCCGCCGCATTGGCGCACGTATTTGCGGGCTAGGCGCACTTTGCTGACATTGGACAAGGTCTCGGCGGCCATGGTCTTCAGGTCCTTCATGGAGGAGTTCAGGATGTCGACAATCAGCGGGATGCCATCGAGATCCACGATCGTCTTCCGTATGTCAATGTTAAGGGTTATGTCGGCGAGCACGCTGAGGGCGCCCAGGCAGCACTTAGTATCGTTGCACTCGAGTATGTTGACCAGGACGTCGAGTCCACCAATGTCTTGGATGGCGAACTGATTGATCTGTATGCGCAGATCGTAGTCCTGCAGGCAGCACAGGCTGACTATTGTGGCTGTCTGGTTGCCCGCCTTGATGTACTTGACCAGCTTCTGGATGTTGTAGTATTCGGCGGGAATTTCGGCAGCTCGCGCCACATCCTTCCAGCGTTCCTCCTCGTCCGTTGAAGACTCCTCCTCGGTGGTATCGGAGTCTTCCATAACCACTTGACGCTTGTCCCTAGCGAATCGATCCGGACAGGAACCGCATTGTTCGCGGATCTTTCGCGGACGACGTGGCGCAGCGGTGCCAATCATTGTGGAACAATATATAATATAGATATTTACATATAAGTATAACCTTCTGTACACAAGTAGTTAGTGAAGAGCCTGTTGCTGTAGTCCAAGCTGAATGTTCAGGAATTTGTGTGTAGTTTACGTAAAGGAATTTCAAAATATTCGTACAAAAAAAAACCCAATCGATCAAATAACATTTGTTGCCTGGGTAACGTTCGCAAAGTTATCATGTCACATTATCATATTATTGTGTTATATTGTTTTCCTGTTTTACTGCCTATCTTAAATTGCTGCGATAAAATTTACTTACACAAATTATTCAGTAAGAAGTTTGTTTTAGTATTTGTTTCAATTGGCGACATACTTTTAAAAAGCGCGCCCAATGAGGCTGCGGTGCGGCGAACTTGTGAAAGCATATTACGAATGGTCACACTCGGTTGAAGTCTACCTCGGTATATACAGTAAAGCTAAAGAATTTAAGGCTCGGTAGAGCTTTTAATAAAAATACTAAAAATAAAAAAATTAAAATTGCTATATCAATTTGAAATGATATCTTTTAACATTATATATATACATCCGCCTACATACTTAAAAAAAAAACATTATGCGTTATTTTTCCTTTTCAATGGTAAACGATAATACCTTACAACCGGATTGGACGAAGTATTTCCACCCTTTCGTCCGACTAGTTATTTTTTGCATATAATATCGTTTCCGAGGGTCTTTATCCCAGCAATTTTTAATTACAAATTTTAAACTCTCCGAATACACAGCACAGATAGGACTGCTTTAAATAAAATAACAAACTAAGATTAAAATAAAGATACAATATTATCAAAAGCTTAGCATTGTAGGTTTCAAAAACCGATTATCTATGGCGCCATAATCGATAGTTTTACAAGTTTACTGCAAAAGTGAACTTTACAGACATAAACGATGTAAACTTAACATAGACACTTACATTACAGAAGCAATCGATGTACACATAACAAAAAGACTTAACAGACATAACGGACAAAATTGAAAATAACAGCAGGAAACTACGACTGCGGTGCGGCAAATTGAGTTAAAAAGAATTTTGAGTAAACCATTGTGGCCATACGAGCTACTTTTATTTTTTCAGATTATAACATCAAAATTATATTTTCTTTACATAACAATGCTATTACATAATTGCAGCCAACAATTTTACACAAATATTCGGACTTTGCACACAATAAACGTTTAACGGCGCTGCGCAGAAATGAGCAGTGACTGCGGTACGGCTGCGGCGCGGCAGCGGTGCGGCGAATTCTGCTTAGCAGCAATTTGATGCAACTGACCTGTGGTCACACTGCCCAACAGCTGTGCCAAGTCTTTGTTGTGTTTTCATTTTTCAATTTAAATTCGAAGCATCAGTAGCGTATTTACTTTCTATAAAATACCATCACACAACTATGGGCAACACGAGTGGCAAAAAGGAGTCGGACAATGTGTACACAAACGAGGAGCTGCGTCTGCTTGAAACGGCATACCGCAACGCATCCGGCGGTGCACTAGAGAAATTAACCTCAGATCGACTTGTGGTAGGTGAACCCGATTGGGTCTATTGGGTCGTTGCACTTGTGCATTTTTGGCCAACAAATCAATGCTGGGTAGCTGCACGGCATTGCCTGCGGCTCCGGTCACAAGTTCAAGGTTTGCCGCAACAGTGTCATGCGACCCCATCAAAGAGATACATATATATGTGCATATGTATGTGTGTGTGTGTGCATGTGTATGTATATATTATGTGCGGGAAAGTCGCTGTGAGCGTTATCAATAACAATTTGCATTAACTGAATACGTTTTCGGCCTGGCTAGTCGAATTTATTTCGAATTTATTTGCTTTGCGCATTTGCGGCTGACTTGCTGTTTGCTTTGCCCCGTTCAATTTGCTTGCTAACGAATTAGTCGTGATTCCAAGGGGCCCAGAAAGCACACACATAATTACGGCTACGAAATTGAATTTGTGATAAACAATGGACGCGACGAGTACAGCAATTGTCATCAAATATTAACAGCGCCGCGCGCTGCCTCCTCGGTAATCAAAGTGTTTGCTTACGATCGCATTAATTTGTTTATTTTTTCTGTTTTGTTTTCGTTTGTGTGCATATGTGTGTGTGTGTGTGCCCGAAAAATACAGGAAGCGTGGTCCCAAACAATCGAGCGCTCGCTAGCCGAGGCCACGGCTCAATTTCTGTTTACGCCAACGAAGCCGGGCCAGCCGTGCATCAATATACCATTGAGGAAGTTCGGGGAGCCCTACTACATCATGGAGCGCGGCAGCATCGAGATGAAAATGCAAATGATGCTGTCGTCCCTACAGTGCAGCGCCAACGACAGCTTGAACAGCAAACAGCTGGAACAGGTGTGTGCCCTTATCTTATGATAGCAAAGTTAGTTCTAATTGACTGCCCGCCTGCTTACAGTATATACACTCGGTCATTAAGAGCTATGTGCATCTGGAGAGCACCTTGAAGGGTTCCAATATCAAGGACTGGCAAGAGCTGGGCTTCATCACCACAGAGCGCTCGGTCTGCAGCTTTGCCAAGGGTCTGATGCGTGGCCTCAGCAAAGACATGGAGCACACCTTGCACAATGAGGCACTGGAGCGCTGGCTCCATGTGACGCCACAGTTTCTGCAGCTGTGGCGCGAGGTTTTCGTGCAGCTCTACACGCGGCACGGCGGCAGCAAGCGCACAATCGTCAAAGAGATGGAAATTTCCATTCTGCCCCAGCTGTGCGGTATGTAATGCGCGCAATGATGGCGCTGCTTCTATCTCAATCATGACAATCGTTAATCATACTTATTTACCCACACCCACACCCACTCGCACACACACAGATGCACCGCACAATAGCCACTACCGGCCCATCATCGAGCTGCCACATGTGCTGTATATCAATGCACAACTGCCGCGCGAGATGCGTCACAAGTGGCGTTTCCTATTTTCGTCGAAAATCCATGGCGAGAGCTTCTCCACGATGCTGGGCAAGATGCTGGACAAGGGACCGACGCTGTTCTTCATCGAGGACGAGGATCAATACATATTCGGCGGCTACGCACCAGAGTCGTGGGCCCTGAAGCCCCAGTTCGCTGGCAACGACACCTCGTTGCTCTACACGCTCAGCCCGGCCATGCGCTGCTTCAGCTCCACGGGCTACAATGACCACTATCAGTATCTTAACTTGAATCAGCAGACAATGCCAAATGGGCTGGTGAGTAATTGCGCTGCCTATAAACGCATATCGATTTATTGTATTTCTTTTTTTCACAGGGCATGGGCGGACAGTTCGAGTTCTGGGGTAAGAATAGAACAGCATGGAAATTCTAATTGAAATTTGATTATAATTGTATCATTATCAATAGGCCTCTGGCTGGACTGCATGTTTGGCGAGGGTCAGAGTGTGGAGAGCTGTACTACGTATGCTGACTACGTGCAGCTCAGGTGGGTTTGATGCTTAATACAAAGACAAAAAGAGAGAAATGACAAATATTATTTTTTCTCTCTAGCAAACGTAAGCAATTCAAAATACGCAACTTGGAGGTCTGGGCTGTGGGCGATTTGCCAGTCAAGGATGATGAGGAAGGCGGCGGTGATCAGGTAAATATTGGTTATAAATAAACATGCAAAGGTCACAGATAATGCATAATTAATTGAAGGAATCTAAAGTAAAAACTTGCAAGTATATATATAATAACTTGGAATTCCAATCCCTCCCTATTTATATCTATCTATACTAATAATTTCCTTTCCTCCTCTAGAAACGTTCCGTCTTGGATGGTAATCTGGAAGATCGCGCCATGCTGGAAATCGCCGGCAAGCAAATGCACTCGGATGGTCTGCGTGAGCCGGGCATGGATGATTGATGGCCGTCGATATGTCTGGCATTGAGTGAACTCTTGGTTTTATCAGATTCAAGAATTTATAGCGTTATGTCTCTATTGGGTGTGCGGTTTAAACCTATACATATTTACTTTAGCCTTAAAGACCTTTACAAACTACTTTAGATCAAATCCTGGGTACGAGAAGGTATTCGTAATTTCCATTCCTACAACACTTTTGTTAAGCTATTTAATGTTAAAATAGTATATGTCTGTATGTATACTGAGATATATACGTATATAGAGTGTATTATGCATAGTGTCTATGTAATACTGAAAGTATTGTTGTTGCGTTCTAGGACTACAAGTGAATGAGAATTATTCAAAAGCAATGTAATATCGTCGTAAATCTCCTTTTTTCCGCGTTTCAATAAATCGCAAATTTTTTGCTGAATTCAAGTTTATTGCTTAAGTCAATTAATCCGGTTAATTTATTAGAGTATTAATGTATTTTAGATGTCAACAGCATAGCCCGAGAGCGTGACGCCTGGCGCAATCTCCTCCTCCACGTATGAGCCGGCCTCCTCGAAGGACCTCGCATTGCTGTCCTCGAAGCTGCGTCCCACGCTCGCCGGCGTCTGGCGCAGCGGCGGTGCCCGCTGGCCGAAGTTGCGCGAGACTCCGTAATTGCCGGCGGCATTGTGGTTGGAGTTCTGGCCATCTTCGTCGTAGCGGCGACCCGTCGACCGCAGCTTCGGTGGCTGGAATGTGTGCTGCTGCTGCTGGTCGTTGTCCCAGCCGGGGCGATTGTGGAAGTCGTAGGTGCTCGTCTCCGAGCCGCGCGGATAGTTAGTCTTGCGCAGCATGGCCTTAAAATTAAATGGTGGTTCCTCCGAGTTCTGCCAGAAGAAAATAGTTGTTATCAGCTCGAATCCCCTAGGATATTATCCAGGTTGCATTACTTACGTCATCGTCGTTGCGACGCGCCATGTTCTGCAGCTCCCGCACCGGATCCGAGGGCGGATAGGAGGAGCGCTGCTGGTAGTTGCGTTGCTGGCTGGGATTATTGCGATACTGATTCGAGGACGGCATCGGTGGCGGTGGCGGTGGCGCCGCATAGCCCTTCAACGAATTCCGACGCGATCCCGAGCGATAAACGCCCCAATTGGCATTCTGATAGTTGCTGCTGTTGTAGTTGTTGTTGTAGGCATTGTTGTAGGCATTCATGTTCTTCTGCATTTGGTTCCTGGTGGGTTCATCATGATATAATGTATATGTATACATATATTTATATAATTCTGTATTCCACTCACCTTCTCAGCTGCTGCGGATCCCGGAAGTAGCTCTGATTGTAGATGTTGTCGCTCTCGCCCATGCGATCCCAGTTCGTCTGGCAGGCCTGCTCCTTCTTATAGGCATTGTAGGTGAGCAAGCACGAGGTCATTGAGGGATTGCGTTGCAGTGGACTGTCCCAGGGCTCGTCGTCCTCTGTCTGCTGCAGCAGCAAGTGATTGGGAAAGGTTTGCCGTGAAATGGAATTGGCCGGATCCACCATGTATTGGGTATCGTAGAACGGTATCTGGTCCAGGCGGAACGGCATCTTCTTGATGGGCACGGGCAGCGGTCCCAGCTGCGAGGAGTTCACCTCGCGCATATTGATGCGCTCGAAGGGCACGGCTCGGGTGCATTTGTTGAGGCCAGCGACCATGCGTTGATTGTAAATGTGCACCTGCGCAGGTGATACAATTAGAGATGGGAAATAAGGGAGGGAGTTAGGTAAGGATATCTCACCTGTTGCGATAGATTGACAAAGTCCTGGAAGCGCGCGGCTCGATAGTGCAGCAGCACTTGAAAGATGGACTTCTCGCGCCATTTCTTGGCAAACGGCCGTATGAAATCCGCCGTATTCTGATTAAGTTGTCCGGACTTTTCATTCACCAAGGGCGGCAAGCGCACTCGCTCTCGGAAGCCACGATATGCTAAAGAGGCAGGCAGAAGATAGAGAGAGGGAGAGACAGAAAGAGAGAGAGAGAGTGAGAGAGGAGAGAGTGGGTTAGTGGCTTGCTGGAATTGCGGTCAGTGTGTGTGTGGGTGACTCCCCACCTTAATTTAATTAAATTTTCATTTATTTTCTATGCAACACTTATAATTCATCTGTCTCCGTAGGCCACGTACCGCTAAGCCGATTGTCGCTTGCATCACTTCGAGTGGGTGGTGCAGGTGTGTGGTTATAGATAGACACCCGTAAGCGGCTTATGCCACCATCGACCCTAACCACTAATGTAAACTTGTGGCTTGGTTAGTTTGATATTTTATTATGCATGCTGCAGTTGTAGTAAGTATTTGGTATGTGTGGTAGTAGTTATACCGTTAGGTAGTGCTACCCCCACGAGTTAGTATAGCGGCCCACATGGGCATTGGTTATGTTAAGATAGTGCGAGATCTATTCGTCGACCGAGGCCTGTTCGATCTTGGAGATGCGCACCGCGGCGAGAGCCTCGTCTTTACGCGCTTCCAGAAACAGTTCATCGGCCTCCGAGGGTGTCTCGCTAACGTCGATCTGTTCCTCATCGTAATCTTTAAGCTTATCAACCTGAGTTTTTTTACCTTTTTGTATCTTGCAGGCGGCCTCGTCGTGCTGCCCGGCTCCCTTCTTGCCCACTGTGTGATAGACAGAAAGAGAGAGAGAGAGAGGGAGAGAGAGAGTTAAGGAGACTAGCCTCATAGATGGCGCCACTTACATTTGAAGACCTTGCCGCCTTTGACCCGCTTGCGAGCGAGCAGCGCGCGCATCATCGACTGCACCTTGATGACCTTCTTCACCTGCAGCTCGTATTGCCTGACGATGGTTCAGGTTAGTGGGGCAATGCGTTAGAGGTTCTCGGTTGGAGCTCACCTGGCCAGATACTCGTCGTTGTAGTAGCGCAGGAAGACCTTGGTCTTGCCCAGCACCCAACCCTCCATCTTCAGGCGCAAGAACAACAGGCGACAGTTGTCCTTGGTCATCTCAACCGTCTCATCAAAGTCAAAAGCCAAGAACTGATAACTGCAAAGGGTAAAGAAAGATGATGAGATTGGATGAGGACGATGAGTATATCCCACTGCCTACCGTTTGAGGAACTCCTCGAAGGGCAAGCGAGTGGAGTAGCCGCGTTGTCGGGCAACCACCGTGTCTAGAATGCCCAGCGCCTTCATCTGCTGCTGCACGACGTCCGAGTGGAAGGCGCGCGGCTTGTACTCCAGATCGGCGCGTATGCAGCGCACAAAGTGCACGCCCAGATTCGCGTTCTGGCTGAGCATTTTGAGCAGGGTCAGGCAGGTGAAACGGAAATTGGCGGCCATGGTGCGCAAATTGTTCACTTGCGAGATGCAGCCAGCGCTGAGCGTGTTTAGGTTCTTTAAGAGCAACAAATTAGTGTAAGGATAAAATCTCTGTCTATGCGACGATTGTATGCAACTCACGTAGGATTTGCGCTCAGTGTCGTCCTTATGCTGTACGGCCTCGAAGGGCATGGTCAGATTGCCAGCCTTGGTTAGCTGATTGGTAAACATGAGCATGACGCTCTCGTCCAGCGATGAGCGGAACGTTTCGATCATCTCGGGTGGCACAAAGTCCCGATTGATGTCAGTGAATGCGCGCGTATCGTAAATGATGCGGCCCGTATAATGGGCCACAGAGAGCTCAGTGGCAGTGTGCTTCTTCACGAACTGGCTGTGCTTTTCCGAAACGCGATCTGAGAGAGGAGAAGGGGGCTTAGAGTGGTAGCAAGTTATTGTAGGGGTTACGAGAAGAAGTTCATGGTCGAACCATAATATGAGAGAAGTAGAGGAAACATAAAGTAGGAAAATTGTATCATAGGGGCATATGATTGAGATATAATGAACTCTTGGTCTATTCATAATCTGAGGAAAGTAAAGGATGTTAAGAGTGGAAAATGATATCGTAGGATAATATCATGGTTATTGCAGAGAGTAGTTTATTATAGGATAAAATCGTATTCACCCTATAAGTAAATAGTAGTAAAATCATATCATAGGGGTAACAGCATAAGATATTGGTCTACCCATAATCTGAGGGAAGCAAATGAAGTAAGGCGTAGAAAAATGATATCATTGGATAAGCTCTGCCTATATTTAAGCTTAGAAAGACAAGGAACCAAAGAGTGGGAAATGGAATCATGTGGGTCTACAGAATGAGTTGTTGGTCTAATCAAAATCTGCGGAAAGTAAAGGAAACGAGGAGTATAAAAATTACATCATAAAATAAAGTTAAAAGTTACATCATAATCTACAGGAAGAAATGGAAAGAAAGTAGGGAGTTTTCAAATGAAAATTTTTGGATAAGATCTTGAGTTACCAATAATCAGAGTAGAAGTAAAGTTAGTAAAATTATATAAAGCTCAACAGAATAAAATATTGGTGTACCCATAATCAAGTCCTGGTCCTGGCAGGAGCGCGATGCATCGTCTATGATGTAGAACAGTCCATCAGGCTTGGTCAGCAGATTATCTAAAGCCGTCTTGTTGTCATAGAAGTTCAGATTGATGGTATCAATGTCCTCGGCCTCCATTTCCAGCATTTCGCTGATGAAAATGCGCTGATTGTAGTGGTATTGCATCTGTTCGTTCAGTGTGTTGATGATAAGCTGCTCGAGTCCATTGCGATGGAAGCACTCAAAGCCGAACATATCGTGCACGATGATGGCATTCGTATCACCACTGTACAGGCAGGGCTCATATTAAAGACCAGACTTATGGAAAAAGAAAATACTTACAAGACGGCGCGTGGGAAGGACATGTTCATGTTGATCCTGTTGATGATAAAGTCAACCAGACGCGAGTACAGAGTGGAGGCGACAGCATCCCGAGCATCGCGTGCCTCCTCTGTCGTATACTGGCGCCGCTCGGCAATGCCGCCCTTGACCATGATGAAGTTGGTGAGCGACCACATGAACTTCTTCTCATCGACGCGCAGCAGCTCGGCGATGCGTGACACGATATCGGTATTCTCCACCTCGGCGTATTTGCCCGACTGACGGAAGCGAATGTTGCCGATGTTGAGGATGGCAGCGAGTACCTTTCGCACTGTTTCCAGCTGCTTGTGATTAAAGTCCAGGTCACGTAGAATGGTCTCGAATTCCAGATAGCGCTCAACGTTACCCTCGGGATCGTCGCGGCGATACTTGAGCTTGGAGGGCGGCACGTCCGGGGGTATGCGCAAATAGCGATAGTTGCGGTCGGACTTCAGGTTGTAGTCCTTCAGCTGATTCTGTTGATTGATGAAGTCATAGAAATAGTAGAAGATGTGAAAGTTGTGCTGGCTGCCGTCAGTGGTGGCCACACGCAGTTTCTCCAGCATGTACATGTTGAAGACGGCGCCACTCATCTTGCCCGTCTTGCCGAAGGTCAGGCAGTACTGCAGCACGCAGCGGGTCGAGTCGTTGTTAACCGGAGTGCCGGCATTCACCAGCATCAGTATGACCTTAATGGAGCTTTCGACACGCCCTGTGGCACCGCGATTTCCGGCGCCCAAATAGCACAAATGCTTGATCAGCAGACGGGCATTGGTCGACTTGCCCGAGTAGCTCTCGCCAGAGAAGACTATGTGCTGTGGCTCTTTGTGGTGCAGCATATCCTGGTAGGCTATGTCAGCCACAGAAAATATATGGGGCTGATTCTCAGAACGTGATTTGAACCTGTATTTGGCGTGAAACTGAAAAGAAAATATAAATAAAATATAAACAACTAAGAAAGTTCTAGTCCGAGGTTTCAGACTAGGAGATTCCCTGAAGTCCATTCGGTAAAATTTGGACCCGGTATTCAAAATATAATATAAAATATATAAATAAAAAAATATAAAAAAAAACAAAATTGCATAAAATTCATAGTAATTTATATGTAAAATTTGGAGACTCTAGCTCTAAAGATATACGAGATATAATTTTAAAACTTATTTCTGATAAGAATTGAAATCGATAAAATAGAAACAAAAGTAGTTATCGAATTTTTAAAACAAACAACATCTGCGGGTACCATACACGGAGCTATAAAAAAATTTCAAGCAACTACCTCTGTTAGTTTCTGAGATCATACAGACAGACTGACGGACAAATGGACGGACAGACAGTCAGGCAGGGCTATGTTGACTCTGCTCGTCGTCTTGATGTGGTCTGGAGAATACCACGGACCTTTTATGCCTGTTACGAACATTAAATAAAAACATGATACTAGGATTTCCCATTTAAATATTGAATTCGAAATACACTAAAGTCTGGGCGGGGCAGCTTGGAAACTCACATCATTGCTGAACTCCTGCTTGAGCTCGTTCGAGTTCAGGGATAGCAGTATGTCGCCAATGAAGCTGTAGGACTCGCCCATTTCCATGCGATTGCGCAGTGAATCGAGTATGCTCTCATCCACTGGGTTTTCGAGGCCTGCCAAATCTTCGGGGTACATGCGTTCCGGTTTCTCGTCAAAGCGCTTGATATAGCCACGATCCACAAACAGCTCCGGCTCCTTATACAACGTCTTCACATCACTTGCCAGTTCCAGCATCTCGGCTAGATCCGAACGCATCTCATCTTCGTTCTCGATGAGCTCGGTGAGAAACGGATGCTCGACCATTTCCACCATCATCGGACGATTCTCGGCATTCTTCTCCAGGCACTCGGCAATAAAGTCATTGATTTGCTGCGACCAATTGGTGGGCCGAGTCAGGGTGGGCGGCGGATTGCGCACGATGGCGAACATGGCCCGGGTCGGATGCATGTCGGCAAACGGGGGCTTACCGTCGGCCAGCTCAATGGTCGTTATGCCCAAGGCCCAGACATCGGCGCGCACAGTTATGTCCGGCTCACGGGCCTCCATAGCCGTCACCACCTCGGGTGCCAGCCAGCAGGGCGAACCAATGCAGGTGCCCCGCTTGCCCAGCGTCGAGTCCACCTGACGCGACAGTCCAAAGTCGCAGAGCTTCACGCGTCCGTTTTTGGTCAAGAGAATGTTGTCGCCGCGTATGTCGCGATGCAGCACATGATTGCGATTCAGCTCGATGCCTGCGCGACAGGTTTCCCTGATAATGTAGGCGATATGCTCCTCCCGCATGCGACGGTCCAGTTTAAGCAGCTTATTGACCATGTCCACAGCAGTGCCACCGGCGCAGTACTGGAAAGAGTTAAGAGGAGTTAGGTGAGTCGAGTCAAGGTAGGGCCAGGAAACTAACCTCCATGACAAACCAGATCTCGTCCGGTCCATTGGGCTTCGACAGCTTGTAGACGCCATAGAACTCCGGCAAATTGGGATGCGCGCAATAGTCGCGCAGCGTGCGATACTCCTCCTCGATGGATACCTGATGCTCCTCATCATAGTGCTGTATCTTCAGTGCGACGATGCGATCATTGTCCAATTCCTTGGCCCGAAACACCTTGGCATTGACGCCCTGTGCTATCTCCTCGTAGATCTCGAATTTATCCGTCGGATCCGGCAATTGCGAATATGGCAAATACATGTTGAATTACTTGAACCGACAACTCGCTGGATACTAAAGTTGCGAACAAGGATTTACTGTGGTTAGAAATAATATGGGAAAAAGTCTTCCACCAGTTTTTACTGCTGCAAATTGCATTAGCCCTGTCGATGTTGCATAACACAGCCTATGAAAGGCTTCTGCCAATTAGAAATAAGCCTCAAGTGGTTTGGAAGTTATATAAGCGGAAAATTTTGAATTGAAGAATAAGATTTATCGTGTTTATATTACGAAAATTAGGAATATTTGGGAGATTTTTTGATAACTTAACAGGAAAATAGAACCTCCAGACTGAGTAGAGTATAGTATAGTATAGTATATATATAAAGTTCTTAAATATTCATAATATTAACACAGATTATAGTCCTTGACTCAAATTCCCAGGGTATCCATATCCTTGCACACTATAGACAATGAATTCACACGAACAGAAGGACTTTAATTTATTATTTCTTTATATCACAGAAACCCTGTTTTAAAATATTTCAGAAAACTTCTTCTCTGATTTCTGACTCTAACACATTTTGCAGCACTAATAAACGAGAGTCCTTGGAGAGACAGACCTTTTCACTTGCTTTTGTTATATATGTCACACCACAATGATGAAGGAGATATCCTTTCAAGTTCCAAGATGGATGTTCCGAATCGACCGCACGCTTGCAGCACGTAGCGCCGCAGAAAGCCAACTGAAAGTTGTGCAAACGGATTCTTCGGCTTTTTACTGAGCCCAAGAAGCCCCGCAACGACGCCAAGGCATGTTTAGCCAATTGCCTATTCCAAGTCAGAGAGCAGCCCCCTTTCAGTGCTTGCACCTTGGGCAACTATTTAGCCAGCTAATTGAATTAGTAGCTCAGTAGCTCAGACAGCGCGACATTCACGTGCAGGCAAAACAAAATGTGCATAATGTGGGGTGATTGACAGAGAGAGATATATGTATATCTATATACAATATATATGTATATATATATATATTTGGGAATTCAATAAAAGTCAGCTGATTGACAGATTCTAATCGTGCATCTTATTATTTGTATTTACAGATATTCGTAAGTGAAATGGACTGCTAAAGCTAAACATAGAATATACACACACTCGCAAAATCGCACAATCTTGAGTATTTTAATCTAATCGTATATATTAAATTGTTGTTAATTAAGTGTATTTTAATACTGATTTCATTTTCATTTCTTTGATTTTTATTTGTTGTTTTAGCTGCTGGATGAGAAGTCTTTTATCAGTGGTCAGGGCCTTCAATTACACACACTTATCCACTCCTCCACGTGGCACTCGTCACACTCGACGCTGCAGCACCATTGGAATTTGCAGCGACAGCGTTCGGCGCGTCGCTCCTTCACCTGACTATGGCCACGCCCACAGCAGAGAGAGGCGCAGCTATCGCTGGTCGTGCTGTTGCGATTGCATTTGCGACCAATTGTACCTGAAATATTCAAGATCATGGATTATATTAATGAAGGAGTTACAAATTGTCGAGGCGACTTGCATTTATTTAATATAAAAACATGATGTCTAATGGATTAGATGTAGTTGACATTTTAAAATAATTTTTTGATAAACTTTATAAAGACTTGAAAAGAACATCTGATTATTTTATCTACAATACAGTTAAGTTCTCTATCAGTCAATCTGCTCATGTCAATTTGCAATATGCTAATCGAATTAAGCAAAGGACTCGATTAATCAATGCCTTGTTTGGGTTTTACACAGTGTTAAACTGTCGTTCGTGAGCGACTCTAACTGTTGAAATTGCGGCCATTAAAAAGCGATAAATAAACAATTAAGTGCAACAGCTAAGCAAAGTATCATAATTGTTAGATGTTAATTGCCAACGTTAATTGCCATCATTTGGCCAGACACGGCACATGAATCAAGCGCCTGTTGAATGCGCTATGATGAGCATGGCGGTCGACGGACGACGGACTACGGGCTGAACGGTACGAACCAACCTCGATAGCTACCACCTCTCCTCACCACAATCCCCTCAATCCAGCGCTCGGCAACGATTAATTATAAATTTGCGTCGTAATTAACACTTTAAACTGGCCCGCAGTCGCAGTCGCTTTTGATAATTTGCAAATGTGTCAACGGCAGCAGCAGCGGCAGCAGCAGCAACCACAAAATGGCTAACGAAAATTGCAAGTGGCAGTTAGCCATACCCATTGAAAGCGGCTAAATGGGGTAGCATAATTACTAAGTTGAATAGATCCACCTTCACAAAAATACTAGACTTTAAATTTATAAATATAATTATAATAATCTTAGGTAAAAAGTTATTTAACATGATTAAGAAATAGCCTATGCCTTGAAACATTAAATCATAATAGATATATCAAATATTAGTAAAAAAAATTTTTCTCATATATTATATACCTAAATCTAATACTTATATAGATCAAATATTAATATATTAATATAATATGAATATTATTCGCGTATATTATGTACAAAAATATATAATTGGTTGTCTAGAATAATTTGTTTTTCTTTCAAAAATATAAAATGTGAAATGGAATATTTGTTAATACAATTTTTTAGTATAAATCCATATATGAAACATTCATTTTAAGTCTTAAAAATATTAGAAAAAAAAAAAACATAAAAATATATATATATATATTTTAGAAGCCAAGAATAAGTTTAGACTTATCAAAAGTTTTCGACCCAAATCTAATGCATAATAAAAATGCATTTCATATATCAATTGACCATGCCAAAAACCTTTTGAAAAAACTCCTCCACTTCTACAACAGTTTACTCAATCCTATAGTCTATAGCATCTACTTAGTTCACCTTTTTATCACCAACCAGAGTATCTGCTAGTCATGCAAATTTGTATTGCTTTTGTTATTGTTGTAGCTGCCGCTTGTTGGCGGAGAGTACGTGCCGAGCGCATGCGCAGCTCTCGACTTTGTCGTGGCGCATTTTGAGTTATGTGGCATGTTTGGTAGCTCCGTTAATAAATGGCTATTTTTTGTTGTGCAGTTGTTGTTGTTGTTGTTGTTTTTGTTGCTGCTGTTACGCGGCTGCTGTTAATTTGCATTTGTGATTTATTTATTAGAGGCAAATCAAATTTATCGCCAAAGCAATGCCAATAAATCATTTTTAATTAGTACCCTGTTGTCCGAGTGTGACCGAATTTTTGACATTTTTTTTCTGATTTTTTTGTTTGTTTTGTTTTTGATAATCGGCAATCGTTTATGTTGGTATTTGTTCTTATCAATATATGATTCCAATTTGTTAAATTATTTAGAGTAAAAGAGCCCTCAAAATGCAGAAAAATAAAAATATCTAATACTTGTTTATACATAGATATTTATATTCTCTCAAATATTATTAATAATATTATATGAAGAAATTTTTTTTTTTGTTTTGAATTGTCTTCTAAACGACTAAACCGATTTAAAACATTATTTTAATATGAAAAATTCTATTTTTAAGAATATAGGTGAATAGAATATTTTCAATGTAATGATAAGATAATAATAATAATACAAAAATAAATGAAATAATATCAACAAAATATTTAATAAAAAAAGTATAAATAATAATATCCAAACTTTCTTCATATTCGATTTTATTGAATATATTTGTCTATACTATAATTAAATATAAAATTATCCAGCTTAAAATATTAATATTTAAGAATAACTCTTTCCCATCTCTCCACTCCAACTCCCTATGCCAACACTCACCCTGAATATCTGCGCTCATATCCCGCTCACAAAAGTTCGGCGAGCGCTGATAGTAGAAGAGCGACGTCTCCAGCTTGCGGGCCATGCGCGCCGCGTTCTTATCAGCTTTGGTCTGTCGCGTGCCCTGCTCGGCGTCCAGATCGCTCTGGCTGCCGCTGCCCGTCCGTGTGGCAGACGCGTCGGCGCCACTCATATCAGTGGAGCTGCCAGCGTTGTTGCCTCCGTTGGATTTCTTGTTGCGCGAACGCTTGAGCACCACAATTGGCTCCCCGTTGCCCAGGTTGGACTGATCCACCAGAATGGCCTTGCGGAACTGATGCTTGAGCACCTTGCCCACAATATGGAAATCGGGCGCCGATTTCCAGCACGTCTTCAGCTGACAGCTGCCCGACATGCCGTGGCACTTGCAGCGAAACTCCATGTTATTCGAGACGGCCTGAAAAGAAAGTTGAGGATTATTCAATGTATTCAATAATAAACAGAAAGTCTCGATTACCATGCGGCCCGCATGATTGTTGTGCAGATTGATTTTGGATTGTATATCGCCGGCCTTTTCGCGGCAGTCGAGAAACAACTTGGAGTACTCCACGCCAAAGTCCATGTTGTGGGAGCAGCCGCCCCACTTCCAGCGACTCGCGATCTTGGAGCGTTCATAGGTCTTTTCCTCCTCGGGCGTTAGAATCTGATTCGTTTCCAGATATTGAAGGAATAGCTTCTTCTCCTTGTCCAGGGACTGGCGCAGATTCTTGTTGAGCGTCTTGCGATTGATGGTCGGATCACAGCCGCAGGACATCAATCGTCCTTGGCTGCAGGCGCGCGCCACACTGTGAGCAACGCCAGCCGCCGAAATTGCAAAGGCAAATGCGCTCTCCCGATAGCCTGCGAAGAAGAAGAAGATTGCTCAGATTGCAATTGGAGTCGGAGTGGAGCTGCCACTGGGCTTTGGGGACATGGCAAACTATCGCCAGCTAAGTTATGCGGCGTTATTTTTAACACTGAATGCCCAAGCAGTTGTTGGCGATCGCCAAGGGAATTGTGCGGCATTTGGCTTTGACATGGGCCGGACAAGCGTTCGGGCTTTGTCGCCAAGCCCCAAATGCCGCCACCCAGAGCCAGGGCAGTTCGATCGATCGGACAAGTTTTAATGATGCAAAATTGTGGGCACGGCACACCCACCCAGTCGGCTTATGCAACGGCTGTCAAACGGCTGTCAAAACTGACGTTAATCATGGCCGACATGCACCGTCATTGAGCGGCCCAAAGTTGGCAACATTTGTCAATCGATTGACATGCAAATTGTCAGCGCCACTTTGCATAAGACAGCCAAGCCGAGAGCCGAGCCAGTGCGCCGGCGACAGTACATATGTCAATGTGACAGGCGTGCATCAAGAAGATGCTAACTGGAAGCTGGCAGCTGGCAGCCCCACAAAAGGGGGCCCAGAGCTGTCAAACAATCAGTCAGAGATGGCCAAGCAACGAAAGTCAAGAGTCCGTCACTCAGGATGCGCACGAATGCAAATGTCAATGCTGTGACAAGTTGTCGTTGTTGTACAGCCAATGCAATGATCCACCGATCGATCCAATGTCAATGGTGTAATGCAAAAGTGTAGCGCGCATTTGATTGACGATTAAGACGCCATCAATCAATGCATCAATGCGCACAGTAGCCACAGCATAGCAGCCTCAACCCCGCTCGTTGGCATTTTTCGCGATCTGTGATCTGTGTGATCGGTGATCGTTGCTCGTTGATCGCTGATCGCTGATCGGTCGATTGGCTCTTGATTTATGCACGCTTTGTTTCTCCCCCCAGGCCATTTGCAAATCCAAATCACATCATTGCCAGCGAGTTACATTTGACAATGCCTTGGGGCCAGTGACGTGCTTCTTACTGCGCATAAATTGGCAACCGATCGAGCCAGATCTCTCTCTCTCTCTCCCCACTGTCCCCAACAACGATCTGTCCCTGTAGCTGTCCCTTGCCCTCTCTCTGCCTCTCTGTCTCTTATGTTGCAATCCCAAGTAATTGTTTGCGACATACGTCGCTCGCTTGTTGTCACATGCATTTGGCTGAACCGAGACCAAGATAAAGGTCGATCGTCGTCGACGATCGTACGTAATCCTTTTACTACTTTTGTACATTCCTGCTGCCGCTATAGTCCCAGCCCCACTCCAGCCTCACTTGATTGACAATAATGCATGGCGAAGTAGCAGCAGCAGCAGCAGCCACAGCAGCAACGATCTGCGATCTGCGACGACGATCAACGATCGACCAGTTCCATAAGTTATAGTAGATGTATGCAAAATAGTTGACCTGTCCGTGCGCCGTTCGATTGTCAGTCATTGTGCCTCTCCGACTTGATTTGTTTCGTTTCACTTGGCCGATCGTCGTCGATCCCTCGCTGTTTTGGGGCTGCTCAGGTTGCTTGCTTGGCTGCTTAGCTGGCTGGCTGGCTGGACTGTGGCTCTGCCCTTATAAGTCTCCCAGTCGCAATCGTTGCACGCGTTGCTGTTGCCTGTCAATATTGACTCTCGTTATGTGCAGTTCAGTTCGGTGTTTCCTTCCTTATTTAATGGACACACGAACGGGCGGCTTGACAAACAGACAACCGGACAGCCAGACGGACGGACGGACAGTCGGACAGACAGCCAGCCAGATCGGCAGACATGTCACTGACATAAGCTTGGGTTTACCATATTCGTACGCTGCGCGCCCCGTTGAAGGCTAGTCGAGAGTTACTTGGAAGTGCTGCTCTGCTCTGGCTCCTCCAACTGCTGCGGCTGCGGCTGGTGTGGCATGCATTTGGAGATTTATGGTTCGGCATTGTTATATTGGGCAGTGTTGTTAACTTTAACCCGACTCATTTTGGTATTTGGCCCGATCAAGTTTGCGTGCACTTGATGCCAGTCCCAAGATTATGGCTAAATGCAAATTATATGTAGATATGCTGTAATGACATTGTTCTGGCTTTGTCGGAATTACTAAATCCACAATTGTCACAGAAAAAGACTAAAGGCAATCTCAAAGACAAACGTTTAATTCGCTAAATTGATTATAATACTTTGACATGGGCTGACATTTTAGGCAATAGCTTTTAATGTTTCTGTGATATTAGATTAAGGAGTTATTGATCAGTTACATGGCTGAACCTGTTCCTTCTACCTACATATCTTATAATGAAGAATTTATGAAAGCGAAGCAATTTTGATCTGATTTTCAAGTTAAGTATTTAATTATTATAACAATTCATAATTATAAATGTTTAGTCTTTGTCCCATTATTTATTTTCGCTCAAATTATATTATAATAAATCTAGAAAAAAGAAGATAAAATAGAGAGTTTGTATGGATTCAAAAGCTTCAAATCTATAGAGGTGTTATGGTCTGCTTTAAAGTAATTTTAGTAAATATATCTTTATATGTCTAACATATATATTTATATATTTTGAACATATTTGTATATACTTTTATTATAAAACTGTAATTTTCCTCGATCTTCTTCAAAAAGAATTTAGTTTTATATAATTTTTCTGTCATTCTTGATAAACATTTTGCTATAGTATACAGTTCTTAACTTTTCCATATTCGAATCTACCTTCTATGCCAAATTTTGGCCCATTTCTCAATGCGTTAATGTGATATAATATTATCATGCATATTATATATATTTTCCTTGATATCCTACTAAAGGCATTTGTCTTATATCAGCCTTATATCATTTTTCTATCATTATTGATCAAAAGTTTCTTATAGTAAGTAAGTAGTAGTTCTTAGTTTTTTCAATATTCTAATTTACTCCCCTATCTTAACTTTTCTACCACTTTCAAATCTAACAATATTCTCTATTCAATTTCCTCTTTGCAATTGCAATTGTTCGCCCGACTAATTGATCGCCTATAATTTGCTGGCATTGGCGTCTGCTCAGCTTAGCCAGGGCCATTACCGAAATTCACATACAGATCGAGAGCTGTGGCTCAGCCAGAGCCAGATTCGCGTCCACTTTCGGTCGTTCGCTGGTTCGTTTGTCTCTTGAAATGTCTGACTGTCGCTTGGCTGGGCTGTACGTTGTCAGTGGCCGCGGCAGCATCCGTCAACAGAGATAACAATTTTTTAAATTGAAATTGAATGAAGTGGTTTGCTTACAATATAATTTATACGATGAATGCAAATAAATTACGCCGGACTCGAGTCAAGTCGAGTCGTCTCCACTCGACTTGGCCGCGAGCCTTTCCCTTTTACTCGTCGGTCTCCCAGGCCACTCTTGTTATAGCTTGTTTTTTGTTTTTATTTTTCTTTTTTTTTGCATTTGTTTATTTATTTCTTTCTTTTTGGTTGCATTGAAATTTGTGAGAAATCTTTTCAGCATTGCTACTGGAAGTATATCGTTTGCATCTGCATTGCATGCCGCCATTTTGCCCACTGACCATTGTCTTGGCCTCAGTCTTGGCTTACAGCAATTGTATGACGCATAATTTAGCTAATGAAGCGCTTGGGAACGCAGTTAAAACATTCCCTCAAGGCAAAAGGATTTTCCAAGTAACTAGGTTGATTGCCACCTCGGGTCATTTGTTAAAGATTGCTTGGAGTCTTTGAGGAGACTTGCTAAAGACTTACAACACTTACTGTATATTAAAGGAAGGTGAATTAATTATTTAAAAACTATAGTCAAGCTGAATCTATACCTTAATGATAACCCAATTACTCTTTATTTCAGGGCACCTGAGTATGAGTCATAACAGTAGTCGCAGCTGATACAGTTGCAGCTTTAAGATCGGCGCTTGTGATCATTCGGTTACCGCTATTTGCTACTTGGCTAACAAAAGCGGCTAAGAAAGCGGCGACACTTTGTAGATGGCCAGTTAAACATCATCATGATCAACATGATCATAAGGCACACGCCGTTGCCATACTTCTGTGTGTGTGAAATATAATGCCTGCTCGAGAGATTAAGATATCAAAGTCAAAGTTCGCACTGCCGCTGCTCGGGATGCACTAGGCTGTGACAAAAGGTGCGCCCAGAACAGGCCTCGGGCAACACTCTTACTAGCTGCAGAACTTAGAAACATGATCTAGCTGCGCTGCGGCTGACCAACTGGGCCCGAAGCATTAGACAGCCAGAGTACCAGCTCCAGCTCTATCTACAGCGCCAGCTTCGACTGCTGTGGTTTTGTGCCATGGCGTGTCTAATAATGCGATGGCTAATAGCATCGGACAGTGGACCAGGGCCTATTGCTGGGCACTTTTAATTAGACTCTATTCATACTCTGTTTATAGCCAAAGGGGTATATTGGCTGCAACAGTCAGAATGAGGCATGGTGTTAACCGAGATTATGAATCATTGCAAATCAGTTAATGGAGTTGATTTGCTTTGTGTATCTATGAGAACTGAAGAACTTTCATTCTATTATTGACCTAGAGTATCTTCTAGTAGAGCATACCCTATTGGAGCGCTCTTACTGCAGTCTAGCGGTTTGCGTGTGGGCCGTTGCTCTATGCCGCATAACCGCAAACCCGTTGACAGTTTGTCGTTTTCGTTGTCGTTTGCTGCTCGTAAAGCGATTTTGTTTGCGTGAAAGCTGAGCCACACTTACGGCGCATTTTAGTGTCAGCTTAATGGTTTTCGGTTGGCCACTTGGTTGGGAAACTGGGCTCAGCCCCACTCCACTCCACTCCACTCCTCTCACTTACCTTTCTTGAGCAGATTGGAGGCGTGCGGATTGCGGCTCTTTGTGCTCAGCGACGAGCAGTTCCAGCGATGCCACTGAAACTGCAACCACATAAAATGATTAGCTAATTTGGTAAAGACACATAAACTAAATACAAATTCTATAGGTAAAATATACAATGAGCTCTTTGAATCTTAGACTGATTATGCATAGACAATTTAGAATATGGATTAAGAGATGTTCTAACCATATAACTGAAACTGACACTAATTAATAGAACATTTTAAAAAATTAAACAGACATATTTTCATTTTAAAATTTGTTTTGAAGGTAGTACAACATATATTGTTTCGATAATTTTTTAAATATCAAAATTAAATGAAAAGTAAAAAATGTATAATTATTATATTTCATAATATTTATTTAAATGCCAAATATATAGAGATATAATAAAAGTTACAAACAATTTATATTATATTTTGAAAAAATATCTAAATAGAATGAAAAAATAGGACAGTGAATAATAATATTTATTAAAAAAAATTAAAATATAAATATAAACTTTAAAAATATACAAAAATATAATAACATTTAGTGAAAATATACAATTTATATTTTGAATTTTTATATATATTTTTAATATCTAAATTAAATTAAAAAATATAAATTTAATAATAGTATTTATTTTAATATAAAATCTGTCTAAAAATATGCGGAGACATTAAAAGATTAACAACAAAAAAGCGTTTTATATTTTGAATATTGCATTCTGTATTATATTATATATATTTTACTTTTATATAATTATACATTTTTTAAATAATCTATATCGAATAAAAAAACATTTTATATTTGTTCATATAATATATTTTACTTTTATATATATATATTTAAATATATAAAATGAAATAAAAAAAAGAAAATAAAATGATAATATTTATTTAAAAAATATAAAAAAAAATAAAAAAATATTTTAAAAATGTATAAATATTATTATAAAAGACATTAATAATATCTTCTATCATATTATAATAATTAATCAAATTTAAATAAAGATAAATATGATTAATCATAATATTTATTAGTTTTTATTTGATTTTTTTAGCCAACTACCTGTATCTGGCATTCACGGATGGCCATATCCAGGCCCTCCAGAGCAGCGGCTGTCACATCACTTGCCTTGTAGCACAGTTCCACCTGATCTTTGGTTAGACCCGGCACCGAGCGACAAGTGGCGCGTCCATCCGGCAAGCCGTACAACCTGCAAGAGCAAGAGTTAAAACAGTTTAACTATACATAGTTCTATTTTTCTACGCATATACTAGCACAATGTATCATATCTCGACTTCATCTACTCTGGGCCCGCCCTGGTCTAGCTGAAATTTGATTATAGCAACCGCAGCAGGCAATTAAATCGCAATCGCAATAACCAACCCCAAAAATGCCATAGCCCAAACCCAAACCCGAAGTCAAACTCAAACCCCAAACTCAATTTCGTAGCCAACACAATTCACAGCCCAAGCTCACACAGACCGCAGCCGAAAGTCGTCATTAACCTTGAGCGCCAAAAAAACCGCAGACGAAAAAGTACCAAAAAAAAGTAAAAAAAAAACGAAATTTAAGTGAATAAAATATAAAAATGCTTGGCAACAAATTTAATTTAATTTCATTTTATTTGTTTATGTGAAATTTAATTTGACTTTGTGGCAGATTTAATCAACGAGCGGGCAAAGGCAGCGCGCATAGACGGACGGACAGTAGCTAAATTAAATTCCAGAGTTGTCATAAATCTTCAGTCAAGTCTTTGGTCTATGACTCACGCAGCAGAAGCCTGGCCAAGAACCAACTGGCCGAGGCTCGCATTGAACTCATTTAAAGCGCGCCATGGCATTCAAGGTCAGCGGAGAGGTGTTCTGATCTTGCGCCACAGATACAGAGAGAGAAACAGACACAAAGACAGACACAGACACAGACACAGGCACAGGCATAGATACAGATACAGAGACTGAGTGCGAGTGCCAGTTGACGTTGAACAACTTCATCGCCAGATCCATCGCCATCGCCATCGCATCGTGTTGATCTGCGACACGCAGAGCGCAGTTGCTGTTGCTGTTGCTGTAGGCATACCAGGCGTATACGTGATGCGCTCAACGATGGCGTCTTCAGCTCAGCTGGCCGGGGCGGAGCGGGTTGGGTTGTGGATTAATTGTAGCACGTAGCGCATGTAAAAAATACTCAAATGTTGAAACGTGCCATTTTCACACACGTAGCCAGCGCAGCACAGCGCAACGCAGCGCTGCAAGTGATCTGAGGATCTGCCATCATTTGGTATGCCATTCACGCAGAGCAGCGCAGAGCAGAGCCTGTGCTCCACTTGCTTCCCGTTTGCTGCAGCCGCAGCTGCAGATAAAGTGCATCGCAACAGCGACACAGTTTAGCCATGTTAATGAGGTGCAAGTCTTGCGTGGGCACACATGAATAAAATAATATATATTTAGATTCTCTTACTTTTGCAGAAAATTATTTTTAATGTGAGCAGAGCTATAATTTTTTCACTAAGTAGAGTTCAGAAAGAGCTGGTTATGGTGTGGGAAATTGACGTGAATAAATATTGTTCGAAAATATATAAATAAATAAAAATATATAAAAAATTTATAATATTAGCCTAAAGTTTAGCAGAAATAATTAGTCTATAAAGTTAAAAAAAAAAACGATGAAATAAAATACAATTTTTTGTATTTATTTATAAAAAATTTAAAAAAAAAATTTTGTTTATTTATTTTTAATGTTTTTATTTTATACGCAAACTCGATGTTAGATATATGCAAATTTAATACTTTTTAAAATCAAATTTAATACTTTAAGATCAATGATATATGAATTTCAAACAATAGTAATAATATTTTAAATAATTTTACTTTAATTATTTATATAGTTATTGACCAGTTGTTGAAATATTCAGTGTAATTTTCTATTTAATCACAAAACATTTTTCGCATGCCGCACATTATGCTAATTCAAAGAATTTGCAGAGAAGGCCAAGCAGACATTGGAATGATGTGTAATTTTCTGACAAACAATGCAATGCATATCTAAATCAAATCTAAAAAAAAAATATATATCTTTATTTATTTATTGTTATTATTATTTTTTTTTTTTGGTAATTTAACTTTCTTTATTTCCTTCTGCTCTTATTTTGTAATTCAGTTCCATTGAAATCTTTTCTTATAAGAGTATATTATTCATTATGATTTATGCAACGCGTGAAGAAATATGTATATACATCCCTAATGATTATAAATGCTTAAGCAGTATTATTGTACGTGTTTCTATATTGATTCCCAATTCTTAATCAGTATTAAAATTTTAATTTGTTTATGTAATACAAACTCTCAAGCTGTCAGAATCTGTTGCTATCAAAGTACATAATTAAGCTACTGGTTCAATAAGCCGCATTATATAGCTGCCATAAGAGTTATAACTCAAACATAGCCAAACATTTTCTATTTATAAAATATATTTAATGACATTTAATACTCAACTCTGCAATGCTGAGATAGCTATATATAACAATTAGATACGTCAATTGAGATTATTATCTCAGCTACAATCTAGCAGATTATCATTTTATGTCACCTTTTTTCACAGAAATATTCGCTGTTTATTTTAAAAAATTATTTTTTATTGTTATGCCTCCGTATTTTACCATCTCTTATATATGTATATTTAGGTTCTCTTACGCAGACTAATTAAGCTATAAAAATAAATTTCTCATCTAAATTTGATCCACGTTCCTGCTTGGCCCAGTTCAGTCTCATCATTTCTTATCAACCTTAGATAGTTGATTGTAAAATTTATTTTAAAGCTTAAAGTCTGACTAATTTCCAAGTACTTCCCAGTTGGGGCAGCTTTCGCTTTTGAGCACCTCATGGCTTAAACGTTACAAAAAATGTGATAAAATTCGTTTAATTGCAGAGGGAGCCAGCGTTGAGCTATGGAAATGAAATGCTTCGGCTGACTGACAGAGGGGCACCCTGTATTTGAATAGTCGCCCGAGATCAAAAGCATTCCTAGCTGTTACCGTGGCTCCGGCAGCCAGGCTGCCAGGCTGCCTGGAATGTCTCGTCTCGACCGGGGCAAAGTTATCTGCCTCGACTTGAGTCTGTCTGTGGGAGAGTGTGTGTGTGTGTGTGAGTTAGTGTATCTGTGTGTGGGAAACAATGTTTATGCCTAACTGGCTTAGATAGCTAGCTGATTTGATATAGTTTGCGGAGGGGCATGAAGCAGCGAAAAATCCTTGATTTATGCACGGGCTACCGTTTGACAGACGTTGCGGCCAAAACGCAGCTCGGCTCAAGACTGTTGGCGGCGCCTATTAAAGCCTTGCCACACATTTCAATCTTTTTATGGCATTTCAATAGAACTCCCGAGCGTGAGAAACTCAAATTATGAAAATGAAATAAAAATTGGTGTCCATCGGCCATCGGCCATCGGCCATATATATGTATGTAAGTGTGTATATCTATATATACTTTTTATTGGCAGACTTTTAGTTCGCCTCGCTTTATTTGCTGGTTATCGTGGCAACACTTTACACGCCTGATAAGCAACATCATCGTCCTTAGACTCAAATTAACCAGCCTGGCAACATTTTAAGCCACGGCTAACAGATCGATAAATTTTATAAGCGAATCAATTGCGCTGCTATCGCATCGCGTGAAATACGCGCTAAGCCAGACAGACAGCCCCATCGGATCGCCTCATCGGATTGGATCGGCTTGGATTGGATTGGATGGGATTGGATTGGATTGGATCGCAGATCTGCCTGCACGCTGCACGCTGCTGCATGAGTCAGCGTCGGTTCCTTGACTTTGTTGCCTTATCAGTTTTATTGAATTCACTGGCAAAGTCAGCAATGCCAATACCAACAACAACAACAACAACAGCAGCAGCAGCAGCCTCGATGACGACGACTAAAAGCCATACGCTTTATAAAGCTGTTAACAAAATGTGCATCAGTTTAAATTCTTTATCTGAAAGACGTCTGGCAGATGGCTCTGTGCGATGCCCTGCATTGCATATCTGGCAACCAATTAAAATGCATTTTGCCAAGAAACTTTATTATACCCTGTAGTCGTGGAGAAAGGCTTGAAGTGGGGTTTTTTGACTTAATGAGAATTTTCATATATTTTTTAATGTCTTTCAGAGTTTTCTCATATCAATATCATCATTTGAAATTTATAACAGTTTATAGATATCTGAAGGATTATCATGGACAAGAAAATATGGTATATATATTTTTTTTTCTATATGACTATCTAAATTTATCATTTTTATTTACATATCTCTTATTCTAATACAAAATTTTTACTATAGTATTTTTGAGGATTTTTCAAAGTCTGAATAAAGATAACTTAATATATTTATTAAATCATACAAGACTGCGTATCTCATAGTCGGTTACTTTCATTTTTTTTTTGTATAAATTTCTTGTTTTATATTTATTTTCATTGCGTTTCTCTCTTTTTGCGGCTCTTTAAATTGCAGTTTTGTAGGCCTGATATTGAGTTGACGATAGAGAAGCTTCAGCGAGTTACATGTGAATGGAATGCAACAAGGATGAATTGTAGATGAAGGGTATTCTATAGTATTCAAGGTAGCGATACTACGAAAAGATGTTAGATAAAAGGTATTTCAACTTTTAAACCCGAGGAATCAATTTCTAAATATATATTTACTTGAAATTTGATTTATAAATATTTATTTGAAAAAAATTTTTTTTTGATAATTTATAATTAGTATATATTAAAGATTTTTGAATAATATTTCTTCTTCTGTTTGACCTCCAATAATATATTGATTAATTATAAGTTGTAACTTGTTCGATCTTCAGTCTAAAAACTCCCTATATATTTCTCCTCTTTTATCTATCCTCGCTCCACGTCAAACCTTTTACTGCCCAGTTTAAGTCCATCTGATATCCATATACTTTAGGTGTGTCCCTTATGTTGGCTTAGATAATGCTACACACTTATCAGCTACACTTTATCTACATTTATCTAATGTATCGCAGCTGTAAATGAGTCGTAAATTTCAGCAAAAGAATCGAAATGTTTGCTGCGGGGCAACTTTCTCGCCGATCGCCAAGTGTCGAACCGAAGATCGCTTGACTGCCAATCACGGCGGCGTCGTTATCGTTATCCAGCGCTGCCCAGCGATAAGAAAATGCCACAAATTTAACAAGCAATTAAATGAGCTGCATATCGTGCACATAAGACTTCGGGCCTGAGGCTGCCAAAGTAGCAGCGACTCATAAATAAATCCAGCTCAAGTCGCTGCGTTGCGCATACGCCATGTGTTGCAGCGGAGAACACTTCAGCCTGCAGTGTATGTGTGTGTGTGTGTATGTAAGTGTGTGTGTGTGCTTGGTGCATCCAATTAGGATTCGGCTGCTGCACATTATACATTGCACTTGCTTAACTGCATTGAGGGCGCACTGTCATCATTGGGGGCGTGGCCGTGCTTCATTTGCATTTCAAACGAAAAATTGCAGCAATTCTGGCTGCAGCTGCAGTTGCACTTGCTACATGTCTCTGTGTGCGTGTGTGTGTGCCTCATTATGCGCTGCAATTATGACGTTGCAACTACGAGGAAGAATTGCAGGCTGCTCTTCAGGCTGCATTGCTGCAGTCTCGAGTTGACTGCAACTGCACGTCGTTGTTGTTGTTGTTGTGTTGTCAACAAGCAAAAAAGTATGTTGACAACCCCATGCAACAACAATAACAACAACAACAACAACAAGGAGAGCAACGAGATTAACAAGCTGCAACTACTAGGCGAGGCAACCAGTCAGTCAGCCAGGCAGCCAGTCAGCCGCACCTGGAACCTGGACAGACACTGCATCTCGTTCGCCTGATTGCGCACAGCACACACACATACAGAGCTATACGCGTCGGAGTCGGTCTCCGACCGATTGACAGCGCTTGGCGCATTATAAGGCCCTGAGTGCCACGGACCACCCTGCAATTGAAATCAACTCAATTGTGTAGGTTGGCCGCAGTTGCAGCGAGGACGAGACGCACACACAGAGCCAACAAACCCAGCAGCCAGAGCAGCAGCAGCAGCAGCAACTGCAACAACAACAGCAACAACAACAACAGCAGCTGGAAGCAACTGAGCAATTGCCATTCGGCTGTGTGTTCTCTGGGTGATACCATGTCCAGTTGCGGCCATGAACCATTCAAAATGGCGTTGACTCTTTGGCAAAGAATTCGTTGCTCTTTGGTCTGTTTGGTCTAGCTAAATAGCTAAACATAGCAATGGCTGCAGAGAGCTGAATCCAGCAGAAGTTCAAGAATTTCAATAATGAATGGAGAGTGGCTAAGGAATTGCTGACTTTATAAAACTATATAACATAATTGAAATAATTTAAATCAAAGCTTGAGTATTTTATTGAAGATAATTTTACTTAAAAATATTTTTAAAATATATTAGAAATAAATTGTATACGACTCTATCGCATCATCTTTTTTCAGTTCTATAGTAAGCAAAGTATTTATATTTAATGTAACCGAATAGGCATCGACTTAAGAATAATTGAAAAATATTTGAAATATGTAATAACATTTATTTAATAATTAAATTTATCTTATTCTTCATCTTCTTCATATTTACATGATTTCCTAACACTGTTCTAAAAGAATACAATGAAAAGAACATCATCAATTACACATATTACATCTTTAAAGCGTTATGCGTTACATAACAAACTCTTTGGTTGGTCTGGACCTTTTTGAATTAATTTTTAATTTAAGATTACTATTATTTTAAAAAATATTATTATTTGCTTTGTATTAAAAAGTTAACTATATTAATAAATATTTTCCATTAAAAATATTTAAAGCCCAAAAGAAAATAGAAAGCGTCTGGTTCCATCGATTTTATTATGAAACTCGGTCCCTTGGTTCTTGAACCTTAGTCCCTGAAACCCCTGAAACTTTCCTTGTAAAACATAATTTGTGACTCTTGGTTTCTAAAACTTGGTTAATTCACCTTTGTTCTAGATACTTGGCGTTTGAAACTACAATAGATTCTGGAAACTTAGTTCTTAAAATGTCACGGCTTAAACTTGGTTTCCTAAACTTAGTTCCTAAACTTAGTTCCTCTAGGTTAGTTGCTAAAATTTGTTAGCTGAAACTTGGTTCTTCTTAAAACTTTGTTGCAATACTTACATATTACTATATTTTAAATTATTTATTAAGAATTCCAAACTGAAATTTTCAAGTGTTATTTCGCTTCACTTCAAACAAATAAAAATATAAACATAAATTTCCCCCCCTCGCTTCTATATTAAATTTCAATAAAATTAATTTTGAGTATAACATTATGATTCAATAGCAAAGGTCTAAAATTCTCTATTCTTAATCCAATAATGTTCCATACTGAGTTGTTCTACTACATAAATTATCATGAAAAATAAGGTATCTCATAAAAAATAAAAATAATAATAACATATTTAGCTCATAAATAAGATTGATAAAATTAGATTTTCCATTAAAATAAAATACATTCCCTTTAAAACTCATTTGCAGCTCGTTCAATTTACGAGGAAACTACCCTGCATTAAAGATCATTTAATAGTTAAGTGAAAGCAAAAAATAAATTTCTCTATTCGCTGAGCCTTGGTCGTTCCATAAATATATCACTCACGCTCCCGCAAGCATTTAAAATAAATTCAATGTGTTAAACTTTAAATTCGCATAATTGTTCCAGCTTGAATTGAGCACGGCAGCAACAACTGCAGGCAATTAAGCAGGTAGCTCGGCTGGTCGGCCTTATGGCTAGATCAATATTAATTATGCCAACACCTATGGCTGACAGTTTTCGGGAGGGGAGGACGGGTCGAGCGGACGTGTAAGACTCGCATTGATTAATCTGTTGACTCAGCAACATAAAGTGCTGCTGTTGCTGCTGGTTGTTGTTGTTGGTTGTTGTTGCTGTTGCTGCTGGTTGTTGTTGTGGTTGTCGCTTAATTAATTAACTTGCCACCGACAACGACAACAACAGCAGCAACAGCAACAACAACTACAAAAACCCCGCTCTTGTGTAATGCTTGGGTTAATTTGTTGACAGGCCATTTACACATTTGAGTTTTGCTTTACATACGCGCCACAGTGTTGATGGATGCGGCTGGACAGCTACTTACATAGACACGAATGGGGCTGGCTGTGTGTATCCGCAAGATACTCGCTGTTAACACTACGTATCCACAAGATACTCGCACTTACCACCGTGTGCAGCAGGCCAAGATAATCACAACAATTAAATGCAAATGGCAATGGCGCGACGGCGACTGTGCGGCAGTCAAGTTGTTGTTGTTGTTGTTGTTGGTGGTGGTGCTGCTGCTGCTGCTTGTGTTGTTGCTGTTGCTGTTGCCAGTTGCTGTTGTTGCTTGCCACGCAGTCATCGCTCGGCTTTGATTTGCATAAATTTTCATACAATTGAAGCCCAAATTTTACTAGCAGCACATTTTGATTGCATTTGTTGTTGCAGCACACACAAGTTAGTTGATTAGTTGTTGTTGTTGTAGCTGTTGTTGTTGATGTTGTTGTTGAGCTGGTTTGCCGAGGCCATGCAACAGCAAACATTTTGTAGTACACATTGAAGCTATACAACAACAACACTTTTTGCTAAGCACATCACATATTCGTCGCATATTTTAAACAATTTTTTCCAGCCTATTAATGTGAGAATTTTTATAATAATTATTATATATTTATTTTCCTTTTATTTTAATCTTTATATGCATTTTTCACATTTTTTGTATAGTACATATTAAATATATAAATATTATTAAAAAACATTTTGGAATAAATTTTTATATATTTGTTGCTTATTTAATTTTTATAATTTATTATTTATTTATTTACTTTTTTTTAATTTTATTTATTTTATTATTTTTAAAATTTGTATCTATTTTATTATTTTAATTTATTATTTTTATTTTATTTTTATTATTTTTAAAATTTTTTTATTTTATTTTATTTGCTATGATTTATTTATTTTATTTTTCTCCACTATTTGATTTTTCGCTTTGATACATATATGTATTTTGTCAATATTTTTAATAAGTATTTATTTTATCTCTGGCCAATTGTCCACAATTTTTAAATTTTTTTCTCTTTCATTCAGATTGTTTGGCTTCATCAAGTAGTATTTTTTTGAAATTAATGTTTTCGTTTTTACTGATTATTTTTAATTATTATATATTCATTTTAATTGCTTTTAAGGTCAAATCAAATTTAAAATATTTTTAATTTTTATAGATTTATATTTTTTATAAAAAACATTTTTCTTAATTTTTTCACTTGATTCATATTTATGTTTAGTATTTTTTTTTATAATTTTTTCACTTGATTCATATTTATGTTTTTTGTTTGTATTTCATGCATGTGAGGATATTATTTCTATTATTTTTCTTATGTCTCATTTCAATATCATCTTTTTCACATTTTTGGCCATTTTTGGTGCGGCATTTGGCCACTCTTTGCCATTCTCTTTTGACCACACTCCCAGCGCGTATATCGAATCGCCGATCGTGAGCCAAGCGTCAATAAACATTGACCGTTCAGCTCTGAGCTCTTCGGCTACTGGCTAGCTGAGCAACTTCTTTTGCTTGTAACATTTATTTGTTACCTTGCTATGTTTTGCTTTAGTTGTGTTTACAATCGCCTTAGCTTCGGCTGTTCTGATTGGCTCGCAGTTTTTGTTGTTATTGTTACTCTTTTTATTTTACACGAAGTTTACTTCTGGGTGGCTTTTCTTTCTCAGCTGTGAGAATTGAGTGCGATTCGTTGCACTTTTTGCTGGCGATTTGTATTTTCTTCAATTTATTTTTTTCAAGCGAGAGATATTTGTGTGGGCTTTATGGCTGAAACTCAGAGTCTGTAATATTATGTATTATTATTATATTCTGTATTATATTTAAGGAATTTGTTTTTAAATTATTGTGCACAATTAATAATTATACTTTATATAAAAAGAATAACAAATATTTATTTACTTTAATTTATTTTGAATTTGTTTTTACTAACTTTATTTTTTTGATGAATCCATAAATTTCTTATTTAATATAATAGAAATATGTATCACTATAATAAATATATAATATATCAAATTTAACAATTTTGCAATTTTGTTTATATATTTAGAATTTAGTTACGAACTGATAAATACCTATTAATATTGAATAAATCAACTTTTAATGTAATTTACTTATTATTACTTTTTAAATGCATTAATTATTTTCAGTATTTTTTTACAGTTCTTGCTTAATGTAATTTTTGCCGTTTAATTTTTATTTATGCATTTTTTAATATTTATAAAAATTTGTTATTTATGTATTTTATTACAATTTTTAAATTTATTGTATGTTATATCTTATTATAAGTTTAATTTATAATACAATTTTTCTTATTTTTTTAAAACTATTATTTATGTGTTAATATCTGAAAATATATTTTTTATCAAAACATTATTGCACTATTTAAGTTTTAAATATTTTTATAGGTTTGTTTTTGATTTTATATTGATTTAGTATTTTAATTAAATTTATTTCATTCTTATTTCTTGTGTATATATTTTTATTTAATTTTCTATTTATTGCAGCACTATGAGTGTGTAAATAAAATTGACGGAAGCCACAGGACACAAGACGTCCTGTCACGGAAACGCGCCGAACGACTATGAGACGAGAGCCGAGTGCGACAGGCTCTAAATGCAAATTAAAATCAAAATTGAAACAGAAACAGAAACGCTTGAAGCAGCGTCCTGCCTCGTCCTGTGCGACGCAGTCGGCGTGCTGCCTGTTATCCTTGCAGCCGATGATGATGATGCTGATGATGATGATGCTGATGGAGATGAAGATGTAGCCGCTATGCGCGTGCCTTGACTGATGTGCGCCCGTCCTTGGGGTGGCTGCGCAGCGACTGGCTGGCGAAAGTACAATACATCAAAGGACACACATAGCCAGCCACGTTGAGGCAGGGCTGCCAGCCGAACTGATGTATTCCGTTGGCTCGTGCATTTGTCGCATGCGAGATTCGCCGATTGGCCTCCCTCCCCCTGGCTGCGCCCATTCAATGCTCCATTGACTTTTTCTGTTGCACTTGCGGCCTAATTAACACGAAACGCAATGTGAAAGGATTTATCTGGCTCAAAGCGGCCCCGCCCCCAACAATTGACACCTGCTGAACCCCAATTCGTTTGTTGACGGCCTTAAAGAGGCTTTATAAAAATGAAAACTGATTAAGTGGCATTGTTGCTGCTCGGGGGACACAAGGATACAAGGACACACGTCCGAGTGCCACTTCTGCTGAACATCAAAGGATTAAAGCGACTGCAACAACAAAAGTGAAAACTGGCGCAGTCAAGGACTCCAATTATTGCATTCGTGGCCTTTGTTGTTGTTGTCTTTGAAATATGCTAATTTGAGGATGGGTAGGGGTGGGGAGAGGGGGGCGTGGTGACGAGCAGGAGGAGGCCTTGCCGCTGACCTTACAACAACAACAATGAGGCAATTGATTCGCGTCTACTTCCTAGTTTCTCAGGGCAAAAGTTAAGTAGCGAAAGAACCTCAAATGTGGGTCGGCTAGCAAGTGTGTGAGTGTGTGAGTGGATGTGTGTGTGTGTGTGTGTGTGTGTCTTTGTGTCTGACATGACGGCGAGTGTGTGAACTTAACCCTCTTTGACTTTTCACTTGCTACTTGTTACACTTCAAAGGATGCGACTGCGGCCAAGCAACACTTGTTGCCAGCTGTTTGTGCCACAATCTGTGGCTGCCACAGCTACTGCAGCATATGCGACGCTCGCACTTAAGTGGAAATGGCAACTACCTTTTGTTGCTTTCATGTTAACATATAACGCTTTACATCAGATTAACATAGTCTGTTAATGTGCGGTGGTTGGCTTGATTAACATTTAATGATTAGGTAAATGGGTGTATTAAATAGTTCTTGTCAATATACATTTATTATTATATAATAATTGTTCTTATAAATATGTATTTTATTTAAATTATTGAAGTATTATTATTATTATTGAATTTATTTTATGAATTGTGGCTAGCCTTAAACATTTATTATTTATCATATATTTTTATTAATTTTATGGTTAGAAGGAATTATAATCCATCCGACAGACTTGATGGCCTGGATAGATTTACATATCCATATTCATAGTGTCAATGTTTGTTTTTATTATAGACAAAATAGTACATTTCTGGATTTACTATTCTCTTCGTTTACCTATTATATACCTATTATATTATTTCTATAACACAGTTCTTCACAAAATTATACAAATATTTTTTACGGAGAAACGATTTCCTTACTCGATGATCTGCACTGAAATAGTAAACTTTAAAGACATAAACGATATATACTTAAATCAAAAACTGACTTTACAGCCACAAACATTATATGCTTAACATTATAATCTCACATTTTATTTTATTTATACGAGACATTTTATTTTGAATAACATTTATGTATTACAATAGCGTAGTGTGTTTTATTATTGACTTAAGTACCTTAGACGTTTTCTACATAAACATAAACATGCATACACTAAACATTAATTTTCATGAAATTTAACATAAATACGAGCGGAAAAAATGTATATTAAATATTCCAAAAAATCTTAGATTAGTAATAAGTGTGTACATTAATTTAGTTTATTTCTAAACCCTTATAATCATTTCATAATCTCATTCTGTGCTCTATAAACAATTGCTTGAGGCTCTGCAGGGTAGATGTAATGCTATATTTTGGTCAGTTAGCTCTCATTAAACACATCCGTTAACGAATGAAAACATAATCTTTTATCAGAGGCAGTCACACACACACATATACACTCTCCCATTGACCAGCGACCACAGCAACCGCAACAACAACAAATTTGAGCAGCTCTTTACCGCATGCAATTGCCATGAATCACCATCACCTGGCTGTGGCTTGAGGCTTTCTACTTGTACTGGTTCTGGCTGTGGCTATGGCTCTCGCTCTGGCTCTGGCGGCACATCCATCAATGTGCCGTTGACATTTGCTGCGCTGTTGACAAGAATTGTCACAATAAACAATACAACCACGACAAGCGGCAGCAGGAATAATGATAGCGGATGGAAAGGACGGACACGGCCACGGCCACGTGACATCAACGAGGTGGAGGAGCAGTCGAGCAGTCGGGCAGCATGATGATTAGTTTGGTAAGTGGCAGCAAGAGGAGTGCGCATAAATTACCAAAAGGATTAACCAGCGCAGAGCTCCGACCCCGACCCCTCATCCAGAAACACACTCAGACCCAGACTCAGGCTCAGACAGCTGAAAATGGAACTGCCGCAGCAAAGGGTTGTGTCCTTGTTGTTATTATTGTTGGGCATGAAAAATGTGCACTGAACTGTAAGGGATTCCCAGCTCTCAGCGCTCAGCCACGCTTGCTGGGGGTAAGGGCACGCCATTGAAATTAAAATCAGATCAATTTCACAGATATTAACATATTTTTGCGCAGGGCAAGTGTTGATATCTCAGTTTAAGTCCCTAACAATTGGGGGTTGCTTTTGTTTCAGCCCATTGTCGAAGAAGCCAAGCGAGGGTATATTAGCTGTTGGCTGAAGAAGCAGTTGGGCAACATTGGTATTATAAATTTTATTGTTTTAAATTGTAGAAAATATTCTATAATTTATATTGAATTAAATAAAATAAAAAGTTCTACAAAATTAAAAAAGTAATATAAAATAAAAGAAAATCCATTTTTAAATTAAATTTAAATTTAAAATTTATATTTTAATAGTTTAAATTTCTATATTTTTAAATTTTTAATTTAATTTTTTTTAAATATAATTTTTTTTTTAATTTTGGTTTTTTTATTTAAAAGAAAGATTAATATTTAAAATAATATACAATCAAAAAACCCATTTTAAATTAAATTTAAATTAAAAATTTTTTTTTTTAAATATAAAATTCTTTATTTATAAATTTAACATTTAAATTGATTTTAACAATTTTCTATTTTTATTTATTTTTTATTATTATTTATTTCCTAACACTGAGGGTATTTCTCTGATCGCCTCTTCGCCTGAGATTTTCCCTGTTTATTGCATTCTCAATTAGTGTCAGGGGTTGAGGGTTGTCTGGCCTTGTTGTGCCCATTAGTTGATAGATATAACAATAGATTTGTGTCCATGATTATATTCATTATATGTCGGTTCCCACGCCCACTGGGATATCATTTGTCGTTTTCTTTTTTTTAGGTTGCCTTACCACATTTTGATTGATTTTCATTAATTTTCATAGTTGGCAAGAGCTTTGCACTGATATTCGCAGGTGCGCCTTTAAGTTCAAGACAATTTGTGCTCATTAAAAGGAAAAATTCAAGCGAATAAGCAAACTCAACATTTTAATGGCGTTGCCCAGGGTTACACAAAGAGAGAGAGAGAGAGAGAGAGAGAGAGGGAGATACAGAAGGAGACCCCCATAATTTAGTTAATATTTGTTTTTGTTTAGCTGCTGCTGAATTTAATTAACTCAACGACGACGTTCATAAATCCCGACAAAAATTTCAAAATGACGCAAATTTTGCTCCGAGATATTTCGCTGAAGTAAGAAATAAAAATAAAAATTAAGCGAAAATTAATCAAAAGTAATTTCCGAGGAGAGGCCGCTCCTCCCCTCAACGCGAGTGCAGCAACCGACAGGCGACATAACAAACATAACTCGACGCATTCCACGGCCCTCCAAAGTGGCACAAGGTAAGGCCCAAAGCCCAGGTTAAAGCCAAACTTAAAGCTAAAGGGCTACCATGCCCGATTTGCGAACCCGATGCGCTCTCTGTGTGTATGGGAAAAATTCCGCTGGCCTCCAATCAGTGCACGCAGTTTGCATTGCTCTGACATGAAAAAGAAATCAGTGCAGCGTTCGGCGACTGTATTGGTATGGTCTGTAGAGTCTGGGCAGGGGTACGAGCATGGTGGATGGACATCACTGTGAAGAGGGGGCTTCGGACTGGGGCAGGGACTGGTGCTGGGGCTGGGGGCACACTGCGCCGCTCTTGCGCTGTCTCTGTCTCCTCTTATCGCCGCTGACCAGTCAACAGTTGACCGAATGTGTGGGAAAATTTTTCATTTTTAATTGCACTTGGCCAGGTCGGACTGGCTGGCTGGTCAACTGGCTAACTGGCTGGCCAAAATTTAAAGCGTCTGCGCCTGTGCATTAAAGAGGCTTCTGCTGGTGCTCTCGCTGTGGCTGCTGCTGCTGATGCTGCTCGTGGCCCACCTACAAATCCTGCCCCAGCTGTCGGCACAAAGCGTCTGCATGCCGGACGCGCCATTCTATGAAAATTCCAGGCAACGTCGCAGCCGCGGCTGGCATCCCAGCAATGCCTCCGCTCTAAGCTATGCATGCGAGCACTCTACGCCCCAATCCCGGTTCAGCCCGGTTCACTCGGCTAGCTACGGCTGGCTGGCTGGCTGGCTGCCTGCCTTGGAGGCGGTGGGTGGTGCTGGGTGGGGCGTGGCTTTGCGCAAATTACAATTAAAAATTGTTTCAAGTGGTTTACAAACCACAGCACGCACATAGCGAAAAATGCAAAGAACTAAAACAACGAGCGAAAATACAAACACTGAGGGCTGCTCGAAATATTTCTGTGAACTGCAAACTGTGAATTTCTGATGAGAGCAAAACGAGTATTTAAATTATTTGAATGTTTGTTATTAAATCTGAATTAAGTGTGAATTAAAGTATAAAATGTATGTTATTTCATTATTTTTAATATTTTCCCTAAAATCTGTAGAGAGGTAAAAATATTTTACTCAGAGACTCAGTAGGCTTTACTTAATTCTGAATTAATACAGTAAACATCTATTTGATGATAAACATCATATTGATAAATAACAATAAATCAATGAATATTGATGTTGAATCTATTTATTCTATAATATCATTCTTTAATATAATTCATTTGTAAAAATTGCCTTAGATCATTCTGAACCCAGCTCAAAGCCCTTTTCGTTGCTTCTATGTGTAATTTGTCTATTTGTCTATTTGCACTGCAATTATTAGTGTACATGCATTGAGATGATCACATGAAAGTGTCTCCCAGATCTGTAATTAAATAATTATCTATTCTCTTTTCGGAGTAAAATGTTTTAGTACAATTAAGGGCTTTCATTAGCAATAATCATTGATTATATAATATTTTCTTGTGAATCACTATTGTTTTTATGAATTATTTGTGACTCACATTTACGTAGACCTTATACCAGAGCAACTATATTATAGAGTATTTTTATACTTTTATAGAATTTAGAAAAGCAATTTTCCATTTAAATATAATAAATAATTAGTAAAAATATATGCATATATTTTATCCAAATTTTCTTACATTTCAGTAAACATTTTTGAAAATTCTGTAAATATTTATTAACAAGAACTTGTTATTTATATCATACAATATATATATTATGCATTATTTATATTATATTTATTATTTTTATTTATAATGCTGAATAATCTATCTATCAACTCTTTCAAGTCAAATAATGATTAAATTTCTATATTGTCTAAACATTCTTTGCTTTTCTAAATATTTCTTACTTTATATTCTAGCTATGCCAAGCATACTTTAACTACGGTCACAGCACTGTGAAGGATCACAGTTAACTATGCAACCCTCCGAATGCGAGGTGCTGCTCAGCGACAGCACCAGCGGCAGCAGCAGCATCAAAATGAAAGTTCAAGTGCACAGCAGTCGTTGGCTCAAGCGGCCATCTTTGGCGCTTGGTGGCTGCCAGCCAACCAGAAGAAGTGGAGTCAGGAGCCGAGCAGATGGAGTTGTAGCTCTGTGGTTGCTCATCTGCTTCCTCGTCTTCATCTTGTTTATGACGTTGATGTGGCACTGCTGCAGATGACGAATGCAGCAGGCGGCAGGCAGCAGGCGGCAGGCAGCAGTCGGCAGTCAGAGAGCCACCAACAAGTTGCAGCTGGCGGCAACAGTTGGCGCTGCCTCGCCTGGCATGCCAATGCCAGTGACAAGGAGCTGCGGCCCGTTGCTATTGGAGCAAACGGGCTGTCCCACCATATGGCGCCCAGTTGTGGCAGCGACGTCAACCTGCCTCGCGGCTAAACAAGCTGCCTTTGATTTGCTGTCAGCTGCAAACAGTCGTGTGCATGGCTTTGGCTTGCAGCAATATGTTGACACACACACACTGATACACGTGTGTTTGTGTGCTTCCTTGCAACTTCATTTTGTTCGCATCCCCCTTTCAGGTACGGCGCATGCGTCGGCACACAAAATGAACGCTTTGTGTGGGTGGAGCCAAACAGACGCTGAATGAACATAACGAATGCATGTGTGTGTGAGAGAGAGAGAGAGAGAGAGATAGACTGCGAGGGCGAGTAGCATACGCGTGAGCTTTAAGCTCAAAGCTGTGCATGTGCTTGAAAGCTCCGCGCACAGGATGCCGCACAGCACTGGCAGATGGCGCCATAAATCATTGTAAATGCCGTCCAACTCCAGTTGCCTCACCCCGACCCTTCCGGCTGGCTGCGCACGCGCACAGCTTAAGAAAATTATGAAAGATTTACATTAATAATTCTTACAAAAGCCACACATAAATAGCCGCTGCAGCCTGCCCCTCTCTCTCCCTCTCTCTCTTTCTCTCTCTCTCTCTGTCTCTTTGCTCATTCTCCTTTTGGGGCTGCTCCTTGCCCGGCCAACACAATAACCATTTTTATTAAGCGACAATCAGCGCGCGCTGCGCGATGCCCGCCGCTCCGGGCTCGCATTGCGGCTGTGAGTAAGTTGTTTGGCCAGGCTCCAGCGGCGGGTCCATCGGCACTAAGGGGTCTGCTCGACTGGCTGCCTGGCTGCCCGCTGCGCATGCGTGCGGGGCTCTTGCATGCAAATGGAATCACTTTATTAAACAGCTTACATAATTCATGTGCTGCACATTTAATTTAAGGTCATCAGGCGGGACGCGCAGCGAGTCTGGACAACGGGTCTCCGATCTCCAGTCTGGCTCTGTCCAGCTCTGCTCTGCTTCGCAGCATAATGAAAAAGTCAGTGTAATAATTTTTAAATGTTTGTAAAAATAGGTGTAGACAAGTTGAAATTTATTATATCAACGTTCTGGGAACGCTCGTGGGCAGCCGCGAGCTGCGAGCGGAAATATTGACTAGTTTTGGACAAGAGATGAGCACACAAAGTCCGCAAGCGTGTGGGCCATAAGCCATATGAAAGGCATCTTAGCTAATAACTGTAGATCATACGAGTTGAGTATGGATGAGGCTTGGGCCTTTTTAAGCTTGGGCAGTTCAGGGTAAAGTTTTAAGGAATTTATTTATTTTACTGGGGTTCTTTACAGATAAGAGAATGTTTTGAGGTGTTTTGGGCTACAGTCTTATTTAAATATACCTTTATAATAAAATAATAATAATTATTAATTGTTAATAATAATAATTAATTTTAAATACACCAAAAAATATTTTTATAAAAATATATTTAATTACACATAAAAATATATAAATATAATCGATATTTATCTATTGATATTGATATTGAAATGATATTTCTCTATAAAATAAAAGATACAAAGCTGCATTATACTCTTTACAATACCCTGAAATTTCTATCCTGATATGTACATATAAGTATTACTATATTTAGTCTTAATGTACATATATATCCGTACTTTAGCTGATTAAAATATTTGTTTTGTTTTTCGTTGATATTTTAAATTTTGGCTGCACGGAACCACCTTGCTGGCTACCCACCATGACTGCATTAAAAATCAACTTAATTCCACTGCCCATGGGGTCAGTTTTATGGAAACACAAAAAGCACACACATCAGATCATATAGAAAGAGAGAGGGAGAGGGAGAGAGTGGGGGAAAGAGTGGGGGCAACGAAAAAAAAATGATGAAGACCTCCAAAGTGGCAAAACACGAAATGGCAACAAAAATCATATTTTCACAGGCGCTTGGCGTTTGCGCAGAACTTCGCACTTGAGCACGCGGCGGAGGCTGAAGGATGCTGGAGCTGAAGTTGGAGCTGGTGATGGTGCTGGTGATGGAGCTGAGGCTGGAGTTGGAGTGTGGGCAGCGGGCAGCGAAACGTATGTGGCTGGTCCAAACATACGCAATTATGTGTTTTTTATTAACTCTGGCGAACTGGCGAGCTGCTCGTGTCCATGTCCATGTCCGTGTCCGTGCCGTGCCGTGCCGTGCCCCAGCCGTGTGGGTCTGCGTCCTCCATTAGGGGGGTCCGCTGCGCACACGCACTCTCTATATAATTTTAACACATGCTGCGTTTTGGGCCTTTTTCGTTTTGTTTCATTTCATTTCTTTGCCTCCTTTGCGTAAGTCTTCTTCTTTTTTTGTTATTTTGGCAACATTTCCCTTTTGGCCCTTGGCAGCTTAATAACTTTATTTAGCTTAGAATGGTCTCTCCCCGTATGCATTTTGTGCTATGTGTGTGTGTGTGTGTGTATCTGTGTGAGCAACACGAATCTGTTTTTGGCCATCAGTCAGTCGGGGCGGCAGTATTAATTAGTGCGGTAGTCCTTTGTGGCAGGCTAACAGACAGAGAGACATACAGACAGACAGAGAGACGTTGCAGACGTTGCCTTTTGTGTGTTTGTGTTGCATTATTTAGACATCGGGACGTTGATTGATGAGCCGAGCTTAGCTGTTTGTATATGTGTGTAGGAATACCTATAGACGGGTGTTAATGCGCATCTAATAGCATTTCAAGCTGAGCGCAAATTAATCGTAAAAGCCTTCCTCTCAGTGTGGCCGAGTGTCAAGTGCATGTTGGCAGCTGCTGTTGGCCAGCAATGTGGAGCTGGAGCCATTGGAATGTTGAATGTTGACAAAATATTTGTACGAAATTCCAATAAATATTGATGATATTGATGTATATATGTGGGAGTGTCTGTTGGTGGATATGAATGATTGTGGATGAGAGTTTATTAATATATGATGATATGTATGGGTGTATACATGTGTGGATGGATGCATTTATGTATGAATGTATGTATGTATGTATGTATGTATGTATGTATGTATGTATGTATGTATGTATGTATCTATGTATCTATGTATGTATGAATGTATATATCTATGTATGGATGTATATATGTGTGGATGTTTTAGTTCATATACTCGTATGGTACATTGATATATATACATATGTAAGTTTGCATATGGGTATGTAAATACATATGTATTCTTATATGCATGTAAGTATGTATACATGTAAGCATTGATAATTGGATATATATTCATATTCATAAGCATAGTTATATGCATGAATGTAATTGTAGATATGTTCTTAACATGACCATAGGTAATTATGAATATTTGTTTTCATGTCTATATGTTTGTTCATATGTGGTTGTTCATGTGTATGTAATTATCGACGTATATGCATATTCTTTTATAATAAACCTAGATAAAGTATAATTTCGAGCTGTATTGCGTACAAAGAGTCAAAAGCTTATATTCTTTAATGCAATTTTAATAGATTCAAACATGAATTGCATGTATGTGTGCATATGATACTTGCTATGTATGATTTATGTATCCGAGTTATAAGCTAAGTGTAGAGTGATTTAAATAACTGCGCGAAGCAGAGCTCCGTGTATCTCATAATCTCTCGAGTAGAACAATTTTCCCTTCTTACTTGCAACTTAAACTAATATAATTATTTTATAAACCGAAGGCTTTGGTAGCCAGTTTAATTTTATAGTATCTCTAAACTCAGAATATATAAAATAAAATATATTATATTTTTAATATCTGTAACTGCTGCATATTTATATTAGTATATATCATACACTACTTATGGCAATAAGGACAATAAATTATGAATTAATATTTTAGTAAAAGTATTTACTTACATACATAAGCTCATATGAGTACACATATGAATAACTATATATATAAATCTCACCTCTTATATAGCTATAGTATATAGTATGTTTACACTCACTTCATATGCCCCTTCATAAACCCTTTCGCAACTTACTTTACAAGGTAAATTAGCAGCTCCACAATGGGAACGCACACCACATGCAACAATTAAACAATTCATTTATCTTAATTTGTCTGCAATTTCTCTTCAATTCTTTGGCTCGCACTCGTCGTCTCGCTCTCGCTCAGTGCAGCTCTCTCGCACGTCGCTGCGCATTGCCCAGCTGTCTGCGACGGCGCATTGTGAGATGTTAAAAAATTTGAAATTAATTGCAGCGCCTGCTGCTCCTCGGATCTGCGCCTCTCTCCCTCTCTCTCTCTCTCTCGCCCTGCCATGCCGTGACTTGTGGGACCCGGTTCTGACCCGGCCTTTGACGCCCTTGCCGATGCGTTGGCCGTTGGTGTTGGTTGGTTTTCATATTTTGTGCTGTGTCATAATCTTCACACCCGAATCGCAAGGATCTCATGCAGCCAGAGATCACCCTGCACGCTGGCGTTGATGATCTTTGGCTGTAATCTTTTTTAAATTTAAGCCAATTCGGCGTAAACCGTTAACGGCACACCGCAGGCGTTGCCCATTTGCTGGCCCATAGCCCATGGCCCATGGCCCATTGCCCATTGCCCATTGCCCATTGCATATTGGCCAATGGCCAGTGGTCATTGCTCAGAAGTATTGGCGATGCTATCGCCTTTGGTCGTTGCGCTGTGTTAATATTTGCTCATGATGATCGGCTTTTAAGGATGGTCCGCTGCTGCTCCGGGCTGGTCGGGGCATGGCCCGGGTGTTGCCGCTGTCTGACTTAATGCTGAGAAAACCCTAATTACCGCATTAAGGTGTCAAAATGATGACCATCTCTGCAGACTCTTTGCCATTCTGTTCTCAGCTCCGTCAGCCCCGTCCCGTCCCTGCCCCGGCCCGCTCCGCCGTTCCTCCTTCCAGCAACAATGTGGCAAATTTAATGAATATGTCAAGTAGTCAGCGCTCAACGTTCAGCGCTCTGTGGGCCAGTGATAAATCGGCTGGCGGCTTAGAATGCTGGGAAAGATTGCCAAACGGCAGCAGCTCTGAGGTAGCCTCACAGATCTCTTGTTCTTGCTTCTTGCCGCTGAAGCGTGTCTCACAGCCTGAAGAATACATATGTTCAGCTGTATTTTGTATGCACAAATTATGAAAGCTTGAAGAAAATTTTTTGTATTTACTTTGGCATAGGAATTATAGAAGTATTTTAAGGTATAAGGAATTAACATATAGAATGTTTGTATTATTAATAAATGTTTTAATTTTTTTTATAATTTATATATATCACAGATATAATTTAACTTATTTCTTAACATACTCTTATATTATTTTAATTTTTTAAATAAAACTGTCGAAAAAATATTAAAAAAATGATAAGAGTATATTAAGAAATAAATTCTATCATCATTATTAAAAGGAAAAATAACATAGCAATTATATAATAAATAATATATTATTATATATATTATTTATTATATAATTTCTATGATATTTATCCTTTTAATAATGATGATAGAATTTATTAATAGATTACAATACAATATTAATTAAATTAAATTACAATACAACATTAATTAAATTATATATAAAAATTATTATATTAAAAGAATAATATTAATTATAAATTATAAATTATTCATTATTTTAAAAGTATAATATTATGTCTATTATATATATTATTTATTGTTATTAATAAATATTCATTACTTACGGAAACCCATTTCCGATTTAAGAGTAGTTAGATTCATATACAATTTATAAGATAAGCGCTATTCAAAAATCTTTAATCTATAAACCTATAATTAAATACATTTATGTAAATCAATTTCAATATTTCATTCACCTTTCCCATGAAATACTCTAATCTAATTTCAACAGATCTAAAACTGATCTATATATAAATATATACATAAGTACATCTTTCCCATCAGTTCTGTAATAGTGCGGAAATTAACACTGATTGCGCCCAGTGGGCTGGCCAAGTGCAACAGTTTTGGCCACTTTCCAATAAACTCTTACCGAACGTTTAGTCCAGGCCAAGCCTCAAATAAAGACAACAGGTCATTTCCCATACCCCATGCCGAAGCCCATGCCCATGTCCATGCCCATTCCCATTCTTAGTCCCATTCGACCGAAACGTGCATGGCCAAACCGATTGAGGAGTGAGCTGCAAGCGAACCAGCCCAAAAACGAACCGATCAAGCGGACCAGGTCCGAACCTTTTTCCCTTTAGCCACATTCTCCTCTCAGTGTCTCTCTCTCTCTTTCTGTGTGTGTGTGTGTGTCTGCCTTCTTTTTTGCGCCTGGACCTGCAGTCGAAATGGGTTCCAGTCGCAGGTCTTCAGCTCGCTCGATTTTAGTTTGCGTTCGAGTTTGAGTTTCAGTTTGAGGTCCAGGTCCAATCGCCAGGTCCGTCGGTCGTTCGTTCCATTTTAATAACATTAATTAAGGTGTTGCCTTCGTTGGTGTTCTTCACGCCTTTCCTTACAAATTACGCAGGAATTTCATGTTTCAGGTTTTGTTCTCCGGTAGACGTCGCTCGAGCGGTCTTAATAGTTGTTCTTTTAGCGCCCCGTCTGCACATCTCTCTCTCTCTCTCTCTCACTGTCTGTTGTTCGAGTTGCTCGCTCACTGGACTTTGACTGCAATTTGGCTAAAAATTGTTTGCAGTGATCAGCGATCTCTGATATCTGGCATAGGCAGTCCTTCGCCTCGATGCAGTAGGTGTGCAAGAGCTTAAAAATTGAGCCATTATGGGAAAGTTTTCGGTTTGTTTGGTCAAACTTGGTTAGGTCTGGCGCCATTTTAAGCGCCACTTGAAACAGCAGAGGCCGCCGAAAAGAACTTTGATCTAGAAATGGAATAAAAATGCATTTTTTATTAACATAAAATGCACATTTATAAGCCAGCTGAGCAGCCTGAGCAGCTGAGCGGAAGAACAGAAGTGAGAAGTGAGCGACGGAGGAGCGAGGCAGTTCCCCACTGGCCAAGGTCAGTTTGGGGTCAATGGCATAACACTAGGTGAGTATAGAGACAGAGACAAAGAGGAACTGAGAGAGATGATGAGATTTTCAGAGCGCCAGCGCCAGTGCCAGCGCCAGTTTAGTTTGTTAGATGGATGACTAATAAGCGTCGCCACAATTAATTGAAACCCACTGATACGCATCTACCGAATGGCTCCAGATACAAGCAAATCTCATTAACGCGCCCAAGATAAAGCCACTGAATCTGTATAGCGCAGCGGACCCCAGGCGACACGAGTATCTCACCATACATTTTGTTCAGTCAAGTGTACAATGCGATGCGATGCGATCCAATGCGATGCGATGCGATCCGATGCGATCCGATCGGTCGATCGACCAGGCCGCAGACGCGACTCGGGCTGGAACTGATCCCATTCGAGCCTTATAAATGCATGCAGATACAGTTTTGGAAGTCAAGCGGTTTGCATTTGTACGATAAATAAAATGAATGCGATTGTTAATTAGTTGTTGCTGTAGAGCCAAAGAGGCTGTCGCTGCTGCTGCTGCTGATGATGCTGCTGCTGTTGTATCTTATCGCTGGCATGGGCTTGTTTTTCTCCGAGATTGACCTGGCCCAGTCAGTAGGCAAATGGAATGGAATTCGGGCATGTTGGGCATCTTTTGGCTGCGCGTTGTTCGAATATCAGACCTTAAGTCAGCTTTGGGCCGAGGATGCTAAGCTGAGATTATCGACTCGAAATAGCTGAGCTGCAGTTCTTGGGTGATTGTGCTTCGAGTGGGCTTACTTTTAAATATGCTTAAATTCGAGCTTATTATAGACTGAAAAGGCATAAGTTGTTCTAATTAAAAAGTGTATAAATATGTGTAGATTAAACTTAAGATTAGCAATTTTTTTCAGATAATTTTTGCTTTGATAAATATCTAATATATGTTTTATATAAATTCTCATTGTGTGAACTAAGACAATTTCTAAAATAAATAAAATTATTATAAATATTAAGTTAGTAAATTTATTGACCTGCAATTATAGAACTTGAAAATGAATTTGAGTATATTTTGATGCCACCACATCAATGCATACTATATTATTCCTTTATATTATTATATGAAATAATTGTTTGCAACAATTTTAAAGAATTATTTAAATAGTTACTTAAAAGATTATGCTATAAAAATGTGCTGATTATATTATTATAAAATAATGCAAAATAATTCTAATGAAGTGAGGAAACTATGTAAAAATACGTTAATAGTAAAAAAATATATATGTAAATAATAATGATTTTAAAAATTAAATTGAATAGTAACATAATTATTAAATGCATAATAAAATATTATATAAAATATAATAAATAAATATACATACAAATAAAATAAAATATAAAAAGTTATAAATTTAATAATAATTCATAAATAAAATAATAATTTTTACAATATTGAAAAATATATAATAATAATTATAATAAAAAAATTAAAAAATAAAAAAATTTTAATAATTATAAAAAATAGCAAATAAAATAAATTAATTGTAATAATCATAATACAAATTTAGCTTTTACCCCATAATCACCAAATCATAAACATTCTGACAGTGAATTTCTCACTTAAACTGAAATTGACCTAAAGTTCAGCATTCTGAAATGTCCAAGTCAATCGCAGTTAACTGATTTTGTTGCTGAGTTTAATTACATGCATTAGACGACATATATTTGATTTTTTAAATTATGCATTCAAATCAATGAACGAACAATCGGACGGTAATTTATGCACGAAGGCAAATCAATTTTCAGTTTTTTGTTTGGATGCGATTTTTGTTTTGTTGCTGTTTAGGAAAATTTCTGTAGATTTTTATCTCGTGTCGACAACAATAAAATTGTGTTAATTTATGGGAGAGCCATTGGTCTGGCAGAGAGATACAGATACAGATACGGGCTACTGTTAGTTGACAACATTCGTGAATGGCTACAGCTACAGCTACAGATACAGCTTCAGCTCCAGATACAGATACAGATACAGATACAGCTAAAGCTAATCGAAGCTGAACTTGTTTTTCAATCGGTTTTTGCTGTTGTCTTCATTAAATTACGTTTAATCATTTATGCAGATTTCAATCAATGGGCAAAGCGCTTTCAGATACATTTCCGTTTAGCATAAAGCCAAAGTTTATTTCATTTTACCTACTTTGAAATTCAATTTGTTGCAATTAATTGAAATCCACTAAATTGACTGCTACAACTGCTCAACAAATAGAGACGAGACGAGTCACAGCATGAGAGACGATTCCATAAAATAACCTCAAGAAAGTGGAATATCTTCAGAGAGTAGAATGTGTAATAAATGTTTGAGAAACAGAGCTTAGATGGAAGCTGCAATAATTGGGATTTACATATATATGAATATTAGATAAGAAGATGTATTAGATATATGTATATATAATAAAATGATTTTTGATTCCATCTCCTTTGTGATAAATAATTTACTGAAAAATAATTTAATGAAATATTATCATAATTTCTTTGATAATCGTCAAGAAAACCTTGATATATATAAAAAAAATTTAAAATATTTTTTAATTTATATAATATTAATTCCAAAATATTATTATATTTATATTTATTTATATTATTATTATTATTATTATTATTATTATTATTATTTATTATTATTATTATTTATTATAATTATATTCCAATTAAAAAAATACTTTTCTTCTTTTTCTTTCTTTTCTTTATTTAGACTATTTACAAGCTTACATGGTTCATACTATTGAGGATATATAAGTAGTATTTACAACTAGTTTTGGCCTAGAGCCAGAGCTACAATAAAATCGTTTACGTACTGTTTGTTTAACATACTCTCTAGTGTTAGTTAATACTTAAATGTGGACTGCAGCAAAACGTTGTGTGTTTCAAACTGTTGTTTATCACGCGAAATGGAAAGCTTTCAAATGTGTTCATGACTATGCCGAAACTGAAACCCCCAAAAATAAAATAAAAGACCCGTAACCCCCTGTGCCGGCCTGTCCGTCTAGAGGCAGGTGTTGACCTCGCGGTGCTCCAGGCACTTCTCGCACGTCACCTCACAGCACCATTTGAAGACGCAGTTGCAGTTGGTCCACTCGGTGACGACGCGATGCTTGTGGCCCCGACTGCAGCAGAGCAGATCGCAGCTGTCGGGGCCCGTCGACGTGGCATTGCATTCCCTGTCCTGGGTGCCCAGCGCTCCGGTCTTCGGGTTCGCTGTGCAAAAGTCTGCCGAATCATCGGCATAGACCAGCTGGTATTTGTTCGCCGGCTTCGTGTGCGGCGTCTCAGGCATGAAGCTGTTGCCATCGTTCCGTAGCGCCACCTTGCGCGCCCCATCGTACCTATCGCGCAGTCGTGCCGATATCTCACGAAACGGCGGCATCTTCAGCCAACAGGTTTTCACCGTGCACGACCCGGACAATCCGTGGCATTTGCACTCCAAACGCATTGCATCGCGAATCGCCTGCAAAAGTGCGAAAAGAGAAGGTGTATAGAAAGTTTAGAGGTTTTTCGATATTCAATTGTTGAGGATGTTTCTTAAATGAGCATACGCCTGACTTTTACTTGACGCATTTTTAATTAAATATTAATTATAGTTGAAGTAAAGTATTTGATGGGCATATTTAATAATTGAAATAAAACTTAAAGAATTTTTTTGTAATACAATTTCGAGTGTCATTTTTGCTGTTAATTACAATTGAATTTTAATCTGTGAAATCTTCTCATTATTTTGATACTTGTATATAAGGAGTATAGATTACTCTTTCTATGTCATATTAATATTGAGATCTACATAGGCATATTTACTTAGATATATGCTATTGAGCCTTATAGATGCTTCTACTGACTTTCTATAAAAATCTATAGCATATGTCTCATATATTAAATCTGTATATACAATACATTATATGTCCCCATGATCGTATTGCATCAGTAGATCAACTCTTTTTTTTTTTTTTAATTTTCATATATTTTTTCAAAATTATTTTAATCAAAAATATGTCTAAAAATATTTTTAAAATGAATAATTAATTAAATTATATAAATATATTTATATATATACATATAATTTAATTTATATATAATTTATTAGTAATGAAAAAAAATTTTAATCTTTTGCTTTCAATTTTTCTTCAACTCAAAAACTTTTTCAATATATTTATAACTTCTCCACAAAACAATATATCTAACAATATTCTTTTCTTTTTCATATTCTTCGCTCTGCTTACCAATCGCCCAGCATTGTTGTTGTGCAGCTTGACCAGTGTGCCCAGATCGCTGCGGCGCTGCCGCTGCTTGGCGTCGAGGAAGGCGCGCGAGTGCCGCAGCCCGAAGTTGACATTGTCGCTGCAGCCGCCCCACTCCCACTCGCCCTGCGGAAACTTGATGTTGTCCCAGAACTTGCGCCGTCCCCGCCTGCCGCCCGCCCGATGCCCATTACGGTGTCTGTCGAGCGAAAGATCCGTCAGGCTGTTGCTGCTGCTGCTGCTGTTGTGGCTGCGATGTGGCAGCAGGTGTTGCTGTTGCCGCAGCATTGCCGCCTGCTGCTGCCGTTCGAGCGCTGCCTCCGCCGTTGCGGCGTTCACCATTTGGGGCTGGCCGCCATTGCGGCGCAAATGCGACTTGTCGCAGGAGCACTCCACCAGCTGGCCCATGGTGCAGGCCTTGGTCACTGCGTAGGTAACGCCCGCCGCTGTTATGGCGTTCACAAAGCCCGTCTCCCGAGAATCTGTGGGTGGATGAAGAGAAGATAGAAGAGATTAGTATACAAAGTGTATATGAAGAGATCTATAATGACTGAAAAGGTTTGATATTTTTAAAATTTGTTGGAATTCATAGCGTTTCAATGAAATCCTCGATTTTAATTAAATAAATTTTAATTTTAAATAAATTTCAGATCTGTCAACTTAATATTAAATGAATATTAATATTAATATTAATTAATAACACATTTTTATTATTAGTATTTTATATATAGTTTTTTTTTTATTTTATTAATATTTTTTATTTTACTAATTAAAAAAAATTTTTTTTTTCCTTTTTTTTTTTAACTCATCTAAAGAGGTCTATACGAACAAGTCTACAAGGACGGAGGCTTCATATATTTGAGACTTTAGAAATTTATATCGCTTCAATTAAAAAATCCGATTTTAATTCAATAAATTTTGTTACATAGAACAATAAATTAGTTTAAGGTCCATATATGCTCATAGATCACGATTTTTATTAATTTTTTGAAGAATTTAGAATACATACGTTTTTTTTTTTTTTTTGCATATCTAAATTGGTTGGATACCAACACTCCTAAACATGATCAAGAATATTAATTTCTAATATTTATTATGTCATCCCTTATGCTTATTATTATCAATCATACGCCCAGCTAAACTATTAAAAACATTACATTTTTATTGTATAAAAATAAATGTATTACATAAATAAAGATTTAAAAATCTACCCAATTCTCAATTCCACTGCACGAAATTGTTTAACTAATTTTTAAATTGATTGAACTAAGCTTGTATATAGATAGACATAGAAACATTTAACTCCAAACAAAGGAAAACTTCTGTAAGAAAAATAAATATTCTGCTCATACAATAATGTTACCTGATAATGGAATCTAGCTTGGCTAATGGTTAAGTTTAGTTAACAAACGCCCCAACCAGTTTGGCTTATACCAAGTGCGCTGATCTAACTAACCAGCTAACTGCTAGTGTTTAGCATGGCTATCTCCGGCATTAATTGACATTTAATTGATTTAAGCGCTGTTTTAAGCGACGATTAACGTTGCGGTGTCAGAGATCGATAATTAATCGTTTATTTAGACACGCGGCTAATGCTGATTAGGGTTGTCAGCTAGCGGGTCGTCGCATGATTGATGTCAATTTGTCAGCTTTGGTGACAAAATGATTTATTGCCCGCCTCGATAACCGATCGCTGATTACTCTCTATGCAAATCAGCGAGCGAACTGACTCGAACCGAGCTGAGCGCTGTCATCGACTGCATTTCAGTCACGTTTAATGAAATCGAAAACGAAATCGCAGTTGTAATCGCACCACATCGCACCACATCGCCCAACGATTTGCATATGTAATGCGAGTGGTGTGGAGTGAAGTGGATCGGCGTGGATCGGAGCGATGTGGACAGGTGATATGTCTTTTCGGACAGTCACCACCCCAAATGGGCAACGACATTACATGGTCATCAGTGTGAGAGAGAGAGAGAGAGAGAGCGAAAGAGAGAGGCAGAGCCTTCCTTCTCGCTGGCTGACAGCTTGACAGGGACGCAGTTTTAATCCGCTGCCTTGGAATTTATTGCAGATAATTTGGTATGTGTTTTGTTTGCGCATTGTTGTCATTAAGTGCAGCAAGGAGCTGATGGTGCCTCTTGAGCATTTCGGGCAATAATTTATTAAAATTGACAGCTTTGTAGGCTCATTTCAGGCGCTATTCATCAGCGGGCGCAACATTTTTATTATGCAACTTGATGGATGATGCGGTCGCCGGTCGCCGCTCGCCTGACAGTTCGCCAGCCTCAGACTTCAGCTGGCCTCAGACTTCAGCTGTAATTAGGCAGAGACTCTTTCGCTTGGCCAGGCGAGCTCCACTCTGAGTCAGCAAGTGTTGACAGGCTGTCCTCTGTCCCTCCGTCCCACCATTTTCCCTTTTTGTCGCCCGCTGCAGCTGTAACTGTTATAGCATTTATTCTGTCCACTTACCGCGCATTAGGATTTTCCTCATGCTCTTGCGCAGCACCGTGCAGTTCCAGCGACGATTGCGAAACTGAAACTCGCATTCGCGGAAGCCCAGGTTGATCCCATTGATGATCTCCTTCAGCAGCGCCGAGTCGTGCCGGCAGATGTCAGCCAGCTTGCCACGCAGCCGTCGCGACTTTTTGCACATTAGATTTGGATCGAGTAGAATGTTGGTGCCCTCGGCCCTGGAATATGTTAAAGAATAGTGAAACATATTAAAACGAGTCTGCAATAGCAATAAAACGTATGAGCAATCGGTGTTTGCTTAAGTAATTAAGTGTTGAATGCATTAGCGAGAGAATTTATATATGACATTTGCTTCATTATTAACATGATTAACAAGTAAGGAAATTCAACACCGTCCAAAATTTGATTGTGATCGTAATAATTTCCCAAACCATTTGTTTTATAAATTCCGACTGACTTAACATTATTTAATAAAACTTTCAGCATAGATTCTATTAAATTTAGTACATTTTATAAAAATGTCAATTTATTCATATGGCTATATATGCAAGTGGACTTCATACGGTTAAATTTGGAATCGGGATCTAAAATATAACAAAAATAAGAATTATATGATATAAACCTGAAGCTATATCTAAAAGATGTAGGAGTTATAAAGATGTAGGAGATATAATTTTATAATAAATTTTTAATAAACTTTCAAATCGATAACAATAAAACAAAATAGTTATTGAGTTTTTGAAAGAAAGTTGATTTGTAGGTGCTATACATGGACCTACAAAATCCATTTCAAGTCTCTAGCTCTTATAGATTTTGAGATCGACGTATTCAAACATACGGACAGAGGGGCAGTCAGGGCTAAGTCGACTCAGCTTTTCGCCCCGATCAAAAATATATATACTTTCTGGAGTATGCCACGTCTCCTTCTGCCTGTTAGATATATTTATTTAAACTATTATACCCCAATTTCCCATTTTCAATGGGTTAGATTACCCAAAAACCTCTATTCGCCAGAGAGCTGCGTGTGGCGCCACGCAATTGAAAATAGTCTTTGCTCGCATCATTCAGCAGGCAAGTTCATTAAAAATAGTTGCATTTATTTATGCTGGCAGCTAAAAAGTTTCGTTTATTTGCCTAGAATAAGGAAAACACGGCGTCTAAATAGTGCGGCAGTTGAACTAAATAGCGCTGCCCGATGGGGCCGATGCGGCCCATGCGGCGTATGCGCAATATGGCGCAGCACAAACTGATGGTCCACTCACACACACACACATACACACACATATATATATATATATGCACTTCCCCACACAGGCAGAGGCGCAGTCACAGTTGGCAATTGGTTTGTTTATTGTTATAAGCGAAGCGGCGGCGCTCAATAAAATTCTGGCCCCACTCACACACACAGTCGCTTGATTTTCCCCCCGACTCTTTTTCAGGCAATTTTCTCAATCGATGCAATTTTCGTTTTCATTTTGAATGCCATTTGGAGCAGCAGCGTTAAAATTTAATTTAGCTGGAAAATTAATAATTACGTGCAGCGTACAATGTGGGTGCAGCCGGCGTTGAGCATGCGTCGCTGCTGGGCAGCAGTTGCCCACGGGTTCGGGTGTTGCACCACCCGCACCACCTCCTGCTCCACTTGACCTGCTCATATGTGTCAGCCTCTGGGTGGCGATGGCAGTGGCGGTGCGTGGCGGGGCGAGGTGTTTAAATTGTTTTTGTGTGCGCGCCTTTGGCGCTGATTTATGTTTTTCCATTTCAGATTTATGACTTTTTAATAGCTCAATTGTTTTTCGTTCGCATTTTGTTGCTGCTGCTGTTGTTGTTGTTTTTTGTTGTTGTTGTTGCACATTCGCGTGAAATTTGCTTTGCTCGTGAACTTTGCGCAATTTAAGTTGCAAGTTTATGTTTTTTGCGGGTAGCCGGGTTAACCAAATGCTTCAGTCAGCTACTGAGAGACGAATTCGAGTCTGTGATTGATGTGCGGCCATCGGATCGATCTCTCTCTTTCTCACACACACTCTCTATCTTCCTCTGCTGCTGTTGTTATTTCTAGAAATTTGCGTTATTTTTAACAATTAATGTGCCAGCAGCAACCCCAGCTGACTCAGCCCAAATCGGCAACTTCAAAATGAGCTAGACCCACCGCAGCCGTATCCCAGTTATTCATTGATGACAAAGAGCTGATACAGCCTAATAGCCAAGCCCTTGCCACTTATCACACATATTTCCCCATTTAGCTTATCGTTCGCCAATTCTGCTAAATACAATGAAATCGTTTTCTGTGACTAGGCCAACTCTTCTGGAACTGCAGTGCTAGAGTAATTTGTGTGTCTAATTACTCATTTGGCTGTGAATAATATTCACAATTTATTGGGTATATCAAAGAATCTAAGAGTGACGTTTGTTTGTCATATGAAGAAGTTTTATATGATATATATGAGATATGATAATCTATCTATGTGTAATTAATATTTGAAAAAATGATTAGAGACTCAAACGTAAAAAGAAATTAGATAATATATTATCAACTAGGTTTGACAAGCTATCCTTGAATAAAAATTTTAAAAATAATTTAAAATATTTAATGCGAATAAACAACAAAATTACATTATAGAATTTGTAGAGTTATAAAAATAACCAATATCAATAAGAATACATTCGGAAATTAATATAGAAATAATAAAGAATATAAAGACAATGTGCGACTAGAAGATTCTCAGAACAATAGCAAGCCAAAATTGTTGTTTCAAGAGCTAGGCATATATTTCGAGAACATATTTTTAGCAATTTGATTGCAAGTAAAAATATTTATTTATTTATTTATTTTTTTTTTGATTATGCGGAAATATAATTTATATTAATATTTTTCTTCAATGTAAATAATTTAATAAATATAGTTTTGTCGAAAAGGTATTAGATACTCATTTTGTCATTAGGTTGTCTTTCTGATTAACATTATATGAATATACATATATTTATTTTATGGGGTCTGCAATGCTTTCACCTGCTTCTTAAATACATTTGCATTACGGGTTAATATCCTAAGTTGGAATTCAAGGCACCTAATTTGATATATAAATAATAAAATACACTAAAAATTCATTTTATAATTTGATGTAAATGAGATATTTATAAATTAAAAAAAAAAAAAAAAATATATATATATATATATATATATGTATATATATACATATATATAAATATTATTTATTATAATAGTATATAATAATAATAATATTAATAATAATAAAAACAATTAAAAAATTTGTATAATTTTTTAAATATTGAAGTAATTTCATAATAATCTCTTTTAATATATTTATATCTTGTAAATTCCTGAACCTTTTTACAAATGATCCCCGACTACAATCGACCTCAGCTGTGCGACCTCTATGCATTCATCACAGCAAATTCAAATTCATTTCTATTTCAGCACATATTTCCCATATACAGCAAGCTGGCACTTGAACCGTTTTGATGCCCCCCAAAAATTTGCCCACCTGGATCGCGCATATGCCCACCTGGTGGGCCTTGCCCTTGTCTCTGTCGTGCTGCCCTATCAACTGCTCCATCTCTATCTTTAGCTATTGGTTTGCTTGCGGCAATCACTCGATCTCGATGCGAGCCAAGTGAGATTATGACAACTTAATAGCTACAAAATCTCGAAAACAAATAGAGCAGACGCACGCATACGCACACACACGCACACAGAGACATCAAGTGAACGCTGGGCCGCCAAAAGTCAAACAGAGAAGAGCATAAATGATAGACGCGCTTGTAAACACAACAACAACAGCAACAGCAACACTGAGCTAAAAACAATTGAAGTTGGCTGGCGAACGAGGACGACGACGATGATAATAATGATGTTGTTAATGATGATGATGATGATGATGAGATCGCAATGATTTGGATCTCGAAGTCGATGCGCTGATGACTGGAGAGATCTAAAGAACTCAAACTCAAACACCTTTCAAGCGTGCAGAGCGCGTAACCACACAAGTTGCCAGCAGACAACAACAACAACAGACAACAACAACAATATTAAATACTAACAACAACAAACACGGGGAGTTTTGGTTAAGCGGAAAATAGCCGAGGCCGATATGACGATGATGCTGCCGATGTGGCCAACTCGTTCGACACTTTTTGGTTTTTGAAGTTGAAGTTTGCCTGCCAGCAGCAGCAGCAGCAGCAGCCGGCAGCAGTTGGCAGCATGCAGCGACGCCAGCAGCGCTGCTGTCGGCAACTTGAAACAACTAAACAACTTCAGTCTGCCTCAGTCCCAGGTCCCAGTCCAGGCAACTCACAACTGGCAACTGGCAACAGGCAACACTTGGCCGCGACGTATCTTTATTTTGCTTTCACACAGCCAAGAGAAGCGACTCCAAGTGTGCTCCTATTGCAGTTTGTTGTTGTTGCTGTTGCTGTTGTTGTTGCTGCTGCTGCTGCTGCTGTTGTTGGTGTCGTTATAGGCCTCAATGGATTTTCAGTGATTTTTTTCTTTGATCAAAGTGCCCGGTTTGATGGTAGCCACTGACAAGTGGTTGAAATTTCCCATACCCAACCCCAAGCCACGCCAATCTCAGCCATAGTCCAGCAGCGCTCTCAGCTGTGTGATACACTAACTGTGGAGTATGGTGGACTAAATTACTGTGTTTGTTAGAAATATTAGATAAATATAACATAATTCTAATGACTATAGAGAATACGAAAAATGTTGTATTATAATATTAATAAGATTTTAAATAATATTATTGAACAAAATATAAATAATTATTATTTTTATATTTTTTTTTACCAGGAAAAACTTTTATTTCATTTAAAAAAAAATTTGTTAAATAATTTTTTTATTTAGTTTTATTTTCTATTTATGTATTTCTTATTTTAATATACTTTTTTTGCAACAAAATATTTAAAATTTAAACTTAATTTAATATTCAAAATTTATAAATTTGTATTAATTTTTTTAAAAATATTTTCCTCTTTATACGTTATTATTATCACATATTAATTTCGTATATACATATGTATATATTAATTCTTATAATTAAAAATATTATTTTATTTTTAATTTAAATATGTGTCTGTTATTTGTTTATCAAATTTAGAATATACATAATATGTAGTATATCTGACTACAAAAAAATATTATTGAAATATTTTCAGATTTTTGAAGTTCTATACAAGAAATATGAAAATCTTTCAGATCTTTCACTATTATAATTTATTATTAATAATAATTAAATTTTATGTAAAACTAAATTAAGTTACAACTAAAGGTAGCAGAAAACTTATTTAATAAAAATAAAAAATTAATAATACAATAATTATAATTATAATATGTATTATTTATTCCTCCAATTTTAAAACATTGTTAAGATATTTTGAAGTTGCCCTTCTATAAATATATATTTTCATTTGTCTAATTTTATAGGGTATTCAAAATTCGACATGTCATTCATTCAAATACCTTTCCCTCTTGTTTTCTATGTAAATAGACGTTCACAATGGATGCAACTTCGTTTGATTGACTCATTTTCGTGAGTCTTCGTCGCCGACGTCGTCAGCTGCCCCCTGCTGGCCGGACGGGGGCCGCATCGAGAGGTGCCACTGACTGCGCCGAGTGCGTTGCTGTGTAAACAAATCAACGACTTAAACCACTTGTCAACATGCGAGTGGCAAAGTATTTAAACAAAGCGTTGACAACTGAATGAATGGCCGTTCGCTCGCTCAGTTGGTCAACAGAGCGCGTTTGGGCCGCGTCTTTCGGGCCGCGCTGGCCACTGCCAAGTCAAGTGCTGTTGTGGCTGGTCAGTTTTCAATTTACGCGCACAAATATTTGTCCACAGAATGCCTCAGCGCAAGTGCTGATCTCTTATGCACACAGCCGGACAAAGGGGTAGCCGCTGCAGCAACACAGTTGGAGCTGTTGCGGTTGGCAGCGTTTGATGTGGGCGGCGGCGTTGACAATTGATTAGCCAGTCAGCCGGGCAGCCGACCAAACCGGCGGCAAATGCCACCAAAAAGGTGTTGGCATGAGTTAGAGGCAGCCACAGATCTGGTCTGGTGGGTGCGGCTCGACTCGGCTCGACTCAGCTCAGCTCGAGCTCAACGTGGGCGGGCGCCGCACGCTGCTTTTTGGCACCTTCTGTATATTTATTTTTCGTTTGTCATTTGGCAATTAGCAAATTAACATGCACCACTGTGCGCAGGCGCCGCCTCTTAGCCAAAAAAAAAATAAAAATAAAAAAAACAACAACAACAACGTTGACAATCATCTGCCGCTGGAATGCGGCGCGCTCGTTCCCAGGCTCTGGGGCATGCGCATGTCCAATTGCCGCCAAGCTAGCTAATAATTCAGGCATATTTACTATTTGACAGCCATTTAACCAGCTAAAAGCCCTGGGAGCCACGACCTGCCGTCCGCAAAGACAAAGGCGACATCAATCTCTGGGTGCTTGCGACAGCGTTTAACTTAATTACGGCTCAAATAGGCGTTGCCACTTGGACGCGCACATGACCATGTCCATGTCCATGTTGAGTCCAGGTCCAGGTCCAAGTTTCAGCTTTGCTAAATCACGTGCCCAGGCTGTGGCTCAAGTGGTTCCGACTGTGAGAAGTGCGAGGTTCCTTTGAGCTATGCCACAAATTTATGTGACATTAGATAAATGTGTGCAAAAGCCAAGTTAAGTATGTGTAAATGTGGCCATAACTACAATTTAATAGGGTATAAGGTGGTGCTATCAGTTTTGGAGTTTGCTCTTTAGTCTGTAATTTAGGGATAATACTGTAGACATCCTTCTTATGCGGAAACAAAGAAATTTAAATATAATATCGACAGAAGATTAACTTTATGGGTTTGAATTATTTTGGCATCAAATTTCCTGTATATATGTAATTAAGTTTTTTATTACATTTATAAAATATATATATAGAAAATGTATTTATTATTATTATTATTATTATTATTATTATTAATATATTTTATTATTATTATTATTATAATTCTTTTTTCTTTTTTATTTAATTTTTTATTATTGTTATTGTTATTAGCGTTATAAAAATGTATTTATTTTTTTTTTAATATTCAACTTTTTAGAAACCAAATCATATTTATAACAATATTAAAACGCTGCAATACTAGCTAGCATCTGCAGGGTATCCATCATTCAACCAAACAATCACCTCAATCACTTTGTTTGAAATTCTGAACTGAGCTTTATTACATTTTACTCAGGGCGCGCACTCAACGCAAACGTTCCATGAACTGGCTTTGATTATCTCAGCTGACATCCCCATCAAATCACTCAAATCTGTAGGCTCTATCGGATGACAAGAACATTTGCTAGTTACCTTGGCCCAGGGCCAGGGCCAGTGACAATGACAGTGCCCGGGACAGCGCCCGGGACAGGGCTAGGGCCAGGGTCTAGGGCCTCTCTTGTCAGTCCTTCAACTTGACCCATGTCTGTCTTGTCGTATTTCGCTTTGTCTTTCGGTTTTTTGTCCGCGGTCATGCGTTTTAATTATGATGCAGCGTTCGAGGCACGCATCTGTCAACGTGACAGAGGCGCAAAGACAAATTAACAAAATAAACAAATTGCATGAGTTTTAATTAAGAATCAAGCAGAAGAAGCGGCCCGAACCCGTGCCAAATGCAACGAGCACTCAGCTCGGGTAACTAGCTCGAGTGATCCCAGCGTATCTCTCATCTCGATCGCATCTCACTTGGCAAGTGTCGAAAGCTGTGAAACCCACCGCCCACTCCGCCACCCGTCCCCCATCCCCCGCCGCCACTCGAGATGGCAGCCTCTTTCATAATCAAGTCGTCTGCATTAAATTTTGGCAATTGGCCGAGTTGTACGCTCGTTAGCCGACGGCTAACCTAATCATATATAGTGGGGGTGTTGCGTGTGGGAGGCATATTCCGATTCTAATCTAAGTGCTCTGGCGATCTCAGAAAGTGTGCCAATTTTGGATGGCTTTGCTCTACTGACCCGGAGCACGCGGCGTATGCGCAATGTTGTTGATTTTGCCTCCCAGCGCGACGATCTTCGAACAACACACAGCTTGAGACTAAGTGCCACTGCCACACACTGAGAGTGTGTGTGTGAGTGAATGTGTGTGTGTGTGCTGTTTAACCCATTAAAGCCCTGGCGGGTTTTAATTGCCATTTCGCACGCTGTGAGTGCCAAAAACTGGCTATGAATGAACCCTCTGAATGAATGAGTATTCAATTCAATTCATCTGTGCGTCTGATTGAATGAATGAAAAGCAGGAAACGAGCACCCAAAAATAGACCCAACCACTACTCGAATGCAAATGTCAAATGAGTGAGCGGAAATGAGCTCATTTTATTCGAAATCAAATTGTTAATCATAAATTTTGAGATTTTCATCATTTTGCTGCTCTGTTTTTAATTAAATTCCAGACAGCATTCAGCTGCAAATTTGCTGTAAGTTCTCTGTAATTGGTTTCGGCTGCTGTGGCCATTGGAATTTCCATTCATTTAACGCCACATCGTGCCGTACGTCTGCCCCACTCATTGATTATCATCTGAATGATCGTTTGATTTAGTGCATTTGGCTGGAAAATAATGCATACAGAACATCTAAGCAGCCGAGTAGATGTCTGGGTATATAAAACCAGAGAGGCAAAAAAGAGAGACAGAGCTTTTATCATGGCATTAATTGAAAGTCAAGGCTATGCAAAGGACAGACGACCCTAATTTCTTTATAAAATACATTTAGTACTGTTCATTAAAATAGTGAAAAATGGGAAAACTAAAAAGATGCCCCATTTCGTTTGATATAGAATAAGAAGATAAGAAATTCAATCAGAGATCGGAATTTCATTAATTTTTGCTAATTTACAAAGAATTATATTATTATAACTGAACTAATTAAAATTTTAACTGCATCAAAGATCAAGACTAAAGTCAAAAATCTTAAACCTATACCTAAATTTAAGATTTCTGAATATTCAATAAACCTGAATCTAGGTGCATTGGATGCTATAAAATTCTAAAGAATATCTAATTTCTTTTTCATATACAATCCCATCCTTATTTCTCTATCTGTCATCATAAGCTGCAGCTTGTCTCCTGCTATTGAGTGGCATAGATGAAGCGTTAAAATTGCTTTCGTATTCGACATTTTTGTGGGCTGGCAATAGCTACATCACAATTATCATCGTAATTATCATCCCAATCATCGTCATCATCATCTGAGGAGATCAAACGCCTGAACTTGAGCTCTAATTATTTAATTAATTTATTGCGATAGCTCTCAATTGAATTGAATGGATCTATATTGCCATAGCTGTGTGCTGCACGCCCCCCACCCTGCCACGCCCACACACACCCCTCCCAGCGATCAGCGTTAACTCTTTAATGTTGCAGGTGGCCTCTTTTGGTGGCGACTGCTGCGCCCAGTTGCACACAACTCAAATAAAATGAATGCGAACTCTCGCGATCGTCATGCAGTCTACGCCACGCGACGCCCACGCCAGCCAGCCCAGTACCCGTGTCACGCCCCCCAATAAAGATCGCCCGCGTGTACATTGTATGACAAATGCCTGCGCCAAAAGTCGAGGCATTGCGCTCGTCGCTGCCGCTGACAGCGACAATTTTTCTACCTCAGCCACTCGCGGCTGCTGCAGCAGCTTTCGATTCATTGATGCCACTTTGCTGGCAAATACTTTTTGGCAAAGTGGTATAGCAGCATATGCACCACCATAGCCCATCTGCACCACCGCCCACCGCCCACCGCCCATCGAGCATCGCCCATCTGTGCTGGCTTTGCGCGACACTTTTCATTCTATTTGATGTCTGCTCCCATCATGCTCTTCATTTATTTTGTTTCATTTTATTTATCTTGGCCTGTAATTTCGCGCATAAATTCAAATGCTGCCCAGCTCGAGGTGTCGCGCGGGCTGTGGCCACGGGCGGGGCGTCTTCCTTTTTTATTTATTTTGGCTGCACTCTTAGCCTTTGCATTACCCTCTGCACATAAAATGTTTCAGAATGGGTATAATTGGATGTATACCTCTTAATGGACTCTAATTGAATATAAAAGTCAATGAAATTTGAATGAAATGGGTAGTTTATCTTTGTGGTACTCTATCTCTATCTATCTCTATCTATGTGGTACTCTTCTAAATTGTCATATGATAGTTATATCTATTAAGTAAGTTATATCTATTAAGTAGCTCGAAAATATGATATAATATATTTATATTTATATCATCTCATATCATATGATATATTCATCTATATCTATAACGTCTCATATCATATAATAAATCCTTCTATATCTAAATCAAATTACATCATATGATATATTCATCTATATCTATAACATCTCATATCATATAATATATCCTTCTATATCTACATCAAATTACATCATATAATATATTCATCTGTATCTTTATCATCTCATATTATATAATATATTAATCTATATCTATTGTATATCATCTCATATCAAAAAATATATTCATCTGTATCTTTATCATCTTATATCATATAATATATTCATCTATATCTATCTTATATCATCTCATATCATATAATACTTTAATCTTTGTCTATATCATATCTATGTATTTATGAAAGATCTCGGAAATCATAATAATAGTAATAGCATCACATCAGATTGTTTAATTAAAATATATATTTTAATTCCAATATCGATATTAATTCCTAAATATACTAAAATATCAAAGTATCATTTCATTTTTCTGTATCAACGGGTATCTTCTAGTTCATCACTTCCGGTCAGGATAGTTTTACTTGTTTACGGCCACGTTTTTCGTACCCAGCAAAAAAAATAAAGAGATGAAAAAAATTGCCATGTAATTAAATCTAAATCAAACGTCACATTTTGAAGGTCCCCTCGCTGGCAACATCGTTCGCTCGCTCGCTCGATTGGCTCTGGCCGAATTTTCGCTTTTGGCTTTGGCTTTGACTCACCTCAAAGCGCGTAGCGCTCATGTCGCATGCAATTTCTACCTATTTCGATGCACTTTTGTTGTCGTCAGCAACGACGACAACAACAGCACATACGCCATATACAACAGACCCCAGACCCCAATAGCCCAATAGCTATATGGCCATACCCAAAACCGGAAACGGTTACGCCAATCTCTCAAGCTTATGTATTGATGAGATCTGACACAGTGAAGAGCAGCGTTTGTAATGGGTTTTTTGGCATTGAATTTGACGCACAGAAACATATATTTTGCTTCAATGGGTTTGCCTCTGGCAGTTGATATATATAGATGTAAGTGTATAAATATATTTATATATAACACATATGTTTATAAATAATAATGTTAATCTCAATTTGAAAGGTATGTGAAAGCAGTTTTAAATACTGAGAATAGCTTAAAGTAGCAAAAAACAAGTAAGAGTGCTCTAGTCGAGACTGCTCGACTAGGGGATACCCTGAGCCCTGTGAAGAGCCAAATATCAAATCATTCTACGATTTTGTATGCATACATACAAACAACACATACACACATACATATGCACGCACCCATAAGCGTGCGCTCTGCCAACTGCGCAGTTGACGCAGCGACTGCGCTTGGGCTGCAATGTGGGCATTACTATGGAAACTTAATTGTTTAATAACTTTTCTTAGCGATGGACTAAGTGCATCAAACTTTCACAACTTATTTATGACATTCATATGTGTGTATGTGCCAAAGCACAAATCTCTAGTATTTGATTTGCGCTTTTTACAAATAGGGGGCTATTGGGGGCGAATGGGGCGTGGCATCCAAAATCTAAAGATAACGTTATCTCCGTATTCATTACACGCAACTACACAGCAAATTTGAAGTCTTTAGCTCAAAAGATGTACAAACAAAGCCTTAAAAACACATTAAAATTATCGATAAATGCTCAAAAAATCGAAATGGAATGAGTTATCGGAAAAATTTTATAAACTTGTGCAGCGTATGGTATTATCGAGTATTCATGTAAAATTTCAAGTCTCTACGTTGCGTACTTAAAAATATCTCAGCGTTCACACGGACGGACGGACGGACGGACGGACGGACGGACGGACGGACGGACGGACGGACGGACGGACGGACAGACGGACAGACGGACAGGGCTATATCGACTCGTCTTGTCGCGCTGATCAAGAATATATATACTTTATGGGGTGTGGCACGCCTCCTTCTGCCTGTTACATACATTTTCACAAAACCATTATACCCTGATTTCCCATTTTCAATGGGCTCAGGGTATAAAAAAGCAAGCAAAAATAATAACAATTATATGTTTCTCTATTTTAATGCATAGTAGAAGAATCGAAGTGAATGTTATATACTTTAAAATTAAATTATGTCTCTGTATAGTTCTAAAAAGCGAGTTAGTATTGCTTTAAGTCGATCCACACTCTTACTCTGTAGCATTTGTTTTGGTTTTTTACATAATGCACTGTAATACGGGTAATTTGATTTGATATGGCTTTAAAATGTAATTTATATCTGTTAAAATATTGACTAACATTTAATAAACAATATTTCATAAAAATTATATATTTAAGAAACAACTTTTCACACTTTAGACGAACTTTAACATACATAGCAAAGTGATCTTTATGGAACATAATACTATATAAAATTTATAATTACCAGTATTAGTTACTAGTAATCAAGAGTCTAATCAATTCCAACAAATAAATATAACTAAATATCATTTCTATCATAATAATTTGAATAACTTTAAAATAACTATATATATCCATATATTTCCATTATTATGAAATTCATATATGGCCAGGTAACGTCATGGAGGTGGCCACAAAACACAAAGAGTAAAACTATTGAATAAAAATATTCAAAATAATGTGATTTAGATGAAAGTAATAGTTTTTTTTTTAGATAAATACTATTCCTCCCCTCTAAATCGCATTATTTATCTACTGAATATTGTCTTCGTTCGTGAAATAGAACAAACAGCTGTTCCACAAGCTCCACCCATTTTCCTTTTGACAATCTCTTTCTTCCGAGGACAATTCTAAGTTTCAACTACTATAAAACTAAACTATAGTTTGACTCTAATCTGATACGATTTATTTTAAGTAGAAAATAAATTAATACATATATATAATATTATTAATTAAATAAGTAAAATAAAAATAAAATTCAAAGAAATGAAGGGATAAATAAATAAATAATTAAAAAATATAAAAAAATAAATAAACAATAAATAAATAAAAAATAATAATAAATAAACGAATAAATAAATAAAAAAAAATGCAATAAATAATTAATTAAATAAATAACAATAAAATAATTAAATTAATAAATAAAATTAACATATAAATAGAAAAATAAATATAATTAAACATATAAATAAATAAAATATAAAATTGCAAATCTGAATATTTAATGTTAGTTTTCTCTTAACGATATGCTCAACACTTAATATAGGAAATTTAGCTGATTGTTGTTGTAGTTGTAGTAGATTGTAAATGGAGAACTCACCAGCCGAATCCCGTCATTGGCATTGCAAATATTAAAATTGCAATTACCATGAATAACCGCATATCGCTCCGAAGCCGCAACAGCGGCAACAACAAATGTGGCCCAGTCTCGAGAGTTGTTGTTGGTTAATGTTTCGGTTGTTGTTGTTGTTGTTGTTGTTTCAGTGTTTGGGCAGGTAGTTAAAGGTTTTTTTATTGCGGCCGCGATGAGTGCGAGTGCGAGTGCGATGCGAGTACGAGATGTGTTTATTTGAATATTTCGCAAAACGAGCCAAGAAACAAAAACAAAACTAAATGAAATTAAGTTTCAGCTTTGCCGACGAGCGAATTAATCAAGCGTCAAGCGTTCAGATACTTTCAGTTCAGACGTGGCGTGAAGTGAAGCTGCAGGCACTTGACGAACTCAATGCGTGTGCAGGCGACAAAAATCGATCAGCGATCGGTGATCGAGGATCGACGATCAGTGATCAACGATCAGTGATCAGCACAAAGAGTTCAAGATCATCATGATGGTGATGATGATCTTTTCGTGTTACAACTTTGGTTACTTCAGTTTTAATTTGTATCTCAGGCACAGCGACTGCGCTGTTTGGTACGCACACGGAGAAAGCTGCCGGCGTACTGAGCAGCGCCCAAGGAGCCAGCCAGCGCAGGAGTCGCCGTCGTCGTTCTGCTTTTTGTTGTTGTTGTTGTTGTTGTCGTGTCCAGGCCAAAAGCAAAAGCAGTCGGCCAGTTGGCTAGTTGGCCAGGGCCCCAAACAGTGAACAGCGAATCAAAGCACAAAATGTTGAAAAATAGTCGGAAGGGTGGAGCCGCACCAAAAAAAAAAAAAACTTCTTCTTGGAGTAGCGTAAAAAATGAAATTAAACGCGCGCTTTAATCAAAGCGCAGGGCTTGGGCTAAGAGCTGAAGCTCAGCTTCCAGTTTCAGTTTCAGTTTTTCGTTTTTCGTTTTTGTATTTTTGTTGTTGTTGTTCTTCTTCTTCTTCAGCTGGTTGTTCTGTGCCCGATGATTGCCTGCGCGTTGCCGTATCCTTAGCCAGTTTTTCCCATGCTCTTCGGCCCTGGGAACCCGATCGACAAAAAATGCACAAAAAACACAAAAACTCGCGACGTTGAACGAACTCTCACAAGACACACACTCGCGCTGTTGTTGTTGTTGTATGTTTCGTGTTGGTGTTGCTGCTGCGAATTTTGGGTGCGCTGAGTTGTATCGGGACTCGCGCTGGTTCTGTTCTGTTCCGTTCCGTTGCCGGCCACAGCTCGCGACGCTCTGCGGGATTTGAAAATAGTGGCGCACACTTTTCGTGTTTGTTTGGCGAAAAGCGCTTCGCAATCTACGGCATCGCCGTCAGCTGTCCGTCGCCCGTTGTACGTTGTACGTTCTACGTCTCTGCGTCTACGGCCGGACACTGCGAATGCGATTGCTACTGCGACTGCGACTGCGATCGACGCTGGCTCCGCTCTGACTCTTGACTGATCTGCGTCTGCGTTTGGCATCGGGAGCACAAATGCCGGCTATAGGCTATGAATGGTTCTTCTGCTGCTGCTGCTGCTGTTGCTGCTTCTTCTTATTGTTGTTGTCGTAGTCAAAAAGTCTCTTCTGCTGCCGTTGCTCTTGTTCTTAGTGCTGCTCTGTTTAGAAGCGTGAAAATGTATTTCACTCATGCGCATTCTGTGCGCTCAACAACAACAGCAGCAGCAGCAACGCTGACGCCGCTGCTCGCTGTCGTCGTCGCCGTCGCCGTCACCGTCGACGTCGCTGTTATTTTGTTGATTTTTTGAGATATTTTCTAATGTATCTGTAGATATGTGAATGTACTGCGCGTACGACTGTGTGCTTTGCCCACAGCCCCTACAGCTGCCGTCAATTGTATGTGCACCGAGAGTGCATAACCTTAACTATAAGTAGTCCGTATGAAATGATGTTTAATCATAGTTTGTAAAGGAATTTGATTTCTATTGCAATTTTATTTACTAAGAAATACTTTTAAAAGCAATTTTTAAATTTTTTAAGCATTAATAACTTTTATTGTATTTTTTTTTTTAAATTCTTTAAAAGTGAAAGCAACAACTTAATTTACAAAATTTTCATTTTTATAAGATATACTGTTTTTATACCCTGAGCCCATTGAAAATGGGAAATCAGGGTATAATGGTTTTGTGAAAATGTATGTAACAGGCAGAAGGAGGCGTGCCACACCCCATAAAGTATATATATTCTTGATCAGCGCGACAAGACGAGTCGATATAGCCCTGTCCGTCTGTCCGTCTGTCCGTCCGTCCGTCCGTCCGTCCGTCCGTCCGTCCGTCCGTCCGTCCGTCCGTCCGTCCGTCCGTGTGAACGCTGAGATATTTTTAAGTACGCAACGTAGAGACTTGAAATTTTACATGAATACTCGATAATACCATACGCTGCACAAGTTTATAAAATTTTTCCGATAACTCATTCCATTTCGATTTTTTGAGCATTTATCGATAATTTTAATGTGTTTTTAAGGCTTTGTTTGTACATCTTTTGAGCTAAAGACTTCAAATTTGCTGTGTAGTTGCGTGTAATGAATACGGAGATAACGTTATCTTTAGATTTTGGATGCCACGCCCCATTCGCCCCCAATAGCCCCCTATTTGTAAAAAGCGCAAATCAAATACTAGAGATTTGTGCTTTGGCACATACACACATATGAATGTCATAAATAAGTTGTGAAAGTTTGATGCACTTAGTCCATCGCTAAGAAAAGTTATTAAACAATTAAGTTTCCATAGTAATGCCCACATTGCAGCCCAAGCGCAGTCGCTGCGTCAACTGCGCAGTTGGCAGAGCGCACGCTTATGGGTGCGTGCATATGTATGTGTGTATGTGTTGTTTGTATGTATGCATACAAAATCGTAGAATGATTTGATATTTGGCTCTTCACAGGGCTCAGGGTATCCCCTAGTCGAGCAGTCTCGACTAGAGCACTCTTACTTGTTTTTTTTTACATTCTCTCCTCAAAATCATGTTTCTGGCGAATTAATTTATTGTATGGCTCAGAAAATAAACGTTCAAGATCCCATATATTATTTTTTATTTTTTTTCACTCTTTATGACATATGACAATTTATTGTGATTATTAAATTAAGAGTACAATATATAATATTCAACAATAATATTAATACATAGACCTATATAATATACTTGTTTTTTATATATCATATATGGTTTTTAGGGAGAATAAATATAAAGAAGAAATAAGCCGCGTTCTATCCCATATTAAATTACAAATATAATAGTAAGTAATAAGTACTACCTCCTCTTATGCCTACCCCAACATATGCTGTTCGCATACTATTAGCGCTAACTGTTAACTCCTACACCGCCTACTCAGTGAAGACATTATTTCTCTTGATATCCGTTTCTACTGATATCGCAATGCTCCACACCAGCTACGCTCTCTCGCTTCCTCCCTCTTTCGCTCTGTCTTTCTCTGTCTCTCACCACCCGCGCCGCCTTTTTTGGACAACCGCAAATTGTTTACACGCGACAAACTTGTCTCATCTGTGTGTTGTGTTCTTCCTCTTTTTTGTTTTTTATGTGTTTCTCTGCCCCGGCGATAAAACCCCAAAAAAGGTTAGCGACTTTGTCTCGCTGGCCATGCTCTGGTTGTTGGGCTAGGCCACACCGGGCCACGGGCTACGGGCCACGGGCCACACGGGCCACACGGGCCACGGGCAGGTAACAAACTGTCGACCCAAAAGTCGCAGGCTCGTAAAAACTGTGCCACTTTGTGTAGCGCAGAGCTTCACAGTTGCTCGGTTGATCATCGTCTCTCATCTGGCTTTGCATACTGAGTCCGTTCCGGGGCTCACATCTCCAGCTCCATCTTCACGTTCGCGTAATAACGCCTCGTCTGCGTATCTGGCCGGCTAATCATTCTCAAATACAATAAAACAGATTTCATTTCACAGCGCTCTGTCGACTCGCAGCAGCAGCGGCAGTGGCAGCGACTTCGGCAGCAGCAGAAGCAGTGGCAGCATTTGCTACCAAAAGCTTAGTCAGTCAACAGTCAGCAGAATTTAGAGCATGGCGTGTTAATCTCGTGCTGCTGGCGATCGTTCGGACGGCGCCTCGGCTGCCAAGCAAACGCCCTCACACACATCCCACAAACGTATCTCAGCATGTGACAAGGTTGAAGTTCTATACAGTCAAATACGAAGTTTGTATGCTCTTTCTACTTTGAGTAGATAAAAAATATAGAAATACTATGAGTTCGTAATATAGTAGATAGTGAATGATAATATACATTAAAGCAAATAAGGGAAGAGCTTGTGGATCATATTTAAACTTTTACTGAGTTTTTACTAAAGCATTTTAGCATAATCTAAAAAAGAATTCTGGATCATAAGGTTTTCTGATTTATTATAATTTCATTTAATAAAAAATTATTGTTTAGTATATAAAATAATTTAGGTACTAGAAAAATTATATTTTAAAATATGACATGATAAATTAAAATAAAATATAATTTTTTATATAAACAAATAAAAATAAAATGTATATTTCATTTTTTAATTTTATTTTTAATATATTTTATATTTTTTCTTGAGATTTGTTAAGACAGCAGAATTCTTCTCTGTTAGCTGAGCTCATCAATCTTGGATATTTATTTTAATTTTTTATCTAATCTACAAATGTATCAAAAGCCTTTTGAATAAATATTTATATATTTATATTATTTAAATATTATTTAAATAAACAGTAAATTTAAATAATTTATAGAGACATAAATAAAAATTAAAATTAAGTTCTCATTATATTTAAAAAAAATATGTTTTAAGAAATTAAAGAAAGTCTGTAAAAAATACAAAATAATTGTTAATATTTATACAAACATAAACATATTTAAAAATGCTTGTTTCTTAAAACTGTAATATATTTCTGATTTAGCTAATATATGAATATATAATATAGTAAGGAACTGTTTGAACAACCCTTTTGCAGGCAGTCCAGCTTTGCAGCTCTCCTGCTGTCCGGTTCCCCAGCTCCTCCTGCTCTCCTCTGTTGCGTATGTATGTGGACTAATCGTTGCTTGGCGCTTTATTTATTTTTGTTTGTTTATATAACATTTCAGAGTTATTTTGCGTTAAATGCTGCGAGTGGCTGCAGAGATTTTGGCATAATTTTGTGAACGAGATTTTTATTTAGTGTGTGTGGTATTTATGGTTCATGTGGACCACTGTGCGTATGGGAAGTTGCTCTTCTTTCTCTGACTGGCGTCCCAAAGTTCACAAGTTGTCAAAATGTTTGCGCACAAGTCTCAGGCGCTCAGCGCTCAGCTCTCGACTTATCTGCTCTGTTAACACATTACCAACACTGACGTGGAGATGGATCTGAATGTGGATGAGGAGAATACTACGTGGATGTGGTTGCGCTATTGTTGTTATGGGTTTGACGGCGCTGATTCAACAAATAAACAAAGCGCAAAACTTTCCGAGGCAGGCAAATATGTCTATTAAATGAAAATAGAAACTGACGGACTTGGAACAGGAAAAAAAACAGAGGGAAGAAGAGAAGAAAATGAAATTGAAAATGAAAATGAGAAAAGCTGAAAGTGCTGCCTCTCGTTGGGTTGCTTAAAAAACAATAAAAATCGGTTAGGCATCGGCGCAGTTTTCAGTCATGATTAATGGATGCCAAACGGTGCTTGCGAAATGCCATAAACAATCCGCTCAACCGAAGATCGATCCGATGGCTGGCCGGCCAGCCAATTGCACTTGGCTTCAATCAAATTCAAAATCAACTGTCAAACTTGCCTCACCTGCTCCACACAGCACAAGGTGGGCGGCCGCAAGGGTAGACGTGTGAGTGGGTGGTTTGGTTGCTTTGGCTGGTTTGGTTGTTGCTCTCCAGATTCGTTCGCACTATCAATGGGTCATAAAATTTTTATGGACCAGACATACGAGCAGCATACGCAGCAACAATTCATTTAAGTGCCTTCCTCGTAATTCTTCATAAACTTAAAGTCAGCTAAAATAAGCCACAAGCAATCCACATAGATCCATGACGGAGATCTGTTCCTCACAGAGCACTGGGTGTTGGTGTGGGGGTGTCTGTCTGTCTGTCTGTGTGTTGGCAGTGTTGTTGTTGTGCTGTGCGTTCGGGGAAACAATTTCGTATTGTGGCACGCAGCTCCTCAAAAACCGTTGAAGACAACAACAACAAACAAGAACGTCATGTTATGAACAATTAACGTAATTAGAAAATGGCATTGGGCACAAGTGGAGCGCATTGAAGTTGCCCTACATTAGCTTCTACTGCTACTGCTTCTTCTTTAACTGCGTGTATGGAACAGTAGTTACATGCAACTGTAAGTGCTAACCTAATAAGTGAGCAACATATCTGTTTTGTAACTGATACATTTTATGCTTCTTTAAGGCAATTCAACTAAAACCAAAATTGTTTATTCGAAATATCAATAAAATTGCTAGAAATTCTTAAAATAGTACTTATTAATTGATAATACATTTAATACATTATAGGGTTTTTTTAAGAACCCGAAATCTAATTTTATTTTTATTAAATTATATAGATATGTACAATTGAAAATATTGTTTATAATATATATGTATAAATGCACATCACATGAATTGAATATGATTTGTGTGTGGTCTAAACAAAATAAATAAATAAAAAAATTAATTATAATTAATTAAAATACATAAAAATCAAATTCTTTCTTTCTTTTATTTTAACTTAACTTGACTGCTATACAAAAATCTTTGAATAAATGAATAAATGAAATTAATATTATTTTTAAAAATTTATTTTATCTTTTTTAATAAGATATTTGTGTTAAAACACATAAACAAATTATTTGGAAAACTACAATTTTAAAACGCTTTATAATAATTCAAAGGTTTTAGAATATATCTCTATTGAATAAAATAAATAAATAATAAAAATATACGATTTCCTGTTAAAAATGGCAAAATGCAAATTTCCGAAATTCTTAGATTTCCACAAATCCAAATACAAAATCGAAAAAAAAAAACAAATTTAGCACTCTTTGAAATATTGAAAACTAATATTTACTCCAAAAAAAAAAACCGTTAACAAAATTGTCGGAAATTTCTAAATTGCTTTGATCCAAATTAGTTTGAAATTGAATGAAAGAAATTTCTATTTTACTACTCAATTTATGGTAAACAAAAGTTTAGAAATTATAGAGCAGAAATTGATATTTTCATCAGTAAAAGATACATGCAATAATGGAAAAAAGTTTGGCCTTTGAGCTTTTAATATTTTCAGGGAAATTGTGTTTGATGTGTGCATGCAAAGATTGATTGCTTGCTCAGGGAATACCCTTACCAAATCATAAACTGCTTTTTTTTACAGATTAGTCAGATTACAGATTAGATACATAGGTAATATACAGAAGAAATATTTATTAAATATTTTTTAAAGGGTATGGAAGATAAGTTTATAAACTACATTAATAGGACTTAACTATCGCAGGTAAAGTTCAATTGGAATCTCGATTGATTTTAAGTTGGTATTAGGGTTAATGTCATCACAGACTGCTCTTGGTTCTAGTGCGCCGGATAGTATATATTTGGATTGTAGTACCTACCTTCTTGGCTGATAAACTAATCTCCCGTGGTATCATTTGCTCACCTCTTTAATTCTATATATAATTAAAAGGCAGTTTGAGCTCTAGCTAGATATTTCTGGTTCTCATATACAAATTAGTTCATAAACTATATCTACCTATAGAGCATGCCCCAAGACGGCCTAGAAATATGCAACATATTATAAGACATTGCAGTGTTGCTTAAAATGAAATGATTTCACTCTTTAGCAGCTCCTGAGTTATCAAGAAAAGATAGAAAGAAATTCAAGTTGGGTAACTTTCATTGAGTAATCTAAATTTCTTCTTGGTTTATAATTAAACATCCAGCAAATCACAAGTCGAGAGATATTTTGGGAAATTTGTAAATTTTTAGCCACTTTTAATTGTTGTTCACGCAATGTTCTTCTGTTCATAATTCAATTGTTTTTATGGCACAATAAAATCTTATTAATTTAATTAGATTTTTACTCACTTCGGCTATTTACACTTTTCTGTCTGTGCGCGAGTAGAAAGTGCACAGGAAATGATACGGTAAAAATACAAAATAAAAACTTAGTTTATATATTATGCCGGGCTTTTATTATTATTTATTTAGCTTTTTTTAGCACCCATTGTTGTTTAAACAATTAAAAAACAGAAAACAAAAACACACTCAACAACAACAAAAACAACAGCAACATTCAAGACAACTGCGCGACTTTTTACGAGCGATTGAGTTGATTTACTAGGCAGCCCCCGTCAGAGGCCGTTTCGGCTGCCCCTCAAGATCACTGTGTGTGCGTGTGTGTGTGTGTATATGTGTGTGGATCCATGTGTGTGTGTTGACAGGCGTGTTGAAATGGACAGTCAACGGCGGCGTGCTAAAAGAGATTTATGCTCATTTTGTCAGCTGCGCGGCTGCTCACTCGCAGCTCAAATACAGATCCAGAGAGAGAGAGAGAGAGAGAGAGTGAGAATTATTGAAGCTCTCGCTGGGTTTCAGTCGCCACTCTATGAAATGGCATTTGGACATAATTCTTACTGGCCACAATAAATTAACGCAACTCTCAAAAAAGAAGAAGAAGAAGAAGCAAACCAAGCCACTGCGCGCAGGCTGACGAAAAGTGTTAAAGTTTAATTAAGCCGAGCCAATTCGGATATTCGCAAGTTCTGCGACTTTCAGCTCATCATAAATTGGCCTTAGTGTTCGGCTGGCGATCAAAAACAAAAGGCCGCTGCTCTCGCTCTCGCTCTCGCTCTCGCTCTCGCTCTGACTCTGACTCTGACTCTCACTCCATCTCTGTGATGCTGGCAGGACCACCAGAGAATCCGGATTTCATTCGGCTCGGTTCGCTGGGGGGCTTCGTCTTTTAATTTGCCAAACAGGTTTGCCGCCTGGCGGATTAAGCGATTAAACAAATTAAAACAAATTACTTTTTTGCACCCACCACGGCGACGCTCAGCATAAAATTCATAAAAATTTGCCAGCCTTGGCTTGGCGTCAGCCTTAAATATGTCACTGGCATTAAGTCCTCATTTAATTACCGCAACTTATCCAAGCGGTTCTCCAGCTTGCCCCAAACCAGAGCGCATGCAATTTATTTTATTTACAACTCAATTTCATTGGAAATATTTTATTTTTCTCGCTTGCTCGAACAATTGCAATCAATTGTTATTTATGCAATATCTGGTAATCATTTTTGCTTCAATTTCAATATGTTTTTTGTTTTTGTTTCAGTATTGAATTGGTGCTTATGCAATTCATTTTATATTTGTTCAGATTTTAATTTATTTTCTTTGGAAATATTTCAAATAAATGAAATTAGAATGGGATTTTAAGGAAATATATGCGATAAATAAAATTTATCTAAAATACTTTCAGCAAATTGCTGATAAATTTTGGTATATATGTATATGTATTATATTCGAAGGCCTTAGCAGCCAGTGATTTAGCTATACTTAATTTTAATTTTAATTATGTAAACAGTCTTATGAAAAAAAGTAACTAAATAAATAAAAATAAAAATAAATAAATAAAAATAAATTACTCTTAATAAATAATAAATAATACAATGGTGGCCAAAAATATTTTGACAATGCAGTGCAAAAACTTTAACCGCTGATTTCTGCTTATCGAGAGAAGTTACGATACCCATTTCATTTTTAAAAGAAAGAATATATCAATAGCTTTTAGAGAGCAAAAGGCTGCAATGATATCGTTGCACATTTATTTTGTATAATTATTTGCATGGCAGATTGCCATTCTTTGGGTGGACAAAAGTATTTTGACAATTTATACTTATTGAACAAAGTGAGAGAAAACGTTTATATTTTTGATACTTAAAAGATATTAATAAAAAATAAACCCTCCTTTGACATTAAAGACCTTTAGGAAGCGTCCACGAATGGCCCTGACTAAATTTTTGACTGTAATACATTGTATCTTTATATATAATAATAAGTTAATAATCTTTAAGAAAAATGAGATTGTTAGATTTGAGACTGTTTGATTCAGTACATTTAAGTATTTTTTTAATTTTTAAAAAATATATATAATATAATATGTAATAAATATAAAATCTATATATTATTTTCATTCAAATAATATCACAATCTATCCATCAATATCAACTTCGGCTAAAGATCAATCACTGTGTTTAGAAAAAAAAAAGTATAATTAACTTTTAATTCATTCATAAACTATAAAGAAAGGTTAAAAAAGTCTATTCTATGAACGAACTTCGGCTTGGCTGGTTTTGTGGAAATTTTCTAGTTTTTCCCTGCTTTGCTGTTGGCCGTGTGCATGTCTAAATACTTTCAGGCATTTCGATTAAATATGAATATATGATTCCATTTAATTTTTCGACTCTTCGCTGCCGCCTTCTCCTCGCCAGGCTGTCTTCTTGCTATAGGGTGTTTCGTGTGGCACGTTGCTCTGTTTATATTTTGTCAGCTCATAATTTGTTTTTCATTTTGTTTTTTTTTTTTTCGTTTTGGTGGTTTTCCTGCCTGGCGCGCCCACAAATTATGATGCCCAAATGGTAATTATAATTATTGTTAACGATTTGTTTATCCAGCATTAGTTGGCTGTTTAGTTGGTATGGGCAATGTCGAGAATTTATTTTAATATTTATGCAGCGAAGTTCATTAAAACGCAAATTTACGGCCCGCCTCGAGGCTGAGGTTGCAATTCGATTCGGCATTTCAAAAGCAAAACTTACAAATTTATAGCAACTTTGCAACTTGGCAATTGTTAACAAATTTATGTGTACCTCAAGTTGATATTGCGTATGCGCCACGTCTACCTCAGTCTCTGTGTCTGTGTCTGTGTCTGTGTGATCGTATGTGTGCAGTTCTTTTTTCCAAAAATATTGCGCATACGCCGCGTGGTTAACGCACTGTTGCCAGGTATGCGGATTTGCCTAATCACTGATACTAATTAGGAATTCACAAGGTTTTTTCTTATAAACTGTAAGGCGAAAGTTATGAGTTCTTCGAGTGTGAACTCATTCATGTGATTGGCACTTTATGAGACCGCTAATTAACACACCAAAAACTTCAAAATCTTCTATGAATGGATTTTATTTTGAGACTTTTCGTACGTTTATTACATTACTAATTAAAACATTCTTATCAAATGTGTCACGTGACTTCGCTGGGCTCCCGGTGAGTAGTTAATAAATTTCGGCTGCTAATTAATTAACGACATGAATGAACCTAATCGATGGGAACTTTAGTTTAGCTGCAAATTGAAATAAAATGTGAAGTTTCATGAGTTTTTTTTTGGGAAAAGGAGGACTTGATGGGAACAACTCATGGGAAGCTGTGAATATTATTCATAAAATATATGTGAAAAAACATATTTATCAGAAAGAGAAATATGTAGATTATTTAGCATATACATATATAAATATACTGTTTATGTAAATATACGTTATTGAAATTATGAACCAAATTGATCTGACGCATTCATCTGTATTTATTTTCAATTTACCAAAGATAGAATATTTTGTCTGAGCATATATAACAATTATCTTTGAAAAACCAGATGAACATTGCCTTAGAGATTGATCTCATTTGGTAAAGATCTGATAATGACAATGATCAGAATGACGATCTGCTGAATAATGCTACATCAAAATGATGTTAATCAAAATTATCCTGAGCATGCTTCATCTCTGATCTCTGATGTTACATCATTTTGTGCAATGCAGTTCTCTAATCTCATATTTGGAATAGACATAAATGAGAATGACAATGATAAAAGTGATGATCTATTAGAAAGTAGTAATGCTAATGATCTCTATAAAGAAGATCAAAATTATGCTGATCAGGCGGAGTCAACTGCTGATAACTGCTCACTGATCTCATATTTGTTAAAGACTAAAATGAGAATGATAATGATCAGAATGATGATCAGTATAATGATTAGAATGATGATCGGTATACTGATCAGACTAATGGCCTGTCGGTAATTGTTGATAGAATTGATTATCTCTAATATGATCTCTATAAAGATAACCAGAATGATTATAATCAAAATGACGCTGATCAGAAAGTTGATCAGATGAAAGATATCATTACGATCATTACGATCATTACGATCATTACGATCATTACGATCATTACGATCATTACGATCATTACCATCATTACGATCATTACGATCATTAGATCATTATCATCACAAAGCATATAATACGTTTGCTCAACGTTAGCCAGTCTGGCTGTCTCTACGAGTAGGTTAAAACACTCGCTCTTCCTATGACTCATACAGTTCAAAGACCCAGCGCTACCTACTCAAAAGCTTAGCTATTACTTAACCGAATCTTCGAACAGCTTAAAAGACTGTAATTATTTGGTAATTAATGCGTAATTAATTAACAATTAAGTGACCTGATTTAACAGCAGAGTGACTAAAAACCAACCTCGGGTTGTTTGCGGCGGTTTCAACTGGCCCAATTGGTTGTTGTTGTTGTTATTGTTGCTGATGTTGTTGTTGTTGTTGCTTCTGCTCGCTGTCAATGGCACTCAGTCGCCGAATGCAGGGCATGTGCTGCATGCATTTAACTTTAACATGACAAACCGCAAACTCATAATACAACATTGGCGACATACACAATAACAACAACAACAACAACAGCAACAACCAGCAACAGGTTTCAAGTTAAGCAACCACAAAGTCACAAGCCACAAGAAGGGAGTGGGGCTGTCCGACGATGGGCAGGGGGTGGGGATGGAGTTGAAGAGTTGAAGATGGAGCCGCCACAGGCCGCCGACCGCAGGCGCAGTTGTTGTTGTTGTTGTTGTTGGTGCAAGTACGCAACCCTCCCTCGCGCTCAACTGGAAATCTGTCGCCAGCTGGCCATGCGATTCATAATATCATATTTCACTTCCTTCAGGATATCATAAAACTTGGCGCATTGCATTCGCCGTAGCCGGTTGTCAACATTTATTGAAAAGTCGTGCCGATTTTATAGCCATTTTCACTGTGAAGCTTGTCGGCACAAATAGCTTAGCCTGGCCTGGCCAGAGACCAGAGTCTGGTCTGGTCTGGTCTGGCTCGGAATGGAATGGAATGGAGCGCCAGTCCCTCTCTCCCACTCTCTTAGTTACTTGGCTTAGTTTTATGGATTCTTATTTCGCAGCTATTTATCTCGCTTAGTTGGTATTTTGGCGTAGATTAAGTGCACTAAATACCCATTGCCAGCAGCAGCAGCAGCACCAGCAACGGCAACGGCAGCAGCATCCACTAGAGCAAACTCTGTGCCACAGACAGGCCACAGACAGTTGACTCGGGCCTGGAGAGTGGACTACGCAAATACTTGCTTCGAGCAGAAGGAGTTGCATTCGTTTATTTATGAGTTAATATACATGAATTATGACATCAAAGGCCCCACAGCAGACTGAAATCGAAAACGAAATGGACTTGCGCCGCATACCTGAATCCCAGCCAAATTCGCTGTAGTTCCAATTGGACAATCTCATATTCGTATTGGATATTTTTGAATACTTTTTTTTTGTTTTTGTTAATTTTATTATTTGTTGTTGTTGTTGTTGTTGGGGCCAATATTTGGCAAAACGTTTGTTTTGACACGCCGCGTGTCTAACGGAGCGACTTAATTGAGTTTCTGGCCGGGAGCCGTTAGCCGGGCAGCTGGGCAGCTCGACTGTCCGTAGACCACACGCAAGCCGGAAACTCCAGCCGCTCGGCTGGCTCGACTCAGCTGAGCTCAGCTCAGCTGGCGGTGGCTGAAGGTTGTGTGAAAAACGTCGAGTTGAAGCGCAGTTGGAACCTGGCCTGCCGGCCATTTATTTTCAAATAAAATGGAATATTTTATGACTAAACGTCAGCGTGCGCAGGCAACAATAGCGAACACCAACAACAACAACAACAACAAACTATTACCAAAAATATTTTCGAGCTTCTGTTGTGGCTTTGCGGTCGGTCCAACTTGGCTTCCAGCGAAGATCTGGCGGCCTTTGCCTTTTTTAGCTTTGGCAGCGCGTCTCGAGTTGATCTTGAATTGGACTTGAATTCAAAGATTGTTGTTGTTGTTGTCTCTGGTGCTGCTCCTGGTGCGTGTGGCATGTTGCCATTTGAGTTGTACATGTGTTAGCGGCTCTCTTCAAAGCTAGTCGCAGCTTTGTAGCTTCTTTTTTTCAGCTTTTTTTTTTGTGATTTATTTTTGGGATTTTATTTTGGGATCTGCTCTACTTCGAGCCGCAATTAGTTACAGCTGCCGCAGCGGAAGGAAGTATTAGTCAGAAGTTCGATTTTCAACTGGTGGCGCAACACTCAAGGGCAGCGGCACGTGGAATTTCGTGTATCTTTGAAATCCAATTGGCGAATGAGTCATCGCCAATGACGTCGACATTCTTGAGGCACTGTGACGCATGCGTCGAAAGGGCAGATGACTTAAAGAAGTTGTGTAAAAGGGTGAGTTGGAGTTTTTGTACTGGGGAAGTCTTAACTGTTTTAGCTTACTAACTAATTAACTAATTAAGTAGACTTAGCAATAGAAAGACAAACGATTATTATTTAAATATATTTTTATTTTAAATTAATATTTTAGTAGTTTGATTACAAGGTTGAATAGGATTTGTTACTTATTTTAAAATTATTCATGCCAATTTTTTCTGAATAAGTTTTTTAGCAAGCAATAAAATACAAATCAAATAATACATACATAATACATAAAAATTATTAATTGTCTAATATTTTAATGGAAAAATCTAAAATTTTGAATCCCCTCATAACGCACCAACTTATTTAACAGAATTTATTTAATATATTGAACATATAAATAATATATAATGTTTCGTTTACCAACTCTTTGAGCCGTAATTATTTCTATATATTAAATAATAATTATTATATATTTTTTTAACTGAATCTATTTTATATAAATTTATATTTCATCACTTGGGTAATAAATCTGTCTTTCAATATCTTCGTATCATAACTGAATTACCATGTGTATTATATTAACTTCAAATCAGTCATATTTTCCTACAACTTTCAAGCTTTCATATCTTTTAGATATAACTTTACCAATTAGCCTATATAATTATTGATCCGTGTTTGCTGGCATAACGACAATTTCAAGATTCGATTTGTTGTCGTTTCAGCGATTGCATTTGTCAGTCCAGATTTGGGCTGAGAAAACCGCAAAACCGTCAACGTTAGGACAAAATGCAATGAGAGGTTTCTGTGGTCTTTGCCCGCAAAGATTGGGTTACAATTTCCCCATAAAAATGTCGAAAAAATGCGCAGATGAACCCTCCAACTGAGACTTGGACAAAGATTAGATCTGCCATGCGCAAAAAAAATATTATGATGCGGCGACCGCAAACAAACAAAGCCAAAGTCCACATATCAAAAGGGCAACACACAAACACACACACACACGGACACAAACAGAAACTGGATGGATGGCTACCAAATCTGGCTGCTGAATCATAGAAACATAAGCGATTATAACCGATCGTCGAGATAGCCCATAAACTCCACTGGAATATAATAAAAAGCTCAAAACTTGAACCCAACTGGCAGTTGGGCAGTTGATTTCATACCCTTAATTAATCAGAAAGGGGTTAAAAGGGTATGCTGTTTATTGGTATAGGTATGTACAAGGGGTAAGCGAAATATCTGTAATGACTGGGAATAGATCTAGCTATAATATGAGGAGATAGTAGCTAAGGAGTAGCTAACAAAAACTGCAGAGATCGAGTTAATTTGTGCTAGTGCATATATCAAATTTTACACATATATGTATATATAGATTTTCGATCATATATATATTTAAATTATATTTAAAATTTATTACTAAATAAAAATTAATTGAAATTTGAAATTTTGAAGTTCAGGGTATCATCTAGTCTGGCATTCCCCACTAGGACACAATTACTTGCTTTTTTTTCTTTGCTTTTTTTTGCTAATTTGTGCAGGGCGGCTGCCAGTAGGCATTAATGTCGCTCAACTGTCGCCAGGGGCTGGCGGACTACGCCGAGGCCCATGGGTCTAGGGCGATCGACCGTTCGATCCCCTCGAACTACATGCGAAATCGGTTGACAAAGCGTTTTGCAACTGGAACTGGAATTGGAATTGGAACTGGAAGCTTATGTGTAGGGTATAGGGTGTAGGGGCTGTGGAGGGCGAGGGGGTTGCTGATCGTCTGGCAGATGACTTCATTCGCATTTTGTGTGCGTTTTGTATGCCGCCAGATCGCAGTGCCAATTTATCGATCAACACGCTTAAGCGCATTTCTCGGCCAGTCGACAACGATGACGATCACAGGCGACGCGACGCGACGCAACGCTGACATTGAGGGTTTTATACGCAGATGTGTGTGCCCCTCGTCGCCGTAGCTGGGCTGCTGAGCTTGATAAGCTTTATTGATGCGATTAGCGAAATGAGCTTTGCCATCCGCGCATCAACGCATCCCTGTTCGTCCTGCCTGCCCCCGACTTGCCAAAGCTGAAAATCCTAAAACTGACAACTGACATTTCTCATTAACAGATTTCTCTTCGGCTCTGGGCGACTATTGACCGTGTTGCATTTTGTCAATCGGCCGAATGAAGTCATCTATGGAATTACCTTGACATGGGCACCGGCCACTTGGTAGCCCAAATTGTGTCCAGCCACTGAAGAAGCCTTTGACAGCCTTTCCTTAAGCGCATTACAAGCGAACTTACTCGAGGTTTCAGCTACGATCAATCGACTTTAGTGAATATACAAATATTGCTGGGATGTTATTACAGTTTATGCTTTATATGGCATAGAAATTTGATATTGAGATGTGTAGTGAGGTTATTGAATGAAGTACTTTAAATAAATGCAGAGTGTAATCAAAATATATGTGAAAACAAAAGGTATATTCATGTCACATATTAATTAGTCAATAAATATTTATATATGATATGTATTTGGGTACGTTGTCAAATATAGGTATATAGGTAAATAAAAATGAATAAATTAATCACATATTTTATTTTTTATTTCTATATTGTTTTTGCCAAATGACAGTTCGTTTTAATGTTTATTACAGTTATGGCATATTAAAAAAAAATGTCTTGATTCGTTTAATGAATGATGTATTTATAAAACAAAAGACATAAATTCAAAGAAATGCATAATATATGATATATTTGAAAAACAAAAGACAAATGTACAGAAATGTATAAGTCACTAAATGTACAAAATTTTTAATATCAATATATAGAATAAATTTTAAAATTAATACAATTCGCTTAAAATACACATATATATATGTAAAAAAAAAAATTCTATTTTTATATGAATTTTCTAATAAACTAATTTATAATACAATTTAAAATTTTTGATAATTTATAAGCCAAATGCCCTAAATTACCAGCTCATTTCCAACTTTTAAACTATTTATGTTTATAAAGAATTTATTGCTTTATAATAAATTCTTTACTCTTCTCTGTTCTTGCTAATTTATCCAAAGCGTTTCGCTTATGAATTGTTGATCGTAAATACCGGCTTTAATTTCAATATTTGCCCGCAAATCGCAAAGTGTCACTAATAAACATTAGTGCTGCAGGAGGCAGGACGAAGGGCACATCCAGCTCGAGCATGGTAACAACAAAGGCCAGCGCCAGATTACTTAATTCCCAAATTGGGCCTAATTCACGCGCCAAACTGTGTTAAATTGAGCACTGCGATCGAGTGTGGGGGCCGCTGGTGGCAACGCGGGGGCGGTGATGATGCTGCGCTGCAGATGCCACCCGTGACTGGCCGTGAGTGCCCGTGACTACCTGGAGCCGGATGGCCAGGCGCAGCGACTGCTTCCTTTGCATGGCCAATCAACGCCCAGGGCGCTCTATCTGTATCTCGTCTGTCTGGCACTCTGAGTGTGTGTGTGTGTGTGTGTGTTGATGACTACTATCTGGACTGAGACTGGGTCTGGAACTGGACTGGACTTGGGCTGGCCCGGCCTGGCTTGGCCTGGCTGGACGCATCCGGAGGTCTGCAGGTCGCCAGCGAATGAAGACGTTTCGTGACTGTGTCGGCATTTGGTGTCCAGCCTCGGCTCTGCTCTTCATGCTTATTATTGAAACTCAATTTTGTCGGCGCGTGTAATTTGCCATTGCCTTGAATTTGGCATACGAATTTGTTGCGCCGCCGCCAAGCAAATATTTGCCAACTCCACACATAAAAGCTGCCCTAGATGACCACGATGATGATGTGGATGTTGATGTGGATGAAGATGATGATGAGTTTGGTGGTAATGATGTTGCTGCATGCGGCCAGCGCTGGCACTTCCTTCCTTCAGCAACTTACAACTTGCAGCTTCATGTGCGTTCATCGAACGGGTATCGAATAACCCGAGTGTAGGGCTGGGCTCGAGAGCGGGGCATACAACATAATTAATAAATACCATCAACATTGATTAACTCAACTAAGCTAATAAAATCATTTGTCATACGACAGAACCTTCGACTAGTTAACCAGATACCAGTTGCCTCGGCCAGCCTCGGCTCCTGCAACGCTGGAGTACATAAAAATCGCGTGACTAATTCTGAAAATTAAAGCCTCAACCCAGACCAGAGCAAAGCAGTGCAGAGCAGAGCAGAGCTAAGCAACTGAAGCTGCACCAGCTGCCCAACGAGCGTGTAAATAGCGCAAAAATTAATCAGTCGTGAGGTGGAGAGAGATTGCTTACAGAGGGGCATGAGTGAGACCTACAGGAGTAGCTAGTCAGACAGGAGACAGGAGTAAGCCAACCACGCATAGAGTAGTAGAGAGTGTGACCAGCTAGAATATACTCTGTATAAAATATAAAATATAAAATATAAAATATAAAATATAAAATATAAAATATAAAATATAAAATATAAAATATAAAATATAAAATATAAAATATAAAATATAAAATATAAAATATAAAATATAAAATATAAAATATAAAATATAAAATATAAAATATAAAATATAAAATATAAAATATAAAATATAAAATATAAAATATAAAATATAAAATATAAAATATAAAATATAAAATATAAAATATAAAATATAAAATATAAAATATAAAATATAAAATATAAAATATAAAATATAAAATATAAAATATAAAATATAAAATATAAAATATAAAATATAAAATATAAAATATAAAATATAAAATATAAAATATAAAATATAAAATATAAAATATAAAATATAAAATATAAAATATAAAATATAAAATATAAAATATAAAATATAAAATATAAAATATAAAATATAAAATATAAAATATAAAATATAAAATATAAAATATAAAATATAAAATATAAAATATAAAATATAAAATATAAAATATAAAATATAAAATATAAAATATAAAATATAAAATATAAAATATAAAATATAAAATATAAAATATAAAATATAAAATATAAAATATAAAATATAAAATATAAAATATAAAATATAAAATATAAAATATAAAATATAAAATATAAAATATAAAATATAAAATATAAAATATAAAATATAAAATATAAAATATAAAATATAAAATATAAAATATAAAATATAAAATATAAAATATAAAATATAAAATATAAAATATAAAATATAAAATATAAAATATAAAATATAAAATATAAAATATAAAATATAAAATATAAAATATAAAATATAAAATATAAAATATAAAATATAAAATATAAAATATAAAATATAAAATATAAAATATAAAATATAAAATATAAAATATAAAATATAAAATATAAAATATAAAATATAAAATATAAAATATAAAATATAAAATATAAAATATAAAATATAAAATATAAAATATAAAATATAAAATATAAAATATAAAATATAAAATATAAAATATAAAATATAAAATATAAAATATAAAATATAAAATATAAAATATAAAATATAAAATATAAAATATAAAATATAAAATGTAAAATATAAAATATAAAATATAAAATATAAAATATAAAATATAAAATATAAAATATAAAATATAAAATATAAAATATAAAATATAAAATATAAAATATAAAATATAAAATATAAAATATAAAATATAAAATATAAAATATAAAATATAAAATATAAAATATAAAATATAAAATATAAAATATAAAATATAAAATATAAAATATAAAATATAAAATATAAAATATAAAATATAAAATATAAAATATAAAATATAAAATATAAAATATAAAATATAAAATATAAAATATAAAATATAAAATATAAAATATAAAATATAAAATATAAAATATAAAATATAAAATATAAAATATAAAATATAAAATATAAAATATAAATCCGCTGATATTTCCCCTATTTCATTCATTTACCCAGCTATATTGTACGCTTTTCCTTGCAGTTTTTATACATTTGCTTTACAGGGTATAATGAAAAATGAAAAATCTGAAAACACGCACTAACAAAGCAACAAATTGAAACTAAATACTTGCAACTTGCTGCTCAGCTCGAGTCACAGGCCGAGCTCGAGCTTGGCCGGGCAGGCGTTGCCTAGTCGGGCAGAGATAGCTGATCGTTTGCCTCTGTTCATTTAGCTTGAAATTGTTGCAATCAGTGCAGCGGCTGCTTTAATTGCCGCATGCAGCGCAAGTGCGAGCGAGACGGCGCGTGTGTGAGAGAAAGAGAGAGGGCGCAGCTGCAACACAGCTGCGACACAAAAAGCTGCGACAGGCCAAATGCCAGAGATGCCGCTGCGCCGGAGACAAGGCGACGACGACGACGGCGACTTTTGTCTCATGCGGAAATCGCAACTTGGCCCCCAGTTGTGTCCCATTGTCCGGCGTGGACTAGCGTTGCGGCAAAGGAAATGCCTTAAATCAATTAGTTGAGCACTAATTGCCCCAATACCTTGTGGCATAGTTTGCCATTTGCTCAGCACCTGTTCGAGCTCCACAAGCCCAGCCCAGTTCGGTTCGAACCTCTCAAGCTCAAGCCTCGTCCTCAGCCTCGTCTCGCGTTTCGCGTTTCGCTCTGGCCATAACCGGGCTTAATCTCTGCGCGCAAATTCCTGCGGCCTTCTCATTGTTTGACGTTCTCGTTGCTGTTGTTGTTGTTGTTGTCTCCTCGCGTTGTTGTTATCTTTCTCACAATCAAGGTGCACCGAGCAGCAGAATATGTGGACACCACCAACACCACCACCAGCACCACCAACCACCGCCGCCACCGCCGCCACCGCCATCGACTTAGTTTTTTGTGTGCGCCCAACAAGTGCAAAAAACTGTCTCAAGTGCCTCGGAGCGGAGTGCCCCCAGCGAAAGGAAAGGAAGTCGTCGAATGGATCTGGCAAGTGCCCGATATGAGAGCTTTTTGTTTGAGATATGTAAAACTTCCTGTAGTCAAGTTGAAGTTTATCTTCTTTTTCAGTTTTTTCTGATTTTGTTTTTTGTTTTTGGGGCGTGTCTCCCGAACAGATCGTTATCTGCTCCGTCAAGCCAAGTATGTGCACATACGTATGCGTACGCATATTGTGTGTCTGCTGAAAGCATTATAAACTGGATTTTATGGCAACCATAAAGACGCGTCGGTCTTAGGTAAATACAAGTGTAGTACGCCTAAAGACGGGATCGTGTTCAATTAGCGATATTCCAAGCATATAGCTTGACAGAAAACATACACATATTATTTCTCATATCAAAATATTAATTAATTAATTAATTAAATAAGATTATTATATAGGTTAAGTTTTAGTCCTTGGGTTTATTAATTTTAATAAATATTTATTTAATATATTATGTTATATTGTCATTTAAAACATTTTAATTCGAATTATATATAGTTATATTATATATTATATTATATTATGCTATTATATATTATATAATATAATATACAATAAAATTTTACTTATATGAAAAATAAACTATGTGAGTTTCATATTTTGCAAGATTAAACAAATTTTTATGTTTTTTATTAGGTCAAATTATATTATATGTTAATTACAAAGCTGTTAGCACAAATTAAAGCTTTATTATGTACTCGAGCAACACTTAACACCCCAAAAATATTATTAATAATTATTATGATTATGACAATAAGCTGCGCCAAAACACTCTTAAAAATATTTCTATATAATATATAATAAAACTATATTTATAATAAGTTTCTTTACTATCTAAGCCATTTGTATAAAATATTTATAAATATTAAAAGCATTTAAATATTATAAAAACAGAATATAATATACTTAGATTATTGTATATCAAGACTTAGTAAATTTGTATAGATTAAAATGTATATCAGTTTAATAAGAATATTCTTTTTTAATTAAGAAAGGATTATTGATTGAATTACTGTGCCGAATTACTTCATTTCCAAATGTTATATAAAAAATTGCATTTACTTAAATTGTGAAATATATTATTAAAATATCATTTACTTCTAAATATTCTATTATCATTTAATTCCATTCACAATTGTTTTTTTTACAATTCCATCAACTTCCACTCTCAAATATTTGATTCAACTTTCATTTGCTTCCATTCTCAAATATTTTATTCAAATTGATTGCAGCACAAATGACATTGTGAAACCATAATTGACCTCTGGTCATGAATATTTGCTGCTTGTCTTGTTTTGTCTGATTTTTTTCTTCCATTTTTGTCTTTTATTATTTGTTTATTTTATTTGGCAAGGCCACTAAAACCCACAAAATGCTACAACAACAACAACAACAGCAGCAGCAGACAATAAGGCAAAGTTAAACAAAGTTGGCGCACAGGCAACAGCAACAGCAACAGGCAACAGCAGCGACCACAAAAACAACTAAAAGTGGAAGGGCAAATGAGGGGGAACAGCAGGGAGAGGGACAACGGGTTCACTTAAAGGGCCAGCCAAACAAAGGACGGCGTTGATGTCGTTGCGGCAGCGGAGCTGAGGACGCGTCATGGATACAAAAGCGCCCCGATGAGATGATCGCTGGGCAGTCAGAGCTTCATCCTCAGTGGCTGCGCTGAATGAGCAACAACAATAACAACAACAACTATAACAACAACAACAACTGAAGACATTCGCATCCGTTGCCCTGCGAATTTTCGTAGTGGGCACCCAGGCGCTGCTCCCAGCCTCGCCCCTCGCCACTCGCCCCTAGTCTCCCGCCCTCCACAGCCAAAGCAAACCTCTGGAATTCGGTGGCCGCGCAACGCTGCATAATGAAAGCCAAATGATGGGAAACCTTTTTATACGCAGCCACAAAAAGAGGCTAAAAAAAGCTTTATAAATATATACAGATAAAAAAAAAAGTAAAAGTAAGACAAAGAGCAAAACTAATTAGTCATAAGAGGCTAAATGAAAGCCGAGGAGGCACTTGCTACGATTTGACTTTCAACTCGATTGTAACTCAATTATGGACTAGCTGGGTGGCCCCAGCCCCGCCCCAGCCCCTCGTCGGCGGTGCACGGGGGCCCTCGACAGCTGTCGCGTCTTTAGCCAAAAATGGTAATGTTTACATGCGTGTCCACTGCTGCGGGCCCCCCTATTGGATGTGCCAATGTCCATGTATGCGCCGGCAACACTTTTTGCGTGCCGTTAATTACATGGCCAGGTCGGGCCGGCTGGTCTAGTCGTCGCTGCGGTCTCTGAGGGTCTCTGCGTCTCGCGCCTGGTGGTCTCTGCTTGGTCATTGCTTCCTGGTAGTTCGACTTGTCGCCAGTTGTAAACAGTTAACGGCAGCAGCAGCAGTTGGTAAAGCTGCTGATGATTGATAGCCACAGCATCAGGGCCACTGGACTAGAGCGAAGCTGTCTATTTGTCTAATCCATTAAATTCTCACGGTTCACGCCTGAAGCATAACAATTGCCACTTAATTAACACCAAACCCAACGAACGTTTGCCAATGTGTCGAAAATATTTCGGCCCTTGCCAGGTGAAGGGAGTCCGGACGGGCTCTGAAAGTTTTGTCATGCCAGCTCTGGCGCGTGAGCCGCATGACAAGTGATCGCTGAAAGATCTTCGAGCCGGCTCGATATCCATGTCGAACCGTTGCATTTGCCAAATCAAACAGCGGCTGCAAACGTGTGGCGTCTGCAATTACAGCACAAAGAGGCGAGTCGAGTCGAGTCGAGTCGAGTCGAGTGGAGCTACATGCTCCAAACATGACGAACAACAACTGTCATTGTCACATCCAGCAAGCAGAGATGAGATGAGTTGGCTGCATTTTGATTTCGTTGCACGTTGCATGTTGCCCGTTGCACGTTGCTCGTTGCTCGTTGCCAATTGCAATTCATTAGGCCGCCAGACCATTTTGGGATGCGCGTGCGCCGCTTTTGGCCGTCGCTGTGGGCCGTCTCTGTAGTGCAACATAATCTTAATCCGCTCGTTAGTTTTATTGATTAGGACGAATGTCGGGCCGCGGCTGCAGCGCGACTCTTCGGAGACAACAATTGTCGCCTCGCTGTGCCATATTTGCGACGGCCGCAGACAATGCCTCAGCCAGCCGCGTCCAGCTCGCGGGGTCCACTAGATGCCCCCGTGGGGTTATAATGGTCCATAGTAATGGTATCGCTATTGCCAAAGATAATGCCTAACAACAACACCTGAGTGTAACAGTCTGTACGTGTGTGTGTGCCATTGTTGTGGGCTTCAGGTGAATCATTTGCCAGGCATTTGAAGCTGTTCCCTAATCGCAACTGGCATAATGCGCGGAAAGCGTACGGAACGAACATTAGCAACGGGCTTTTCAAATTAATTGATTAACTTACATTTTATTTTAGTGCGAGTCCCTTTGAAGTGAAGTTGGAATTATATATTTGTTAGGTTTAGTACTGTGAGTATACCTGTATATGTAGTACTGCAGGTACTTCTATTAGATTTTTGATTTGCTTTCATTCTAATTCAATAACAATTTAATAGCTGAGTCAGATATCAATTTAAGTGATTTGATTTACATTTTATTATTGTGTAAGTTCCATTAAAGTACAGTTAAAATTGAGTCAATTTATATTGTATTTTGGTACAGCTTAGTATACCGAATTGCTGCTGAAATTAGTTAACTTTTATAAACTCTAAAAACGTTTAACTAGAAATTAGTCATTTTTAAGCTAGTAATAATAACTCTTTATAGTAAAAATAAAACAATACCCAAATCTTTTTTAATTGGTTTATTTGGTTGTCCGATAAACGACTTTAATTCTTCTGTTATCGACGTGCATCGCACACCACAAAAATAGACCATATATCAAGATATTTGAGTGGCTGCCGCTAATCAGAAATCTGTGACTGCGACTTCCTCAACAAGAGCGAATTGCATTGTGGATGGTTTTTTGGAGTTCCCACCCGTTTCGTTTAATGATTGGGAATTGCGGCCGCGTGGCAGAGAGCAGAGAGCGAAACAAAACTGTCAACTGCGCTGGACACATGTAGCACGATCACTTTTTGCACACATACGAGCTGCGGCTGGCAGATCAGTAGCTGGAATCAGGATCAATGTAAGCCGGGCTAAGCAGCCCTGGCTGGGCAGCTGGGTAGATGGGCAGCTGGCCAGATTGTACCCCCGATTCCGATACCGATTCCAGCCGCCTCGTCTAGATCTGTCGCTGTCAGTTGCATAGTTGCCCCGGCAATTGCATGTCCAAGATCTGCTGCGCCTGCTCCTCCTGCTGATTGTCGCTGAAAGTTGAAAGCCGTTCGGCGCTGGCCGCTGACAGCGCGGAATTGTCGTTCGCATTGTCAGGGGCCCAGCAGAGATCGAACCAGCAGAACAGACGCCGACGATATACAAAAGATGCAACTGTCGTTGCTCGTTCGTTACTTGTTGTTGTTGTTGCTGTTGTTGTTGTTGTTGTTGTTGTTGTTGTTGTTGCTGTTGCTGCTGCCCAGGCTGACAGGCAGCAACACAAAAAATGCGCTTGGGAAACTGCCACCGAGCTGCTTAAATCAAATATTGAAATACCTCGCACAGACCATGACCCAAGCGGCCTCCTCCCCGCCTCTCACAGCCCCGCCCCCTTCCTCCATCTCCCCTCTCGACAACTGGCTAATTGCCGCACACTTGAACCAAATAATTGCTCAACAAAATAAATTCCACATTGTTTTTCTCTCATATAAAATTTCATTGATTTTGCTTTTGTTTTTGTTTTTTATTGATTTGTGCATTGCATTCGCAATTTGTTGTTTTTTGTTGTTTTGCTTTATGTTTTTAATACTTTACAATATTGAATGTTGTCTATGCTCTAATATAAATTAATTAAATATACTTGAATTAGTCCTCTAGTTAATCATTAATCTATCAATTAATTAATTATTAGTAATACCTAGAACGCACAACCGAAAAGGCAACACAATTTATAGATAAATTAAATTTTGTATGGGAACAGAATAAAAGTAAAAAAAAAAACATAAATAGTTAAATGCTTTTTTTTCATTTCCTTTTTTTTTTTAAATATAGTTAGTAAGAAGATTTCATTACTTTTGAGCAAATTTCATAAATTCCAAAGCAGAAATAACAGTTACAAAATAATTGTTTATGTGGCGCCATCTAGCGTGCATTTGCTGTACTTACTTAGAAATAAACGAACTTAGCCAAATTAAACTAAATAAACTTAATTATGTACACAAAATGTATTAGAGACGCAGTCAGGGAGAGCTGCTGTAAAGAGTGCGTAGTTCATATGAACTGGTTCATATTTGGGAACTAGTTCCCTTTGCTAGACGTTCACGCGGCGTATGCTTAACATGCGCTTTGCAGCTGGGCAAAGCGGGAATGCAAGCAGCGCAGCCAGCGTCGACGCCAGCGTCGCTGTTAACTAGACAACAACAATGCTATGATTGTAGCTGTTAGAGAGAGAGAGGGAGAAAAACAGAGAAAGAGAAAGAGAAAGAGAGTTTCAGCTGCGCGCAATTGAATTTCAGTCTTGTTTTCAATAATTTCGTAAAATTGTTTTTGTTGATTGAATGAATTGGGTCGAAGGAGATGCTTAAACGCGCTTTCGATTTTCTTTTTTTTAAATTATGAAATCTATAGCTAAATTAAGTCTACAATTTAGAACATACTTTATACTTTTATGGGCCTTGCGGAACAGCAACGGAATTTACAAAAAAAAATTTGCTGCTAGGGTTGCGTGGCTTATAGAACTAAAAACTGGGCAAAACGAAGTTGTACACTCTACTCTTGTCGTGTCTATGAACTGCTTGATATATATAATATATATATATATATATATATTCATATCAATATATATATATATATATATTTATGTAATACTGCTAAAAAGTCAGAGTGGGCTGTTATGTGCGCGTAAATTAGGGGCGGTTCATGGGCTTTAACTAGGCTTTAGTCTAGGCTCTTAACGTCTAATAACAAAGGCTAAGCGTAGACAAATACATAACACATACACAAAGTGGGAGTTGGGGATAGGCTAGTGGGCAAGAGGGAGGGCGGGGCCGCCTAGACGGTCTGACCGGACTGGCCGGACAGAGGCAGATCTCTTACAGACACGTGTGTATGATCTTCTTGGTTCGACACAGCTTGCACTTGACCTCGCAGCACCAGTGGAAGGTGCAGGCGCAGCGCTCGACGACGACGACCTCCTGTGTGCGATAGCCACGCCCACAGCACATCAGATCACAGCCATCGACGCCCAGCGAGGTGTCGTTGCACTGTCGTCCGTGTGTGCCCAGAATGCCCTGTCTCAGATTCTTCTCGCAGAAACTGGGCGACGGCTCCAGATAGACAATGTCCTTGGGACCTGGCGGCTTGTGTTCCGGATTGTGTGGATTCAGCTGGAAGTGATATCTGCAAAGATGAAGAAGAAGAAGAGAAGATTGAGCAATGTGAAAAGGATGTAGATAGATAGAATGTAGAATATAGAATATTTAAAATATAATATTTTAAATATTTTATATATAATATATAATATAGATATAGATAGAGACTGAAGATATACTTGAGATGAACGAGATGAAGATTTTATTCAATCTTTTCTATCTCTCTCTCTTATCCTCATCTTCATCTCTCGACTAGGATCCGTTTCTTACCTGTTGTGTTTGCGACCCTGACGACCACGTCCGTGTCCGCGTGACCTGGCGCCCGCCACGGGCAGACTGTTGGGCGACGGCATATTGGGGTGATGCTGTTTGCTATTGGGATGGCTGTTGTCCAGCAGCAGCTCGGGCATATGGTCGTTGAGCATGCGCTCCTCGTCGTCGTAGCCGCTGACCGAGGGCGGCAGTCCGTTGCCGCCGACGGAGACGCCGCCCACCACCACGCTGTTGGGTCCGGCCGCATTCGGGTTGACGACGGCGACGGCATTGCTGCTCTGGCGCAGACTGTTGCTGACCTGGACGCGAGTGGCGCCGTCGAAGCGCGCTTTCAGATTGTCGCCTATGACACGGAAGTTAGCCAGACGCATCCAGCAGGTTTTCACCGTACACGAGCCGGACATGCCGTGGCATTTGCACTCCTGCCGCATCTCTGCCTGAACGTGCTGCAATGGGAGTAAGCGTGGGGTAGACGGGGGATTCATTAGTATGACTTTATTAGGCTGCAGAGATGTTGGGATGTTAAGATGTTGAGTTGTTGCTGCCGCTGCTGCAGCTCCTCCAATATCTTTTTCACTTAATTATTTTGCCGTTTTTTGCTGGATTCGATTGGCGGCCCGCCTGCCACGTTGTTGCAGTTATTAAAAATCAATAAATGTTGTTGCAACTTGCTGTGCGCATGTTGCATGTTATTGCTGCTGCTGTTGCCCCTACCTCTGCCCCTACTCCTGCTGCTGTTGTTGTAATTGGCCTGACCAAAAGTAAGAAATCAACGCAGTTGGGGGGCCCTGGCAACCAGCAAGGCGCACAGCACATGATGATCATCATCGATGGAGCCCATAACAAGTAATAAAATAATAACACAGATGGTGGCCCCAAAGATCTGGCGCTCCAGCTACAGCACAGCTCCAGCGACTAGCTTTGTTAGCGCTGAGCACCACTCGGTGTGCTACTTTCTATGCCACCACCAAGAGCTAGGCAACTGGGCGGCAAGCAAGCCGCACTGTACAGTGGTCGCTCGCAAATGCGCTAATTGCGAAAATTACTTGAAAAGTTATGCGTGGCATAAGAGATATTTCTCTATACAAGTTATCAATAATGTTGATCGAAAAATTCATTTTATCAGTCAATTAAAATTAAATTGATTTAATTTCTATTATTATATGAATCAAAGAAAAGTTTTTTAAATTTAATTTAGAATTTGAAAAGTCGTTAAATTAATTTCGATTATCTGCTGAATCGATATAACACCTTTGACAGTTATCGATGCCTAGCAAAACTGATCTTTATATGTATAAATGATTTGAAGTCCCACTCGATAAATTGATAGCAAATTGAAATGCCTTTCTATTTGGGAAGAGTTACGCCATGAAATCTGAGAGGCAAAAGCTCAGTCGCTTGATAAATGATCTGCTGATGAGATGAGCTGCATCCACTGTGCAATTGCATCCAGCTGCAGCGGACTACTTTTTCGCTGTTGCTGTTGTTGTTGTAGTCCTCCACTGCTAAGCTGGAAGCTGTCAACGATTTTAATATACGAGCTACATGCGCGCAAACGAGTGCATGGGAGACAAGAGTCGGTGTGGCAGCGGCAGCGGCAGCGTCTGGCTCTATAAGTTGGCATCGCCAATTGGGGCGGAAATCGGCAAAGCGCTCGCTGCATTTTATTAGGCAAGTCGTAAATTGTGGGCCAGCCGAGGCGACAGCCATTAGAATTGCAATGGAGGATCGACTAAATGGCTCGTTAGATCGAACTGGATTGGTTTACTTACCGCTCGGCCCGCCTCGTTGTTGTGCAGATTCATCTTCTCGCGCAGATTGCGACCGCGCTCGCCGGTGTCCACGAACTCGCGCGAGAACTTGAAGCCGAAGCCGATGTTGTCCGAGCAGCCGCCCCACTCCCAATCCCTAACGCCGGCCACGGTGCCCGCCTGATGATTGGCCTGCGGAGAGCGCGTCTGGTGGCTGTAGTCGCAGGTGCAGGATTCGATGGTGCCCTCGCTGCAGGCGCGCGCTATCGAGTGGGTCACAGCGGCGCTGGTGATGGCATAGATGAAGCCCGTCTCGCGGCAGCCTGTAAGAGAGAAAGAGAGAGAGAGGGAAGATGAGCAACTATTTCTGTTTCGGTTCCTTGCATTTCATATTTGTAAGCTTGTTGCGCCTTCTGGGTGTTCCACTTGGACACGACCCCCCAAGACAAGACAAGATCTCAATCTCGCTCGAGTGCGATTGCGACGTGGGCAACAGTTAAATTCCAGACCATGAATAATGGCACTTGTCTTCCAAAGTCTGGTCAATTATGACACTTCAAGCTATCTGCCGCCCAGCTGCAAGCTGACGCACCAAACTGACACAGATTAAACGTTCAACTATAAATTCCAACTTAACACTTTGCCCCATCTACAGCTGACCAAAACGGCAGTCCTCCAGTCTCCGGTCTCAAGGGCCCTCGTAGGAAACTTTACAATATTTTCATATATCTCTGCTGCCTCTGCTGCTTCAGCTGCTTCTTCTTCTTCTTCATCATCATCATCATTTTTTTTGTTTATGTATTTTTAGTAACTGCCTCTGATTTGGCCTGCTCTGAGAGACCATCACAGATAAAGAACAATGAAAATTGAATTTACATGTTGCAGATAATTTTTCAAGTGCCTCTGCCACAACTCAAGAGTCACACACATACATAAATTTCAATGTGTGCGTGTGTGTGTGTGTGTGTGTGAGTGACACATGAGCGCAGTCAGGTAGCTCTGTAGACATATATCGTATATAATATACATATACATGTTGGGACTACAGCTGTTTGGCATTCTCAACTAAATTACTCAACATTTTAGCTACTGAATTGGAGTATCTAAGACTTTACAGGGGCTGTGATGGAGGGTTGGAGTCTGAATTTGAAATATATATAAAAATATTCCTGTTCCTAAGCTAATTTCTATATTAAGAATATATATATAATTTGTATTTATATAAGGAAAGTTTGTGTTGCCCAAGCTAAAACTGTTTGCTGAAGTTTTCTATTCAAGTTTTCTCTCTGAAAGATTTAATTAAATGTTTTTACATATAAGTATTCAAAAGTGAATTTATATGCATATATAGAAATATATATGTATATACTTTATAATTACTTAAAATCATTGAAAATCTATCCTTTGCTTGAATATAAGTATATCTAGTAGTTTGAAAAAGGCGATGCTAACTTTTATCTGAATTTTTTAAAACCTAGCCAAGTTTATAAAGGGAAAATAAAGTGTTATATATATCAAGACATATATTGAGTAGATCAAAGAAAAACAAAACTAGCTCTTGCTACATATATAAATACATTAAAATAAATATTGAAAATCAATTCTAAATAAATAATGAATATTAAACTAATTTATGGACAGAAGAAAGAAGTCTTATAACAATATATAAATATAAAATATATTATTAAATAAAATATTATATTTATAATATTGATATTTTAAATAGATAACAGTAATCTGTGTGGACAATGGATACTTTTTTATTTTTATTTATTTATATTTTTTGTGAATATCTCAACTTAGCAAATTACATAAGATAATCCTTCAAAAGACATAATATTAAACTATTACTCGACAGAACTTTTCTACTATTTTTAATTTTTAAAAATATTTAATAATCATTATACTTCTAACCCCTTCAAAATTTTAGCTTTGTTTTACATTAAGAAAACCTTTAAAAAAAAGTTAGTTTTGTCAGACTGCAAACTGTTCGATATAAGTAATAATAATATACATATATACTTCAGCTCTAAGCAGCTCAGTTCGGCTGACTGCTGATTGATGCGGCTGTGATTGACTGTCGAGCAAGGTGTTGATTGAGAACGTCAGCTTGTGTAGCTATGGGCTGACTCTATCAACTTCCGCCTTCAAAAATTGCCGCTTTGAATGCTACGATTTCCCGGAATTGTGCCACAACAATTTTTTTTATTTTTATTTTATTTTGTTGTTCAATTCCCGGTTAATGTTTGTTTGTTTCTAGTCCCACTGTGTGCGTGTGTGTGTGTGTGTGTGTGTTGCATGGTTTCATTTTCATTTTTGGTTTTTTTTTTTTGTTTTCTTTAAATAATTTCACGTAAAAGGTAAATATGTGCGATGTTTGATCTCTGATAAGCAGAAGGCGGCAGTTGGCGACCGGCGCATGCGCAAACGTCGTCATCAGCAACAGCAACAACAACAAATTGACTCTGACTTTTTGGTGATTAGCTTAGCAAGAATTCGCGTTACATTGCGTGGCAAGTGAAGTATGATGAGTGAGTGCGTTTGTGAGTGTGAGTGAGTGTTTGTGTGAGTGTTCTCTTTTGTGGATATTTCTCTTGTGACGCTGTGTAAATAGCTTGGCCAATGTTTCGCCGAACAAAAGACAATAAAACAGCGAACGGCGAACATTGAGCAATTAAGCGGCGAAAGAAATGAGTGGCTCATGAGTGGACTCATTCACATAGCTCGAATGGGTGTGTCGCAGGTACTCTTTAATTTGCCAAGGCAAAGAAATACAAGTGTGTGTGTGTGTGTGTGTGTGGGGCAACAATAGCGAACAACGCCCACAAAATGTTTTACGCATGTAATTCGAGTAGCTTTGGAGTTGTGCCTCCCTCTCTCTGCCCCTCTCTCTCTCTCTGGCAGGACTTTTTTGAACTCTGCTTTTCCTCTGCTCCTTTTTTTGGCTAATTGCTAAACGGATTTCCGCTGCTGCTGGGCGTGGCAAGCAGACTGATGAAATTGAGAGCACAAAACTCAGGTAGCTCAGCGGCGCAGTTAAGCTGCTTAGACAGAGAGAGAGAGGGAGAGGTAGAGAGGGAGAGGTAGTGCCAGAGCTAGTTCCATGTGTCTTTGCCTAACTATTCCTGGAATAGTTTAGACATTGATATAAAAGCCACAGGCAGCCACCGGCAGCCGCTTGGGGTGGCTGCCATTCGTCATCCTTCATGATTAGAATGCGCAAAAAAAAAAAAATAAGAGAAAAAGATAAAGGCAAGAGCAAGACTCTGAGCACATAATACCCTAGGCAACTAATCGAGTCAGCCGTGTTAAAGCGTGTGGCGTGCCAAATTGACAAGGTGTCACCAATTAGAAAACAAGTTAGTTGGGCTCAGCTGAGCTCAGTTGAGTTGTCTCGGCTGTGCCCCGCTGGCTGGGTAAGGCCCTAACGCTCCGTCTCCAGGGCATTAACGCACAGTTTGAGAGCCACTGTGCGGTGCAACCCCAAAGTGTTAATGGCCTAGGTGTTAATTAGGGCCAAGGGCACATAAAAACCAAAAAAAAGGAGAGAGGGAGAGAGAGAGGGAAGGGAAATGGAAGTGCGATGAAAGTGCTGCGATAAAAAGCTGTCACCAGACCAATAATCCAGCGAGTAATCAACAATCGACAATCCATAAAATGTCAAGAGAGTGCAACTCATAAAAAAAGGATGCGTTGGCTCCGTCCGTTGATAAGGTCAAGGGCCCGCGCTCTAATAAAACTCAGCTGCCGTTGAGTGAAAGGCTGACGCCGCTAACGCAACGCACGCGACGCTGCACGCCGCATGCCTCACGCCCACTTGGCGAGGGTGGGCGTGGCCACAGGTAGCACAGGACAGTAGCTATAATAAAACGGCACGACACTTTTTGCAATTCATAAGAAACGGCGGGACGGCCGCACATTTATATGAAAATTATTGTTGACAACGGACGGAACCCGGACCCGGACGAACGACAACGGGGAGCGAGCAAAAAGTGTTGGCTGGAGAGGGCTCAGATGGCCGCTTGGGACCAGCTCCTGGCCAACTGTCACAGCGGGCGAACAAACAAGCCCATTTGATTGATTTGAATGCAATGCTCAGGCTGAGGCTCAGTCTCTGGCTCTGGCTCAGACTCTGTATCTGTATCTGTATCTGTATCTGTATCTGTATATTCAGGCTAATTCTGCGACAGGTCCGCACTTGGTGCTGCCAACCTGCGGCAATTAGCATAAACATGCTGAAACGCCAAGTGGAGCAAGTGCAGCGGCGCAGACAAGGCAAAGCCATTGTCTCCGGCGACAGCGAAAGTGGCCCAGCAACATGTGGCAGAGTCTCCCAGCGGCAAGTGCCAGCTCATATTACAGCAACAACAAACATGCAACCCACACACACAAACACACACACACACACACACACAAAGTGACATTTAACAACATAAATAAGAACAACAAAACTGAAACCAAATCAATTTGTGTATTTGCTACTAGCAGCGCCAAGAGGCGTTGACAACAACTGCACTCGGGCAGGGCGAACAGATCGCAGATCACGGATCACAGCTCACAGATCACGGCTTACAGATCATTCACATCACAACTCACAGATCATATTACACACAAGGCTCATGCAAGGACTACAGAATGATTGAATCTTATAGTTAGAACTAAGTAGAACTAAATTATATAGATTGGTTGCTGTAACACTCATATAAAGTTAATAGAAGTTGATATGAAGAGAATTTGAGGAATATTTAGACTTTTAAAAGTATGAAGAGCTGACAGCAATTTGTTGAAGTCACTAGATTTATGGCATATTCATTTCTGCTTATAATGTTATATTGTTCTTTGATTTGCTGTGAAATTTTCAAAATATTTTGTAGAATTAAAAATACTAAACTAAACTACTAAATGAATCCTATTCTTTGTAAATAAAGTTGTTGTAAAATATAGTTTCTATAAAGAATTTCATTTGTATATATTAAAATATTTTAAAATCCTTTCTATTTTTTAAATATTTGTTAAATTTAATTTGCCACGTTTCAGCACGCTGCTAAGATGATTTCTATTTTATTTTGTGCAAATTTTTTTCAGTTTTAATTTGTGTGCTGTAGTCTCAGTTTTGAAGTATTTTTCTTACTTTAAAATCTCGAAATATTTTTAAAATACTTTTCAGACCCGCTGTTCAACTAATTCTAAACATATATATTTATTTGCATAATTTATTTTGCTTTTGTTTTAATATTTTCTATTTAATTTTTTACTTTAAATTTTCTTAGCTCTAGTTTCTGAGTTGTGGCTGCAATTTTCATTATTATACCCTGAGCCCATTGAAAATGGGCAATCAGGGTATAATGGTTTTGTGAAAATGTATGTAACAGGCAGAAGGAGGCGTGCCACACCCCATAAAGTATATATATTCTTGATCAGCGCGACAAGACGAGTTGATATAGCCCTGTCCGTCTGTCCGTCTGTCCGTCTGTCCGTCCGTCCGTCTGTCCGTCTGTCCGTCTGTCCGTCTGTCCGTCCGTCCGTGTGAACGCTGAGATATTTTTAAGTACGCAACGTAGAGACTTGAAATTTTACATGAATACTCGATAATACCATACGCTGCACAAGTTTATAAAATTTTTCCGATAACTCATTCCATTTCGATTTTATGAGCATTTATCGATAATTTTAATGTGTTTTTAAGGCGGGGTTTGTACATCGTTTGAGCTAAAGACTTCAAATTTGCTGTGTAGTTGCGTGTAATGAATACGGAGATAACGTTGTCTTTAGATTTTGGATGCCACACCCCATTCGCCCCCAATAGCCCCCTATTTGTAAAAAGCGCAAATCAAATACTAGAGACTTGTGCTTTGGCACATACACACATATGAATGTCATAAATAAGTTGTGAAAGTTTGATGCACTTAGTCCATCGCTAAGAAAAGTTATTAAACAATTAAATTCCCATAGTAATGCCCACATTGCAGCCCAAGCGCAGTCGCTGCGTCAACTGCGCAGTTGGCAGAGCGCGCGCTTATGCGTGCGTGCATATGTATGTGTGTATGTGTTGTATTTATGTATGCATACAAAATCGTAGAATGATTTGATATTTGGCTCTTCACAGGGCTCAGGGTATCCCCTAGTCGAGCAGTCTCGACTAGAGCACTCTTACTTGTTTTTCTATTCACTAATATCTTCCTACTTTTTCCACTTTTTATATTTTTAAGCCCAACACTTCGTACTCACCTCGATCGACGATCTTGCCAAAGAGATTCTTGCCGCGCAGGAAGTTGCGCGTGGAGCAGTTCCAGCGGCGATTGCGGAACTGATGCTGGCACTCGCTAATGGCCAGATTGGCGCCCTTGACCAGGGCGCCCAGCACGCCAGGATTGTCGCGGACGAGGCGGCGCTGCTTGCGGCGCAGCGTCGAGTGAATGGCGGGATCCATGTACATGATGCCGGTGCTGATGGGTGAAATGTTGTTGGGTTCGCCGACCTTGGCAATGCCCCTATATCAGATAGAAGAAAGTGAACGAGAAAGAAATTAATAAAGAACTCACACGACGATAGAGAGAGGGGCAGTTGGGGGCGTGTCACAACTATTTAATGCTTCACTTGCTTTTTGCGCCTAATTACAAGCGGAAATCTCGAGCACCTGGACACGCACGGCAGCCGAAAAAAGGCCGCAAAGAGGACGGCTCAGCGTTTTCATTATGTTTCTATTTGTATGCGTATTTGTTTTTCTACTATATGTGTATGTATGTTTTTTTTTGGCATTATGTTTATTTCCACTTGACTTGAGTTAAGTTGTTGTTGTTGTTGCTGTTGTTATTATTCTTGGTTTTTCACTTGCGGCTTTTCCTTTTTGTTAAGCACGTCAATTGCCGGCGTTACTCATGCATGCAGCACACACACACACACACACACGCACACAAATACCCATACACTGACAAATATTTGATGACACTTGTCGGCAGTCGCTTACATTTGCTGTCATCTTTATTTTTTATTTATTTATATTTTTTTTGCTTTTCAAATGGCCTTGCCTACATTGAGGCATCTGCCGAGCAGTTATAGTATATATATATTTGCTGCTCTCGTTACAAATGATGTGTCTAACAACAGCAGCAACAGCAACAACAAATAAATAAATAAATAAATATATAAACAAATGTTTATTGACGGCGGCGCGTATGCAAATTAATTGCCAATTCAATTGCCCGTTGATTGCGGTGGGAAAGTTCATATATTGTTTATTTTTTTATTTATATATTTTGTTGCCAATTGCGTAACAACAAGACGAAAGTGTAATAAAAATAAAAAAATAAATATAAAAGCAGAACTCGCTTTAAACAAAAGCAACGGGCGACGGCAAAGCGCAATCGCTGCGATTCCCAGGCGGATTAAAATCAATGGGCAAACGATTTATGCGTTCGCCACAAAAAAAAAAAAAAAAAGAAAAAAAACAGGCAGCATTTCTTATACATTTATTTATTTTTATTTTTTATTTTTTTGTGTTTACTGCTGTTCTGTTTAGCAAAAGTGTTGCCGTTATAAAATGTTATTATTATTATTTTTTTTTTTTGGTTTGAACCCGAATTAAACTCAAATCGAACTTTGATGCGCAAATCGAAAGACTTAGGCAACGAACTTGATTTGTTGGCTGCAGCTGCAGCGGCCCATTAATAAAACGTATTCTTAGCACACTTTGTTCATGTCTCGGCTGGCATTAAGTGTGTCACCAATACACACACACACTCACACACACAGACGCATCTCATAGCGCATCTGTTTTCCCCCCAGAGGTAAAAGTTGAATGCGCGCTTAGAATTTTTAATTGCTTTCATCAGACAAAAAGCTGTTGTTGCTGCTGTTGTTGCTGCATTTTGTGGCTTCCGCATTGTGCGTGCTGCACAACAACAACAACAACAACAACAACAACAACAACAACAACAACAACAACAGCAGAAGCTGCTACGAGATTTGGTCAAGACCTTTTGGCATCTCTTGACTTGAGCTTGGGAACATTTTTGTTAATTTCGTGGCTTTCTTAACGGTTGCAACTGTTGCTGGCGCGTGCCTCGAAACATTTGTTTGGCTCTGACTTTTGGCTCACGCAACAATCGCTCCGTCGCTCCGTCGCTCTGCCCGCAGCCCGCTGCCTGTTTGCGCTTGTTCTTCTCGCCCGCTCGCTAATTGCCCGCCCCAACTGACGAAATTTGTTGTTGATCTATGCAAATGTTGCGTGGGCGTCAGAGTTTCAATGTCACAGATGTGCACATCTCCCTTTGTGTGTGTGTGTGTGTGTGTGCTGCTTCCCTTGGCTTTTATCGCTACTTACCACCACATGGAGCCTCGGCCTCTGCCCGACTTCTGTTTGCTTTCGGCGTCGGCGCTGTAGAGCGCCAGCAGGCAGACGATAAATATGTAACTTAAATCCATGGCAGAGTTTTTTTTTTATTTTATTCACAAATATGCAGATATATATATATGTATATATATATATATATGGTTTGATTGTGCTGACCAGCTAGTCAGTTTTTTGTTTGCTTTCGATTTTTGATTATATTCTTAGATTCGCTTGTCTAAATATTTTCCTTTTTATGGCAATTTCACGTTCAATTAGCGCACTATAAATGAGGCTCAATCATCATTAGCATGCGCACAGATATTGATTTTGATATTTTGTGCATCGTATTGATGATATTGGTTTTGGTTAAATTATATAGCTTGATCACACTTGATTTGTTTTTATATATTTCTTTTTATTTTGATATTGTGTTTCACTTGTAAAAAACTTGAAACAGTTTTTTTTTTATTTTTAAATGAATTTTATTTTTGATGAATGAAGACGATCTCTTAAACACTTTCCATTTGCTCTACATAGTAGGCGAGTGGACGTCGCGTAAGTATTTTGTACGAATTGTCGGTGCCGGAGCGGAGGAGTGAAAGATTGTTACCCGGTTCAGTGCCAACGCTTAACTGAAACACACGGCGCGTTCTTTTACCTGGACCGATCGAGTCTCGACTCAGCTCGACTCGACAAATAGATTTTTGAAACCTGTTCAGCTGCCGCTGCCGTTGCCGTTGCGTGCGCGTGTGTTGACGACAGCGAATACGAGAGGCGAATGAGCGACTGACGGACGAGAGTCACAGCCACCAAACAGATCGAAGACAGCCAACCAGAGACTCGAAATTATAGAGGATCGAGCCACGACATAACAGTCGCAGTCGCCGTCGCCGACGTCGTCGTCGTCGTCGTCACACGAATTGCCGAGCACTCGCTTCGTGTGCTCATGTAAAATGGGCTTGTAACCCAACAGGAAATGTAAGCAATAGCTATTCCATTGGAATGAACAATTCTTGAATAATTGAGTATATATTATTCATAAATGTTATATATTTATTTAAAAATGTATACAAATTTATTTTTTATTTATTTTAATTTGATTTTATTTAATTTTATTTCATTTTTTTATATATTAAATTACCCAAACTTATTTATAAATATAATTTTTATTAGAAAATCCAATATTCACTAATAAATCTCATTCAATTTAAACATTTTACATTCATAAATTTTCTAATATGTAACAAAAATATATTTCCACAACAATTTCTGCAGCTCTATTAGCTGTCTAGCAATAGCAGCACTTTTCACTATGTTTTTCATGCCTACATTTCCAGCTGGTGTTGCTGTTGCTATTGCTCTGCCGCCTCGTCTCACGATCAACGTACGCGGAGGAGGAGCAATTCGGTGCTCGTCCAACGCAGAGCAGCCGCAGCGTGTGTGTGAAGAGTGCAGCTAGCGTTGCAACACGTATTGCGAGAGACGAACGCTTGGGGCTATTGTCGTGTCTGTGTGTGTGTGCAATGCATAGGTATTGCGTACCTGTGGTATATATACGGCCTGCGCCCAATAAGAAATGGCGGAAATATTGGAAATTATTGCCAGTGCAGTTTTCGGTATCAGAGTCAAGCAATCGACTGGACTAGATTGATGGAATTATTTTTCGTGCTTTAGTTGGCGATTTATGGGTGCGCTAACTGCATTTAATTACACTTATTTGCCACAATTTGGTACAAATATCAATAACGGTAAATTAGCATATCAACAGCTTTGGGCAACACTTAGTTTTTATTATAAAATAAAATTGTGTATGTGTGTTTTTTTGTAATATTTTTGAATGTTTATTGGTATTAAACATTTTATTAAAGATTTTTATAGTGGGTTGTAGTTGGATGGATATATTTACAAAATTGGAAAATGCAGTGTGGGTAGTTTAATGAATGTTTTTAGATAATAAACAAAAATAAATAAAATGAAAAAAGACTGTAAAAATATTTTAAATATTTTTAGAGTTCTTACAAAATATACAATTTATTTAATAAAAAACAAACATTTATTTTTGATAAGACTTGAAAATCTTAGTAAAATTTTCAAGTCATATCAAAAATAAATGTTTGTTTTTTATTAAATAAATTGTATATTTTGTAAGAACTCTAAAAATATTTAAAATATTTCATTAGAAAAAAAAAATTAAAATAAACTGAAAATTATGTTTTTAATAAGCATAAAATATATAGAAAATATTTTAAATATTATTAATTTATATTAAATTTGTTTAATTATAATTTATAAATAATTTACGTATTTTTTGCAATTTTATTTAATTTTTAAATTCCCTTTTTGCCTTTAAAATTGCATTTAACTGCTTCACATAAGAATTGTCTACTTGCTTTGCTATTCGGAGTAAATATATTTTCGGAGTGAGCGCTGCTTATGTACGCAGCCGAGCACGCTCTTCGCTCTTTGCTCTCACACACGCAAAGCATTCGCTCGCTCGCTCTCTCGCTCCCTCTTTCGCTCTCCCACACACAGACATGTCGTTGCTCACCTTTTGCTCTTGCTCTTCTCGAGCTTCTACTTTGGCTGCGCCAACTAATTGGACAGTCGACTGCATTTTGGGCATGCGCGCGCCCGCTTGCACCTACGGCAGCTGCGCGGCTCATACCTTTCCCATATAGCCATTGCACTCGCGCGCACAGTGTTAATGCTGCTGCTGTTGCTGCTGCTGCTGTCGTGCGCATCCGCAATGAATTAAATATATTTTTAAAGATTATGTCAAGCTATTAATGGGCTATTATTTGCGGGCTTAGCAACAACACACAGCCACAGCCACTCGGTCCTCCTCGGGCGATCGCAACTGTCATTAGTTCCCACAAAATGGCGGACAGAGCAGAGACACAGCCTGCGCAAATATTAGCACAGTCTGGCACTGGGTTAGGGGCAAAAGAGTTAGATGAGTGAGTGCGATCTATTTGCTTAGGCTGGTGACGGGGCCGGAGCTGCAAAATTAGCGCGTTCTTATTAATTTTATTGCTGCGGAAAATCCAAATGATGAGACTGAGCCAGAGACAGAGCCAGAGAGACTTGAAAAACACGCTGCAGCAGCACTCACTGCCAACTGCACGGACGCAGCCGTGTAAACAAATCATAAAAACCGCTGTAGGTAGTCCGCGCTATATGCTATACGCTCTATGCTATAGGGCAACCTCTGCGCGGGGCTCATAAAGGCGCGCTATTTGGCTGGTGAGTAATGGCCGATGAGCTGTTTTAATTTGGCCATAATGAAGGCTATATAAATCGGTATTACCATGCGATATGGTTAGCCGCAGACGAGACGTAGCGAATGCGATTTCGCCCGAGATTGGCCTTCAGCTCGGCGGCAATCCATCAAATTTCTAAGGTCAGCGGCAGCTGCTGCCGCTGCTGTTGGTGTAACCAAAGCAACGCCACAACAAGCAAAACACAGAACCACACAGCGCCCACAAACCCCCCGAGGTTCGAACCGGAGCTGAAGGTCACCCAAACGGCAGCGTTGACCTTGAGCTGTTTCTCTTTAGGCAAGGTCAAGTCTTGGTTGCGGCCCAGTTAGAAGGTGTTTATGGGACAAGTCACAAAGTCAACTGTTGGGAAATTTCCTCAACAGGCCAATGGGCGTATGGCCATGTGGGCGTGGTCCGGCATCAGTTGACTTAAGCTGCAGCATTTCGTGCTCATAATTGCAAATAATCGCTGTGTAAGCGCAACTAAGATGCTGACTTCGCCGGCTGCTGCCACGCCCCTATCCCGCTGGGGCCGAACACAGCCCATTTACCTGGCCTGCTAATCGTCGACAATCGACAATCGAAATTTATATGGTCTGCAATCATTTGGCATCATTTGGCAGCTCCGGCAAAACGGGCTGACGAACGCTCCATGAAGTTGTCAACAGTCGGATTCGACACGCTGTGTCCTGTCAGCGCGTCAGCGCATGTCCTGCCGTGGTCAGCCGTCCCGGGTCCGCCTGCGCAGGGTGTGAAAATTGCTTCCAAATAAAAATTTGCAACACTTCGATACCCTGTTGGGCCATAATGTTTGTTATGCTTGACTCTATTTGTTGTTGTTGCCATTGTTGTTGTTGTTGTTGTTGTTGTTTCTGGCTGCTAATGCGCCGTGCAAAAATGCAGCCAGTTCCGCTACGCTTCGAGTAGCTAGATGCATCCGAGTGCGTTCCCGCTGCTGCGCGCTCATCGCAACGATCATGCGCAGCTCGCGCTCTCCTGGGCCCGGGTTCCAGTCAAAGCAGTTGGGCACTTGCTCAGCGAGAGTCTGACTATTTTATTGCACTCGATTTTACGCTACGGCAACTGTGTGTCTGTCAGCCAGATCTCAGTGGATCCAGAGCGCTGGCAGCTGATCGATCGGGCGACACGGCCTGAGGAGTGGGCGAATGCACGCCCTAATGGGCATGACATGAGCCGATTATCCTGGCATATTGTTAATGTCAGTTCGATTATGCCATGATCAGAGGAGATCAGCACGTTCGTCAGGCAGCTGAGGCAATTTTATGATGCTTGAGCTGGTCTTGAATGATCGTGTTGGGCATGTTATATTATCATTAGTTTATCCTCTACTTAATTATTTAAGATAAATAAATATTTAAATGTTAATATATGAGAATTGTGTGACTTATGTATGTAAGTATAAAATACACATATTTATGTACTAACTAATATGAGTACTTATGAAAGAATTTTAATTTACACATTTATCTGATCTATATGAACATGTTTAAGAGCCAAGAATTTACTTTTATATTTAAATAAAAATACGTAATTTGAATATAGTAAATAACATTTTTTTTTTATTTTTAGAAATATGTATACAAAAAGTCATAAACATATATTAACATTTTTGTAGATTTATTTTAATATTGAATAAAATTTATTTTAATTTTTATTATATTTACCTAAAAAAACAAACAAAAATATTATACAAATACTATATGTTTTTTGAATTCAATTCAATTTATTTCATTTACATATTATTTTATGAATGACATCTTACAATAATTTAATAGATATATTAAATTAAAATCTTGGTAAAAATATCTTTGTAAAATGATGAAAAAATTGAAATAATGATGATAAGAAATATATATTATTAAAAAGTTTAAGTTACATTTAATTCAATTTTAGGCAAATTTGTAAATTACAAATTGTAATATACTTTTTATAAACTTTGTTCAGTTCATTAAACTTTGGTTTTATACATTTAATAAACAATGCTATATTCAATACAACGTTTCAGTAAATTGTGCAGAGTTTTGTGTGCTTCTTTACTAACTTACGCTTACTTGAAAATTTTCTTTATAGTAAAATAATAGTGCATATATTAAGGTCTCTTAATAGATACGGTAGTAGTTGAATAAACAGTGCAAAGATAGATATCCGCTGCATCTCTTCATTATCTTTTTATTTTGTATTTTTCATTTAAAATATACTTCTACTATAGTATTATTATTCTATATTTCTTTATTATTTTATTATTAATTAATAATAATTAATTTATTTATTCTAATTTATAGACTTTTCTGTGCTTAAATTTCCCGTGCTTTTTATTTTTCTCTTTCTTATAATATATACAGTATAAATTATATATCTCTTAAGAGGAAGTGTATCTACAGAGCTTCAATTGTTCTTCTAAGTATACCACAATGTATTTAGCGTAAATCTTAGTATTTGCTCGCTCAGCGCACATATAATCAAGCAGAATATAATAAATTTTTATGGGTGCCACTTTACGTGGCTCAAAATGCCCGACATTAACTTGCTGAAGCGCTGAGCCGCCGAAGCCATCTTCGATCGGCAGACACCAACAGGCAGCGTAATCTGGAAAATCTTTGAAATTGCTGAGCTATCCAGCTAAGATAGAAGACACCCACTTGGCTCTGCGGCTCTTCGACTCTGCGGCTCTGCTCCCATTCCGATTGCGAGATGCTTTTGCAGATCTGTTGGCCGTTCGCTGTTGGCTGTTGGCTGCTGCCATTGATGACTCCACATAATTTGCTCTGGCCACTTCCAAGAAGTAGAAAGGAGGTATGAAAAGAGATTTGAAAATAAGCCATAATCAACGCCATCATCATCATCAGCAGCAGCAGCAGCAGCAGCAGAGGCAGCGGCAGCGGCAGCGAAACCCTCTGTCGATGATGGTGGTCGACTTGGCCAATAAGGTAAGAGGTTTGGCTCTACCCAAAATAACAGTTACCACTGATCAACTGCTCTTGTTGTTGTTGTTGTTGTCGTTGCTCGAGGCGTTAATATTTTGTGCCTGTCTGCCTCGCCGAATGTTGCGTGTCTCGAAACTGGGACTCATGGGGAGGTCCATTTTGTTGTTAACTCCGCTGCTCTAGACAATAAATTTTGTTGCTCGGCCACTTTTTCGACATGGTTCACGCACTTTAGGCCAAAATATGCCACTAATAACTACCGAAAATGGACGCGGCTTGGCTCGACTCAGCTCAAACTCAAACTTCGGTTTGCAGCTGAGAAAAATGGGCGTTTAGTTACGCTTTGATGACAGTGTAGAATTTCTTTTTTTTTTTTTTTGGGCTACCCCTAACCCCTCGCTCCCTACCATCGACAATTTATATTTCCTATACGTTCCAAAATTATGAGCGCGCATTTTTCTCTTTCTCTTTTTTTCGGCTTTTGGTTTTTGGCTAGTTTTTGTCTCTTTTGGAGCTGTTAAGTGCATTTAAAATGTTGAAATTATCTTCGCATGCTTGGCTACGTTTTGTAATCGAGGGTGAAACGCAGAGGCCACCTCTGCCATAGCTGAGGCCAGAGGTGTTAAAGTTCTCTTTATCTCTCGCTGCTGCTGCTGCTGCTGCTGCTGCATAGTTAAAGTGCTTTTCTTTTCTAATAACAATTAAAAAATGAAAAAATGGAAAAACCTGCTGGCCGAAATGCATAATGCATTATCATCAACTAAGCCAATGCTCGACGCTGGCGGTCGGCCGGAAGTGCGCGCTCTCGACCAGGCCAGTAGCAGCAATGGCAGCAGGCCCAGCCAGGCTGAATGGCGAACGGGGCTGACGGGGCAGCGGAGCGTGTGCTGGTGGTTGTTGCCAGAGAAAGCCATTTTGTTGCTGGTGACACACATTTTTAGTTTGATCCCCAAGCGGAAGTTTCTAGACAAAAATATTCGTACATTCGGCGTATAATTTGAAAGGCAAACAGCTGCCAAAATGTGGAAATAGAACTGATAACAGAGAACGAATGGGCTTATATTATTATATAATTTTATTGAATTAGTTAACTATATTGCATTGATCTATATTTGCAGTAATCAAAAATTTGATGCTGATGATAAAACTCTTATACTCTATATACCTTCCAAGGGATGTAGATAAAATATTTAAATTTAATTAAACAAGTTTTCACAAAAAAATCTTTTAAATATAATATAATATATATATATTTAATAAATTAAAAAGAATTCGGATATTGAAAAAATTAATAAACAGAAAAACTAAGTATTTAAATATTATTTTGTTAAATTTTTTAAGAATAATTAGACACCAAAAAATTAAATTACATATTTTTCTAAATAAAAGTATTTATACTTAAAAACAATTTTTTTTTATAAAAAAAATTGTAATTAAAAATCATATAAAATATATCTATATATAAAATATTATGATTTTAAAATATTAAGAAAAAAATCAAATATATAAATATAAACTTAAACAAAATTTTTTAAGAATAATCAGACAAGAAAAATTTAATAAAATTTTTTTATAAATAAAGTTATTTTCACCTTAAATCCATTTTTTTCTTCTGGAAAACATATAAAATTAATTTCTCAAGGAAAGGTTTTTTGTTTTTTTTTATTAGCAAAACATTTTTTTTATTTATTATTCCAAATACTTAAAAAGTTATTTTAAAGTTTATTTTAGTCTCTACTTAATATAAAAATTATTGATAAAATACAAACAAGTTTATTATTATACAATTATTCAATTTACAATGCATTTATATTTTAACTTTTCAAGTTTTCCATGTGAATCAAATTTGTATAAATAAATTGATCAAATTAGTATAAATAACTATATTATAAATATTTAAGTATTTTCGTATTATAGTTAAGTAATTAATTTCATTTATTTTGGATAGCTTTTAGTAAGTTCTTCGAATCAACAAACATAAATTTTTTTGTTTTCTTTTCTTTTAATACAAAATTATAATTATTATATATACCTGGAGTATTTTTATTATCTTAAAGATATTTCCCATATTTTAAACTAACTCTCTTATAATAAATAAAATGTATTATATTTATGTCGAACACTCTTTAGCCCATACTCAAGTTAAGCTTATTTTATTTACGCATATTTTCTGCCTCCGTAACCCGATGCCAGAGTCAACTGCACTTTCGCCCGCCATTAAGAGCCGAGCCGCACTTGAGCGGAGCAGAAAATGATTTCGAGACTCGAACTCGGGCTGGGATGATGCGATGCTGGGACTCAGATGCAAGTCGTCCGCCACACTTCGGCACTTGAGCCGCCAGCGAGGACGGACTAAAGCTATATGCAAACAGGGGCTTAGTGAAGAGCCCTACTTAAGAGACGAATGTTGTTTGGAATAACAGTGGCAGGCAAAAGTCAATGCAGCGCCGGAACCGGATCCTTGGCCAGGGGTTGAGGGCACGTGTGGTCTTAGTTTTTTCCGCTCTGCCGCCACTTAAGCGTGTAGAATTTCCAGATGGAAATAAGGAAAATGAAAACATTTTCAACGACACTTGCATAAAATGTGGAAACTTATTAACTGATCAACGAAATCTGTGGCCAGGTTGTCGCCGCTGGAAAAAACGCGACGCGAACGTGTGAAAAACCTGTGCGGCAGCAAATGAAACAACAACAATAATATATATAAGGAAAACTCTCTCGAGGATTTGGCGAGACACGAAAAAGAAAAACAACCAAAAATAGTTGAAAAAGTCATCAATGAACGCAGTCAATAGAGTGCGAGTGAGTGTGTGTGTGTGTGAGTGTTTGTTTGTTGTACATATATTTCTGATTGTTGTTGTTATTGTTATTGTTGTCCTCTAATAATTTAAATGACTTAATTATTGCGTCAGACTACAAACTACAAAAGGCGGCGGCGGCAACAGCTCGGGCGCCACCTTTGGATCTCGTCTAGGCTCCGTGTGTGTGTGTGTGTTATGTGTGTGTGTGGCTGCATTTCCTGCACTCATTAATATTTTTTGGGGGCTGGGGGGCCATCTATATTTCGGCTGTGGCCCACACACATTAAATGCAGCACTTTATGGAGTGCGAATCGCTGGCCTCCTTTCAGCTTCTCTTCTCTCTCTATCTCTGCGTTCATTTTTGGCGCCAAGCATTCGACGCGACTCGTTGACGCCGTGGGCTGCGCTAAGAGTCAAGCGTTTTTGTCCCATCAGCTGCCCGACCTTTGACCCGGGCCGCCAACACGCCACACAATGCCAGCCACGTACGTTGCCGCTCGATCAAATTGTGAATCTGGGCAAACGCCACATTCGTTGCGCCTGAAGGATACGAAAATCGATTTCGAGTGGACAGCTGCTCCCTCTCCTAGTTCTCAATCTGTGTCTCTCCCTCTCTCTCTCTCTCTCTCTCTCCCTGTTGTTGTTGTTTGACTTGTGCCGACAAAAGCCGTGAAAAATAATGAGTTCGAAAACAACTTAATTATTTGTGAGTGTGTGTGCGAGTTTTGTTTTGTGATCTTCCTGGAAATGCTCGGTAGCGCAACAATTGTGCCAAAATGCGGCCACATATTAATTAGCCATGGCTCTATATATAGAGCGCATTGATCAGGGAATTCCAGGAAGTCAAAAAGCCCTTTTGGGTGGTCTATTATCAGTGCATGCGCTCCTTCTCCCTCTCTATCTCTCTCTCTCACCTGGAGTTTTCTTTTGATTCATTAGAGTGTGTGATCGATTCGTATCTCGTGACGATCGTGAGGCGCGTCTGACTTTGTTAGCTTTTCCCACACTTATTGACAGGCCGCGCAGCTTAAGGCCATAAACAAATAGACAAACAGTCGCTGCCAACGTCGGCTCTGAGTGGCCAATACCAGAAAACTTGTCGCTGTTATTGCTGTTGTTGTTGTTGTTGCTGCTGCTCTAGGTGTTTTTACACGCTTTCCATAGCCAAGAGTTGTTGGTGTTTTACATGTTGTTTGCGAGGAGTATATTTCATATTAAATTTTATGCTGAAAAAATTGGAGTACTAAATAAAGTATTATTTAAATATAATACAAATACTTAGGAAATTTTGTATCTTTGTCAAACTACATGCAAGAAAAACAAAAAAAAATGTTTATATTATATATTATATTATACTTTTATTATTGAGTCGCCTAACCCAGTAATTCAGCAGAAGGTACATTTTAAATTTATGTAAATTTAAATATGTAAAACGATAGATTTGCAGTCAAACTAATATATTCAGGTACTATATAATATGAATATTAATGGCGTGGAGTGTGGAAAACAAACAAACTTAATATGCTCGAAAATAAAACAGAGATAATTTTTATTTTATTTGAAAGCTATACCAATGCCATTATATTTATGTATATTTATTTATATATGAATTAGTATAACATTAAAATAAAGATGTCTATTGAATCTTATAATACTATTAGTTTCTATAGTTTCAATAGTTGATGATATATAGTTATCTGAAATCGTCATACTAGGGTAGGCATCATTTATTTATTATATTTTATGTTGAATTTTAATATGGATAGCATTATATTTTAGATTTTGATCTTTTACAATTTTTGCAGCTATTTTATATTAGGGTTTAGTTCTAGTTAGTTTTTATAGCAGTTAGTAACTTGTTCAAGATGAGATATATTTCATATATTAATTGCATAAAGGCAATAAAAGCCTTTTTATATTTAGATAATCTCTTTAATAAATTTTTAAAAATTATTCTTCTATTCTATAATATTCCATATATTTTAAATATTTGTACTCTAACTAAACAAACCCTATACCTTCAGTGAGAACAGAAAGAGTATAACGACTTCCACCTCTCCACATTCATATTATAATTTTTGTTTTATTTATTTGTGTTTTTTTTTGGCTGGTGCTACTGCTACTAAGTCGGTACTTGGCCGTGTCTATAAGCCTTTTGTGTGCTTTCGGCGTTCCAAGGCGTCAGCAGCAGCCGCAACTTGTCTTTAACTGTTGTTTAAGCAGCAAACAATGAAGATGAGGCGCTGGCTAAGACGGCTGCCGTTGGCTGCCGACCGGCGACAGCTTTGTCATTGTGCAATTAACGCGCAGAAAAATTTAAATTAATTGCCCTCAAAATGGCGCCAATAACAAAAAAACTGAACAAAAAAAAAAACAATAAACAAAACAAATAAAAAAACGATGATGAGTGACACGCCCATGCTTGACGTTCGAGAGATGACAGACAACCAGAAGCCGGTGCCAAGCCTCAGAGCGAGATCTCTGCGGTCAGCAGATGACATAGTCTGGCAATCAGAGCCAGCAGCTTTGAGCGACGAAATGGGCGTGGCACATGCTAAAGAGTTCGCAAAAAGCCAACTAGTCAGCGGCCTAAAGGGCTGAAACCTAATACTGAAAGTCGTAACAGGCGAAGCAAGCCTAGTTTTTATTGTGCAAAGAGTTTGTTAAAAGTATGTCAACATTTTAATGATTAACGAATTTTGAAAAATGTATAAGATATATAATTGCATATAAATAAATATTAAATATTTATGAATGATAAATAATGTATAAAAAAAAATAAAATATTATAATTTAAAAAAAAAATTAAAATAAAAATTTGTGAACATTTTGAATATTTATGAACTATAAAAGATATCTTAAAAATATAAAATAAATATTTATGAATATTTACAATTTGCAAATACAAAAAAATTGTAGTTTTTATTAAAATTTGGAATATATTTAAATTATAAAAAAAATAAAAGTTATAAAATAAATAAAATTTATAAATAAAACTATTAATATTTAAAATATTTATTTATGTATAAAATATATAGGAAAATAGGTAATATATTTATAGATTTATGATCTATATACATACTTATGTATATAAGAAACGAGTCAACTAATAAAAGCATTTATTATTGTAATATGATATTAAAATTAAACTAAAAATTATATTATTATATAAATGAAACTTCAGTCAGAAGGCTCTACTGTTGATTACATTAAAATCTTGATGTCTCACTTATAATATATAATGAACCAATAAGTATTAAAAATATTCCCATAATCGGAGTAAATACCATTTTCAATAGCAACCTTAAATATTCCCATGCCCTGATCCTTAATTCCTTGAGAGCGAACACACATTCCACAACATTCCACATTTTCACAATCGCAAATCGAGTCCCTTAAGATAGTTCCCCTGCTTGATTAGTTTCAGTTGTTGTTGCCGCTGTTGTCTTTGTTATTGCTTCTCTTTTCTCTTGAATGAAAGTAAGGCGACAGCACTTTCTCTGCGCTATCTGCGCCCCATTGGCTGGCGGCGCAGCATTCAAAAATGCCCATCACTTTTGGGTGGCATTTCGTGGAAAGATAAGACACAGCCCAAGGAGAGGGCACCACTGCCGGCCCATGCACCTGGTCACATGGGCCGCTCTAGTCCGGCCAACCCATTCGAGATGCACTAAACAAAAATTAAGACATAAAGCGTCACAAATTGAAAATTTCGACCGGCAGCGACGCCAGCAGCGACGCCGACGCCGATGCCGGCAGATGCGCAGCGTCGATAAGCGGCCTATCCAATATACACAGGTGATAATTATATAATTTGTGACGGATGGACAAGCGCACATAAAAATGTTTCATTTGGCTACAGAATTTTATAGTTTCTTTTCCCGATCTTTTGTCTCTGGCTCTTTGTTTTTGTTGTCTCTTCATGTTGGCCTCTTGAGAAGAGAGATGAAAGAAGAAGAAGTAGAAAATATCAGGCAACGGGGTGTGGCTGGGAAAGTGTTGGAAAGAGTGAAAATTGTAGCACTGGGTGGGCCCGTGGGAGTATTTTACTCCCTCTCTCTCTGTCCCTTTCTCTCCTTCTCCCTCACTCCCTCTGTTTCGTTGAATTCCTCTTTAGCCTTTGGCCAGGCTTCGTGCTTAATTGTCGTCTTGCAGAATTGTGAAACGTCGCGGATTCCGTAAATTTCCCATTCGTTCCGACGGCCAATGGGCTATTCGTCATTCGCTTGTCTTGCCTAACAACGATCATCGGCAACGCGATCATCGTCGCGATCGTCATTATCTGCGTTGGTTTTTTGTTTTTGCTTTGTTTTTGTTTTTAGCGAGATTTGAACAAAAATTGCTTTTTTGCTGCGGCCGTTGGGGTTTGGGATTCGCTTTGCGTTCTTTTCACAGCATTTCACAGTTTTTGCTTCCAATATTAATTTCGAAAACGTTTTAAATGGCCGTGGCTAAGACGCAGTCCAAGTTCAAGACCAACTCCAACTGAAGTCCAAGACCAAGTCCAAGTCCGAGTTCGAGTCCAAGCTATAGCTGCGGTCATAATTTTAAATATGCGCTGGGCGCAAAAAGCGCGCAAGGCCCCAAAAAAATAAAAATCTTTCTTCTTGTGACAGTTGGTAAAGCCAAGAGCAAAAAAATTTTATATATAAAGGAAAAAATTGAGTGCAGACGGTGAAAAAAGCATCGCCGGAGGAAAAAAATGTTGCTGCTGGCATTTTTGTGTACGCATTTCGTTAGTGGGCATAGTTTTTGTCGCCGCATCGTATCTGAAGGATCTGGTGAAGCTGAAGCGTGCAATTCTCCGGAGACGAGCAAAAAACTAGAACGCTTTCCGAGATTTATTTCTTTCGTTAAGGATTTCGCTTGGCATTTTCGAAGTTTTGCATTGCAGATCCTGCCAAAAATGCTGGCCTTACTCATGCCAGCTCGTCATTGTCATTGTCATTGTCATTATCAGCGGATCGCATTGACTGGCAGACTGACAGATTGACAGACTGACGAACTGACGGACTGACTGTCAGCTCCGCTTTTGCAGTCAGCTCTCGTCATGGCATCGTGGCAAATGTTTAACATTTGTACGCCTGTTTTTTGTGTTTCTTCTTCTTCTTATTTTGTTTTTTTTTTTTTTGTGTGTGCTTCCCAGTTTGGCTTTTTTGCGCTATAATAAAGAAATATTTTTAATAAGCTTTCATTCATTTTTAACGAGGGTTCAACATTCTAAAGCGACATTCTCTTGTTGCGATTGTTGTTGCTATTATTTTGCTGAGAAATCATCGCATTGATTCATCTAATGGATTTGGCTCGCTGATCGAAAAGGCACTCCTGGGAGCAACTACCATTTCATAATGCGTAAATTCAATTAATTTCAATCAACAACGTGAAGTTCAATTGAAGATTATTTCTATACTAAGAACTATAGATTCTTTTTTGTTTTGCTTAGAATGTTTAAATATATAATTCACTTTTTTTTATTCCATAGAAAATAAAGTTTTTATATTATTTTTTTTATTTTAATTTTTTTTTTTTTTTTATGTAATTCTGGGCATGGTATGTGAATCACAGGTTGACATAGTATCCGAAATGCTGTGATTTTATTCCTAAAAAAATTTTGTTCCTTATCTATCATATCTTTTATTTTAAATTTTTATCTGGATTTTTAGTTTGATTTTTATTTTTTTTTATTTAAAAAATTAAATTTGTTTAAAAATTACGTTAATAAAAAAATTAACAATGAATAAAATCAATAATAATATTAATAATAAAAATAAAAAATAAATAAGAAATATATACAAAATTTGAAAAAAAGAAAAACAAAAAAAAACTAGGAATGCTTTAGACCATAATTTTCAACATTAAAAGTGTCTAACTTATGTAGTTCTCGAGATCTCAGAGTTTAAACAGATACACAAACGTACACACATTACTAAATTAAGTCAGCTAATGATTGAAATATATATTCATTTGTGCCTGCTATCCACATTTATTCAAATCCAATACACTCTAACAAAATATCTCTTTCTTATCATCCACAGAGAAAAGCTTTTGACTGATTAATTTTCAATTGCAATTTTCCAGAAAAATATCCATTGACTTCGGCTCTCATTTGCACTGCTAAATAGCTATTCAACCCACAATATATTCATATCTATTTTGAGAATTATCTTGTAGTTGGATTTGCTTTGCTTTTCCCATCGCAGCGAGCGTTCACTTTTGCTCACTTCATTTCACTTCAGATGTACATTTCATTTTGCAATTCCAAGTGCCTCCGTGATATTAGCCCGTATCTGGTTTCTGGGCCACGGCAACAACCGACCCCACATTTGATGTTGGGCCACAGACAAAAAATTGCAGACATTGCGGCAGACACACGCGCCATTAGCTGCCGCAATCAATTGCCAGACAACGGGCCCACTTTGCTCCCACAACAGCAACGGAATGCGATTTATATGCTATATCCAGACATTTGCCAAGGCATTTTCAATCCAAAAAATGAGAATTGACATTGAAATCGTGGGGAGTACGCGGTGTGGGCCATGTGGTCCAACAAACTCCAATCGTGGCATCTGCTAGGCTAATGGGCACTGGGTATGTGCAAAAAGAAAAGTAAAAGAAGAGAATTTTTGGGGGTAATAGTAGACTAGCTGATACCTTAACCATTTGAAACAAATGCCGAGGAAGCCATGCAAAGAGCATTTTAAAAGTATTAGTCGACTTAAAGATACCTTAACCATTTGAAAAACCTTTTGAGGAAAGGCATTTAAAGAGTTTTGGAAAAGAATTTAAAAAATTTATGATATGCTGTATATAAATCAATTTATTGATTTATTATTTTATATTACATGAAAAAAGAGAAAAATATATATGATATATATAAATTAATATAGAATATTTAAATATGATTAATAAAAGTTTGTTTAAAACGGTTTTTTGAAAGAGTTTTGAAAGACATTTTTTAAGCAGTTCTTTTATTTTAATTTAATCAGTTTAATTATTGATTCTTATGCTTGTTGTGTTGTGTGTTGTTGTAGGGAAAGAAAGATATATATAATATATACATTTGACACATATGCGATACGAACGGCGATCATGTGTGATCTTGCCGTTTCCTTTGATTATCCACAACAAACACCTCATGCAAACAAATATACCCCTATTGCACATTTATTATAATTTAAGATTATAATATAAGCACTGAAAACATGCATAGATAATGAAGTACTTTTTGATGTGCTACTGAATGGGGGAGCTATGGTTGCTAATAAGAGCGCAAAGATGAATGCAAAATGTGAAATGTGAGAAACAAAAGCCGCATGGGAAAATCTGGCCAAAGGCAGCGTTGGCCACTTGTGGTGCGAAGCGTAGTTATTGCTGACAGTTAGCAATTGGCATTCGGCATTCGGCAAGCGGCAATTGAGCGGCTGGGCCACCCTCATTGCAGTAGGAGGCATATAAAGGATGTGCCGACTCGAATCACCGACAAAGGAACTAACTGTGCATCGCACACGTTGCAGATGAAGACAGGACCGCAGGCAGAGGCTCAGCTGACAGCTAAAGAATGGCCACAGAGGCAGTACTGTGTGTGTGTGTGTGTGTGAAAGTATCTAAAGGAAAGTAAAATGCCTGTCAGCTGCGACAGGAAACAGCAGCAGCAACAACAAAGGTAACAACGCAATGATAGGGCTCGGCTCACAGTTGAACCAAAATACAAGTTAATAATGTCTTCATTATTGTTGAAGCATAACTAACACGGTTTACACATATTAGCCAGAGCCCAAGCAGAAGGCAGCGTTCAAAATTGCCGCCAAGCTGGGCCCACCAGAATCGCCCGAGGGTCCACAGCTCGAATCACGCTGATAAGACAACTGCTGCTGCTGCTGCTGCTGCCGCTGCTGCCTCTGCTGCTGCGTTGACATGACACAATTTTTATTCAAAGAGCTGCAGCAGGCAGCGTTGAAAATTGCAGCCGAGCTGAGCGGACCAACAACGACAGCTCGAACCACAATTGTCTGGCAGACGCTGATAAGGCAAGACAGGCACAGCCTCTGCCTCTGCTGCTGCCTCTGCCACTGCCTCTGCCTCTGCTTCTGCATTGACATGACACAATTTTTATTCAAATGCCGCAACATGAGGCTGCATATTAACATTATCGAAGGTCCACACGGTGGGAATGTCGCACAAGACGTTGTGATCGCTGGGATCCCCTGGCGTGCGCAGCTTTATCACTTCATTTGCTGCCGCTGCCTCTGCCACTGCCTCCGCCTCTGCCTCTGCCTCTGCCTCTGCCTCTGCCTCTATCAGCTTCTGCTGCAATTTGACCAGCACTTCTTTGACGACCGCATGCCGCGTGTGGCAGTAGCTAAAGATTGAGAGCGAGCGCTCATCATCAACATATGCGCTGGACTTCTCTCATGCCTCTCTCTCTCCCTCTCTCTCTTTCACTCACTCTATATATGTGTAGGACCAACCGCACAGCAGTGCAACAAACAGGCCGACAGGCCGACCACCCAGCACCGGCAGCAGAACCAGAACCCAAACGACTGCCCGTTGCGTATGGCATTCTTTGAGCTGTCGTCGCTTCGAGACTAGATAAATGGACCTGAACCCAGCGGTCCCAATGATGGGCAATCGCAAATTGCCAGCTGCTCGTCAAGTGCCAGTGCTTCCGTTTGCATCCAAGTTCCGGCGCCGCATATGCCACATCAAGATGCTATTGACTTGATAGAGTCGCCAAGGCGAAAGTGTTTGACTGTCACATACTTCGCATTCTACAAATGTATTTAATTTAATATATTAAAAAAACAAATTAATAATATTTATTTAAATTAACTGAAAATATCTTAAATTATATATCAATTTATTTTTGATAAATTTAATTTTCTAATATATATAATTTTTTATAAATATATTAAGCTTATAGTACAACTAAATTCTATCGAATAAAAAATGTTATTTAGTCAAAAAAAAAAAAAAAAAAAAAAAAAAATTGTAAAAATTAAATTGTTATCATATGAAAAAATAATAAATAAATAAAAACAATAAAAAAAATTAATAAATAATGAAATTATTAGGAAACTAATGTTTTGTTTTTAAATTATACAATATCTAAAATTATATTTCAGTAATATATTTTTATATATATTTAACTTTTTTAAATATACCTCAAAAAAAAAAAATAAATAAAATAAAAATAAATAAAAATAAATAAATAATTTTGACAAAAAATAATATTTCTTTTATATTTTTAAAATCTATCAATTATATGTAAAACATTAAAATTAATAACTGAATAGAAAACATAATCTACGAATAATTAAATATTTTTTAAATTTAATAAACATTTTAAAATAACGTATATACATTTAATAATGAATTATGTTTATTTGTACTAATATATATTATATTATTTAATACAAAATAACATTTTTAATATTTATTGGTATTAAAGTTTTTATTCTGTATTATTAATATTAAGTTAACAAACGTTTTCAATTCGTATTTCTTTTATTTGTATAATTATTATTGACATTAATATAAGCATTCTACAATATATACACATTATCTTAAAGTGCGGCCATTACATTTTATCCCAAGCTAAAACTCCAATAATTATATGATAGATTTGTCAATGTCGAAGCGGACAACAGAAATAGGTCTATCAGCTTTGTCGATCAGCCTGATCCCCGGCATATACACACACGTGAGAGCACTTTATAGCTTTGAACAACTTTATTATACGCCAGTTAAACTCATTTTTAATGGGTACAGGGTATTAAAAACTAAATGACTGCGACTTTAACTGATACGCGCTATTCGGTACTATGTAGGTCTGTATGGGAGTATGCAATGCGGAACAGTTGCGGCAGCTGCTGCCAGAGAGCGAATAATGCGGCATAAGTCGAGCATATTTAGTGGGTTTTATGCTTTTGGGCAAAGATATGGGTTAGGAGAGTGTGCGTGAGTGTGTGTGAGTGTGAGTGTGAGAGAGGACTAAAAGGCTCTGGGTTGTCCACTCTTGCCAGATAAGATTAAAAACAATTTTATTGCAGCTCTTTAGTTGCGAGCAGCTTGCCAGCCAGCGATCCTCGCTCGCCCCTCTGGCCCATGCCCTTTAATTTAATTCATTTAATTTTTATTCAAAAAAAAAAAGAAACAACAAAAAATGGCTTTTGATAAGCGCTGACGCCAACAACTAAGTAAGTTACGGGTTGGGGCTCCCACATTCCATTCGGGATTTGGGCGCTACGCCGGGTGAAAGAGAGGGGGGAGGGGTGGAAAGAGGGGGAAAGATGATTGTGGCTTAAATCGATTAATGCGCCTAATCAGCGCCTACCATCTACCAGCTACATTGTGCAGCCGGATCACCATGGAGTTGCTTGCGTCTGCTCTCCATTCAGACTTCATTGATTCATTAAAGATTTTTATTAAAAGGTTTTAATACTCGCATTAACTCCACACGATCTCACAACTGATCACACGATCGCTTCCCTAACCGTGCTCGCAGCTTACCTGTTCATTGGTCAGCTGAAAAGAACGGAGCAGAACAAAACCGAATTGTAGTGAACGATCTGAACTGACTGAGTTTTAATGCCTGATCTCTCTCTCTCTCTCTCTCTCTCTCGATGCTTGATCGCTGATCTGGTGCTGCCCTGGCGCTTCTTTTTGCTTGTCATCGTGTCATGTTTTGTGTGCTGAATGCTTTTTCATGCCGCTTTTTTCATCATTGTGCTGCACTTCTCTTCACGTCTCTGCCTCTCTTTCATTTCGGTTTTTTGTTTCTCTTCTTCTTCTGTTTTTGTGGAAAGTGTGAGAAAGGAAATATCTTCATCGTGCGATCAGTGATCAGCGATCAACGATCAGCGACGAAGTGCAGCCCCGTATTAATAAATCTACAAATGCATTAATTGCACCGCTGAATGGACAAAAGATCAACAAGTCAGCGGGCGTTGATGTTGATTGGGTTCATTAGGCTGTGCCCAACATAACACACAACCGCAAGAGCACGATCAACCACGGATCGACATAATCCGGCCCGGCCACAAGAATGCCAGCAACATGAAATTTCGGGCTAATTTTTGTAACATTTCTTTTGCTTGAAAATTTTTCTTAATTTGTTTGGCCGCACGCTCCTAAGAGGTTCTAATTGAGGCGATCTTTGCTGTCGGCTTTGGCCTCAGCTTCAACTTCAGCTTCAGCTTCGTCTTCGTCTTCTGTTTTTTGAATCTCCTAGGCTTTAATTGAATTGACAACCCAAAAGTGAAACGGCAGCTGCTGTTGGCGTCGGTGTAGCGCCAACAACAACAGCAAGAGAAGAAGAAGAAGAAGCAATGAAGGAGTGGCGTTTTGCGGTCTTGAGCGCCTCGATCGATGGCTATTAAAAATCGAGGCCCATGCCCAAAAACCGAACCTGGGCGCTGCAACACGGAAAAAAGGTTAAAAGGTTCCAAATATCATGATTGTTGTTGTTGCTGTTGCTGTTGGCAGGGTGTTGTTGCTATTGAATTCATTTTTTATTGTTTCTGTTTTTTTTTTTTTTATTTGGGCTGTGAACTCAATTAAATGAAACGCCAGGCGACAGGCGGCCAGTGCCAAAGATGTCATCAACGCAGCGTTTACATGAAAAGGCAGCGGGTGCGTAGGGCTGTTGTAGCAGCTGGTGGCGCCTAAAGCGAAACGGGGTCCTCGTTGCTGGTGTGACATGTGGCGACAAATTGAGGTTATGCATATGAGGAGACCCGGCGACACGAGCGGGGCCCAGCCGAAGCGAGCTCATGCTGCGCCGTGGAGCGACGAGCGGGGGCAGCGCACGGAGCAGAGCAGAGCAGATCGTTAATTAATCAGATTGCAAGAATTGTTGGGTAAGGTTGGAATGGATACGTTTTTGAGTTTGGAGTCGATTCTCGCGTGGGGTCAACAACTTTGCCAAAAAAAAAAACGATCATTTGCTTGAAAGATCGCGTGTTTCAGTTCTTGAGTCTCGAGCAGCGGAGTTCAAAAATAAATGTTTGAGTAAGGTATGAAAAATGTTTATAGATGTGGGTGAGAAAGAGAGAGACAAAGAGAGAAGAGAGAGAGACAGAGGGAGGAGGGAGAAGAAGGGAGAAATAGATCGATTGATAGAGAGAAAGAGAGAGAGAAAGAGAGAGAAAGAGAGATAAAGAGAAAGAGGGAGAGAGAGAGAGGGAGAGAGAGAGTGAGAGAGAGGGAGATAGAGAGAGAGATTAGAGCAAGAGAGAGAGAGAGAGAGAAAGAGAGATTAGAGCAAGAGAGAGAGAGAGAGAGAGAGAGAGAGAGAGGGAGCGATACATAAAGTAGAATTAATTAATTTGAAAAATTTTAATGTAGTTTTTATATAAAACAAATAATATTTTCAATAATACAATATATTTATATAGAAATTAATTTTATAAGAATAATTTTGATTTGTGACGGGCTTAAAAGTTGTTTAGTATTTATATAACATAATAAAATACTATTATTAATAATATTAATTTTTTTTTTGGTTTCAAATTAGTTATATGTATATGTATATATATATATAAATTAATTTAAAAGAAATTAAATTTTTTATTAATTTTAAAAAAAATTTTATAATACCTAATAATATATAATAATTAAGTCAGGATTATCTATTAATTGAATTTTATATTTGAAGGATTAAAAATTTTTTTTAATGTTTATATAATACAGATATACAAATAATACCATTACGTATGAGACCAAATATTTAAATCATAATATAAAATATATTTTCTATTTACTTAAGGTCGGCAGCCTAATTGATGACTAGCTAAGTGCTCCAACTGCTCACAACTCAATTCGTAGCCTGGGTCAACATCGACAGCAGCAAGAGAAGCAGCAGCAGCAGCTGAGCAGCAAACCAAACCAAAGCAAACCAAGCTCAAGCAAATATCAAACCGATGCGAACCGAACCGAACCAATCAAGCGATAAAACATCCAAAACTAAGTAAACAGAAAGAGAGAGAGAGAGAGAGTCAGGAGAGAGAGATGGAGACTAGACCAATGCACAAGTCGGATGCGCTAGTGGAGGTGGGGGAGGCGTAGAAACGGGTTGAGAGTCGGCTCGATCGGTAAATTTGAAAGAGAATTAAATCCGTAAATGAGGAAATCAAATATCGTAAAGTGTGTTGGTGGCAAGTGGATTGGGCTGGCCGAGGATCGAATGGGATGTTCAATGGGCCATGCAAGGGAGAGGCTCGGGACCCGGGACTGTCGTCAGCACTCGCTGCCATATTCCCATGAATGTGGGCAAACAGAGCCAAACAGAGATTTTTAGCGTTTTGCCGCCTTGAGCTGCAGTTCGATTTGTTTGCCGAACACATTTCTCAATTCCAATTCGCTGATGCATTTTATGAACGCGTGCAGCACAATGCAAACAAAGGCCCAAATGCATTCTTAACCTTTTTCTTTTTTTTCTCTTACCTTACCTGGCCCAGACCCGACACAGCCCGGGCCCAAATCCCTAGCCCTAGAATAGGGTTAAGATGCGAGTTGGCGCGCGCGCGCGCTCTCTCGCTCGTGAGTTTCTTAAATTGACACCCGAACAAACATTGGCCCGAAAATCGAAGTAGGAAAATATAGAAATCGCCGTAGACATATATGCATTTTGGTTGGGAATTTGTTAAAACAACAAATGCATTTTTGTTAAACGGCTTAATTGGGCATCCCTTCGCTGCCTCTGCCTCGGCTAGCCCCGCTGACAAAATATTTGCCTGCCCTATTGACAGCTGTCAAGTGGCCAGCCGAAACGTAGCATTTAATTTGGCGGGGGGTACTTAAATATATCCTCTATAAGGCCAAGATCTGGGCCTATGCAAATTTGTCCAAGCACTTTGCGTGTGGCTGCAGGAAATACTTTTGTATCTGCAAGATACATTTGATTGGTGGGAGGAGTAGGGGATTGGTAGCTGGATTTACTCCTTGGCTGGAAATACTTTTGTATCTGCAAGATACATTTCATTGGCGAGGGAATTGGCAACTGACTCTTCTCCCAGCCTGGAAATACTTTTATATCTCTAAAATACATTTGACTGCAGCGAGGGTTGAGGTTGGCATCAGTCTCTTCCCCTGGCAGGAAATACTTTTGCATCTGCAAGATACATTTCATTGGGGGAGTTTGGAGGGGTAGGGAATTGGCTCTTCTCCCTCTCCCTCTTTCTCTATCTGTCTCTTTCTCTCTCTCTCTCTCTCTCTCTCTGTCTCTTTCTCACTCTTTTCAAACTCCTATGCAAATTTGTTCAACTTCAAATACACACATATATATACATATATGTATATCTATATCTTCATATATTTCCTATAATGCTTGAGAGCACTCGAAAGATGTTTTTGTATTTGAGCCGAGCCAAATGAAATTTGCACTAATCTCAGTGCATATGTGAGAGGCTGCTGCATTTGCTGAGGATGAGCAGGAAGTGATTTTCCAATGATTAACTTGGCTGAAAGAGATTTCCACAGTCGAGATTGATAGGCGAACACACACGCTGCAAGTTAGCTCACTCTCACTCAACCTCTCCCTCTCTCGCTCTCTATCGTTCTCCCTCGCAAATTCTGTGTTGCTTAAATCATGCCCCTACTTATCTCTAAGCGCTGATCACCGCCGCTTCGATCTTCTTTATATAGTTCTTTTTTTCGGGCTGCTCATTCATAAAAATGGCCAGCGACGGAGTTGACAATGTTGCTCAACTACAGATTGAGATACATAAAGATAAGCAAGATATTAGATATAATGAGTTGGAGTGGCAAGCAGCCTCCGTTTAGCCAATGACGTACGTGGAACGAGTTCCAGTTTGTCTCCGTTGTTCCGTCTGCCTAGGCAAAAGTATCGATTGCACTTGGCAAGACTCAAAGTCGGCTCAGAAACTGGTACCGGGACCCGGCTTGGCATCTTGCATTTATGTTTTTTTCACACGCGGCAGGTACAACAGCGCGGCAGAGGCCAAAGAAGAAGAAGATGAGGAAGATGATGATGAAGAAGAAGAAGCAGCAGCGGCAGCAGCGGCAACTTTGGCGGTCCTTTTCCAGGAAGTTGCGCCTGGCGTGCGCGCGCGAGCCGCAGCTGCCAGTCGCTCATTCACGCGACTCGCTGCGAGCATCTGAAGTTTTATGCAAATTAAGCGAGCAACGGGCAACGGGCATCCAAGTGGGTTTTAGCCTACTTTATGGTCATCGCTCAGACCGAGTTCAGTTGCGCAGGCCGAGCACTTGTTGAGCTGTCCGGCAACTGTTGTAGGTACTTGTTCCGTGGCACTTAAGTAAGCGCTTCCCATCGAACTGTATCTGCATCTGTAGCTGTATCTGCAAATCTATCTGTATATTGTGTACCTTTTTGTTGTCTATTAGCGGCACTCGCACACACACACACACACACACACATTCGCTGCATGCGCTTGAGCGGCTTTAGCTTAATTTAAATCCAAATCTGTGTACGTTGCGCTCATTGTTATCGCCCTCCTCTGCCTCTCTGCCTCTCGACCTCTCCTCGCATTGTGCCCTAAATCAGGTGCGCCCTATTTAGTTTTGTTTAGCAGCAGTTCGGGCCAGTTCCTAAGGCTTGAGGCTCTCGAAATTGGACTATGTGCGTAAGCATAAGCCTTAGGTGATCTTCGAAATCTTTGCAGTTTGCCAAACGCCAGAAACTTGACATTTTCCAAACTACTTTTTCGCCTTAAAGTGTTGAATGGAAAAAACGAACTAAGGCTGGTGTCAGCCCTGCTGAGTGGGACATACGCAACACTGAATTGGTTGCGAAAGGTAATAAACAATCAACAACAGACAATCATCACCAAATGTACTACTCCCTAACATATTTGTCACAAGAAAACACAACTCAAGAGAATAAGTCTATCGCACTTGCCGAACCTTTTAATTTTCATCTGAATAGCCTTGTCTAAGAACCTTATCAACAAAGATCTAGTTTTATATCATTCAATACTCTAGGATCAGCAAAATATAAAAAAAAAAAACATTTACAAGTGAAATTATAAATAAAGTTAAATTTATACAAATATTGATCTGAGTCTGAGTAGATTATAATATAGATATATGTCTTACAGAATAAACATTTTGATAGAATTTCTATTTGAATAAGAATTTGATTGAATTTCTATTTGTAAGTCTCTACCATTATCTGCCTAGCTGTTGATCACTATTTTTATTAAAGTTAAACTTGTTTTTATACCTTATATCAATTTTATATTTAGTTAAAAAAGTTATATATAATATAATTATAATTTATTCATTTTGATATACAACAACAAAATTATTACTACATTTTCATTCGAAATATATATGTTAAATAATTTAAATGCCAAATTTATTTTATTTTTCATTAGTTAAGCTTAAATGGTCTAATATGTGCGAGTTCATATACATATATTAACATACGATGCCCTAGATTCGTTTGTCTACTTAATTAATTTCCCATAAATTGTAATATTTGGTAACTCAATCAGTTTGTTTTTCAAAAGTCACAAAATGAACTTGAATTTGGATAGTAAATTATAAATGTTATTTATAAATATATAAAGAAATTAATAAAAATAAATTTTAAAATATATAAAATTTAAATAATATAATTAAGAATAATAAATAAATTATAAATTGATTTATAAAAATGGAAATTTAATTTAAAATAAATTTATATATTTATGATTGACTAATCAAATTAAGATATAATAATTAACATAACATAACATATAACAATGAATATATAAATAAAAATATATTAAAAATATATGTTGTATAAAATTCATTAAAATTTAATTTTAATAATTTAATTAATAATTATTTAATAATGAATAATTTGTTATATTTCTTAAATTTAATTTACTTGAAAATAATTTTATATATTTCTAAATTTTTTTTACAAAATGAATATTATATATTTCTATTGCTATAAATTGTACATTTATTTATAATTAAAATTAAAATAAATCAATTCAGATTAAATTAAATTAAAAACAATTTTTTAGATTTCTGAATTTAAATTAAAGAGACATACATATATTCAAAATTTCTTTAATAATAAATTATTATTATTATAAATTTTTTAAATACAATAAAAAATTAATTTGAAAATTATTTATATAATATTTATTTATATAACAAAATATAAATTATTAATTTTATTATTAAAATAAGTTCAAATGAAATTAAAAGAAGTTTGATATATGTATATGCATAGATTTATTTCTAAAACAGACAAATATTTTATATTAAGTTTTTTATAATCCAATCAAATTCGTGTTTAATCTCTTCGGTAGACACACTTAAAAGTTCCCAGGCAGCTCTTTGCTTAAGTCAGCTTTTACAATGTGAAACATGCAAATGATTGGCAAATCCAAATATTATCTTTTCCCACTGGCCTGTCGCAATCGCGTCGAGCAATTAGTCATTTATGGCACTAGCAGCTCTCTGGGCCCTCTACAACAACAGCCCGAAAAACAATCGAGTTGTGTGCGCTGGCAATAATGGTTATTAATAAAGACATGTGTACTCGCTCGTAAAACTCGTCGAAATGCAAGCATCTATAAAAGGCAGAGATAGCGCCCAGATACTGTGTGAGTGTGTGTGTGTTCAGATAACACAAGAGTCGCATGGGGCTGGGTTGCAAGCGGAATGCGCCATTGTGGAGAACACACCCACTTTCAAAACAAAGAAGAGCCATGCCACGCCGTGCCCGAACCGGGCCAAGAACATGAGCTCCCCACCTATGTAAGTGCGAACGGGATGCCAATGGCTGCTATCAGTCAGAGAGTCGGACTGACTGACTGTCAGTTGGTTCGGTTTGGTATCACAATTCAATTAAGATTTATATTTTGTTGTTAAACAATTTGTTGTTATTGTTTGCCAGCATATTTATGTATTTTCTCTATACTTATTTCCCATTGGGAACAGCCGCGAAAGGAGGCATTCGCTCTGTTGACTTTTTCTCTTGCGGAATTCCTGGAAAGCGTTGCGGCAAACCCTCCAGTATCTTTTCAACTGCACAAATGTTTAATGACAATTACCCGGTATCTGTAGCTGTAGCTGTAGCTGTAGCTGGAGCCCTTAGCGTGGGAGACTCCTTATCGCAGCGTGGGAGTCCGGGTATACCTATAGACCGACTCTGTTGGTATTTATGACTGTGATTATTTAATTAGCGCATGCTAATTGCTTGCCTCACTCAAAACTGACAACTGCTTAATCGAAATGTGCAAAATAATTAATCGACGACTAATTTCGCAGCTCAATTGAACAAAGTTTTTACATTAAACAAAAGATAAGAGCAGGAGCAGCAACAAGGGCAATCGAAATGATGTTCGTTTCAGTTCGTTTTGTTGTTGCGCAATAAAAATTCATTTCAATTCGTTTACGCGTAATGAAATCGAAGTCGTATAAACGTAGCAGCCTCTCCTCGCCCCTGCCTCGACAGTTATTGAATGTATATGCGGAGTATATATCTGGCCAACTTGTGTCCAGCTCGAAGCCAGACAAAGTTGTTCCTGTCCAGCTGCTGTCGTGCCAGGGGCGGGGTGGGAGGAGGAGATGTGCTGCTGTTGCCGCATCAAATCACATTATTACGAGCAGCAGCTTCTTGCCATCTTTGCATTTGATTGTTTTTGCTTCTGCGTTTCAATTTGCGTTGTTTTTTCTTCGCTTCTCTCTTCTTCTTCTTCTTCTTCTTCTTCTTCTTCCTCTTCTTTGTTGATTTTTGTTTTTGCCTGGTGAATTTGTTTTTAGCCACCCCTCGAGCCCCAGGCCGAATTGTTTATCTGGCATTGTGCAGGCACTAAAGGCAAATATTGTATGCCCCCACACACATAGCCCCCACTCCCCCCTCTCTCACACACTCTCTGTGTGTGATGAGTGTGGTAAAGAGAGAAGCTTTAATGGAATCTCGTCATAAATTCAAATTTTATTACTGCTCATATTACTGCCGTGCTCACAGAGTCAGACACAGCAACTCCCTGACAACAAACTTATATGGCAATACAAAGCAAGCTCATGCAGGCGCACAAACATACACATGTATCTGCTCATGTATGTATGTATAAATGAGTGTAGTGAAAGGGAGGAGAAGAGGGGGGCCGACAGCACAGTGGTTGCCAAATTGACCAAATGAGAAAGTGCTTTAAAAATAGCGGAAAATGAGTCAAGTGATGCAACTACAGAAGTTGTACGGGAAATAAAAGAGACGTAGCCTCATTAACATTCGAATTGTTGGCCAAGTTCTCTAATTGGACTTTCTGGTTGGCAACTGCTAATTAGATTTTATAGCAACTCTATTATATTTCTGCTTGAAAGTGAAATTTTGTTATGTTTTGTGTTTAAAGTTAATTGTTGTTGGACTTGCGTACATTTAGGTTATTGAAATTGGTTCTTGATTATTTATTATTATTGTATACCTTTAGGTAAAGTATTTAATAAAATTTTTTGAAGATCTTCAATAAACATGTTTTTATAGTAGAGCACGAAATGAAAAGAGAAAAGTTGCTGACGATCATGTATAAGTTCGAAGAAAAAATGTAGTAGTTTGTGAAGATATGAAGATCTTATATATTTTTGAAAAGTTGAAACTCTTTATAATCTTTTACATTTATTTATTTTATTTTTTTATATATAGTCTATATGCCATAGTAAAAGCATTTAAAACTGATTTGAAATGAAGTAAAAAATTCTTTTAATAATATTTGTATTATAATAGGTATATTTAGTTGATATTTCACAAATCAATCATCTCAGCTATATTGTAGGATTAACCATATATATATTATAATATTCAAAATGCATTAAGCAAGATCTTAAAAATTTGTATTAAAGTTGAAGTTATTTTGCTATAATATTTAAAAGTATGTATACCATATTAAAAGCAGTAGAAATAAATTAAAATAAAATATAAAAATATATTTGAAATAATCAGACGATAGAATCTCAGCTCTTTTATCTTTTATCCTTAATTAAGATTAACCATACTTATATTTTAATAATAATTTATTTAACTCAATTTTAATTGTTACATAACATGAATGTATTAGTTGTCATTCATTATAATATTAAACATATTTATATTTTCATATTTATTTTATTTTTTTTAGCATATTTCATAACATTTAGCTTTTAATTGTCTCTCAATAAAAATAACTTTGTGCCACTGTGCAACAATACAAGCAGCGCGCTTCAATCACGCGCAATTAATTTGCTCAAAATCCTTTTATAGATAATCACACACAATCTGAGACACACACACATACACACACTCATACACACACACGCTGAATATCCTGTGCAGTTTTACGACAATTGTTATTGTTATTGAGGCATTTTCGAAATGAACAATTTCAACGCTGACGATGACGCTGAATGACAACAACAGAGCGACAACAGCAACAGCAACAACAACAGAGAGAAGCTGCAACAGTGAAGGTTGGGGCACGAGCACAAGGTGCATGTCAATGGCTATGAGACGTCGAGGATGACGACGTCGCCGCCGCATGCATCATAATAATAAAACACACACAGACGGACAGACAGACAGACAGACGGACGGACAGACGAACCGAGCGACAGATAGACAGGCAGACACTTGGACATGCCGAGGACAACATCGTGGAATGCAACGCGGAAGGATGAGCTGAGCAGAGCTGAGCAGGGCTGAGAGTGGGGACTGGAGTGGAGTGAAGTGGAGGCTACTCAGCCTGAGCGATGATGAGCTGAAGTTGTGGAGCACCCCGGGCGGTTCTAAAAGCGTCAACGCAAATTAGCAGCAAAGTGTAAATTGGAAATGCTTTTTTTGGTGCAAGCCACACAGACGCGAACGGAGAAGGGCTATAACTGGCGACAGGAGACAGCAGACAGCATCAGCTGGGCAGGGGCAAACAGATAGAGCAGCAGCCGAATCAGTTGTGCCAGGACAGACAGACGCTGGCTTTTAGGGCCTTTAATTAAGTTGTTATTGGGCCAGCTGATTAGGAGCAAGAGTTTTTCTGCTATGCGCGGGACTGTGATATACTGTTCTTACAGTCAAATGGGGCATATTTGGTGGATGAATAAAATATAGAAAAGAAAATTTGATGAACATATATAATTGTTGGATAGAAGGAGTAGTTGTAAAGGCTTTACAGCTGAGTCTGGCTATAAAGTGAGATTAATGGATCTGGTTTAGAACTAGTTTATAGTAAAAAGTCAACTGATAAAGTTTGATCTCTGCCATTCATGGGATATATCATATTATATCATATTGTCATAGACAACTGATATGAACCCTTAAGTACAAACTCGAAATAAGTTTCACAAGCAAAAGCTCACTTTAAAGTTTATAGATATATTCTCAATTCATAAAACCCTTACCCAAAATTTAAATGTTTGAACTTGTTCTAACATCCGACCGCATTGCAGGCGAGTATTGCGTCGTCGATTGCACCCGATTGCACCCGATTTTGAGCTGATTTCTTAATGGATTGAAATTGTTAGCGGCTGATCAATGGGCCGCTACCCTTTCGCGCCCTGATAGCCCGATCGCGGCCACGCACAGCTCGTAACGCCAGGGCAGCTGTAAAAATGTCAAATTTGTATAAGTTACAGCTGCACGGTTCTAGTTGCGGCGGCAGTCAACCAATTTTATGATCTACAAATTGCTGCAGCGTTTTTTTGCTCCTCTGCTTGCTTTTCCAAGCGGCCACAGCTCGATAAATTTCCAAGTTGCCAATAATAAATTAATTGCCCAAAGCACAAAAAAATGTGAAAAAAAACTCGATGTGTGTGCGTGTGGTCTGCGCGCGGCGAGGCAGACCTCTATGCGGATTGCTCTATCATCTGGTTGGGCCTCTGTTTTTTTTTTCAGCATTTTGCGTCGTCGTTGAAACTATGACAAATATATTTAAAGTCTGGTTGGAGATTCCGCTCTTTATTTATTTCCCTATCGTCCCCTCTGTCCCTCTGTCTGTCTGTCTGTCTGTTTGTGTTTCTATTTCTTCATTAAGTTTTCATCAGTGATATTAATTATTCATGTCTTAATATCTTCATATCGCATATATTTATTTGCTGTCGATTTGTTTTTCTTTTTTTCTTCTTCTTCTTTTTCTATGTGTGTCTTTGAGCTTCGCTTCATTTCGTTTCTATGTCATTTAATATTTATAATTTAATCTTTTGGGGGCTCTATGTGTTGATATTTCACGAGTTAATAACTTGATTAAGCCAAACGTAAAATTTATATTGTTTCTATACTGTTCGATCTCTCTCTTGCTCTCTCACTCTCTGGTTCGGCACCAGACGCTGTGTGTGGGAACTGATGCGAATAGAAACGTGAAATTTCCATAAATTTCATTAAGTTAAAATGGCACTGCTATCAAATTGGACTCTAGCTGATATTGTGACGTAAAACTATATAAGAAATGATTGCCTAAAATTTAGTTAACATATTCTAAGCATTTAAATATGTTACAAACTCAAGTATAGAATGGGGTCTGCTGATTTTTTGGGCGAGATTGGTGACAATACTTATTGCAGTCAGTCTAATCAACTTGGTAGAAACTTTATTTCCTGCTTACTTATAAAAGAGGGTGTTTTTCAGTCGTTCTTCTTGCACACTCTGCCAGCTTAGAATTTGGGGTTATCAAGTATAGAACTTTAAAGTGGAACGATTCTCTTTACCTTAACTGAGCACGAGGCCCTGCCTTAACAAACTCCTAAGAAGTACCTATTCGGCGATTTTACATACAGTCCTTTGGTTTTGCCAATGAGGATATTATCATAAATTTGCTGTAAATTATATTTTAAAGAGATAACAAACAATAATTTATAATCAATTTTCAATTAAACATATGAAATATTAAAAAAAAAAAAAAAATATTGAGAAAAAAAAATGAAGAAAAATTAAAAATAATATACTAAGCTTAAAAATATCTATAAAAATAAAAATCTAAGTTACCTTTAAAACGCATATTATATAAAAAAAAAAATAAATAAATATCATCCCATTTTTATTATATCAGCATTTATCGATGATTTTAACTTGTTTTGAAGGCCTGGTTTGTACATCGTTTGTGCTAGAGGTTTCAAATTTAATCAATAGACCAGATAGAAGAAGAGCTGAAAAAGAGTTAAGATTCTGAAGAGGATATGTTAGTTTGTATCTGTATGCAGCAGAGGCCGCAGAAAATACTCTGATTGATCGCTAACTGATAGAGAGTTTAGCTTACGCTAACTCCGAGAGAGGCTTAACAGTTGAGCTCGACTTCAAGTGGTAGTCTCGCTGACCTATATAAAGACAGTGGAAGATCAGAAGAGCTGCTTCTTGCAGCAGCAGCAGCAGAAACTGCTCTGATTGGTCGCCTAATGATCGAGTGTGAAGACTGACTCAGAATAAGGCTCAAGGGTTGAGCTTGACTTAAGTGGAGCTGTCGCTGCCCTATATAAAGGCAAGCCTGCTGCAGCGCAGCTTCAGTCGCATTCTTTATCTGTTGGTGGTCGTCCAGTGCAACGCGGTGCTTCTCCTGTCTGTTGGTAGGTATTTAAATTGTTAAGTATGTTAAGCGAAAATTTAAAAGTTATACTTTTTTGTTCATTTAATGTAAATATAATATATTTTAAATTTAAATATTGTTAATAATATAAATATCAAGGACTTTGCAGTCCGTATATGCGTTAAGGCTGTTTTTTAGTCAGACAAGCCCGACTAGCACTTCGACTTCTTCTCTAACTCTGAGTTGTTTAAATATAGCTGTGTGTTTAGTAATTTTTAAGGCTATTTACATAGCGAAGTTTCGTGTAATGCATACGGAGACTGCGTTATCGTTAGATTTTGGATGCCATGTCCCATTCGCTTCACGGGGCTCAGGGTATCTCCTAGTCGAGCAGTCTCGAGTAGAGCACTCTTGTTTTTGCATTATTTTTCAAATTCCACAAGTTCTTGCTCACAAGTAAAATCTCTAATAATTAAGCCATTAAAACTAAAATTGATTCATAACATCTAAAAATGAAAAGAGAAAGAGTCAAAAATACAGATAATATTATTAGAGTCTGGGACAATGGCTCTCGAGCTGAGAGAGAGAGAGCGAGTGCGTGAGAAGGTAATGAAATGCATACAACTTAATAAGCTGAAATCAAATAAAATGCCAAACGTTTTTATTTCAACAGCTACGCTCATTTTGAGCCCACTTCTTGGCTTGGAGGCCCCCAAAATCATATGCAAACCGTTTATATTAACGAGCCCACACAAATGCAGACGGCCCAGAGACGAACTCGAACAGACCAATACGAACAGAGACTGTGATGAAGAGATATAAATTTTTTGAATTTTTTTTCTTCTATTTTTTTGCATATTCATTAGATGTAAATACCAAAAACTTTTAGTCGCGTTTATCGTTTTTCGTTGGTGGCCCAAAGCATTTATTTCATATTAATAAGCAATTTTTTAAGCTCTGCTCGCAATGTTATGAAGCTGACGATTAACTGAAGACCATAATCGTTAGCATATCTTTAAAATGGGCTTAGGAAATCAGGCCTAAGCCACACACAACTGGCTAATGCCCTTTAGTATGAATAACTCACGGCGCTGCATTTGGCTAGTTATAAATTACTGTTTAATAAGGTAGCTAAAACAAAGCTTTATGATGAAATAGGAGATGTTGATAAGGTATTTGGATGATGATGATGGCTGCAACTGTGGGCTACTGAATTCAGTTTGATATGTATTTATTTTACAAGAATTTTAGCTATTACTCTATACTTAACAATTTTATTGATAAAGCAAAGAATTAGCTCTTTAAAAATAAAAATATAAATATAAAATAATATAAAATATATATACGAAATTGTTTCAAACGAATTATTTTCTTTTTATTTAACTTGATTTGAATTTATTTTAATTCTGCTTTCTTCCTAGGTTTGGGCATACAGTATATAAAATTGCTTTAACTCCACCATTTATTAAGCATCACGCAAAAATTTGACAAAGATATTTAATATAAATATATATTTTTTTTCTTTAACTATTAAATATAAATTTTACCAAATTTTCTTTGTTTTGTTATTTTTACTTTTCGATATTTTCTATTATATTTTTATACCCTGAGCCCATTGAAAATGGGAAATCAGGGTATAATGGTTTTCTTAAATGTATGTAACAGGCAGAAGGAAGCGTGCCAGACCCCACAAAGTGTGTATATTCTTGATCAGGGCGACGAGCTGAGTCGATTTAGCCCTGTCCGTCTGTCTGTCCGTCCGTCTGTCCGTCTGTCCGTCCGTCCGTATGTTTGAACGCGTCGATCTCAGAACGTAGTTGACCTAGAGACTTGAATTTTTTTTGTTGGGTCCGTGGATAGCACGCGCAGGTCAAGTTTGTTACCAAAAAACGATATCTATTTTTGTTGTTTTGTTATCGATTTTAAACCTTATCGAAAACAGGTTATAAAATTCTATCTCCCACACCTTTAGAGCTAGACCCCTTAAATTTTGCAATTTCTATTTTTTTATTTTTTGGATACCGGCTCTTTTTACTAATTAACCCCCCTTCCCTCCTCCCCTTCTCCACTCATGAGAGTCTGTTGCAAATATAACCATGTGAATAAATTAGCATTTTTATAAAATGTAAAAAATTCAATAGAATCATATGCTGAAAGTTTCATCAAAATCCGTTAAGTCAGTCCCGATTTATTAAACAAAACGTTTGGCCAATATTCACACGCACGTGGCAAGCAGCGACGCGCAGCAAAAAACATTTACACATGCACATACATTGAAGCGTGCAAGCGCGTCTGCTTACGCATGTGCACAGCCGCTTCTGTAGTTATGTATTTGTCATATATCGCCCTTTACACGCATACATTGAAACAGACCACCGTTTTTGTATGTACACATACTCCTACGTTCATATGCGCGCATTTCAGCATATTCTAAGAATTACAACTGCGATTGATCTGCTTCTTTAGTTTTGTATTTGTAACATATCGCATTGTGGTACTACTTTGCGTTTTGCCAACAATTGAGCAACAATCTGAGTGGGCGTCGGGGTGGATGTTGGTGCAAACAATGCTATCGCAGGCTGCGTCGACCTGGACAATTCATCAGCCACAGCGCGGCCTTGAGGGCAACGCACAAAATGCAAGAAGAGCGGGAGGAGCAGCAGCAACAGCAGGAGTAGGAGCAGCAGCAACAGTAGCAGGAGTAGGAGCAGCAGCAACAGTAGCAGGAGTAGGAGCAGCAGCAGCAGCAACAGCAATAGCAGCAGCAATAGCAGCAGCAACAACAGTAGCAACAGCAACAGCAGTAGTAGAAGCAGCAATAACAGCAGGAGTAGGAGTAACAGCAACAGCAACAGCAGCAGCAACAGCAGCAATAGCAGCAGTAATAGCAGCAGCAATAGCAGCAATGGTAGCAGCAGGAACAGCAGCAACACCAACAACAGCAACAGCACCAGCACTACGAGCAGCAGGAGTAGGGGCAGCAGCAGCATCAGCAGCAACAACGCTCACCCCGAGCTGTGGCTGTGGCTGTGGAGGAAAAAACGCAGCTAATTGTTTTGATATGTAAACCGAAAGCAGAACCAAAAATCAACACGCAGCGCGCTGCTGCTGGGGACAACTGTTGGGGTCGGGAGTGGGAGGGGCATTGCTCAAGTGCAGCAGATTGTTGGGCCTGCTGAGCCCGCTCAACCCTTCCCCCCTACCCCAATACGGCACTTTCCCACTGGCAAGAGGCGCAGCTCGTTGAGCATACGACGCGTGTTGCACGCCCTCGCCGGGGCATTGTTTGTGTCGTCTCCCAGTTGCTGCCCTGCCTCATTGAGCATGGTTATTGCCAAGCTTTTTGTGCTAATTAGCCACGCTGCTTCATGGTTATTAAGATTGCGTCAAGTGTACCGGGGCGCTGCATTCGCTCACTCACTCACTCCCCTCTCTCTCTCTCTCTCTCTCTCTCTCTCTCTCCTTATTGGCAGTGCTGGCTGCATTGGCAGGGCCTGCAGGCAGTTCGCATGTAGCATCCACAAGGACGCACACACACACAGAGATTGGATGTGACTGTGGCTTATTATGGCGCACGCATCCTTCAACTTCAGCTGCCATCGTCGTCATCATTATCATCTTGATCATCATCGCCATTGTTGTTGTGGCATCCAAGTGCGCTTGAAATGGTCGCCATTTCCACGAACAGATTGTCGGGCTACCACAGGCGCAGTTGCAACATTGCAGCTGCAACCTGCACGTTGCAAGTTGACTCAAGCAGCAGATATTTTTCTAAACTCTGCTTTAAGTTAACAAAAAATATTAAATGAAAATTAAGTGCTCACAATTGAGGTTTAGGACTAATAAATAAATGAAATTATATAAAATAATAAAAAAATTAATATATATATAATATATATTAAATCTGGAAACTCAGACATATTATATATTACATATTTTTTATATATTTATATTTGATATTTGTGTTACATTTTTTATTTATTTTTATTTACAATAATCCAGTAAAAAATGTCTTTAATTTAATTAATATTTTTTTGTATTTATATGTAATAAATAAATAATATATTTCTTATTTGTTTCATTATTATATTATCATCATTTAATAAATTTGTTTCTATTTTTTTTTTTAATTTAATTTCATTTTATTGATTAAGTTATTTTTTTTAATCAGCCTAAATATTTTTTTATTAGCGCCATCTATTGTGGGCCCATTTTATTCACAATTCGTATGCTAACATTGCACTGTTATAACTCTATCATTCCATTGTGCTAACAACGCATTTTGATCTGTAAATGTTCACTTATTCTAGCATTTTAACTGCATTAACATTTATCTTAGCAGAGACACAAACCTATACAGTTAACAGTCGCTTAAGATGAGTTCTTCTTGCTGGCGCCATCTGTGCGCACAATTTGGCAAATGAAATTTCGATTCAGCTTAAGAGAATGCTTCATTTCTTTTATGAATTATAATGATAATGAGCTCTATAGATAAAGCAGCTTAAAAGTAGGCAGCTCAGTATTCAAAGAAAAAATGAATATTTATAATTTAAATTTAAATAAAAATTGCATACAATAAAATTTTAGTCAATATTATGTCATTCACAAGGAAATCCGCAGTGATTGAGCAATTTGTGTATAGTATTTTTTTTTTTAATTTCAAAATTATTCCAAAATATATAAGAATTTGGCCTGCACTTTATAAACGTTTAAGTACGTTCCCTGATATCTCTTTTTGTAGCTCTATGAATTTTTCATTATTTTTATTCTCTTTTTTTCCATTCCATTTCCTACATTCCTTCCCTATCTCCCTCTCCCAAATCTTTCTCTATTACTCCCTCTTTTGCTTTTGATTTCTTTGTCTCTCTCCATTAATCTATCAGTTTGTTGCTTTCTCCCGCTGTCTACCTCACTCTTTCTTCCGCTGTCTCTTTTAGTCCTCTCTCTCTTTTTCTCTTCTTCTCTCTCACTCGCACTGCCTCTTTTATTCTTCCTCTCCCTTTCTGGTTTAAATCATATTGTAGCATATATATATATTTCTATTTTCCCAGCTTCAATTAATACGATACAAATAATGCCAATGGCTTTCCAATTGGATTTAATGCAGGTCGATTGTCTTTTGAGGGCCCACCATAATATAGCTTCCTAGCGGCGCCCTTAACCCTTCTTAATGGACTGCTGGCTCGCGCTAGCCCATCCCATTTGGCATCCTCTTGCCCGGGGCCCTTTTGTTTTGGTTCGCTCACTCGGCTCACTCTCAATTCTGCTGCGCTCTTGGCAGTGCTAATTAAGCGTGGCTCAGGTACTTGAAATCCGCTTTAATTGAATCAGATTCCAACAACATTTAAACAATATTACGGCGGACGCATTACAAATTCCGTTGGCATCGGGCAATGAGGCAAAAGTAGCTGAGCAAATTTTTCGCTTGCGCCACATTAAGCACAAGCTGATGAGTGGCAGGAGGAGGAGCTGGAGGAGGAGTGGCAGGAGGAGAATGAGGATGGAGTTGGCATAGAGGGGCAGCCATTTGACAACATCATTGGCAGCAGTCGCACTCTCCCACTCTCTCTCTCTCGCTCTCTCTCTCTCAGCTCAGGCTGATTAAATTGCCAACTGTATTCGGCTTTGTTGCTTGCCTTTGTTCCCGGCCGAGAGTTCTTCACGAAACTTTTCGCCCAAATGTGTCTAGCAGCCTTCCTGCCACATTCCGTTCCGTTCCGCTGTTACCTTAAGTGGATCTGCCTGCGCCGGGCCGTGTCCTTATGTGTACCTGCACTTATCCTTGGCGACGCACTTACGACTCGCCGAGCGTAAAACTATTTATGGATATTTGGCGCATAAACAAGCTGACCTTTGGGTACGGCCCGGGTAACGGTATCGGCAACAGCAACGGCATCCGGTTCACTGGGGGGATTTAAGAAATGCCTGCGTTTATTGAATAGCACTTTTCCGACTTTGCTCGAAACTTCTCTAAGCACTTCGCACACGCAAATCGTGGATGTGCTCGTGCCCAAAAATGTCCTTTATGTCCTGCTCGATATCGTGGCCAACCTGGTGAAGCGGGCTATGAAAATGCCCATCCTTAAAGTGCTGATGACAAGCGTAGCATTTTCTTTGGCTTATGCATCTATGTGTTTTTTTTTTTAGATATCAGTTGCTGCTCGATTTCAGATGAAATTTAATGGAGGCAAACAATTGCGAGTTTCAAAATTTAATTTTGTTAGAGAAAAATGACTTATGTGCGTATATTGCAGTTGATATATTTACTAAATAAATATTATTTAGACATTAACCAATTATTATTATTTAATGTTCTAGTGCAAATACATCTCTGATGTACGGACAAAAGTTCAAATTTTGTATAATATTTATTTTGAGATTTATTTCAAAAACCTATGTGATAATAAGAAAAGCTTAATGGAAGTATCAATGCTTACGATCAAAGTTTGGGATAAACTTCCAGCTATATATGTATATTAAACTATTATATTACTCCTAAGTTTTCAAATAAAAAACTAAAAGAAAATTTTAAAAATATAAAAAAATTAAATATTGGAAAATAATAATGTAATAATTAATAAAAATTAATAACAAAGAATAATAAATATAAACCAATATAATAAAAAATAAAATAAAATAAAATGAAAACTTAAAATAAATAGTTTGCAGAGCATAAGATGAGAAAATTGAAGAAAATAAGCTTCTGTTGTTAAATTTCCTTAATAATAAAATAAAATAAAAAATAAAAACTACAAAATAATTATAAAATTCAAATAAAATATACAAAAAAAAAATATTCAAAATAAATTTAAGCTTAAAAAAAAATATAATAAAAAAAATAAAAAAAATATATTCTTATATATGTAAATATTTGTAATAATAAAATTACTTTTATGTTTTCAGATTATGACACCTTTTCAGCTAAGACTGTCCAATACCATATACGTACATAGCAAAAAATAGCCCAGTATAGTAATAAGTTTCGCCAGTACTTACTTTAATTTAAGGTATATAGATTTAAGATATATAAAACTGTTGCTGACATCTGAATGTTATATTAAAGTAACAACATAACAATATAACTATGGCCGATATTCACTTTATACAGCTTTTTGCTATTTTTGGTCAAGGCAATTGAATTAGCTGCATCAAACTGACTTTTCATACTTCACTGAAATTTAAATTGATATTTTAACCATTTATTTATTTATTTATAACATGTTCAAGCCCATTTCTTGACTGCCTCGTGCTTAGTTAAAGCCATCTTGCCATCTCGAATAGAAAGTGTTAGGTGAAAATGCTGAGCATAACTTACAGGATGTTCGCTAAGCAGCTTAAAGCGCTTCACAGCTTATCGCCTGCTTAGCACACACACAGACTCACGCACACGCCGAGACACACACACGCACTCATACACACACACACACAGCAAACGCTTCGCACTGGCGAGTGGCCACTGCCTTCGCATTGTGGCACAATTAAGCCGCAGCTGAAGCAGTGGAAGATCATTTTCAACTGTGCGAATGATGAGTGCGATTCAGGGCTTTGTTTATGCTGCTGCCGCTCATAACTTGTCATAAATTTGACAGCCGTCGTCGGGCTCGGATATATGCGGGTTCATTATATTGGAGCGGGAGCGGGAGATGAGGATGTGGATGTGGATGGGGATGGAGATGGCCATGGATATGGTAATGGGAATTGGCGTTACGAACTGAGCTGAACATGTTCCCACATAGTTTTCGATTGCAAATATAAATGACGCACTAATTGCAGCGAATGCTTCGAAAAATTTTTATTTGATGCGTTTTCCAATTGAGTACGGCGGAGTACGGGCCATAAAAACGAAAATATCTTCAAATAGGCTTGGGGCAGAGGAAGCTGTAAGAACCTGGCGGGCATTTAATGGCATTTTATGGCGCACAAAGCAATTGGCTATGAAATTAATTTCGAGAGCAAAAACTGAGCCATAAGCAGCAGCAGCAGCAGCAGCATCAACAGCAGCAGCAGCAGCAGGAACTGAAGTTAATGTCGCATGCAATGCGACGACCCGCAACGACAACAGCAGCAGCAGCAGCACCACTCGCCCCATACATCTGTGTGTGGCATAGAAACTGAACGAGTATTCACTATTTATTCACCAACTCATTAAAGTGCACTCCTCGGGCGATATGAGTGCACTCGAGCTGTCTACCTGTGCCCCCTTTGAAGTTGATCGCTGCGATTTAGGTGGCTTCTGCGCCTTTGATGTGACTGCGCCTCCAACGCAGACTCAAGCAGATGATCAACATAAAAAAAGATGGCAGCAGCAGCAGCAGAAGCAGCAATTGCTGCTTGAGCATCATAATGGGGCATCAGGAGGCGCCTAGTCGCCAATTAAGCGCCAAGAATAAACGTTGACCACTTCACATGATTGAGCGATTCAGGCCAACAACATCAACGCGCGACTAACTAAAAACAACAAAGCTAAGAGGGAAACCCTGTTTTCTACTGATAAACTGAAAGATATCCTTGGAAACTCTATAACAGTTGCAGCATTTAAAAATGTTGAGCTGTTGTGTTTATTGGGTAACTTTGTAAAAAAAGATTGGGAATTTAAAAAAATAATAATTTTACATATAAATGGATTCAATTTTAAAGTTCGTTAATGCTGTTACATAATTTAATTATTTATAAAATTTTGGGGATTTTTAATACATAGTTTTAAGCTCGATTCAAGTTTTTTTTTAAGTGTGTTTAATAACATTTATTAAAAAAAAATTTTTTTTTAGTTAGGGTCTATAAGCCAGTAAACATTCTCATCTTAAATTTCTCTCTCTCTCTCGCCGTCTCTCTCATACACTCTCTACCGCTTTATATCTATCTCTTTCTCTCATTTTTTGTCCCTCTCTGTCTGTCTCTCTTTGTTTTTTTCTCTCTCTCTCTTCCTTTCGCCTTCTTTCCCTCACTCTCTCTGTTTGTCGCTTGTTTAGGCAATTCTTTTCAGAAAATATATGTTATCTAGGCCTACGTTGATAGTTATTAAGTCTTACTTATTGTTTTTATTAGCCTATATCCTATCTTAAATTTTATACATTATCTAACTCTAAATAAATAAAAGATACTAAAGAAAAATCCTCTAAAAATATCTTATATAATTCTGAATACTCAATATTATCAATATTACTTTCTATCATAGCTCCCACTCAACTCCTCTTACTAGCTGATCATACCCCATTCAAGAAGTGCTTTACAGGTCATAATAAGAACCGACAGCCGACAGCAAAACAAGACGTCATTAGTGGCAGGTGTCTGTAAAAATGTTTAGACTTGGGCCGTGTTTGATTTGTGTTGCTTTTTCAGCATCTCAAGTTTTCAAAAAACCAACAAAAATTTTAACCGAAAATTGCTTTTTCATAAACAATGTGAAAACTTTGGATGTTTGCATTCCGCTTTTCCCGCAGACTGTCGAAGCGAGTGGCCAAAGCCGTTGGCAAACACAGGAAGTGTGCTGCAACAGTTCCATAGCCTCCGATGCAAGTGGACATATTTCCAAGGGGGAGCTCGCTTCGCTAAGGAGGGCGGCAGGGGTCACACTCAAAGCCTTACGAGCAGTTGGCGACAATTAGCCGAAAAGTTAACGGCTAATGGACTCAGGCATGCCATAGACGCATTAGATGTGGCTTTGCTGGAATGGGGTCGAGCAGCCAGAGGCGTGATTTGAATGACAACGAATTTTGACATTGCAATTTCACGCTACATTTAACATTGCCCACTTCCGAATGGCACTGCACCCTCCGAAAAGGGTCAGGGCATTGACATGATTGCAACTGCAGTTGCTTGGGGGTCAAACAGGAAAAGGCTTTGTTGAACAAGTTGTACGGATTTAATATTAACTGAAGATTCCATGTCAAAAATTTGCATATTAAAATAAAATAATCTAATTTATTACACTACTCATAATCCTTTGAGCATAATTGACCTTAATTTAAATAATCATTAAAAATATTTTTCAGATGAATTAGTTGAATAATAATAATTAATTTCATTTTAAGATTTCTATAATAATATTTCGTAAAATACTTAATAAAATTTAATTAAATCAATAAGAAACAATTTCATTCTAATCTTTCTATAAACAAATATTATAAATATAATTTAAATAATAAAAAACAATTTGAATCTCAGCTTTCTATAAAAATATTAATGAAAATAATTTTAGCTAAGCAATTATTGTTCGGCTTGGTGCAATTTCGAATTTCAATTTTTATGTAGCATACTTATTGACAGCTTGTATATTTAACTTTTTAAAAATCTAAAGATTAATAATAATATTAATATTAATATTAACTACTGTTCAAATTTAATAAACTAAGAAAAAGAAGCATAAGAAGTACTGATACAAGTTTTTAATAAATAAAAATGTATTTGTTTTTCCAATATTTTAGGTACATTTTTTATTTAAAATGCCTTAAAAAATTTACTAAAAATATTGAAAAAAAAATCATATTTTTTAATTTTTTTTTTTTTTTCTATATTTTTTGTTTCTTATTTTATATCTTCAATATGCAAATATGTCAAACTTAAAAAGAAAAATTTAATAAAAATTAAATTATCAATTTATAAGGATTCCTAACGAACAGATAAGTACACAAATAATGAATAATAAAATATATATAATAATCAATTCTCTCAGAGAGAGTTCCTCAAGTTCAGTATAAATATTCATTGATTCGAAATAAGTAAAGGTAACAACGACTGCTGCGGCATGCCAAGCATCTAATATCTCGAGTCTGCTTGGCGAGCCAAGTTCTAGGCACTTATTGTCATTTACGACGAAATGAAGAGAATGCGTCATTTGTCTATTAACTGTGCAGACTTTCAGCTCATTGAAAATCATTAGGGAGACTCATTGTATGCCCGCTGGGCACAGCGCAGCGACGGCGTCTCAAACAAAAAACTACTTGAGGAACATTCACAATTTACCTTTACACTAGAGAGAAAGAGAGAGAGAGAGGGTAAGGCAGATAGATAGAGATAGAGCGACACGAGCCCATTGTCAAGCCAATAAAAGCGGAGCAAAGCCGTGTGGTATTAGCAGTTAGAGTCGCATTCCCATGCCCCTTGCCCATCTGCAGATATTTTCTTATATTTTTTTATTTTTTATCAGCTGGCAAGCGGGCGCCCAGCAGTCGACATATCCGTGTAGTTGGCGCTGTAAGTAAAAGTAAATTAGATAAACGCCAAGGAACGCACAATCATGGCATGTATTGTGCTGCATGTATCTGAGTACCATATGATAGCGACGTTAAAGTGAATCTAAATTGAGCCGAAACTGAAGCCGAAGCCGAAGTCGACGGCGCAGTCGGCGGCGCTGTCGATGTCGATCAAAGCGTTTGCCGACGCCTCGCTCTGATGATCGCCCCCATGAGGAAATGTGCCTGGTCAGAGCTCAATGAAATTGACAAATGTTTGGACAAATAAACAAGCCGAATGATCGACAACGCCGACGACCAGCTATGTATATTATTTCTTGTTGTTTTTGTAATTACCTTGGGCAAATACTGAATGGAAGAGCGGACCGCAGAGACAGCATTTCGTGTCGTTTACGGTTTTGGGTCAAAAGTTGGAACTGCAATTTTCGCCTCATTTGCAGGCCCATAAAACGTCATGAAGATACCAGGCTAGCCGGCAATCGGTGTCTAGTGGCACAGTGGTGCAGTGGTGCAGTGTGGTGTGGAGTGCCTTGCCCTTTCGGGAATGTGTTGACGCAGCAGACGGACAGGAGAAAGAAGGTAAACAGCAAACAGCTCAAGTTTTTAGACAACAACAAGTGGAAATGTAGTCGCTGAGTTGCTCAGTCGCTGGATGGATATGGGTTTGCCTAAGGAGAAAAGTGTGTAACCAACAGATTGACTGACTGATGGATGGATGGATGCATGGATGAGCCAAGCAAACAACAACAATAAACACGCACACGCACACGCACACACACGGAAAACTATGCGTTTATCTTTGGATAAACAGATGCATCCCAGTGCCCCGCACAGGGGTTGTGCAGTAGCTCAGATGGAATCACACCAGCAGATACGAATTACAAATATTTTTTGTCAATTAGCTGCGCAATAAAATAAATAAATTAAAAATCAAAAATATGCACTCGTATGTTACTTGAAGATTCTCAATCGATAAGCTGATTGTAAGGCACTTAAGAAGATCGATTAGAGTGTAAAGAGAACGGGAAGTGTTTAACCGGGTTAGGTGTAAATATATTATTTAAATAAAAGACAGCATTTTAAAAGATAGCAAATTATAGCAATTATATGTAGTAATCAACTCAATATATTAATTATTAAATCTATTTAAATTTTTAAAAATTATATAATAATAATTATTGTATCTATTAAATTTATAAAAATTTATATCTAGCCTTATTATTATTATTACATTATTATTCGTATATTGAATAATACTGTTTTGCCATAAACTGTGTAAATTATACTTTACGACTATAAAAAAAACTAAAAAACTAAACTAAATAATAAAAAATAAATAAGCGTTTAGTAATACTTAAAATATATTACGATATAATATAATAAAATAATAATACAATAATAATAATAATAATAATAAAATAAAAAATAAAAAAATTAAAATTATTATTATAATTGTCAAGTCATATAAAAAGTGTGAAAGCCTGGAAAGAAGATAATATTCAAAAAGCACATCAATTCAATAATATTTAAATATTTAAAAATGTATCAATTAACTGATGTGCATAAAAAAATACCTGAGAATATACAAAATAAAATCTTTCAAACTTTGATAAGACTAAATTATAACTGGCAATAAAATCCAGATGATCTCCATAAAAATATCCAAAATGAATATAAATTGCAATTTAAATATTAAAATTGAATAATAAATTTTTTTTAGATATTTAGATATTTAAAGGCAAGATATTTATATATTTATATATTTCCATCAACTCTATAAATGTTGTTCAATTGCTGATATTAATACTAGCTTATAATTAGAAATATATTAAGGAAATACTTCAATTTAATAAAAGTTTAAATTTTCATTTAATTAATTAACTTATGAAGTGCATTAAAAATGCTTAAAGCCTTTCAAAGCAAACGAAAAGTTAATATAAAGGCTCAACAATTTTATAGATAATATATGTCACATATTTAATACGCTTTAAATCTCAAAAAGTAAATTTAAATAATTTAATCTAATTTTTAAATTTACTTGATCTTATTTTGATTTATGTATATTATCTAAATATCAGAAAAAAACCTCACCAAAAGTTTAAATTGAACTCGAATGTTTATATTGCATAAACTAAAACAATCTTCACTTGCACTCAGAGCCCAACGGCAAATAGTGTGCAATTCGAGGCAGTTGCATTTGAAACTGCATAGCTGCACTCAGTTCGCTTTGGAATGCCAGACCACCCACAGTCGGCCCAAGATGTTGTATCAACAAATTGCAATCAGTAGAGTGCGCACCTCTCGGGCTGGCGTTGAGCGTATTATGTTAGCCGCATAGAGTTAACAGCTTCGGCTTAACATGGGCGCTGATTAACAACGATTAGTTAGTTGGATGCATGTCAAAACGCAGCTGCATTGACAAGTTGTCGTGCGATTATTAATGAACGAGCCCACTGCCTGCAGATACATTTGTATCTATTCGCGGTGCAGACAGCTACCACTGGCTCTAGCTGCGCAGCAGCGAATTTCTTCATCATGCGCAACAACAACAACAACAACAATAGCAGCAGCAGTCGTAGCAGCAGCAGCAGCGACAGCGACAGCAACAACGAGCGCAGTTTATGTGCCTATCAGAGGCGGGCAACGACGACGCTGGTGAATCCAACAGACACACGAGCCGAGAGCATACGAAGCAGCCGCCAGCTAGTCGCAGTCGTCTCGAGTCGTCAGTCGTCAGTCGAGTGCCGAACGAGCTGTGGAACGCACGTGTGTGCCGCACACAGTCAGAGTCAGGGCAAACGCAAGCAACCTAAGCGAATCCGTGCGTGAAAGTGAGTCGAGTCGAGTCCCGCCCGGCCAGAGGCAAGCACATCCGCTGCAATCTGACCACGGAACACTGAACTTCCGTGCGATCGAGTCCGGCAATTGGGCGCGCGCGCGTTCGTATTTTGTTTTTGGGAGACGTGGCCGGCCGGCCGGCCCCCAATCGCGCATTATAGTGGAGACGCAGTCGGCGCCTTTTTATCTGGCTCAAGAAATACAGCAACAAAATAAACGAGAGAGACCTTTAAGCCTGTTTAGATGGATGGATCGGCGTGAGGCATTGAGGCGGACGCGGCGCGTCGTCTGTTCAAACGGGTTTCGTTGCGCCCGATCGGTGGATCTGTCTGGGATTGTTGGTCTTTTGATGTTGCGCCCTCGGCACCGCAGCTCTAAACGTTTCCAGGAAGCCAACTGGATCGGCCAGGAGGCGGCGGCGGCTGCTGCTCTAAACCAAATAAATCAACAATTGATAATGTGAAAACAGAGAAAACCGAAAACCGTTTGAAGTGCTCACGTGAAAATCTAAAACAAAACAAAAAAAAAAAAAAAAACCAAAAAGAAAAAATTGATTTGAATCATGCAAAAGGTGAACTGAAACACAAAATGTTTGTAAAAAACAAAATGTAGCCAGCCAAGAAAAACAAAGCGCGCAAATCAAACGAAAAGTATTAAGAAGTCCAAAAACGAAAAAAGAGTTCAGGAAAAACAAATCAATTGGAAACCAGATCACAGCTATATATATACCTATATATATAAACATATATCACAACTATCAAAGTTACATAATCTCAATATAGGGACCCCTTGATAAAATAATATATTTAATCCAACTAGCAATTTAAAATACATTTTTGATACATCACAAAAAAATAAACTTTTTTGCATTTAAAATATATTTAAAAATATAAAAAATAAATACAAAAAATAATTAATTAATATAAACAAAATATTTTATTAAGTAGTAACTAGCATTTAGTAATTTATTAACTACAAAGTACTTACGACGCATTCAAAAACACGCCAAAAAGTAGACTTTAGACCGCAACCAAAACGATACATAACAACAACAGCAACAACAACAACTGATAATATATTATTGATATAAACCAACAACAACAACAACATCGAGATGCACTCCACATTTCTTAGCCTTGTGCTGCTGCTGCACTTACTCAGCCGGCTGGGACGCTGCCAGGAGCAGCAACTGTTGCTGCCAAGCATCGAGAGCAATGTCAATATGCAGCAGCAACATCAACAGCAGCAACATCAACAGCAGCAGCAACAGCAACAACTGCACAGCAGCAACATCAACAGCAACACCAACAACCAGCAGCAGCAGCAGCAACTCTTAGGCAATCCCAGCCCGAACAGCACGCTGCTCAATACGCTGCTCGGCGGTGGTGCTGGTGGTGCTGCCATGCCAATGCCCGCCGGTGGTGCGGTCATCAATCAGCTGGGCGGGCTGGCCGGCCTGGGCAGCAGCACGGCGAGCGCGCCGGCAGCAGGCAACGGCATCGGCATGGGCATGGGCATGGGACATGGCATGGGCATGGGACATGGCATGGGTCACGGCATGGCACACGGCATGGGACATGGCATGGGACATGGCGCCGGCCAAGGACATGCGCTGGGACATCAGCTGGCGGGTCTGGCCAATTTGGGCATCATTGTGGGCGCCAAGGGCCTGCCGGGCATGCAGGGCGGCCTGGCCGGCTACGGCGGCACCATGCTGAACTCTGGCGTCACAGGAGGCGCTGCTGTTGGCGGAGCAGGAGCTGCAGCAGGAGGTGGAGCTGGCGGCGGCGGCGGCGGCGGCGGCATGGATATGCAGAGTCAATAGTGAGTAATTTAACAGTTATTGCAGTACACGCTTAATTGGACGGCGCAGGCCCAAGTGAAATCTTATCATCAATTGATGAAGACGCTCAACTTGAGGCGCAGCTCGTCAAAATTCTTTGCTTTTGTCCTATTAATGTAGCTAGTAATGTAGCGTTCGTTTTTTTTTTTTTTCGTTTTTCTTTTTTTTTATGGCATTCTCTGGCCCGAGGCCAATTGCCATTGACATCGCCCGGCGATCTCCTCCCTGGCTCCACAATCCACAGATTGAGCCATTTACAAATCAACGTTTACTTTCAACCCGCAATTACAGCGAGTTCTACATCTGTTCCCGGGCACTAAAATCGAGTCTTGAGCCCTTGCTTAACCCTGAACTGAACTGCAAATCGTTTGTGACCCTCGCCCGCCATAAAAAAAAATAAAGCTAGACTTAGATTAGGCTTGAAGCAAAGAAGTTGAGAAGCTTCGACAGAAAGAAGACTATCCATAAAATGTCTATAAACAATTGTTTTTGATAACAAAACTATTTATTTCTTAAATCAATGTTAATTGACAATTATTTGATCAGACAATGTGTCGTATATATATATATATATACAAATATTTCATTATCAGATAAATATTTCATTAAGCTATATACATATATATATAGGTCTTGACAGGGTATAAATTTTATATTTTTGTTACTAATGAATCATGATCAACTTATTCGCTAATCAAAGACTTTATTCATTACATTTTTTTTTTTCAATATTTTTTTTACTGTTATAAAGAGTTATGATACATGCAAAATAATATTTTTTTGTAGTAGAATATCAAACCAAATATTCATATAAGAATATAGAAAACTTATTTTAGTCAAGGGCAAGATTTTGGCATGAAGTCTTAAAGAAAACAATGCTTTAGATATTTTTATGTTCTGTTAATTTGGAGCATACTTTCTTTATGATTTTTTTTTTTTTTAAAGCAATAAACATATTTTCGAAAGGAACTTAAATAAATACAAAAATTTTATAATTTGATTTAATTTTAGTATTTCAACATTTTCTTATTTATTTTTAATTTATTTATTGTTTTGTTTTAATTATAAGGTAATTTCAATATTAAGCTCATTGTTGTTCAACAAAATTAGCTAATTTTGCAAGAGCTTTTTTAGACTCTGCCAAACTCTTAGACTCTTCATGTTCACCGATGATTCACTATAAATTTCTTATATTCATTTTTATTAGTAAATGTATATATAAGATATATAATTATATGTTGCCATAAAAATAATCATAAGAAATTTTAAAGAAACAACCAACTATATAAATTTAATTCACATCATGGCACATCTGCAGAAGTCTCTCAATTTCATTTTGTCTGCCAAGTTTTATTTCATAATTAAAAAATTATTTAAACTTCTGCTAAGCAATAAAATTTCATATCACATTTTTTTATATTTTGTATATTTTCTATGGATTCCCAGTTTAAGTTTATTTTGATTATCGTAAAATTCTTATAAGAAAAAAATATAATTAAAATCGTTGCCTTTATATGACTTCCATAAAAAATCTACCCAACTAATCTTGACTTGCGCTTTGATGTGTGCCAAACAATTCCCCAGACTAATTGCTCGAAAATGGTCGCATTTATTTGTTTACATTTGAGCCAAGCCAGGCAGCAGCTGCAGTAGTCAGGCGGAAAGATCTCGAGCTCGCCAAAGCTAAATAAATAAGTGTCGAGAATTTGCAGCAGCCGGAGACCAGACCACCCGAAGCTCTGTGCTGACAAATGCAACATAAATCTACCGAGACAGTAGTCGAGAAAGAGGCGTTTAGACAATAAAATAAAATTATTTATATTTGCTTGGCTTTTTTTGCGCTTGTCAGCCAAAAAAAACACAGAAAAAAGGGGAAAAAAACACACAGAACGTTTTTAACTCAATTGCAAGGATTGGACATTGGGGGCGTGGCTGCATCTCGATCCAGCCAACAGCCAGTTGTCAAAATGTGCGAGCCGAGCCGTTTTTTATGATTATTAGCAACGGCGAAGTCCGGCGTAAATTTTACTTACACTTCACATTAATTTGCCCACTGACAACGGCAGCAGCAGCGACGACCACAAAGGGCTGCACCGGCAGTGGCATGGGTGGGCAGTGGGCACTGGGCAGTGGGCAGTGGCAGCTCCGGGCAACGGTTATTATTTGTCATTACAAAACCAAAGCAACAACAACGGTGACTCGTCCTGGCTCGTGTTGGCCAACTGGGAAATTTGTATTACACAATAGCCAAATGGGCGCAATGCCTTGCTAATTTTATTTCTTTGCGCTCCTCGCAATGGGGTAGAAAGTGTTTTAGCTGCTCAAGCGTTGACCCAGCCGTCAGGCCAGACTAATCGATAGCCAGCAACAAGCCATTAGACAGTCTGTCCACTGTCCACTGTCCGTCGTCCACTGTCCACTGTTGCACCCGCTTGATTACAATTAATCGGCTTATTTACCGGCGTCCATTTGCCCATTTGCCATTTGATGAGCCACTCAGCTCAGCCGGCGCACTTTTTACCTACCTTAGCGTCAGGTGCACTTCAACGAGCCAGTTTATTGATTTTAAGCGTCGCCTTGTGCAACTCAGACAATTCTATAAAGATAACCAAAGCTGACTCTTAGCCTGAAATCATTTGCATTAGCTTCAGCCACAAGTCAAGGTGACGAGCTCTCAATTGAACATTATAAGCATCATGAATTAATAATGAATAAAATTGCATAATGAGTCATAAGTCCAAAAGTCAAAATTATACATTCTATATGTTGATTATATATATATATATATATATATATATATATATATATATATATATACAATATATATATATATATATATATATATATATATATTTATAAATATATATATATATATACATGATATATATGAGTGGGGCGTTCAGTTAAAAACAAACCTAAAAATTCCATGTAATTAAGTTTAATTTTTTAATATATTTTGACTGCCTCGCTAGTTATTTTTCACAGTTGATTTATAAGAAATATTATCAGCAAAAAATAAAAATTCAAATATGGCATTAGTACGAGGCAATTTGGGGTCTCAAATTAATGAAATTTTAGATATGATCACAAAATAAGAAATATTCTTTTGAATCCTATATATCTATATCAACTCTAAATATGAATTTTTAATCGATAGATTGAGTTCAACAAATCTTTCAAGTACGTCTTCATATTAGCATGTCAGGGCCGTTGATGTTAAGTGCTCCGCCCAGTTGGCTGCGGACTACTTCAACACCTGCTTAAACAATTCCCCGCTCGAATCGCATTCTCCGGCGATCTGATGCAAATAAAACTGCGGACAAGAACGCAGCCTGTTTACACGAATCAATATGCAGAAAAGCTGATTAGGGGATGTAATGAAAATGTAATAATTGCCAGCCGGGCGGGCACTCGATGCGACGCCAGTCGTCGCCTTTCCCCCTGTCGCCAGGCGCAATTAATCTTCGCAGGGTTGCGTATTGTTGGTAATTCAAGAAGAGCAAGAAGAAGAAGAAGCAGCAGCAGTAGCTACCAGTTAAATAGCAACTCAGCAGCCAAGTCAAATAAAACCAAAAAAATCAACCGAAAATTTGACTGGCAAGAAGGGGCACAGGGGCACCGGGCTACAGGGGCGCAGGGGGGGTCAGAGTTGGACTGGGCTGGGCAGGGTTGGTTTCAATTTCAAACCAAAAGCAAAAGGCAAATAATGTAATAATGTTTAACAGACTCGCCTACCGTCGCGCTCCGCGTCTGGCGTCTCGCTCTGTGACGTCTGTTGTTTTGTTAACAGACATTTATGACATTATACGGCGCAAAATGATGTTGTTACAGGGTGTAACAAAGCCAACCGCCACCCCAGTTTGTTTCCGGGGCCCAACCCCAAAGGAACTCGACTCAACTCAACTCAACTCCTCAATCCTTTTTGCCTGCTGTGATTTCATTTGCCTTACAAGCGGCAAAAATCTGCTTAATTGTGCGTAAGCCTGTCCCCGGCCTCCCTCTCTCCCTCTCTTACTCTCTCTCTGGATGTTTTTCTCCCGCTCTCATACTCCCTGTTAAATATTTGTCAAACAGTAATTAAAACTTACTTACTTTACCGTTGCCCTGGTTGCCTTTGCCTTTGCCTTTGCCTTTGGCTCGGTCTTGGGTTCGGGCCTGGGTTTGCGAGAACAAAAGCACAACTTAATGTTAACTATGCGAGTTCTTTGAGTTTCAGAAAAGTTGAACTCTTTCTTGTTATATCTGGGGTACTTATAGCGCTGTGCTTCTTCCAATCTCTATAGTGTTTGGCATCCTGGCGGAAACATAAAAATGTTAATTTCCACGCCAAAGAAAAGCCAGCGAACAGCTTTTGTTGCAAGCACAGGCCGCAAATTACGAGTCTGGGTTTTCCCTACAACATGCCACATGATTTCCAGCTCCAGCTCCAGCTCCAACTCCAGCTCCAGTTCCAGTTCCAGGGCTGGGGCCCAGCGCAATTGACGATAACGATTATGTGCAAAACTTTTGGTTTTGTTTTCTTTTTTCTGTTTTCATATTCTTTTTTTGGTCGCCACCAAATTAAAAATATCCCCGCTAAAGAAGTGCGGCGATTCTTTGGCGGCTGCTGCTGCTGCAGTCAATGCCATGTGGCACCACCGAAAATAAAAGGAATTTATTTGTCTCAATATCCCAGCGACGACAATGAAGACGACTCTGGGGAGGAACGGCTACTCCAGTTCTAGACCACGTACTCTGCCGGCCTTTCGCTCTGTGGCTGAACATTATGGCCTTGCAGAATGTAATTGCAGGCATAAACTTTTTCCTTTTCCCTCTATTATTGTGGTCTTTTATTTAATTTGCTTTTGTCTTTGAATCTGTCGATTAAGGGCATTTCGAATTGGTCAAGTGATTGGTAACGTGCCAAATCATGAATATGATAGAGACTATTGCTAGTGCTAAGTCATCAAAACATTGTCTTTATTTCAAACTAGATACCAAATGCTTACGTTTTCCATTGAATGGATTTTGGATTTTACAGTTCTTCAGCTGAATTTCTTTTTAAAATATATCAAATTATTCGAAAGTTTTTTAAGCTGAAATTTCTTTATAAAATATTTTAAAATTTTCCAAAAAATTAAAAATTTTTCTTCTTTTATTCATTTTTAGTCTTTTTTAAATATTTGTTGAAAAGAGAAACATTTTTTGTTTAATAGAATTTTCGCTATTTTTAATCAAATTTATTTTTCAAAATTTTTGTTTATAACCTAAACCAAATTATTCTTATTTTTTATTGTTTTAATTGCATTATATTAATAATATTAATCATTATTATATTAATAATGAAATCATTTCATATAACTTTTTAAAATTTAGTTTTAATATACATAATACAATTTCAGTTCCCATTCCCAAAATTTATACTTAAACATTTATTTCTATATAATATTTACAAAATATATATATTTGTATCTCATCATTTTAATTACTAAATTTGCATATGTTCTATATAAATACTCAAACATTTTGTCATTCGATAGAAGTTCATTCGAATTTCGGTGCTATCACTTTGTGCAGAGATGATTTGCTTTTCTAGCCGTTTTCCCGCCAACAATTTGCCTGCCATTTGCCATTTGCCATTTGAACTTTTTAATTTTGTCGTTTTGATGGCTGCGTTTTATGATGCCGTTGCCTTTATTTCCAACTCTCCTCTCTTGATCCCCTGCCGTACAGTTCCACTGGATTGCAGCTGCTGTTGCCCGTAGACGTTTCCGTTCGCTCGTGGTTTTTGTCTTAATGATAAACTCTGGGGTTTTGAGTTTTTCCAGCTCGGTTTAAACTCCCTGTCAGCAGCATCCTTTGTTCTGACTTGGCCAAAGCTGCGCCATAAAAAATAAATAAAAGTAAAATCTGTGAATAGAAAATAGCAGCTGGATGCCCGAAAGAAATCGCCCCATAAATTGGCCATATAATGAATCTATCCAATAAAACTGAAAACTGAAGACTGAAAACTCAAACCGAACTCGAGTCCGAGTTGGAGGCTGAGTCACACAGACGCTGCGAGGGTTGCAGCCTGCAGTCGATAACAATGGAAATGGAATTGGAAATGGAAAATCTTTGATTGTTCCCGTGACGTTAAATGCATTTTCATGTAATTAATGTGCCTAAAAACCTAAAAATGACTTAAACAAATCAAATGAATTGAGTTGCGGCCGAGTCTGAGTTGCAGGCGCTGCATGCATCAAAATGGAAATCAAATAGAAATTGGAATTTCATTTTGTATTTGGTTTGGTATTGTAGAGATTTGAATACCCTCACAATAATTAGTGGAATTTTGAATAATTCAAAAATGTTTAAATATTGATTTTCAAAAAAAAAAAAAAAAAAAAATTTTAAAAATAATTATTAGACTTCTTAGACTCCTTAAATTAATTATACATAGTCTAGATGTTGAAAAAAATCTCAAATTAAAAAATGTATATAATTAAGGTGAAGATTTAAAGTTAGGAAATTGCTTCTGCTGTGAGTGGCTTAGCTTGACTTGCTGATCTTGGCTTTAGTATTTTTTATTCCAAATTTGATTTGATGATTAGTTAAATATTTATCAATAGTTCGTGGCATATAATGAATTGAATTGATGAAAAATATCTGAACAGCTAAGTTGCATTTTCCACAAAGATTTACACAACTCAAGGCATAACATTATCAATGACAAAATCATAATACTCTAAGGAAAGTGTATGAAAACATGTTGAAAGATCTTCGAAGGTGTCAAAATCAAAACAAACTCCAATCAGCCAAGCAGCCTGTGTAGGAGTTAATGAATTTAGTTGATGTGGATGTGCTGCTGCTGCTGCTGCTGAAGCTATAACTGTTGCCGCTGCTGCTTTCATTGCTGATGCTGGCTGATAGCTGATGGCTTTCCAGTTGCCTTTGATCTTGTGCACTGTCTTAGCTGGCCAAAGTTGTGTCTGTTTGGCAGCGCATTGAGGAAGTTGCATCAAAGGCAAACACTGCCACACACTCACGCACGCACACATGTGGCACGGAGCACTGGGACCTTGAAGTTCTAGCGGACCTTGAGGCGCTCTCCACGCACACATCAAAGAGATCAAAGCGGGCGAGGCCAGTGTGCAGCGGGCGGGTTGTTGCTTGGGCGGCTTTGCTGCGCGGAAGGAGTTTAGTGAGCCGCAAAGCATTTGCCACACGCAGCTAACAGTTAAATTACAGTCACATCCTGTTAAACGGTTTAACCTATAAAGAAAGGAAAAGAAGCAAAAAAAAACTCGGCTCTTGGCCAGGCAGGCCGGGCAACTGTTGCTTTGTCGGCAACAGCACTCGGCGCAGGCTCCGGCACCTGGCTCCGAGCTTTGATGTTGCGCCTGTTGCGGTTGCTGTTGACATAATTGGACTTTTGGCTGCCACAACAGCGACAGCGTGTCGTGTCGCTCTTATGGCTGTTGTTCTGTTGTCACGGCCCGACACTCACTTAGCGGTACTTTAAGAGGCTCGCACATAATTTGCGCAAATTGGCGACAAGAGTCAAGACGCGTCGCATTCGACAGATCTTTAAGCCTAATTGTTGCTTAAAGCGTTAGTCGTTAGACGCGAGACATTGGCCATTCGACGTTCGACCCAGCTTGCTTACACTTTTCCAACTGCGTGTAGGTGTTTAGATTTCTCTGGTCTCCGGCCTGTGCGTGCTGCATTGGGGCGTGGCCGAGTCTCGTCTGCCGATCAATATAAATTGGCAATTTGACCCTGAAAAGGCAGCCGGCGACAATGAAAATGATGACAACAACTGGCGGCGGCGACACAAAGCCAAACAGCTCACAATCAGACAACAAAACAACAATTATGGAAATGAGAGACAGCCAAAAGGGGGAGCCACAGAGTTGAGATGTGAAAAACAGCTGCCGACACCACCAAAAAAAAAAAAAAACTCAACAAATATAAAAAATAAAATCAAGAAAAATATCATGATAAAATCAAGTATGTTTGGTATTTTAATTCAATTTGCTGTCGAGTCGGAGAAAGATGAAATGGATAACAATTGATTACAAACGGATGCTGTGAGATATTTTGCTTTCTGCATTTGTCGAGCAGGAGTTGGATATGGAATGTATTCTGCTTAGCCAGCATGCAATTGATAGGGAATCGTGAAGAATTATCAAACAGTGCAGTTAGTAAGAGAACTTTGTTGAAGTATTGAAAAGGCGACGTAGTTGCATTGAGAGCAGATCTATAAGCAGTGATCAGCGCTTAAACCACTTGAGATTTATAAGTGCAAAAGATGGGAGATTGAGTTTATGACGAATGAATATTTATTTCATTTTATTATATTACACATATTTTTTTTTGAACTGGGCTATGTAATGCTAAACTTCATTTCACTAGCCTGACTTATTCTTCTATATTTAGTTATTTATAAACACAATTAGAAATATATATTTGTATCTTTATTGTCACATAAACTGATAAATTTGTATATGTTCTATATATAGAGACACTTGAATATTGCCGCAACGATCAGCGCTGAAGCCACTTGAAGTTTTTCAAGTGCAAATGATGTGAGAATTGAGGTGATAAAGAATGAATCAATATGTATTCATATATATGGTTAGAGTTCTGATATAGCAACTTAGTCAATGCAGCTGCATGAGGCTCAGTTTTCTTTATTATTGAAATATTATGATATAGCTATACGATATACTGAATGTATTTTATCCCCTAAAGCTTACTTATTTGAAAACTGTTTGGCTTGAGGGAATATTTAAGATTTTAGCAGCTCAAAAATCAACTCTTCTATTTTTCAAATAATTTCAAAGCATAATATTTCATTATATAATACAATATTCTATTTATTACATTATATATAATATATTAAATTATATGCTATTATATTATTATCAATTATATACTATTACATTATACAATTATATTCATTTCAAATAAACTTCTCTATGCAGAGGAAGTTCACATAATTAGGCTGCAGATCTCATATATAAATAGTTCTATTTCAATACACTTGAAATGTATGCTTGAGTGAGTTTTACAGTCCCACACACCCACTTCACTCCACTGCTCACCCAAGACAAGTGCCATTTTCTGTAGATCAGCCGCAACACGAATGTGCACTTGAGGAGACGATCTTCTCTGCCTGCCCTGTCACACTCTCTATGTCCGATTAGCTGCGCGGCTTTCTCGAGCGAAATTCAAGAGCAAAACTTTGCTATGATTGGCGCCACATGATCAACAAGCAGAACCAGAAACAGAGACAGAAACAGAAACAGAAACAAGTGATGGAAATGGACCTTGGGGCTGCAGCAGCAGCAACAGCATGAAAATACCTCAGCAATACCATTATCCCCCCATCGTGCCCCTTGCCAAGCTCCTCTGGCTGCCTGCTGATTGACAAATGCAGTGAAGCGTCCGCTGTCGGAGTGCGCGCGCGTGTTGATGGATGGACACGAGCATGGACGAGTTGGTTCTGCAGTTGCCTCCGCTGCTGACACTGTTGCCACAGTCGGAGCGTATCACGCCCCAAATTAACTGAAATTAACACGCGTTTAATGTCAGGCAGGCGACTCACCTGCCACCCGCATGCCACCGACCGCATCTCCGACAGCCGTCACCCACAGTGGTCCCATTCCCATTCCCAATTCCAACTCCCAACTGGGGATTGTGCCGGGTCTTGTGTTTACTTAATGACGTTTATGTGTCTTGTGTGTCATTTGTCGGCATATCTGAGCTGTCATAAAGCGATTTGATTAAAGCGAAAAACGCCGACGAACTCCCAAGCCAAGCAACTGCAACTGGCGCGCTCTCTATCTATCTCTATCTCTCTCTAGCTGCCAGCCTGGACAAGCTCTTTTCCAATTAAAATGCAGTCAGAGTCACAAATGCTGCTCCTCGTCCTGCTCCGCCCCAGATTTATTTTCGGAAATCGAAAAAATCGAGAGGGGCCTCAACTGTGCAGCCGCGTGAACAGAAAGTGAGAGTGAACCAGAGCGCAGCAATGAAAATAAATACGAGCTAAATACTCGCACTAACTAAGTCACAAAGTATTTAAATACTCTTGAATATAAATTTGAAGTAATGGCAGAAGAATGTTGGCATTCTTTGAGTTTTGATATTAATTGAGTTATGATTTTTATAAATTATAATATCAGGAATTTTAGTGGGTTGGGATATGTTGATATGTTATATGGTTTTTAATTAAATTTTTATCAAATTTTATATTTATTTGAGAATTAATGTGTTTTAAAATGCAAATATTATTCTTAAAGCTAAAGAATACATTGAAAGAATTTTAGAATAAGAATATTATGAATATTATTATAATTTATCTCAATAAGGTTTTTATTTCTTTAAAAGGATTCTGAAATAATTTTTTTATTATCAGTATGATAATAATGCTAATACAAGGGTTATTGGAAAATTATATAAAAATATATAAAGAATAATAATACTAATAATAATAATAATAATAATAATAATAAATAAAAATAATAATTAAATATTTGTTGAAATATTCTAAAATAATATTCTTAATAATAATAATAAAATGTTTGTTGAAATATTCTATAAAAATATTCTAATAATTCTTGAAAAAATATTTAATTATTTAATAATAAATATTATTAATAATGAAATTTTTGTTGGAATATTCTATAGATATATTTTAATATAATAATAATAACAATACTAATATTTAATAATATTAATAATAATCATACTTTGTTTTAATAATTTTAATACTAATATTAATACTATTATTGTTGAAAACTGTCGAGCTTTTTCGGTAGCTCCGACTTAAATAAATTACGAATATTAGATTAGATTAGATATAATTTATTATTTAAAGACCTCGTAATTTTAATGTCATGAACATATAGAAAAGTTAATTTTTGTGGGAGTAAATAATCCGTTTTTATACGGACAGCAAATGGCCAAACATTGAAGCTATGAGTAGGAAACGAAACAGAATATTAAATAGGTTTTGCTTATGAGTATGAGTGCATCATAAATAAATGAGTGCGAGAACTCAAAGGAGAAGATAATACAAACATACGAGAGTTTATTACAAGAGTGTAAGAACTTATTAGAAGAGTGGGAGAGAGAGTTAGCTGATGCGCCGACCAATTATATTGAATATAATATATATATTTATCAAATATTTGTATATATGTATGAAATATGCACCATTATCATATACACATACATATACAATATTTATCACACGTCTTTATATACATATATGAACTATAAACAATTTTACCACACTAATTTAAGTTTATTAAATATTATTTCATTCTCTTCTATAACATTCCTCAATTTACTCCCTCAAATAGATACAACACTTGTTTATTTCTGAGTTGCGATTTTGCAAGTCATGCCGACAAGCTGATGTATCCCTCCATAAGTGTATGCTGCCATATAGAGAGTTGAGTTGAAAAATAAAAGGAAAAGTGGCAAACGTCGGCGGCACAAATTCTTTGTAATTAGTATTAAAATGTTTTCCGCTACATTTTCACTTGATTTTCTGCTGCCAGTCGACGAGGCCTGTGCCAGTGCCTGTGCCTGTGCCTGTGACTGTGCCCCATCACAGTTCGAGTTTTTGCAGGCCTCAGTCAGTTAGTCAGTTAGTCAATTTGTCTATGTGGCACTGGCTCTGACTGCGACTCCTGCCCCGCCTCCACTGTCCCTCTCCCTGCCTCTGTCTCTGTCTTTGCGCCCCATGCAACATGTATCTCTGACCTGGGCCTGTGGCTGTAGCTGCGGCTGCTTCGCGCATGATTGAAGGCAACATGTGTTTCGGAAATTATGCAAAATTGCCTGCCGACTGTTCGACGGGGCAGCCTAGTCGCAGCCACATGCTGCCATGCTGCCACGCTGCCACGATGTGGCATCCATCCACAGTCCACAGATCTCTAGTTCTGGCCAGCGTTTGCATATTTCGCTGCTCATTATCATTTGTTTAGTGGCCGGCGCAGTTCATTTCATAAACAATTAATAATGCTTAAGCGCATCTTGGCGTTGACAGGCGCAGCAAATATGCCGAGCCACCTACCAGAGTCAACTGTGTGGCCGCCGCGCTCTGTGGCACTAGCCTCCACATATGTGTATGTATGTGTGTTTGTGTGTGTGCCCCTAGGCAATGCTGCAACCAAATTAGATTGCATTTTTTGGTTGTTTGGCCATTTGTTTGGCTTAAATTGGTTAGAGTGTCGAAATGCGGCATACAACAAACGGAAGTTGCCAACGGATTCTACTGCCAACATACACACACACACATACACATACACACATCTGCCAGCTGCGTCGAGCACTCAATGCTGAGTTATGAACTTATGATATTTGGCCAAGCGGATTGCGGAAGCCTCCAGCAGATCTCACTAATTGGCGTGACATTCTACAACTGCGGATTAGCCAAACAGAAGTCGAATGGGAATGAAACTATGGGAATTTGAGTAGGTTTACAGTCAAGCGTCACATGACAAGCAAATATATTGTTAATTGAAAGGCAATAAATGGTAATTGAATAATATTTAAAAATTTAATAAAATAAATTGATGGGGTTACTATGTCTATTAAGAATATTATTTTTATATTTGCAATTTATTGTATGAAAAAAAAAACATTATAAATTATATTTATATATGTGATATATATATATATGGGATGGTAGTAGTAGTAGAATATGTGACAATTTTCAACGAGTCATTTAAAAGCTAGGGAAAAATATTGTATATAGACTTCTAACTTCTGACTTCTAAGCCCAACATACATTATAAAGTCAATAAGCTGAGTGTATTAAATGGAATTTTTGAATTTTTAACAATTAAAAAATGTTCAAATTTCAACTTAACTAAAAAAAAAATAGGTATATATAGACATGCCTATATGGCAAAAGTATAAATGACATTTTATAATTATACAAAATAAGAAGTAAGACTAAGAAAAAAATAAAATATAATACTACTATTTATAATTTTTGAATATTTTTTTACATGAATAAAAGTTTCTTTACCTTAAGTCTTACTTCTTGTTTTATATTATCTATAATATTATTTATAATTTTTGTTTTATCTAAAATTTTAATTCTTGTCTTGCATATAAAACAAACATATTTTCCAATAAAAGTGGAATAAGCCCATGAAAAAATTATATATGTATATTCATGGATGTAATGTGTACAGAAATGCATAAAATAGGACCACAAGCAGACACTGATGAAAACATTACACAACTATATATACTATATATATGTATGAGTATATAAACTCCGTCTATACAAATGTTGCTTCTGTTTATGAACAACAAAAACCATAATTAATATGTGATAAAAACGAGAGGAAAACATTAAAACATAGTTGTTCCATATGCCATCGAAGTTTAGCTTCACTGTTTACAAAGTTCTTAAAATTAATTATGTGATCTAGTTTAGGTTTCAACAGAGAAAATGCTGGAAGTTGAGTCTTTAACTAATTAGCTAATAATTTGATTTGTAAACTTAAAAGTTTGTTTTGTGTAATCTGTGCAGCAGCCACACGAGCGCATGAACTTGTTTTATCACCTCAGCAGCAGCAGCAACAGCAGCAGCAACATCAACTTGTCTGATTGAATGCGCGCTTGGCAGCATTTGATTTGTTTAGAAAATAAAGCACTCAAACTCCCTCTCTCTCTCCCTCTCGCTCCCTCTTACTCTATCTGACACTCTCACACGTAGCGTGTGCATGTGGCGCCAAGTTGGCCCCAATTTGTGAGGGGGCGGCACAGGCATTTGCCTAATTAGCACTCAATGAGCAGCTGAAGAGCTGTCGAGAAGTATTTTCGCTCGTCCGTTAGCTGCTCAACGTGCAGCAGCTGCCACCGCAGCCTCAGCTGACACAAGCACTCGGTACACTCGTTGCGGCATTCATGCTCACATGCGAGTATTCATACTGCTATCTTGGAGTACTCGATGCCAGCTGACAAGGCCACCGCCCGCCACCTACTGCCAACTGCTGGCCGCCTTTATGGCCTATTCGAAAGCATTTGCGAGGGTTGCTCTTAGAAATCTTATGTGTGGTACGTGACCGTCCATTAATACATCATTGCTTTTCCTCGGCCCACCCATCAAATGAGCTGCTGATGTATTGGCAATGGAGTGATGACTTTTCCCACTCTTACCTAGTCCCCGCACTGATCCCCCCTTCCCCCTACGTCCTGGGCCCAAGTCACGGCCTGGCTCTTGCGATATGCCGCTCAGCTCTGGGGTTCGCCTTTATTTTTGGGTGCGTTTCGCATTTTCGTCATGGTCATAAAAACGCATTTTATGCGAAACGCATTTTGGCCTTCTTATCGCTGGCCCATACAACGTAGTCGTGCTTTTTATGAAAGCAAATAAAAGTGCGCTTAAAATACTTACATGCCTCCCTCGCTGCCCCCAGCCCCCGTCCCCTTCTATAGAGCGAGCACACATAAACCCAGCAGCAAAACTTTTAATGTTGATTGCGTTTTGCGTTAAAGTTAATGTTGATGCTGCTGCTGCTGATATTTAATTTTAATGCGTCTCTCAGCGCCTCAGCCCAACGGAGAGGATCTTGGCTGGAGCCAAGTGACCAAGCTCCCGCCTCCTCAGTCCACGGAAATTAATCATTAATCGCCACGGCTCCTGTTAGCAGGAGAAATGCGTCACGAAAATTAATTTAAATGTATGCGATGTCAATTTTGATGGGCTGCCTGGGTGGGTGGTTGTTTGCTGGAAAATGAAGAAAATTCCAAATTCCAGCAGTAAAATTTAATTGCTTATGCTTGTAGAAGCCGAAGAGCGCCCGAGAAAATGTTATGACATTTCTATAAATACGCGATGCTGCAAATGTCAAGTGGCCATAGCCGTGGAAGTTCTCATAAATAACTGAAATGCTTCGGCAATATTAAATCACAACAACATTTGGAGGGGGAGGGGGAGGAGAAGCACTGCCAGCAGCAGTCGCAATACCCTCTGCTTATTAGAGATCTGACAGAAACTTCCTCATTCAGAAATTACCTGATAAATTTTACGTTGAAATGGCGGCGGCTGTTCCTGCTGCTGCTGCTGCCGGGCAGCAACCGCGCGCAGCATTAGCAGCGGGCATGGGGCGTGACAGGGCAACAGGGCAATAGTTGTAAAATGCAGTGGCGAGCCATAGAATTATAGGAAAGAATAGAATAGCAAACGAAATGCGCTAGCTGGAAAAGAAATGCAGACAAATTGCCGGAATGCTGCTGAAGCAGAAACAAATACGAGCGCGCAGCAACAGCAGCAGCAGCAACACCAACACCGACACCAACAATGGCTAATATTAGCTGAAAAATAGTTTGGCAATGCATTCAATGCTACAGCAACGGGGCAGCAGGCAATGGAGTCTAATGAATGCTGCTCATGAGAAAGCGGAAGCATTGCAGCAACCAAAGGGCAAACCCATTGTGAAGTGCGGAGTGAGCAGCAATGCATAAGGCAACTAATTGCTGGCATTTTCAACGAGCTTAAAGCTGCTCAGTTTCTGGCAGTAGCATAATGAAACCCTAACTATGATATCTTAAGTGTCAAATCAAGGCAATTGTTGCAGACAGCACGTACAATCAAGCAGTAGCAATTGCTGTTGTCAAAGCTGAAAGGATAGTAGAGATTATGTTAAATGTAGACTGTGAAAAACAGGAGAAAGGTGCTAGTCCAGTCCGATCAAAACAGAGTCAACTAGGATTTGACTATAGCTAATGTTGCTGCTGCTGAGAGTCATGTTGCTGATGGACAAAAGCACAAAAAAATTGATTAGCAGCAAAATTTTCATTTTATATAAGTCTCTGATATATACTTAAAAGAATATTGGTGGCTGCCCGACAATGCCCTGAAATTTAGACCACATATTGCTGCCACACGTCGGCTACATGCCTGTTACTATATTCAAAAGCGCACAGAAATTCATTAGCAGCAATGTTTTCCGTTAATATAATTCATAAGTATTTTATATCTACAAAAAAATTAAAGTGGCAATTGCAAACCCCTAACAATATGATCGCATGTTGCTGTTACACGGCGGCAACATGTCTATTAATATATTAAAAATCGCAAAAATCCCAATATTTTCAGTTAATATGATTCATAAGTATCTTATATATCCAAAGAAGTAATATTGATATTTTAAAAGATTGCCAATTATACCGCATGTTGCTGGTGGCCGACAACATGCATATTAAAATACTAAATCGCGCACAGATATCGATCAGCCACAATATTTTCAGTTAATATTGCCCAAAAGTATCTAATATTCATAAATATTATCGTTGCAATTACAAAAGCTTGCCAACTAGATCTTATGTTGTTGCTGCACGCCGGCAGCATGCATATAAATATATTGAAAACAAATCAGGAAGCTTGTAACTTAATATGCCAAAACAAAACCAGGAATGATTATGTGAATAAAAAAGTAGCCAAGTGTCAATGACAGCGATAGTTGCTGCTGCTGCAGTTGGCAATTACAATTCAATTTTTATGCATCTCACGGGCAGCACACAATCGAAATGAAGCTGTCAAATGCATGAAAATCCAATAAAAAGCAAAGTTATGCAGCACAAACAAAACGTTGCTGATGACACAAGCAGCGGGTGGCCAGAAGCAGCAGCAGTAGTAACAGCAGCAACAGTAGCAGCAGCTGCAACTCGAATGCGGAGGCGTGGCAAATGAGCTACGATAATGGCGTTAAATACAAAAGCGGGCAGGCAGCAACGGTAGCAGCAACAGCATCAGCAGCAGCAGTGGTCGCATTAAATTTGCTCGCCAGATGCGACGCTGTTAGCAGCAATTGCTGCACAGCAGCAACATCATCAGCAATTTGAGGGCAGGAAGGAAGCGCCCAAGATGCGCTGGCAAGGTGTGAAGTGTACAAATACCGTATGAGGGGCTGCAGGCCGAAATATGTCGTAAAGATTTTTATTGCATTTTTACGGCGCACACGCAGCAGCAGCAGCAGCAACATGACCAACGGCAGCAGCAGCGGTAGCAGCAGCAGCAGCAATCGTGGCATTTTTGGCTGTGCCTTCTAAATGATAAACTTTCACGTTGCTTGCATTTTGGATTTGTTTGCCACAAGTAGAGTTTCTAGTAAATAAACGACCAGGCGGCAACCGCAGCACCACCAGCAGCATCAGCCGAGTAAGCCGTAAAAATGCTTAAAAATGAAAATATATCCACGCAAGAGCAAAAACAAAAGGAAACGAAACAATATATATAGAGCGCTGAGTAAAAGTGTGCAAGTGCTGAAGCGACCCTCGTTGCCAGCTTAGCCTGCCAGCCCGTCTGCCTGGGTGGGCATAAATTGATTGCCGTTGCCGTTGCTGTTGCTGTTGCTACTGCGCAGTCGATGCTGCTGGATTTTAATCATTTTCCGCAGCTTTTATTAAAAATTTTGAATAAGAAGCAGCAGCAGCAGAAACAGCAGCGACGTCATTTTATTGTCTACTTACTGTTCAACCAAATCCCATGCACAAATTTTATGAGCCAGCCCATAAAAATGCCTTAACGGACGCCGCCCCCCGCCGTCCGGCGTCCGCTTCCCATCTCTCGAGGGGCACATTTGTTGTTGCTGCTGTTATTGTGGGGGCAGCAACAGCAGCAGCTGACAATGTTTACGGTTACAACTGTTTGTCGTCGTCGCTTGATGCCAAAATTGATGACCATAATCTTGAACGCAGCTACTCTCTGGACGCTGGCAAGGATGCGCTTTTTATGATGAAGCGCTGCTGCAGCAGCAGCCGAACAACCACCGGCGGTTGCTGCTGCTGCTGCTGCTGCTGCTCCCCTTCCCCCACTGCAACATTATTCATGGGCTGTGGCTTGTGGGTGTTGCAGGGGGGTGGGGAGGGGGGTGGACCATGAGCGGCAGCATATTTTATGTTTTAACGCTGTCCAAATCGGGCAACAACAACAACAACAGCGATAAATAAAAACAGCATCAGCTCATACATCAGCATTTAGCAGCAACAACCGCCCTCATAAGCATGGGGTAGCTGCTGCCGGCAGCGTTGGGGGCGTAACAAAGGCGGACGTTTGTCTTGCGGTTTCGCGCTTGCAATTTTTGGCCTGTCAGCGACTGTTGCTGCTGCCGTTGCTGTTGTTGCTTGTAATTTCACAGCTTAAGCGCATATTTACAGCGCATTTTGAAGTGTTTTGCTGTGTCGCAAAACTGGCCCATAAAATACTGCAAACTGTGCACTCCCAGAGCTGAGATGGAGAGACGGGGAATACAAAACCAACAAACACCCTGCGACGTTTCCCAGACAAAGGTAGCCAAGGCATTCAGGGCAACAGTTAGGGGTACACTGAATGCCAAAAGCCGCTCTTAAGCTGCTTGGGGAACTGGCAGAACAGATGGCCAAACCGTTGATATATTGGCAAATGCTTTCACAATGAGCCACAGCATCCGAGCTGGCAATTAGCGAAACGGGAGCAGGCCGAATGACTCAAATTAAATCTACTTAAGTGCATCGAATCACATGTCCGGAAGAGCGTTTGTGAATATACCCAACCGACGGGTTTTATAATTATACTCCAAATTTGGCATTAAGCAAAATCGCTTTTTTATCATTGAAAAGAGAAGAAAATAAATTATAAAATCACGTTATTGACATCCACAAAAACTGAATATTTAAATCATCCCAATATTCTTGAAATAAACACATATTTTTGAATCAGCTCTAATTTGATACTAATTTATTTTATTTAGAGAAATCTTTCATTGACTGGCAACCAAATTAGAAAAAATAATATTTCAAGAAATGAAACGTCATAAACAATTAAAAACCATTTAGTTTAATTATTTTATTTTATTCATTTATTTATCTGTTTATTTTTTAATATTTTTTTATACATTTTTTTTAATATTTTTCTTGAACTCTCATCAAAAGTAGAAAATAAATATATATATATCATAAATAATATTACGCTATGGACAGCAAAAACAAGGTTCAAAATACTTGTTTGTTTATTATAAAAACAAACAAAATTTATTTTAAGATAAGCTGTAATTTAATGTTTATTTATTTTATTTCTAAATATTTTTCTTGCATTTTCATTAAAATATTTCTAGAAATAAGATTTTATAAATAATTTAGAAATATATAGTTTTTTCTCGGAATATTATATCATACTATTTTTCATAATATTTCCAGTCTATAAAATACCATTCGACTGTCCTTAGTCATTAATAGCCATAAATTATGGACAATAAAAAACTAGCTAAAAAATTACTTCTTGTTTATTATAAGTATATACAACATTTATTTTTAGATAAGTTCTAACTTTATGTTTATTTTATTTCGGAATATTTTTCATGAACTCACATAAAAATTAGAAAAAAATATTTCAAGAAAAAAGAACTTCATAAACAATTAAGAATGATATAGTTTATGTTTCGGAATATTTTGTCATACGATTATTTCCAGTCTATAAAATGCCAATCGACTGTCCTTAGTCATTAATGGCCATAGAAGTTGTAATTGGAAAAGCTATGACAGAAATTGCTCAAGCATCGGATGGCTCATTAGCCTCCATTCCCAATTAATGGATTCCGCATTGAGGGCCCGATGGCTGCAATAGACTGCCATCAATTAAAGCAAACCAAGCGAATCTGTGGGGCACAGACACTGTCAACCCGACCAAGTCGAATGTCTTGGTGGCTGACGATCTGGCCGTCTGGCCGTCTGACTATCTCACTGTCTGACTGTCTCACTGTCTGCCCATTGCCACTTAATGTGAATGCGCCTCGCAGGCAGTTGCCTCATTTGACGTTTGCCCATTGACAAAACAATGCGATTAAGTTTCAATTTGCAATTTGCAATTTTCAATTTCGCATTTGCAATTGGCCAATGCGTTTTAATTGAAGTTTTCAGTTGAAATTATGTGACAGGCCAATGGCCAAAGAAAACAAACAGAACCGAACGCCAGCGGCGCAGATGAGGAATCGAATCCAAATTCAGATCCAGCAACAATCGGTAGCTCGTGCAACGTTTTATAAATAAAGTGGGGACGGGGGGTGGGGACTGGGGCTGGTATCAGCTGCATTTATGTTTTGGCAATAAAATGCAAATGGTAAAAGTCCATAAAAAAAAATAAAGAAAGAACGAAAGAGACAGAGAGTGAGAGAGAGACAGATAGAGAGCGCCTCGGTCCACAGCCAACTCAACTCAACTCATTGCTTATGCTACTTAAAAAAGATTTTATGCTCCTGTGTCGATTTCAATTTCGAACTACTTTCAAATCGCTTTCTGATGCTGCAGCAGTTGCTGCTGCTGCTGCTGTTGCTGCTGTTGCAGCAGCAGTTGCTGCTGCACATTTGATATGCTCTTTGGCTGCTGCTGCTGCTGTTGCGGCGACTTAAACTGTAAGTCCATAAAATGCTTTTGCCACAGCACAAAGGGATTTCTTTTTCTGTGTGTGAGTGTGTCTGTGTGTGTGTGTGCTTGCATGTGTGTGTTAAATATTTTACGTTTCTGAAAATTTGATGAATCTGTACAAATGCGTAGCACTCAAAGCAGCAGCAGCAACAACAACAACTAAGACTAAAATAAGTAAATTAAAGCTCAAGGGGTGGACTTTGCTATACCCTGTGATTTTTCTAAATGAAAACTTTTAGGTATGCAAATTGTATTAATATTTATTAAGAGATAGATCTTTAGTATGAAAAAAAAAAAAACAAAAATTGAATTATGTTCATTTATATTTATTTGACCATTAATAATTTGTCTCAATTATAATTTGAATCCGCTAAAATAAAAAACTTAAAAAATATTCTACTTCAATCACAAAATAAATTTTACTTTTTAATTTGTCGCACATGTTTTTAAATTAGAAATGAAATTATTAACTAAAAACAAAACATTTTTATTTTCATATAGAAATTGCGTAAAAATCAATATTTCATAAAAAAAAAAAACAATTTATTATTAAAATCCAAATAATAACAATTAATATTCGTTTAATATTTTATTTATATTTAAATACACGACTTGAATAAAAATCTAAGTATTAAATAAATAAAAATATTTACTATAATTTTTAATAACAAGAAAATAATATGGCCAGCATATAGACTGCATTTTCTGATAAATTAAATTAAAATTATTCCACTATTCATTTTATTTTTGATTAATTAAAACAAAACTCTTTTAGTTAATTAAATATACAATTTAAATTCAAAACATGATAAATTTATTTGTATACTATTCGTACATATAATACCGTAACTTATCCTATTAATGATAAAATGACAAATTACTCATAATAAAAATATAAATATATAATATTAATATATCCAAGCAGTGCAAATTCAATATTAATACAATACCATACTACAATATGTTTTATGAGCTTTAGTCCTTCATCTCTTCAATATGCCCTCTTCAATAATATAACATATTAATAATTTATGTAATTGCTAATTGAGAATCTATCTATAACATGAGCTCTACTCCTTCTTCTCTTTGATATACCCTCTGCACTAATCACTTAGAGTACATGGTATATCATCAACAACAACAACTAGGTACAACTTCAATGCCGTTGTCGTCAGTCAGTCAGCGCACGAGGAAAATATCCATCAACACTTTTGTTTTATAGTCGCCCCTTTCTCTCTCTCTCTCTCTGTCTGTAGGCCGCTCTCTCTCTCTCTCTCTCTCTCTCTCTCTCTTTCCCTTGTGTTTGCTGGCACACATCCGTACGTCCGTGCGTGCGTCTGTCTGCCTATCAATTTGTTGTTTGGCCTGCCAAGCAACAACAACAACAACAACAACTCTTTACAGTTTGTTTTGCTCTGTGGCCGTTTTAATAGCTTTCAACTACTTTGTATCTCAAAGATACAAATTGCTGGCAGCTAAATTTGTGAAATTAAAGTGCACACAAGTCCAGAGACTCGCAGCTCCTGTCTCACTCTGCCTTACTCGCCCTCTCTCTTTCCCTCTCTCTCTTTTACAACCACGCCCACCTGCATAGCTAATTGTATTTCATTTCGCATGTAAACGTTTTGTCAAAAGGATTAAGTGACACGCCCCCACACCCGCACACTCGCACTCACACTCGCACTCGCACTCACACTCACACTCACACTCGCACTCAGACACAGTCAAACTGAGCTGGTAATTCCACATGTTCCATGCCATAAGGCGACACACATTAACCAACTTGAAGTGGGTAACATGAGAATACCAGGGGCAGGGGCCAAAGGGGGGCCGTGTTGGGGCAGTTTCTCATATGTGGGCTTTGACTAATGCGCTTTGCACTGCACTTGCAACAACAACAACAACAATAAGCAAAACAACAATGGTTAAGCTTACACAACGACTTACATGAGCTTTAAGCTGTAATTGAAGACTGTCTTTGTTGTTGTTGTTGTAGTTGTTGTTGCAGCGTCAAATCTTTGTTGATACAATAGATAAATATACATAAGTACATTGATTCGGATATGGACAATAAGATCGATCGGCATTTGCTTGAATAAAGGTCGTAAATATTTCTGTATAAATATTTTATGTGGATATAAGAGACGACGAGCTATAATAATACATATTGGTGTTTCGTTCATTTTAATGTTGAGCTTCTTTTAACTCGAACAATTTGTATATTAATTTCGCAAATAGCTTATGAGCTATGTTTAAGATATACAAAAAAAAAAGTATGCGAATTAAAATATATTTTATTACAGCTTTTTTGCTTTCCTTTAAAGTAATTTTTATAAAATTTTTTATAACACTTCTAGATAAATTATAAATTCAATAAATTTTCTAATGAATCCATTTCATTATTTATTTTATATTTTTGTTTAATATCCAATCTCTGTTGAAAATAAAATTTGTAAATTTGTATATTCAATATATATAATATATTAATATATTATATTATATTATTATTACTTGAAATCCAAACGACAACTTTTGTATACCTATATCATACATAAAATCTATTGAGTAAAATATCAAAATATTTTCCAATTTTACTTAATATGTACCTCTAATAGTATATATATCATCGTTTAGCTTAAGAGATTTAATATATAAATATCTGAAATATTTATTTTATTAAAGTTCATTTTCAAAAACTATTAAAATTTGACGATAACTTAAATATAAAATATTAATAATCATAATAATATTAATCTTAATGATACTCATTGGCCATGATGATGATTATCATTACTTATTTATTTTAATATATATAAATATATTATATTAATATAAATGTATGTATTAAATTATATTAAAAGACTGTAGTTCCTTTGCATACCCCGAACTCGTTAAAAATGAGAAATCAGGGCACAATGATTTTGATTTTTATAGCCCTTAGCAAAGTCGAAGTCTTTAGTTCTCTTTATATCCATATATGATACAATGATTCTATATAATATCCGAGTATAATCGAGTGACCACCGACACTCAATATGAATGTAAATGTCAGATTAATCGATTATGTTGTTTTTAAGATCTCTGATATTTGTTATATTCATATATTCCTCACTCACTATTATCTCCTCAAATCCGTTGCATTTACTTACTATCCTCCTTTGCAAATGATTGTTTACAATTGAAGATTCAGTATGATATCACTGCCACTAAAACATTCTACTATAATGTTTGACTTTGCTGATGAATTTCTTGAGGAATGTTCCTCAGTCTTGCCATTGTTTGTATGAATGAAATTGTTTGCACTCAGCTAGGCATAACTAACCCAAGTATCTCGCGGCTAAAGCAATCCATTTGCGAATGATAATTTAATCAAATCGAAAACTACGTCAAATATCGAAATAAAGCAGCGGGAGATAAATAGATAAAAATTCGCTGGGGCACAGGCTGCAAACGAAACACCGCGTGGAGCGAAGTCGAACAGCGTGTAAACAATTGGAAGCACTTGATTAATTAATTAATTGCGAAAAATCTAACCAAATTAATTTCGCATTAGAAACGCGCGCGATTTTTCCCACACGCAACAACTAAATTACGTGCAGCGAAAGAAGAGGAAGAAGAGAACGAAACAAATTATGAAGAGGCAAAAGTTAAATCAAAACGAGGCGGGCAGAAGGCGGAGGGCAGTGGACGGTGGGCGGTGAGCGGTGGGCGGAGCATAGTAATCGTTAGGTCGAGGCTAGAGGTAAACCGCGGCAATAAGCGGCGCGCGCTGCCGATGTGTTTGCCCGGAGGCGGCGACGTAGACGGAAATAGACAAGAAATGCTGAGATCGTTACTCATACGCCAATTTACGGTGCACTTAAGTTTTATGAGAATTTAAGATTTCCTGCAAATCACAGAGAGGGAGAGACAGAGAGAGAGGGAGAGAGAGAGAGAAACAGGGAGAGAGTGTGTGAGAAACATTGCCCAAAGCTGGACAGGAAGTGCTGCGGAATTATGAAAACTGAGCAGACACACAAAAAAAAAAAAACAAGCCCCAAATAAATAGTGGCATAAATAAAAGTTTTTATAAACTCTGCCGAAATGTTCAGCAATTCTGGGAAGCTTTACAACGGTGCACAGCTGATAAGGAAAGAAAAAGTTTTTCTTTATCTATTTTTACAGCAATCATGGGCGTGACTTTGACTTATCAGTTGTGAAAATTCCAGAAAAACAAATACCATTAAATTCAATTACACAATCAATAACGGTTTTCTGTGGAAATTGCACATTTTCTAAATATTTTCCTGGAATTTTCATTTTTTCTAGAAATCTTAAATAAAGCCGTTTGAGCTGGACAAAAAGCTTGTCGCTCGCACACTTCTTTTATATATTGTTGCTACTGGTTTGTGTCCGCGCTTAGCAAAGACACATGGCCAGCAAAGGCGACAATCAAGTTAACGAAATTTCGTTCACTTCTCGCTAGCAATGACACAAACCTCAGAACTGCTTAAACGTTTTAATAAAATTTTAATTTTAAAAATTAATTCTAAAAAAATATATATAAAAAATATATTAAAAATCATTAAAATTAAAATTAATTTATTAAATTTTTTGCCAATTTTTAATATAATTTTAATTTATTATTTACAGCGAACATTTCATCTCGGAGCACACGGTCATGGCCGTTTTCACATCCCAGGGCCAGGTGGGCGGTCCCTGTCGTTACATGCCCGCCACACGGCGCCAGAATCATCAGTGCCGCAAGGAGACGGGTCTGCCGGGCACACTGAGTGAGGCACGACGCTTGGCCACCACCCACTGCGAGGATCAGTTCCGCTACGATCGCTGGAACTGTTCGATCGAGACGCGCGGCAAACGGAACATATTCAAGAAACTCTACAAGGAGACGGCATTCGTGCACGCGCTCACGGCGGCCGCCATGACCCACTCGGTGGCGCGCGCCTGCGCCGAGGGCCGCATGACCAAGTGCAGCTGCGGGCCGAGCAAACAGAACCGCATGGACCAGGACTTCCAATGGGGCGGCTGCAACGACAACCTGAAGCATGGCAAGCGCGTCACGCGCAAATTTCTCGACTTGCGCGGCGGCGATGGAGACGAAGTCACTGAGATATTGCGACACGACTCTGAGGTGGGTTGGACTAAAAAATAAATATATGTAAATATAAAAAAAAGTATATGAAACTAAATTTATTTTCTATTCTACAGGTTGGTATTGAGGCTGTCTCCACGCTGATGATGGACAAGTGCAAGTGCCACGGCGTCTCCGGCTCCTGCTCGATGAAGACCTGCTGGAAGAAGATGGCTGACTTCAATGCTACGGCTACGCTGCTGCGCCAGAAGTACAACCAGGCTATAAGGAAGGCGCCCAACCAGCGCACCATGCGCCAGGCTCCCTCGAGTCGCATGAAAAAGCCCAAGCAGCGACGCAAGAAAGTGAGTTCTCTCAGCATATTCTATATCTATATAATCCATTTTTATAATATTCTCTTCTTTCACTTCGCGCAGCAGGAGCAATCGCAATACACAACGCTGTATTATTTGGATTCCTCGCCCACCTACTGCTCGGTAACCAAGGATCGCCAGTGTCTGCATCCCGACAACTGTGCGAATTTGTGCTGTGGGCGTGGCTACACCACACGCGTCTTCAAACAGGTGGAGAATTGCCGCTGCCGATTCAGCAATGGTCTCTGCTGTCAGCTGATCTGTGACTATTGCCAGCGGTTCGAGGACAAATACTTTTGTAAATAAGTAGGCAAGCCCAACCAACGATTTCCCTTCGAGCACTCTGTAACTCTCTCTCTCCCTCTCTCAGTCTGTCTCTTAATCTATCTCTCTCGAAGGATCTATCTCTTACTCTCTCCCACACACGCTCTCTTTGTACTTTTTAAATGTAATTTGTAAAGTTTTTTTCGATTATTGCTTGTATTTTTTCCATTCCTAACTTGAAAACAACTTTGATGAAAATGATAAGCAAACACGAAAACGATATAAGAAAACGATAGAAATGCCAAGAAAAAGGAATCATACACCATACATACACAGACTCACTCACACACTCACTCACACACACACACACACACACACAAATATATATACAAGCATAGACCTACATTTATATTATAGATATTAACATATATAGTAACAGTTAGCTGCCGTCGCATTCAGAACAACAACAAGAAGAAAAGAAAATCTACAAAAAAAATGGCAAAAACTTCATTTAGCAAAAAGAAAAAATAAAAACAAAAAAAAAAACTCACATCACTCATACGAACAACAACACAAAGCAGAAGCTAACAACAACAATTTTCATAAGTATTTAAACATAAAAAAAAGAAAATACAAAAAGCAAAAAAACAAAAAACAAACCAAAAACAAACAAAAACAAAAACAAAACAAAAAAAAACATAATAAAACTCAACAAAAAAGAAAATGAAATGAAATGAAATAAAAAGTTTCACATGAGCCACAAATGTGTGTAAATGGGGTCACTCCGGGCAGCACTTGATGCTTTGATTAGCTTTAATTACGTTTTTTTCAGTTTCAGTTTTTGGCGAATCGGGGCAGTTCCCGAAGCGCATTCATTACACAGCCCGCAGACGAGAATCACCAGGAATGAACCGCACCGAACTGGCGAGCTGCCGACTGCAGCAATCGGAAAATATTTGTGATTTGTCAACATTAGTTCACACAACTCAAACTCAAACTCAAATTGCCCACTCACGATATCCACGCGACGACACTTAGCACACACACAACGCCAGACAGGCACACACATACAGGTTAACTATACCCAGCAACAGTTGTCTATGCCTAGACTAAGCAGCGACAGCTCTTAAAATCTGTAAACATAGACAAAGCTCAGTTTTTTAGTTTGCGAAATTACGATCAAAGCAGGGAAGTTATATAACTGAAGTATGTGCTTTTAATTCTTTATATAATAGATGAATATTCATCTTTTATATGTTATTAGAGGAAGTGTTTAATACCAGCAAATATATATATATAGTCCACAAGGTATTATATATTTATTTTTTTATTTATATTGGTTAAGTATACTTAAAATTACTCCTAACTATTGATAAAACTCTGGTTGCTGGGGCCTTCGGTTTGGTGAGGTAATAAAGTTTTGTATATATTCGTACGGGTTCTATATATTTATTTCAATTTTATTTTTATTTCAAGTAGTATTTACACTTTTATATTAGTTTTGATGTTTACTTTTCTAGGAATTAATTATTTTGGATAAAATATCTGCGGTTAGGTTCGGCTAAAATTTTATTATATATATATAGCTAATATATACTAAACATGATGGAATATGAAAATTATGGAATATATATAACAATTGGACTAAAAAATGCGAAATCTTTTCGATATTCTAATACTCCAATAACAGTCTATAATATCTTTAATGTGTTGATGGTTTTTTTTACCTTGTCAGAATAATAGACGAATTCATTACCAACCACATCCCAATTCTTATGTATATGTCTTATATACACTGGCAAGATTCAGATATATATATATATATATATATATATATATACACATATATATATATATATCTAGTATCTGCTCTTACAGTTCAACAACAAGAGAAAAAATATTGAGAATAAATTTATAAATTCAAGCATTAACTGCAACTGCTTAAAGAGCTTCATAAATTTAAAGTCGAGTTTAAAATCAATTAATGCTTCCTCTATATTAAGCTTAAGCTCAAGCTTAATTGAAGAGTAAATTAGTATCACGATTCTGTTGTTTAATGTATTAGAAATCACGTGGCAAACAATTAAAAGAGAAGAAGACACATGAATTTAATTAAATGAACGTTAAAGAAAAAGCAATTGAATCTTCTTAGGTTTGGTTTCCCAAGCATTAATAAGCTTGTAGATTAAAAAAAATATATATATATATGTCAGTTTTTTATTAAAAATTTAAAATATTTGGTCTTTTTAGAAAAACTAAAACATCTTATTAATAATACATAAATAAGGTTTTTAGATATAGAAAATATAGTAATTTAAATTGAAATTAACTTTAAAGTAAATTCACAGCTGACTTAAAAGACGATTCGAAATTCCAACAAAAACAATCAAAAAATTTTACTTGCCTAGTAGAAAAATTAAATAAAATTAATTTTTAAATCAATTTTAATTTCAATTTAAATTTCAACTTTTATAATGCACATTTAATATTTAATCAAATATTGTTGACAAATATTGTTGACAAAAAAATTCAAAAACACTCATAATACTTCACATATGTTGCAGAATACTTTAAATTCTCCATAAACCAAAAACCTATTGCTTCCTTGCCAACGCTTGCGATATCTACAGCTCGATGTAGCCTCGAGTCAACAAAGGATTTGGCTATTAAGCTGCAGCACATGGCTTTATGTAAATGTTGTGTAGACAGCCGTCTTTTGGCACGCATTTTTCAGTTAAGCCCTGTCAGGACTCTGTCACTCCCCCCGCCCCCAGGCAGTGCCCACCTTGACACTGATGCGCATACGCTTTGTCGACATTGTTGAATATGTCGCGTGTGTTGAAATGTAAACATTTCCACGAAGGCAACGACTACAAATCCTGTAACTAGGCAGGACAATAAAAAGGCATATCAACAGGATACGGTTTGCCCTGGCAGCTCCTTGGCATTCTTCTCGTCTTGTCTGTCACTGGGCTGATTACATATTTAATACACAATACAATCAAGATGAAGATGCTTTATGGACTGCTGCGCACTCCTGCTGATATTTGTGACAGTCTTGTATTATATTTTGTAATTGTATTTTCATGTGTTTTATGTACTTTATATGTTCTCTAATATATTTATAACATACTGTTAGTAGACATGGAGGGCTAACAAATTACTGTGAACCTTACTAAAGTTTATTTTACGAGTATATAGGTTGTTTGATAACTTTATATAATACATAAGCTCAAACAGAGAAATGATATATAGATAATATAAGTATTGACTTACTTTATACTTAATATTTTGTAACAGCAAACGAACAATATTTGTTTAGGCAGTTTTAAGCTTTGTTTTAGCAACAAATATACAGCACGTAGATGGAATATCTAAAGTAAACTCCTAAGGCACAGCAAGTATTTGCTTGAACCCCTCACAATAAAAAATCTGCAATAATTTATAAACAAACTTAAATTGTTGTCGATTTCAAATTAAAAAAAAAAAAAAATATATAAAAAAAAAAACATTTTAAAGATTTTCTAATTTATATTTATGTATTACAAATCTCTGAAACATAAGCATTAGTAAATCAAAATACTTATATATATGTACATATAAACGAAGCCAAGTGAAAATATTTGATGCCATCCAATTGCTTTTGATTGCACTCGAAAGTTATTTGAGCTGAAGTCTTCTTTACAGTCCAGGCCAAGTTAGAAGTGCGTACATTTGTCTTACACATTTTTGCAGTGACAAGTTGACAGCTCGGCATGTGGTAAGAGCAACAGCTACATAAATTCCCTAATGGAGAAAGGAGGGGAGCTCAAGAAAAACATGCATAGCTGATGTGAGGAATGCTAAGAAAATCTCATGCTGGGGATAAACAACAAGTGCTCAGGGCATCTCTAGATATAAGTGAATATGATATTATTTAATACAGATTTAAAAATAGCTTAAAGATATAATAGCTAAACTATTTATATTCTACAAACAAAAGATTTTGTATTATGAATAACTTTTATTAAAAAACAAACAACAAAAATTATAATAATTTAATCATAATTTCTTTTGCTTTTACATGTTTTTTTTTTATGCGTTATTAAAGATTCACTTCAAGCATGAAATGATATCATATTCCCAGTTCAGTCCGCTTATCAGAATTGTAAACTCTTTGCATAGTTTCTATTCTGCCAGCTAAGCATGTTATCTGAGTATTTATATGAGAATTCTACATATCGACTATCTTTATGGCCTTCAGAAATTTAAATCTCTAAGCTTTTAATACACAAATTGATTCCATAAAGTATGATATATAATCATGCGGAATGATGATAAGTCGATTTTTCACAGAGTTGTTTGCTCAGATAGATTAGATAATCTGCCTCTTGAAAGTATCTTTTGCTAGGAAAAGTTTTTGCTGATAATTAATAAATTGAAATTGAAATTGCCGAGAATCGTAGATATCTGAATTGACTTGTAAATAATTTATTAATAATTAATTTATTAACTTGTAAATAAATTATTAATTTATTTATATATTTAAAATATAAATTACAATTTTGTAGACTCATTTGGATAATCAATTAACTGTTTTTCATTACCAAAGACGAAAAGTAAAATACGGATTTAAAGTCCTTGTCAACATTTTTCTTTTTTTCTTCTTTTCCTCACAATCAACGCATTAATAAGCCATTATAATAATTTGCCTCAATTTAGACCCATTAAAATTGGACATTATCTAAGCTCATCTGCAAATCTTGGATAATTGTACAGAGAATAAGCTAAAACCTGCTGTCAGCATTTGTTGTTGTTGCTGTGCAAAACCACAAACAGTCTGACGGTATTATTTACTCAAGCCAGACAGCGAAGCACCCACAAAACGAAAGACACTTGCATAGATCCATAAAAAAGCGAAAACCAGACACAACAATAAACCTCTGCGACCCCTGCCCGACTCCAAGCGTACCGTGCCAGCGAGCGAGTGTCTAAAAAGCGATTATCATGAATCACAAACAAGGCGACAGACATGTAACATCAAATGCTAACAAGAACAACTCATAGTGCTCGCGTGGTAATTGCTCGACTAACAGATGCTCTGTAAACTGATGACTGTAGCAACTAAAAATTTGTTCAATATTTATTAATAGACAGCTGAGATAAGTATGAGAAAAGCAGACTTAGCGGCAATTAGTGGAGTCTCATTTTTATGACTTATAGATTTTATAGATTTAGGCAACCTGCAATTGTGCTGAAAACTGAGGCGGCGATTAATTAGATTAAAAGACAACAATTTATTTATTTTACTTTTAATTTTATTTGTATATCAGAATATTTAATCGAATTTCCGAAAATTATTATTTCTCAATAGTTTCTGATTAGTTTTTACTAACTTGATATTTAGACGGAAAATATGCAGAACCCTTGTTTAGGCTTAAACTCATTCTAAAATAGAGATATTCTGGCTTTAATTGCTTTATTTTAGCAAGTGCTGCTTGACAAACTAGAAGACAATAGATATTAAATTTTTTTTTAAATATTTAAAAACTAAATTTTAATAAAAATAAATTTTTTTTAAATTTAAAATGTTGTAAAAATATAGAAAAACCAATTGAAGAGCTTAATAAATTTTCAAATATTATTAAAAAATATATATATATTAATAAAAATTATTTTATTTAAGAAAATTATTTTTTTTTTTTTAAATAAAACTTGACTAAATATACGTCTATTAATGTTAGATAATTTTTAAAAAATACTTAAATGCATTTTTTATATTAATTAATTATTTTTCAATATTAAAAAAAATGACTTAAATGAAATGTTAAAAAATACGATTTTTATCTTCGTAGCCAATAACTAGCAGAAATCCTTATGAATTTGTAACATTTATAAGTTTTGTTTCTTTTCATTGGCGAAATAATTTTTTTAATAAAATACATTAAATGAATATTGCCACCATTTTAGCTATATCCGCGGAGCATAGGGTAGCAAAAGAAATGAAATAAAAACAAAATGTAAGTCGCGTAGAACAACAACAGCGAAAAGCGAATGGAAAAGCAAACATGAACAAAAAATACAAATGAAATAAATAAAATAAAATATTGCCAAAAAAAAATCCACAAAAATAAAGAAAAATCGGCAAACGCTGCCCTCAGGTCACGTAGCGAACGAAAGCGAAGACCGACGATGGTCGATCAGCGACGTTCTAATGAGAAAGCAGACCTGAAGCTCTGATGATTTTCGGGCAGCCCAAAATCACCCAGAATCAAGCCAGATGCTGGGCATGAGGGGCGGAGCAGGGGGTGGTGGGTGGCACATCTCAGTTGCCCGAAAGTGAGAGCGCAGCACACGAGCTGACCCCACCAGCACTTGGTATCTGAGCGCTACGTGTGCCATCGAGCATTTGAGACGCCGCCAACGTCGCCGCCAGACAAAACAAAAGCCAAACGCTGACCGAGCTGCGGCAACATTTCCATGGAAACCGCCAAGCTGCCAACAACGATATCGATGCCGCCGCTGCTGCTGCTGCTGCTGTGGGTGTTGCTCTGTGGGGCCCACCTCGGGTGAGTTGATTCATTGACCAGCTAATCGAAAAGTCGAAATCCAAAACTCTCAACTCCAACATGAAACTCAGCTCGGCGCTGCCCAAACGCGAGCTCCAAATGCTGGAGATGATGCAGAACATATTGCGTATGGATGATGTCGATGTGAGTGGACGCAGTCAGCGATCGGCGCCTATGGCCTTTGCCTCCTCAGTGCCATGCGAGGACAGCCTACCTCTAGATAGCAGCGGCCAGCTGAACCTGTTCGAGGAGGACTTCGACAGCGACGAGAGTGTGGAGTGCGGCGACTTTGGAGGACCGTGCTATGATGGCTCTGTACCGTCGCCGACACCGCAGCCCTGTCCCCATCCGCTGGTACCCATAAATCATCCCTGCTTCATACGTGTGGTGGTACTGCGAACGCCGATGATGCAACAAGATCCCTGCAAAAACTTCACCCTGGGCATGGAGCAGCAATCGTCTAACACAACCAGTCGTCCCATGGGCAAGAAGCCCAAGTGCGGCGGAGGGAAGCGAAAGGATTCCCGAAATGGCACCGCTAATACACTGAACACCACTAGCACCGGCAACAGCACCGCCAGCCCAGAAACAAATTCCACCGAACTGGAGACAACCGAAGACACAACACTCCCAACAACGCTCAACTCAACAGTTGAAACCACCACAGAAACCTATACCACACCTTACACAACCACCACCGCCAGCACCACAACTGCAGCCAGCACAACAACTGAGCTACCAACGACAACTGAAGGCACCATTAAGAGAAAAGCATATGGAAGACTAAAGTCCTACGAAGGAAAACGCCGTAAGAAACAGTGGAAAAGTCGCGCAGGTGTGCCGGATAAGCCCCAGATCAAGTTGGATGGGGCCGTGCAGTCTAGCGATATATCTCCGGTAGTTGTGAAAGAAAGCCAAACATCCAGCACATTACGTCCAGAAGCGTTCGCAATGAAAACAACAACTGATTGCAACGAAACATTGGAAGATGAGGAAACGGCATCAAAGAACGTAGAGAACGAAGCAAATGATCAATCAGAAGACTGCGAATCTGAAGGTAGGTGACAGACCATTCATTGAAAATGGAAAATCAGGGTATAAGGGTTTTGTTAAAATGTCTGTAACAGGCGGAAGGAGGCTTGGCAGATTATGTGAAGAATATATATTATTGATCAGGACGACGAGCTGAGTCAATACGTCTATCTATCCATCCGTCTATTCGTCCGTCTGTCTGTCCGTCCGTCCGTCTGTCCATCGGTCCATATGTGTTAGCGCGTCGATCTCAGAAACTTAAGAGCTAGCGACTTGACTTCTTTTTACAGATCTCTGTTTAAAACCTGCAGATAAAGTTTCTTGAAAAGTTCGATAACTATTTTTATTACCGATTTAAAACCTTTTCGAAAATCGGTTCTAAAATTACACCTCGCCTAACTTTAGAGCTAGAGTTTCCAAATTTTGCATATAGATTCATGCCAATTTTATCCAATTTTTATTTTTTTTATATTTTGAATAATACCACAAAATTTTAACGAACGTGGTATTCAGGATATCTCCTAAGCAGACAGTCTCGATTACAGCACTCTTACTTGTTTTGTTATCATTTTCTTCCAATTAGCTAGCGAAGACTGTGAAGATAACGAAGACCAGGATTCGAATCTGTGTCCACAGCTGTCAGCGCCCGATGACATGCGTAAGAGCAGAGCTTACATTAAAATTGTCAAGAAACCCTAAACTCTCCTCTCTTTGGCAGGCAACATGCGACCATCTGGACCTCGCTCTCGCAAGCCCTTGGGCAACATTGTCGAGCCCATTCTCTACGAGGGTCAATTTGCCAAGCCGCGCCAGCGCATTGGCATGTATCCGCAGCAGCCGCACCGACGCGACTTCTATGTGAGCAACAAGCAGATCATGCCCAGGCCGAGGCCGAAACTGCGCGAGCCGCTGCCCCATTCGATCTACATGAATAACATTGTGCGCGGCATCAAGTGCAGCGACGAGGCCGGCGGACACGACTATCAGCCGCAGGCGAGGCACTTCGCTGCCCGAAAGCCCGTGACGGTGCAGCGCAATTGGCCGGGCAGACGCAGCCTGCCGAGTGGTTACGACCGGATAGGCTCTCCGCTTTCGGGCCCGGGCCAACAGCGCGGACGTGGTAATCCACTGTATGGACTTAGCTCTGCTGAAGATCCGGAAGCCTATGGACAAGACAGCGATCAGTACTACGATGATGATACAACCGAGCGCATCGGCTGGCTACGCGAGCATCCCGTGCACACATCCTCGGCCGCAGCCGATCCCTGCCAGGCGGAGATGGAGAGGGGTCGGCAGAGGCAGCGGGAGCACGACAGGGACAGGAACAATGAACACCTAATGGACTATCAACAGCGCGTGGAGTCGCACTTCTTTACCTAGCCACATAATTAGCATAAGCAACCACGGGCATTAGCCCAGCACCCAGTAAGATAATAAAGAACAGCACCCCAAACAATTCGATGGCTAGCAACAGAGTGTTTACTCAGTACGAGCCCCCTCGGAGCTGTGATGAGTCCGAGTTCGCTTGGCGAGAAACCCCTTTGGGCTGGGCAGGTTGCCTACGTCAGCGGCGACAATTCAATTGCTTTATAAGTAAGGTCTCAGTCAATGCCTCGCAGACACGCGCCCATAATGACCAAATGCCGCAAATGGGCGGTCACCTGATGACAGAGATACTCCTAGCCTTTCGCATTGTTCACTAAGACGCGCCGCGCTCTAATGATATGGACAATTCTCTGATTGATAGCCAACTGGAAGTCGGCTATCACGACAAGCGTCGAGATTGATGTTGTTTTACATGCACAGCTCACATGTTGTAGACGGCATAGAATGGAACTGGCCAAAGTTCTCTTATACTATATTACATTCTTTATTAAAATGTAAATAGGGTATTCGACTGTCGACCCTCGCCCCTCACACCTCTAGGCCCAATCCAAATCATTGCTGCATAGACGTTCATTTATAGCAGCCGAATTAGAGGCCATGTCAGTGCAGATATAGATATATATTCATCAAGAAGATTAATGTTAGTAATGTTATCAAAATTTACAGCAATATTGTTTGACATAAATATAGGTGCAAAAGAAGGCAAATATTAATATTAAAATTTAATATTAAGGTTAGAAAATGAAAAAAATGAAAGAACAAGGCAATGACCTTGGAGTTATGGTATAAGGAATCACATCTGAACTATACACATAAAACAAAGCACACCAAAAGATTCCGTTACAGAAGCTGACTCAAAATCCTTAAAAGAATATACACATCAACCTTGCCGAATAAATTCTATTAATTTTCATCTCAATGTTGAAATAATTTCTCACTTATGTCGAGTATATATTATCCTCAAATGCTTTTGTACAATGTATTTAAAAATGCAATTTACAACAATATTTAAAATTTTATTTAAAAAAATAATAAATAAAATAAAATATTCAATAGATTACAAAAAAATAAATGAATAGTTAAAATAATATAACAACACATTTATTTTATTTTATTATTATTTATTTTTTTTATTTTTTTTATTTATTTATTTTGTGTTTAAAATGTTATTTAAATAAATTTAAATTATTTTGTGAATTTTTATAAATAGTTTATTTTTTTATTTATATTTTTATATTTATTATTATTATTTAGTTTTTAATATAATTAAAATTATTTTATAAGTTCCATCTTTAAATGCTCTGTAAACTAAAAAATTCAGTAATGTGAAGCATGCCTTCGCTCCTACTAAAAATAATCAAAAGGAACAAAATATCCCTTATATCAACAATAATACAATTTTCAGCATATTCATTTTTATTTGCCCATTTATTTCTTTTTTCAATTACATTGTAAAATTATTGTTATTTTATTCAACTGTCATATCATTGAACTGTTGCTCATAATGCTTATCAGCAATTGCCCTTGACTGTGTCGTATACCCTGTACTTTATGGCGCAGCTTGGCACTTGGCAACATTCACACTTCTCACACATCACTGAAAAATTTTTAAGAAAAGATATGTTAAGAGAACACCCCACAGGAGTTGGCCCCCAGGCAAAGAACAAAATGAAAACAAATTGTAGGCGGCTGTCCAGCCACCGACCCGAAACACCACCCAACCACCCGCTCAACCGCCCACCCACCAACAACGCTCACGAGTTACGGCTCTCGCGGCAAACCTTTTGTGCTTGCTCGGCCCGCTCTCTTGGCTTGGCTCTCTGTGACATTGTAAATGTCACAGGATGCGGCGTGGGTGCTGCGGCGACGCAAGAGAACATGTGGTATAAGCACACAGAGCCAAAGAGAGAAAGAGGGAGAGAGCGCCACCAGCAGAGACAGAGATGGAGGGAGAGAGAGAGAGAGAGTGTGTGCGTGCGTGCGTTTGCCAAGCCGAGTCTAGGTCTATGGGGCAGTATGTGTACTGATTTTCAGGTTCTCCTGGCTCGTGGCACAGTGCGGACGTGTTTTTCAGCTCGGGCGGAAACCTGCACGAAAGCTGCTGGTCAACAAATTTGCAAGAAAAATCGTTTAGCAGCAACAAAAAAAAAAACAGTTTATCGAATAAAAAAAAAAAATAAATAAAAAAAATACAACTAAGCCAATTACAAATCAAATAAGAAATTAAGAATTACCTTTTATCAATATATATATGTGTGTAAGCCTCTGCCCCGTACCCCTAACAAAGTGCATTTAAAGTTAACGTTTATGTATTAGCAAAATTTACGTGTAGCCAAATATATATATGTATGTTTATTGAAAGCGCCAATATTTATTCTTCAGCAAGAGCAAAGTGAACGGCAGCCAAAGCCGAAAATCGATAAATTTATAAAAATAAATGAATGCCAACACCTGTGACAACAGCAATCACATACCCTAACTGTAATTGCCAAACGAGCTTTTGCAACTAATTGAAAACGCAAACACTGCCACTGCACGGGCATCACATTCAGCTCGATAACAATCAAGTTAAACCACCGTTTCAAATCCAAAGACAAATACCAAATGAGCAGCATTTAAAGAGCCAACAGCAGCAGCAGCAGCCGTAGTAACTAACTGGGTCAGTAAGCAGCAGCAGCGGCAGCAGCAGCAGCAGCAGCATTTACTGTTGCCAACTTTTTCGCCCTTAAAGCTGGACCAGAACTTCCTGGCAAATACGGTAAGTTAGTTCTAGCCCAACTGGCAGTGGGTGGCAACAGGCCAACTTTTTGTTAGAGGTTGACAGTTTCCTTTTTGATTTACCTCATCGCATTCTAAGCGTTACAAATGGGGCATGTTGGTTCATGACTAAATTTATGCCACACACAAGCAATTAATAAGCTCGCACAGCTTAGTCGTTGCGTGTGAACTATCTAGCGTTAAATATAACTAATATTTATTTTTGTATGATAATATATTGCATTTAAAAACCATGATACAATTTCGTAATCATATTTATATATCTATTCAAGAAAAAAGAGAAACCTGTTAAGGTCTGTGACTAAGATTCTCGCACAAAAGTTATTTTATTTCATCTAAGGGGAAAAATTAAATTTAATTATATTAATATGCAGAAAGTGACAAAATGCTTTTAATATTATTTATTGTTATATAAAAAATAATTAATGAGACGACCAAAATATGTATAATTTATTTTGTTCTCAGGATATAGCAGTTTTATGAGCTACAGAAATTTTCGTCTTAGCAGAGGACAACTTATAGCAATTTGAATATATTGTACAATAATATTACAAAGATCAACAAAAGCCTCCTTGCATAGCTATACATAGGAGCGATTGTGTATATAACATGATATATAGCTAAGATAGAGTAGTAAAACCTTTAAAACATTTTAAATATATTCGAAGTAAAGGTTCGTTAAACTAATATTTGTAGTAGTATTTGTATTGATTGATTGCTAAAGAATTAAACTTTATATTTGATCTTTGTTCATATAAGAGTCATTGGAATGGAAGTAAATCTTAGTAAAGCTGATATTTATGCCTTAGCAGTGCCAAGTTAAATGGAATAGTATGCATATAATGCGGAATAACCGAAAAATTATATACTGTTCAATTCGATAACTTACCATATAAAAACTTAGTTTCAGAATGAAAGAAAGAAATATTCTTAAAAATATATATGTACTAAAGCCAAGGTATATAGCTTGTATTAAATGAAATAATTATTAAAAATTATTTTTCTTATAAATCTTTTTGAAAATCCTTAATTTGCCCACTACTTAAATATATAATGTTATTAAAAAGGCTAAATACAAAATTTGCTATTATTTCATAGTTATATCTAACTACTTCATAACTATACACTTTATATGGGGTAACTGCAAGTCGATCAGGCTATTTATAAACATTGCTCACTCAGTCATTGGTGGTAACAAGCACAGCAAACACATTTCGCATTTTGATTAATTTGTAATTGTTTTTTGTTTCTTTTTTTTAATAACCAAAACAAAGCAAATAAATCATATTTAGTTACTTCTGTGCCAACTAATGCACCTTTTGTAATAAGAAACTGTCAGGGAAGTAACAAAAGCTTTTGGCATTGAGAGTGAAAGCGTTAGAGAAATCTGCCGCTGCCTCAAAGTCTGAAAGCGTTCCGTTGATAAGAACGTGCTTGCAAGCGATATCCGTATGCATGGAGGAGGTACAATGGGCATATCAAGTGTTAAATTACCTTGCATTAGAGGCAACCGCTTTGACTGCGACGACAAGTATCAATTTCCACAGCTGTGACTCACAATAGACGTAATATGTATTCAATATTATATATATAATATTTTCAATATTCACATTTGCTGTTGAATTGATCAACTCTAGTAACTTCTCGTATTCCCTACAGAGTATCTTAGCCTTTCACTCTCTAGCAACGAGTTCATGCTACTATAAGGGTCTTCCACTCAGCATGTCGTCTTGTAAAGCGGGTCAGGAGGTCACTTTTGTTTTTCTCGCCCTCGAGTGCTGCCTTTCTAGGCGACATTGCCAATTGAAGATGCTGAATTCTAATTTCCAGATATGCCAACCCAAGCCAGTGCCAAGACAACCTCAAGGCACTTTTGATAATGTGCCAGCCCTGATTAAGTTTGTGGCAAAGTATATAAACGAATTATATAATAAATCAATAAATTATCTGCAAGAAAAACTCAGAGTCAGGCAAAACATTTTGCAAGCAATCGTTAAAGAAATTATCGTTAAATTGAAATTCAATTTTGAATAGAAAAAGTTTTAGCTTGTGCTAGAAAAGATAAAATTGTTGAATAAAAATTTCATTTTAAAAAAGTTTGTTATATGATTTTATTTTACTGAATAATTACCTGTTATCAAAATCAATTTATAAATTTGATTTACTAAATATATTTTATCTTTTTTCATTTAACTACAAAATTTAATTTGTATATACAAAGTACCAAGATTTGTATGGGAATTAAATTGTTTGACCTTTGTTGCTGTATTTAGCTAAAAAGTCAAGCAGAAAGTGCAAAAATTTTAATTAGGATAGCTCAAAAGTCAATTAATTAAGCTTAGCAAAGCTGGTTTAGTAGAGTCTCAAAAGCAAATTAGATTGTCATACCCAGTACCGGCTTATGGTTTTGATTATTAAATGTCTCTATAAAGTCTTGAATTACATATTCATATTTTATATAAATAAATATTTACTGAATGTGCAAGAAACTGTTCTGATTTCTTGTTCAGCTTAATTAGACTTAATTTACCATATTAACAAAGAGCAGAATAATGTAAAAATGTTGCCTGGGATAGCTCAAAATTCAAGTCAAATAAAGCTAAGCTAAGCTAGTTATATAAAGTCCAAAAGCTAATTCGACTCCCATACCCAGCATCGGCTTTGGGTATTGATTATTAAATAAAGTCTTCACTTACATATTTATGTATTATATATATCCTTATTTCCTTAACTACATACAAATACTGAATGACCAAGTAACTGTTCTGATTGCTTCTTCAGCTTAATTATATTTCAATTAGCATAATCCTCAAGCAAAGTTCTTCGATAGACCAAATAACGAAGAATAAATTGACTTTTGTTTATTCATTACTGAAAAGCACATTACGCAATTGTTTTACGCCGAAATCGAAGCAGAGTAAGCTAATAGGACTGTCTCGCTACTGCTGCTGCTGCTATTCATACATATAGAGCAACTCAAACACGTGGACGCAAATATAACTTTTTTGGGTTAAGCACTGTAGTAGCTCGCTAGGCAGGGCTTAAGTGGTCATGCGTGTGCTACAATTCATATGACACTCATAGCCAGAGTTGCCGCACATGTGCCAGAAGGCAAGGCCTTGGGGACAAGGACATGAGCCGTCAACGCCAAACGTTGACTCCAATCAATGCCTGTTTTCGTGCCCACTCACAGCTGTGCCACCCAGCTCAGTTGATATTCCGGCCTGCTGTGTCTTCCTATTACCTATTTACGGCCATAATTGGTTTGTGGCGTTACTTCAGCCAAGAATTTCGATACCTGACGGCAGCTAACGCACTCTGAACTGCAAAATATGTGCAAGCGAAAAGGAAAAGTTTCACCATAATTAAAGTGGGTGAGTGGGGGTGTGTGGGGGTGTGTGTGGGGGTGTGTATAGGTGTGTGTGTAAGTGTATGTTGTCGTGTATGTAATTACCCTCCAAGTCAAGCATGTCAAGTGACAGCGTGTGTGCATGAGCAGAGCTACTTATACGAGGCTAACCTGCTTACACCTCAGCGTCTAACTTTTTTATCCATTAACTATGCGACTTTTATGTACACTATATCATGCACGCATGACTACATTAAGGATAAAGTCGATGTTAGTTCATAAAAAGTAACCAAAGTTAAACAAAACATAGATACAAACAATTTCAGACTGATTAAAAATATTTCTACAGAATTTAGAATTCAGACAATTTCAAACTTATTATATTTTTATATAATTTTTTATAAAATATTAAATGAAAACCACTAAAAATCTCATCATTTTTAAAGCTTTCTGCTATATTTAAAATTAAAATTTCACGACAAACATTAAATGTAATACAAAATATGCCTTAATGCCCCTAACGACACAATTTATTTCAAGCTCACTCCAGGGACAAGCGAACGCTATAAAAATGATTATTTATTTTTGTAATATTTTTTGTTGTCCTTTGAAAATACCTGTTTATATTTAGCCACAACATGCGTTTGGTGGGTCCGACAGTCCGGGCTTTGTTTGGGCTTTGTTTTTGCCCGTTTCGATATCGCTTTTGTTGACATCTCATGGGCCGCGACCCACGCCACACGGCCTTCGGCTTTGTTTAACGATAGTTGGTTAAAGGGAAAAGAAATGAAAAATCAATAGGAACAAACAACGCTTTTTGCTTTCATTCGCTGATTTCTGCACACACTGCGTATTTGAGAATTTCATTTACACTTGACACTGGAACGAGTCAGCCTACATTCTGCACTTACGTGGCGCACGAGTCAACCCAGCGCAGCCCCAACCTGCCCCTGGCAGCTGCACCTTCTTCCGCTCAATCGCTTTGGCATTCGCACGTTTTATGGGCCCACTTTTCCCCATAAGCCCGTGCACATGGTTGGTTACAAAACGCTCGCCCGCAACTCTCATATCCGCCATGTGTCGGGCCGGAGGAAAAGCGAACGAAAAGCGTCAAATGAAATAACAAAATTGAATGCAATGATGGGGCTGGGGACGGGACGGCGGCCGGGCGGTTAGTCAACTGTGGCACCAACAAAAAATCTGATAAAAACATTATATATTCAATGCATATGCAAAGCGAAAGGACATTCGCAATTGGCAAAAAGGACGACGATTCCCCACGATGTCCTGATTAAATGCACTTCAACTCGCTCGAACATTCACAAATCCAATTTGAATGAAAATTGTGAAAGCTGCTTTTACGGATCACTGATTCAATAAACATAAAAAATATTATAAATCGATTATACGCGCATTTCAATTCAAATATAAAATGTATCTTTTATATGTGTGTAACGCGGGTGATCTAAGACTTGCTCTAGTTACTATACTATAGCCACAACCTTGATATACACATTTATTTAAATTTTTATTTAACATATATGTATATTTTTGTATGCTAATTTGAAGTTTATTCGACGGAAACATAAAACGTGGGCACCACGCTTTCCGCCTATTTAACAAAGCTGACCTTTAAATTTGTTAATGCATTCTTTTTTAATGAGCTGTGAAAATGAGCTTGGTCTTAGCTTTGAGTCATACAAACTTTGAGAGAAAAATAGAAGAAATAAAACTATGAATTGTTAAGATAAATAATATTCATAGTCTACATGCGAGTGATCTAGTAAAACCCAAAGAAAAAGCAAGAAACAAAAACGACTTAAGTTTTTAATTTATTTATTACTTTTTTTAAATTATAATCATGGCATTAGCATATAATTTAAAATTTTATACATTAAAACTATAAGATATTTAAAAAAAATATATATATATTCAATATTTTGTGTATACTTATATGACAGTGAATAGCAAAAGAAATCACAAGTATACAAGAACAGCATAAGATCTTAAGTTTTTTCTAACTTTATTTTAAAGCAATATTCATACCATTTACATGTATATCATTCAATATTTTATGCATTAAAATTAAATAAAAATGTTTTTCAAAACTAAATAAAATAATTATAGTCAAACTACCCATAATCCCAGCTTAATCATTAATCATCAATCAATCAATCAATCATTCAATTAGGTTTGTAATTAATTTTATTTGCTGCACTTGCATTAAATGTTATTTTATTGCCCAGCAAAAAAACTGTTGGCACTTTGCTGAACAAGTTCAATTTAATTAAATTGCAATGCCATAACAGCAAAATCAACACGAAACCTCTAAACACCGACACACTCACACACACACGCACACTCACACGCACACACACTAACTCATAACCGCATTGCCATCCTTTGGCCGGTTTCCGTTAGCAGCGACGCCCACTCCAGCCATCCGCTGCCACTCGGGCAAATTTGCAACGTATTTGTAACGAAATAATTATGTGCGAAAAAAAAAGAAATCATGTTAATGCAACAGACGAAAGAGCAAGAGAAAAGCCAAAGAGAGTGCACCCAATGCAACTGCGCTCTGTGCAACAGTTGCAGAGAGAGAGTGAACGACCGAGAGAGAGCGAACGTCGACTGCACAAGAAACAGCTGAGCGCCGGCGAGGCAAACTATCACGAGATGGAAACTTCGTTCGAAGCTGCTAACCCGGCCGGATTAGTCTGGCGCGCGACTCAATGCGATGCGGATACTGCTGCAGCGACCGTTAGACAGCGAGCGTATAAAGTGAAGTCCGGCCAAAAGAATTTACCATGTCTATAAGAACAAGTGCTAGAAAGTTGATAATTCATTTGTGATCAAAGCGGAAATCCAAAAGAGTTTCAAGAATTGCGTCTCGTAGCTGAAGCATTTGAATTCGGGCAACTCTTTGTTGCTGCGTGTCCTTTGTGTCTGCAGCGTCGCTGCTGCTGCTACTGCTGCAGAGTCAATAACCCGTCGAGTCTTTGTCTCTTTGTCGATGGTCTCAAAACAAACAACTGCATTTGGAAATTTGCAACAAATTGTGGCCAGCAAACGACTGGATACCAACATGCCGCAACAAGCCCAGCCACAAGCACAGCTCAGACATATCCATGGCCATGGCCAGTTGCCAAAAGTGATAACAACGACGGACAGCAGCAGGTAATCCAATCTTCAGCCATGTGCCATGGTGGCTGTGTAAGAAGTGAAACTCTTGATGCTAAGAAGTTCATGCTAGGCGGATGTGCTCCACGTACTATATACCCTGTATGCAGCTTAAATATTAGAATTGTAGGATATTTTATATATGATTTGAGTTTGATTGATTTGAAATTCAGATAGTTTTGGGAATAGTTCTATATAATCCTGGAAGAAAGTCTAGGAGTTTTCCTGATATTTCTTATATGTTCTTGTCGCTCCTCTTTTCATATATTTTTTTATATTTACTGTATACTTTATATTATTGAATTAGGAGTATTTCCTATTTAAACATCAAATTATATTGAAAATTGATTAGATTTCATAATAACATATGTAGATACTCAGCAGAAAAATTGATATAAAACCTAAACCTTTCATAGAGAACATTTTTAACTTTTCCTAGAAGAAAGCCCCTCTTCAGTTGTCGCTAGCTTAAAATGAAACTAAAATTCTCAGTACTTGAGTTAATACTTTTCTTTCTATACGTAATATTTTCAAATATTGCTAAATTTCAAAAGAATTTTAAAAAGTTTCCAAAGGAAGCATTACTACGTATAAAGCCTTTTCCATATAAGTCTATATACCAAGTATATACACTATATATATACTAGCTATATTTAGAAGTCAATTCCAATTAAAAGAAATATTCAAAAGTCATTTAGAAAGCAGCTGCTGTGAATGCCATTGCAATTCTTTAAGCTGTTCTGCTAAGTTTATGGCTTTCCACTTTAATTTCGTATTTCCTATTAATTCTGACTAACAATAGGTGTGCGTTCCTCAAAATGCTGTTTTTATTTTTTTTTTTGCAGCCCAGACTAACAGTGTAACACAGTTATACACAGTTATATAAATATTTACATATCTGAAATGACAACAACACGCACTTGTATAGGGCAAATCCAAGAAATCTGAACACAATAGTTTTTCCATTATACGCAAATTGTGGGGGCATTACTTACAGATGGTGTGCCCCCAATTAAGTGACAATGGAAACTTCCGCGACACGCACAGAGCTAAAATAGAGCCGAATCAGACGAATATAGTGGAGCCAATAATAACAACGTATAACTCAAATAGAGTCGACAATTTATGAACCGGCACGAAAACGCTCTGCGACGCTCGTCATTAAAATGCGATTAGGTCATAAATTAATGTTGATAGCGTCTAATTGAAATCGCAAATAGCTAAATTGACAGGCCCCAAAGGCTTAAAGCTTATCAAGCTGTCGGAAGAAACTTGTGGAAAATGTTTGAGAAATGCGCTAACAAAAGAAAAACTGTCGCATTCCTAAAGAACTTTAGCTTACTTTCTGTTTTGTTTAGCCTTACCTTAGTGTATAGGTGAGTGTGTGTGTGTCCCGTCTGCACTGGGTCAATAACATGGCAAGTGCAGATGGTTTATTGTCTGGGCGCATTGCATTGTTTTCCTTATGATAAGGTGCACACACACAGACCGCTCTCTGGGGTTAGTGGCAGGAAGCATTCGATAAGCAAACAGTGTGGCAGTCAAGCTTCTCTCTCTCAGCTACCGCACAAGCTCTCACCAGCACCCTCTCTCTCTCTCTCTATCGCTCTCCCTCTCTCGCTCTCCCTCTCTCGCTCTCTTTGTGTATTCGCTCTGCTGCAGCTTCAGCCAAACGCCCCCCACTGACTACCTTTAGTTGTCATTTCTGTTTTGCTTGCCTCATTCTCCGCGCCGGGGACATTGATCCCATTTGCCTGGCTTCGACCACGCCCACATATGTCGCCGCCCTGTCTTATGTATGTCATTTCCGCCAAGCGGCATAAACTGTGCGCTTGCCCCAAGCGGCACACTTCTGGGCCTCCCCTTTGGCACCTGCCGCAGCGCGCGCAAAAGTGCAAAATATTTATTAAATATAAATATTTTTCCCCTACCAATTTTCACGTCTCAATTGTCGCCTCGATAATTGTAAATTTCCATAAAAAAAAGTGAAGCAACTCGTTAAGTGCAAATCGGTTTATCAGCTTAGCTGCGAGATTTGTTGTTTGCCCGCGAGAAGCATGCGAAACTTAGCCATGAGAAGATTAACTCTTCTTAGTCAGTTCATATCGTCTGAGCTAATAGCAATATCGACTCGTTTTTATAATTTTATTTTATTTTCGAATCGTCCTTGTCATGTGCAAGCCTTTGGTCGTCCTTGCAGCTAACGTTTGAAATTCAGCGCGTGAAATGGCGTCCAGAAAAGGCCATAAAACTTAGCAGCAGACGTCACAATGACATCAGCCAAAGCATAAGGATATACACACAGAACATTTTAGCACGATTTTGTATGGTTGTTGGAAATGCTGTCAAGGGTAGGGTCGCATCAGCCATAAGAAAGCCAAATTACAAGCTGACAGCCCTAAGCTTAATGGCAGATGGCCTTGACACCATCATGGAAGTTAGCTCATGCTGAAGGGTTAGAATTGGTTTTTTAAATTTTGTAATTAAATATGAAAAAGCAGATTTTGATTAGAAATTATAAATAAACTAACTTTAGCCTTATCATAAATATTTATATATATTTAAAGTATTAATATATTTAATTGTACAATTCAATTTCGTTGCAAAGCTATCTTCCATCAAAGATTACGCTCGAATCTAGTTTTGTCTTATCAAATCAATAATTTTTTTTAATTTTCTTTATTATTCGCTATTCATAATCTTGATATTGACGTGTGTTAGAAATATATTTTTATACATTTAATATATTAAATAAATGTGTAGTATATATTTAAAAATTATACTTCAAATGCTTTGATTATCTTAATCCATGCAAATGTAATTCTTCAAGCATTTTCTGTCATATAATCATATAATATATTTGATATATCATATTTTATTAGATATATAATTCAATTATATAATCTTACTATTAAAGTTTCTCAAGTGGATTATCAGCTCTTTATACATAAAGCCTTCAGCTTAAGACTTTCTGTTAATCTAATTATTTTGTCTTGTGTGCCTTACTGCCACGCTTAGTTTGCTCTGCTGCAGCAACAATATATATTTAATTAAAAGAAAAACATTTTAATTGCAAATTAATCCAACCAGAGTGTAATGTAGACGCGCACATTGTATAGATACTACCATACTTGGGTTGATGAATTAGTCAGAAATGTGTATAGCTTGTTGTTGTTGGAAGTGCAAATATAAGGAAATTTTAGCTGATTTTAAAGAATTAAAGGCTAAGACATAATAAGATAAGTTATAGGGAGTTAAAAATAATAAAAATCAGGAATAAGTAGAAAATAGTTTAATATAATATAATAAATAATAAATAAAATTCTGGAATATTTCACCACTGCTAAAATATTTATTTATAGCTCCCTGCCTCCTGTTTCTCTAAATTAAAATTTTAGCCAACAGTTCCTTGACTTCTAGATATATGTGTGTAAACATTTTTCAGCTGAAATAATATCTACATAATATAATAAGTATACACATTTACCGTTACGCTATTATCTGGTTTATTAATTACCATTTTTAATTTCAAATATTAGTACATCATTGCTCTCTGCTTTATATCTGTTAATTTCAGTTAATATCTTTATTTTCTAGTATTAATTGATCAAATACATTTTTATTAGTATTTATTTTTTGCTATCATAAAAAGTGCTGACACTTAAAATTAAACAGATTTGCAAAGCATATGCCATAAACCAAATTATGGAAAATGTTTCGAAATTTAACCTGTTTCAGCTGACTTTTAGCTGGTTATTCGTAGTCATATCTTCATTAGTAGCGGTTAAAAACCGATTAGAGCTCTTGAAAAAGTTTGTTTCCGAATTTGCGAAATTCGACAAAATCATAAATCGATCAGGCAAACCAATACTATATACTATATATGAGTTTAAAAATATCTATACTCGAGATGTCAGATAAACAGACCAATTGACGGGGTAAGGGCAACCTTATCGATTGGTTCCTCAAGTGTTTAGACCAATGACGCGCTCGTCACATGCGATAAGCATCTGCGTTTTTTTATGAAGTTTGTCACGTTTATTAAACAATTTCGTTGCCAACTTGGCGATCTCAAGAGCCGTGTCGATAAGTCACAAACAAGCAAATTGAAAATTAAAGAAGGAACAAGTGGCTATTATCGACAGCCCGAATAAAATATACTCTTGTAGGCGGAGAACTTATCATGAGATTATGAAGAACAGAAAAATTTCCAATGACACTTTTATTTATATAAAGATATGAGTAGATATTTATATATATTTCAAGGTTTGACGATATTGACAACAAAAATATATCATCTTTAATAAACTGATTGACTGACAGAAGTAACATATTAGATCACATTGTAATCATACTCTCCGCAAATATACGAAATCACACGATTGACAAACTGAAATGAATCTTATATATGACGCAGTTGGCCAATATAGTCCAAAGATATATTCAAGTATTTAGTGATAAGAGGAGCATTTCTGACGTCAATGCGGCTTAACCCAGAAACTAACAATGCTAATAACAAATAAGGAGAATTCAAGACCGGTTGATCGGATATTCATTCATTCATTCATTACATGAAATAGTATTGGAATATTTGGCCAAGATGCAGGTAGATAAAGCTGCTCTACACGTTTCATAGTTATTGTTGACTATTGACTTAGTAAACATCAGTTTGTCAATACTTTTTTATGTTCAAGCCGTCAAGTGTCAATTGGCGATAATTAACTACGCGAAGAAAATGTTTTTATTAAACAATAAAAAGTATATTTTGCTTATGACCTGATATACCAGATCAATGACAAATCTGGCGTTCAGCGGAAATCGAGGATTGTTCTAACAAAACAAACAAATAAAACAATCAAAGATTTCTGCTTAAAATGCTCGCCTGAGAGTTACAAAGTTCCCCGCATGCGAGACGAAATTAAAAATAAAAACTAAATAAAAAACAAAAATATATTTAATTATACTGACTTTCTGGCTCTCCGTCTCCGTCGCAGTCGCAGTCTCCGTCCATTTCGAGTCTGAGTGGAGATTTAAACGCTTCGCAAGGTGGCAAAACTTGACGTAGTTACCTATTTCCAGTTCAATCCGGACAATTGCTGTCGCCGTCGACGTCGCAGCGGCGTTGCCGTTAGCCAGCCCTGGCTAAACCGTTGTAAATGAAATTTAAATAAATACTTACAATAAATATAAAGTCAACACTCAGCACATATTTACTTTTCCTCGCAGCTTTCAGTATTTATGTTTAGTTTTCTTTTAATTTAGCCGCGACAAACAGCTGTTTTCCGATTCGAAGCGGTAATACTCATTAGTATATACGTATATGCATCTTTATAAACACATACATATATATGCCTATAGCTGAGAGACGTCTCGGGGCCATTCAGTTAGTAGCTGATATTATGTATAGGCGGAATGTGTCGCGCCGAGACAAAGGGAAGCGCACATGAAAAACCACATAGCACGATATGCTCTCGATCACATATATACGAATAGATATTAAACAATTTGCTTTTAAAATATAACTATAAATATAATACATTTTTTAAATGATAAGAAAACATTTTTTTAAAGTAACTTAGGTTTTTTCTGGTTAACCAAATCTTTATTTTATGTAAAATTTATTTTTAAGAAAATTTTTTTACCAAACAAAATTTTTTTTAATGAAATACTAAGGTCAATTTCTAAACTTTCATTTTCTATCAAGTCTACATATATATAAGTAATCACATTGAGACTTCAAAAATCTTTTTTAAATAAAATATTTATTTTATTAAATTTATATTTATGTCTGTAAAACATTAAATTTTCAAGCTTTCTTTGGAATATCGTAAAAAGAACCCAACTCAGAATCAAAATAATTTTCTCTTATAAAATAAAACTCAGAATCAAAAAACTGTTCTCTTACCTATCTATAAAGTTATATACCACATATATTTCTTAAATAAAAATGCTTCCAAGACTCTTCCAACTTAACAAAAATAATTCGACTTGACATAAAAAATAACTATATATTTAATTAACATATATATATATATTTAGTCAACAAACAAAAACTAATAACGTTTTACTAAATATGTTAATATCCAACTGTTTGATTTTGCACAATTCCTATTCAAATTTAAATACATATTCATTAAAAAACAAATAATGAACTGCTTCGAAACGTTTGCCTAACAAAAAAAAAATACAATATTTAACTATTCTGAGAATAATAATAATACTATTACTATAATTTTTGTAGAGCTAAAAAACACTTGTGGGGAAAGTATAATATATATTAACCATATTTACTAGGCGCCATAATTAAATACGAATATATTAAAACAATATGGCTATAATGGAATAGACTGATTCAACAATCTTGCACGAAACAACAAAGTTATATATTTATTATTAACTTCTCCTTTACAAAAATTTGGTATGCGGCAGCTGTAACCAGTTTTGTCTGTGCTCTTTGATATTGAATGCAATCACAGCAAAAAAAAATAAACAAAATAAACAACAAATCGTAAAAAACACCTCAGAGAATATTGTAAAAAAAAAAGTGAAACAATAACAAAGCAAAGCGAAGAAAAAACTAATTGCAGGTTAGGTAAACAACTTGTAAAGAAGAGTAACTGATAAGCGCCGGTCGGCGCGATGGTAGTGCGGACCCTGGCGATAAGAGCCCAGCCCAAGCGGCGAATATCGATAAGGTCAAGAATGATAATCAGCGTTTAAAAACACATTTAGTCATAAGCCTGTGGGATTAAGAAATATATTGTGTGTTCTCTCTGCCCAATGCTCTCGAGTTGTCACTCTCCGCGCTACGGCCAGCGCACAGTGTAACAAATACCATTGACATTGGGTGAAAACTCATTTACTTGATTCGATTATTTGTGAAGATAGTAAAACTTCTACACTTTAAATAAGATCTTTAAAAAAAATATAAAAATTTTTTTAAAAATATTATTTATTTAATAATTATAATCTAATAATTTATTTTTTAATTGCTATAAACTTTTATGACCAATAACAGAAGTAAGCAAATAGTAAATATTAAGACAGAAAAAATGTTATATATTTTTTATGATTTTTTTTTTATTTATTTAGTTAAACAAAAATATCTCAAATATATAAAAAAAAATTATAAATTATTAAAAATATCAAAATACAAATCGATAAACTCTGACTCACTGTGCATTGTTGGCATCGCTGGCGTCGCTGCCGGCGCTAATCATTGCAGCAGCAGCAGAAACAGGCCTAGCAGCGGGTTAAGCGCCGACGCTGCTTCGCTTTGAAGATCGGCCAGTTAGTATTTAGTCTGCAATCGTCCGGGCTCGAAGCGAGTCGGTAGAATCGCGTGCTAAACACAGCGTCCGCACACACGTACGCAGAACGTAATAACAGACCCTCTAATCGAACCTTGGTGTTAATACACGCTTTGTGCCTATCTTCCTCGCCTATCGCATAGTTGTGCTCGACGTGTGATAAATCGAAAGCGCAATTCGATCAGTGAATCGCGATCGTCACAAGTGTTTTTTTAGTGGGCCCCAAAAGTTATGGCTCACAACAATGAAAACTCAACGTAAGTAAAATGTGTAACAAGTTATCCAGATCAGTTAAGATCAAATTGTATCAATTCAAGTCCGAAGTTCTCGAAATTAAAAATAAAATATTGTCGCAATGTTGCAATCGGGTGTGAATGACTGCGTAATACTCGGCGATTTCCGCTTAAATCTATTAAGAGACATCGAGACTTTTGATTTGTGTGAATTAAAAATATATTTTTAGATCGCACTTTGGAAGAGCTTAATAAATTCATTAGCGATAAGCCAGCTTAAAAACTGTTAACAAATATGGATAATGCGGATCTGTTACCTCGAAAACGAGTATATATCTGATAATTCCATAAATAAAGTCTGACATTTCGTATCTCATCTCTCAAACCATAAAATATTGCGCAGAATCATAACGAAACTTGTAATAAACCAATATACTCTTTATGGTTCGAAAACGCGTATCGAAATCAGTGCTTAATGGGCCTCTCAAAGTGTCTCATTGACGTGCTTATCTTATATACCCCCAAGGACAAAGACCGAACGAGCTCTTGCCGTTCTTTATATAATATTATCTCTTTGCTTAAGAGTCGTTTCATAAAGTTTAATCAAACACTTGTCGCAGATTTTCTTGTAAAAAGCTTACAGACATATGTGCATATCTCTTAATGTTGTTTCTTTCGTTCCGGCGCTACGTGAGTCACTTAACATTGATATAGAATTGCGCCCGGGACAGTGGAAAGTGTTTTTTTCAAGTTAGCTCAGATCGACCCAGTTAAAAAGGCAGACAGGTTGGAGGGGCTGTCTATCAGTTGGACTCGCAATTTTATATATGTTGACATATGTATATATGAGATTCGTAAAATATTTATATTCATATATAAATATTAAGAGATAAGCTTTTTTGATGGTTGATAATGCCGACGTTGACTCAAGATGTTAAAGTTCATAAAACACTTATAGACTATATATATACATATATAAGTATATATAAATATCGCTATATATGCGACACACGCGCCACCATAGGTGTATAAAAAAGTTATGCAAACTTTTATTAGAGCCCTCATTAACATGTCTATAAATAAATCCAAAATAAATGAAAGCTAAGGAATTTTATAATCGTCAATTGTTAAATCCAACAATAAATGTATTAAAATTTGTCAATGAACACACAGCTTGAATATAATTATATCAAATATTTGCAAGAAAATATTTAAAAATAATAAACTTCATTAACAGGGTATCCCCAAGTGCATATATACTTTCTATTATACAAACTTGTTGAATAATTCGTGATTAAATTTGTTATAGTTTTAAGGTGCTGACATTAGTCTATAACAACTTGAAGTATATATTGATTGCGAACAATTTCCAATAGAATAATGAATTTGAAACAGAATATCAAACAGAAGCAACAAAATATAAATATTTATTCAGCAATTGCGAACTGAAACATGATACGCCGCATAAATTTAAACTGCAATAGTAAAGATGGCATATGCACAGTTCAAATACTCTTTTTAGTAAAGTCTGCACAGAAATTGAGCATCGATGGTTATAGAGTATTTTCATCTGGAAATAAGTTTGGTCATTAACACTTTTGTGTTAACTTCATATGGCAGTTAATCGAGTACACTTAATTAATTATCAAGTACAACTAATTAACAAGCCTATAAAAAGAGCGAAATAAAATAAATTTTTAAACAGAATTTTACATGAGTCGTACAAAAAAAAATGTTTTTGATTAATTAATGTTTTTAATTTAAAATAAATTCACAAATACCTTTGTGAAAGCTGTTTTGCTTCTTTGATAAATAAATAAATATTTATGTTTATAAATAATATATTTAAAATTGATAGGGAATGACTGTGAATCTGAAAAAAAGAAAAAATTCAAAAATAATATTTATTTTCGATCCATTGAAATATTATTGCATATTATATGAAAAATTTAATTTTTTTATTTATTTATTAAATATTCAAATATAAATTATATCTATATTATAATTAAAATTATAAAAATTACTTTAAAAAAAAAATAATTTATTGTTTTTATTTATTTTCGACCCATTGAAATATCATTCTTTTATTGATTAAACCGCTCGATTTTATCTTTTTAAATATTCAATCAGGGAATATATTTTTTTTATTTTAATTAATATTATAGAAATGAAACCTTTAACAAAAATTTTTAAATAGTCAAAAAAAAAAAAATACCAACAGCAAAAAAAAAATATTTTTTCATCACTTGTATCATTCGATAATATTATATAATATTTATTGTATATATCAAAATTCTTCCATCAAAACAGCAAGAACTATTATATTTTTCTATTATGTTTAATATTCTATTTTATTATGTGTTTAATTTTTAATCATAGATTATGTTATGTATATATACATATTATAATTAAAATTAAAGTTAAAAATTAAAAAATTAAAAATTAAAATTAAATTATTTTCAATCTATTTAAATATTAAATATTATTATAATCGCTGCAAAACATTACAATATTAAGAGATATTAAACAAAGTTATACACAATTTAAGCAGATTACTTTATATGCTCTTAATAAATATAGTCAATCAGTCTAAGTGCTGATATTGAGCTGTCTTTTAATCCTATTCACGAATACTCAAGGAAGGTATTTTCATGAAGTGGACTATGTCATGCTCATTACAAGGTTGTTGTGGGCTTACAGAAATCACTTGTAAAATCGACTCATCCCAATTAACTGTGATCTTGAGCAGCTGTTCTAATGTGTAAACAAAAAGAGTTTTGTTTTGAGTCAATTCGATGACGCGTTCAAATCAGGTTTTTTGTTGATTTTTAATTTCGGATTATTTCGAGGGGCTTTTGAGTGGGCGTACAGGTTTTTGACTTTAGTATGCAACAGTTTGTTGAAGTGATTGCATTCGAAGCTCAACCTGTGCCTTCACGACTTAATATTGTTTATTTTTTGGTTTGATAAACATCTTTTGAATAATAAAAGTTAATGAACTAACAATTCGATCTGCATCTGAAGTGCAATTCAGATTATTTATATTAATTGCTTTCGGGCTTTTTGCTTGACTCTTTATAGGCCCTGGAACATGAACTCCTCGAGTGGTGACGATGAGGCGCCCAAGGATCCGCGCACTGGCGGCGAGGACTTTACTCAACAATTTACAGAAAACGATTTCGAGGGTGAGTGAAAGATTCAAAGTGCTCAACACTGCGTATACGCAATGCATTGGAATGTTGTCAACACGACCTGTTGGCCGTTTTTTCGCATGCAAAGTTTGCTCGTTAAACGATTCCAGACACGCCCGCGCTTTTGGCCCCGTCGTCAGCTGAGGGTCTTCGCATTACGAAATCAATTCGCGAACTTTGAGTAAATAAATTTACGAACTTGTCAAACACACAATTGCAAGCAGGGTGGGGGCTAAGTCTCGATGACGTGCAGCAAATTCGTAGTCGTTCGACTAAAGCTTCCCAGTTGGAGTAGGGATTTATTAGACGTAAAACAGTTTACAGTAAACGGGCAAACAATCGAAATTTATTTTATTTTATAATTGCATAATTTCTATTCTAATTTTGCACAATTTTTATAATTTATGTAAACTATTTTTTCACAAATGCAAATTTGTTACGCTCTGGAAGTGTTATTAATGAGGCAATTACAGTACACTCAGTGCTTAAACGTATAAATTATTCAATTAGAAACGTGATTCAACTGATCTATAACTAAAGATGAATAATTGAGCATTTATATGAGGGCATGTTTGAAATATTTTAAATATTTAATCGAGTAGAGAAGTTTTTACGATAACAAATTTGGTTAGATTTATTCTTGACTTGCTGAATAATTGACACATGAGTAATGGATTAAATAATTGTTGATAATTCACAGTTTTCACTGAAAACTTAACTAGGTTTTGCTTATAGCAATATATAAACATTTTATTTTAATAAATTAAAAAAAAAATAATAAGTTAGTATTTTGAATAATGTTTGTATAATTAAAAAATATTAAAATATTATTACAAGTATTAAAATAAATGGGAAATTCTTTTGGAAACTAAGAGTTATAAATCTAAAACTATTTTGTGACAGTATTAGATAGAATTCGATGGGATTGAAGTTCTGGTTGTTGAATTTTAAGAAAAGCTAATTGAAATTGATCTGATGATGAATTTAAATATATGTTCTATATTTATATAGAAATTATTATAGTTATTGCTTGAAGTATTATAGAATTCGAGATATCTTTATGGCAATCAACCTTAAATAATTTTTGGAAAATTCCAATGAAATGTTGGAAAATTGAAAAGAAATTATAGAAGGTATAGTCTGAAACTGAAAGTAAAAGATGAATAATTAAAAATTATATTTTTTTATAAAAATTAATTTGACTAATAATTTGAACGTGAAATTGGAAGATGAATTATAATAGAATATATTTTTAAATAAACAAAAAATTTGACTAAATTGCCATATTTATTTATTTATTTTATTTTTTATTTATTTTTGCATATGTCTAAAATTCTATTTATACTTTATTCATACAACATAAAATAATTTTATATATAATTTTGAAAAATATATAATTTATTACACTCATTAACATGCATTCAACCATTATCCATTTCATATTCCACACATTTTCACTCTAATCTTTTACCTTCACACACTTTCCACATTATTCCAGTTAGAACCGCTTTTTATAGTCTTCTAGTGCATAGTTGTTAATCTGATCAGTTTGCCCAGCGTTTCCTGTAAGCAATCTCCACAGTATCCGCAAGCGAAATGCATGAAAACGCCCACTACATACATATATACAATATAATATATCATAATATATAGTATATTTATATATGCACATATCTATCAGTCTGAAACATGGTTACATATAATTAATTGAAATTATGATCAAACCGAGATACAGCCGGACAGATGATCTCACAATTAGTCGAGCAAACGACAGACGAGCGACTTTGACGAAGTCGTAATGAAAATTGTCATAGGACTGAATATATGACTAGCACGTAGTACTACTATAAAGAACTGGAAACAAGTAATGTACATATATTACTTAGCTGCAATTAGGCACAGCTCAAAAGCTGCTGAGTCAGCGCATCGTATAGACTAACTGCTCTCGGCAGAGCGACACAAATTATCAGCTTGTCATCAGTTTTTATCAACCATAAAATCTAAAGTTCGCTTTTTTATTTTTCTGAACAACAAAAAAGATTTGACAAATTTTCCAATAGATTTCCCTCGGCTAAATGGAATTATGCATGTTATTTAATTTCTCTCTTTTGTTGCCCTTGTTGTTGTTGTTTTTGTTGCTGTTGTTGTTGCTGTCGTGTTTGTTTAGTAATCAATTAAGCTCCGCATTGAATTTGTATCCACGCACCTGCAGGACACCGCGCACACACCGTCTACGTGGGCGTGCACGTGCCGGGAGGACGACGCCATTCGCAGCGCCGCCGCAAGCATCACCATGGCGGCAGCACCGGCGCTGCGTCCGCCGGCAGCGCTGGCAGAGACAGCATTAGCGACAAGCAACTGGAAGTGGAGCGTCCAGGTGGGTGCCACACAGCCCCAAACAGCAATCCCCAAGTCTCTCTCTCTCTCTCCACCCTCTCTCTGTGTATTGAAAATATAAAATACGAGTTGGACACGCGAGGTGGGATGTGACCAATCAATGTGACAGCGCCAGCATTATAGCAAATTACAGAGAGCGCACTGATTCCGTCAGCAGGATGCACAATTACAGTCATCTAACAAATCAGAGCTGCTTGTGTAACTAGTTTGATTAAAATGAGCAAAGCTTAGATGGGAGTCGTAAATGTACTCTATATGAAATAAATTAAATATTTTGATTTAGCATAGCAAAAGCTGACCAAATGGAAAACTATTTCATAAAATATATATAATGCTATGGCAATATCTTATAGGATTTGTCATAAATCAGATTGTGTCTGTATGTCTAATATATATAAATAATATATATAAAATATATATTTTAACAGTTATATCAGTTATCAAGAATATCTCACTATGGCAATATCTTATAGGATTTGTCGTGAATCAGTTTGTCTTATGTATATCTTATGTCTTATATATATATATATAAATAACATATATGTATATACAATATATATTAACAGTTATTTCAGTTATCGACAATATCTAACCATTGCAATCTCTTATAGGATTTTTCATGAATCAGTTTATGTCTGGAAATCTTATCAAAATTCCACTGGAGTTGATAGTACGGAACGTGACTTTTGTTGTGCAGTCTATAGTCATCAGTGAAACGTTATGTTATGACATAACTGACATGAATATAGTCTTGCACTAAAACTAGAAATCTTTTAAGCCTAGCTTTCTTTTAGTCAAATCTGCAGCTAGTTATGAGTCAAACAATAGGGAAAACAATTCATGCAAGAATTTTACGACCTATATTCAACTATGCACTCATTCAATATCCATATCTATGCATATATGTAGGGCGAGTAGCACTCACTCAATATCTACATTTAAGACCATCCTAAACAAATCTAGCATAGATTTGTAAGGCAACAGCACGTTAACCTCTCTATTACTAAACAGGAATTCAGTTTTATTAACAATTTTTGTGAAGCGTTTATGGTTCATCTTCAAGATATAAGCATTTTTATGGGTGTGTAACTTGATACGTGATGCTGTCAAAATATACATAAAGAATACAAATGTAAACACTATAAAGGGTTCAGAATGTATACAACATGTAAGTCAAGCAAGCAACGTTGATTGAAGCAGATGTCTACTTAAATATAACATAGAAAGTGAACAAGAAGTTAAATTTGTCAAGTTGAGCAATACAAAGTTTGAAAATCTCCTTAAAATACGATGGCCAAAACAAATCTATCGTGAAAGTTAACAAGAACTTTAAAAAAATCTAAATTTATCAAGCAGATTATTTACTGTCAAGCTCTTCCAAATCAGACTTCCTATAAGAATTCATTAAAGATCTCTCAGTGCTGAATAACCCAACTTTCTAAGATCAATTATAATACTTACTGTTAACATGAACTTAACTGGAAATTGAGTTAAACTGACAGTTAAATCCAAAGTTTAAGAATTGCATATAAGATATGATTTGACCCAATTTCAATTCAAATTGTCAAAATAATTAAACACTTCAATCTAAAGCTTCTACTTAGAACTCATTAAAGATCTATCATGGCTGAATAAGCCAACTTTGAAGCCACATTAATCAACATCAAAAACCATCACGGTATCACCTCGAAGCACGCACACCACCCACCCAACTAACCCACCGCAGCTAACTGGCCATCTGGTCGGGAGCAATTCCCCAAAGTATCGCCTCTACTTATGAAGGCCAATTAGACGGAAGTTGAGCCCACAGCTCGAGCCGTCTGCTTGAGTGCCATAAGAGATTAAGCAAAGCTAATTGTTTCCTTCAATTTAACCCTCAGTGACGCCGCCCGCACAACGCGTACAATTCATACTTGGTGAGGATGTGGACGATGGCTCGCATGTGTCGCATCCTCTGTTCTCGGAAATGGGCATGCTGGTGAAGGAGGGCGATGAGATCGAATGGAAGGAAACGGCACGCTGGATCAAATTCGAGGAAGATGTCGAAGAGGGTGGCAACCGCTGGTCCAAGCCCCACGTGGCAACGCTCTCGCTGCACGCCCTGTTCGAGCTGCGCGGCCTGCTGACCAACGGCTGCGTCATGTTGGACATGGAGGCCACCAATCTGGAGCTGGTGGCCGATCTCGTCTGCGACCAGATGGTCAGCAGTGGCACACTGCCCGCCAACGTCAAGGACAGGGTCAAGGAGGCCCTGCTCCGTCGACACCGTCATCAGCACGAGTACGCTAAGAAGACCCGGTTGCCCATCATCCGGTCCCTGGCGGACATGCGCAATCAGTCGTCCTCAAAAAGTGAGTATCGCCCAAGTGCCTGATCATGTTACTCTAAGCTCATCTCGTTCGTTTGTCGCGCATCATCATGAGTCATGAGTCATGAGTCGCCTACTAAAAACGTCCATTCACTTAATCAATGCCCGCCAAAAATCGAAACGGGGTTGCTTAGCTGTCACTGGGCATGCCTCGTCGCCCGGCTTTGGCTTGGACGGATGCCGTTCGCCCGTGACGCCCGTCTATGTGTCCAGTAAGGATCAGCGTGGTTGTTATCTCGCTGTTCCCACAGGTATCTCACACAAACCCAGTTACTGTTACAGTTACAGTTGCTTTCAATGCACCGCCAAATGCTCCAGTTCCACAACAGCTGTATAGAGAGCACGCACATAGCCGTAACTCGTAACTCCGGTCCTGAGTAGACACTCTACTTCTCCCTAGGATCGTATCAATGCCAGCCTAATGCACCATGACTACGATATCTATAATATCAGCTATCGGCACTATGAATACGATATATATCATTATCAGTCATCAACTGTATATCATCTCGTATCCCATTCATCCATCAATCACCCACAAACACTAGTTTTAGTAAGTCGCCAAGCAAAGTGTTTTGCAAGCATTTGCTAAACACAACTTCTAACCATCGCTCGCTCTCGATTTTTACGCTCCTATCATACGTAAGCCGACATGGGCGCTATTGGCGTTACCACCTGGTTTCATGCGGGCGCCTCGCCCTCGCATGTCCCATCTAGCCAACAAGGACAAGCAGCTCAGCAGCCAACGACCAGCCAATTGCCAAGTAATAGCCTAAGCCGAACTATTCAAAACTCTTTATATAGTTTGATCTCTTTGCGTAACGTGTACCTACCATAGCACGCTGTATTTAACAAAGATATGTTTAGCTAGTTTCACTATTATCTCCAACTCTCTCTATTTCTCTCACTCTCTATCTATCTATCTATATCTCTTATACAAAATATTCCAACTCGCTTTGAGTTTCAATCGTAAACCTTTTTGATCAACTTCTCTATAAACCCACCGCAAAATATTTTTTGTGCTGTCTACTCACACACACTATATATAAGAGTGGGTTCCAGATAGATCGAGATATATATTTCAATATGATGCAGTCGACTTAACGCGAGATTCTTAGATATCTTTTTGGTTTTCTTGAATATTTTTATTCTGTTTGGTTTATGATTTCACACATTTTATCTACTTTATCAATCAAAACCACAACAAAACCAATTTCCAGTTGAAGAGCAGTCTGGCAGCACTTTAATGGCGACTACGCCGCTCTCGCTGACCGCCAGCGAGCCTGGACCACCCGGCAATACCAATGGCAGTACCGGTGCCCTGGGCATGGGCATGGGAATGGGGCGTTTCTTAACGGTGCCCGGCAAACCCAGCAACAGAACGCTCGGTAAAGAACCAAAACAAAAACTTCCACAAATATACCCAACTATCAAGAAACAAAAGTTATCGTTATCGTTATCGTTATCGTTGCCGTTATTATTATTTTTCAAACAAATTTCGAACCCAAATTTAGTTTCTTTATTTGGTAGTCGAAGAAATGAATTAAAATTATAGAAAAAGCCAATCTCGAAAAGAAAGAAAATTTGCATGCGCGTTGGCTGATGAAACATTGGAACCTACAACAGTTTTCTAATAACTCTAAGTATGTGAGAACTTTAATAATCCTATATACATATAAACCACACCCACACACACATATGCACGTTGATCACTCAAACAACCACCGTTTTCTGCATGTTGTTCCATCATTTCTATTTTTTGTCCTAAGATTAAAAATTTATTATTAAACTTTTCGCAATTCTATTATTTTTTATTTTTTCCATTAAAAAAACGTATGATTTTCTGTTGTTGTCGTTGCCGTTGTTGTAATGCCTAACTATCCAATATATAAAATACACAACTGTACCAACAACTCGCACACAACCCAAACAAAAAAAAAACACCGAACCGAACCGAACCCAACACACACGCACACGCATCCTGCGCTATCGAACTTGACTAATGTAGAGAAAAAATCGAATTCCAAAAATCTGCGGCCCAAACAAAATCTGCCCGCGATCACAGAGGACATGGTAAAGAGTCCCAGCAGCCACTCGATGGCCAGGCAGGCCAGCGGCACGGAGCTGGCCGAGCAGCAACACAAGGGCAACACGCACTTCATGCGCAAAATTCCGCCGGGCGCGGAGGCGAGCAACATTCTAGTGGGCGAGGTGGACTTCCTGGAGCGCACACTCTCCTGTTTCATCCGTCTGAGCCAGGCGGCCGTCATGGGTGACCTGACCGAGGTGCCAGTGCCAACCAGGTGGGTGAATCAAGAAACATACATTGATCATGACATGAGATTCTACGTGAAGGTCAAATCTTCCTCAGATTCATTTTCATACTGCTGGGCCCACCGGGCAGCCAGAGTAACTTCCATGAGATTGGACGTGCCATGGCCACGCTGATGTCCGACGAGATCTTCCATGAGGTGGCCTATAGGGCACGGAAGCGCGATCACCTGCTCGCCGGAGTGGATGAGTTCTTGGATGCGGTTACAGTATTACCACCAGGTGAATGGGATCCCACCATACGCATTGAGCCACCTGCGGCCATACCATCCCAGGAAATCCGCAAGCGGCCGCCCGAGCTGCCCAAGGAGGAGATCGACGAGGAGGAGGAGGAGCAGCGATTGCGCGAAGAATCCGGCCTGTCGCGCACGGGTCGTCTCTTCGGCGGTTTGATCAATGATTTTAAGCGTAAGGCGCCCTGGTACTGGAGCGACTATCGCGATGCGCTCTCAATGCAGTGCGTCGCCTCGTGGATCTTCTTGTACTTTGCATGCCTCTCCCCGATCATCACATTCGGCGGCCTGCTGTCGGAGGCCACGGGCAAGAATATGGCTGCCATGGAATCGCTGGTATCCGGATTCGTTTGCGGCATGGGCTATGGCTTCTTTTCCGGTCAGCCGTTGACAATATTGGGTTCCACCGGTCCAGTGCTGGTCTTCGAGTCCATTGTCTACGAGTTCTCGATGGCTCAGGGCTGGGACTATATGACATTCCGGTTCTGGATCGGCATGTGGGTCGCCGGTATTTTAGTCGTCCTCACCGCGATCGATGCCAGCGCGCTCGTCTGCTACATAACACGCTTCACCGAGGAGAACTTCGCCACCCTGATCGCGGTCATCTTTATCTACAAGGCCATCGAGAACGTGGTGGTGATTGGTAAGACCTTCCCGGTAAATCAGGGCATCTACGATTGCATCTGTACGCCGCCACTGCAGAGCAATGCCAGCGTGCTTGAGTTTGCCAAGTACAAATGGGACTCCTGTGAGGTAAGTGTCGGATAACAGATATCTTAATTCCTTTCTCTAATTCTCTATGTCTTCCTCTTTTCCTGATAGCTCTACAATGGCACCCTCACTGGCACCGATTGTGGTACTCCACCCACCGAAAATGTCTTCCTCATGTCCGTTGTTTTGTGCACAGGCACCTTCATCTTCTCGACCATACTCAAGGAATTCAAGAACGCCCTCTTCTTCCCCTCCATTGTCCGACAGTACATTAGCGACTTCTCTGTCCTGATTGCCATCTTCGCCATGACCTTCTTTGACTACTCGCTGGGCGTGCCCACCCAGAAGCTGGAGGTGCCCCATGAGCTGAAGCCGACGCTGAACACACGTGGCTGGCTGATTCCCCCGTTCAGTGAGAAGAATCCTTGGTGGTCACCGATTATAGCCGTGTTCCCAGCGATGCTCGGCACCATTCTCATATTCATGGATCAGCAAATTACGGCCGTAATCGTCAATCGCAAGGAGAACAAGTTGAAGAAGGGCTGTGGCTATCACTTGGATCTGTTTGTGCTCTCCGGCCTGATTGGCATCTGCAGTATGATGGGTCTGCCATGGTGAGTATAAGGATAGACTAGATCTGTCATAGATTAGATCTAATGGTTCTACCCATCGATAGGTTCGTGGCGGCCACTGTGCTGAGCATCAATCATGTCAATTCACTGAAACTGGAATCGGAGTGCAGTGCCCCTGGCGAAAAGCCGCAGTTCTTGGGTGTGCGCGAGCAGCGCGTGACTCACATTATGATCTTCCTGACGATTGGCGTCTCGGTGCTGTTGACACCGCTGCTCGGTCACATACCCATGCCGGTGCTCTTTGGCGTCTTTCTCTACATGGGCGTGGCCTCGCTCAAGGGTCTGCAGTTCTTCGATCGCATTCTCATAATGTTCATGCCAGCCAAATATCAGCCGGACTACATGTTCCTGCGTCAGGTGAGATGAAAGATCAAAGATTTCTTAGGAACTATTCCGTAACATTTCCTGATTATCCTCTAGGTACCCATCAAGCGTGTGCATCTGTTTACACTCATTCAGTTGGCCTGTCTGATTATCTTGTGGCTGATTAAGAGCTTCTCCCAGACCTCCATACTCTTCCCACTGATGTTGGTGGTCATGATTGGCATACGCAAGTCCTTAGATTTTGTGTTCACGCGACGTGAGCTGAAAATCCTAGATGATATTATGCCGGAAATGACGAAGCGGGCTGCAGCGGACGATCTGCATCAACTGGACGCTGAGGTGGGCTTTTGTCAGAAATATTTACCCTGCTTCGGGGGTCGCGGCAAGCGCGAACCGAAGAGCAGCCTCGATGGTGGCTTGGACGTCGGCGCCAATGCCGTCGCCCTGATTAAGTGCAATACCTCAAATGCAAATGAGAAGGAGTTCGAGGCACAAAGTAGTTTGCTCAACAAGTAAACGTGGCACAGACACAAAATCAAACAAACAACAAAACTCACACAGCACACAACACACATCACAAATTGAAGCCGGATCGGGTCTGATCTGATCTGATCTGATCTGCGGCACACGAAAAGAAACATTCGACACTCCAGTGCTGCCCATTTCGTTTGCGTTTGCAGTGCTGCACAGTCCACCACGGAACCATTTGATTTGTATCTAATTTGTTGGTATTCTATAATGGAAATTATTTTTAGAGATTTTTGCATTTTGTTGTATAAAAATGCGGTACTTTTTACTATTTATATATATACGTATACACATATATCTATTTTTATTATCTATGGGTTCTTACCTAACGAGTGAAGATATTTTGTTGTGTTTGTTTTTTAACAGTATTCTGTAAATTTTTCCCTAATTTCTGTCCTTAAATCGTAGCATGCAATTTTTTGCATTTTGTTATATATATTTTAAAAATATCTGTTTGCTCTTATAAAGTACTTTCTACATACTTCTTTTCTTTATATTTTGTATCTGTTTTCTATCTAATTGCTCAATTATTACGCTATTGCAATGAAATCCAAACGTAACTGTACCTAAGCCCACGGCCCCCATCTGTATATGCTTACTGAAATTCTATTATTTCCCAATGCATACTATTCAATTATGAAATGTGTTATCTTTACTTACTCTATATATATGCTACTCTTAACTATATTGTATTTATACCAATACTATATATATATATATCTGTATATGTTAATGAAACCTAAGCTTAAGTAGTCGGCGCTGAACGCGTTTACACGGTGTAAATGTATTAAATGTACATGTTAAATAATTTTATAGTCCACAACAAGATCATAGTACAAGTAACTAACAATAATTTAAAAAAAAAAATGCAACAAAAATTGGCAAACCAAAAAAATATATAATAAATTGTAGCGACATTGTTGTAAATTAAAAAGTCAACACAACAAAAAATAGAAAACAAAATCACAAAAAAATAAAAATATTTGGCAAAACAAAAGGAGACAAATTTATAGCTTTACACCATACAACACAGCATTGGCTCTTAGAAGAAATCACTCTCACACTATATATATCTAAGACACCGAGGGATTCTATCTCTTTTTCTCTTTCTCTCTCCACCTTCACTTTTTTATCTCTTTCACTCTTATACTTTTGTGAGCTTTGGAAATCACAACCAAAACAAAAACCAATATACTTTTTTTCCCATTTGGGAAACAAAGTCTAACAACCAAACAAATCCTATGCCTATGAATGTCTTCTATTGAAGGACAATCATCATCAGAATCGACACCAACAGCCGCCCGCCGGCTCCGCTGGTAGTGCTGCCTATAACTCGAAGAGCGCCAGTGCTGCCACGGGTTCGGCGCCCACAACCATACACATACCGTTAACGGGCAACAGCGGCAAAATGGGCAGCACTGCTGCGGGCGCTGCCCCGACGGACGTCAACCGCACGACAGTCTGGCAGCAGATCAACAAGGACGGCACCTCCGAGCAGCTGATCATACCCGTCACCGTTAAAGTGCGTCATATCAATGGCAACCAGTAAGTGTACCCGAGTAGTTACAGAGCTCCCAATCAGGCAATCCCTCAGTTAGTTGGCTCGTTTGCGGCTAGTCGAGTCAGTTGGAGGCGAAGCTAAACACATTTACAACTAACACATATACATATATATCTATATATATAAATATCATTCATTTGCATTCGACCATGCTCCTCAGTTCCTCAACCAATGCTGCCCTTTCGCCACGCCTATCGCCCATGCACGAGGCCGACGAGTATAACGAAAGCGCCGCGAACAAGATGACCCCCAACCAAATGCAGCCGAGCAACTGCAAGGAGGCGGCTGCCAAGCTTGAAGGTGCCGTTGTAACCACCCAAAGTCCAGCGAACATAACGCCCGTCTAAGTGGGCACCATCCCAATTATATACCAAACTACCTAAGGGCGAACCGATGTTTCGCTGCGAACTCACAATGCGTAGAACAAATGCACAAAGTCGAATTAGATCGTCTCAGAGCGTGTGAATGTCGAATATATATACATACCAGTATCATAAAAAACACCACAAAAATATTATATATATATACAAATTAATCGTAGTGATTTTTGGACAAAGTTTGGTAAACATTTGTAGAATTTACTATATGCCTAAAGAGACAAGAAATATTCACATAGAACTTGAGCTGAGCCAAAACAGTTTTAGAAGTATTATTTTGAAAAATGTCAGGCTCAGGATACATATATGTATAACACTTTTATAATAGCAGTTTTATAACAGATTTCATACCGAACCAGTGTCAATTCAAAGCAACATAAACTCTCCTTAAACAATTATCTACTCTATACAAGAATGGTTCCTTTTATGTTTGAACTTAATTTGACACACAAAACACACACACACATACATACACACATACAGAGGCAGAATTTGACGGGCTCGTTTAATATTTGATAATACATGGGTTAGATAAGCTGTGATCTTATTGTAGGGTGCGAATGTATTGGTGTACGTAATTAAACTAGCGCATGAGAAATTAGTGAAATGCCGTCTTGGAAACATTTAGCCACAAAGCAATTAAAAATAACAAAAAAATAAATAAAAAATAAAATAAAACAACTGTATACAAATGTATTATAATTTATGCGGATTATACTAAGTTCTGAAACACACATTAAATCTATATATATACGTATAAATATTGAATAAAAGTATAAATTATATCTCTGTATGTTTCATTTTGTGCGCCCTAGTCTCCGTTTGTTTCAGTGTATTTTGTGCATCGTTCTCAGTGTGGCACATTCTATTGTACATACATCAATGCATATAGAGCACTCAATAAGATTTCGTGTCTGCCTGCTCCCATTTCAAACATATCAATCAATCAATCGACCAATCAATCAAACATCAACTCATTTGCATCGTGTTGATGTCTAAGTCTAACTCATTCTATTGCTCGTTAACAATCTTGTCTTTTAATGTCTGTGTCTAGGTATGCTGGCAGAAGAACTATGTAGCTCTTTGATCTTCACTTTGATCGCGCTTATTAATCCCGAATTTCGTTTTTGCAGAACCGAAAATTTGATACGACGAAGCCATTGTGGCATGGATATCTTACATCAACCGAAACTTCCGTTTGAGTCGATGATTTAGTTAGCCAGAGAGCACCATCAAAATATATATATTTATTGTAAAACAAAAATACTAAAAGCAAAATGTATGTGTATTAATGGTATTATATATGTATTTATGTACAAGCGTTACCGTTACCGTCCCCCTCTTCAATCAATTCCGTGTGCGTTTAAGGCACAAAGCTGCAACAAACCAAGAAAAAAAACGGCATATTCACACTTAATTTAAATATTGTAATGTTAACATATCAACACACAAAACAAAACAAAAATCAAACAGAAAACATTTCGATCTCCTGGAATTGATCCAACCAATAAATATTTTAAATGTGTTTCTGTGGGCTTTTCAAGACTTGCAATAGTAGCATAAAATGGTATTAGTATAAATAACTTTTTTAGGTAATTTTAAAGCCAATTTTTTCAATTTCAGCTGTTTCAAGCCAAGTTTTAAAGCTAATTTCACAGCGCATCTTAAGAAGAGCGAAACTGCCAGCTGAAGCGAATTATTTAACTGAGCTTAGAGCGAATCTTACAGCTGTGGTATTTTTAGCGAATCTTTCAGCTGATTCCGGAGCGAATCTTTCAACTGCAGCCTGCAGCGAATTGTAAACATAAACCAATTTTAAGGCGAATATTTCAGCTGAACTTGAGGCGAATATTTTAGCAGTGGCAATTATCAAGGCGAAACTTACAGCTGCAGCCTGCTGTTCATTGTAAACGTAAACAAACTCTAAGGCGAATTTATCAGCTGATTTTAAAGCGAATATTTTAGCAATGACAATTATCAAGGCGAAACTTACAGCTGCAGCCTGCAGTTAATTGTAAACGTAAGCAAACTCTAAGGCGAATTTATCAGCTGATTTTTAAGCGAATATTTTAGCTGTGGCAATTATCAACGCGAAACTCCCTGCATGAACTTAAGCTGAATTTCAACTCATTTTAGAGCAAATAATTAATTTTCAGTGCGTCAATTCTTAAGCAACTTTTTATTTGATTTTAACATAACTGTATCTGCAATCTTTTCTGTAATTTTTTTCTCATTATATGCATAAATTTTATTTAAACTATGAATGAAATTATAATTGATTTTTAATATACTTATATCTTTTTCCTAAGACTTTTACATCAAATATATATACTGAATATAATGATTTGATGTACTTTTTTCCCAAAAGACCAATTATGTAATTATTTAACTATTTTTGATTGTAAAAAAACTTGACAATTATTTGGTTATTTGTTGTCATAACAAACTATTCATATTTTCAGTAAATAATTGAAACTTACTTACTTTAAATAATACCATATATATACATTCAAAAATACATATATTTTGAAATTACATTTAAAACTTTCAAGTATATCAGTAATTAGCTCCTTTCTAATATTTTCTATTGCAAATTTAACGTTCAAATTTATCAAACAGAATTTGAACTTGTTCAGTATGCCTTATCGATAGCACACCAATCGATATGTGAACATTTACCAGCACTGTTGTCAGCACTGTTAAGCAGCACTCCTCACTCTTTACGCGATCAGCTGTTGTCGCTGCGGCACCGAGCGCGTGTTTTTTAGTAAAATTACATATTTTATTAATTAAAAGCATTAAAAATGACGCTAATCACACGTGTGCTCAACAGCAACCTGCCGCTGCGCCTTAGCGCGCTAAAAACTGTGCGTCAGGTTTGTATTTAATTGATATTTTACCATTTCTCGAATTTGTTCAATCGGCTCATTATGTAATTTGAATTTCTGGTGCATTTTTTAGCTGCAATGCGGCTACAGCTCCCATGCTAAGTACGCAGAGCATAAGCCCATCGAGCGCATCCGCAACATTGGCATCTCGGCGCACATAGACAGCGGGAAGACGACGCTAACGGAGCGTATTCTGTTCTACACGGGCCGCATTGCTGAGATGCACGAGGTGCGAGGCAAGGACAATGTGGGTGCAACCATGGACAGCATGGAGCTGGAGCGACAGCGTGGTATCACCATTCAGTCGGCCGCCACGTACACGGTGTGGAAGGATACCAACATCAACATCATCGACACGCCCGGTCACGTGGACTTCACGGTCGAGGTGGAGCGTGCTCTGCGAGTCCTCGATGGCGCTGTGCTCGTGCTCTGTGCCGTGGGCGGCGTCCAGAGCCAGACCTTGACGGTGAATAGGCAAATGAAGCGCTACAATGTGCCCTGTCTGGCTTTTATCAACAAACTGGATCGGATGGGCTCCAATCCCTATCGAGTGCTCTCGCAGATGCGTTCCAAGCTCAACCACAATGCCGCCTTCATTCAACTGCCCATTGGCGTGGAGAGCAACTGCAAAGGCATCGTGGATCTTGTGCAGGAACGCGCCATATACTTCGAAGGCGAGCACGGCATGGATCTGCGCCTGGACGAGATACCGCAGGATATGCGTGTCGAGAGTCAGGAGCGTCGGCAGGAGCTCATCGAACATCTGTCAAACGCAGACGAAACCCTGGGCGAGCTCTTTCTGGAGGAGAAGCCCTTCACGGAGGCGGACATCAAGGCGGCGCTGCGACGCACCTGCATCAAGCGCACCTTCACGCCCGTCCTGGTGGGCACGGCGCTGAAGAATAAGGGCGTGCAGCCACTCCTCGATGCTGTCATTGACTATCTGCCCAACCCGGGCGAGGTTGAAAATCTCGCGTACATCGAAAAGGAGGGTCAGGAGAAACAACAAGTCGTCCTCAATCCGGCGCGCGATGGCAAGGAACCCTTCATGGGATTGGCGTTCAAGCTGGAGGCCGGTCGCTTTGGCCAATTGACCTATCTGCGCTGCTACCAGGGCGCGCTCCGCAAGGGCGACAATATCTTCAATGCCCGCAACCACAAGAAGGTGCGCATCGCCCGCCTCGTCCGGCTGCACTCTAACCAAATGGAGGACGTAAACGAGGTCTTTGCCGGCGACATTTTCGCACTGTTTGGCGTCGACTGCGCCTCGGGCGACACCTTCACCACCAATCCCAAGAACATTATGTCCATGGAGTCGATATTTGTGCCCGAGCCCGTTGTGTCCATGGCCATCAAGCCCAACAACACCAAGGATCGGGACAATTTCTCCAAGGCCATCGCGCGCTTCACCAAGGAGGATCCCACCTTCCACTTCATGTTCGACAACGATATCAAGGAGACGCTCGTCTCTGGCATGGGCGAGCTGCATTTAGAGATCTATGCCCAGCGCATGGAGCGGGAATACGGCTGCCCTGTGACGCTGGGCAAGCCGAAGGTCGCATTCCGAGAAACCCTTGTCGGACCCTGCGAATTCGACTACCTCCACAAGAAGCAGTCGGGCGGCTCGGGTCAGTATGCCCGCATCATCGGCGTCATGGAACCTCTGCCACCCAATCAGAACACTTTGCTCGAGTTCGTGGACGAAACGGTGGGCACCAATGTGCCCAAGCAGTTCGTGCCCGGCGTGGAGAAGGGCTATCGCGAGATGTGCGAGCGCGGCATGTTGTCCGGGCACAAGTTGTCGGGCATTCGATTCCGTCTGCAGGATGGTGGCCACCACATTGTGGACTCCAGTGAGCTGGCGTTCATGCTGGCTGCCCATGGCGCCATCAAGGAGGTCTTCCAGAACGGCGCCTGGCAAATACTGGAGCCCATCATGCTGGTCGAGGTGACGGCGCCCGAGGAGTTCCAAGGCGCCGTCATGGGACATCTGAGCAAGCGCCACGGCATCATCACCGGCACCGAGGGCACTGAGGGCTGGTTCACCGTCTATGCCGAGGTGCCGCTCAACGACATGTTCGGCTATGCCAGCGAGTTGAGGTAACTAAGAGAAATCAATCCCTAATCTTGAGTCTTACTAATAAATGTTTCTCTCTCTTTCAGGTCGAGCACTCAGGGCAAGGGCGAGTTCACCATGGAGTACTCCCGCTACTCGCCATGCCTGCCCGATGTTCAGGATCAGATCGTGCGCCAATACCAGGAATCCCAGGGCTTGGGTCAGCCCGAAAAGAAGAAAAAGAAAAACTAATAATTTATAGTTTAAATTCTAGTTTTAAAGTCGAATCATTTTTTGCTTAGTTAAATTTAAATTCTTATAAAAATCTTTAGTTTTTACTGTGATAACCGTTGCATAATTTAAAATCAATGACAATTTGTACAGTTTTTCTATTTAAAAGAAATAACATTTAATAAATGTTTATAACTTGTATAGATTAAAAGAACAAACTAAATTTTATTGAATTGTAATAGTAACTTATTATTTTTCCTAATAAAATATTTAATATTTTAAATTAATAAAAAATATTCGTTAAATTTAGTATGTTTAACTTATTGTTTAGTATATTTTATGCAAGCCCCGACCTACAGCTGGTCACACTGCGCTAACAGTCTGCAAATTTAACAGTGCCACTCTGAGCATAACAGATGCCTTTATAATTTAATGTTATTTCCATTGTTGTTGTTCTGACGTCGAACGAACGGGACGTGTGCCGCGCGTTAAATTAAAAAAGATATACATATATATATATAATAATAATACTGATACACCAGTGCTCCGATACGCACGCGAAAAATGATGTAAAAGAATCGAATTATAACAATGCGCCAGCAATGAAAAAGAAAAGCAACAAAACAACAACACCTAATTAAGTCAACAAATTTGTTTTTCCGGACGCGGAATGAAAATGTAATCAAAGAGACGAAATGAAATTAACTGGCAGTCAAACGTAGAGCAGCAAAGTCAGTCGTCAAACAAATTGCTCGACAAACTCAACCGACCGACCGATGGGGAAATGGAAACAGACTACATCTTCATCCTCCTCTTCGTGTGTGGCTCTGGTCTAGGACATTGCTTGAAAATCGTACACAGAAAATTTGCGGACAGATCGTAAAAGTGGAGCGCGCGCGGCGTGGCAAAAATTGTGGAAAATTCAATACAAAACGGCGCGACAATAACAAAAAAAAACAGAAGAGAAGAAAAGAAAATAAAGAATAAAAGGCAAGGAGAAGAAAAGAAATTTTGCAAAGCAGCTGTCTCTTGCTTGATGTGAGCGTGTGTGTGTACGTGTGTGCCACTGTAGCAAGAAAACAAACACAAAAGTGAAAATCAAAAGCGAATTGCAAACAAAAACAACAGTGGGCGTGCAACAACAACGGTAATCAACAGCAACAGCAACAACAACTACAACTAGCCGCAACCGCTGACTTCCTCTTCGAGCATTTGCAAACGCATTTACACACACTAACACACACACACACACAGACTCACTGTTACCTGAGTGCCAACGACGACGACGACGACGACGTCGCAGCATCTAAGCAGCTGACATAAAGCATAATTCTCTCTCTTTCTCTCTCTTGCTCGCTCGCTCGCTCGCTCGCTCGAGTCACTTGGTTGGCAAATTAAAGTACGCCTACGCTGACGTCGCTGCTGCCGCATGATAATGCAAAGGAAAACAACAAAAAGAACAGAAACAACAAGAACTTCCAGTACGCTGGCATTTCAACTAGTCACAATCTTTGCCTAAGGACACAGCGTCAATCCAGCAACAACAGCAAACATATCCGTCAAATTAAGTAGAGATTCTAAGGTTCGATAACATAATTCGATAACACACTCACAACATGGATTGGATCATCAGCGATGAACTAGGTCTGACAGTCGGCCATGTCGTCGGCTGGGCGGCCGCCTCAGCAATGGTCATCGGTGGCGTGATACCCTATGTGCCGCAATATATTGAAATCAAGAAGACGCAGGACGCCGATGGCTTCTCACTCTACGTCTGTCTGGCGCTGCTGGTAGCCAATTCATTAAGAATACTTTTCTGGTGAGTGTTGTACACATACATACATATAGATATAGATATTCGCATATGCATATGTGTATGAAAACTGTGTGTCGTGGTTAAATTTACTCTTGGTCTTTGTCCTATCAATAATGAATTGCACTGAACAATTTTTCTTAATAATTATGAGTTCCATGAATTTAGTCATGATATATTGTGTGAATTATCGAATATTAATAATTATTCGAATAAGTAATTATAATAAATTCCTTATATTTATCAATATATGTAACTATAAATAAATTTTGAACCTTAAAAGCAAAAAGTAATTATTCTTATTGGAAACAGAATTCCACGAGTGTACATTGAATTTTTAATATAAAATTAGACTATTGAAGTATTTCAGAAATATCTAAAAATATCTATAAATGATATATATTATATTCTAATTGAGCATATTTGATATATTTTGCGTTTTAATTGCTTCTTGGTTTCTGTTTCAAGAGGATCTCTAAAAATATTTTATATTTAAAGATTACTAATATATAAATAAGAAAGCTTGATTCCACGACATTCTTTAAATATATTATATTTTTTAAAAAGTATTGGCTTTAAATTTTGTATTTGATTCTATTTTAGAATTAACAATCAAGCTTCACTTAAGGATAATATCATAATAGAGTATACATTTCAAGATATCCACGAACACATTATTTACAAAGATTGATTCCAGAATGATCTAGTATAATATATATTTTAATTGAAATTATATAGAACTGAAGCACCAATTGATTCGATACGGAATACAGGGAAATATTAGACATGCACTCAGCGGCAGCACCGAAGTGCAGATAGGCAGACAATAGATTTCGAGAAGATCCCGCACTCTTGGCTTTATTGAAAAAATTCCAAATGACACACCCCACTTGCGTGCTTATAATTTCTAGGCACTTTGTTATCGGAGTGCGCCGGGTACTTGGAAACTTAGCCGGGCGCTTATCAGCAGCTTATCGGGTAATTCAGGCAGTGTTTATAGTGGCTCGTATGATCTCATGGCATTGCATATACATATACATATGTGTCTAGCCATGTCATGGTTTTTAGTCAGTTTCTGGCACGTTTATTACATTGTCCAAGGGCTAAAGCGCGCTTTGGACCATCATATCTTTATTGGAATGCGAAGCTGATACGACATCAGCATTATGCACTGAAATTCGGTCGAGCTTATCAATTCATTAAATGAAATTTCTAAAATTATGATCAAGTCAGCAATGATTAAGTCATTAGACACTTGAAGGTTATTTTAGTTTCCCTTTAACTTGAATTTCAAATTTATAATAACTGTAAATATAAATACTGTTAACTAGATTAGTTGTAGAGATTGTCCAGCTTACTTTGGGAACTACCAAAACAATCAACGGAAATATCTAGATACCTTTGGCATCTACTCGAAACCAGTTGATATACCCCTCGAATACGACGTAGTTTTGCCTTTATTTTTTCACACTCGTCACACTTATAACGATGACACACTTAATTGTCTTTTTGTCGTCGTCGAATCATCGTTTTGCGCAAATGAATCAAATGCAAGCCACAAATTTTAATTCAATTTGAATAACTGTGCAAATGGCGATCAATGTCAGGGTTCCTTCCAGCCGAACCAGTTGCAACTGCCTTTCAGTTTATCAATTCATTGTGGCGCACAGCGAAAGCCAAGTGTGAAAGTCGAATCTGTGTTTGAATTATTTATAATTCAATTTACTATATATTGTGCGTTCGAAAAGTTTTGAAAATGTTTAAACTTTTTAGTTAAAAAAAAAAAAAACTTTTTTTGGTTTCAGTTCTAGTATAGTATATATTTGATTTAATATCTCTCTGTCTCTTGGCTCTATCTATTTCATTCCATTTACTCAATCTCAATCTAACATTGAGTATCTGAGTGTGGTTTGAATTCTTTTGTATCGACTTATTTTGAAGTACTGTATATTCTATTTCAAGTATTCTATATACTATATCTAAACAAATCTAATTTAATCTTATTCTAAATACTCATAAAACACATTCATATACAATTCTTTCAAAGACTTGTGAGATAAATTAGTAATAGCCAAAACCGTAAACAATTCTCTTTGATCTCTGAGCACTTTGTGTAGAATTTTTGTTTGTGGAAAAAAACAATAAAAACAAAATACCATTTCGCTTTGGCAACCGGCTCAAACGTGTTGGCCACAGCTGATCTGGAACTGGAGGCCAGCCACTGTCTGAGACTTTCGTCACTGCAGCCAGGGTCAACCACTTCCACCTGCTATTGCCGCTGCTGCTGCTGCTGCTCGTTGTGCTTCGCTATACATATCAAGTATGAAACTTAAATGCCACTTCCGAGCGTGAACAGCAAAAACGGCGGAATCCCTTATGAATAACTTATAAATAAATTGCAGCAACAAACAGCAAGCGAATCGGTATTTAACTGTCGAGTATTACTGACTGAATAATACTTGTAAATTTGACATTTATTGAATTTTTTGAGAATGAGGATACAGAGATTATCGCAGAGCTTAAGTTCTGGCTAAATATTTTCGATAACTATTGATTACTGGATGAAATAATGTTATCTATTTTTAGCCATTTCTAGAGAAGCTAAACTTAGAATATGCCTTATATATCAGTTCTTAGGCAATAGCAAATTTATTGAATTATTATCGATATTCTGACTCTGCTATAATTTGCCACGGCTACCATTAGTAGTTAAATATAAACTCCAACTGCCAAGTGTGCAACACTAATATACCCCTTTGCCCTTCGCGAAGCAGTATATCGAAATGAAGACAACGAACGAAGCGTAGCGAACGCAACTGGTGGCAGTCGTCGATATGTCTGCCACGTTGTCAGCCAGCGCAACAACAATAAATAATTAAATAGCTTAGCTAAAAGCTCGACTAGGAACTATTAGATGTCTGCTCAAATGCCAATTGAATCAGCTGTTTATGGAATTTTTATATATAAAGACAAATATATATTATATCTCGCTATACACATATATATATACATATTTAGACTTAGATATATTTACGCTCAATGCCATGTGACGGTTGGGTTCGGGTGCGCATAGACCTCCCGTTTCAAGTTTAAGTATTTATAGCGTGACTCTTGGCACTGCGGGTGGGAACCTGGGTCACGCCATTGCGTTGGCCACTGAGGCGCCAGCCATTAGTTGGCCCCAGTTTAAATTGTGGGTGTCCCATAATTTAGAGCATTTTCAAATTAATGATAAGCATACCGAACAAATGCACATAATTATTTGTATGCTTTATGCTTGAACGTGTAAGCACTAAATGCATTTCTCTATTGTTGGTAGTAGAGGTTTATACTCTTTCATGAAGTGGGAAGAGTATATTGGTTTGGTGTAATGTTGTGGTTATAGAAGCTATTAATGCTAGAGTTCTGAGACATAGAACATAAACTCTTCAATAGAATATGAAGAAATATAGTAGAAAGCTAAAGAGTTTCTTTGCCTTGAACTGCAACATTTTAAGATTAGATAATTGCAGACATTTTCAAGAGAATTAGCAAAAATGATTTAGCTGTTGTAGTAACGCGAGCAAGTATTATGCAAGCAGCAACGCTCGACTGCAAGATTCTCATTTGATTTATCTGTTGACTAACACAAAGACAAAATTTGAGCAGCAAAAATAACTTAAATAAAACAAATAAGAGATTGAAATTAAGATTTTTGCTAATGCATTTGTAATTTACTAAAAATTAAATCTGTGCTAATCTTTATTTTTATATAACAAATGTTTATCATTTATTTTCTGAGAATTGTTCTTTAATTAATTTACACAACAATAAATAATATACTGATTTATATATTACATATATGTATATTGATTACCACATATGTATAATTGTATAGTGAAATCTTTAACTATAAAATATTTGTAAATAAATTCAAACTTTTGTTGTTATATTTGCTCATAAACCTCATTAGATTATGCTTAAATTAGGCAATCAATAGAAAATAGTTTCTATTCATAATGAATAAGCAAAGTTTTTGAAGGTTTTATAGGTTTTTCGATTTTGTTTGCTTTTCCTTTTCACATATCGCTTGCTCCCACAACTCTTGAGATTTGGTATTCCATTGTTGCTTTCTATTGTGTTATTTATGCCCTGTGCCAATTGAGGAACACACTGACAAGTTAATTATCATTATTCTGTCTAATCGCTGCCGCATTGACAAAGCAATAACGCCCCCACCCGCCGTCCCAGTTCCTCGGCTGCATTGGTTAGCCCCAGCCGGAACGGGTGGGCAATTTGTGGAGCACACTCACACGCACACACACAAAGTCAACACTTAAATGGGAACTCGTAAAAAAGTGTTGTAGCTTTGCATTTCAGCAATTTTTACAACCAATTGCCAGACGTCGCATTACATGTTTTTTAATTACTTTTTTTTGTGCAATAATTGAATCGTTAAGTATGTCTGCCAGTTTTTCGTTGATCTTCCGGGCGTAGGCCATATATTTGATAATATATAGCTTATATACAATATATATTTTATTACGTTTACGCCTACCTACATTGCCTATATCCAACTGATATATAGATACGTGTTATGAATGAGTTTGGTGTGAATGAGCTCATCGATTCAGTGTTATTAATCATATTCAGCGACCAAAACAAAAGCTAACACAAAGCGAAATCGAAACTGAGAGTAAACGTTCGTAAATACCCTTCAGATTAAATAACTTTTTGAATACATTACACTCGCTGTTAGTCATTGTTTATAATTAACTTGTAACTTTTACAACAAAGTGTTTTTATTGATTACATTGTAGCTGTTGAGTTTATAATGTAAGTTTGAATGGGAAGTTAGGCAATGGGAAGTTAGCTTAAGCAGTAGTGAATTTTCAAGTTAAATTAGTTTTTGTAAGTAAAAAGTTTTTAATTTTGAATATAAGTAAGAATTCTTATAGCCTGCTGTATGAAATTGTATTGAGAAATATATGAGTGTCGTTTGAAAATTATAGCGTATATTCGATTTTTTATTTTACTGCTAAAATATTTCGAAATTAGCTTGGTAAATAATTATTTTTCGCTGATCGTTCTCTTTCGTCTACTACTCCTATCAATTTACATTTACATTTTTATAAACGAATGCTAAGTCGATTACATTGTGCAATCGTAACATATCGATATCTCACATTCTTTCGTGGCATAAATATAATATAAATTTGTATCAAATGACAAAACATGCTAAAAGTGAGCTTTGTTTTTGAGTCAGTCACTAATTTAAAAATTTACTCAAGCTATTAGATCAAGTTTTAAACTTGCTTTGATAGTTGACACTCTTGTATTTGCGTATTTGTTTACAGTTAATAAAGGGGCGTCAGACTTTCAGAATATGGAACACAAACAGAACAAACCTAATCAACGGCAAAAAAAAAAAAAAAAAAAAAAAAAAAAAAAAATTGAAAAAACTTCACACTTCGTCTATGAGTCAATTTACAATTGTCATGAAAATATATTAAACCATTTGATGAACGCACGTCACTCTACATCAAATTCAGCTTATATTTCATAAATAGTCAATTCTAATTCATGAAGAGTATTATCATCATTTCAATTTATATAATTATAATAGATACAATCATCTCTCCACACCTAAATAGGGGCTAAGTGTGATTGTCGCTCGTGCATTTGCGTAAATAAGTTTATCTGAAAAAAAAATAAAACAATTATTCAAATAATGAGTCAACAAAAGTTTCATTAAAGTGCACGTTGACTTTATGTAATTGTTATACCCTGTAGATATTAATTGAGTGAAGGTTATATGTATGACTGGAACAGAAGAAAATATTTATATTTTTGGTATGCTGAAACCAGAAGCTGAACTTTTCTGAGTAAGAGAGAGAGAGAAAGTGTAAGATCTTAACTCACTCTAAATATAATATCAAAAATATAAAATATAAAATATAAAATATAAAATATAAAGTATAAAGTATAAAATATAATATATAATATATAATATATAATATATAATATATAATATATAATATATAAAATATAAAAAATAAAATATATAAAAAATAAAATATAAAATATAAAGTATAAAATATAAAAAATAATATATTAAATAAAAAAAAATAAAATATAAAATATAATAAATAAAATATAAAACATAAATTATAAATTATAAATTAAAAAATGTATATATAATATATAAAATTAACTATAAAATATTAAAAATTATTATGAAGCTTTAAATATAAAATAAATATATTATATAAAATATAAAATCAATATATGCAATATATAATCTTACCTTACACCTAATTACAGGGTATCTATTTGACATAACACTCTCAATTAGTTAGTTTACACTTTGTTATAAGTATACATGTTAATACGTATTTTACATTATATTTCACATTTATGCCCATCTGCGTGTGTGTAGTATAAATACAATTTTTAAGTACACAAGCCCCCACTTAAATTTTGAGTGCAGTTGGCCATTGGCAGTTGGCGGTTGGCTGTTGGCTGTTGACTGTTGGCAGTTGGCAGTTGGCAAGTGCGCAAAGTTAAAAGCCGCTTTAGTTGCGAAAGGTCAAAAGCGGTTCATACAATTTGCCAACAATTTTATATTGCCACTGGGAACAGCTGTGGGAGGAGGGTGGGCGGCCAGGCGGGGGTTCAATGAACGCAATTGCGGCTTCTGGCAAATGCGACAATCAAGTTTTATGCGTGTGCTCCTCCAAGTGTAGAAGCATCGAATAAATTTGCAAATAAAAGTAATAGAATAACAACGAGAGGGCAAAAAGGAAAAGCAAAGTTAGATAAACAAACGTTCACAAATGATGGAGACTTGTTAAGACTGTGAAAGCATTAAATGTAGCAGCAGAAGCAACCCAAGAAAAATATTAATGTAAACTGAAATATAATTATAATATACACAATATATTTAGGAAAAGGGGCTGTACTCTGTCTGTATTATTTTCTGCTTACTTCATTTTGTATATATGTATATATATATTTGTATTTTAAGTATAATTTTAAATTTATACTTGAAGTCTGGTCTATAGACTAACATTTTTTAACTATACAAGCCGTATTCATCTGGGATCTTTAGCCACCTTTTATATCAGCTAAATATAATTAGATAAATTGAATTGATAATTTTTAGGTGGGTCTGACGTCTAAAGCTGAAAAGTGCTGAACTAAATATATACATATAATATATAATATTTTTACTGCATTAACTTCTATTCAATAATTTACCCCTTCGAATACAGACAATATTTTATACAAGAAACTATGCTGAAAATAGCAAGATTCTGATTAAGTTAGACCTCTTACTCTTAGGTTATCGTTGTAGTACGTGTTATGTCAGCATTCTAGCAAATCAATATATATATATATATATATATATATATATATATATATATATATATATACATATATAATACTCACATACTCTATAATGAACAAGTCGCGCAAAATGCCTTGCCTGCTGCTCTTCCTCTACAGATAAGCTTCCTCTCGGAAGGTCTCTCAGAGCGCACTCAATATAATCTGAGCACACTGATACGCGCTCATTCACTTTTATGATATTTATTCAAAGCAACAACAGCAACAAGCACTAAATATCAACTTAAGTCAGACGAGCGGTTTCTTATCGCTGCCTTATGGCTCATACCATATCTAATTGTTCACTCTATATATTATATCCCTAGACATTCATGGCAATTAAAATATTAGTGATAAGCTGACAAGTGTAATTTTTTAAACAATTCAAAGAATGCGAAATAGTACATAGTAAATACCCAGTATTATTTTCTATAGACATTAATAGTATTTGTTTGGTATTTTTCTCTGCGTTTATTGCAAATTATTATCAATTATTGTAAATGTTGTATGGGAAATAAGTGAACAAAACTTTTGTTGTGCGTGCCCGACTTGAAAGTACCCTATGCTCCCGATGTGTAGGGAAACTACTTTAGCTCTTATAAGTTCTGAGATCGAGGACAGATAGACGGACAAAGCTCGATCGATTCAGCTATTGAGTTACATACATTTTTAGAAAACCATTACATCCTCAATTCCAATTTCAATGGGTGTAGGGTATGTTAAAAATTAGATTTCATTCTTAATCAGACGTTTTGATAACAATTTCCATTCAAAGCGAACAATGCTTAAATATAAATGAATAAAAGCAAAGATTTTTAACCTCTATAAGTATATAAAAATTTATAAACTTTCTGTTGATTATAATATTTTTTCATGTGGTTTATCTAAATGCTAAGCGCCATATAAAAATTGCAATATTTATCAGTCTGTTCGGCTAGTCCATTTGGACTTTCTAATTTTAACGTTTCGCATTGCGCAACTCATGGCGCCATCAGCTGTGAACGCAAAGAAATCGGTTGCAAGAATTCATATACAACTATTGCATGCTTTGTGCCCACGATTTCAAAAGTTAAATATCGCAATCAAGCATGGACATGGGCGTAGATTCAGTAGTTCAAGGAATATAATCATTATTATTATTTTTTTAAATTTATTTAGTCATCTTTTATTCTGTTATAAATTAAATTTGGAGCTGTAGTAGAATCAATTCACGCCCGAGCTAAACAATATTTGATATTTTATCCATTTTCATTTTGAATCACTTCTTGGTAATCTATATTTCTATGAAAATGTTTCTATTCAATAAGGTAACCTTGATCTTGTCTATTACAAAATATAAATATTTTACGTTTGACATTGCCCTTCACAGCTCGATTAGATTTTGTTTAAGATCAACAATCAAGATCGACTCTTGTTTATTTCCTTGTGTTTGTTTGTTCCCAAAAATAAACACGTGCCTTTCGGCGACTATTTTGACAATTGGAACTATGCGGCACACTTCGCTTATCTTTTCGAACAAAAAAAGAAATAAATAAGAATTGAATTGCTTCTAATGCCCGGCGACCTATCTTATCTAACTTATACTCAGCTCAACGACGAGCAGGTATATCATACCGTGGTAAATAAAACAGCTTTGTCAGAATTTGTTTAATATTTGACCCACTTAGGCATTCATTTATATTTTATATACATTCAAATTTAGATTTCCCTGATAAAATGTAAACAAAGCGACTAAAAACGGACTGCCCCAATGTTGGGGGTCTGTGAGAATGGCTCTTGGTCTTGGCATTGGGTGTGTGTTTGTGGATTGCAATTAAATTTTGTTTTTTATTCTTTTTTTGGGTCGCTCCATGTTTGCTTGAACCGAAGCAGGCGCGAAGCGTGTTGCCAAATTCTTGCTTGGTAATAAATTTTGATGTTGACGATATTCGTTTACAAAGTGAAGAGTGTATATTAGTTGTATGGAGTGACAGACTATGAAAGTTAAGGGAGTTTAATATATGAATACATTTTAATGTATAGTTCAATAAAGACTGTATAATGCAAGCATGTGGTACAGTTACGCCCATATAAACCATAGCCACGCTGTCCTTCAATCTCTCAGCCTGTCTGCCCGTCTGTCAGTCATCCCATTGAAATATATTTTCAAATGTTTACAGTTTCGGTCTGATGAAAACACACGCATACAAGTAAATGCTGATACACCCCATATTAGAATTGCTTAGTTTTCTTCTTCTCTTCTTCCGACTTACCCACAGCCCTCAGCACATTCAAATGAAAGTTAAGGGAGTTTAATATATGAATACATTTTAATGTATAGTTCAATAAAGACTGTATAATGCAAGCCAATTCTATATTAATTTTATGCGCTATAGTTTTTCAACTAATTACCAAGTCTTTGCTAACAAGTTTAAAAGGCAATGGTTATATAACAAGTTAGAAACAATTAAAACGATAAGTCTTTGTAGTTATATATCAAATTTAACTGCGCGTAGTGCAGGTATTATCTAGTCGAATATATCAATCGTTCTTATTCTTTACTTCATTTTTGTTTCGGATGAGGCTATGAATGATAGAACAAATTATAAACAAATAGAACGATAAGTCTTCACACATATATTTAGCTTTAACTACGTTTGGTGCAGGTATTGTCTAGTCGAATACATCCGCCTACAATGTTCTTTACTTCATTTTTGTTTAGGATGTGGCCTTTTGCATGCAAATTAACGTTAACACATTTCGAACCGGTTGATGGCTGAAACAAAATAATGTTGCTGGCTTCTACCTTTAAATGAGCGATTCTCGTTATATATATATAAATATATATGTGTATATACACACATTTTTTCGTTGGTAATTTGCTGATGTCGACACTTGACTCATTTTGTTGCGAAAGCATTGATTTCATTTCATATATTTCTATATAGTAAGACACGCTATTCAGCTTATCTGTAATTTGTAATTTTCTTAATAACACGAAACATTTTTAAAATAATTTCGAATTGTTATCAGGCCTAAGCTGATGCGCTCGGCGTTATCTGAAGCGCGTTTTCAGCTTTGCTCTGCAATGCCAAAGTACAGCTAAAACGTAATGCTATTAATCAGGCGAGTTGCTTTTAAGGCGACGCTTCTTGTCTTGATAGCCTGGGTGCGGTCAGTATGGCCTAACCCAGGGCTCACGACTCGGGGGCTATCGCAGTTATCTCTGCTCATTGTACGAAAGACTTTGGCGTAATTAAAAAGCTGCGGAAAGCGAAAGTCGCCTGAAGGCGCGCGCGCGTCTCCAAAATTAAAACACGTCATGTTTCGTGCCTGGCTGCAATCCCTGTTGTGAGTGGCAGAGGCACTTGGAGGCAGGTGTGTGGGCAGGTGGCTCGAATCAGGACTAAAGCTTTGCAATTTGGTTCATTGTTACTGGAGATGTTTTTCTAATTGAATTTTAATGCCTAGCTTTTGCTGCGCTGCGTTGAGCACCTGCGGTGCGGCTTCGGTGGGTCTTCCCGTGCAATCCGTTTTTGGCCGGATTGAATCCCGTTTTGTAACGACTTTAAGCTCTTAGCGGATTTGTGTGTGTGTGTGTGTGTGTGTGTGTGTGTGTGTGTGTGTGTGTGTGTGTGTGGCATTTAATTTGCTTGCATTGGCAAATGTGTCGGCGACCGCGCACAACCCATAAAACAAATCGAAACAAGGGCAAAACCAACGCAAAGCGGAAAGAGTTCTTGGTTGGGCATAACAGACTTAAAGATATCCAATATTTAAAATAGAGAAATCAGATAAAACTTTTTTTAAATTATTATATCTATGATTTGATCGGATAATAATAGATGATGATGAAAATGATGAAAAAATAAAAGGTTTTCCATTTATATATTTTAATAATACACAGGCAGAAAACATGATATAACTGTAAAGATAACTAAATTTAATAGAAAACATTATATCTTATTTATCTACATCTTCCTTGCATAGAAACAATTTGTTTTAACTGGCTAATGGAAATGGCTTGAGATAAGCTATATATGTAGAATGAGATAGCTTTTATATATATACAGATGTATATGTACACACATATATATACCTATATATATTCTTAATTTGAAATTTGTATGCGTTGAAGACTTGCAGTTTGTCATATAAATAAAGTAGAATGTGATAGGTTGAAAGAGATAAGAATAAGAGTCTTGCAATTTGATATATGGTATAAAATAATATTTAATTACATTACAATTAAAGCAACAGACATTTCTGTACTAGATAAAATGTTTATCTTGCATTTATAAAGTGAATCGTCATTATATATGTATGTTAATTATGTATAAAATGTTTTTTGTGTAAATGTATATTAAATCCGAATTCAGGCGTGGCAAATTACATAAAATGATATGAAAATGCCTATGGGATTATGTGATCTATGTATATGTGTGATTGGATATATAATAAAACTCTTATAGAAAGGAACTAGGAACTAGGCAACAGACGAAAATCAGTTAAGAAAATAAAAATAAAAAAATAAAAAAAATAAGATAACATAATTCAAATAAAATAGAACAGCGAAGAGCGTTAGATCAGTGAAGGCCAGCAGCAATACACTCAATGATCTTTATATCGAAAAAGAGAAGTAAGCAGAGCAGCAAAAACCTCCTTGGTTTAACACTCACTGATCGACTTAACTCAGAGCGAGGGTCAAGAGTTCACCTCGCTTTTGCGTGGGAGTTTCTGCAGCTATATAAGGGCGGCCTGCCGCAGCGCCTCTTCAGTTGCATTTCTTACCTCCTGCTGGTCGGACGTCTCGTGCAGTGCTGGAATCCTCTTCCTCTTCTGCTTCTGCTGCTGTGTGTGGTAAATATATTTAGTTAATAATTAATAATATTAAATTAATTTTAGGCAGAATTGTAATAGTTTTATTTATAATTTTAAGAAATTGTTTAACAATTATATCATACGTGTAGTGATCATTGTGATTATCTCTAAAGATCACTATGTAAATAGTCTTTATAAGAAATTTTTAACAGAATGTAATAATGTATGAAACTATACAGTGATAATGATGTTCACAAGAAAAATATTATATGTATTGGTAGAAGTTAGCTGCAGCATTTAAATAAATATATATTAAGAAATTGTTATTGCTCTTAAGCAAATCTAAAGTTGTGCTCATACTGAGAACAATATTAATGTTTGACGATGTTAATGATGTGTCTTTGAATTTAATAAATAATTACCATAGTTTAATTATTTAGTATGAAGTTGAGTCTCTTTGCCCATCGTTACAAGAATAAACTTTAAGAACATAATACAAGTTTTAAACAGAGAAATCATCATAATCATCATAATCATCATTATATACACAGCATAAGCACTTTGGCGTCTTTCGTTAGCATATTGTAAAAGGTATCTGCTAGTCTAGCATAGGGCGGCACATCAATGCGTTTAGGGTTAACTAAGAGCATGTGGTATAGTTACGTCCATATCAACCATAGCCACGCTGTCCTTCAATCTCTCAGCCTGTCTGCCCGTCTGTCAGTCATCCCATTGAAATATATTTTCAAATGTTTACAGTTTCGGTCTGATGAAAACACACGCATACAAGTAAATGCTGATACACCCCATATTAGAATTGCTTAGTTTTCTTCTTCTCTTCTCCTGACTTGCCCTCAGCACATTCAAATGTTCAGCGTCGCGAGCGACTGACGCAAATGTTTACTTAGCTTTAAGATTTGAATATGCCAATTGGAATAAATAGAACATATGTCGAACAGTACATCTCATTATTGCTGAAAGTGTGGCGAACATGCAAATATATGTATTTCTAATTATTTTTATGTGTTACAGTTTCCAAGCATATATATAATATTAAGTGTATTTGCTGATAACTGACTATGGTAGTGGTACAAAGTAAATGTGTATAACACATTTTATGGTATTAGACTTCAATTTAAGTTTATTGGGTGAAAGAAAAACGAATGACAAGTTGTAATATTGTATAGAGTATAAAAATATTTTGTTAGACATAATTTGTTTTATTTATACACAATGAAAGAGCATTTTGGAAACTATATATTTAACCATTAAAGGCAAAACTGTAACACTGTTATGGAATATACTGAAATACATTTCTTAAACTAAATTTATTTTATTGTATAATGCAGTATGTATGTAAAAAAAAATATCTCATTATATAGTCTTATGAAAAAAGACTGTTATATTTAACTTAACATATAATATGAATGCTGTAATACAAACAATGATTGCTAAAAATAGTGAGCATGACTACATTTATTATACTTGATGTATTTTACAATCCATAAATGCTCAGAAACCGTTTCGAAATACTTTCTTTGTATATTTAATAAATATATTTATATTTCAGATAATATTGTTATTTTATGATACATTAAAATTGTATAATATAATATTAAACAATTTTCTAAATATATTTGATTTTTTATTTATTATAAAATAACATAAAAATTGTTTAATTTAATATAATACAAGATAAGTTTTAAATTAAATATAATTGTATATAAAATAAAGTGTTACGAAACCGCCTAATGTTTTCATGTCACGCATACAATAATTTACAATTGTGTCACATTTGTATAGCAAAAAGAGTTCAATTTCTCTTATTACCTTTTTTAGTGTAACAGGTTTAAGCAAGCATTCTACTTGCATTAGTAAAAACATTTATTTTATACATTAATTTAATTATGTTTGACTACTTTCACAAGTATAAAAATGTTCTTAGTTTTAAAGTTTTTCCTCGTAGTACGACACAAACTTTCTATCTGTGCTATTCCATTGTACCATTAACCAATTCAAGTATATATATGTATCTGGATTTTCGTCTACATTTTATTGTTGGTATTTATTCTTTATTTATTTGCCTTTTGTTCTTTAATTTGACCGCGTTCGCTTCCTTATCGTGTGCACATAATAATTCACGAGGCGCCTTGCTCTATAAATATGTATGCTTCTCCCTCCTATATCTGACTTCGACTTGCCAACAATTTGTGTGCCCATATGCAAATCTCTGATGCGCTATATGACTTTTCTTTCTCTCCCACACACACACACACACGCACACTAGAGCATCCCAGCAAACTGACAACAATTCTGCGACATTCGAGTCTTATTTTGCGCATTTCTCTTTTGTGGTCTTGGTTTATTGTGGCTTTGTTTGCACGAAACTCTGCCCTTATCACTTGTGGGTGTTGTTCATGCTTCGACTCCTGTTCCGGCTCCTGCTGAGCCGTGAATTGAAATGGCCTCACCACCCAGCGTTGCCGCAGCATCGAGGACAAAAGCCTCGCTCTCTGTGGGAAACTCATGTCAAATGGAAGCATATTCAATTTTATTCCACACATATAGAAAGCAAATTAATGTAATGCGTATTGAGGTCCTTTATGAGTTTGCTTTTGTTTTTATATCGTAGATTCGAAGGCAATAAAAGTATTTCTATTTTCTTTATTTGTGCACAACAACTTGACGAAAACATATGGTGCCTTTTAGCCTTGCTAATCCGTATTGATTGGCATTGGAGATAAGCCAAATAAGCTAGATATTGTTATTGTTAAACTGTTATACTTTATTGTATAACAGATTGTCTAACTATTGAATTTTCCTATCAGCTGTTTTTTATTGGGCAATCAATATAATTTATATTTTATTTGCAAGTATAACAGTTTCTGCTAGATTTTTATTTGTATAGCAACTGTGTTTATTTAATGTTTTCATTGACTTAATTTTTGATTGTATAACAACTATGTTTACTAAAAAAACACGAAAGAGTTTACTAGATTTTCAATTGTATAACAAATATTTTCGCCAACAGTTAGTTATAACAGTTTGTGGTCGACTATTGCATTGTCTATATATTAATACTTATTATTTCACATATTTTAATTGCCTTCAACCGTATAATAGTTAATATAGAAACAAAATTGTCTTTATGTTAATATTATTAATGGTACCAGCTGAACTCTATAAAAATGATGGTATAACATATAAATTTCTAAGCCAAGAACCCAAATTGATTGTATAACATTTAATACATTTTATTGTTTATACTAATGAAATTTATTGTAAGAATAGATGTATTTAATAGTGGTTGAATTTGAAAGTTAGTTTGCGAACCATTAATATATTATATGATTGTCAGTTCTCTAATATTTACATTTATCCAACAATACCCATTAGTTCAAGTCTTAAGTCTATTGCATAGCTGGTATATAACAGTTCTCATAACTCAGCTGTAATCAGCTTCTATAGCTTAAACTGCTGCCCAAATCGCTGCAAGGTCATTTGCATAGCTTAAGTAAAAGCAAGCGAAAACGACCTAGTTTCTCCCATTCAATGTTCTCATCATAGGCCAGCCCTGGGCTCTAGTCGAGCCATTCGATTTCATTCAGCGGCACTATTCAAGGATAATTACGATGCTTTCTCGACGCTAGCTCATCAGCAACGCCTTATTTACACAAATCTTAGGCGCTCGCTTATATATATGTTTTTATATATACAAGTACATAATATAGCTGCTAAATGGGCGCATTCAATGCACCACATTCCACTCAGATATTCCATATTTCACATAGTTGTACTCATATTTGGGCCGTAAGTGCCGTCTTGTCGGCGCTATGTAGCCGGTTCGTTAGGGCGGCGCTCTTCACACGGCGATGATGACATGTACTCAATTGGTTTGAGTGCCTACGCAGCTGGCCGGGCTGCCAAGTGTAGCCTACTTCCAGGCAAATTTAAGTGTTGTGCGTGTGTGTGTGCAAGTGTGTGTCTGTGTGTGTTTATGAACAAACAAAACGTCGCACACACTTGAGCAAACACTGCATTAAAGCCGGCACAGTTTTAATTATATACATACACATGCAGACGGACATCCTGCAGAGACACAGGATGTGCTGCAGAGAGAGAAAGAGAGAGAGAGAGAGAGCTTAGCTAACAAATAAGCAAACAAACAAATGCTCCAACAGAATGTGACTTCATTTGCCCCAACAAATGAGCTTAGCAGACAGACAGGCACGACAAATAAACAAATAAAAAGAAATTACTTAAATTTTATCAATAAAAACTTCATCAGCATTAAGTGACAAGTATGTATGTACATTATATACCCTGTAATAAGAGTATAGTAATAGAGCTGTTTGGATGTAGAAGAACATTAGCTGTATATGGTTAGTAAAGTCAGCACGGGTATTGTAAGAACAGTACATGCTTATATATAAAGGTGCTTCTGTCTTGTATTATAATTGAATGGTTCGAATATCTTCTAAAGGAGCTTCTGGAATATTTTCTAAGCTATTATTATGGAGCTGTTCAAATGTCTTCTAGAGGAACTTCTGGAATATCGACTAAAGTATTATAATGGAGCTGTTCGAAGACCGTCGAGAGGAGTTTCTGGAATATCTTCTTAGTTTTTATAATGGAGCAGTTCGAATATGTTCTAACCTATCTTCTATCTTGTAAATTAAACTATCCATAATTTATAGAATTAATATTTAAATATGACTCTATAAAAAGTCTTTCTTGATAGAACTTTCTATATATACCATAAAATCTTCATAAATAATGAGCTTGCTTAAGGTCTGTTCAATCTTATATATAGACTACTCTTATTTCTTTAACCATTTCATTTGCCTTTCACAAAAATCTAAAATCTGAGCATATTTATAGGATATTTACTACCCAAAACTCTTCAGCTAGCTAATTTAGATTCATGTTTGAATAAATGTTATGCTGTTGCGGCCCAAACCTGCTTTAGGCCAACAGCCCGTCAAATCGTTATGGCTATTTACACAAATTGCCATTGAAAATGCGCCCGCAAAATGTGCGAATGCATGTGGCAAGGGGCAAGTGCTGTGTGGCTGGAGTCGGAAGTCCTGCAAATAGCGACTGCATAATTGAAATTATTTACATTATATTTGAGCCAAGCGCGAACATTCCACTTCTACGTCCACTTGCGAATGTGTGGAACGCCTTCGCCTCGACCTCCGCGTCGACTTTTGCATTTTTATCGATTTTTTACGACTTTTTTTTCTTGCATACATATTTTACACGCTCGAGTGTGCAAAATGAACTGCCAGCCACGCTCAGTTGAATGTTTCGCAAAATTTCAGAGCTAAGCGTTACAAATAAGATTCAGATACTCTGAAATAAAACTTTTAAATGAAATTCAGTTTAATAAATGAAACTTTCATATATGTGACCTTTATTACATTTATCTCTAAAATTCTATCTATATACCAAATCCTACCCTATCTTTATTTTATAGCATTTTGCTTTTCACTTCTCTCCACATTTTTTGCTACGTTTTTTAATTTAACCCACTGCACTTTATAGCTGCCTGTGCAGCTTAAATACAAACTAAGGTAAACATGGAGTGTGGGGTGGGTGTACGAGTCAGGGCAGCTACAGTCAAAGTTACATTTAAAATGTCAACAGTGCTGCAAATTACTGTTGCTTTTACGGTCATGCTACGTGCAACAAAAAAGAGTTGGATTTTTGATTAGGACTAATAAAAGTGTTTGCCACAAAGTCTGTTGGCACTTAGATAGCAGCTGTAATATATTGGGTTATTTTAGTACATTAAATACTAAGTTATGCTACATACAAGCCAAAGTGTTATATATGGTTAATTAAGCCATATTGCAAGAAGTGGGCTACAATGACCTGATCTATTTTCTAGCAATTAAAACTCTCATAAAGATAACTGAAATTTATTGTTATATAATTTTCTTACAGATTACGAATTGTTATAATACTGTTATACATGGTAAAAATATTGAACAAAACAGTATTGAGTGTTTTATGTCTGAGAAATTATGGAAAAATTTAACTATATTTTCCCTTTTATAAATATAAGAAAAACATATTTTTATATACACTATTAAAAGAAAAGAATAGACAACCATTAACTGTTATACATATTAGAAATTATAGCTAACGTTTGTTTAGCTTAAGTAATTTGCTGTTTGCTGTGCCTGTAACTCCATAACAATCTACATCTCATATATATTTTATACGAGTATTCAAGCTTCAATAATAGTTCTACTATTAGAACTAGTTACTGTTGAATTATCTTTAATAAATCTAATAACTGCTATGCTACAGCAAATTAAAGCAATAACGAACTTAAATTTTCTATAACAAACAATGTTTCCCATAAACTGTTATACAAATATTTGCACAAATTAACCAATGTCAAAAAACTATTTTCGCCTCATAAGCAATAACAGACACAAAGTGTTATACATATAAATACAAGATATATATATGCATAAATACAAGCTATGTATGTATATGTATATATATTTGTTCTATCGCCCATTTGGGCATGTCATTTAATGGCCAACAAAGTTGCCCATTTCTCGTATGTGTGTGGGCTTGGCGCCCAAAATGAAACTTGTAATTCAATTTTGTCCTGCAAAAAAAGAAAACAGACAAGTTGTAGTCGGGTGGAAACGACTGAGACATACTCCGTATAACTACATACACAATTTCATTCAGAATTTAGATAACTTAGACTTGAGTGCATATATTCCTAGTTCTTTCTATACATTGTGCATCGCGACTTATATTTTTCAAACAATATGCCTTGCCCAACTAATATACCCTAAAAAACTTTCCCAACAGTGCATAAAAAGCAAACCAGAAACCGAAAATGAAACACAACGAAATCACAAACTAAATGACAAACTTGTTATCGCGGCAATGAAAAACGTTGCCTGCTTTTGGGCGCGCTTCATTTGCCTGCCCATCCATATCTCTGACATTTCCGATGACGCGGAAATATCTACATACAGATAGACTACGTATATATATAGATATGCCATATCTGCATTTTATATACTGTGACAGCGCCAGAGCTTTATCACAAATCAGCCCAAAAGCCAACTACTTAAAGCTTCCGAACGATTCACAAACAAATCTCCCAAACAAATGCGTTGCCTATTAGGTATTATCAGGTATTACTCTTATGTCATATAGTGTGTAACATTTAGAGACAGGTGTAGCTGAATTTGAGATTAATATTTCTGTATATTCTTGAGAAAATATCAATAGCCTTGTTAGTTAAGTGACTTTATTAAAGCTAGCATCACATAAAAAGAATTCAAATTCGTTGTTTTACTTAAACTAAGTAATAATTTGTTATATGTATAACAATTAAGGACTACTTACAGCATGCGTAATTATGTAAATTAACTCAGCGCCACACAAAGTCTGCATGCGAACTATAAATGAACTTTTAAAAAATATATGATTTAATTATATATTTTATAACAGTTTAGAACATGTATTATTGAGTATAACAATGTGTAAGATGATTAATATTATTCACTAATTTTTATTATACTTGTATTATGCCACTTTGATCTCTATACAGTAGCTCTTAGTAATCGTTACATGTTACATATCTGTTATAACTGTCATAACTGTCATACTTTGTGATATCAATGAACTTAAATTATTGTTTGGCTATATATATCATCATATATCATCAAGGAAGAGTCTAAATGTTTTTAGGTTTATTTTATGTTTTCTTATCATTATTATATATCGCAATGTATCCTGTTATATATTCGAGCATTCGCTCTCTATGGTAAACCTTTCATATAACAATTCTCAATCGATTAACTAAGGGTATTTAATGTTCAGTGTGGCTGTTGCCTTCGGCTTAGTTTTTGGTGCTTTGCCAAATGTTCAACACGTTCCAGTTCCATTGTGCTGCTGGCTTATTTCACTCTTGTGTTAGTTCTGAGTCCTTGCCACAACGTGGCCGACACTTGCCGTCTGTCAGATTTATGACAGTTTCGCTTGACACTGGGCACGATCTCCGCTTTGGTGCTTAGTTAAAAGAAATATATATATATAAATATACGAAATGTAGCCTTTAAAGTATGCTATCGATTTTATAGGCCAGGCATTGGCCTGCATCAATCATCATTTCCCCAATGACTGTCCATTTGTATTAGGGCGTGTTGTTTGGCGGCGATAAAAATCATTAATCATATCAGTATCCAGATACATGTGCAGTCCACAATGGACTCGACTCCATTATAAATCACTTAAAAGCAAAATTGCTTTAATCCAAATATGTTTTGGTGTACTTCAGCTAATGCAAATGGAAAATATAATAAATGTAAAGCTGGAAAAGTCTCATGCGTTTTCCTTAGACAAATGTATACGAGTCAAATACATTAAATTAATATTAAACTTATGTGTGCTTTGCTTTATATCGTGTACTCAACGGGGAATAGAGCTAAACTGTGTAAACCCTAGAGGCTGGTTTTCCTTTTTACTTTGATTTTCTAAATATAACAAGTCGGGCGTGCGCAGCTATAACAAAAACTTTCATAACTTATACTACTTTTTACTTTCTTCTCTCTACTCATTAAAAAAGTTTAAATGGGGTAAATAAAATTTTAATCTTATAGAGTGTTACTCAACAACTTCCTACCCTTTTTTGGCTGACCAGTTAAATTCAAGCAAAGATTCAGAAATATATTGCTGTCTTATTTTTATAAAATATTTAATTTATAAAACTTGTCTAATTCTTATTAAAAAACTTACTTCAATAATTTCTACAATATTTATCAGCCTCTTCTCTGAGCACTAAGTTTCGCCATGTGCCAAGCACAAAATGCCAACAAACCCTTGAACTTTTATTGGGTTTCTTTTGCACAAGCACAGATGGCTCATCATTCAACGAAATGGGGCAGTTAGTATTGTTCACAATTGTTGGCTCGAGTGCTGTAAAATGCTACAAAATAATTGAAGTCATTTACGAGATTGAAAACTTAAAAAAAATTACAAATTAGGTAAAAATATGACTGCGTTAAAGTATTGGTTTCGTTTTATTGCAAAACACTGCTTATGATAATTAAAAAATCTGAAGAATATTTAGAGAAATTAATTTAAATATTATGTTAGTTAAAATTATTTATTTAAGGGAAAACCTCCATAAAAAGGAAAGCATTCTCTAATATTTAATATATTGACTGAAATCATGGCTCTATAATAAGGTTATTTGAATCCTGGTGTTTACCAACACTGGTTATATTGTTCACAGTTGTTTAGCCATTCCTTTTTTTCATAAATTTAACCTTATACATCACCGATTAAAGAGCCCTACACTAATTTCCAATATTGTTGCTACTCTAAAGTAATTTCCCAACACTGCTTACATAAGTAAGAATATTATTGTATAGTAATTCATGAACTTTATGCAATTATCTAGAACTAACTTTCGTTTTACAAGGTTTTTTTCGGGCTATACTTATAAATATATGTGTCTTAACTAGTACGGATTACGAAACATATTGAAATATAAATATATTTTCCAACACTGTTACAAAAAGTGTCCCATCTATGCTCTTCTCGTGCCTAATCAATGCCAATTATAATACCATTTACTGCCCTTTTTCTATGCAATTATTAACCATTATGTTATTGATCCTTTGCAGGTTCTCCAGCCGCTATGAGCTTCCATTGCTGGTGCAGAGTGTCGTCATGAATGTGACCATGTTCCTAATGATACACCTTTGCGTGAAGGTGAAGCGCATGAATGCGAATTCGCGGGGCGAGCATACGCTGCGTGGTAAGACGCCATCTGAACGGTTCGATGAAGTAGTTTTAACAACGTTTTCCTTTTTAGGCGACGAGCTGCACTTGCCCAAAGTGTTGACGGACACGGACACCGGCGCCTCCGTATCCACGGATGTGGGCGTGCTGAAGCGTGCACGTTCCAGGCATTATCTGAATGGTAAGGAAGCCAGTTTGAGTCTCGAGGTGCAGTTTCCATTGAAAACTTTCGCGCTGACAGTTGACGTCAATTTCCGTTCCGCCATCTTGTCAAAGGTTATGTAACCCGCCGTATAGAACACTCCCAGTTTTAGCTTCAATTTCTATTTACAACTTTTACGGCACTTGCTTAGCTCGCGTTATCTTTACGCGCCATTTGCAGTATTTAAGGCTATAGGCCTTATCAATCAGCCCTCGCGCACACAATAAAACTGGGTTAGGAGGCGGAAACGTAGGGCCATAAATTGATCAATGAACTGGGAGGCACTGCCAGACGGACGTCGGCACAACATTGAGCTAATTATAGAGGCACACCAGGGGCTTCTCCGTTATCTTTGTGGGTGAATGTGGATGGCGCCCAAAAGCAGGCAACAATAAGCGAGATTGATTTTCAAGCTGCACCAATTGCACAATCTTTTAGCGCTATAAAACTTGAATTTACTTTTCTGCCAAAGATTGAGTCGCAAAGATCTATTGTGAAAACATAAAGTAGGGTAATGGCTTCATAGGGAATTTTTTACTTGTCGTTAACTGTAACGTATTATGTGGTGTATAACAGTTGTAGACTCTTTTAATTACTATTTATAAAAACTGCTTTATAACAAAAATAATATAAATATCTAATAATGTATAACAGTTTTTGTAGTTATGTTATATATGTTTCCACACATGATCGTCACTTTTTATTTGTTTATTGTGAACATGATTTGGTATAGTCGTATAAAACAGTATGTCTATGCATAAAGTTTATATTCAAAACGGCTTTACTTTTGATATAGCTCTGAGTGAGATATCGTATAACACTTTTAAATTGGTTTTATATTGTGTAACAGTATTGCAGTTCATTACCATTTTATGTCTAGCTTAAGATTTATTTTGAAAATAAGTATGGTTTTTACTTCCGAGTACTATTTAGTATAACAGTTTCAAATAAGTGCCTATTGTCGAACTTTATAAGTTATTAATAATCTACTGTATAACAGTATTGCAGCTTACTACAATTTGATTTACTGCTTAAAGTTTATATTGAAAATATGATTTAGACTTAAAATAGACATTAGTTCTGCCATACTCTGCGAAATTTATTTTCGTATAGCAGTTTCAAATATAAATATGTATATATATATTCGTTTAACAATTTCAAATTAGTAAACAAGCCCATGCATCATTAGTTATTATTAATATACTGTCCAGCCTTTCAATTACGATTGTATCTCTTCCTTAGAGCTTAGATTAAAAATGTTCATACTTCAGAGGAAAATTTCGTGTGACAGTTTAAGATTAGTGCCCAAGCATTACGAGATTACAAAATTTCAAAACTGCTCTGTTTGTGCAAACACTGTATAACACTTTATTATATCTATTTCAGATCTGGACTTCAAATACTTTTGGAACTGGACAGACTTTCAATCGTATTTGGACATGATGCTCGTCGTTTGGGCCGTTGGCGCTGCGATCACATATCTAATGCTTTCCGTTCACTGGTTCATGGAGTCTATGGGCTTTGTGGCCGTCTTCACAGAGGCCATGTTGGGTAAAGTGTTATATTTTCCATATAAAATTTCACTCAAATTAATTGAAATCTTTATATCAGGTGCACCGCAATTCCTGCGCAACTTTAAGAATAAATCAACATATGGTATGAGCATTCACATGGTGATTATGTGGACGCTCGGTGATATGTTCAAGACTGGTTACTTTATCGCGAGGAAAGCACCATCGCAGTTCTGGATTTGTGGCACGCTGCAGGTGCGTAAAGTATTGAAAAACCAAAAATGCGTTAAGCAATGCTCGCTTTAGCTTCTAGTAAATTTTAGTTTTTCTTGCATTACATACGTTTTTGGAATTGGCAAAAATTTGCTATGCGTTTACGCTACGTACGATTATTGCTCGTTCATGCTTGAAATACTTTAGGCACTTGTAGAACCATTAAAAGAACTTATAATTACTACAAAGCTTTGTAGAATTTTTATTGTGATTGAAAAATGTGTGAAATGTATAAAAATATATACAAGATTTTTAGAAAATGAATAATGCCAAAAAATAATATAAATTGTTGAAGCAGCACAACTGAGGGAAACAAATGTTAAAATATCAACAAGTCGTACGCTTGTATAACAGCGTGGATGTAGAAAATATATAATATATATATATATATATATAGAAAATATAGATATAGGTAGGATATAGAAAATTTTCATATGTGTTTAATATAATTAGATATAAAAATAATTTCTATATATGCTATATATTATTTTAGTTATTAGATATACTAGATATTAATTAGATCTAAAATAATGTCAATGTATATTAATTAGATCTAAAATAATGTCAATTATACATTGATAAGATATATAATATTTTGTAAGATATAAGATAATATTACAAAATAATATCTGTATATATAAGATATTATTTTAGATACATAAAAAATAAAAGTATATAGTAAGCGCTTGCCTAGTATACAGATCTATTGTAATTTCTGATATATATAATGCTTTTTGTCACACATAACTGAAGCCGGTTTCTTCAGTCGATTATTGTATAAGTTGGGAATGATCGAAATTGATTCATCGAGATCTAACCCTTGAGTATCTTAAAGTCGTCCGCATATTCATGCTTTATGAATAACTTGAACTTTGGCTAACTTAACTAGACAACCATATAAGCTGGAGATACTAAAATTGCTATATAGAGTTCAAATTAGATAAATCCACTGTTTGAAAATCTTCATACAGTGTTATGGGGATTGGTTCTTATTTAATTACCGTTCTATGTACTGCTAATGTACTAGATTTTGATTTATAGGTTATACACTTAATAATAATAAATAAAGATAAACTAATTATGATGCTCTGATAATGTTATTAAGAAGGAAAATCTACAAAAGTATAGTTACTTATTATATTCTTTCTTATATATTATATTATATTATATTATATTATATTATATTATATTATGATATTCAGTAACGATATAAATATAGTAATGTTCTATTATCAATAGACTCTTCCTGTCCGCTTCAGCTTACCTTAGCAAAAACAAAAATACATAATTATTTATAGAAATTACCGTTTGTTTAACATATTTGCACATCTACCTGCCCTTAGCCTAATTCTGAATTCTTGTGTGATATGCAGGTCAGCCTGGACATTGCCATCCTGCTGCAGGTGTGGATCTATCGGAACAACACGAAGCCGCGCGACCTGCGGCGCGGCGATTAGCAGTTTGCCCCCGAAGAACAACTACAACAGCAGCAGCAGCAACAAGAACAACTACAACAACAGCAACATCATAATCATCAACAACAACAACACGATCTGTGCATATCGCATTCCGAGGAGCGACAACTGTCGCTGCCCATTACCCTCAGCAGCAGCGGCGACGATCACCTGCTGACGGCGCGCGCCGACGACGAGCACTTCAAGGCACTGGACTTTGGCCAGTGCCACGACAATCGCGCCTTCCAGTACCACAACAACAACAAGCTGCTGCCGCGGCCCGGCGGCAGTGGCAAGAGCCAGAGCAAGCACGACAGCGGCAGCCACAACAACAACAATAACAACAATGCCGTCGCCGTTGCCCTCGACGCCCTCGAAGTGGTCATCGTCCACACGCCCAATGCACGGCTGAGCAATGGGCCGGCCAAGATGCGCGTCTTTGGCGACCATCAGCACATCCATGGACGTGGCAGCTGCTGCCAGCGGCGCAAGCGTCACAATGCTACGCAGACGTCGGCGCAGCGCTGCTGCTGTGCATCAACGTCAACGGCAGCGGCAACTGTGTGCCATTGCCATGTGACCACGACGCACCATCACCATTGCCACCACCACTGCCACCACCATCATTATGGCACTGGGAAGCGCCGCCAGCGGGAGCACCGCCCGCACCACCCGCACCACCAGGAGCTGCCGTCGCAGCAGCAGTCGCAGCACTCGAAGCAGTCCAAGTTGCATTCCGCGCACAGTCCGCTTCCAGCCAGCAAGGGCCAGCACAACCACAACAGCAACAGCAACAACAACAAGTCTTCCCCGGACTCTAGCGAGGATGCGGCAAGGAGCCGGCCGCAGCTGCACTCGGCGGCGATTGCCATTGAGATCGATGCGGCCACCGTCACGGAGAACAACAGCAGCACGGCCACGTCCAATTTCCCGTACAAGGTGGCCAGCGAGGGCGGCGGCGCGCCAATGAATCTGCTGCCGCTCTCCGAGAAGCATCGCCAGCGGCGTCGCGGCTCGCTCAACTCCAATACCACCATCGAGACGGATGAGCTGTCGCGCGATGATGACGACGACGATGATGATGATGATGATGTGCGCATGGGCGTGCAGCCGGAGGATGAGGAACATCTGACACCGTCGACGGCCATACAGCCGAGCAGCAGCTCGAGCAGCACAGCACGCGCCTTCGCTGGCGCCGCGCCGCCGCGCAACGAGTGCGTCCGGATTAAGCGCAAGCGCTTCGTGCCCGACGCCATGCAGGATTACTGCAGCAGCTGCTCCCGCTGCTCGAGCTGCAGCTGCGACCAGGCGCGTACCAGTTCGTGCAGCAGTCTGGACGACGATCACGAGGCCCGCGAGCTGACAGTCGCCGTCGACTGCCATCGCTGCATGGCCGAGCAGCAGTCAAGCAGCCGGCGCAGCAGCCTGAAGAGCTTCTGCTCCTGCCACACGAACAGCTGCTGCTGTGCCCAGTGCAGCGACGGCGACGGCGACGAGGAGCACTTTGCTGGCGACGAGGATGAGGAGGAGGAGGAGGAGTATGAGGACGAGGACGATGAGACAACGGGACAGCGTGAATCCTTCTGCACAGCCGCCGACCACACCATCCTCAGCACGCCCACGCAGGAGGAGGGTCACAGCAGCACGCTGACGCCTCTCAGCACCCAGGAGCACACGATGCGCAGCGACCTGGCCGACAATGATGTGGATGCCATAACCGATGCGGACGCCTCCTCGCTCAGCCAATCAGCCGAATACTTCTCGCTGTCCTCGGCCGTGGGCGCGCCACTGCCAGCAGCTGCTCTCAGCAAGCCGGAGACGCCGCAGTGCAGCAGCAGCGGCAGCAGCAGCAGGAACAACAGCAGCAAACACTGGAGCAAGCACATCAGACTCAAGCGCAGCTCGTCGCCGCTGGACACGCACTTATGACGAAGCGTTTCGCTGGTCGCCTGGCCAGCCATCGATGTCAATGCGCTGCTGCAGCAGACCATACGCAAATCGGCCGTGCTGCAGGAGACGCCAGTGAAGCGTCGCACGCCGATCACATCGCCACATCTGCCACGTCCGGCCGTCGCTGGCGCTGCTGCTGCCGCTGCCGGTGCCACTGCCACCGGCAGCAATGACAGCTCCACGGCCACCCTAACGCCGGCGCCCAGTGTCATCAGTGCCGTGACCAAGCACAAGCACACCGTCGCAGTGACCACCCGAAACGGCATCACCAATACGACCACGTTGCCGTCGCGGCGCGGCGGCAAGTTGTCGCCGGTGGCCGGCGATGCCTACAGCTGTGATCCGCTGCAGCGCCGCTCCACGGAGATCATACTCTAAATGTGGCGCCTGCCCAATGATACCTCTGCTTGGCTGTGTCAACCACAGAATTGGAAGGATTAGCGCTCCTTGGAATTTCATCTGCAATACTTTTCTACACTCAAAACCAAGAAACCAAACATCATTTAGCTGTTCGATCATGTTGTTATTCGGGGGTTCCCCCTCAGCAGAACACACCCAATGTACATTATTTATATATATATAATTTTCTTTTCATTTGTGCGCCATTAGCTATATATATATACTAATATATATATATATATATAACTTTTGTATATGTGTATATTTGTATATTTTGTTTTTAGTTGGACAACGTGAATTTAATCGCCGTCGACAGAGCCAATTTGCCAGCGGGCCTAATTATAGTAATAGTAACTAGATAAACAAATAAAAGAAATTACACACAGACAGACATATCCATTCGAAACCTAATCATTAGTTGTCTGGCATTTTGGCCTGATCCGCGCGCGGCCCGAACCTTGTTTCAATCATTTCGTACAATTTGTTAGTCAATTCCTCTTAGTCAAGTAAGTCGAATGCATGCATTATTAAAATAAAATATTAAACGTTAATCTCGATAAATTTGCAAAGTAACAAAAAGCAAAATACATTTTGTAAATTTTATGATTTTTCTAGCAGAATTTATTAGCTAAGGCATAAATTGTAAATTAAAATAAAACCAAACGACAAACGAATTTATGATTTCTCTTTTATTTATTTTAAACACATTATTATTATTATTATTATTTTAAATATACAGCACACTCTCTCACACACACACACTATATTTGCTAGCTAAGTTTAAGCCAAGTATTTTGAGTAAATATATATGTAGACTTAAATATATATATTTAATAGCTAAAGAACATAAAGAAAACGCAGCCAAATATCTTCCTTGCAATGTTGAGATTCCGTTGAAAACGCTACACACAATTAATTAATCAAAAACCTTTTTATTTTTAAGCTACAACTATACGTCAAGTGCTTGAAAATATTTGAAAAATATTAAAAAATTAAAATGAAAACTAAGAAAACCAAAAAGTTTATCAACTCCACGAGTAAAAAATATGTTTAAAAGATTTGCCTAAGAATTTGTTGATTAGTGCGTAGCCAACGTCTTGTTTGCATATATATAAATAACTTAATATATGTGTTTAATATCTATATATCTATATCGATTCAATGCTAAACATTTATGTATTTAAGTATATCCGAAATTCGAAAATGAGTTGCCACCTGCTACAGGTAAACACCGTATGTTGGCCACCTAAACGTTTTTCCTTTCCAAATAACTCCAAGCTGTAACGATTTACTTATAACCAATATTCATAACTATTACAATACATAACTGTTCAAACTATACGATCAATGTCTAAATTGTGCGCATTTCAATGTGGAGCTCTTTCGCTATCTTGAAAAGTTCTACCTATATTAATATATTCATATTATACATATATTCGTATTACTAAGTATACATAATACTAAAGCAATATTTGCATACAATTTGAATTAAATGAATTATTACAAATACATCTATAATACAAATACAATACATATTTGCGCAATTGACTTTTCCTATCATTCAAATTGGTAAATAATGTATTCTTTATTAGAGTGAATAAAATGAAGGCGGTCAAAATTCAAATTCTTTTTAACGGCAGACTTAGTATTTTTGGTATTTTTCAGTTGACACATTGCACTGCTTGCTAAATTTAGTATTATAAATGTTATAGGCATTTTGTAACTGACTGAAGTTAGAAATTGTAATATTTTTTCATTAGAGTTACGACTATGCTCGACTCATAGTGTTTCGTTTTGTGTTGTGTTTTCTTTTTGGCGATTTTTTTAGATTGTAAATTTTAAGTTTCTTTTGTTGTTAACATTTGGACATAAATTAGCCCGTCAGCATGCAGTTTCAGTGTATTTTCCAACACTATAGAGGAACACCAACAGCTGTTCAACAGTGCTGATATCGATATCTCGATAGTTGAAACGTATATAACATTGACAGCAAACACTGCGTCTGAAATCGTTAACATTAGTGTTTCGTGTGCTGCTCGGACTCAAAACAAAAAAAGTTCCAAGCACAACGCTTGGTGGGAATTTTTTCGTGCGAGTTGCAGCAACTTTCTGCTAGCGGTTACGTTCGTTTAACTATTAATTATAATAATTAAAAATTAATCACGACGCTCGTTAAGTTGGGAAAAGCAAATAATTGCACACTCAAATATTGCGCACAAATGGAATAGCGAGAAAACGAAATAGACAAATAGTTACAAGCAAACAAAGAGTAACTTTTTTGATAAGAACGAGCTGACAGCAAGGAAAGAGAAGTGCACTGGTTCCGACTGGTAAGTGTCACAGCGAGCCCTAAAAATAAGTGTGCGGCTGCGAATGTGTGAGTGTGGGCATGTACATACATATTTGTTAGATGTGTAAATTTATATATGTGTGTGTGTGTGTCAGTGAGAGAGTGCCGTTATCTATCCCTTTGTTGGCCGCTGTGCTCTTTTGGCCCGCAACTGTAACAATTGTCAGCATCAATTTGCCAATTATGAGCTTTTAACCCCAGCCAGAAGTGAACACATCTTTCAAGTCTTTTTTTTATTATTATTATTATTCAATAAATTCAATGGAAACACGACTCTACCAGCGCCATTGTTGTCATGCCCAGGCAGCCTTCTCTTGAGTGCCCGTATGTATGTATATGTGTGTGTATGTGTGTATATGTGTGTGTGTCTGTCAGTGTCTGTTTTTCTATTGCATTGCACTTTTAGCTTTTGACATCGCTTTCTGCACCGCTTTAAAAGCTGCTGCTGCTACATGTGATTGCAAGGGTGCGAGCGGGAGGGCGAGCACAATATACTCGTCCATTCAATGTCAGCTTTTCATTGAACTTGATACTGAAAATTTGAGTGGTTTTTGTGGCTACGAAGGCTGCAGACGAGGGCCAAGGCTCTAAGCTGTTGGACAGCTCTCTTAAATATTCTATATAAACTAGCTTTGAAACAAATAATAACCAGGCAAAATATTCAGTTCTCTTCGACATTGAAAAACTGTTTTTCTAAGCTTCATTGCGCGTTCGTTTTGCCAAATGATTTTGCTAATGAGAAAGCTTTCATTTGAAAATTAGAAGCTAGACGATGACACGTCTGATGATAGGCTATTGTAAGAGATTGCACTCTGAATGATTGCACGCCTTATGTCTTAATTACTCAAGCTGTGTTTGCACGGCAAGCAGCTTGTGCAAGGTCCAGCTGACTCTGTATGTAGCCTAGTTTCGCTGCTCTTATCAGCGCACACATACATACATGCATATGGGTACTTATGTATGTATGTATGTGTATAAATAGCATATAGTAGTAGTAGTATGTATGTGTATATGTTTATGCATGTAAGAGATGGTGCTTGGAACGAAACCATAACTGCCGCTATAAGTATATGACCTAAAGAACTCGAAATTCTCTTGTTTGATCCCAATAAGTAAACACTGAAATACGACTTACTGCCTTTAAGTTTGGTTCTGAGAAATAACATAATTAAAAAAAAAAACAGAATCAGAAAAAAATTGTTCTGTTGTCCAAAAATGAAAGAAAGTAATGGATGCACGTAAAATATGTATAAAATAAATATACAAGACTTTTTTAAAAACATTTTGAAGCATGACAAATATGGCAAGATGTTATAGAATAACAAATGATCTCTTAAAATTCAAAATTAAGATTAAATTTGCCAAGTAAGAGGCGACTCATTGGATCTCCCAAAAAGTTTTCTCCTTTAATATTTAATTTAACATTTGTAAATATTGTAATAATAATCATATATAATTAATTCTATGTTTATATCAGATCTTATTATTTGTTTATTTCTCCAAATGTAAAACTAAACTAAAGGCAACAAAGCACTCGTATAATAAAAATATACAAATTTTTATAAAAGTAAAATGAAATTCAATTCAAAAGTTTATCAAATGGAACTCTTAAAGCGCCGCCACATATTCAATAAAACTTCGCAGTATTTGCTGACTTCAGTTGTCTTTTAAGTTCTTTTGTATTGCATTTGTTGTTTTTGCTGCTGCTGTTGTTGGTGTTGCTCTTAAGCCTGCAAATGATTTTCGAGAGGGAACGAAAATAAATAATATGAACCGACTGAATATGCGCCAATTCTATTTACTGCTGACATCTCGACGCCCACACGCAACGCCAAGAAGGCAAAGTTCGTCCCAAATTGTGTGTTATTCATGAATGGAACTGAACGCGTTTCGAGTGGGGAATGCGGAAATGTATGAATGAGTGTGAATGAGCTGGCTATAGCTGCCAGTTCGCCTATGCTCCTCTGACATATAGCCTTCAGCTTTTGCTGACTAACTGTTTATACGGCTGTACGCAGTGAAATGGGTGGTAAAAGAAAAGGGTATGATATTGTTTAGTGGATGTAACCAGACGGAGGACATATGTTAGAAGAGCCCATGGGGTGACATTTAATGTCGCATCTAAATTGGGATAATAAAGAAAAGCACATATACCGTATACAGATAGAGAGAGTTAGAATTATATATAGATATGAACAGATATACATGGGGATATATACAAATATGGATAGATGCCGATATAGAGTGATATATATTCAGATATAGAGAGATAAACATATATGCAGTTATAGGGAAATATATATATATAAATAGATACATATAGTCGAATCCTGTTTTATATGCAAAAATATCTGTTAGAATAAAAAAAAATACATTTTGAGAAACATTAAAAAATTAAATGAAATTTGTTTAAAATATAATGTTTCTTTAAATTTACATTTGACTTTTTTCTATATTTAACAAAAATTAAATAATAATAAAATCTTAAAAAAAAAAACTAATATTTTTTTTATAAATTCTTCACAAATTGTAATTAAATTTGGATTATTTTCAGTGTTTCGGCAAAATCTTTTAAATAAAATTTTTTGCTTGAATTAAGCTCAGAATTTGACCAATATATATTCAATATTCAGTATGTCTATGTTTTTACAGGGTATCTCTGCTAAGTACTCCCAACAAACTATTGTATATCCGGACAGCACATCATGAATAATCCAATCCCTAAAATGAGGGTTGACATTACGCGTTCTGCATTTAAATCGTTGTTGATCAGTTGGCGTTGAGCTTTTTGGTGTTTGGAGCTTTTGGCCTAAGTATTTTATAATATTGCATCGTAGTCGATTTTACTTTCATAGGCAGAGCCTAAATGAATTTCTCGATTCGCACAGTCGTAAATTGATTATGCATGCACATGATTGCCAGCCCTGCAGACAGAGAGGCCATGCCCCCGTTCTCGCCCACACTAACGCATTTACCTGTATGAGTGTGTGTATGTGTGTGTGCCAGGACTATAAATAGAAAAGGCTGCGCCGATTAGGCGAGGTTCATTGCTTTGTGCAGTGAATTTATGAATATTACATGAGCGTATCTACGACCCAGTCGAGGTGATAAACAATTTCAATCAACATGAGCCATATGTCAGGCATGTGTCTTCAAGTACCTGCAGTTCTGGTTCTAGTCGTTCTCGTTGTTCTTGCTGTTGTAGCTGTCCTTTTCACCTTTCTGTTCCGAATTGACGTCATTGTGCGTCTCAACAGGCGCATTGATAGAGGTTGAATTGAAGAGGTTGCAAAAAAATGAATGAAATTAACTATATTTTGTTGTACTTTTTCTCAACTTTCAAGTTAACACGGATTGTATTAGGTTAGGATACAGATATTTTCTAAAATTAACCAAGTCCCAAAATCTTATCCTTAAATTGGGTATTTAATAAGTGGCCCGTTCCTTGTGTTGTCTGGCAATCCACACCGTAGACCGTTAGCAGCTGATCTCGGGCTTAATGGCCCTTCAGACAAAACCCGACCCAATTGGTCGGGCAGACCACTCCGCCAGCTGACACGGGCCATAATCGAACCGCTAACCGACTAACCGAGCCATTCGCCCAATGTGAGCCCAGCCGCCCATTGCCGTCATCACATGACACACGCGTCAGCATGTCGCCCAGGTCCAAGCTTCCTCCATGTTGCTGTTGTGGGTGTTGCTGTCGCTCTTGTTGAAAGCAATTTCATAAATGGCTTCCGTTTGCACAGGACACGCGCAACGCTGTTATCGGGAGACCCATCCAAAGCTTGCATCCTTTTCTCGCACCCGAAAAAAAAAAACATGAAACAAAATAGACGTAAGCTGAAAAAAATAAAGCAAATAAACATAAAAAGGCATATTGTGTTGCCTGCTTTCGGGCGCTGCGGCTGCCTCTACGTGCCGAAACGGAATTCAAATAATATAAACATAAATGAAATGCCAGCGCAGAAGCCGGCTTCAGCTATGGAGTGATAACTGGAAGCACATCAAGGTCAATGTTAAGCGCAGAGTGAGCTTTTTCCATTCGTTTTTATGGGAATATACATATGAATGTATTAAAAAAGATTCGATTTAGCAGAAAAAGCTGTTTGGCGGCAGAAATTCCAGTGAAAGAACTCAACGAAGCTATTTCGTAAAAGCTTTCTTGCATTGCCGATCGAGAGTCAACGAACTTGCTTTTCACCAAACGCCGCACCAACCAGGAAGCCAAGTGCTTTGATTAATATGAATGCGTTTGCACATTTTAAACCGTGCTTAATTCAATTAGCTTGTATTAACCGAGCCAGTATTTATAAATAAAGGCATTCAGCAGCAGCCAGAACGGGAATGGCAGCCAATGAGCAAGTAGAACAATGGCAAAAAGCACACTCACACTGACACACACACACACACACACTCACAAGCACAGCAAGTGCAGCGACTGATTGAGGAGGTTAGAAAGAGACAGCACAACGTCTCGTGGCAGCAGCAGAACTGATTGCCATGACAGGCGCAAAGTGCAACGCAAAAAGAATTCACTGTCAAAGGCAAACAAAGAAACTGTTGAGCAAGCAAACAAATGCCTAGCTCGTGCTCACTCTCACTCTCATTAGCACTCGCATTACCTCAGTCTCTATCCCTCGCTTTAGTTTCTCACACGCACACATGCGGCGAGCAATTCTGCTTAGTTTTCATTAGTATTGGTTTCAGGCAGACCGGCGTCAGTGTTGATAAATAGTGCGTATGCGAATTATTTGCATATCAATTAAATTGCAATTAAAAGTCGCTATAAACTGCAGCTAAGAATCAATATTATGCAAATTATTTGCGAGTGCACAAGGAAGTTACGGCAGATATAGTTTCTACAGGTAAACGTTTTTTCTTTTGTTTTTGTGTTTTTCATTTCGTGCTTGCCAGCAGCTTTCATTATGACGTTGTTTCGTGTGCTTGCGCTTGTGATTTGCATACGACAACAATAACAACAACAACAGCAACAATGCATTTGCATTTCTGTACAGCAACAATAAGTTGTTTATACCAACCAAAAGCTGTATGTATAACCATACTATGCATACTACACAAAACAAAGTGAATTGTCTCTGTAGATTTGTTCATATTCCCACGCTTCAAGCAAAAGCAATTGGCAATTTAATAGTGTTGTTAGACGCCTCAAGTTGATCTACTGGCTACGTACCGATATATTTATTAATCGATTAACTATCGCTTAATGGTGGCATATTAGTGCACAAAACAAATTGAGTTTAACTTCAAATAAGATGATCCATCAAATTATTTATTTAAAAGACAAACAAAATAATGTTTGCTTAAATCTGCCTCTTTTCATTGTTCAAGGCACCCTGTATGCGAGCTCAATGTCATTGCAAATTGAACAGTTCAATTAAAAGCTAATTTAACTATAGCATTGCTTTTAACGCCGTCACTTTGTTATTAGCCGGGAATAGATTTTATGGAGGCAATTTGCGATTTGCCCACCCATCGGCACTGTATAGATTTAATCTAAAATTATCATTAATATGCCAAGGGTATTATTTATATGCCTCGTCTCGGGATAGGTCAGTGCGTGTAGCAGGGAGGCCTTATCGATTTGATAAGATTAGATACGCGTTCCACATCCAACTCGAATTTCCAATCGACGAGTCAATTTGTCGCCCATTATTTCAGAGCTGTCAAATAGCGCCAATACAGTTCAATTTCATTTACTTAAGAGAACTGTTTATTTAATTTGTATCCAGTGACATGTCTTGCGCTGTTGCCATCGCAGCTGGATGCCTTCAGACAATACCAAAATGTCTGGCCCAGTCTTAGTCAGCATTTCTCCTCCCCAGCCGCTTTCATGCTTGTGGCGAACTTGTTTCCTTGTCGTCTGGTCTGGTCTGGCCTGGTCTTGGCCTGGTCTTGGCCTGGCGCCTCGCTGCCTTTTAGCAGTTTTCTCTTTTGCCAACCAGTCGAAAGCAAAAGTGTAAAACTTGCAACAGTCTATAAATAGTCGTTGAACAGGAAATTTTCAATCAGCAGTGAATCGATATAGACCTTAACCGAACTCCTCTCCCGCCCAACGCGCTCTTAATGAGTTTTGTGTGCTATTAATAATCGACTTTCAGCTTACATGTGTCGTCGCTCTAACCAACTAATGGCTTCTGCTGACCATAGCCAGAGCTTTGCCCTGTCCAGCGATACATCAATCAATCATAATTTGTTGCTCTCTGTGTAACAGTTCAGCTCTTGATTGAATTTGCTACAAGTTGTTGGGAATTCAAAGCAATTTGAATATGAATCTAAGCTAAATTCTAAGTTTATCAAGAAATTCCATGTATAAATATCAATATATTATCCTTATCTTAAAAAAACCTCGCAGACAACTTGAAATTCATTTTCTCCAAATATTGAATTATTGTTAATTTTCTCACACTTTTATCGACTTCAATTATGCTAAATTATGTGTTTGTCGTCCCTGAGTGGTTCGCCCTGTGAGTTAACCTCATGCTTGTCCATTTTATAATAGCAATAATAATCATAAATACAAAGCATTACGCCAGATGCCGCCCTTGGCCATTTGGCGCTGGCTTGACTCGGCTTGGCTGCAATCTGAACCCTAGTTTCCACCTGCTGCTCGTTTCCTCAGCAACGGCTAATTATGCGCAAGTGGAACAATTTAGGCCCATGGTCAACACCTTAGCTGGCAAGCATCAACTGCAAATCCAAGCAGAGCAAACCTCCCTCACACACACAGCATCCGCTTTGCCATGCGCGTGGCCCCAAAAAGTTTTTGCCATAAAAGTTAAAAGCCCCCATCCTCGAGGTCCTCCACAAACCACCCGCCTGGTAGCTGTTGGCTGCGTCGCAATAAGTTTTCCATATCCATTGAAATTGTGCACAAAAATATAGAGTTTGATGGTTTGGGCACACGCAAAGGAATTTGTTTCGTAAGGAATCATATATAGATATGCTTGAGCAGCTAGGGTGTTGGGTGGATCTAGTCAAGTGTGAATGCGTCGTTGTTGAAAAACAAGAAAATTTCATATGAAATTTATGTATTTTGTGGAAATATTGCTTGTTATAATAGTGTTATGTTGTAGGAAAATATCTTTAAAAGCGAATAAAAATAAGTAATTATTTTAGACTTTAATTTGATGCTGTAAACCTGGAAATATTTTGCTTGGAATTTATATATGAAGCTCAGCACTTATGTTAATTTTCCATAAGAAACGCATCCAGTTTTAACTTAAACGCTGATTCGTCATTTATTTCTTTCATAATTGTGTATGAAAAACGTAATATATATAATTATATATTAATTATAATTATTGAAATTATATATTTGCCAATAAGTGCAAAAAACTGAAAGATCACTAAGATTTGAATTCCGGAATTCATACAGTTGTTACCTTTGAAATAAAATTGTTTATTATTTCCGAATTCAACCTTACACGTCTGAAAGATTCTACTCCTTGTATAGTATTAGATAAAGTAAAAGCTAATGTTAAATGTAGATGTAGGAGGTATACTTTTGTAGCTGAATTTTCAAAGGTGTTTAATTTAGTTTTTGTTTAGGAATAGTTATCGATTTTTTTTTTTAAAAAACTGGATGTACGGATATACATACGGACGGGAATAAATCGACTCAATTCGCCCCAATTAAGAATATATATATATTGTATATATGTTATGGGATCAACCATGCCTCCTTCTGGCTGTTACATGCATTTTAACAAATTCATTATACCCTGATTTGCCATTTTCAATGGGTTCAGAGTATAAAAATCGTTTGAATATTTACTAGATCAGCTACCTTTACACTCATTGCATTTTAAACTCCTCCTACATTATTATTAAAAGTCATTTTATTCAATTTATATATATTTTTTTATTATTAAACAAAGTTTAATAATATACAAGTTTAACATCACACTTAATCTAGGGTATATTCCCGTCGTTACTTCCACTTGTTCTATATTCCTTTTGTGTTGTTTTTTATGAGCTTTTATTATTGTTGTGCTGCTGCTGCTGTTGCTGTTGCTGTTGCTTCTCTCTTAGTTGGCTGCGAATATTGCATATATACATATATTCATATATATATATTTTGTTTTTTTATTGCTGTTGTTTTTATAAGCGTGGCAAATGTTGTCAAGGATGTTGCTGGGGATGTGCTCCGTATGTATGGGGCAGTCAGTGTGAAGTGTCTCTTTGTTAGCCTACGCCAGAGCTGGAGCAACGAGATAATCTTCAGAGATCCATAAATAAAACGTCTGCATGTGTGTGTGTTTTAGATGTGAAACAACAAAATAGATAAGTGTCGAGCCTAGCCCAATGATTACAGAGTATTCGCGCAGTCAACCAGACCAATATACATGCATATATATATATGTATATATATTTTTCTTTTTTATTATCTCTTCCAAGGTCACGCGAAATGGGCGTAGGTCAGGGACGTTTTTTATTTTTAATATTCTGTGAATGTGGAATGTAGATGTAGTTTAATTTGACAGCTAGCTGTCTAGAATTTGCAACTTCAAAGTTTTCCCCTTACCAACACAGCCAGATTTATGGCATTTGCAAGCCGTTTTCCAACACTGAGTATTAATTTTCTCTTTCAATTGCAGCACAATTAACTTGCACAACCAATTTTTATATAAAAAAGACTGAAAAAATATTGCGCTCATACAACAGGCAGATATACAATATATATATATCTATATATATAAATAGAAACATACATCCATACACATACACCCACACTCCAAACTCCCAACTTATACTTAGAAATCAACTCCACCGCTAGAAAGAGAGAGAAGAGGAACAAAGATGTCATCCCGCTCCAAAGAAAGAGTTGTTTCTGCGATTCGCAAGATCTTCCACAAGTCCACCAACAATAACAACAATAATAACAACAACAATAACAACAACAACAATCAGAACAACAACCACAACAACAGCAACGACAAGAGCTGCGACAAAGCCGATGGCCCCGAGCACAGCAACAGCAACGGAAACAAGAACGACAACAACAATCTAAACAAGAACCTAAACAACAACAACAACATTGATGTCGCCGTAGCCAGCGGTGGCGCTGCAGCTGGCGAGGCAGCACCAGCCGCCGCTGCAACTGGAGCAGGCGCCGCTGCTCAGCAGACTCCGAAGAACGCCATCGTGCGCGTTGCCGCCGAGCAGCCTGTGTGCGAATCGCCAGGCAAACGTCGCCGCCAGGATCACAAGTGAGTGCTAGCATTAACTATACATATATAATATATAATCTAAATATATATAATAAATTTCGCTCCTTTTGCAGAGTGGCGCCCACTGCACGACACTCAATACTGATACTGCCGGATGCCTCCATACGCTCGCGCCGTCTGATGAAGGAGTATCGCGAAATGGAACGCCTGCAGACCAAAAAGGATGCAGTTTTTACGGTAATATAAAATTGAGAGAAATATAGTAAATAGAACAGAATTTTTAATATATAAACAAAACATAGAACATAAAAAAACATTGAAATTATAAAAAAGAATAAGAATATGATTCGAGTATAGAAGGTTTATACCTCTCTTAGGGGTTAAGATATGTCAATTTGAATATCTTTTATAAATCATATGCGTTAATACAAAGGATAAAGTCCGACTTATTCAATTTGTATCATTATCATTATCATTGTTATACTCATTCACGGAGTGAAAGAGGTATATTTGTTTTTCGCAATGTCTGTCCGTTCATCTGTCCGTATAAATGCAAACCATTTCACCATTTTTAAAGCTAAGAACTTGAAATTTCAAATATATATATACGAATGTATACCATGATAAAGTGTTAAGATTTTCCCAATACGTCCGCTGGGGCCATGGCAAATTGGAAAATGCATTTTCCGCTATGCCAGAAATCCTATTTAAAGTGCTAGAGAAGTTATATTTGAAATGTATAGTTGTATTGGCAATCAAAAATTTAAAAAATAAGAAAATATAGCTACGAGCATGAGGTGCATGAAAACTAAAAAAAACTGTATCTTCTATAGTCTATAGCTTTTATTTAACAACCAAATTGCGGTTGAGTATTTATATCTTCTATAGTATTAATCAGAAACTCCAATTGCGGCTGAGCTCTTCTATTGATGCAAAAAAAAAGTATAAATATGTACAAATGTGGGGCATGATAGATCGAATACATCAGAGTTTTTACCGTAAATGAGAATTATACAGTCGGTAGCGTCCGAGTGCAAAGTTATTTATTACTATTGTATAGCTTGATTAAGAGTGATCATATATGTATGTTAAAATTGTATAAAGCCAAAGATCCAATTGATATATAGCAGACTAGATTGAGGAAATATATATACATATATAGACAAAGCGCTTGGAAGTAGCTTCCAGCGTCAGATCCATGCCATGCTGGTCTTTAAAGTATATATCTCGATGCTACACAAGATCCACGTTATCTTTGCATTTGACTTTCACGCCAATAAGCAGCTGTATAAAGCACTCTTAGCTCAATTATTAGTATATAATCAATTAATAAACATCCATTCACCACTCAACAAAAATTCCTCATCTAAAAATTAAATTTAGTCAACTGAAACCCAAATCTGATTTCCATCTATCAACGCTTTCAGGTGGAACTAGTCAAAGACAACCTCTTCGAGTGGCACGTGCGTCTGCACGTCATCGATCCGGACTCGCCACTGGCCGGCGACATGGTTGAGATGAATGTGCCAGCGATTCTGTTGCATTTGAGCTTTCCCAACAACTTTCCCTTTGCGCCGCCCTTCATGCGCGTCGTGGAGCCGCGCATCGAGAAGGGTTACGTGATGGAGGGCGGCGCCATCTGCATGGAGCTGCTCACACCGCGGGGCTGGGCCAGCGCGTACACCGTGGAGGCGGTCATCATGCAGTTTGCAGCCAGCGTGGTGAAGGGTCAGGGTCGCATTGCGCGCAAACCGAAAAGTACAAAGGAGTTCAGTCGGTGCGTCCTTGGTGCACTCAATTGAGTTGTGCCACTTGATTTGATTCAATTTGTTTCGTATTATTATATTGTGTTTTTTCTCTTTGACTTTTGCAGTCGCCAGGCGGAGGAGTCATTCCGCTCGCTGGTCAAAACACACGAGAAGTACGGCTGGGTAACGCCCTCTCTGGCCGATGGCTAAGGAAACAGTCTCAACCGAAGCACCCCGCCGCTCGCGACAGCAGCTCATGCGTTTGCCAACTTAGTCAACTAAAAGAATGCAACTCGATTTCCATTTACACATACACCGCTCATTACGATACTGCAAACTAGTTGTAGGACGCTTATACTGGATATATTGATTTCATTCCTTATTTGATTTCCTCAAGTACATTGTAAACGATTTCAATTGTTGCAAATGAATGCCATCCAAGGAGACACAAGATGAAACCAACAAGAGTAACAGGCGTCAACTAACAAAGAAATTAACTTATACTGTAATTTAGCTGTAGAACACCCATGGAAAGCAACACGCGAAAGCAAACACAACAACAAAACTAATGAAAAACAAAAAAAAACATAATAATAAAGAAAAAAAATGAAAAGTATTATAAATTCATTAAGTTGGAAGAAACTATATAAGTTCCGCATTACTAATACATAAATAATATATATTATTTAAAGCATAGATTAGTTTATGCCAACTTTATGAAGCATCTCTGAGTGTGTTATTATAATTAGTTGTGATTTCTATTAAGTTTAAAACCAAATTACTGATCTAGCTTATATACACATATAAGTGTGACCATTTTCTTAAGTTTCGCATATAGTAAAAATATATATATTACATGTCCATCTGTGTTTTTAATTGCGTTTTCAATTACATTCGCTTAGTCATTAAACACACTGCGCGGCGACACGTTTTTAAAATACGCGCGCACACAGTGCTGCACAACGTCATAACAAAGCGTGCTGCTGGTCAAGCATAGGCATGCGACTCGTCAGTCAGATTCGATCACAATGACGCCACGCATTTTACTAGCAAACATTTGCCAGCAAAATTAGTTGCTTGCCTATTAAAAGAGGATATTTTTAAATATATTTGTAAGTTGAATGAATTCAATTATTGACGCGTTTACTCAGGGAGCATTATTTTATTGAATGCTGTCGTTGATTTTACTTTGATGTCTGAACGTGCCTAGCGACCGCACAGGCCTCGTTACCCAACACTGAGAAAAAACTAAAACTGGCTGCAGAAAATTGTAATCACAGGACATAACTTTGTAAGTAAATTAAAGCATTTAGATAAGTTATTAGGCCACCAAATGTAGAACAAAAGATGCCACAAACTGTTGCCAACCTAATTTGTCTAACATTTGCCTGCGTTGACTGTGAATTATCGGTGTAAAAAGCCAGCAAAAAACTCGCCACTCGCAACGCACGCAGTTGCTGCGAAAAAAGATTGACAAGCTGCGACGGTGACGCTGACGACGACGACGACGACGGCGCCGACGTCGACATCGACATCGACAGCATTGCCGAGCTGTATTAGCGTCCGTATGAGAATTTTAGGCAAATCCTAACTTAGATCTGCAAGCAAACTGCGCCACATGCAATGCACGAGCTGCCCAAGTGAACCGAACGACCCAAAACTGAACCAGCGCCAGCTGAGTGCGAGTGAGCGAGCAAGAACAAAATGTGTGTAGTTGTTATTGTTGTTGTTTCTCTGTGTGTTGTATAGTAACTATATAGGTGTGTGTGTATGTGTCTCTGTGTGTGTGTGTGTTGACAAGCAATTTTGTAGCAACTGAAACCCACGAAACATAAAAATACCCACAGCGTAAGCGTCAGCAGCCCGCAGCACATAGCAAAAAATAGTAAATACATAGTTTTGTTTTATTTTATTTTTTTTATTTATAGACTCGTTTCAATGGATACGAACGCTAGCAGCAATAGCAGCAGCAGCAGCAGCAACAACAGCAGCGGCAGCGGCAGCAACGACGAGCAGCCCAGCAAGACGCCAGCCGAGGCAGAGGCGCATGCAACTTCTGTGCCTATGGACACCCTCGAGGCCCCGCCTGGCGGCGCCCAGCCGACCAGCTCCAAGACGCTAAAGCGCTGCGTCAGCGTGCCCATAATACGTACGTTGCCGGGCAAGCCCACGCCCATGACGACACGCGCCGCCGCAGCAGCGGCCGCGGCTGCCAAAGAGCAGACACCAAAGAAGAAGCAGCAGCAGCCGGCGTCGCAGCAGCAGCAGCGCACCGACTCCTGCGGCAGCAGCATCGGCTCCAACTTCAGCCTGAGCACGGGCGCTGGCATCGATTGCTTCGGCAAGAGCATTCACATCCGCTCACAGCCCAGCTCCCGGGAGGTGTCGCCGGCGCCGGTGTTCAATCCATTCACGCCACGTGCGCGTCGCTACTCGGCAAGCTACAGTCCGGCGCTGAACGGCGCCGGCGGCAGCTTGGGCACAGCGCTCTGCCTTACGCCTCGCGTCTCGCAGCTGCGGCAGGAGGAATGCGCCGATCTGAACAGCCGCGAGGTGAATCACGAGCGGGAGGTGCACCGCGAAATACAAATCTCTCAGAGCTGGGAGGATCTCACGCTGGTCACAGAGAACTGGTCCTGCAAGTCGGACGAGCTCTCCAATCCTCTGCAGACGATGCTGCCCACTGGCAGCAGCAACAGCACCAGCTGCTCCAGCCCCAGTCCCACCAGCAATCGAGCCGGCATGCGCCTGCCCTACTCGCCCTCGCCGACGCGCCGCACCTTCGCCACGCGGCGCTCCATGTCGCCCATTCCGATGCGACCGTCGTCTCTGGCACCCGTCAAGCGCAAGTTCGAGCTGGACGACAACAGTCCGGGCGTCAGCAACTGGAGCGTCTACTCCCCGCCGCCGCCAAAGAAGATCTTCACAGACAGGTGAGTTCGAATCGGATATGCTCCCCTCTCATCTCTAATCTCTCCTGTCTATTGCAGTCGCGGCTCCTCACCTGTGTGCCAATCGCCCTCGTCTGTGTGCCCCAGTCCCGACTCGGGCACCTACGACGGCCGCATCACCCCGAAGCTGTTCATATCGAAGCTATGCACGAACAACAATGCCGGCGGGAACAACAACAGCAGCAGCAGCGGCTGCCCCTCGCCCGTGTCCGCCTCGCCCAGCAGCGTGCTGCCCGTGAACGGACTCGATGGCATCTGCCTGGCGGGCGGCAGCCAGAGCCAGAGCATCGACGAGGGTATCTCCATACCGGAGAGCGAGACGAACACCTGCCGCAGCCGCACCTCATCCATATTGTCGACGGCCTCGTCGAGCAGCGCGCTCGGCGGCCCCCAGCTGCTGGTCAACGATATGGTGGACGATGCCACGTTGATGGATGATGCCAAGAGCGAGACGTCGTCGATTGGCGGCTGCTCGACCATCAGCATAGAGTCATCGTCGTGCGACAGCGGCGCCAAGACGGGCGCCACGTTCCTCAACCGCCTCGTCGTCGACGACGGCTGCTCTCCGCTTGCCCAGAAGAGCTTCTACATCAACAAGCAGGGCTTCTCCGGGGCCAAGAAGTTCATAGTGAACCACGAGAAGCTCGGCACCTCGCTGGACAGCAGCAAGGCCAGCAAACTGGACGTGCAGCAAAAGCTTTAAGCGATCCCCAGCCGATCGCACTGTACCATAGATGACCTACAGCCGCTTATACCCTGTCTAATTTGTATATGCCGCTGTCACCTAGTTATAGACACGTAGCTCTTATGATGGCACCAAGCAAGCGTTATTCTAATCCAGCACCCACCCAATGTCCCGAGCTCTTCTCAGTTCGCCGTAGCCTTAAGTAATGTACATAACTAAGTTGTTTCATGCCAGATCCAGATTCAGATCCCGATCGTTTATATATTTGCATATCATCATTGTAACCTAGCCGCACTACTCGATAGCCTGTAAATCTTCATATACTATTTGTGTTTTCCATATGTTTATGGCGTAATCCGATTAACCTCATCTCCGATCAGCGATCCCTGATCCCCGATCCCTCACCTCTATTCCCTCCTCCCATTTGTCTCATTGCACTACAATTACCAATTTCTATAGACGATACATACTTATGAAATAGACACCACAATTTTTTAAATATATATAATTATACACCTAGCTGTATTTAGCCCTATTTACGGTACACTTAGTTGTTAGCCCGCTTAGATGATAGTACCAATCCAACTTTGCCAAATATGTTTCTTATATATGTATGTGTGCGTATGTATATGCCGCGTTTGAAATTTGATCGATTTGTAACGGATATACGACTATATCCGATATTATATATAAATTCGTCTTACGATCTAGCAGATTTTCGTATGCGAATTTGAAATATTTAGCTTCAAAATGTTATTTTAAAATGAAAAAAAAAAATCGTAATAAATAATATTTTTTCAATAGAACGAAAAAAAAAACTTGGTTATATCTCATTGTAGTAGGGATGCGAAATGGGAAGTATGGGATATTAAAATTTTAGTAATTTTGTAATATTAAATTTTATTTAAGTAACAAAATTTACTAAATATTTTCTGAAAGATAGAAATGAAACCCCTAATAACATTTTAAATAGTCTTATCAAAAATAAAAATATGAGCATAAATTTTATAGAACTGATTTAGTTGTGATTAGATTATAAATATCTTTGATTTTTATATATTTCTGAATTTTTGTAACAAATACAAATTGCTCAGTCAAGTAGATCTTAGATTTATATTTGTTTTTAATTGTTCAATCAACTGCGTAATTTTAGTTGTATATATTTATTTTTAATAATAAGCTAACCCATTATGGGATAATATTTATTTTTAGTATTATAATACTCTGATATAATTACAGCAGCGTGTGTATGTGTGTGTTTACATTTGCTCATGCATACATACATACATCTGTGCATGTGCGTGTGCGTGTGCTTGTGTGTGTGTGTGCGTCCGTCTGGCTCAGTAAAAGTTCGAACAAACTGGCCCGAGCATTGCTCTGCGCACTCAGCCCAGCCGCTGGCAGGCATTCGGCGAGTCTATTTGCGAGTTGCCCAGGCTGGGGGCGAATGGGCGTACGCTGATTTAAAACGAGTTTCAAAGTCGATTGTACTTTCAGTCACGAGCGCATTGCTCGGTCGTCAGGCGAGAGGAGGTGGAAGCGAAGGAATGGCAGTTGATGTTGGTGTGACGTGCGATCGGCTCAGCAGAACCAACCACCCACGCTAAATACATACAAATGAGCGATAGGCACGCCAACCCATACATATGTATGTATGGATATGTTTGTATGCGTAAAAGGGCACCTCTTTTGTGCCGTTGCACAACACTGCCCAAAGGCTGACACAGCCAAGACAAATATGCACACACACACTCATACACATGTATATACATGTGCGTCGATTTTTACTGACAGTGCTGGCAGCGATGCCGACGTCAACGCTGACGCCAGCGACCTAACAATAAAATGAACATACAACAATAAAAAACAAAAACAAGACATCGCAAATAATTAAACTCTGTGGTTTTTGTTGTTGCTCAAAAAAGGAAAAAGAGCAGCAAGAAATGGCTGCGCACGGAGCTCGCGCTGCTCGGCAGCCACTTCGACTGTGGTGGCTGCTGTTCTTCTTGTTGTTGTCGTCGTCGTTGAGTTGGTTGTGAGTTGTTGTTGTTGTTGTTGTTGCCACGATTCGCTTCGTTTCGGTCGTGCTTTAATGGAACTTGCCTCCTCTCTCCCCGACAGTGTCGGCGTCTGCTAGACTGCTCGCTGTTTGCTGCTCGAAGTAATCTTGAAAATCGTGAGTTGAGTTTCGCGCGACGCTCGCTGGTTTCTTTTTGCTCTCACTGTTCGCGATCGGTGCTGTTGTTGTTGTTGTTGTTGTGGTTGATGTTATTGTTGCGTTTCTTTGGGGCCTTGCTTTTGGTTCGCCCTGCGCATTTTCTTTGTTTTTCGTTTTGGTTTTGGTTTTGGAGTTGTGCGCGCCTGAAGAAAAATCAAGTTAACAGCCAACGCACGCAACGGCACTGAGTGTGGGCGGGGACAGGGGAAAAGCCAAAGAGGAGCAGCTTGCCGGGTCGCCAAAGCTATTTGGTATTTTTGTTGTTGTTGTTGTTGTTATTTTCAATATGCGCGTGCATTAAAAATAAAAAGCCTGCAGCGCGCGTCGACGCTGGCGTTGACGCAGACGTCGATGTCGTCTTGCCTGTTGCGCTCGTTGTTTTGTTGTTGGTGCTGGTGCTGCTTTTGCTTGTTGTTGTTGCTTCGCTTCGCTGATTCAGACTGAGCAGCGACAGAGGCGAGACAGCAGGCCGACTGAAACTCGACTTTTGGCGTTTGTCGAGGTTGCTGAGCCCGGGCAAGCGAACTGCGAATCCAGTTTCTTCTTCACTCGGCCTCGGCTAACAACGCGAAACAGCCACGGCAAAAAAGCAGCGCCAGTCACAAATTGCTTTTCCCTCTTTTTAATTTTTGTTATTTTTTTGTTTGTTTGCCAATTGTTTACGGATTGTTAATGTATTGCGGCAAGGTAAGTTGTTGTTGTAGACGTCTGCGCAAGGATGTGAATGGCAATTAGCTTAATAAGCATAGCATATACATAGGCGCAAAAGCTCGCTCTTCCTCTTCTTGTCATTCTCTTGTTAATCTCTCTTCTTTCCATTTTTGGTATGCTCTGTCATTCCCTTTGTCCATTTCAGGGCATGGAGCTAGCGTCCGCTGGCTGCGCCGACTGCTGCAGCGACTGCGCCAGCGCAGCGCCCACTTGCTGCGCAGCTTCCGGCTGCTGCGATGCTGCTTGCTGCGAGACCAGTTGCCAGCTGCTGCCACCAGATCCTGTGAACTACGAATACCAAGAGCCGGAGGAGAACTTCGTGTCCATTGACGATGCCAAGATTAAAAGCTTGCTATTTCAAATCGGCCAGCAGCAGCAAGAGCTGCGACGCCAGCAGCGAGAGCAACAGCAAAAGCAGTCGCAGCAGAAGCAGCAGCAGCAGCAAATTATCGAGCTGCTGGACGATGATGAGGGGTGTGTGGAGCAGCCGCCGCCGCCGCTGATGTTGATTAGCACAGCCCGTAGCTTAAAACCTGAGAAACGCCCGATGACGGATAAGCAGCGGATAGCAAAGAAACTGAAGCAGCGAAATCATCGCATCGTGGCCAGGATTGAGCTAAGCGACAGCGAATGCGAGACTGAAGAGTTGGAGCAGTCGGTGAAGGAGACAAATGTTGAAGATTTGCCTTTGCCGGATGTCACTTGTGAGCTGGAGGAGTCAGCAGCCCAGGTCATTGAACTGCCATCGGATGACGAAGAGAAACAACCCACAAAATCAGCTACCCGCAAACGCTCGCCGCGACCATACATAAAGCGCCGCGGTCGGCACTTCTATCAGTGCCAGGCGTGCGGCAAGAAGGTGCAGTCCAATTATAATCTGCGGCGTCACATGATGATACACACAGGTGAGAGCAGCAATTGTGCAACGGGCGTGGCCTGCAGCTGAGATGAGAAAATGTGGCAAAACTGAGCGGAAACATATAATGTTGATAATATGGAAAGCTTTTCTTATTTTGCTTTATCTGATTATGGATGAGAATCTCAGATCTTAGTTGAACAGTAGAAAATAACATCATATTGATATTTCTTTTTTTGCGCATGGTATTAGCTTAGATTTTAGTTTCTTTAATGAATATGAAGTTTACTGGGAACTTTTTTTTTAGTTGGGAACTTTATTTTTTAACTTTTCTACAATTAAAGAGTTCTTAAACTCTTTAAGTGACTGAGCCTAATAAGATTTTGATTTATCTCTTATTATTATTCTATTTCTATTATATATAGACTTGAAAACAGAAGATTTTGGTTTTATATCCTGAACCCATTGAAAATTGGAAATCACAATTTTATGGTTTTGTTCACTCTCTACTGAATTCTGTGGAAATGTTTAAGCTTATTTAGATAGTTTCACAGTTAATTCGCTATGAAATACAAAAGTATTGTGATTTTTATTTAAGAAAAACTTTGGAATTTATTTAGACAAGGTTTTGACTATATTATTTCATTCTTTCATATATTTCATCATTTTAATATATTCAAACTAATTTATTTTGACTCCATTGAACAAAGAGTTAAGAAAATGAAATTCCCTCCTAAATCTCTTTCAGGAATTTATTCCAGATGAAGAAGTAGTAAGAAATATAATTTATTATTGATAAATTTAATTTATAATTTCTTAATTCTTTATTATTCTAACCTTATTATTAAATTTTATTTTTGAAAACTCTAAACTCCAAAGTAATCTGTCATATATATGTATATTAAATTTTAAAAAAAATTGAGAGTATTAAGAATATAGCTGTCTAAAGAGATAAACAGAATTACCTTTGAACTTCGTCTTTTAATAATAGTTAATAGTAATATAATATTTTATATAATAATATTAATATTTTATATAATAATAATAATTTTTTATATATATTCCCATTAATCAGGTGAGCGACCCTTTCCTTGTGATCTGTGCGAGCGTCGCTTTCGCGAGTTTAGCGATTTGAAGAAGCATCGCCGACGCCACATGAATGATCCGCGCTATATATGCATGATCTGTCGTGTGCATGCGCCCATGGAGCAGGACTCTACGCGCTGCGTGGAATGCGAGGGCAAGAATCTGTTGCTAGCGCCGCAGGACTGTGATGAACAGCAGCCAATTGATGAGACTGAGCCAGCACTGGAGGAGCAAGACGAGCAAGAGGATCAAGAGGAGGAACAGGAGCAGGACATGGATCAAGAGTGCGAACAGGAGGAGAATCATGTCGAAGACAAAGTTGCTTCCTTGCCAATGATCACATTGCCGCCCGCATTACTGGTCACCTTAGTGCCCGCACCGCCGCCACTCACGCCAGCCCCACCTGCCCCGCCCGCACTCACTATCACAGCCCTAACACGTCCTCCACCGCCACGCAGCTGCAGCAGCGCCAACTCCTCGTCCTCGCTCAGCAACGATGTGGCCCCGAAGCGTCTGGCCAGGGTAACTCGCACTCGACGCACCTATCCCTGCCCGCTGTGCCAGCGTCCGTTCGGCACACGCCACAACCTGAAGCGCCACTACATGATCCACACCGGCGAGAAGCCGTTCAGCTGCAGCCAGTGCCGCAAGCCCTTCCGCGAGTGCTCCACTCTCAAGAAGCACATGGTGACCCATATGCGCGATCGCTGGTACAAATGCCTGCGCTGTCCCGCCAAGTATCAGGACTATCTGCACTACATGGAGCACAAGGCGACGCACGGCCAGGAGGCGCAGGACACGGACGCACATAGTCGCAGCAGACAGAGATCAACGGATAGCGGCGATGCTGATAGCTCCTTGGATGATTGGCTGGAGTGCTGCGAGTGTCAACTACGCTTCACCCAATTGGATGCTTACACGGAACATCTGAAGCAACACGACCTGGAGCTGTACGGCCTGAGTGTCGATGATCTGGATGATGAGGATCAGGATGTGGATGTGGCCTAATATGAATTAATTATATATTTAGATTATATGTATAGATATATACATTCCATTTGTTAAACATGTTTGCATTCCGAGAAGGCGAGTTTCCATCAGATGGAATATTCCTTCAATTATACTATTTATTCATTTTTTAAATCTGTTATATTAGATTTAAGATTATTCTATTGAATTATAATATCTATTACAAAAGGGACTCTACAATTATACAAAAAAATATATATATATATATATTTCAAATTTTTGTCTTCAGTCCAGCTTTCTATCGTAATATGGTTAGTGTAAACCATTTCAAATTGAACAGATTCTTTCTTGAGCGGTTTTCCGTAACTCTCTGCTTCGATAAGTTTTTGTTCTCGTTTGCCTGCTTTTGCACTTTAATAAACTTGAGATTTGTTTCAAGCAGAGATAATAGATTTGTGGTTGTTTAATTAACAGTTCTATTTCATAAGAATGATTGTTAGATCTGCCTGGTGCTAAGTCTGGATCTAAAATTAATAATATGGGATAGTATGAATATATTATAGAGTCTCCATAATTTTGTTTCAATTTTAAATTCCATGTTGTTTTGTAAAATGCGATTTATAATAACTTCTAGATTTTTATTTTTAACCAAAAATATTTTAAATTTTTACCTAAGCTCTCGAGTTAGATCTTTTCAATGGTTGTTAGTACAAGTAAACGAGCTTATCTTTATTTCAAATCAAGTCAAACTTAAATAAAAGTATATGCGCCCAAAATTTCCGTATCTTTGAGCTAATGTAACAGATCCAACTTTTGAAAACGCTTTGAATACTGATTAAATTTAATCAATTTTAAAACTTCATTTATTGGCTTTATAATTTAAACATTTATTTTAAATTAATTTATTAAAGTTGTAATATAGCCGCAGCTCTAATAATTTATCAACTATATAATAGTTGTAAAAAGAAAACTCAGAGTGGATTATAAATAAATATTATTATTATTATATATTATTATAATTATTACAAATATTATTATAAATTTTAAAACGTTTAAAGAGCACAAAAGGTTTTTAAAAAATTTCTTTAAATAATATACAACAAAAATATATATAAATAATATCATTATATATTATTATTATTATAAATATTATCATAAATTTTAAAACGTTTTCAGTGCACAATATATTTTTGAAAAATTCTTTATATTATACAAGAAAAATGTGTTATGAAAGCAATATTTGGGATAGTCAAACTGAAATTTACAAATTGAAATTGAAGCTTGATTAATGAGTTTAAAAACTACAAAACTCATTAAATAAATAATAAATTATTAAGCCTTCAAATTTCATTGTAGAAAGAGAGTCGAAGCACATTAACTATATTAACTATCTAATTCTCATAAAAAATGCACAAGTTGCACGTTGATAAACCCAAAAGGTGTTTAGGAACTACGCTAAAGCGTTTAAAATAAAATGTACTAAAAATAAATAGAAGCAAGCGTAGATCAAATGACTAAGAAGAGCGTTTTGAACACTGAAGGAGAGAATCCACGTGAAGTAACGGACAGATAATTAGATATCCAAGAGTACGGGCTTTGTTTCCTTGGCACATTTGAAGACCGAACGCATCATTTTGAGGAAGCCCGTGTCCTTGGGCTTTTCCAGGCCGCGTTGCACGCGATTCTTCATGACCGAAATAAATTCTTTGTTGCTCAGCTGGTTATCGTCTATAAGGAATCCACGATTAAAGCTATAGTAACAGAGTAATAGATCAAGGACTCACTGTTCTCGTCGAATATGGTGAAGACCACATCCACCACGTGATCAGTCAGGTTGACCATGGCGACCGTCTTGGCCACATGCTGCAGCGTTTGCTGGTCAATCGAGGCGCCCGCAATGTGGTAGAAAGTCAGCGCCGTGTCCACATCATTGATGTTGTTCAGGAAGTGGAAAAAGTCGAGATAATCCTGCTTGGATATGCCCGTGCCATGATCACGAAAGCGTCGCTTGACGCGCTTCAGCTTCTTCTGCTTCTTCTTGGGCGGATAGCCCGCATAGGCGAGCAGCAGCTCGGCAAAGTCCGCCTCTGTTATCATGCCATCCACGTTGGGCTCCTTGCGCTCAAATTCGAGCGAGAGTATCTCGCGTTGCAGCTGCTCTTGAAAGTCCAAGAACTTTTCAATCGTCAGCTTCTCGTCCATGTTCGGACCAAAGAAGTACGTTATCAAGGCTGAGTTAACACCCTGGGAAAGGCGGAAGATACTTTTAGTGGAAGATCCGTAAATGGTTTAAAGTATTTTAACAAATAGATAAAAAAGGTGTAGACGTGTGCGGGTATTATATTATGAAAAGTAGGTGCAATTAGTAATTGAGTAAAATGTGGGTGTGGGATGTGGTAGCCAAAAAGAAAGCTTAAAAGCGTTTTGTTTTTACATAAAGTACCTTCAAGGACTGTTAGTAGTCAAATAAAGGAGGAGAAGTATGTATATACACAGTTAGACACGCATTTAACGGACACGCGATTCAAAAGGATTAAAGCCAAAAGACAGAGAATATACAATACAAAAATCGTTTAGTATGGCATTCTCAATACTCGCTCGCTGCACGGAACTCTTCGGAGAGTAAGAGAGAGCACAACAGTCCGTCCATTCGGACCACAATTACCTTGAAAGTATTGCCCGTATTGGCATGATCCCGATGCCGAGTGCCCATGCTGGTCTGCTGGCGCACCAGAGTGGCAACCATTTCGAACTCCTCGCAATCCACATCGCCATCGCCGTTCAAATCGAACATACGAAATGCGATCTCAAAGTGACGACGCGAGACTGCAAGAGATGTAAACATTAACAATCTTTGTAATTTTATAATAATACAAATACACCTACTGGAGAGCACGGTGAGCAGAAAGATATAATCGGAGAAGGTGATGAGGCCATAGGAGCCCAGCTTATAGAATATGCTGTTCTTTTCCAGCTGCAAATTCAGCTGCTCTCCCACAGACTGTAAGAGGAGATTTATTAAATAAATATTTATATATTAGTTAAATAGTAATTTCATTACCTTCGGATCATAGCGACGATACTGATCCAGACCCAGGCCTGTAAAAGTAATATATTATTTAATAATGCCCATTAAAATAGTACGGCCATTTGGTTAGTTTGCAGAGTGAAGTGGAATTACGGTTCGGGGGTTTTAAGCCACATACCATCGGGTTGTTTCATGCCTGGCGTCATGCTAGTCAAGAAATCGGTCGGTGTCATGTAGACCTCATGGCGATCATCGGCGACCGGCACTTGGATGGTGGCAAAGTAGCGAAATACTTTGTCTGGCGTCGAGAATTGCCTGATGCGATTCTCGTACTCAATAATCTAAGCAATAAGCGTTCACGAAGATTACAATTATTATTATTAGTGTTTGATTTAGCATTTGGCTGAGTGCGATCGGAGCGCAGGCAGTGCGGGCAGAACAAGAACAGGAAGGATTGCAAAATTGAACAGAAAGCGAAAAACTAAGCGCTGACGCCAACATAAAACTGCGACGCTGTTGTGATCAATGATCGTGTTAGTATTTACAATCTAGGTAAGCCTATAACACAATTACCATCTGGTTGCTTAATGCCCGGATAGATAGAGCGCAAAAAGTCCTCGGGTGTCATGCATACAATTGTCTGTGTGGCATCCTGCAGACGCACCGTGGCAAAGTACCGAAAGATCTTATCTGGCGTCGAAAACTGCCTGATACGATTCTCATACTCAATAATCTATGATTTGTTGTTGTTGTTGATGATGATATTCGTTTGTTTGTTTGTGGTGTGTAATGGCAACAGAAAATTTGACGGGCAAACATAAAGAGAAACGAAAGGCATAAGTCAACTTAGGTGAATAAGTAAAAATTTATAGATACAGCATTGCATAGTCACAAAATATATTGAAAGACTTCAGGAAGCGTCCACTTATATATCGCATACCTTGCGCTCGCGAAAACCAACTTTTTCCTTAATCTTCTTGCCATCGTGAGGATTCAGGCGGGCGTCGTCGTCGTCCGACTCATCACTGTCGCCTTCGGAACTGCTCTCGCCATTCACGCCGGCCGCATCAGATGGACGCTGGCCCGCATCGGCGTCCACTTTGGGCACGAGCAAGCGTTTCACTCTATAAATAGATGACATTATATATACGTATATATCAAACGATATTTATTGATTCGACACGACGTATACTTACTTGCCCCAGTCCAGCACGGAGATGATAAACAAGCTGATCACCATAAAATGAAAATATTTGGTTACCCGCGGTGTCTTCTCCTCGCCATGGCCAAAACGCTTGTGACCGCGCGTTTGTTGCTGTTGCCATTGCGTCTGGGTCGCAGTTGCCTGAGCTGCGAAAATCGGTTTGTAGCTGTTGTTGCTGCTGACCACGGATGATATTGTGCGACAATTCTGTAGCGACGGCACTATTGAACGCTTTGTTAGCGTTGCCAGCGCCTGTCGCGTTACCAGAAAACGCAGCACAGACATTTTGCAAATGTTCTTTTATGGGTTTTTCTCTGTATTTTCTGCACTATTATTTTATGCGCATATTCGCATTCGCTCGTGAGCTGGTAAATTATAAATGGAACTAACTGGTTCTATTTCATCATGCAAGTGCGAACACTTTACAACACTGAATAACAACACACAGCTGATTGAACAGCTGTTATTTACGCGAACCGCGCAGTGTTGGATAAGAAAAGAAAAATTAAGGAGAATTATTTAAATATATAATTTTTGGAAATAATATCAAGTAAAATTATTTCAATATTTTTTTGTAAATATATGAAAATAACAGTAAAGCCTACAGTATATACCAATATTTTCATTTGTTTGTAATTTACATAGTTTATTATCATAGTATTTATTATTAAACTAGAATATTAAGCTATATAAAAAACCGTTACATTTCACTAAAAATCAATGTATAATTTTAAATTATCAACTAGTATATTGCAACACATATTCATATACAAGATCTGATAATTATGTATTTGTATTTATTAAGAGATCCATCGCTCCACATGGAGCTGCTTAGCTTCTTTTAGCTTGTGAAAAAATATTCCTAAGTCCTCATTTTAGTGTGTTTGTTGTATTAGCTATACCATATAGTTGCCACAGTCCAATTATTTGCTGCGACGACATTTTGTGCCAGGAAACTAAGAACTGCTCTGGCTCTATGCGTCCGTTGAGCAGTAGCTTTAGTTTATCAGGATATAGCACATAAGACGTGAGATCCGTTAAGGTAATATTGCAGCGTTTGGAGAGAACGCCAGTAATGAGGACATCATCGATTCGAAAAAACTTGGTGTGTTGAGCAGCTGGGTAGAGCTGCTTGACCACCTGCGAGGAGTAGAAGACTGCGAAGCCCGGGCAGAAGGGCGGATAGTAACGCCCGGAGTATTCCCGGAAGCTGACACGCCACTTGGAGGCGTAGGAGCGTGCTACGCGATCCTTCTCATTGATGGCGCACAGCAGCAGCGGCTGCTGCGAGTGAAGTGCGGAGAGTGGATTGCCTGGCGAGGATGACTGAGGATGACTTAGATGCTGCAGTAGCTGCGGCGTATTGAGAAAGATGTCGTCATCCACTTTGACCAACAGCTGCGCCTGTGCGCAGCGAGTGTGGAACCATTTGAAGGCCATCACATGTTTGTAGGTGAGATTGAAATAGGCATCCAAGAAGTTGCCCTGCAGCAGGTCATGGTGGACCGCGTGCTCCGCCAGCAACGACGACTGGAGATCATCCTGCGCAACGGCGCCGAAGAGAAAGACGAGACGAAGTGGGGAATTGTGGGATGGAGGCGACCCTTGACCCCAGGTTTGCCGTATCACTGAGCGTTTCTCAAAGTTCCCAGGCGCCGAGTGCACCACGATGAGCGCCTGGGTGTGGGCCGCACACGATGGCTGCTCGATGACATATTCAAAATTATGCAAATCAACCAACTGCTGCGGATCTTCGCTGTATCCACTGCTCGCATCCACCACGATCTCCGGCTGCGGCACATAGCGAGGAGTGTCCGGCAGATAGGCGTAGAGCAGCACACACAGAGTCATCCAGAAGAGCAAGCAGACATTTGAGCTGGATTCCAGAAAGCTTATCAAACATTTTATCTGCCTCATGTCGCTGATACTGCGAAACCACCGAAAATTGGTATTTTATTCGTCAGTCCGATCGAAATGCGGATTGAATGGCAACTGCAGGAGTATACGAAAGAGTGGACTGCTTATCTCCCTACCTGGCCTATGCTTCAGATAACATAATATCAGCTCAATCCAATAGTTGATAAGAGTTTACGAAATAAGATTGGGTGAATAAATTGATTTCATAAATGGAAGTATTATCAGCTTTTATTTATATACATTTTTAAGTCCAAATAGGTTGTTCCCATTGTTTAATTATACAGAAAGTAAACATTGATAAAGCTTAACTAAACTGTCAACTCAATTAGGATGATATTAATGTTAAATATATAATTATTTAGTTTTATTAATAGATATCCCTGGGCACTATGAGAAATTTGATTGCGTTTCTAAGTTTGAGTTTGGGGGTAATTCTAAGACTAGATAGATATTTGATATAAGTCTTAATCCATAAGATCTTGAAAAGTGTATGAAATGGCCGGCGGTACTTGAAGTGGAACCAAATTCGGGCCAACTGAAACATTTGGGAAAGGTCGGTTTGAGTCACGACGTAATGTAGCTTGAAATACATTTACCATATAAAAATCAAAGACAACTATGAGATGATCTTAGCTAGCTGTAACTAATTTATTCTGAATTTTTAATAATTTTCATACTCACAAATCTGTACTGTAAAATAAATTAAAAATCGTCTTCCAAAATCTGGCTGCTTTTTGGGATTGCATAACTGCTTAACAACTAAAAACGTCCTCTAGAGATCAATAATGATGTAATTAATATTGGAAATGATGATCAAATAATTATTAGGATTGAAATAATGTTATAGGGAATAATCATTATGATTCTAAAGAAGTTAATGTCTTAACTAGCTAAATGAATTTGTACTATTAATGAATCATAACTATAGCATTTACATATAGAAATATATCTGTTGATCTCTATACATTTAGTATATACTGTGATTTATCGCCAATAATAATTCTGTTAGCTCCACTGTCCATGGGGGGGTTGCTAAAAACAATTTGGGCCACGGAACGCAAACTTTGAAGCATATGTGATAGCTCGAGGGATTTGTCGAAGGTCTCGGCAGCAGTCAATCAAGTAATTACCTGCCGACGACAGGTGCTTCAAATGAGCCTCATCAATAACCAACTGGCAATAACCTTTGCCAGCAATGAAAAAATCGCCAAAATAGTTCACAGTTCTAAATATAGTGTTTACATGACATTAAATACAAAAAAATTAATGATACAAATTTAAAAAAAAAAATAAATTGTTTGAAAACCATAAGAAAATTAAATATAGTTTGTATATAACAAAAAAATCTAAAAAAAAAAAATAAATTTTTTTAAAATAACAAAATCAGTATAATGTAAAGTATTTATTTTCAGTTTTCGTATTTAGAATTTAAGTTTCAAGATTAAATATATATAAAAACAAATTAATATTGTTTAGTTTTACTCCCCTAAATATAATATATTGCTTGATTCAGTGTAAGCCAACATATTATATCCAGATTTTATCATCAATTCAGCTTTTGTTTATACTTAATATAAAATTTGTAAGACAAACAATTTACTTTTTATACTCTCTAATCCGAAAATGAAAGGGGTATATTGTTTTTGTGGAAAGTAAATTTGGAATTTGGAATTAGGATTTATTTTTTCAATCTCACGTCAGTTAAACCCTATAATACGAGCTAAAAATTCGAATTGTATATGTTCTAAGCCCCTTAATTAGTTAATTACATAAAAGAAAAGAGATAAATAAAAAGATAAACTAAATCAGTTTACTTGATAGAATGCTTATAGTTCACACGAATTTCATTTATATTATCATTATAATGGACTGGGAAACTAATCATATTTCCTAATGCACAATATCGTGCACATTTGCGCTGAATATTAAAGGTTTTAGAGCTGAATATTAGTGCTTTAGGCTTTGAGTTAACTGTTAATTTATCATAATCAAGATTGTTATCCCGTTGATGGATTATGTTATGACCCTATTAGCTGCTAAAACGCTGATGCAGCATAAATTCTAGCATATGGCAACACCTACTTCATTGCAGCTGCTCTAATTTGTTATTGTTGATGTTGATGTTATTATTGTTGTTATTGTTGTTTACCTGTTTGTTAGTTTGTCAACTTAACCATGTGTATATGGTGTGGCCATTTACAATAGCAACAAGCCGGACCGACATGCAAGGCAACAGAAAGCAAACACAAGTTGTTGACACATACAAGCAAAACTGCCAGAACTACGCCTCCCTCTGACCACCCCCCACTCCCCCACCAGCTCCACCTGCTCTACCTGCGCCCTAATAAGCATTAATGGTTCAGCGTGAATGGCCAAATGAGGCATGTGGTAGGATGCGGGCGGTAGGACTGGCCGTGCTTGGGGTTGTCCAGTGGGCAAGTAACGCGAAAATGTTGTTTTTCCCCATCATAACTGGAGCGGGCGAGCCGGACGGGTCGGACGGGTCCGGCACTGTCCGCGCATTCGGCATGTGGCAGGCGAGCGTTACGGACGTGGCTATATATAATAAATTAACGGCAATTTCGAGAACTACATCGACTATATGATATATTGCAAGGTCTGACGAAAATGCCAATGATGGGCTGCGGTTCGTCCATGGAGACACAGTCGAGTGCTGGTGGACAGTTGCCGCCGAATGGCAATGCGTTGCGTCTGCAAGAAAACGGCGGAGCCAAAGTAACGGTAACATTTATAATAATCTCTAAATCAATACTTCTCGAGTCCTGATTTGTGTGCGATTCATGTATGTGTGCGTGTCCAGAATATCGTGCAGCAATACGTGCGCCTAGACGAGCAGATCAGCAAGCTGGAGGGCAGCTGTCCGGGTCCGCGCATGGCCACCGCCGAGGCATGGATCGAGCATCTGCAGGCCAAGCGCGACGTTATGCTGGGTCTGGACGGCATGGAGCACAGTGTGCGTCCAGCGACAACGCAAAGCCAGGCGAACCGACAGGGTGAGGCGGAGGCGGCGGCACATCAATTAAGTAGCTACCCCGTGGCATTGGGCAGCGAGCGTGCAGGCAATCAAATCGTTGCTAATACGCCCACCAAGGACCTGGCCCAGGTGAGTGGCCACTAATTAGCGCCTTGGCACGTGCTTAATGCCCTCAATTAGTGTGTGGTGTGTGATTGCCAATGGAATTATAATAATGTCTGTGACCTTCGTCTCGAAATATCCAAAACAAACTCACAAGCTGGCCCACAATTTAGGCGTGATTGGTGATCCACGCAAGGCTTCCATGCACGAGGACTTCTTTGCCAATTTGAGCGAATCGGCGCTCTACTTACTTAGCATACGTTACTATGGGGAGCTGCTGGATCATACCAAGCAACGGCTCAAGGCTCTGAGCGCCAGCTATGCGGAACTCAACGAGCTCTATGTGAATCAGGATGGTATCATTGCCTACATTAGTGGCGGCACCTACATGACTCGGCTCGAGGAGACCATTGACGAGCAGCTGGAGGTGGCGCGCGATACACGTGACAAACTGGGCAGTGCGCTGGAGCAGTGGCGTATCTGTGGTCTACTGCTACGCGCTGCGGCAAACTCCTCCACACAGGCGCTAAAGCAGTGGCGCCAGCTGAATAGGTTAATGTGAGTAAACGAATGATCACATTTAAATTGAAATCGAAAATGGTAACTCTAAGCTAAATACTCAGTAGTTCCGATAACATCGATAGACAAGTTCGATATGACGATATATTGCTTTTTAACGGCTGTATCACAATATGCAATTTTCATAAAATTATGTACATTATTTTTATTTCCCAGAGATCCTAAACAAAAACTGCAAGTGGCACTGGATTGTCGCAGTTTGCTGCATGCATCACTAACCTCCCTGGAGGCAGCGCAATTGGCTCTGCCGCATGTGGAGCTCAAGTACATGAGCAATCGACAGGTGCTCGCTGTTAATCACTGCAATACTTATTTGATCACGGACATTGCGAATGCAGCGCGGTAAGTTATTATTAGAATTAACTTTCTTTTAAATGCTTCACTTATGCTATTTCTCCTACAGGTATGAACACACAACACGCGTCTTTACGAGCTATGAAGTGAATATTTCTAAGACCTGCACCTGGCTGTATGATACGTTTAATAAAACTCTACGCAGTGATTTTGATAAGGCGGAAGAAACGGTGCGACGTTTGGCGCGCACTCTGCGGGAGCATCGTGAGGAGACTTTTAGTGCGGCTAGAAAATGACCTTCCGCTTTCAAGTCAACTCAACTAATTTTTCTTGCTTTATATATAGAGCGAATTCATTTTTTTACTTGTTAGCTTTACTAAACATATTGTTTAAAAACATAATTAATAACTAAGCCAATAATTTGTTAATAAATTATTATTTGTATCATTATCCATCAATTCCCAATAAGCAACAGAATTAGTTCGCGCGCACTGTTAATAACAGATCTCGAAAATGTAAAGTAACAGAGGACTTTTGTTATGTTGATAACAGATTATCAAAATAAGTCGTTGAACGTAACATTTATTCATTAATTTTATTGAACAGTAAACAAAAGTCTAATACCAATAGCTCTTGACCGGCGTACGTTCCTCCTTTATGCCCATTTCCTCCATGATGTCCATTTCAAATGTGGACAACTTTGGCTGGAACGTAATCTCACCCACAACAGCAGCTGGTGTGTCCTTCGCGCGCTCAATATAGGCATTGGGTGTTTTGTAGTCATGTGTTTGGTTATTCGTCTCAGGAATTGGTATGATGCGGCCGGAACGCGTGGATACACGCACCTTTTCGCCCTCCTCCGTGAAACGCCACTCGAATTCGGTGCCCTGCAGATCGGATGGATCCACCAGACGTATGTCCTTGGTGACATGAAGCGGTGCCTCGGACTTTATGATAATGCCGGGGAATTCCTTTTCAGCGCCCACACGCCTGTAATGCCAATTGATGCCCTCTACAATAACCCAATTGCGTTCGGGTATCACCTGGGTGACAATTCCCTGTTTGCCCTTATCCTTGCCTACTAGCACTTCAATGCGATCGCCACGAAAGAAGCTCCAGTCCTCTGCAAAGACATAACATAGATTTAGAAATCAAGTTTTACTTGATATATATTAAATACTTTTATTACCAACGGGCTCCACAAATACTTTTCGACGCATGGTGCCGGGCATATTCTGTTGCCGGAATTGGCCCGTCCATGAGCGATTTGTGGTGTAGCGAAAACGCTTTCGCTCTACCGTACTTGCCAGATAGTTTTTCTCATTCGGTGTTTTCCAATACACCTATGGATATTGCAAACATTATAACGGGAATGGAAACACGCCTCATCAATGCTTCAGCTGTTACGTGAGCTGCAAGTGTTGTTAGTTTAAAGGGCGCAATTACTTGCCTGCTTTTTGCTGCGCTCAATGTATTCCTTGGGCAGATTTGAAAAGTTTTTTAATTTACTAGTCAAATATTGTGTGATGCGCATTTTATAGACTTTTTATTTATAATCGCAATTTATTAACGAAAAAATAACTATACAATGCGGCTCAGAACAGCTGTTTGCTTTCTGACATTCACAGTAATTGGGCGACATGTGCGATGAACGTGATTGTAGTCAACTATCGTGCTCTAAATGAATATCGATAGTCAGCAGGCGTGAAGTACGTAAAGAAGCAACGGTGCAACGATTTTTCTTGTTCAATTTACCTAAGAGCAATGCAAAAAACCGGCTTATAATAAAAATAAGGTAATGCTAGGCTATTTAAATGAGTGCACGTGTCAGTGCACAGTCATATACCAGCAGACCACTGCTGCGACAGCATCTCTTATGAAAACGCAGTGACGCTTAGTCATAGCCAGAACTCACTCATACACACACGCACACGCTGATAAAGATAAACAAAAGCAAGTGGGAAACAAAATATATACAAAAATGTCTTACCACATTGTAGATATGACGGATCCTGCCGAGCCAGAGCCTGTGGTGCTCGCCAAGCACGCCAAAAATCTGCTGCGCTTCCTGCACTTGTTGCCGGCGCGCATGTCCTCGCATGACAACACCAGGTAAGGACGTCGAATCCTGGCCAAACTAACTGTATTAGAGCAGAGTTTTATTTACATAGGAGTACAATTGTCTTCTTCGCCGTCTGCGGCCTAGACGTGCTCAACTCCCTGCACTTGATAACCCCAGAGCTGCGCAAGGACATCATAGACTGGACATACGGCGGCCTCGTAACGCCACGTGACAATGAAAAGCGATGCGGAGGCTTTATGGTGAGCATAAATACATGTCAGTCGGACGGACGGACTGACTGACTGACAGTCAGTTAGATACGATAAACAAACAACAAAATCAGCGAGGCAACAACTTGTCAACTAAACACAAATGTCTCTGACCTTATCTCTTTACGTGGCGCTGCAGCAGCCGCTGCGACAAACGCTCCACTTCCCATCTCCCAGCTTGCCATAAATTACACAGATCTTAATAACATTAACAAACGTGCACAATCGAGCAAACAGCCATAGTTTGCTGGCAATTGCGACTCTTAGAAACCAGTTATGGGTTTTAAAATATGGAAATTCCTAGCTGAGAACTGTTAAATTTAAATTAATTAATTAATAACTCAATTTGTTTAGTTTTTTGTTAAGTTTGTAAAATGTTTAACTACTGTATAGGTAATGAATGTGTTTGCCTGACTAATAGATGCCCTGTAATTAGCTATGTATTGCTAGATATAACTTCTCAGTTGATTCATCTGAATCATGCTCTGATTCACACGATTTCATAATTATAATTGTAATTATAGTATATATGTATATAGAAGTATATAGAAGAAGCAGAATAATTGAAATATCAGCTCTATGCAGGGCTCAGGGTATCTTTTAGTCAATCATACTCAATTAGAACACTCCCATTTTGATGCACTTCATTCAATTCTGATTGGAGCCATAGGAAACTTTTGCCCTTATCTCAATTTTTATCACGGCACGACATGCACAACCACTTTGCTGTGCCTTCCATACCCAGTCATAACAACTCATTTATCTTCTCCAGGGCTGCCGCGCCATGTTGCCCAAAACGGAGGACGCTGAGGTGCTGGAGTGCATGCGCGCGTATCAGTGGGGACACCTGGCCATGACGTACACCAGCATTGCGGTGCTGGCGACGCTGGGCGACGATCTGTCGCGCCTGAATCGACAGAGCATTGTGCAGGGCGTGGCGGCAGTGCAGCATGCGGATGGCAGCTTCAGTGCGTCCATCGATGGCAGCGAGAATGATATGCGCTTCGTCTACTGTGCCGCCACTATTTGCCACATGCTGGACTGCTGGGATGGCGTGGACAAGGATGCCATGTTTCAGTTCATAATGCGCAGCCTGCGCTACGATTACGGTTTCAGCCAGGAGCTGGAGGGCGAGGCGCATGGCGGCACCACGTTCTGTGCGCTGGCCGCACTGGAGCTGAGCGGGCAGCTGCATCGGCTGGATGAGGCGACGGTGGAGCGCATTAAGCGATGGCTTGTCTTCCGGCAAATGGATGGGTTCCAGGGGCGCCCCAACAAGCCTGTGGACACGTGTTATTCCTTCTGGATTGGCGCCGCGCTGTGCATCTTGAACGGCTTCGAGCTGACCGACTACGCTCAGAACCGGGAATACATATTGAGCACACAGAACAATCTGATAGGCGGCTTTGCCAAGTGGCCGAAGGCTACGCCCGATCCCTTCCACACGTACCTGGGCCTGTGCGGCCTCGCCTTCATCGGTGAGCCGGGCCTGAACCCTGTCATGCCCAGCCTGAACATCTCCATGGCCGCCTACATGCATCTCAGTCAGCTGCACGAGCGCTGGCAAGCCAACAACAATGGGCTTACGCCCGACTTAACCCAGCTCAACTTGACCATGGGCAGCGGCGTGGAATCGGGCACCAAGACTACCTCGAGCTCGCCTCTAATATCAGCACAATGATGGGAACGTTCCTGGGATATGTTAATGCACACAATTTATATATGTACGCTTAATGGTGGCAATTTTTTTGCAAGCGCTTTTTAAACATTTTGTAGAACACTTGTATGTAAGTAAACAGTTGGAAACTTTTGTTCAATATGCTGAGTGGAATTTTGAGCAAAATATTGGCTGGGAAACGCAACAAATTTGCTAACAGAAGCAGAGTAGCCAAATGTTAAGTATACGTATTGAAACTTAACAGAGCTATGTTATTGCTCTGTTCGCCATTTGTATTGACTGTTATTAACAGCCCTCCAGTAGTTTAATTCACTTGAAACTTCAGTTAATTTGTTTAATATTTTAATACAATATTATAATTTTAATTACATAAATATATTACAGCAGAAGTTGAAGAGTTTCCAGCGCATATTGTTTTCTAGCTTAAATTAATGTTAAGAACTGTAAGCTTAAGCTAAACAATTGTATTAAACTACTTAATGGCGTCCGTATTTACATAACTGTTGTTCGCATGCCTCCAGTTGTCGTTAGCCTCGATGGCCGCTAGCCTCCGGATTAGTGGTATTCATTTGGCGGATAATCTCTTACACCTGCAGGTACAGGCGATGCTGCAGCGCGGGCAGATTGTAGCCCATGATCGGCCGATCGATGTGCAGACGTCCGCGCAGTGGAGCCAGAACGCGTTCCGTGACTAGAGGACAGCGCTGCACCATCAGGGATTGCAGCTGTGGGCAGCTCTTGGTCAGTGCACTACAAGCAGGACGGGCAAAGAGAGAGAGACAGGGAGAGAGAGAGAGAGTGTTGTGGAACTAGTAAACAAGAAAATCACTGGGATAGAAATCGTTCAAGTTGTAAACATTGTGCACGTCCTGGCGCGGACGCGGTCGATCAATGCGCACCCGCTGACGCAGTGGCGCCAACGAGCGCTCCGTGATGCGATGGCAGCGCTGGATGCGCAGCGACTGCAATCTATTGCAGCGTGCGCTGAGTGCACTGGAAAAAATAGATGCAGATGTGTGTGCAGTTGAGTCGCAGTCCACGGACGCCACACAAAACACACACATGCATACGCACACACACATACACATGCCTGGACAATTCGCAAAAGTATCGATACTTACTGAACTCCGTAATCGGAGATGGCGGCACAGCCAATCAGATTGATGTGCTCCAGCTCGCGGCAATAGTTGCCAATCTGGATGAGCACCTGGTCCGTGACGCTGGGCGTGTTGGCCAGCGACAAGATGGTCAGCTTGTTGAGCTTGCGAAAGAAGATGATCAGGCAGCGCTCGCCAATGGCGCCGCAGTGCGATATATCGAATTCGACAAGTTTGCTCTGATGGAGCGTCAGTGCGTCGACGGCGCCCGTGGTCAGCCACTGGCACTTGGAGAGCTTCAGGATGCGCAGCTCCTTGCACTGCACGATGATGGGCTGCAACGAGAGCGCCGTTATATTGACGCACTCGTTCAGATTGACGGCGCTCAGACGCTGCTTGTTGTTGTTCAGCAGCGGCAGGAGGAGGTCGTCTGTCAGCCATTTGCAGCTGGCCAAGTGCAGGTGTTCCAGGCGACGACAGCAACGCGACAGCACCTTGAAGCCGAGCTCTATATTGCTGGAATTGTTGCCAGATAAGTGGAGCTCCTGGCGCATCTCCAGGGCTGCCTCCGCCAAGCGCAGTGCTGTGCGCGAGCAACTGCGCAAATTGAAGAGATCCTTGACGGACAGGTAGCTGGTAATCTTTGGTATTAGTACATCATCCCAGTTGATGTCGAACAATGTCAGCTCGCCATAATGGATCCTTCGCATTGGCATTGGACTCGGTGTTCGCGTGCGACTTCTGCTGCTCATGGCAGCCAAATGTGTTTCCTCCTCGATATGTAGCGTGCACATTGCTGAGTGTGTCTGCGTGTGTGCGATTACGTGACTGAACTTGTCCTGGCAGCCTAAATAACAATTCTACGCACTAACCACTAAAATCAATGAATGTTGTTTACATGCGAACAGCTGATTAGCCAAGCGATACACAAGATGTATAGGTGTGAAGGTTGCACACCAGCAGCGAAGAAAACCTTGAATGTTAAACTTGAATTTCTGACGTCACTCAAAGTATCGATAAATGTTATTTTCGATTATTTTTGCAAATTTAACGGACTTAAATTGGAATTTGAAAGTAAATTTTGTGGCTCACTTAATTTTTAATGGAATTATAATTGTTAAATATTGTGGTTTTTTTTATGTTTTTCTGTCTGAAATTTCTATGAACTAAAATTGATTATATTTTTTTACAATATACAACATAGCGTATACGCAATGTTAACTTCAATGAAGGTATTTCATTTGATAACAATAATCCAAATGGGGTCTCTTTAAATATATGATTTCTTAAGTGATTTACAACAATAACATTATTTAATTATTTAATAAATTTAAATGCCTAATAGATAAAACTTCCATTAAGTTGCAGCTGGGTGGAGTATAAGCAATATAAGAAGCATTTCATCCAGCTTCATCCAGCTGTTGCAGCTTTACGCAGTCCCAAAAACTTACATAGGTAGCTCCATAATGGAGCTTTCTATCTGAATTGCTAATGATAAATAGTCGTTTAATTTTAGTCGATGCCTTTAAGTCGCACAGGTGGTCAGGTAAAAATAGGTTTTGCCACAATAAAAGCACAGACTTCGCAAAGTTTAAGCGAGTTCTAAAACAATATGGTCAAGTGGCTAACGCAGTTAGTGAGCGACAGGCGGGCATTGAACAACATGAACGAATCACCCGCATATTCCATACGAAATCGGCGCAGATTCATTGACTTATACACGGAAGTGCAGGCGTGGCTAAACGCGCCCAATCTGAGCTCCAGGGAATCCAGGAATCGTCGCGAGATGCTGCAGCTGCGCCTGCTGATGCTGGACAAGATCGACGAGGAGTACTACATCAGGCGCTACATCAAGCTGCGCACGCGTTGACAAACATCAAACAAAACACAATGTTACAATAGTTATATTATTATTCGATCAGCATTTGGGGCCGATCAACTCTTTAATGGTTTTGCATAATGAATGTGATTCGTTTCGCTTGTTAATGTTATCATCGTATAATTATAATAGTGTAATAAACATAATACATAATAGTGATAGTGAATTCCGTTCGATTCGCCGTCAAACCGTCTTCCCCGTTCAACGCTCAATATAGAGTTAGACATAATATAGAATATTTATGTGGTATATGGTATATATATATATAAATAGCATTAAAACATTTTCCATTCTTCTTTTGTTTTTTGCTTTTTTAAAAACTTAGTTTTTGGCGCTTTTGCAAACATTTGCCCGACACTTTCTTAGAGATTATCAAATAACAAATAAATGTTGGAAATAAAAAAAAACAAAAACATTAAATTTTAGTATTCATTCTGGTAATTGAAACAATATCTCAATGCGCTTTATATATTATAATGTAATTTGGAAACAAATTATTGGCAAATTAATGCAAAATAAAGTGAAAGAAATTGGTGCTGCAGGTTAAACGGTTTTACCGCTGCTGCTGATAGATAGGAATGTTGTTCTTGACGGCATCGTTTTGCATATGATATGCGGGTGCCGCGCCCGCGGCGGCTGGCGGCATGCCACCAAGATGCGCCATCGACATGGCGGCCATTTGCTGATGGAGCTGACTAAAATGATCGTTGTGATTGTGTGGTTGCTGCTGGGGTTGTGGTGGTTGTTGCTGGGGTTGTGGTAGTTGCTGCTGCTGCTGCGGTGGCGTCATGTAGCTCTGTGTAACTGGTGCAGCTCCGTTTGGCGCATAGAACTGCGACGACTGTGTTGTATATGTCTGCGGCGGCACAGCCTGTGGCTGCTGCTGCTGTTGATGCTGCGGTGACATATAAGCATGTGGCGGTGGCTGCTGCTGTTGGATTTGTGTAGCTGTTGGTGGTGCGAATTGCGGAGGAAGCGTGGAAGGCGGCATCTGTGGCTGCTGCTGCTGTTCAGCTGGCATGGGCATGTGGTAGTTTGTAAGCGGCTGCGGCGGCGCCTGCTGCTGCTGAGAAGTGACTGGAGTGGGCTGGGCATTGTAGATAGGCTGCGGGTGGTTGGGATGTGACTGCGGGGCAACTGCTGGAGACTGGGCTAGATGCGGCGGCAGCGCTGCAAGCAAAGGGAATGACATTAAAAAAATAATCGAAATAAAGGACAATTGATCATTGTTCATTACAGTTCAACTGAGGCGCATGTCCGTTTTGGTATGGCATGGGCACTTGTCCGGGATAAGCCGCGGGCGGGGCTGCCGTTGTGGCTGTTGCTGCATTGCTGCCCGGTGGTGGCGCATACGGCAACGAGTGCATGCCAGGATAGTTTTGGCCAAGTGGAAAGCCCGCAGCGCCGGGATAACCAGGTGCGCCATACAGCGCTGCGCCTGGGAAGCCACCGGGCATGAAGCCAGCACCACCAAACTGAGCTGCAGCTGCACGATCGTCGCGCATGAGCGAATGGTACAGATTGATCGCATCCACCAGATCACTGGAGAGCTGTGTCAGCTGTGCATGCTTGCGATCGACACGCTCCAGTTCGGCATCGATTAGGGGGCCCATTTGGTGGACCTGCTGCTCCAAGCGCAGCATTTCGTCGCTGTCTTGCGAGGGATCCTCAGGATTGGCCTCGTGCAACAAGTGCAGCAAGCGATCGATTTTGGCCTCATCAATTTCTACGGGCTGTGCGGCAGCCGCTTCAGTCTTTTGTTGCAGCAGCGCCTCCTCCTCCTCGGCGGCTGCCTGTTTCTGGGCATTGTTTTTGTGTTGTTGATTTATGTCCAAGCGCTCGGGATCCACAGATAGATCGGCAGTGACGAAATTGGAAGGGAACAGACCCTCCCCGCGGTCGTTGTACCCCTTCCACCAATTGGCATCGCTGTCGTCCAGCACGTGTATGATTTCGCCCGAGAAGAAGGTCAGCTCATTCTCCTCGGCTGCCTCGAAGTCGTACAGGGCGCGCACAGTGCGCGACGAAGCAGCCGCAGCATTGCCACTGCCGGAGCTTCCATTTCCGTTGCTTTGCGTGCTGGCTGAGCTGCCGCCAAATGAGGGATACAGCGAGGGATAGGCACTGCTGGTCGTTGAGGCAGCCGCTCCGCCACTGGACTGCTGCTGTTTGGGGCTGCTCTTGTTTTCCTTGAGCGACAGCTCTATGGCCTTTGCTATGTCATCCTCCTCCTGCTGGCTGCTGACCACATTCGGATCCTTGGCCAGTGTAGCAGCCGCCGCTTTAGCTGCTGCCGACTTGGCGCTGCTCTTGTCATTTAGATTGCTGAAGTCGTGGCCATTGAGGCGCAGCTTATGGTACAGTGTCGGAATCAGGTTCAGCTCAGGATCATTCTTGAAATCGTTCTCAGCCCAATTCTTTAACACCTGACGCATTTTCTGCAAAGCAAAATGGTTTTAGTTTCGTATAATTTTGGTTAGCCTGTTTGATGTTTGATTACCAATGAGACTTTCGGCTGCGCTTTTTCCAACAGGCGCTTGAACTCGGTTTCAAAGTCACGCGATGCAATCTCCAGGTGGAACGGCTTGCCGCAGTTGTTGGCGCACGCATCCAGCAGTGTAATGGCCTGCATGCACACATGAGGATCAGGATGTCCCAGGCGTCGCATCACCGCCTTCAGGCAGTCTTTGGCCAGGCGCGGATTGGTCGTCACCTTGTCACAGACGTCCATAATAAACGACCAATTGTCATTCGTATTCGTTTCGCTTGTGGCCTTTTCTGTGGATGAGCAGAGAGGAAGATACGAGAGGCTTATGAAAAATTCTACGGATTAACGGCGTTATCTATTAGTATGTGTGAGCAAAAAAAAAAAAAACAGGCAGAGCAACGACTCTTTTCGAAATACGGCTCTGTTTACTTATCACCGACTGACTCACAGTTCTGCGACTACGAAAGGCGATAAGCGAGGCATAGAATCAAAGCAAAATCAATAGAATGGAAAGCAAATTGCATTAAAAAGAGGCCAGAGAAGAAAACCAAAGCACGGAATAACATAGGGTTTTATATCTATATATAATACCATGGATTGTAGAACATTTAAAATGGCAATATAGAAGCATAGAACATGAGATAGACATGGGGAATATTTAAATAGTTTTGCATGGCTTGAACTTTGCACCTGATTTGGTTAGATTTAAATTAAGTAGCTAAGCAGTATTTATGCATATATATTGATTTATATATGAAATTTATCGCATAAACATATTGTCTTTACACTTAAAACCGGATCTGCAACAATCAAAACAAAATTTCTGGACTTTGCTTTGCATTAAAAGTTAATTTCAACTTCCCGTTTCGCATTAATTAATTTTTGGCGAGTTTGAAATACTTTATATCAATATGTATCCAAATAATTCTTAATTCATGTTTTATTTTCCATAAACAATAAGCAAACTATTACAAAATCGGATAAATTTTTCATAATTTCATTATTATCTATAATTATATTATATCTATTATATTATTATCTACCTATCATATTAGGAAAGTCCAGGACGAGGAATCTATTTAGACACCTTCGGGAATTATTAGTGTTATCTAGTATTCTAAATGCAAAAACATTGGCGTCCTTATGTATCCTATTTATATATCTATCTGTACTTGTTATACTCTGTTCCCAAACGGGAAAACAGTAAATTGGGATTATACAATGTCTGTTTTGCTGTACGTCCGTATAAATGAAAACCATTTTAAACTTGAAATTTGGAAGTTCTACTCGTATATACCCTCGTTTTTATTTCGTCTTTGACAAGAGGAATTTTGAAGTTTATATGGATGTCAAAATAAACAATATACCAAGGAGGACCTGCTATTGTTTTCTGTTTCTGCAGTATATAAATAAAAATTATTTAAAAACATTTCAAACAATTTATATTTATATTCAAAATGAAATTCTAAACTTGAACTTTGTAGCCCTAAAAACTGTCTGAAAGACTATCACAAAGCACATGTAAGGATTGGGTGGGAGTGTGGGTGGCGTGTTTGATGGCGCCGACTTCAAGGTCAGCGACTGCAAACAAAACTCTAAAGGAGTTCAATGAACAGACGCAGCAGCAAAAGCTGCGCAGCATCTGGACAAAGCGACGCATGTGACTCGACATTGATTCAAGATTTTCTTTGTTTGTTTGCTGCGTGGATTTAGAGAGAGGGTGGTTAAATGGCAAATTAGATAAGCAAAAAGTAGCGAGCAAAGCATCAAGCAGAAGCGGCTGTGTTTTGATTAACGGCAATTGTTATTGTTATTGTTGCTGTGGCTAAAAAGGGGGTTGGAGAAAGCGAGCAGAAAGGAGTACAAAAACTTACCCACATCGGCGTCGAAAGGCGACGATTGTCCGAATATGCCCATTTCTTTGGCCAAACGACAACTCAGCTGCTTTTTAAATATTTGTGTGCTTTCTGTAATTCCGTTTAATTACGTCGTCAATTGTCTGCTTCGCGTTGTTATTGTAGTTGCACTTGCACTTTTGTGTGCTGTTGTCGCCTTGTACGCAATCGATTTTCGTGCGTCACAATAACACACATAGAAGCGCGTATTGTTTGTTTTGTGGTTTCCCTAATTGGGCAGCTGCCAACGCACTCCTATTCTTATAATTTGATTAGAAACTTTTGTAATTTGCCTTAATTAAATCGAAATAGTTCCATAAATTTGCTGAATAATCACTTGCACCGTTTTTCTTTTGCTTTTGTGTAAAAAATGACTAATGAAAATATCGATGTGTAGTGTCAGCCAAATGCCGTTCGATACAGTGTGTCAAATATCGGCTTGGTATCTCTGTTTATCGATAGTGTAATCCCGTCGTCATTTATGTCACACACAGAACATGTAACATTAATATAAATATGTAAAATAATTAAATGTGTGTATGAAATTGAAAAATCTGAAAGACTTACAATTTTTCTATACTTAACTTCCACTAATAAACTTCAGATATGTTATTAAATATGAAATATACAAAGCTTGTCAGCAAGATGTATCGTGTGTGGGCACCGATCAAATCTGACTGGCTACAAATTGTATCGTGTATGACCGCTACGGGGCTTAGGGTGAAAAATTTGGAATCGAAAAATAGCAACAAATAAATAAATGAAACTTTCGAACAGATTTAAATGGGATACTAAATAACATTTATTGTCACATAGCCAAGACAAGTGAAAATTACTAAGTGAAAAGTGTTCAGAGTTGCTGCCAGCAGCTGAGCTGCGGAGTAGCAACGAAAGTGTTACTCGGCTCGTTAAATGGAAAGAGGCAAGGGCTGAGGCAGCTTCGATTTGTAATTCAATTACGGACTCACACACACGAACAGATAAAAAAGGCCGATATTGGATATGGTTTTCATACGTGATCCCTGTGGCATTGTCTGCCTGATTTTCACCTATGGCGCCGTTATCTATGCAGATTATGTGGTTATGCGCTGGATAATACTGACAACAATGCCGCTTAGGTATTTTCCTGTTCATTCTGTTAATGACACATCCGTATACCTGTATCTATACCTTATTCACTTTTAGTATTTGGGCACCCTTCCATGTTGTGCTCTTCAATACGGTTGTCTTCCTGCTAGGCATGTCGCACCTGAAAGCAGTTTTCTCAGATCCAGGCATTGTGCCTCTGCCCGCCAACCGATTGGACTTCTCCGATTTGCACACCACGAACAACAGCACCAAACAGATATCTGGCAATGGCCATGGTAGCGAATGGACAGTGTGCACACGCTGCGAGACTTACAGGCCGCCACGCGCCCATCATTGTCGCATATGCAAGCGATGCATCCGCCGCATGGATCATCATTGCCCGTGGATCAACAATTGTGTGGGCGAACGCAATCAAAAGTACTTTCTGCAATTTCTCGTCTACGTGGGCATTCTCTCGCTCTACTCCGTAGCGCTAATACTCGGCTCCTGGGTATCGCCGTGTACGGAATGCAGTCAGAATGTTATTGACACGCAGCTGCGCATGTAAGTATAAGAATCTCTAAACCAAAAGATTGACTATATGACACGATGCCTTGTTTACTTAGGATTCACTCCATCGTTTTGCTGTTGGAATCGGCGCTGTTTGGACTGTTTGTGACGGCCATTATGGTGGATCAACTGCATGCCATATTGTATGACGAGACGGCAGTCGAGGCGATACAGCAAAAGGGAGCATATCGGCCGAATCGACGTAAATATCAACTGCTGGCCGATGTGTTTGGCCGCGGGCATCCGATGTTGTGGCTTCTGCCCTGCGCCAGTCTGAATCACGCCGCACGCTATCACGACACCCCGCTGCTCAGCCACGATGTTTAGAAGCCGTGTGATAAATTCTATTATTTTGTATGTATTATGTTTATATATTCTATATATGTGAGTGTGTGTGACAGTCCCACAACATGCATTGTCTCTTATGTTTTATGTATCTATATTTTTGTTTATATTTTACCAACAAAGCTCTGAAACACCCACCCACCCGGCTATTCCCGTAACTCTTACCTAGACCCAAAGCTATATGTATATCTATATATATATATTTATATTTTTGTTTATTTGTATATATCGTATACAAACAAGATTCCAATGTTTAATTAACACTTTAGTTATAATTAAATTAAAATCAGTCGAGCCAAAACATACTCAACAACTCAAACTCAATATTTTTTTTTTAAAAACAAAACTAGTTTTCCCATAAGCGTATGTAGCACCCAGATGTTTAGCTATATATATATATTAATATATAAAAATGTGTGTAAAAGAAAACAAATCAAAAAAAATAAGTAACAAACAAACATTCAAGCATTTAAGAGCCAGAAATTCATATACCAAATAAACATTAAAGTTAATGCCAGGCAATTGTGTGTGCGGTAATAGCTCGTATTATTTATAAGAACTAAACTAATTAGTTTGATTGTAAGCAGAAGAAGAATATAAAAACAAAATAATTGACTGTAATTTTGGTTATTTGCTTAAACTTATATTTATTATGGTTTATGTTTGAATATATGTTAATCGCAATTCGATTTATGCTGGAATGACACTCGCAATGTTCGAACTGCAGCAATAAAACGTGAACACTAACTAGTCTGTACTGAAATGTATATTCTTTTACTCTAATGTATTAGCAAAAATATACTTTATTGTATAAATTCTACACATAAATCGCATAACAAAGTATCAAGTTTTCCACTTTTATATTGTAAACTTTGAATTGCCCCGACAGGAAATGGCCTGCGTCATTCCAGCATAATCAACTGAAACTGATCTAAAGAACGCCTTAATATGCAATTATGTAATGTATGTAACACAGAATCCAATTTGAGAATTAAGCGAATTGTTTCTATTGAACAGGCAACTCTCTCGATGGTCTCAAGAAGCCACAAAACCAATACATATGCGTATCCTCAACTATGTGTGTATAGTTTTCAATAAATCTAATGATAAACATATGAATAAGTACAAATCGCTTTGTTTATACTTGGTACGGTGACGGTGCCCAGCAGTGCAGAGGTTGTTCCAGGGGCGTACTTCGTGCTAGAGCATCTCTACACACTCCTCCGGCAGATGCATGGCTTTATTAGCGGCAGCTGCAGCTCATAGAGATCCTTAGATTGTCCAGATTACATTCGTCTCTTGGAGGAAATTCGACTCGAAAGGGGAAAGGTCCGAGACAGCTTCGATTTCTATATCAATTACGGAGTAACACAGACAGCAAACTGGTCGACTTTAGATATGGTTTTCATATGTGATCCTTTTGGCATTGTCTGCCTGGCTGTTACATATGGCGCCGTGATCTATGCAGATTATGTGGTTATGCGCTGGATAATACTGGCAACAATGCCGCGAAGGTATTTTGCTATTCATTCTTCTCTTACAATACCTTCTCATATATTCTCCTACACTTCCAGTATTTGGGCACCCTTCCACGCTGTGGTCTTTAATATGGTTGTCCTCCTCATAGGCATATCGCATTCGAAAGCCGTTTTCTCAGATCCGGGCATGGTGCCACTGCCCGACAATGGCTTGGACTTGTCCGATCTGCCCACTACATACAACAGCACCCAACAGATATCTGGTACTGACCACCGTAGCGGATGGACTATCTGCACACGCTGCAACACGTATAGACCGCCACGTGCCCACCATTGTACCATATGCCAGCGATGCATCCGTCGCATGGATCATCATTGCCCGTGGATTAACAATTGTGTGGGCGAACGCAATCATAAGTACTTTCTGCAATTTCTCGTCTATGTGGGCATTCTCTCCTTCTACTCGATGGCGCTAATACTCGCCTCTTGGATATCGCCTTGTAAAGACTGCAATCAGATTGCATTGGAGACCCAATGGTAACTCCAAAGATTATCAATGTACTGACATAATGATGCCTCGTTTACTTAGGATGCATTCCATACTTCTGATGCTCGAATCGGCGATATTCGGAGTGTTTGTGGCTCTCATGTTGCTAGATCAGCTGATTTCCATATTAAACGATCAGACAGTGTTCGAGGCGATTCAGCAGAAGGCTTCGCATCGATCGAATCGACGTAAATACCAACTGTTGGCAGATGTCTTGGGCCGAGGGCATCCAATTCTTTGGCTGCTGCCCTGCGATAGTCGGAAGCGGGACACTCCGCTGCTCAATCACGAAGTGTAGAAGTCGTGTTTGATTGTCAAAATGACCAAATCCATTGTCTTTAATGTTTTAGGTTTGTCTTTAATGTTTTAGGTTTCTTTAGCCTACCCAGCTGTCTCTGTAGCTCTTGCCTTGACCTAGGGCTAAATATGTATATCTTTATATTTCCTATTATATGAAGAAATATTAGGTTCTTTTCTTTTGTTGAGTAAACTACAATCCTATCGGATCGGTTTAAAAATTAATTTACCTTTCGAATCCTACATTATCTGATGATGAACCATCGATAATGTAACCAAGTGTTAAAAAATACAATAAAATACATGGTATTTAGAATTCGTATCCTTACTTCAAAGTAGGCATTTAAAGCCAACAAAAAATTGTTTATAAAAACAAAACATTTTTAAAAAAGATTTTTATCTTTTTAAAATGCCAAGATCAATATCTCAACTTTCAAAAAATGGTTCGTTCAAAGAAGGTGCTAACATATATATCTCTTCATCAGAAATTGAAAATCGTTTTGCTAGTCAGAGAATCCACGCGTCTAAAGACTTGAGATCGCCGTGTTTTAATGAACAAAATATAGAAACCTTTCAAGTCTCCGCACGAAAGTCCAGTATGGATCGTTTACAGCTACTTGAAGAACAAAATTTGGAAGGATCTGGAATGAAGCTCAGACCATTCCCATCGCCTTTGCGATCAGAAATAAAGCCAACAGACGTCAATCTAGTTTCACCTCGCAGTATCAGATCGGCTGTCATATACGATCCGCATACTGATTATGCTCAACAATCTTCCGTATAATAAGATCTATTCTAAGTGTTCTGCCAAAGAATGGGCTGATTAACCTAATGGTATATGTAAATTCGACACCCTAAAATTCCAGTTCATGAAAGACCTTTTTACCTCACCCCTCCAGCAGATCAATGACTATAAAATCGCTCTGGGCTCACACAGCTCATAGCGATTCTTAGCCCGTCCAGATTATATCCTTCAGACAAGAGCTGAGTCAGCTTCGATTTCCATTTCAATTACGGACTTTCACAGACAGGCAGGAAAAAGGCCTACATTGGATATGATTTTCATACGTGATCCCTGTGGCATTGTCTGCCTGATCTTCACCTATGGCGCCGTTATCTATGCAGACTATGTGGTTATGCGCTGGATAATACTGGCAACAATGCCGCGAAGGTATTTTCCTATGTTCAGTCTCCTCTTTTAATACCCTCTCATGTATTCTCCTACACTCCCAGTATTTGGGCACCCTTCCACGGTGTGCTCTTCAATATCATTGTCCTCCTGATAGGCATTTCGCATTCGAAAGCCGTTTTCTCAGATCCGGGCTTAGTCCCGTTGCCCGAAAATCGGTTGGACATCTTCGAATCACATGCCACGACTGAAACCGGATGGACTTTGTGCAGACGCTGTGAGGCTTACAGGCCGCCACGCGCCCATCATTGTCGCATATGTAAGCGATGCATCCGTCGCATGGATCATCATTGCCCGTGGATTAACAATTGTGTGGGCGAATTCAATCAAAAGTATTTTCTGCAATTTCTCATCTATGTGGGCATTCTCTCCTTCTACTCTATAGGGCTAATACTTGTCTCTTGGATATTGCCGTGTACGGAGTGCAGTCCCAATGTGCTGGAGACACATTGGTAACTCCAAAGTTAAACGTTATATAATATATAATATATATTATATTATATAATATATATTATATTATATAATATATAATATATATTATATTATATTATTATAAAATATATAATATATTATATAATATATACATATCTTTTTTTTCTAGGCTGCATACTATAATTCTGATGTTTGAATCGGCGCTGTTTGGATTGTTTGTGACAATCCTATTGATAGATCAGCTGACTACCCTATTGCGTGATGAAGCGGCGATCGATGTGTGTGGCCGTGGGAATCGGTTGCGTTGGCTACTGCCCTGCGATTGCGTAAATCCCGCCGCACTCTATCACGATACTCCGCCTTTCAGCCACGAAGTGTAGAAGCCGTGTTTGACTGTCTTGCAAAATCCATTGTGTTTTATGCTATGATCTCTATGGTCTGTAGGAGCCGCCAAATGAATCTTCTACTGTACGTATATAGTTTTCAAAAAATCTAATGATAAAGATATGAATAAATACAAATAACTTTGATTCGGGTTTTGGTCTGTTAGTCCAGTTCGCTGCCCAGGCCCTCGACGCTGATGGTAAGCTGCTGTAGCGCTTGCCTGGCCACGCCACACAGGATGCCCTCCTGTGAGTTCTGGTCCTCGTGCTACAGGATCTCTACGCACTCCTTCAGCAGATCGATGGCATCCACGAGCTGGCCACGCAGCTCGCCGCCACTCAGTTTGTTGGCGATGAAGCCGCTTTTGGCCAGCAGCACTAGCGGCACATGCAGCTCATAGAGATTCATAGCCCGTGCACGACTCAGGCCCGGCTCAAAGACGTTCAGCACGCGCAACACATCCCGGCACAGTATGGCCTTGCGTTCCAGCAGCTGATCCGTGAGCTGGACCATCTCGTAGCCCTGCACCCGGCCGTACATCTCGATGAGCAGCTGCCGCAAACTGGTGGCAATGTAGTGCGATGGATGCAGCAGAGATTTGTACTTGCGCAGCAACCGCTCCGCCTCCTCCAGTCGCTTCGGACCCATGTCGAGAGCTTGCACCGCGTTTACTTCGGCCTGCAATGCGCCCACAATTTGCCGCACATCCTCGCTGCTCGTGCTGTGATCGCACGCTCGACAGCTCCAACTGGTGGCCACCACTGTGAAGAGAGGATGGCGCTGATTAGGAGAGGATCTGTTGAAATGTGGGAAATGCAAATGTTATACCCGTTGGCTGCTTGGGCAGCAGCCAGCCCTCGGTGCACTGGCCACACTTCAGGCTGGAGAAGTGTGTCTGCAGCTCGCTGGCATCCAGGCAACGCTCGCAGCGGCACACGAAGTATTTGCCCTCGCGCAGGTGCGCCTGCCTCTGTGCGGTGCCGTCCAAGGTGTAGGTGTAGCTGTGCTGCAGCTGCTGGCCTTCTTCTAGGGCAACCATGGCACGCAAACGAATTCTAGAATTGCAATAAAACGTAAAACCTGTGGTCTCTCTCGGATTTCCACTCACTTGTAGCCCTCGCTGGGATGAATGCTTCGCGCCGTGTTCGGAACACAGTTGTGGGCCAATATGCCCGTGTAGGGAAACAGGCAGCGCAACGGGTAGCCCTGGCTGGTGCGTGCCTCGAATGCATTTACCTCCAGTACGCCCACCACCTGCATGATGAGCTCCTCGCTGAAGCGTTCCGCCAGCTTGCACGGACCGCGCAGATATTGGGCTATGTTCACACGATCCGCATGCCAGACATCCGCATTCTCGCGCCGCTCCAGCTCATGGTGCTCCATGGGCGCCACCTCATTGAGCCAACGGTCCGGCTGTGCCTCCTTAGCCAGCAGCACTCTACGGCGAATATAAATAAATTAAAAGGAATTTAGTTAAAACAATTGTTGGCACGAGTTAGCACAGCGATAAATCAACTTAGATTATGTTAGCTTAGCTATAAATAAATTAGCAAATTTAATCTATTAAATATTTAAATATAATGAACAGAATAAATTGCTTAACAGCGGTTCATATGAACAGGTAACCGTTACTTAACAGCTGTTAACATAGTTACAGCGTCAAATGACAGTGAGGTTTACAATTCCCACAGCTTAACATTTTACAAAAGCTATGGTTTAACAGCGGTTCATATGATCCACTAACAGTTATTTAGTTACAGATTCAAATTACATTTTTGTTCAATTGTAGCGCTATTACAGGTTCGTTTCGCATTTCTACAGTTTGACATATTCGCAAATGCTAAAATTTTGTTGTAACACATAATTAACTCAAAAGTTGGCACGGCTTTTAGTATCTATTTTTGTGCACCTCAGTGGCATGATGCAGTCCAGTTGTGGCCAAAATTTGCTGCCGGCTGGCATCTCATAGAAACGCGCCCTGGCCAAACGCAGGACGGAACACTCCAGCTGCAGATGATGATTCTCTTCTTCTTCCTCGCTGCACAGGCCGCATAGGGGCCAGCCACAAAGGGCGCAGCGTTCCTGGACTTCAGGTCTGTAGCAGTTGAGACACAGCACATATCCATTGCATTTGGGACCCAGGGCAAAGGGCTGCTCCTCGATCAATAGCTCGCCGCGCTCCACCGGCTCGCTGGCTGTCAGATAGCGTCCGTAGATGGGACTCCACTCGACCGCCGTGCGGTTGACATCGAGTGCTGACATCGCTGTCATAGCGCCTACTAACATGGACCGCGCTAAGATGATGCGCGCATAGCGTCGTTTGTAAATATTCATATAATTTGGCACAGTCTCAAAGATGAACGGCCCCCGAGCAGCGCACATTGCTCTGCCAGCTGCCCATGTCGTTGGCCGTTGGTCGTTGCCCGTTGGCCGTTGTCGTTCTATTGTGACGTTTTCAGCTGTCAAGATTTCTGCTTGGTTTTGAATGGCAGCGACTTGTGGCCCCTGCGCAACAAGCGCCCCTTTGGCACCCACAAACTAACCTCAATGGTGTTATGCAATCCAACTGCGGACAGACGCCATCCTCGCTGACGTTGCCGGCAAATGTGACACGTGCCGCGGCAAAGACCTCACACTCGCCCTGATGATCGGCGGCGTCATCCACGCAGCTCCCGCATATTGGCCAGTCGCAGAGTTCGCAGCGATCCAGCGAATCGCCGTCTTCGCCAAACTGCAAATACTTATAGCAGCCCAGGCAAACGATTCCACTGTCGCGCTTGGGCCCATAGGCAAAGGGCAGCTCCTCCACAACAACTTCGCCACTTTCCACTGCCTCCGATGTGGCCAGGCAGCGGCCGTAGACTGAGTCGTGCTCCAGGCGCGCTTTCAACATGACGTTGTCGCAGACGCTCCCGCTCCCAAATGCAAGATTTGTATGAAATTTCTACATACAGAGAGGCTAAAAATAATACAACTATTGAGTAGTCTGCTCAGTGTGTCTATGCACGTGCATTTTATTTCATCTAATTCTATTACTTTTGAACAGAGATAATTTTTATATAGGTACTGGATTCTACTTTGGATTTAATATACATATTGTCTAGGTCAAGAATGACTTTCTTTTTTTATAGTAAAAAGATCACTAATAGTTTTGGCGCCTAATATCATATTTAAAAAGTATCGATGCCTTTTTCACAAGGTTGCATTTTGCCTTTGCGCGAAGTATGCAAATCATATTAGAATACTTTATTAAAAATATATTTATTTAAATTGAAATTTATTTTAGAGAAATACATGGTTAATGACAATCACTAAATTTGCATTTAATATGCTTATGGAAACAAATTATTTTTTAAAAGAAACATAAGCAACATCCCCCGCACTTTGTTTGGTTTAGTATATTTGCGTAGCAGTATCGCGTTTTTCTGCATTTTTCTTTGGGCACACTGCTATTCAGTTGCAAATCAATTTTGTGGTGTACGTTGTGTGGTCGTGGTCGTCTTGTTCCTGCGTTTCGCATTACTTTAAAAACTAATTCAACTTATCAAAAGTAAGTAAAACTTACCCAAGCCATCGTTATTGTGTGATCTCTTTCAATAGTGAAGCAATGGGCATGAAAATCCGTGAATGTATTTCGTTTTTCGCTTTAAGTGATTTCATAACCTCGAAATGAACATTTTGCAAGTAGACACGAAGCCCTCATTCATATACAAGCGCACACACATACACGACACGCGGAAAGGGTTTCCCATCGTGTTTATGCTGTTGTGTTAACTATCCCCAATATATTTTAATTGATGCTGCTGCTGCGATCACTCAAACTAATAAACCAACCGGCACACACACACACAGAAAACAAATAAAAAAGAGTTTTACAGTTAATTTGCAACGACGGCAGCTGCCGGCAACAGCGTACTTTCCTGTTACGTAACATACATATTGGCTGCGCTGTGCTAAAATTTGTTTTGATAAAATACGAATTTACCTTTTGGTTTCCTTGCTTTATCACCTGCATCTGTCTCAAGAGCTTTATCAATTTTAGCTTGTTAAACTTTTGCTGGTTGCTTTATTATTGTTTTGTTTGCTTTTTTGGCCGCTGGTCATGTGAGCACCGAGAGCAGCAATTTATAAATTTATTTGATTTCAGTTAGGGGTGTGTGTGTGACGTCATGAAAAAAATCGATTATTCGCTTATTTTGTGACACCTTTCGACTGGTGCAATGGGATACGAGATTAGTTATGCTGGATATTGTTGCGTAATAACAACTCACGCCCACAGCCCGCAGCTGAAAACGCAGTCATGGCGCACATTAGCAATCGGCTTAGGCAAATAATGCAATACGTTTCTAACTACATCGTTATATTCGAGTGCGTGTACTTTTGTAATTCAAAATCCTAACTATTGTGTCAAGGTCGTAGCGCAATTTTGTGTAGGGCTTACGAAATACCTGAGCTGCTTAGTCCACACGTACCTGACTTTAGTATATATACGCTGAAATTTTCCGATTTTCCATGCTGATGCCCTGTTACATCACGACGAACATATTTATTTAGCGCACAGTTTTCATAGTTTTTGCTAGAATTCTTTGTCTTCTGTTGGCCGGGAAAGCGCATGATTTCACACGCCGTCTACTATTCCTATGTTGTTGGTCATTTCCGCGCCGTTTGGCCGCTGTCCAACCTAGCCAATAATATAAATCTTTCCCTGTTTGTCGGCCTTTCATATTTTGCCGCTGTTTTAGCACATGTACTATTATTACGGCCGCCACTGTGTGTGTGTTTGCGTTTGCATAGGACGTCAAGTAGTGATGAGCCCAAAGCATCGATGCAGAGTGTAGTTATCGGTATATACGTATGTGTGTGTATGTATGTATGTCTGCCTGTCAAGTGGTCATTGAACGATTTGCTGTGAGTAATTAACGGAACGGTAGCAACAACAAAATGTAAACAGAGACATGAAATATGGTGCACAGTAGGCCGTGTAGTATGAAACTAATTTACAAGTAATTAAAGAAGTTAAACTCTGTATAAAATTATTATATAAAAACATGGTTGATTACGGCAAGAAGTATTGGACATATAATATTGTGAGGGAGAATTTCAGACGTAAAGAGGTAGGCTGGTATGGCAGTTGCTAACGGAGCTTTTGTGGATGTTGAAATTGCTAGCAATCTTTTTCAATCGACTCTGGCGCACGGTGCGTCATCAATTGCACGATCACTCGCAGCTGCTTCGCACGCAGCAAACGTGCGTTGACCCCCATTCACACAGACACAAACACACACACACACACTAAACATAGCACGACTGAGAGCGAATAGTTTTGCACTTTCTTTGCCAAATTTGGGCACACTTAACTTGTAGATGCACTTTTCATTGGCCGCAGTCCACCTTGAAAACGAATTTCCTTTGATTTGGTGAAAAAGAAATTGACATTTAGCCAGAGTACACAAAAATTTTGCTTTCAAGTTTTTTCACTTTCGCGTTTATTTTTAAAAACAGCAAGAATGAAAAGCGAGAAAATGGGATTGACTTTTTTACTGCATTTCATCATTTCATAAATATATATTTAAGCTATTAAAATAGGTATTAAAAGACGTTTATTACTATGACAATATTTGATTTCGTAATATATTAGTTGAGATAAGATAAGAGTTGCGAATCTAATCTTTGCTTTCACGCAATCGTCGGCCAAACATATGAAATATTTGTATTGATAACCTCTATGCAGAGAGTTTTGAACTATATTTAATAATATTATTTGACCATCAACAGATGGCTCCTCCATCATACAGCGATTTGGGCAAACAGGCTCGCGACATCTTCAGCAAAGGCTACAACTTTGGCCTGTGGAAGTTGGACCTGAAGACCAAGACGTCGTCGGGCATTGAATTCAACACAGCTGGTCATTCTAACCAGGAATCGGGCAAGGTGTTTGGCTCCTTGGAAACCAAGTACAAGGTCAAGGATTATGGCCTCACCCTGACGGAGAAATGGAACACAGACAACACTCTCTTCACCGAGGTTGCTGTGCAGGATCAGCTGTTGGAGGGCCTCAAGCTGTCCCTCGAGGGCAACTTTGCGCCACAGTCGGGCAACAAGAACGGCAAGTTCAAGGTTGCGTACGGTCATGAGAATGTCAAGGCCGATTCGGATGTCAATATTGACCTGAAGGGCCCCTTGATCAACGCGTCTGCTGTGCTGGGCTACCAGGGCTGGTTGGCCGGCTATCAAACTGCCTTCGATACACAACAATCCAAGTTGACCACCAACAACTTTGCCCTCGGCTACTCCACCAAGGACTTTGTCCTGCACACAGCCGTGTAAGTAAAAGCTGGTTAAGATTTGATTTGGAATTTGTTATTTTATATATAAATATTTTCAGGAATGACGGCCAGGAGTTCAGCGGCTCAATCTTCCAACGGACTTCCGATAAGCTGGATGTTGGTGTTCAGCTGTCGTGGGCCAGCGGCACCAGCAACACCAAGTTCTCGATTGGCGCCAAATACCAATTGGACGACGATGCCAGCGTGCGCGCCAAGGTCAACAACGCCAGCCAGGTGGGCTTGGGCTATCAACAGAAGTTGCGTGATGGCATCACCTTGACCCTGTCCACGCTTGTCGATGGCAAGAACTTCAATGCCGGTGGACACAAGATCGGCGTCGGCCTCGAATTGGAAGCCTAAGTTAGTTCAAGACGATAAGCTGAATGCGCTGCCAGCAAAATGCATACAGTACTAAATACACCAACAACAAATTAGTAAGAACATCTATAACAAACATTACAACAACACCAACAACAGAAACAAATTAAAAGTGTAACTACAATAAAACACAAAAAATACAACAAAATTACACTACAAGAATCTTCATGTTTAGCAGAGCATTTGCCAACATTTGCTGCGGCCCCGGATCAGATTGTAGTCCGCTCGATCGTTGGACGTAATCTTGTTTAGTGCATAGCTAAGTACATACATATTTATTGTTGGCAAACAGTGAAATACATAATTTACCTATTAAAAACAAAAAAAAAAAAAAAACCACAAAAACAAAGTGTTAAAAAAGCTCGGCGTTATTTCTGCACAGAGAGTGAGTAATGAAAAGCACCAGATAGAGAGAAAGCAACCTTTGTCAAATAAATACAATAACACTAGTAGTGTGCATTTAAAACTTAAATCATTGATTTTCTAATGCGATTACAGCCAGTCTATCGGAGATATCGGAAGTTGTTATCGATGCTTGCTTGCCCGATACTCGATTCGGTTGAGTTAGTGGGCGGGAATTGAGCTTCATCCGTTTCATCTTTAGATGGGTAAATATTAGTGCTGTCTGGCATAGCATAGCATAGCATACGTTGCTTCACAATTCAATAGATTTTATTTAACAACGACTCACAATACAGAGCTCCTATTATTTTCATATATCAAAGAAATTCTGGTGATACAACACAACTGTAAAAAATTTCGAATCCATATTCGCTCGAACCTTATAAATTATTTATTTGGCCAAAAATGGTGCCGCCTGTATATGCTGATTTGGGCAAGTTGGCCCGCGATTTGTTCAAGCGTGGCTATCATCCTGGTCTATGGCAACTCGACTGCAAAACCATGACTAGCTCCGGCATCGAGTTCTTTACGACTGGTTTTGCCAGTCAAGATGCCAGCAAAGTGATGGGCTCCTTGCAAAGCAAGTACAACATAGAGGACTATGGTATTACGCTCACCGAGCGATGGAACACAGATAATCTGCTCTATGGCGAGATTGCGCAGAAAGATAAGTTAGTTGAGGGCCTTTTGCTTGCATTGGAGGGTCGTTTTCAGCCATCATCAGGGTGCGTATTCTTGGAATCCCCTAAAACATATTTAGTTATTATCATTAAGATATATATTTGTAGTGATAAAAGCGGTAAGTTTATGGCACGATATGCCCAGGAGAATTTCAACATACTAGGGAAATGTGATATCAAGAGTGATCCCATAATTGGCCTATCCCTGGTCCTGGGACACAAGGAGTTCCTGGCCGGTGGTTCCACTGACGTCGACATAAATGGCGAAAATATTAAGTGGAGCGTGGCGTTGGGCTGGACCAACGAGAAGACCACCCTACACGGAGAACTGTAAGTACAGACCAAATCAATTTGATGGCATGAATCGAATCTGAATCTAATTTAAACTCTGTTAAAGAATCAATGGTGACGGCTGGCTAGTTTCGGTGTTCCACAAGGCAACCGATCAAATAGATGCCGCTGCTGAGATCAGCGCGCCTAGCGGTCAAACTGAAGTGGAGGCAGAGGTGAATTCGGATATCAACGTTGCCCTCGGGATGATCTATCGTTTGGAAGGCGATGCTCTGATACGTGCCAAAATTAACAGTAACGCCGAACTGGGCCTGGGCTTTCAGCAGAAGCTGCGCGATGGCATCACCATGTCCATATCGACGGTGCTCGATTGCAAGCACTTTAGCGATGGCGATCACAAATTTGGCGTAGGCCTATCCTTGGAGTGTTAATAACAGTTGTCCCTATCGCTATCAAATTCGTTGCTTACATTGATTTTGTAATTATGTGAACGTTGTACGATCGATCGTTTCGTATTTGTGTCCTGCCAAAAAAAGCAATCATACGTGAAGATATGAATATTGAAATAATAATAAATATAATAATAATAATAACTGATTAGCTTCGGATTATTTTTAATTCAAGAAACTGAGCAATTTAAACTATAATCAAATGATTCGTTTTTAAAATGTTGGAAAGTCTTAAAATATATCTCGTAAATTAGTCGAGATCTTTAGATCTTTAAAGATTCTAGATAGCAAAATTGACAGTTATAGAAAAAAAAATATATATATTTATAAATATTATAAAGTCATCTAGCTAGATCAATCCAGAATCCTATAACAATGCATTTAATAGATAACTAAATGAAATTTAAAAGTATATATATGTATATAATTTTGAGTAAACTTTATTTACAATAATAAAATATGTTGCTTTTGTAACAAACTGTTTTGAAAAATATATCAAAATTAATGATTTCTTGTAAATAAACACAGAAAACACAAAAGATTTTATTTTGGTTCTTTTTAAATTTTTAGGGTTTTTACGAATTGACCAACGAAAATGTCTGTTTTCAACAAAAAGCGTTTTACCATAAGAAGAAAGAGGAAAGTGGTTCCAGCACGGCCGCCAGAAGAAATGTCTACCGAAGATCCAACCAGTGCCGATAGAAAGGAGAAAGAGCTCTATGAGGAGATAATACCTCCGCCCGTTCAAGAGGACGAGATGCCAACATATTTCCACATCGGTGTAATGGCGAAAGAATGCTTGGTGCATGGCTATAAGATTGGGGCTTGGCACTTCGACTGCACCACGGACATCGGTGAAAATATGGCCCTGTATAGTTTCGGCACCGGCAAGCCGGAGTTCAAAAACGTTTTCGGCGGTCTGGGAGCCCGCGAGCACCTGGGGATCTTCAGTCTGACACAGGTCTGGCTGACTGACGGCCTCGTCGGCATGTTGGGTATGGAAAATTCAATTTTTGGCGGCACGGCTAATACATTGCTACGAGCGGCATATGAGCCGCAAGATAGGTAAGCAGAGCGAGCCCGTGGAAGGTCGAAAATATATGTATATATAAATTTTTATGTATCTATAGTGTTATATTCGCGCTGTGTGCCTGAGCTGTAGGTCGAAATGAATATTCAAGAGTTCCAATATTCCACTAAATTGATTTATATTGCTTAGCTTTTCGTATTCGCTGAGCCCATTGAAAATGGAACCACATGAAAATTTATATAAGATGCAGATGGAGGCGTGGCACACCCCATTAACTATATATATTCTTGATCAGAATATTGAGCTGAGTCGATAGAGCATTGTCCGTCCGATTTACTTAAAAATTTCTATTTTTAAATGTATATTCCTGAATGCTATGAGCTCTGCCAGCTTAGCTGTTTTTGATAGCTCAGAGGCTATTTCTTATTATCGATAAAAATCGATCATTTGGCTATGGCTTAGAGAGACTAAAGAAGTGGGTGTCGTTATCATGAGCGGAAAATTTGTTTAATAAGGTTCATCTAGAACAAAAGTTATTAGAGTATAATAGCAGGACTGGGTAAGGTTAAGGGTATTCCAAGTCAAACTTTCTGTTTATATTGTCTTTTAAAGAAACCATCAAGAGTTAGTATTAATTGAATTTGTAGTATATCCAAGTTCTTGTCTACATGCATAAAAATATAAATTCGATTAATAGAATATAGAATATAGTAAGATTATAAATTTCTGATGACCAGACCCAATTATATAAGCCATCCGAGTTTCAGCTACAATTCAAGCTGTAAAATTTACTCATTTTATTTTAATTCAGTCCCGATACCAAGGTTGAACTGCACAGCGGCTTCGAGGCGAGTCCATTTAGGATTCATATGATTTTACCAATTTTGAAGGAACCCAAACTAATGGGCTATGTGCTTTTAAACCCATATAAACAATATATATTGTCGTATCGAGCGGTCTACGATATTGAAAATAAGGGCTTTGACAAGCATGCAATCGGCGTGGGCTTTAACAATGGCAACACCGAGTTGGGTCTTAAGTTGTAAGCATTTCTAAACTAAATTTGAATGAAAAAAAAAAAAAAACTTAATTTTATGCATATGCAGTGAGAACTTCGAGGATGTACGTGGTTCCATATTCCAGCGCTTGGGCGAACGCTTTGCCGTTGCCGCCAAGGTGAACTATTTCAAGAACGAGGACATGCAATATGCCATAGGCGGACAGTATTCAATATATGACAATGTCGTGATCAAGGCCAAATATCGCCATGATGGCTTCTTCGGTATGGTCTTCCAGCAGACTCTTAACAATAACATAGCGATTATGTACCACTTTGGCTTCGCTGTCAATGATCCTCTTAAAGGCGATCATAAATTCGGTCTTTCGTGGAGTTTGAGAACATAACTTTAGGACGACTTATTTATCTAAGGTACAAAAAATTAATATATTGTTACCTAAATAATAGCATATGTTTATAAAATTCATTTTGATTAATATATTGTTCTTATTTATGGATATTATTGGATCTGTGTCTTACACAGCCACAGAGCTGAACCGATCTAGTCATATCTGCAAGTTAAAGACTTGATACATGTATATACATATATCTGTAACTGGGGTAATTTTTGAATTCTGACACAATATTTATATGTATTTCATTTTCAATTCGCCGAACATATTTTAGGCCATTTCGAAGATCATTTATCTCAATGAGAAAGTTATTTTCAATACCATATTCGTGAGTTTCGGGTATCAAAAAGTATGCTTTGATTTAAAGAAAAATTTGAAAAAATTAAACAAAAAATTGTATGTGTAAAATTAACAATTAGTTTCTATATTTTGGGGGTTTTAATAAAAATTTACTGTTTTTACGTTTTCGGAATGCCTCCGACCAAAGCGCAAATTCGCAACGATAAAATCAGACAGTCATTAGGCTTGCGCAAGCTTTATAGCACAGATGACGAGACTCCACCAACACAAGAGCAGCCAGAACAAAATGCATCAGGTCCCACACAGCCTGATCCAGATTTTGATACGGAACTAGGTCCGCATTACTTGAATGGGGAGATGCCGAGCTACAACTTTATTGGAAAATTGGCCAGAGGATGTTTGGTGAATGGTTATAAAATAGGCACTTGGCGCTTCGATTGCTCCTCTGAGCTAAGCGATAGTTCGAAATTATATAGTTTTGGTGCCGGAGAACCGGAATCTAAGTCTGTTTTGGGCGGTTTTGAATTTAGTCAAGAGGTTGGTATGTTTAATTTTTCTCAGGCGTTCAGAACCGACGGCATCTTAGGTACGCTCGGTATACGCAGTGAAATATTTAGCGGGTTGGGCTTGTCAATGATTCGGGCCATCTTCAATCATGACGACGAAAAAAAGTAAGTAATTGGGTCGATGCGGACATGATTCTATTTTACATTATTATTGTTTAGAGATTCTAAGCTCATGGTTGAGGCTCAGGGCGCATTAGAGTTTGATCCATTCAAGGTTGAAGTGATCGCGCCAATAATAAATGGATCAGTGCTGTCGGCCTATGCCCTCTACGAACCGTCCGAAATTTTTATTTTTTCTGCGGGACTGACTGTCGATGTTCCCAAAATGGAGGTGCAGAAACATGAATTTGGTGTGGGGTTTAGAAGTGAAGAAGATGACACTGAATTAGGTTTAAAGTTGTAAGCTATATCGCAGAACTTGAATTTGGTCTCTATTCGTCTCTAAAATATGCTTACGCAGAGAGAACTTCAAGAATGTGAAAGGATCTATATACCAGCGTGTAAGCGATAATACTGTTCTTGCTGTAATGGCCAAATTGTCGGGATTGAAGGAATTAACCCTTACCGTCGGCGGCCAGTACGAGATAGACGATGAGAAAATCATTAAGGCCAGAATATGCAGTACTGGTTATATGGGTATAGTTTACCAGCTAGAACTTAATGAAAATTTTCAATTTTCTTCTCACGTCGGATTTAACCTTTTACACCTCGCTGATGGGAGCCATAAGTTTGGTCTGGCGTGTAATTTGAGTTGTTAATCGGAAACATTTTTAATAGTTATTTTTGATAACATGAGGAATGGAAATGATGAGGTTGGATCAATTTCTGGATTGATTTTCCTTGTCTCGTTCGTTTCTCTTCTGCTGGAGTTGCGCAGCTCGCATTGCCATGCCTTCCTTCACCCAAGGATGCGTCATGACTTCTACCAGGCTGATGCGGCCTTTACAACGTATGAGCTGATTAAAAAAATATATAAAGAAACAAAACAATTTTTAAGGATTATGACTTTCATATTTAAGTGTCTCAAAAATATGATTAACTAAAATCATTATTAAAATATAACTTTTTCATATTAATTTCTAACTAATATGCATTTTCATATTATGATTATGGAATTGTTGGGAATGTCAACTTACTCCCGATATGAATTCCTTTGACCCGGCTGACATGTGCGATGGATAATGCATGTCCAGGTGCTTTATTTTCTTATACGTAATTTCGGAGTTGTTGGATTCGAAGGGTGGGTTCCCGACCAAAAATTCGTAGCACAATATGCCCAAACACCACTGATCTACGCTGGCATCGTAGTACTCTCCGTTGACCATTTCAGGCGGCAGATAGTCCAATGTTCCACACAATGTTTTGCGCTTGTTATGGGGCGTGTGCGCAGACCAGCCAAAGTCCGCCAGCTTCAAATCATCTGAGCTTGTCAAAAGAATGTTTTCGGGCTTAAGATCGCGATGAATGACGTTATTCAGATGACAATAGTTGAGAGCATTGGCCACCTGATAGGTGTACTTGGCCGACCGAGGCTCATCGAAGCGATGATTCGGTGCATTGCGCAAGTGCTTGAACAGTTCGCCCTCAGAGGCTATTTCCAGCGCCAAATAAATGCGAGATTCGTCGTGGAACCAGGTTAACAAGCGCAATATATTGGGGTGTTTGAGACGCGATTGTATTTCGATTTCGCGCAGCACCTGGCGCTGCACGTTGCCCTTGCGCAGTTCCTCTTTGAACATCACTTTCATGGCCACCATAAAGTGAGAGTGCCGCTCGCGCGCTAGGTAGACGCGTCCGAATTTGCCGCGTCCTAGGGGTGCACCCAAATCGAAGTCTCGTGAAGTCCATTGGTAGCTGCAGTGGTGTATCGCATAACATAAAATAACACATTTGAGTGATAAAAAAAACTTACGGTTTGCCATAGGCGTCATGCGACATCATTTTGAGGCACATTTCTTTGATTGGTTCTTGGTGCTCTTCGGGTACATTTTTTAATAAATGCGGCAAATGATCTCGAGTTGCATGCTTCGTTCGAGTATTTCCTCGAATGGCATTTGACATAGTTTATAAATTGTTAATTAAATTTGATGACAAACGCAAAACAAATATCTGACTTTTCTATGTTTTCAATTTAGTGTCACAGTTATTTGCGCTTTTTTTCGAATGCCAATTTTAACTCCGATACTACTCATTGTATGTGAAATGGTACTCGATATATTGTCCATCGGAATGTCAATTTGTGATGCGCAATAATCGAAGGTTTTTAAAGGCTTCCTTAGCGAAAAATGCGTTTAATTTAAATAAGATCGAAGGCTAATTTTGGACATTTTTTTTATTGTTAATTTTATTAATATATATTTAGCTATTATTAAATATTACCACTGAAAAAATATTTTTAATATTACAACTTTTACATTTTAAAGAACAATCTTTTACACAAACAGAATTATTTAAGTGGTTATAGCTAAAAATTGAATTTACAATTTGTATAATAAATTATAAAAAAGTAATAAAAATTTGAAATAAATGCATTGCAGAATATTCAGAGCTTCATTAATTTCTTGCTTGATTTTCCTTGCCCCGTTCGTTCCTCTGCTGCTGGAGTTGCGCAGCTCGGATTGCCATTCCCTCCTTCACCCAGAGATTTGTCATGACATCTACCAGGCTAATGCGGCCTTCCCGACGTAGAAGCTGAATTAAAAATAAAGGAAAATATATTAGTATCACACTTGGACTTGTTGACAACAGTTAAGGCAAGAGATATGTTTGCGTGTAATGTGGTTTGCATATACAGCACGGAATATGCCTAAGAGTTAACTTACTCCTGAAATAAGTTCCTTTGCGCCCGGCGAAAGATGCGATGGATAATGCATATCGAGACGTTTGATTCTGGCCTGCGTATTCTCAGAGGTGCTGGATTCGAAGGGGGGACTACCCACCAAAAATTCGTAGCACAATATGCCCAGACACCATTGATCGACGCTATCATCATAGGAGTGTCCACTGACCATTTCGGGTGGCAGATAGTCCAATGTGCCACACATTGTCTTTCGCTTGTTGTTCGGCGTATGAGCGGACCAGCCAAAGTCTGCGAGCTTCAGATCATCTGTGCTTGTTAGTAAAATATTTTCGGGCTTTAGATCACGGTGTATAACATTATTGAGATGACAATAGTTCAGTGCATTGGCCACCTGATAGGTGTACTTGGCCGACCGAGGCTCATCGAAGCGATGATTCGGTGCGTTGCGCAAGTGCTTGAACAGTTCGCCCTCAGAGGCTATTTCCAGCGCCAAATAAATGCGAGATTCGTCGTGGAACCAGGTTAACAAGCGCAATATATTGGGGTGTTTGAGACGCGATTGTATTTCGATTTCGCGCAGCACCTGGCGCTGCACGTTGCCCTTGCGCAGTTCTTCTTTGAACATCACTTTCATGGCCACCATAAAGTGAGAGTGCCGCTCGCGCGCTAGGTAGACGCGTCCAAATTTGCCGCGTCCTAGGGGTGCACCCAAATCGAAGTCTCGTGAAGTCCATTGGTAGCTATAGGGGCACATCAGATTAACATACGCATCCATTTTGTTTATAAAAAAAACTTACGGTTTGCCATAGGCGTCATGCGACATCATTTTAAGACACATTTGTTTGATTGGTTCTTGGTGCTCCTCGGGTACATTTTTTAATAAATGTGGCAAATGATCTCGATTTGCGTGTTTTGTTCGAGTAAATGCCATAGCTAACGAATTTTTAATGCAAATACCACTATAAATGTTATAAATGGCTTGGGCTATCACAGTTATTTGCGCTTCTTTCGAATATCAGTATTTTTTCGATACTACTCGTTGCATGTAAATTTATACTCGATATATGCTCGATGCATTTTCTGATCAACTCTGTGGCTATTCAACATCATCGATATTTTTTGTCTGCCTTTGTCAAAAAAAGAAAGAGCTCACATTGTGTAGACGTGATTTAACATTTCTAATTTTTGTGTGTTCGACAGCAGAAAATATTTTTTTCTCCTATGTGTAGCAATCATTTAAGTTTGCGCGTTCGTTTATGCAAGTGTATTTCTTATTTCTATTAATTCTGGAGGCAATTGTTCAACTGCAATTAAATAGGCCACGGGAAGATTCTTGGGTAAGCAAAAAACAAAATGGCGTACATACTACTCATACATGCCATTGCACGTTCACACTCGCACACATGCACAGATGTTTCACAATATTCCAAATTTGGGTTTATCACATTCTTTTGCTTTCTTTTAATTTTCTATTTTACTACGCAAAAGGGTGCGGCACACATTTTAATGAAAAGGTAAGTTCCAAAAGGTTAAAGTGCTCAAACATAATACGTAAATATCATACGTAACGGTACGAAAAATGTCTGATGCGATGAGCGCACCGCCGCCATTAATACCCCAGCTGCAAGAGATGCAGCAGCAGCAACAACAACAGAACCCAAACTCTGCCAATGCGCAGCAATGGAACAACTACGCATGGTGGCATCATCATGGCGGCAATGCAGCTGCCTATCAACAACAGTATCAGCAATACTATCAATATTATATGCGATATCAGCAACAGCAGCAGCAGCAACAACAACAGCAGCAGGTAACATCGACTATTAGTTCGTCGAACGCGCCGCCCGGGTTTAGCAATGCTGTGGCGGCACCTCCGCTACCTACGGCACCACCACCGCCGCCGCCACCTCCTGCTCAGTCAGGTAATAAAAATCAGCAACAACAACAGCAGCAGCAGCAGCAGAAAAATTTCGGAGGTATACGCTTCAACTTAAATTTGAATCAAAAACGTTTGGCAAATGCTCCAAATCCGCTGCAGCAGCAGCAACAGCAACAACAACAACACCAACAGCAGCAGCAGCAGCAACAACAACAACAGCAGCATGCTATGCAGCAGCTTAATCTATATAACAACATGAACAATTCTAACAAAAAGAAGCGCAAGCGCAATAACAAAAACAACAATAATCCCAACAACAACAATAACATGAACATGAACAAACAACAACAACAGCATGGTGGCTATGATCTGTCGCCTCCTGGTTTTGCGGCCATTCCTCTAAATCCATTCGCCGCGCCAGTAGTGCCGCCGACACCAGACCTAAGCAAGCCACCACCCCCTTTGCCCTTAATACCAACACCATCACTAGCAGCAGCAACAGCTGTTGCTCCACAACAGCAGCCGCAGCAGCCACCGCCGTTAGCTGTTTTGGAGCCCCAACAGCCGAAGCAGTCGCCGTCGCAGTCGCAGTCGCAGCAGCAGCAGCCACAGCCTCAATTGGCAGCAGCATTTAAGCGTCCCAATAGTTGCTTTCAAATGGCCTCGAATGATTCGTGGCCTGATTCACTGAATCAGTATGTGGCACGTTGCTATTCTAAATGCTCCACCGACTTGGACAAGGATCAAATTGATATCTGTCTGAAGGGTAAAATTATTGCGGCTGCCAATCGCAACGAGCTCTGGACACGTGACTGGGACAATGAGCCTATGCCAACGGTGCATAGCGAGCGCGATGCCATCGATGTGGTGCTAAGTAATGTAACGCCTCCTCAGCCACAGCGTAGCAATTACTTTAACAAAAAACAACAGCAACAACAGCAACAACAACCACAGTCACATTCACCATCGCAGCAAACAGCACAAAAGGCGGGTCAAAAGACGGCAAATGTAAATCTCTTTAAGCAGAAGGCGAATGCCTTTAATAAGTTTGCCAATGGCGGCCATGGACATCACCAACAGCAGTCTTCGCGCTATTCAAGGAGTCGTTCACGGTAAGTAGATCATTAAACTTTTAATTTATTTTATATATTTATTGCAACTCTGTTTTGCATATGTATTGCAGTTCGCCCACATCGTCCACGTCCTCTACATCAAAATATAATAATAGGAAACGTTATTCTCGCTCACCGCGTTCTCGTTCCCGTTCCCGTTCCCGTTCTCATTCGCGTTCGCGCAGCAGCAGTGCCGGCAGTCCACCAGCTCGCAAGGTGCTCCGCAAGACAGGCTCGAATGACTCATTGGGCAGCGATTTTATACCAATCAATTCGAACATGTCCAGGAAACAGCAAAAAATGCTGATGAAGAGGAACAAGCGTGCAGCCGCTGCCGCTGCCGCCGTTGCAGGGAAGAAGAAGACGCCGCATTTTTATGCCACGCATTCGTCGTCGGTTGGCGGTGCTGTTGATGATGACACAGCGCGCTTGCAACAGCGTGCGGCACGTTTCTCACAGTCGAGCGGTGGCTCGACTAAGAAATCTGTCGTCGCAATTGCAAGCTCACCGTTTGGTCTCACCACGGCCAAGCACAAGAAGAGATTGCAGGCCGCGGCGGCAGCTTCACGTTCAGCGTCGGCCATGTTCTACGAGGACGATGCGGGTGCAGGTGCTGCAGGCTTAGATTTACTCGATTTGCATATTGTAGGCACATGTAGGGATTTAGAAAAGTCTTTCTTGCGTCTAACCAAAGCGCCCTCAGCATCCGAAGTGCGCCCCGTTGAGGTGCTCACTCATTCGTTGGCCAACGTGAAGAGCAAATGGCGTACCAATCAGGATTACCACTATGCGTGTGATCAGCTGAAGTCCATACGCCAAGACCTCACCGTAAGATCCAAACACAATCTTTCAGTAGTCAACAAATTGTTTTAACAATTGTTTATTTGCTTTACAGGTCCAAGGTATACGCGATAAATTCACCGTTGAGGTATATGAGACGCATGCGCGCATTGCCATGGAGAAGGGCGATCATGAAGAGTTCAATCAGTGCCAGACACAGTTAAAGATGCTCTACTTGGAATTGGGCAACAGCAGCAATTCGCTCGAGTTTACCGCCTATCGCATTATCTATTACATCTTTACCAAAAATACCTTGGGTAAAGATTTATACTTAATACTTGTAGATATGAATGAATCAGCTTTTAAATGGCATGACGCAATGTCCATGACTAATGCCACTAACCATACAACAGATGGTTTGTGGCAATACATAAATTGGACAATTAAAAGCTGATTCTCAAATAGATCAAATAGGTTAGACATATACTGTTCTTTTTAATATTTATCATATTCCTTCTTTATAGACATTACAACGGTGTTGCGTTCTATAACAGCTGATCAGCGCGAGAATCCAGCCATTGCGCACGCTCTAGACTTTCGTTCTGCTTGGTCGCTGGGAAATTACTGCAAACTCTTTGAGCTGTATAAAAAGGCACCGCTCATGTCGGGCCACATGATTGAATGGTTTTTGGAGCGCGAGCGCAAGGCTGCACTGCGCATAATTATTAAATCGTAAGCTCAATCGCAAAAGTATTAAAATCTAAAACTAAAGTTCTTTTTATATTGCTTACAGCTATCGTCCCAACATTAGCGTCGACTATGTGTCAAATGTATTGGCCTTTGATAGCACTGAGAAGTGCAAAGAGTGGCTAGACACCTTCAGTTTACCCTATGCCGCAGATGGTGCTCAAATTGATTGCAAAAATGCAGCTGCCATTGCCATTTGAAGCCTCTGAGATAGTGTGTTGGGCGTTTTGAACTAAACTACAATCAGTAGTGGAGCGCTGTGGCTTGGGCAACCGAGCAAGCGCTCCACTAAAAACAATACACAACAAATCAACCATGTTCCGTTTGAAAACTGTTCGGCTCTCGATTAGCAGAACGAGTCCTTTTCGCGGAACTGATGCTGTTACCCCTCCCTGTCTCTTTCTCTATTGTTCCCTCTTGCCCCATTGTACATATTCGATTTCCAACTGCGCGTGCCCCTACGTTGAATTCAGCAAGTGTTTTAGATTATACAGGTTTTTTTTTATTTTGAGGAATTAGCCAAAACTTTAGGGAAAGTAGTTCAGTCTGGTCCCTCCCCCATAATTGTATCTGAGTTCAGGTATCCCGTCGCCCCTCTTCGGCTCTGTCTTTGCCAGAGTATTACACACCGAACACATCGTCGATTCACATTCTAATGGACTTGCAATTAATCTTTCATCTGCACTTAAACGTCTCATCAAAAATCAACAACGTCCAGCCACAACACTCAATTTTGCTGAGCATCGTGAAATCATTTGGATTATCTTTTGAACTGCATGGAACTTCGCGTCGGTTTTATTGCGATTTAGGTGAATGCTTCACTGGAAATGATGCAGGACAAGGCTCAAAGTCAACAAGGACTCGGCAATTGGAAGCAAGGCTGCTGCCTCCAGCGAGATGGATTCGGCCAGGAGATCAATGCAAAGGATCATAGATTTAAGATCAATGCAATGGATGCGATTCGCGCTGAAATGCATTAATCTGCGTTGGACCAGTCCAGATGATAATATTGGAGTGCGCGGATTTTCAGAAAGAACACTATTTCGCCTGCTATCCGGATTTCGTCATCCGTTGGACAGTCCAGTTAATTAAATCAGATCGGATCTTCAGAGAGAAGACTATCTATCTCGCCTGCTATGCAGACCTCGTCATCATCCATAAAATGATTTCACTGCAGCAATGTGTTGGTTGCTATAAGTGGAAGCCGGCACATGTGCGGAACATCTTTTCAGGTTTTAGGCGTGCCATCAAAGTAAAAGCAACTAAAAAATCCTAATCTAATCAAAACAGCAATAATTAAAAGACATTGAAAAGTGAAAGTGCAAACGAAAAGACAATGTGAACTCTACTTATCCCAAAACTGAACCGAACTGAACTGAATAGAGAAGTGAATAATATTGTATGATACACAACAAACCATTAACAACAACATTAACAAAAAGATAAAGCTAACAATTCACACAACAAACAAAACTTTAGGCCACAAAGTAGAGCCTAGAGCCAATATTTGATTTTGTTTGTTTTAATTTTTTTTTTTTTTGGTATTTTTGATACCATTTTATCATATTTAAAAAAATAATTTTAAGATCTAGCTTTTAAGCCTGTTATTTGTTTAAATTATTGAACAAGTTTATACTAATGTCTTGTCTCTCTATTGTATACCTGTATATATATACAACACCAACATCAATCAACATCAACGACATCGTCCAAGCAACAACCTCATCGTCAACAACAAAGCAACAGCAACAGCAACAATCGCAACTGCACTGCATGAGGACAAGCCATACTTATAACCAAAAACGAAAACACAAGAGAGGAGATCCTTCCAACTTTCGTCAGCTATCACACGGCGGAGCGCCAAGTCCATCATCATCATCACGCCGATCCCCAGTAATCATCGCCACTGTTTGGGACTTTTGTAAGCTCTTCCAATTTTAATCTGTTGATAAAAGAAAGAAACAAAAAAAAAAAAACAAAACAAAACAATTATATAATATTTAAATATTTATGTTACGTGAGAATGGATATCTAACAAATTTATAAATAGCAACTAATTGGCTATATTAGATGATTTGTTTACGTGTGGGGGCATGTATAGGGTATATTTATTGATCTAGTTTAGGCTAGTTTTAAGCACAACTTTTTTGTTGTTCACTTATGCTAAGGTTAATTGTTGTAGTTCTTTTTAATTTTGATGAATTTCGAAAAAATCAAATTGAAATCAATTGAGAATTTCGACGCATTTTTCAGCTGAGAATTTGCGAGAAATGCGTCCGCGTGGCATGCGTAAAGTGAAATAAGAATCGCGCTTTTTAAATAAATAAAAAAAAAAAATACAGCAAATTGAATTGACTTTTATTTCAAATGGAAATGGTTTCCTAGGCAACCTGTTGCGGTTGCGTGGAAATGGCATCATAATAATCAATCACCTGTTGCTTGCGCCGCCGTCAAAACAACTATTCCAGGCTGGAGCTTTAGCCGAGTCACGAACCATTGTTGATTTTTGCCATAAGCTTTCACCAACGGTGAACGGATGCTGCTTGGTTGTTGACTTCGAAGACGACCGTGCGACGGCTCCCAGGGAGCGACTACTATTTAAGGATGCTGCGTTGCTGCCTTAGCTTCAGTTACCGCGCGGCGCTTGAGTTCGTTAGATCGAGCTGAGAACCTAGGAAATGAAACAGAATTAATGTGGACCAACATGATAATCAAATTATGTAGTTTAACAATAAATATTGTGAGTGAAGTGAATGAAAATTAAGACAAATAATTAACAGAAAAAAACAACAACAAAAATATTAAAAAAATTAAAATTAAAATATAAAAAAATATATAAAGAAAAATAAATCAAAATTAACAGAAAAAAGAACAAAAAATATTAAAAAATTAAAATTAAAATATAAAAAAATATATAAAGAAAAATAAATCAAAAACAAATCAAAAACATAATATAATTACTTATCTTAAAAAACCTGCAGAGAATTTAAGTAATTTGTTTGGCAGAAATAGTTTTAGCTGTGTAAATTGCGAAAATACCTTATATAAATTATAAAGGTAAATAGAACTTTAAAAAATTCTTGAAAATTTATTTAAAAAATCATAAAATATTATTGTTGAATGCGCTATAATTTTGTATGTAATTATTTATTTGACTTTTAACCCTTTTAATATTTTTATATGAAAAAAAGAAAAATATTAAATTATTACAAAATTAAACAAAATTTTTGTTTAAGTGAATTTATTTTTATTTTATTATTTTGATATACATATTTTCTAAATATTATTTAATTGCATTGATAACATTTATCTACTTGAATAAAAATGATAAATACAAAAATATAATATAAATTTCAGAGACAAAATAAATGTATGTATAGTTATTAAAATGTAACTATAGTTTTCTAACAGTAAATCAAATGCTTTAAATAATTTTTTATTTATTTAAAGAAAAGTTAAATAGTTATAACAGAAATGAGACATTAAAAAATAAATGAAAAACAATTTTAATTAACCTAAACTTACAAAATAAATCGACAAAATTTAAAACAAATAATTATTAATTATTTTTAAACTACCATAATTAAAATTCAATAAAAATTTAATTTTATGATTTTCCGGCGCCTTTGCCTAGCAAATAAATGTTTGGCTCACGCAAATGAGGCATCAATGAATTAATTATAATTGCGTACTTATTGTCGTAATTATTGTTGCGCAACAATAATCAGTCGAGCTGTGCAAATAATTCTCAAAGAGCTATTGATTAATGTACCCAATGCCAATTAAATGGGTCCCAAATTGAAATCAAATTTGTCTAGACTCCACTCAAAAGGCCTTTGTTTATTTTTTAATGTCAAAATAATATTAATTACGTTACATCTAAATCATTTATAATTATGTCAAGCGCCCACTTAACTCTTGGAAATTGCAAAATTATTGCCAGCAAAAACATTTAGCAAAGAGTCGCAACTTGAATTAATTATAAACACAATTAACTTTGAGTCGAGTGAACTCAACTTTTCGTAACTTCATCTTTCCCTCGCCCATTCGATGACATTGAATAAATTGAAAAACAATTAGCACATATTACATTTTTTTTTTGAGAGAACTCAGCAAAGTTTGCTCTAGCTGCTTTTACCTTCACTTCCTTGCCATTGTCTCTCTGTGTGTGCGTGTGCCTTTCTATGCCATTCTCATGCTGTCGTTTATTATTAACATGCGCTTGCATCGTTTTCAAATTAAAAATGCTTTCCTTCAGTGCTATTCATGCTTTAAACTTTAAATGAAAAATAGTTTTCGCTCAAATTCCATCTGGAACTGCTGACGACAGCTCCTTTAAATTAACTGTCATAACATTTCTTTGGCCAGAGGAATCGTGATAAACAATGCAGCCACAATTTCATTCATTATCATTGTCTGCCAACACAAATATTTTCGTATATTAGACTAATATTATTTTATACATTTTGCATGTGTAAAACCAAAATGCGGCCAGCATTTGACTTGATTCAATTTGTGTGTCAGACTCAAATTGGCAATCAGTAAATAATGTGTTTAGAATGCACTAGGTAAATATTTGAACAATTAAAATAATATAATGCGAAGCTCAAGCCCGAGATGCTTGCACAAGGTAGAAAGAACAAAGGAAGTTTTAAAAGCAAATTAAATGGATTTATATAATGCTGTAATGCATTAATAAGAGTTATTTGAATGATTATATAAAGATGTATATTAAATATTTTAATATATATTTTAAATTTCTATTTATTTAAAATTTGTTTATATTTAATATTTATATATATTTTATATGCATATGTACTCTACTTATATAAATATCCTATATAGATATAACTCATTTAAAGATCGTAATCAGAATATATTATTTAAACTGTGTCTTTATTGTTGAGATGAATTAGTATTAGTTTATAAATTATTTAATCATAATATTAATAATGTCATAAATTATTATTTTTTATTTAAATTCATTTTAAAAGATAATTTATTCAGAAACCTAATTATCATTCAATTTATTTTAAGCAAGTTTTATCTAGAATAAATTTTTATTTAAAAAAATTACATTTACTTAAATTTGTAATATTTTGTATAATATTAGTTAACTAATAAATAATATTATATATAAATACATATTTAAAAAAATAACATTTACTTAAATTTGCAATATTTTGTATAATATTAATTAGTTAATAAATAATTAAATTTAATAATAATATCACAAATCATTATTTTTTATTTGAATTCATGTTGAATGAAAACAATTTAAAATTTAATTGTCATTCATTTTATTTAGCTAATTTTATTTACTTTAATTTGTTTTTTATTACATATGCTGAAATATTAATTTATAATATATTTACATATATATATTATTTTATACAATATTAATTATTCAATAAATAATTTGATTATAATGTTAATAATATCAAAAGCTTTTATTTTTATTTAAATTTATTTCAAATGAAAACCGAATAATAAATAAATATAACAAATTCATTTCCGTTCATATTATTAAAAATAAATTTTATTTAAAAATATAGCAATGAAATTATGGTTTATTATATTCAATTTCAATTTCAATTCATTTCACTCTTTGTTATAATTACAGTTTTTTGTGAATGGTATCTTACAATAATTAAAGAGTTTAGACTAAGAACTAGGCCTTTTCTGCTGAGATATTTACTTAGAAATTTGACATGGTACATAAGATGACTTAATTATTGGGGGAAAAATCAAAGAAATAGAAAAGCTCGTTTTATTATATTTAAAGCAAAATTAATTTAGTTAAATTTGTAATTTATTAAACCTTGTATTTGCTGAAATGTTAATTTATATAAATTGAAATTCTATCAACTCAGTTGCTTTAATTAACCCATAGGAATGTGAAGGCTGCGAGTTGTGCAATTATTAAAAATGAAATAAATTCTGCATATAAATATGCTTTAATAATTTCCTGAATATATTTATCTTCTTCTGTGATAAACATGCTTTGAATATTTTATTATATTTTATATATGTATTATATATACTCACATGTTCTCCTTCTTTTACTTAATTAATAAAACTGGAGTGTTTTAATGTTGTGTTTAATGTTGTTCCCAAATCGGTTACCCTTTTATGATTAACTCTCATGCATTATTTAGAGCCCACTTTATAGATTACATTATGGAAGTTGTGTTTTTGGGCCCCATCTGCTGAGGCTCGCTCGTAATTTATTCCACATTCGGGCCGTTTTGCCCAACTCAAAGTCGAGTACGCCCCATGTTCCGGGCATGTAAAGTGACGGGTATAATGAATGCTTTGAGTCAGCTTTTACATATCAATTTCGAATAACAATATATAAATATTGACAGGGGCTGGCAAAACGGGCGAACAGCTGCGACTGACATGATCCAAGAATGCGTGGCCAAACAAAGTGTGAATATTTATTTTGTATAACATTTTCGCTCATTTCTTTTTGTATGCTTTCTACCAGCAGCAAGTACGCATACTTAATGCTGTTTGTAAATAACAGGAGCCAGCTTCTGGCTGGCTTCAAAGGCTGAACCTTTTGCATACGCCATATCCTTTCATATGTTAATCCCGCAGAGAGCTGCGCCAGCTGTGAAGTGGATTACACAGTTAGTCAGTTTAGAGTCGCCCAGACTGCGTTTACCTTGGCGAGCCGCAGGCAAAGGCAAGACTCTATACACACATACATATACATAGAGATATAGCTATTCCTACTTAACGTCCAAGCTACAATTCTTCACTTCAGATGTGTAAATTTTATTATTCCTAGTTTTTTTTTTTTCAATTTCTGTATTTGCATAAGAAAAAAATGAACTGAAAACGATCTCTGAAGTTATACTTATGACAGGCGTGCATTATAAATATAAAGATATCCATGTGTGTGTGTGTGAGTGTGTGCTGGTTACACTTTATGGCTGACCCGCCCGCAAAAGTATGCTACATTTTTGGTATCCAACTGCTGCCGCTGCTTGGCTCTGGCCCAAAACATTTAAATGGGTTTTCTTAACAGATTTTGTACTTTTCTCTTAGCTTTTTTGCATTGCTGGTGCTTCGAATATATATTTACATTTTTTTGTATTTTTTTTTTTGTCAGCTTTGCTTTTGTCTCTCAATTGTGGGACTGCGATTTCTCCTTAAGTTTTTGTTCCCTTTTTTGTCTGGTTCTGTGTTGTCATTTGAGATAATATGAAAAACATTCAGGCTTTGGCGCATTTGTCCTTTTGTTTCGGCTTCGCCTTCGCCTTTGATTGTACTCGAGTTTATTTTAAAGCAATTGATTGGATTTGAACGGAAATCTGGCTGTGTTAAGTGGTTTGGAATACGTGTTGAAGCGTAAGTGGTTATATCTCCAGCTAGTTGGCGTCATCGCTGAGCAAACAAGAAAGGAAATTAATTATAAGATTCATGTAGTTCATGTAGCATTTGTCACTTACAATCAAGCATATGAATTGTATTGTATAATGTTCAGTTTGTAGCGAATCTTTAGCTAAATTCTTTCTATGAGTAACTATGACAACTGAACCATTTGAAGACCTTTATTTCAAGAGCTTGCTTAAGAGTTAAGATTTATTCCTTTGAAATTGATATATTTTTTCAATTTTGTTGTGTTGACTAATAGCTTGAATAGGTTTAAACTTGAGATGGAGTTAGCTTCTTTATTTATTGATTGTACGTGCTACGTTGGAGTCGTGATAAATTGAGAGTTTTCGAAGGTTTCGCTTAAGAATGTGACTTTATAGGTATATATTAAAAAGGGTTAACTATTTATTTGTGGTCTTTTGAAATAGATCAAAATCGAATGTATTTTAGTCTGTATTTATTTTGTTATACATGTGCTTATATTACTTTTTAAGTATACCTGGTAAATGGCTTTTCCAAACAAGTTCCATTTTAATGGAAGTCACAGTCTATTTAGAAGTTTCTGATGAAGTTATCTATACCATTTAATACAAGAATTCTTAATGCTCTTCGTTATTCCGAAAAACTATGCAATACTTTGAAAGAGCTCGAGGTCCATATTAGAGATATTATTGCTGGCAAACAATGTATAGAACCGAGTTAACAAAAATTGCAACTTCCGCTTGAAGCATTGATAGAAATCTCGACCCAAACATTTTAATTATTTCCTCATCCATATACTCGTATAATGCCATAAATGCAGCTTCCCAATTAAATCGTATACAATATATACATAAAATCCCAGGTTCCGTTTTAGGTTTCATTCACATTTATTTTCATATTGTCCGCATTTAATCACCCCATTTTCACAACATATGCCTATGAAACCCATTCAGCTGCTGTCATCTATGGTCAACTAACTGGCTTGGCCACACTCAATCACTTTGACTAAGTGCCAAAATGGCCAACAGCTAAGAAAATAGCAGCAACTGTTGGCTATCAGCAATAAAAATAGACTTACATGCGAGTCTATCAAAGCGGACAATTAATTGATTGATTGATTGATTAGCTCAGTCAGCAACTGGAGCAACAACAACAACAACAACAAGCCAAAACAAATTAAACAAAATAAACCACAATGCGGTTCATCATTTTCATTTGCTTGAGCATTTCGACCAAAACCAACAATAATAAAAATCAAATCGAGTGAAACAGAGAATGGGAGAGAGAGAGAAGGAGAGAGAGATTGAGTGAGTGAGCAAAACAATGTGAATGACACAGCTGTTGGTATTTATGTGTGTACTCCAAACAGACAGGGAAATCAAAGCGAATGTTTATGCATGTGATTCGAATTTAAATGCGAGTCAAGCCTAAATACTAATGGCGCCATCTAACAACTCTGTTCAGCCTCGCTTTGTTTTAATGCCAGCATGAAATGTTTATGGACCAGTTGTAGAGAAAAAAAGGAGTCAAAATGGCTTAACCAACTGCATAATACTCGCTCGTTCGGTTAAAAAGCATCTATGAACTATTTAGAGTTTATATAAATCTATCTTGGCAGCTCCATTTGCATGTTATTTGAAAGCGATTCATTAGGTCTCAGTAACCTGTATATATAATATAAAATTATAATATTTAATGAATTTACAGAGAATAGAGTATAGTTTAATAAAACTTACTCTTGAGCTTCTGGCATTAAGTCTGTGGCGGAAATATATTTCTATTAATTATCAATCCCCTTTTAAATATAGCTATGGAAGCTTTATCTTTGTTTGTCGCCCTACTGTTTAAATATATATTATGTATATAAAGTATACATAAAAAATATATAAAAATTTTAAATAAGTGAAAATATTTGTCACACTGTCATTAGGTAAATCTCAACAAAAAACTAAAAAAATCGAAATATTTCGATAGACGAAAGAAACCCCGAGTTTACAAACCCAATTTCTAATCTTTAGCTTCTAAAGCAGGGCTGCCCTTGCATTATTCATACACACAGAGGAGAACATCCATCAAGCTAGCAATTACACAAAGCTAATAAACTCTCTTTCACTTCCCAAACGAGCATTCAGAAGGCACAAAAAAAGTTTGCCAGCTGCAAATCAAAGGCCAACTGAATTTTGTTCAATGGATGTCGATTCAGTCAACCGATTCTGTTGGCGGTCAACAATATGTCGTTCCATCATTTTGTGTGTGTGTGTGAATGTGAATGAATGTGTGTGTATGAGTTTGAATACGATTTTTCATATGCTATTTATCCAAACGCTCAGTTCAGCGCATCTGCGATTAGCTCACACATTTCGACTAAAAAATCCGAATAGTAAAATCGTGTTATTCGTGTGGCATGGGAGTTTTAGTTTTGTGGCTGAAAATTTAGTAAAAATTTGAATAAGTGGCTTGATTTTGCATTGAGAATAACAAAAACAGCTGAAGCTTCGACTGTATAGAGAGAAAAAAGTGATTCATATTGCTTCTCTTAAAATGAACCTCATAGGCGTCAAATGTGCGTCTAGATAGTTAATATAAAATAAATATCTTAAAGAAAACTTAAGTTGCTTGTGGAATTTCATAATATAAAAGAATACATGCAAGTCTGATTTAAAATCATATAAAATTTATATTTAATTAAACTGATTCTAAAAGTTAATTACATTTAAAGCATATATTATTTGCTATGTGATACAAATTTGGCAATGAAATTAGCAGAGCCGTATCAAAAACAAGAGTATTCTGAGATAGATACAAAGCATTGTTTAAAAAGATTTGATGTAACAGAGTTTAATGACCAAAATAACGGCCCTGAGTAGATGTGATCGGAGAATGCCAAGTTGGCAAATAGTTGAATTATTTACGGGTCATTTGCTTAGGTTGCTATAATTATAACACAAAATGGATAGAAAAGGGAATGAGTTTCGGTTAAAGTATGCTTGAGAAGATTTTCTATGTATCTAAATGAAGTATTGAAATTTAATTAAGCAAAAAAGATTGAGTTATTAAAAAAAAGTGTAATTGATTATTATTTTAAATATAAATTAATGTATTATTTATTTATTTTTTTTTTTAAATTTAAATAACTGATTATATTTTTTTATAATGTATAACTATTTTTATTATTTTAAAATATTTTTTTTATGAGTTTATTTTTATTTAAAATTTTTTTTTTTAATTTAAAATATAAGCATCATCGGCCCATATAAAATTTAATTTTTTTTTCATTTTTATAGATGTTTATAATGTTTTTTATTGGTTACTTATTTTAAAATATTTTTTTTTATGCTATTTTTTTTATTTTAATTTTTTTTATTTTAATTTTTTTGTATTTTTAATTTTTTTTTTTAATTTTTCTTTTATTTTCAAAGTATATTTTATAATTTTAAATATAAGCAGCAGCTGCTAATTTAAAATTTAATTATTTTTAATTTTTATAATTGTTTAAAATATTTTATAATATTTTGTTTTATTATTTTTTAATGTATTCTTTTTTTATAAATTATTATTTTATTTTCAAATATTTTTTTTAATTTTAAATATAATTATTTTTTAAAATTAAAATTTAAAAAATATTAAAACTAATTTAAAAATAAAATTTAAATTTAAAATTAAAATTTTTTTTAATATTTCTAATTGTTTAAAATATTTTATAATATTTTGTTTTGTTATTTTTTAATGTATTTTATTTATAAATTATTATTTTATTTTAAAGAATATTTTTTATAATTTGATCATCAGCTGTTCATTTAAAGAGTTAAAGAGCTAAAGCTGAGTCTCATATAATTTTCATTTAAGTACAATGAAATTATGTTACCAAGTCAGAAGTATCAGCTGCTGCTGGCTTAAGACTTTTATATATACATTATTAAATATTTTTGTTGGCCCGCTGCCCAGTCCTTACCTGGCCAACTGTTGATAATGTATTGTGTTTGCTTTTTTGGGGGGCAACAGCTGCGGCTGCCTGAACGGAAGTAGGCGCGAATGAGTTAACAAAATGAAAGGATTCTGACGAAAATTTTGCATGTTGTCTCAAAAACTTCAGCAGCTGGCGCCAAGTGGGCGTGAAGAGTCCTCGAATATGTTGTTAATGCGAAGGTTAAGGTTCAAGTCTTTCAAATACAGCTTAGCGAAAACAAAGGGTCTGCAGCAGCTGTTGCTTGAGAATGCGCCCACGGACTAAGGCTGAATTGGGAATGAAGCTGCCTTCGGCTTAAAGGTGTTCTAATTGAAATTTTATGGAGAGCCAAAGTCGAAGTCAGTTGTTGATTAAGCAATTTCACATTGTGCAGCCGCACATAATTAAGCCGCAGCTGAAGAGCGGAAATTTCGTTTGTGGCTGCCGCTGTTCATCAGCCGGGAAATTGCCATAAAGATACTTTTAATTGCTACTAAGTGCCAACGGAGCCACGGAGCCACGGAGCCCACAGCGCACTTATCTAGCCAAAGGCAAATGAAACTCTCGCAACTCGGAAGCCAGTCTCAAGTCTCCAAAGCAAAGCGGCAAAGGACATTGCGCTCGCAGCTGAGTTATAGTTGCGGGAATTGTTGTTCTGGAAAAGTAAATGTAGGTTGCTTGATTTGAAACTTAATGGGCTGCGCACAGACTTCGAGCTCCTTGCCACGCCTCGACCTGCCCACGCAGCAATTCAAAAGTGAAACAACTGCAAGTTAAGTAGGTGGGGATCAGCTGGCAGCTCCGGCAATAAAGCCGTACAAGTTAGGTGTTCAATTGAGCGGTTTGCTAAGTGCGTAAAATCAATTGAAGCTGATGCGTTGAGAGTTGCGCTTCAACAATTTGCCACGAACTTAAAGGCGTAAAGTCAAAAGTACTTAATGAAGTTTACAAGTCATTTAGGCTGCTCTTATGATAAATTGTTGAGTTTGGTTCATTATTATGTATTTTCAATATATTTCTAAATATATTGAATTTAAAATATTTTAATTTAAAAATGTAAACATTTTAATAATAAAAAAGGTAAACATTTTAATAAAAATATAAATATACAAATATTTACTTATAATTATTATCTTATAAATATACTTTGCATAATTTTTAGATTTTTTATCATATTATTTATTTACTTTTATGTGAATTCGATTTTAATGTATGACTGCCTCTTATTTTGTATCTCAATATTGGCCTTTTGCTTGATTCGCTGATTGCTCAACTAATGTTCGCTTAAAGTTTTCAATCTGCAGAAAAAGTCGAGGAGCAACAATCAAACAACTGGAAACCAATTGGTTGTGGCTTGCTGTCCAGAGAGCCAAGGCAAAGCTCAACTTTTTTCGTTTTTCTTTTTTTTTTTTTTTACTTGTTTTTTCGTCATTCTTTAAGAGAATTTAATCAAAAGTTGTGCTGAGCTCGAGAGGGTTTCAAGTTCACCTGTGCCGGTTGCATTCTAAATAAACGAGGCTAACAATCAAAAGGAGAGGAGCGCAAATAAGTGGAAGGAAAACTCTTGGCCGGGGATCGCTCAAGCCAAACACAACATGTCGCAGCACTTCACATCGATATTCGAGAACCTGCGCTTTGTGGCCATCAAACGTACAACAAATGCGCAGCAGCAACAACAACAACAACAACAACAGCAGCAGCAGCAGCAGCAGCAATCACCGCTGCCCACGCCAAAGGCAACGCCTGCGGAACTAAACAAAATCAAACCCAAAGCTCAGCCAGCTCTAAACGGCAATGGGCAGCTCTTGAGCACAAATCTTGGCGGCGTCGCTGCCACCACCAGTCATGAAGTGGACCACAGCAAAGGCGCGTCGGGCACGACCGCAGGCTGCGTGGCGGCTGGCGCCGGCGGCGGCGGTGGCGGCACGCCATTGAAGCACCATAAGCGCACCAGCATCTCCACATCGTCGCCGCAGCCGGGACGCGAGCGACGCGGCACCAACACCAGCATCGTGGTAGAGCTGGATGATGGGGTTGGCGGTGGCGGTGGTGGTGGTGGTGCTGGCCAGAATGCGGCAGGTGCTTCAGGCAGTGGCACGGCATCCAGCAAAAGTTCGCGCGAACTTTCGCCAACGCCCAAGAACGCCCAACAGCCGCGAAAAATGTCACAGGATTATCGTTCGCGTGCCGGCAGGTGAGACCAACACACACACACACAGCCACACACACATCATAAATCATATTTACAAATTATAGATAAAAAATGAGTGTACAACTAGAAAATGTTATGAATGACTTATGGTTATAGAGAGGGCGGTTCTGGAAAGTGAAAAAAAAGCTGCTTGAGTGGAATAAAGATTAAGTTTGGATTATTTGAAAGAATGTTGAGCATTTGGGTGGGAGTTGGCGAAAATAAATGATAAACTTGTTTAACAAAATACATATTTCATACGGGCATATATATTTGAAATCTGCCTCAAGGTTTTTAGTTACTGAGATTAAGTTATGCACAGGCAGAGATGGAGCGTTGCGTTGAGGTCTCTTGATTAACTCAGCATCTAGAGTAATTCAAACATGGTTATGGAGCATTTGAGATATTTCTTGCGACCTGCATTTATAGAATCATTTTTATGCAACGATGCAATATGTAGAAAAGTGGAATTTTATTCTTGACTATCTAGGCTTTAGTCACAGTCAAATGACGCTCTTATCGATCCATAGTGAATTGATTAAGATCTTTCAATCTTTTCAAAACATGCTCCTTGAAATAATTCAAAATTATTTTCCCAAGTTATGACATTTTAAATAGATTTACTTTCCTTAATCTCTGTAGAGTATAGGCTAAAAGAAAATTGTATTAGACAAAAAGCATTTTCCGTGGAATATTGTTATACTTTTCAATATAGTTATACAAAATATTACTAACCTTAATTGGGACTATGAAGTAGTATGATTTTTAAAGATAAAATCGATCATTTAACCAACTCACAATGAGAAGAACTTCAAATGTATAGCAGAAATATTTAAAAAGAAACTATACTTTGCCATTTTGTAAAATTCTATATACATGTTTCGTAGATTATTTGCATTGAAATTGGAGAACAATATAAATAGCTGATATTATTCTTCTTTATCTAAAGTAGTGCATAGTATAAACATGTTTATATGTAATTATATATATATAATCTTCTTAATCTTATACAATATAAACATTTATATAATCTTAGCAAATCATTAAGAGAAATCTTTTCATTTAATATTTTTCAATTAGAAGCGCAAGATTTTTGCTCGTTCTAGTATAGATAAATTATATATATAAAAAATAATAAATAAAATAATAATAATTAAATTAAATAATTGATAAATGAAAGAGATAAAAGAAATTGATAAAGAAAAAGAAAATGATAAATTAATAATAATAAAAAAAAAAATAGAATAAATGTTGTAAATTCCTTAATTCATTCTAACATATATGATTTTAATCTAAATTAAATGTTATATATATTGTAATTTGGATTTAAATTATATATGCTAAAGAAATGATATGCGAGCAATAACATTTATTCTAGATATTAATTTCTTTCTCTTTCATTCATTTTATATACTAGAAATTTCAATATATATGCGCTAGACTAGACTAGATTATTCATTAAATTTTAATAAATTAAATTTATTTTTTTAAATTTTTTTATTTATATACTGAATTATCATTGTCCCTTTGCAGCTTCATGCACTTGGAGGACGAGGGACGCAGCCTGCTGATGCGCAAGCCGATGCGCCTGAAGAACATCGAGGGCAGGCCGGAGGTGTATGACACGCTGCACAGCAAGGGACGCGAGGTGGGTCACGTTTCAATTTGAGTTTCAGTTACACATACAAGTCATAATTAGTTGATGCACGTGAGTCGGAAGCTGCTGTGGGGCTGGGGCGTCTTTTGGGCTAACACCAAGATGCTGCGTGGACGGCTGCGTCATGAATGGGAATGTGCAATAAAAGAGCAGTAAAACAATTCGCAGCATGTTTTCTCATTCTCTCTCCCTCTCTCTTCCTCTTTTGCTCTCTTTGTGTGGGGCGTAAAAAAGTTTTTTGCTCGAATGCCAAGCGCAAAGAAAAAAGCATTGCATACTTCCAGGAGTTATTTAATACTCATGATGCTGCTAGTTGGCCATGTAATTGTGTGGGTGTGTGTGGGTATATGTGTGTGTTTGTGTTTGTTTGTGCGTGTTATTTTTGCTGCCTGCAATTTGAACGTTTACTGCAGCTTGTTATGTAAAAGTTGTGCGTGCCCGGTCCAGGATTAAAAGGACTTCGCATTTGTCGACCCCATTGACGCTTTGAAGCAAGTGTGCGCAACGTAATGAAGTAGCTGCAAAATTCTTTAAATACACGGGGGCAGGTGTGTATGTGTGTGTGTTTTGTAATTTCTGTTGCGGTTAGCTCGACAAAGCAGGGAAACATAGTTTTCACTCAACTTAAAGCTGTTGCCACAATCTTTGGCAGCTACCAGAGTCAGCTACCAGCAACTGTTCTTTGCTTAATAATGTTGAAATTAAAAGTTAATGAAGTGCAAGGCTACACAAATTTCAAGCACAATTGCAAATAGAAATCTCTATGATAGCTGCATAAAATAGAATTTTTTATTAATTTCAATTGCAAATTGTGTAAAGTTTTTTGTATAAATTTAAAATTTTGCTTAGTGTTGAAGTTGTTTTTGAATAAAGTTGTCAGAATTATTATGAACTTTGCCAGCTGTAAATAAGGGTTTTTTTTTTAATTTTTAATATTAAATAAAAATGTTAGAGAGAAAACAGAAGAATAGAAGTAAAGTTAACCTCAAAAAAAAAAAAAAAAAAATAAATAAATAATAATAATAAATAAAAAAAAAAAATAAAAATAAAACTAAAAATAAAAAAATAAATAAATAAATGAAATAAAAAAAATAAAATAAATAAAATAAATAAAATAAATAAAATAAATAAAATAAATAAATAAATAAAAATTGAATTAAATGAATAATATATTTTCTATTATAATATAAAAGATTTGTTTGATTTATATTATTATACTATTCTTGCTAAGTTATCACTATTGCATTGCACGGATAAAAAAACTCTTAAAGAATAAATATTTAATATAAATTTTATATACATTTTTAATTAAAATTTATTATAGAGTAAATATATATTTTTGTAGGTTTATTTTCGCTCTATTCAAAGTTCTGTTCCTTTGTTGAATATTCGACTTAAATAAGAGCTGAAGACTTGTAAATTTTACACGTAGATTATACTCCTCTGGCACGTTCAAGTTTATTTTATTTCATAGAAAACTTTTGCCATTTCTTGGATTTTAATGAAAAAGCTATTCCTAGCTTTAGTTATTAGAGCACATTTCGTTTGTTTTAGGACCGAGTCACAACATTTGACTTGCAGCTCCTTAAGCATATAAAAATATTGAGTAGTACGCTTTTTACCTATCTCTACCTGCCTTTTTAAAGTATTTTTAGATTTTTAGCTGGAATGCTAGCTAATAATGCTAAAACCGGGTTTAGATTACCACCTTTTTAAGCATTTCCAATTCTGGCAGTCTCGTTTGGGTTTAACCAAAAGTATGACAGTTTAAGAGTTGGATTTTATGCCAAAACATAAAATGAAGACGTTTTCAAAAATAATTCTCAGAAGAGTCAGAACAAGCAGAGCAGCGATGCACAGTCCTCACTTAACTTTAAACAGTTGCTGCAATCTTTGACAGCTTAATAAGAAAGTAGAAAGTGAAACACATTTAGTAAGTGTGAACTATATACAACAGATCAAAATATATGAGTTTAAATGAAAGAAAGAGAAAGAAAGAGAGGGAGAGACTATGACTGAGACAGTGTAAATAGGGCTATCTCGTAAGGCTATGCTACATCTGTGCCTGGAGATATCGGAGATATCTGTGTGCGGATATCAGAATCTTATAGAAATATGTAAAAATATATTTAAAGGTTTAAAAGAATTAAACTAAAATAAAAAAGTTATAATATAAAAAAATGTAAAATATGTAGAAAAATAAATAAAAATAAATATTTAAAAATATATATATTGAAAATAATTATGTACAATGTATAAAAATGCTAAATAATAATAATTAATATATAAAAATAATAATGATAATAATAATAATAATATTAATTATAATAATAATAATAATAATAATAATAATAATACAATAATAATAATAATAATAATAATAATAATAATAATAATAATAATAATAATAATAATAATAATAATAATAATAATAATAATAACAATATTAAATAAAAATTATAATAAATCATAATATCACTAAATAATATATACATATATTATTAATTAAAACAAAAACAAAATTTGTAATATATATAATATTTCATATGAGATTTCAATTCCATGTTACATTGAACTGTTCAGCCAACAAAATTTGTTTGGCTTTATGAAGTTTCAATTTATCCCCAAATGACTTAAACACTCTTATGTCACCTACACAAGTACCTAAATTGCATTAACGAATAATGCGCCTACTGCATAATTCAAAAGCTGCAGATGATTAGGCAGACGAGTGGGCGTTGGGAAAAGTAGATTCAGCAGACTGCAACTGCAACTGCAGCTGCGATTGCGATTTGAAACTCATTAGGCTGAAGGCAACTACAGATACAAGTTGGGGCGCATTACGAAGCCGGAAATGACGTCGCGACGTGTTGGCATTAAAGTTGGCAAGCAACCTCAATTAGCCAAGTCAAGACCGAGCGGCAGTTGCCTGGCTAATTAAGTCAGCGGCGACAGCAGGCGTCGGAAATGGCGCTACGAATCCTTTTCTATTTTTTCTTTTTTTTTTGCAATCAAATTTCATTGCATAACACTCGACCACGCCCCCACGCCGGGCCCTGCAATCGCCCTGCAGCCGACGCCATCAGTTGAATTTTAATGCGCAAAGCGCATAAAATTATGCAATGCAAAATATTTGCGCTTGCCGCCATTTTGTTTAAGTAGCGTCCTCGACTTTAGTTGCCCTGGGAAAACACTCAACTTGCCACTTGGCACTTGCGCCACTTGCCATGCAAATTTCCACCTGCCCACCTGTACGCCTGCCCGCCTACCCACCTGCTAATTATAATAAGCGACTGGGAAGAAGAGTGTAGCTCTTGCTGCTGCTTTCATAGATGTAAGCTTGGCAGTTGTTATTGGGGCTTGGCATCCCTTAAAGGAAATTAAACTTTATGTCCTCCGCCATGAATTCGCAGCTCAAATGTCTTAACATGCCGTCAATTAAATGGCCCACAATGTTGCTCGCACACCTAGGCACATATGCAAAGTTCCACAACTATGGCCGGCACAACTTTTACGGCTGCTTTGGCCATTAAACCGTATGTGAGCTTTAAACTCTTAGTTATGCCCACGTGCAAACAAAGAAGTCAGCATAAAATAGAGATTTTAGGTAGTAAAAATTTATTTATGCGAAATGCCATTTAGCTTGGGTGAATTTTTACAAGCAGCTTTAAAGGATTTCCAAAGAGAAATTTGGATGAAAAATAAATTTAAATGTTTTTGACTTAGTTTTGATAATGAATGTGGAGAATATATGAGAAGCTTATAATATTTGTTTTTTTTTTTTTTAGTGTGTGAAGAAGCTTGTGGTTAAAAAAGTTTATCTTCATGTTTAATTTTAAAATGTAAGTTTAACTGGATAGCTAGTCATCTTGTATGTTTAAGTTATCAAATAATTTTAGCTTGAGATGTTAGTGAGAGACAAGGGAGAAGAGAAGCTCTGGAGCATTCTACTAAATATATAAATATATTTATAATAATTAACAGATTGCAAATAGAAATGTAAATTTAAAAAAATTTTTTATAGTAATAATAAATATACTAAGAAAAATAAACTACTAATCTAAGCAACATTTTGCTATCTTTAATCACAATTCATTTCTGATCTATTAGAATTTATTGCAAAGTCATTAGCGGAAACATAAACATAACAGGAAGTTAATAACTAACATATATTTTGACAAGAACAAGTAAATAGTCAGTTTTTTAAGTCAACATTTAACAAGAACTTTTACTACTAACATATACTTTAACAGTAACAAACAAATCCATACTCCATCAAATCATTTACAGAGTATTTTCCATTCAACCCTTCTTCACTTCCATTTCTATTTTTTTAATGTGTGAACTAAATTTAAATTTTCAATTTACATTATTTTATGTATTTTGTGCCCATTGTTTTGTTTAATTGCTTTTCAAAATATACCAAAATATTTTCGTGTTGCTAATTACTTTAATAAAAGTTTATTCCAGCAAATGATGATGATTTTCTCTTGCTAAAATTTTTGGAATTTTTCTCTGCGAAAATATTAAATTTTATTAAAACGGTAAACAGATGTTGAGACTATTCAAGCTCAGAGCAAAACATTAAGTGTAGTTAAGGGTTATGTAAAGTTTTTGGTTTCAAGTGTTGTTCACTGACTTTATAATGTCGTTGGGTAAGTTGGTGAAAAGGTGTCAGAAAAGGTGTAAAGATGAAGATGTATAAATTTTATGATGTAATAACAAAAATTTTTTAATATACATATATTATTGCATAAATTAACAAAAAAGGAAATAGCAAAAAAAAAAAAAAATGAATAACAATAAATTGTATATAAAATTTATCGATTAATAGAATAAAAAAGATTAAATTAATGGGTTCATTGATATTTAGAGAGTTCTCTGATTAAAGAACGGACTAATTTGTAAAACAGGCGTGTGTTGTTTTTTTTTATTTTACGTTTCATATTAAAAGCTGATAAAAAAATTCTGTAAATATTTTGAAAAAAAAAAAACATTCTTTAATATTGGCTATAAACTATAAATCGATATTTACAAACTAATAGCAAATATTTCAATAGTTAAATTAAGTCAATGACTTGAAGTCGCTGCTGACCTATAACTTTTGACAATAGTATCACTCTGGTATGGTTAACCATTACCATTTATTCATTTACTTCTATCTACATTTATATTTATGCCATAAGTAAATGTATTCACAGTTCGTTTTGATTCGCACAATAGCTCGCAGCAATTTTGTACAATTTTTTCCTTAAGCGGCGCATAAATTTTTGACGCAAAAAAAAAATGGTTCAGAAATTTGTAAAAAAAAGTGTTGCAAATTTGGCACACGCCAGCGCAAAGTAAACGCAGTCAAAACGCCCAAACCAACCGCCACGCCCACCAGGGCCTCGTTGCCAAGGCGCAGAGCAAAACTTATACGCCAAACTTTAAGCGCTCTCAAATATACTATCTGTGTGTGTGTGGGAGTGTGTGTCTCTGTGTGTGTGTGTATTTATTTGACGCGTTGCAGCTGCAACAATTTCCGTTTCCGGCGCGGCGTCGCGTCGCTTTTGTTGTTGTTGCTGCTGTTGTTGCTGCTTTGTGTTTATATTTACATAAAACAATTTGGAAGAACTTTGTTTGTTGGTTTTTTGGGCAGCGGGTGTGTGGGGCTGTTAACCAGTTAATGGGCGTGGCTAGCAGCAGCAGTAGCAGTAGAAGCAGGAGCAGCAGCAGCAGCAACACCAGCAGCAACAGCAGCTCTCCCGCACTCTCGCAATTATTTGCATTTGACGTTGGCAACCAAAAATTCATTTGCAACTCTTCACAGCTTTCTTAAATCTGCGCTGCGAAAAGCTATGTTTGCCTTATGAGATTTTTCTCTGCTTTGATGCGGAAAAAGTAAATTTTTGTATACCCTGAACCCATTGAAAATGGAATATCAGGGTATAATGGTTAAATACATGGAACAGGCAGAAGAGGCGTGGCAGACCACACAAAGTATAAATATTCTTGATCAGGGGGATAAGCTGAGTCGATTTAATCCTGTCCGTCTTTCTGTCCGTCCATCCGACTGTCCGTATGTATGAACGCGTCGAACTCAGAACCTAGACGAGCTAGAGACTCGCGCAGGTCCAGATTGTTTAATAAATTTGATAACTATTTTGATTGTAATGTTATCAATTTTAAACGGTATTGGAAATGCGTTTTAAAACAATATCTCGTACATATTAATAGTTAGAGCTTCCAAATTTTGTATATAGATTTATATGAATCTTATATAATTTTGATTTTTGTTAGATTTTGGATACTGGCTCCAAAAGCGCCCTTTGAAGTTCAGTCGAAAATATGTGTCATGTGTCATGTGTGACATGTGAATGAGTTGGCATTTTTATAAAATGTAATAAATTCACTAAAATCATTTGTGTACAATTCAGCATATTCTAGGAATCACAATTGCGAATAATTTGTGTTTATATTGTGTTTGCGTTTTCAGCTGCTTCACTTATATTTGATAGATGGCGGCCTTGTATTTAGTAAACTAAAAATGTAATTCGGACGGGCTTCAGGGTATCTCCTAGTCAGGCACTCCCGATTAGAGCTTTCTTGTTTGAGCTTGGCAAAGCGGCAAACATATTGCACTGCCATAATGAGGTGTGCGAGTGGTTGCAGCTCGTGTGGGCGTGGCAATGGCTGCTTTTACTTATTAGAATTATAATTTTCAAGTTGTTGCAATTAAATTGCGTCATATACACCACACACACACCACTGTGTGTGTGTGAGTGTGTTTATTTGAGCAAGTGTTAGTTTGTTTACATCTGGTGCTCGCTGCTGCTGCTGCTGTTTGCATTGTGCATAAATTTGTCCCGCGCAGTTGAGTGAAAATTGGCAAAGTTTATGCCACAGCCGTGTGGCAGAACTGGGCAATTTTTTCTCTCTGTGTAAGTGTGTGTGAGTGAGTGTGTATGTGTGGTTGTAGCTTGCAGTTTATTGTGGTTGAGTTGCTTGAGGGGCTCATAAATTAACAACCTGAGTTTACTGTGTGGCCTTTTTAGCATGCGACTCTAAGCGCAAGTGAAACAGCTGGAAAGAGTTGAAAAATGCGAGGAAATAAATTTATATTCCTCATAAGAGACAAGTTTTTGATATGAATATAAGAATATAAAAATTAAAATAACCAAAACATTTCTTCACCTTGTTGTCAGTTTACTTGTTGAGAGCTGCCCCAAAAGTCACATATAGATTCTTCTCGTTATATCATTTCTTTTAGCAGCCTAGCTGAAAAGCCGACTCTGTAAGCCCATCAAGTTCTGCATGTCACCCTCCAGTCAACACCTTGCCCCATAGCTGCCCTCTGTTTGCCACAGACACATTATAACAAATGACTCTCTTGTATAGACATCAACTGTATGAGCCTTAGAGTTGGTATAGCTGCAGGTGTGCTCAAAGAACAATAATATTTCCATGTCAAATAGACTTAACTATTTACTGACTGCTAAGCCTAAAGCCTATATCTTAAGAAAACTTAAATTCAATATTTATATTTTAAATATATATTTAATATATATTTTAGTATATATTTTAGTCCAGGCTGTAGTTAAATATATAGAATTATTTTGAACGAGCTCGCGCAATCTTCAAATGTTACCTTAATTATCTAAGTTGAACAACTGCTTCAACTGTGCGCAACTGCTTTAGCAAATCTCAAGTGTTTACGTGGCGTATGTGTAATGTGATTGTCACAGTCGCCGCGGCAGACGGACAAAAGCAGGAGGTAAATTCTCTTGAGCGCTTTTATGAGAGTCCCAATTCACTTTTCTCCAGCCAATTCAAAAGCTCAACTGCCTGTAAAAACAAACTAATTATGACCGCGGGTGGCTTTGCCACAGCGCTTCCAGGCATTGGCGTTGGCGTTGCCACTGAGTAAATTAAGCCAAGGTAAAGACAGGTAAGAGGCGAAAAAAAAAAGAAAAAAAAAAAATAAACAGCAGCAGCACACAAGCAGGGCAACTGGCAGTTGTCAGAGAGGGGAGTATAGAGAGAGAGAGATTTATAGAGAAGAGGCAAGAGGTTCTAGATGAGAGACTAAGACTTGAAGATACTCTCTATATATTGTAATAATGAGAGCTGTGACTAGCTTTATAAGTAAGAGAGAGAGAGTGAGAGAGAGAGAGAGTGTGTGTGTGAGAGAGAATGAGTGTGTGAGAGAGAGATAGAGCGGGAGAGAGAGAGAGGCAGAGAGAGAGAGAGAGAGAGAGAGAATGTGTGTGTGAGAGAGAGAGTGTGTGTGAGAGAGAGAGAGTGTGTGTGAGAGAGATAGATCCGGAGAGAGATAGAGGCAGAGAGATAGATAAAGAGAGAGAAATGTCTAAGGATAACTGAGATATATTCAAAATTACACACAGGCATCCCACTCTTCATCATACCACGCTATGTCGCTGATTTACAGGGTATAATTACAGTGACATGCGTCATAAAAGAAAAGGAAGGGGCAAAAATGTGAGATTGCTGAGATGAAAATATGAGCGTAAAGCAAAAGCAAAAGCAACAGCAACAGCAAAGCAAAGCGAAAGTAACATCCGCAATTGACAGTGAAATGCTTTTTAAACGCAGCCGAGAGCAAAGCCAGGATGAAGACGGCAGCAGCTAAATTGCTGGCCAAGAAACAGCTCAAGGCGAGAAGTTGTCAGTTGTTGCTCCATGTGATTCCCTGAGTCGTTTCTGTTTAATTTCATTTCCATTGCCATTACCGGGGGCGGTGGGGCGTGGCTGGGTGTACTCTGCCATTTTTATAGCTCCGCCGAGCACTGTTCGCTCCGTCCGCTCTGTCCGCTCTGTCAGCTCTGTCATTCATCTTCATTTGTCGCTACAATTAGGGCGAATGAAATGAGCAATCAAAAATTTAATTACCCAGATAAGCAATTAAATTTTTAATTAAACTGCCCGCCCACGCCCACGCGCCCGCCCACTGCCGTATGTCATATTTGTGCCAAGTTTATGACTTATTTATTTATAATTCCGTTTCTCCGTTGTTCTCCAGATATTGTCCTGTTCGAGGGCCACCTGCACGAGCAGCATCATGAACATTGGCAACGCGGCCGTCGAGGCGCGCAAAGTGGACTTGGTGCTGGAGCACGCCAAGGACTTTCTGGATCAGTATTTCACCTCGATTAAGCGGTAAGTCCTAGCCCATTCCATGGACAAATGAAATATCTGCTACCCCGTTGACAGCTCCTCGTCCGCCGCGCACGACACGCGCTGGAAACAGGTGCGACAGAGCATTGAGACAACGGGACATTATCAACTAACCGAAACGGAGCTAATTTATGGCGCCAAATTGGCCTGGCGCAATTCTTCGCGCTGCATTGGCCGCATCCAGTGGTCAAAGCTGCAGGTGAGTCCCGTTTATGATTTATGACTCCGCATTAGCCAGGTGAAATTTATGAACAATTTATGGGCAAATTAAGTGTATTGTTGGGAGTTGGGAATGAAATGAGGGCAATTGCTTATAAGTGTGGGAAAATGAATTCTTTTCTTTTTGTAGAGTTGTAAATTAAATATGGTAGATTGTTTAAAAATTGTAGGCAAAAATGTATATATATTATTATAAAATATATAAAATTTTAAGTAAATTTAATAGCCTAATAATATATTAATGAAACAAAAACAATTTAAGATGATCAATGAATGAATGAATGAATCTGGAATTACGTCCATTATTTGCTAGGCCTTTTTCATGGTCTGTTGCCAAATTCGTAATTTCATATTATTGTTCAAGCATCCCAAAATGAATAACTAATCTAATAAAAACAATTCAAGATATTTTTATTTTATTTTTATATATTTGTTTTCCTATGACTACCTTTTGGCTATCAAGTATGTCTTATATTGACCATTCTCCACAACTATCTATTCAAAATTTCAATTGTTAGCAAGTCTTTGAACTTGAGTCTTATCTGAGCAACACATTAGTCCGACTCATGCATTAGGCAATGAATGCGATATTAGCCCTGAGCTAGCACAGCAATTCATCAAGGCACATTAGGCAAATGTGTGTAATTTAGAGAAATTTTGAAAGATACGCAAAAATAGTCGAGCAAATTAGTCAGCGCACAAATCACAGAAGACAGCACACTGATTGCATGTGTGTGTGTGTGTGTGTGTGTGTGTGTATGAGTCTGTAAAACATTATTCTAGATTTATGCGTGTTTCAACAAAATGACAAATGCAAAACGCGCACCCAAAGGCTATAAAAAAGCCAGAAACTGACACCAGGCAGACAAGCCAGAGACAAAAGACGACAGAGAATGGGAGAGAGAAGAGAGAGAGAGAGAGAGAGAGAGAGAGAGAGGAAGTGAGTGAAAGAGGTCGAGCGAGCACTGCGCAAATTTGAATTGCAAATCATTGTAAATCTTAATTTACAAAAATTTCACTGGCTTTGCCTACACACAAAGACTTATTCATACATATGTACATCTACATATATATATATATATACATATATATTCATATATGATCAGTAGTAGTTGACATTGCAAATTGCCAGTGTGTGCGCAGCAATGTGTGAACAGATTTGCATCCACGCCTCAATAATTTACATATGTGTGAGTGTGTTTGCCTTAAAGCACGCTCAGCTTTTCAATTTGGCGTCTCTGAAGTCACCTTGAAAATTCACTTAACGTTAAAAATGTATTCACTGTACTCACGTGCAGCCATTCATATTTAATGTAGTTCGTCTTTTGGCCTTTTTTTTCTTATGCCAAAAGATATGGCACACTCGAAGCTATAGTTTAAGCTAAACAAATATTGTACTGTAAACACATGAATACCCTGTAAACAAGAAATTGTAGCTCTATTTAAGAGTGGAGTAAGACTTATATCTGAATAATGATTATAATATTTGAATAATGATAATAATGAATATTAATAAGAATGAAGAATAAGAAATTGAATAAAATCTTCAGCATAGTTATAAGAGAGGTGGAGAGGATGCATAAATATATCAAGATAAATGTTTACTGCTCTAATACAAAACTACAACCATCCACACATTATATATGAAAGATTCTCCTTGAACTAAACTAACAATGAATCAAAAGCAGAAATTTTGTAAAAACTATAAAATATTATAGAATATCTACACGTTGCTCAAGTCCATTCAACTATCATGCTCTCTACTTCTGTCAAGGGACTTGGCACTGTATTTTGGCTTTCAAATGTGATGCTGCATAAACATTTTCGGGGGGTATATACAGTTCTGTTTGCTATGATAAATTCATTTTACGCCATGACTTTTCGAAAAAGTTATCCAATAACACTTGAAAAACAAAAAGTTTGCTGTAAATTAAATGCACGCATCATGCATAACTGAATGGGCAATGGGCAAGACACTTGAAAAAGGGTTCTAAACTTAATTACAAAAAACCAGAAGCCCAAAACTCAACATAGCAGAAAATCAAATGAAAATGAACCAAAAGTTGGGATGACAAAAAAACGGAAAATGGGAGCAAAATAATGAAATGAGAATGTGTGTAGATATTCGAGTGGGTTCGCAGAGAAATCGCAAATAAAGCCAAGGGTAAGTACTTGCACCTGTCACTGATAAGCCGCACAGCAGCAGGTGTGAAAATACACCCAACAAAGTCAATATAGTCTGTGTGTGTGTTTGTGCTGTTAAAATGGGAATATCCAGAAAGTGCATTCAAGCGAATTCATTGAATAAAATGGGTTTTTGTTGTACAAAAACAAAAGCAATAAAGCGACAAACTGAATGAACCAAACTAAGCGTATTACGTCACATTTATCATACGCCCCATGCGCCAGCAGCAAAAACGAAATAGAAATGAAAAATACAAAAATACAAAAAACAGAGCAAAACATGGCAAAACACAGAGCTGAACCGAAACTGATTTCATTTAGAGTTTACTGTTTTGGGCGCACTTAAAATTCATGTAGTACAATTGTTAGAGCTGCTTGTTTTCTCCACTGCGATTTCTGCTGCTGATACCCTGCAAAACAGGGATTCGATTTTAAGGGGTATGTAGAATAGTTGGGTAAGCATTTGGCTGGGTAACCATACAAATAGTTGGTAAATTAGAAAAAAAATTATATTTTATAAAATAAAATTAATTAATAAAAAATAATAAATAATTAAAATTCTTATTTAATGAAAAAAAAAAAATATAATAGTTTCCTTTTGTTATAAATTCATTGAAAAGATTGATAGAATAAAAAATAAATAAAACTGAATAATTATTTATTACATTAAAGCATTACAGGGCATCTATAAGTCATGCCTAACTCCCGCCCAACTTTTTTCTGCTTCTTTCTGTTGTTGTCTTTGGCATAAGCGCTATGAATATTTTAGTTAATTTGAACTTTTGTGCTAGGCGTTGCCCTGTTGCAGCTACAACTCTGATTGCACTCACAACTGTTGTAGGACAGCGAAATCAGAAGCTAAGCTGCAATTCAGTTAAAGCTTTAAGTATTTGCTTAACTCTATCAAATACAATGTTTTGAAAACTCTTTTACAGGTCTTTGACTGTCGTTATGTGACCACAACGAGCGGAATGTTTGAGGCCATTTGCAATCACATCAAATATGCTACAAATAAAGGAAATCTCAGGTAAGAGTTGATATTTTATACAATAATCAATAAAACAATTGAATTGAGGTTTAAAGTAATTCCATTTAATTGATGTTAAATGTTAAACATTTATTTAAAAAATAAAATAAAATAAAAAAAATATATTTAAAATTTAGTTAAATAATTTTAAAGTAATTCCACTTAATTGATGTTAAATGTTAAATAATTATTTAAAAAATAAAATAAAAAAAAATATATTTAAAATTTAGTAAAATAATTTTGAAGTAATTCCATTTAATTGATGTTAAATGTTAAACTTTTATTTAAAAAGTAAAATAAAATAAAAAAAAAATATATTTAAAATTTAGTAAAAATAATTTTATTTTTAAATAAAAATGAAAAAATATATATATAATAAAGAAAAATTTGTATATATTAGTTTAAATATACAATCAAAAATATGTTTCATATTGTAAATATATATGAAACATATTATTAATTGTATATTTAAACTAATATACAATATAAAAAATGTATTTATTATATATGTATTTTTTTTCATTTTTATTTAAAAATAAAAGTATTTTACTCAATTTAAATTCTTTTTTTATTATTTTATTTTATATGATTTTATAATTTATTTATATTATTATATATTATATTATACTTTATTTATACTCTTTTCTATTTTTATTTTATAAGATGTAATTTTGTTTTTGAAATTATTAAGATTAAATAAGTTGATAAATACGTTAATGCAATTTGGTTTTTTGAAATACCTTGAATTATTATGTTTCTATATTGTTATATATGATAAATTATATATAATTAAACGCGTACCTGATATGATAATTATATATATTATATATATTCTTATAATTTGGATATATTATTCCTCGTTTAATCTTTCATATTGAAACATTTTTGAATTTCACCTCGTCTATGGGCAAATTTCGCAATAATTAACCTGTCCGCAGTTCCATTGCCAGCTTATGCTAATTAGCGCAAACAAATTTGTGATCTGGCATATTCAGGGTAACGCGAAAATTGTTAAGCCTCACATAATTTGCCATGTCTTTAAATATGCTGTTTATGCCAGTTTGAAAATGTGCGCAAAAATAGAAGCATATATATTTATATATAAGTATATACATATATTTTGAGTTTTCACACACGCCCGCACACGATAATCCACTCAAATCGTTTTATTAGCTTTTTAGGCGAAAATTTGGCAGGCAAATGTTTTTGGCCAACGCTAATTGGCCATGAGCTGAACGTTGAGGTTCGGCAAATATTTGCAAATTTTGCTAAGTGTTGCGACCAGACTATCAATTGCACTTTTGACTTTGTTGAACCCCGAAAGCCGCTTATGTTGCCAAAGTTGTTAAGGCTCACCGAACTTTGGCTCGAACTGAAAAACGTAATAGATGAATAGATGAATTTTTGAATTTGTATTTATTATTTCTATATTTCATAACATTTTGTTTTCTGCTTGCAGATCTGCTATTACCATATTTCCACAGCGTACCGATGCTCGACATGATTATCGCATTTGGAACAATCAGCTTATATCCTATGCTGGCTATAAGCAGACCGACGGCAAAATCATTGGCGATCCCATGAATGTGGAGTTTACAGAGGTAATTGAGGTTTTTATAGTGATTAAAATGGGTTGGAATAATTTCAGTCCTTTATATATTTTTATAGTATATATAATATAGATTAAAATGCATTAGACTTATTTCAGTATTTTATATAATATTTAATTTTAATTAATAATTTTAATATAAATAATTATAATTATACAATCCTTCATATTTTCATTCTTTAGAGATTAAAAATCATTAGATCAATTTCAGTAGTTTATTCAATATGCTGTCGTATATATTTTATAGTATATAAAATATAGTTAAAATGCACTAGAATAATTTCAGTATTTTGTATAATATTTCATTTTAATTAATAATTTTTTAATATATATAATTTTAATTTTACGCAAAGTTATCTTTCATATTTTCATACTTTCTTTAAGCTACACTAAAACTCTTTCAATTCCCAAATGAATTATATCGAACTGGGCTAGAGTTACTGACAGATTGAGCCTCTCACGAGTGCCTCCTGACCTATGCCTATCAATGCTTCACAGCCGTTGGGCTATTCATGGAAATTGCTTCAATTTCCACAATCGTTTGCTGGCCTTTATTTATTGCCCATAATCTACCTATCAATGTATACAAATGCATATATATATATATATTGCAGCAAAGGCTGGCCCGCATGTTGCTGGTTAAACCAACAAGTTGAAAGATCCCTTGAATCCACAATAACACAACAAATTACAGTGGAATAAATGTGTCTGTCCGGGGGGCGTGGCACAAAAGTTGTACAAACTTCATGTAATAAATCGTATTTTAAATACGCAAAAAACCGAACAAATAACAAAGCTGTCAATAAATACACACACACAGACACACACACACGCACAGAGTAACATATGTTGCCAGGATATGATGTGCTGAGTCCTCGCAGTGTTGTATTTGCATGCAAAACCGCCCGAAAGTATGCCATATATTTGTACACATGTCACTTTTTATGTTGGCTTCGATACTCATGTTGTTGTTGTCTTTGTTTTTTTTTATGCATATTTATAGGTCTGCACTAAGCTGGGCTGGAAGGGCAAGGGCACCGAGTGGGACATTTTGCCGCTGGTGGTGTCGGCCAATGGTCACGATCCGGACTACTTTGATTACCCGCCGGAGCTCATACTGGAAGTGCCGCTGAGTCATCCCAAGTGAGTGTGTGTGTGGGAATGTGTGTGTGTTAACAGTTATGCAAACAAAGGAGCTGGCTGGCTAGTTATGACACAGTGTATTTAAAGGATTCACATCCGCATGGCAAATAACAATTTTTACTCATCTGTCTCTCTCCTTTACTCTCTCTCTCTTTCTCTCTCTCTCTCTCTCTTGCAGATTCGAGTGGTTTACGGAACTGAGCTTACGCTGGTACGCCCTGCCCGCTGTGTCTAGCATGCTGTTCGACGTGGGCGGCATTCAGTTTACGGCCACCACATTCAGTGGCTGGTACATGTCCACAGAGATTGGCTGCCGGAATTTATGCGACACAAATCGTCGCAATATGTTGGAGGTAAGTTGCCAACTTTCATCGCGCTGCATTAAAGCATTAAAGTTTCCTGTCTCGTATATAAATTGTAATTGCGTTATTGATAGCGCGCGGATTGTCCTTGCTGCATGTCCTTGATGTGTTTGTCGCCGGCGCGCGCCATGTTCCGGCATTTATTTCATTATATACACCATAATGGTCGCGTTTCCATAAGGATATTTTACTTTTTCCACTCCACTCCCCCCTGCCAACCATTAATATTGTTTAATAAAAACGGATATATCAAGAGGTGTGCAATTGTATGTAAAACGGCAACAAACGAGACAACGGCTACTCTATAGATCATGTGGTTATACTCTGTCCTTGACTGAGAGGCGTTTGAGAAGCTGTTCGTACTGTGTTTGGTTTATCATATATGATTCAAAGTTTTAAAAATTTGATATTCTGATGTTCGGGTAGATATGTAATTTGGATTTATAAATCAAATTCGAAAAGTAAAACTTTTATTTAAACTCTTTTTTATATATTTTTTTTTATAAATTAAATATTAAAGAATTTTTTATGTTGTTCTATATGTCTTAATCTCACTTGGAAATTGGGTGCAATTTATATTTTCTTGAAAAATTTTCAGTTTATATTTTTTTTAGAATTTAAGCATAGAATTCGAAAGAGTTGTATATGCTATGCCTCATTTTCTCTATCTTTTTTTTTCCAATATTCTGAATGCCTTTTGGAATGTAAATTTTTGAATTTATAAATTTTTATTTGAAATTTTCAAGAATTCATAATTTTTCAATTCTTGTATAGGATTAGATTATTGATTTATTAGATTTTTTTTCTTTTGTTTAACATTTTTTTGAGTCTATGATTTTTTATACCATTTTTGGTTATTTTAAAAAAATATATTTTTGTGCTTTTATCTTTACTTGATCCGATATCAACAATTACTTCTGTTCAACTGGTTTAGGTTTTAAATTTATTATTTTAAAACTTTCTTTTTTTTTTTTGATAAGATTATATAACATTTTATTAAGGGTTTCATTTCAGTATGGAACTTTCAAAACTTTCTACAGCTCTAAATCAGATTATCATCAAATATGTGAAGTTGGTCTGGGAATGTTCTTGTATGTAGAACATTTTAGTTATTAAATTATTTAAAATATAAACATCAAAGGGTGTGTATTACTTGAATTCAATATTATATAAAGGATTTGTGTCTTGGTATTGATGTATGTAAATACAAAATCCTATTTGAATTGAAGTATCATCAGGTATCCAATCGAATTTACGAATGGTAAATGCTGTTGTTATGCTAAAAATACCTTTTAAAACTTAACAAGCTTTAAAAGGGCTGCAAACTGGCATGACTGAGACAACTTCATGTAAAAATTATAATAAAAATAATAAATAATAAAAATAATAATAACAATAATAATAATAATAATACATTTATCATATAATATTAAACAATCACAATCAATGCAAATTTAAGTTTTCTCATAAAATCACATTGATGTCACATCACTTTCAGTGTATTTAATCCCCGGCGTGCGAAACACTTTCGCTGCTTCTCCTTGTTTTTATCGCGTTTACTTTGCCGGCATAAAGCGTTTTACTGGTAAATATTTCAGGACTTGGAAGCATATATGAGTGTGCGTGTGTGTGTATTTCGTTGTTGTGCAGGCTTGAGACAGTTTATGTGTGTGTACAGCTCCTGTTGTCATGGCATTTTGTGTGCCTGTGTGAGCCATGCCCATGGTAGACCGTTTAAAAGTCGCTCGAGCGCATTTAAAGTAAATCGCATTTGTATGCCCGAAATGGGAAAGCATTGAATATTGCATACGGGCACTCAGCTATGCATTCAATCAGACACCATCACGAGGACGGGCACGAACAGGAGCCGGAACATGAACACTAATTGCTGGGAGGCAACAAATTCAAGTTATTCGAACTGCATCGCATTTTGATGAATTTGCACTTTCAATTTGGCTGGCATAATTAGTTTTCGACACGCACTTGCCATTAGCATGATTCAATTTGATGACAACATAATGCGCAATCCTCTACAAATATTGGGATGTTGTATGTATATGTATAGATATGTCTATATATGTATAGATGTGTTAAGGGCTTAGTTTAATGCACATTGGAATATTTGTAATAAATATCGGGTATTTACGAGAGTTCTCTCAGTAGAGATTCAACAAGTAAAAATTAAATTAAATAAATAAATTTTCAAATATATCAATTTATATAAAATATTTAAAAATTTCAACAAAACTTTAGCTAGAACTTAGAAATCGTTTTGTCCGCATTCAACCTTTAAATGCTTTCGCTTTCGTAGTTCTCTTTGCAAATTGAAAACTTTCTCATTTCCTGAAATATCAGCCAAAGTACGGCCACTGTACGCTGTAAATGCGTGCAGCGTCATGGCCAGAAGCAAAATCGATTTATGCTTTCAGACCAAAGCCCACTGACCGCAATGGGCGTATAAACAAACGTTGCCAGCAACTTGTTGCCGAGTGGGCGTGGCGGCGGGCGGTGCAATTATCAATTTTTGGCCACAAAAACCCAACAATTTGTAATTGAAAATTAACAATGTCGCATCAGTTGCAGAAGGAAGGAGAGAAAAAGAGATAAATGGGGATAAATTGAGAGAAAGAGGAAGATGAGATATATTGGGAATAGATATAAAAGACATGGATAAGTGTAAGTGAAGGATAGAGAGTGATAGACAGAGAAAGTGAGAATGGAGAGAGAGAGAGAGAGAGAGAGAGAGAGAGAGAGAGAGAGAGAGAGAGGAAGAGCGAGTGAGAGGAAGACAGAAACACAGGAGGAATATAGGAAATATATATAAGAGTGAGAGAGGGAGAGACATGAGACATGAGTGAGACTATCTGAATGAGAGTATCCAAATGAGAGAGAGAGAGAGAAAACAAATACATGTGGGGTAAAAATTTAAGAAAAAAAGTGTGGGAGAGAAAGAGAAAGAGATAGATATAGATAGATATCAAAAACGAAGAGTCGGATAGACAGAGTGAGATAGGGAACAAAACGGAACAGAATGACGTGGGTTATTTGAGGAGATATGTAGAAAATATGCATCAAATTAAGAGAGGAAGCGTGAAAGATAGAGTGTGTCAGAAGGAAAAGAGGAGAAATAGGGCAAAAAAGTAATGGAGGAGACAGACAGAATAATAGACTAAGCGATAGACAGAGCGATGGAGAGAGATAGTAAGAGAGGCAACTATTAAAGATTAAGCCTTTAGTCGAGAGAGTTAAGACAGAAAAGTATTTTATAGATATTTATATTCCAAATGTGGCTTGAATGTACGATATCGAAAAATATATGAAGCGAGTTATCTATAATATGAAATAAACAGAGTATTAAGTATATCTATATACCTAAAGCGGCAACAGAGCCTTTCTTTTTTAAAGAAAACAATAAACCTTAACAAAATATTAACTCATAAACCACATATCAACCCTTGCCCATCTTTAATCCAGCTTACATAAAATTCTTAATAACCAAAATCCCTCTCCTGCAGACTGTGGCGCTGAAAATGAACCTGGATACGCGTACGCCGACCTCGCTGTGGAAGGACAAGACCGTGGTGGAAATGAATATTGCCGTGCTGCACTCATACCAGAGCCGGAATGTGACCATTGTGGATCATCACACGGCCAGCGAGAGTTTTATGAAGCATTTCGAGAACGAGTCGAAGCTGCGGTAAGCATAAATTGCCATCGCCCAAACTGATCGTGCTGCGTATACTCAATATTGCATTGTTTATGCTTGGGGAGGGTCCCGGGTCCCGAGTCCCAGGTCCCTGATGGCATATGCGAGGAAGATGTTTATGGCTTAACGTGTTTTATTTGACTTCCGGCCTGGGCATAGGGGAAACACCTCACAGGTGCGAATTTTATTTATTGTTTTCAATTTGCTGTCGCCGGCGTTTTATGTAAAGTGCACACGAGACACACGAATGCCGCACAATATGTCAGAAACTTTACACGCCGCGGGCCACACAGGGGAGCTGGGCTGAACTGAAAGTTGTTTTTATCATTTTTCATAAATTATCGTGGCGCAACGGCTGTCGCACTTATTGTTCCGCTGCGCCATAAATTGGCCAACACCTTTCGGCGATGTGACAGGAGTTAAGCCATTTTAATTATGGATTTCGGTTACAGTTGATTTTCGCCTTTATTCAATAAATCAGTTCAGATTTATGCCATTTATAACTATCAAATTTATTTGTAGTTAACTAAAAATAAAAGCTTTTTTCTTCTGACTATGTAATTAATTTTATAATTTTTTTATGTGCATTAATTTCTGTGAAATTTTGTAATATTTATAATTTAATTTTATGCATTAATATCTGTGAAATTTTGTAATATTTATAATAAAATTTTTACGACTATTTGTCTCAGTGATTAGCTGCTCAAGTTTTTACATTAAAAGTAAATGACATATTTTAAAAATTATTTATATTTATACATTCTTTGCTGTTTTTATGTTTATTGAGTGATATATTAATTGCATTTATTAAAATAAATTAATTAAAGACGAAAATTTACTATTTGTGTATCCAAAATTTAATCTTATTTAAAGATATTTATTTATATACAAATTATTATTTATATTAAAAGTATTGTTGATGTACAAGTTAAAAAAAAAAATAAAAAAATATAAATAAAAAATAAAAAAAAGATAATATATTTTATATATTTTTATTTAGGTACACATAATTAATTTTTAATTTTTTAATTTTAACTAATTTTTTTAAATATTAAAATGCAAGTATATTATACACTTAAGTAAAAGTTATATTTCAAAGTTAAAATTTTTAATTTAAATATATCATGTATATATTTTTGTATAAATTTTGTATTTTATATAATTTTAAAGCAACAAATTTGAATTTAATATTACATATTTTTTTCTAAAATTAATTTAATTTAAATTAAAAATCTAATATTAAAAAAATTTTTTTTTTTTATTTAATGATTGTTTTATTTATATTTATTTTAAAATGCATTGTTATTAAAAAAAAAATATGTTTTCATAATTTTCAAGTATATCGAATTTCATGAGTATTTTAATTTTTAATTAAGTGCTGAGCTTATGATTAAAGACGTATAATTTATAAATATATTGAAACTTTATTGATTGAAACCTTGATTTAGAAGATAAAACTAAATCCCCGTTCAAAATGTCTTGAGATATATGAATAAGATTTTTAACAACAATAACTCGATCAGAATTCATTTCAAAGACTATTTTATCAGAAATAATCCCATTACCCATAAGTTCATTAAATTTCTTATAGGCAAATGAAAAGTTGCCCAAATCTAATATTTTCTATTAACTTAAGCAGTAAATGCAAAGTAAATAAAGTAATTTGCCATTTTAAGCAGTAAATCATATATTTATCTAACCTTCTCTGAGCATGCAGCGAATCACAAAGTCATCCGCAAAGTTAATCACGCTGCGATTACATCGAGATTACTTTGCCTCGAGCGAACGTGAGCCGCGCTTCCGTATGTTTACACTTGTAAAGCGGGTTATTAATCGTGTGCACTTAAAGTTAAATACATTATTTAGCGGCAGCCAAAATTAGTTAAGCCAATGCCGAAAATACTTTGCTTCGCTTTAAGCCAGTCGCTGGCTAAAAATACGTGGCCGTATTTCAATTAATGCCAATTTGCATTTTCTAATGCTACACAAAGCGCCGCGTATCTCCAGCTCTTTGGCTGCCATCAATTAAGCACTGGGGGTGGGGTTGGGGCCATTAGCCATTAGCTGGGGCTCTGGGGCTGCTGCTCTGCGGCGTTATGTCAATTACAGCCAATAAGCAAAAACAAAGCAGCGACCATAACAATTACTTGATATTCATCCTTTCACTGCTTTGTCTCCTTTATTCGCGCAGCAATGGCTGCCCAGCGGATTGGATATGGATTGTGCCGCCGTTATCTGGATCCATAACGCCCGTGTTCCATCAGGAGATGGCACTGTACTATTTGAAGCCCTCGTTCGAGTATCAGGATCCAGCCTGGCGGACACACATCTGGAAAAAGGGGCGCGGCGAGAGCAAAGGCAAAAAGCCAAGACGTAAATTCAATTTTAAACAAATCGCTCGGTAAGTACGTTGTAGCTCCGCTCATTTACCGTTACCTTTGCGCGACCTTTGCCCTTTTTCAGCGTGTGCATTCCCAACCATGTAATTGTCCGTGTGTGTTTGTGTGTGTTTTTATGTGTGTGAGTGTGGCGTGCCACACGACACAGCATCAGCAGGGATTAGCTCTTAAGTAGATTACATGGATTCTGGTTTATTGCTACCAGTTGCCAGTCTTCCTTCAGTTTTCCCGTTCGCTGTCAACTGTCCTGGCACATTTGATGCATTGCAGCTTGTTTGCAGCCTGAGCCATTGTGTGTTTTAACTGCATAATACATTGAAGATTATACAAATTTTCAGTCAAGGCTATAACTGTATATTGTATATATATACATAAATGGCTGAGCAGTTTATATGGTTTATACAGTTTATAGTTATTGCAAAGTCTTTTACTTTGCCTTGTCTAACAATCTAAATCTAACATAATTATATTATTATTGCTCTTAGGCTTAGTCACAGGCTAACATGTAGTTAATTAATTCTACAGCTGCCATTTGCATATTGACTTTAAGGTCAATTAGGAAATATAATTATAATAATTATTATCAAAATTTTGTTGTACATTTTGTGATACAATGGCCTCAAACGTGACAGCTGAGCTTTGTTGCTTAGCTTAAGTATTTGTTGATAAGCTTTAATATATTTTTAAACATTTGTTTCCATATATAAGTGCTAGTTTACTCACTCTTGACAATATTAGCTGACTAAGTGCTTAAGTCATTAGTTACAAGTTTATCAGATAAGAGCAATATAAAAGCAAATAAATGTAAATAAATAATTAAGAAACAAATAAAATACATATTTATTTTATTATAAATTATTTTAAAATATGTAATAATATATATTGTTATATATTTTAAAACATTAAATATCTTATATATTTTAAATGTTAAATATATATATGTTATATATTTTAAAATATTAAATATCTTTGTAACTTATTACTCTTCATTTTAACATATTTAATATATATGTTTTTAATTTTTATTTATTTTAATATGTTAAATAAATTTCATATTTTATTATTATTTATTTTAAAAATAAAAAAATTTTATTTTACTATAATTTATTTTAATATATTTTTATTTTATTATTTTTTATTTTAATTTATTAAATTTATTTTAATTTTTTTAATTTTTTATTTTAAACTGTTAAATATATTTTTATTCTATTATTTTCATAATTAAATGCATTTTTATTTTATTAATCTTCATTTTAAAGAGTTATTTATTCAAAAATTTTAAATTATAAAGTATATTTTCAATTTTATTATATTTAATATATTTGTTTATTATTTGTTTTAAAATATTAAATATATTTTTATTTACATATTTTTATTTTATTTAATTTTTTTTAATACTAAATATAGTTCTATTTTATTATTTATTAATTGAATATTCTAAAAATATTTGAATTTTGTTTATTCATTTTTTTATATAAATTAAATACATTTTTATTTATTTATTATTTACTTTAAAAAATTAAATAAATTTATTATATTATAGTTTTTTTTTTTCAATATACTCAATGTATTTTTAATTTATAAATGATTTATATTAAAAATATTAAATTTAATTTTGTTACATTAAAAAAATTCATGTATGCCAATATGCATGGCATAGTATTTTATTTAAAAAATGTTGGTACAAGTGATTTAAGCTTAAGTTCTCTTAAGTTGAAACTGACTCAATGCCATATGTTCGCTATGAATTACAGAAAAAGGCTATAAAATTCATCACTTCAACTATAACTTCAATGACTCAATGCCTTGTTAGATAACTCACCATACGGCTCTAAGATTGAAGTACATCTGGCTCAAGCTAATTTCCATTATTCAACTATGTAATTTAGTACATCTTTAACACGTAATTAACTGCAACTCAGATCGATGCTCAGTGCGAATTCAATTGTTAATGCTTTGTTTAGTAGTCAATAAGCAATTGCCGTCAGCTGGCGCAGATATAAAAGTAAATTGCATTAATTAACAGCTACAGATTGCTGCTCAATGTATTGGAAAATGAAAACAAAATAAATATAATAATAATTATTTAATGAGTGCACTTTAAATCGTTACAGATTAATGAAGTTGTTGACGCAGTTGTTGTTCGCTGTTTCGTTTTCACATTTTCATAAGCTAATTATATTTTAATTTATTTCAACCGCTCGGCAAGTAACCAGCTGATTGAGTTTCGCAAAATGTACTACAAATATACATACACATGTATATATTTACATATGTATATATAGTTTATCTGTACATATATACAGATTGTTGCTCTGCTGTTAACTGTCAAAATGGTAAAAATGAATTACATTAAAAAGTTGTCAATTAACATGCTTAAATCATTATTTATGCAAATGCTTACACATACACATATACACATACATATATACATATATACTTATACACATATACACACTCACTCACACACTCACTTTGCATTTAAAACGAGCTTGGGTGAACTTTTTATCAGTGCTTAAATGAATTGCAAAATGCATAATACATAGACACACACACATACATACATCCACTTACACGTGTGTCTGTGTGTGTCGCTCTTATAATTAAGTTTAATTGTTTCAGCACGCGCTCTGCTCGGCACGTCGACTGATGAAATGGAATTAAATCAGTGCTGACATCGACAACTTTATGAAAAATCAAATTATGTTGCGCACAAAAGTATGCAACGAAATGTGTGCCAGGCAGCCATATTGAATTACAGTTAAACTGCCTATAAGCAGCCCAACACAGAAAGTCCCCTCCATAAGCACAAGTAGTTCGGCATACATTACGAGCAGCAGCTGAACAACAATAACCCCATGTGCTCCATAGCTCTAGCCAAAAGCCTCTGTAAAGTGTATGAGCCAGCAGGAAGAAGCTAAGCTTCTTTATGGCTGAATTTTTAGTTTGTTCTTGTTTCTATTTTTTTGCACATGCATCATCTACATTAAAATTTCATGTAGAAGCTGCTTTGATTAGAGCAACAAGATAGAAACAACACCAGCTGTTGTTGTGCAATAAAAGTGTTGCAGCCAGTTGAGTGTTGGCAATGATTGGGAGTGTGTGTGTGTGTGAATGAGTGTGTGTGTGTGACTGTCTGTGTATTTCTGTGTTTGCCCCGAACATCTTTTCAGCAATTTATGGCATATATCTAGACTATTTTCCAATTATATGGCATGTCAATCAAATAGACCCTGTCTGATGCCTGTGCTGCTCCTTGAATATGCATAGCTAGTTAACTATACACATACATACACATACATACATACACACTCTCTATACCCATTCATAGTTCCCTTGTTAACTTCTCTTTGTCTTCTGCTTTTGCAGTGCTGTGAAATTTACATCGAAATTATTTGGACGCGCTCTATCGAAACGCATCAAGGCAACAGTTTTATATGCCACAGAAACTGGCAAATCGGAGCAATATGCGAAGCAGCTGTGCGAGCTGTTAGGACATGCCTTCAATGCGCAGGTGAGTTCAGATAATTTCAGTTTAAGCAGCAATCACAGCTTTATTAAAACACACTTAAATCAAATTTGCCCATTTCATATAATTTTGAACCTAAATTTAGCCCAAAATTATTAAAATGCAAATATTAAGCATACGACATGTTCAACAAAATATCAGCCTTAATTTGACATTAAAAAAAAAAGCTCGCTGCGGACTTTACAAAAATAAACAGCAACCTGCGACCTATACCAAAATGCCACATTACACAAATTAGCATAAGCCCGAAATGTGGCAGCTAAATTTTTGGCAGCTTAGTGTCCAGAGGCAGAGGCTATGCGTGTGTGTGAGAGAGAGATAGAGAGGGAGAGAGAGAATGAGTGTGTGTGTGAAAGCGGATGCTGGTATAAAAAGCAGCTGTCTATCGTTTGGAAAACTAGATAACACCTGTGACAAACTACACACACAGATACACATTTACACACTCACTCACACACACACACAGACATATATACAGCCAGCTCATTTAGGCCGTTTGCGTGTTTTAACCAGGTCAAAGCTACTAATGACCAGAAAAGTGTTTGTTTAAGCAAGTTTCCCGTTCTGATTGCGATTACTACTACTACTACTACTATTACTACTACTACTACTCCTACTACTACTCCTACTACTACTAATACAACACTAAATTGTTTACTCATCTAGATATATTGCATGTCCGACTACGATATATCCTCCATTGAGCACGAGGCGTTGCTAATTGTTGTTGCCTCCACCTTCGGCAATGGAGATCCGCCGGAAAATGGCGAGGTAAGTTTTCGTATAAGTGCCATCCATTGATCATCGGCCGGGCTAACTAAGTAGTTAATTAATGTCTGAGTTCGGCCACTAATGACATCAAATGCGAACTTGTGTGTGCTTGCAGCTCTTCTCGCAGGAATTGTACGCGATGCGCATACAGGAGTCGGGCGAGCACGGCCTACACGATTCCAGGTGAGTCTCGAGCCAATAAATTTCCATGCCTTTAACTTTGACCTCGTCCTCTGTTGGCTATTGTGAACCGACTTTTTTTCTTTATTTGCCTCTTGCCAACTGCGCAGCTCCCGCATAAATTTCATATAAATCAATTTGGCTCGCTGCCTGCTCAATATTGGCTGAAGTTTGTTGTAGGCGGGCTCAGTTTTATAAATGAGGGGGTTTGCAAAGGTCGCAGCTAAATTGCTTTTTAAGCAAGAATTGCATAATTTGTAAGCCATTTGCCTTTTATTATCTGCCTAACAATGTTCTTGTTCTTTTTTTTTTTTTTGCAATCCCAAAGTTCATCTCTTCAATTTATACATTTTTAATGTTCAGTTTATTTTGATGTGAATTTTATTTATTTCATATTTTATATTTGAAGCTAAGCCAAGCATTTTTGAAGGCTATTGGTTTGTAAGACTTTAAGTATTTTTGATTGCATTTGAATTCACTTGTTAATTTCAGCAAAATATTTATTTTTGATTTGAGTTTTTTTTTTTCATTTTATTGTTTCTTAAGTGAAAAAGTGAAAAACTAAGTTAATACAGAACGGCTTACAGGCTTACATTTCAGTCCTTAAAATATTTTAATGAGAAAGTAAATTTAAGCTTCAATAAATTCAATCAAAATTTTTTAAAGTAAAAAGCGAAAAACCATCAAGAAAAACTAGATGCTAATAAATGTAAGAACTAAATAACATATAAAAAAAGAAAATATTAATCAATAAACAATTTTTTTTTATGATTTAATTTATTTGAACTTTAATTTATATATAATATAAATATATTATTCAAATACAAATTAATTACACAAAATTAAATTAGTATTCAAAATATCGAATCCAATTAAAAATTAAATGAAAAATATATATAAATAAAATATAATAATTAGTACACATATTTCAATAAAAAAAAAAAAATTAAAATAAAAAAAAATATTGTTTATGGCTATTTTTTATTATTTTAAATTAATATATAAAATTATATAATTAAAATTTAATTAAAATTTCATATAAAAAAAAATAGATATATTTGTGTGGCTAATTTAACTTAAACTTATATTTATAAATGAAAAATATATTATTATTTGTATAAAATTAACAATTACAATTATATTTGTTACATATAATTTTTATAATAAATAAATTGTATTAAAGAAAACTTAACAAAAAAATGCAGAAAAAATTCTAGGAAAAATTCAAGGGAAAATCCCACATCAATTAAATTCAAACTAGAGTAAAAATTCATGGCATTTGTTCCACATAATTTTCCCCAAAATTTTTTTACAATTTCATGCGCATATTTATTATTATAAAAAAAAATTAATTGCATTTTGCCTTTGGCCTCGCTAAATTAATTTCCTCAATAGGTATTTGGGTTGAATTTGGGTCGCAATTTTGATGACACATATTTCAAGCTCGTATTATTAATTGGCATTGCTGGTTGTTGCCGTAATTCGTTTTCATTTTCTTTTTTTGTTGTTGTTGTATTTTTATTTTGGTAACCATGCCGCCAGATGCTTTAAAGCACACACATACACACTCACATATATGTACACACTCGCACACACGCGACCGTTAAGAGTGTGCCGCTTGGGAACACAGCCAAATCCGCGCAATTTCCCTTAGCCCACCGCACCACAGGCCAAACAATAACAATAATTTTGTTATTTCGATATTTCCGAGGAGTGTGCGTGTGTGAGTCTGAGTGAGTGTGAGTGAGTGTGTAGGTATTACATATGACATGAGTAAGCCATACTCTATGAAAATATTTATGGAGCATGATGAATTGAGGGTTAGGTAAGACAAAACGAGAGAGGGAGAGGGAGAGAGAGGGAGAGGGAAAGGGAGCGGGAGAATGGGAGAGAGAAAGAAAGAGAGAGAAAGAGAGAGAGAGACAGAGAGAGAGAGAGAGTGGAAGAGAGAGACGAAGAGGTAGAGGGAGGGGGAGAATGAGAGAGAAGAAGAGGGAGAGTGGAAATGAGTGAGTGAGTTAGTTAGATTGAGTGAGTGAATGAGATGCAATGAGTAAGTGGGAGTTGGGTAGAGATTCTTTTTATATTTATTATATTATATTATAATTGTCAGCCTAAGGAACTTTTTGGCCTCTAAATATCATATTTTATTCTAAATTCCCAATTTCAGCTGATTCTTAGGGTATTTTTTGAGCTGTTCGAGCTAAAAAACCGTTTTGTTTGCTTTTTTTTTAGGATGTAAAGGGGATTTCCGCTTGACAGCTTTGACAACTTGCTGTGCAAACACGCACGCACAAACACACACATACACACGCATTTACCATTGCTCACATATGTCTAAATTTATACGTCGGAAGAGCTGTTGTGCTGCTGTTCTTGAAGACGAAATTGAAAATTCATATGAAAGATGCGCAGACTGTTAAAACATATTGACAGCCACACACATACATATATTTGTACATACATACATATATATGTAAGTGTGTATGTATGTGCGCTGGCATATTTGGCAATTCAATAAAGTCTGATAAGGATCAGCAGTTAAGAAAATGTCCTGCGGCTGTTTTGAATAGAAGCGACTTTTAATGCTGCCCCAGCGAATATATATATATATATATATATATATATATATATATATATATATATATATATATTTTTTTTTTTATTTTATTATTTTTTAATATTTATTATTCAATATTTGCAAAATGAAATTAATACGCGCGTAATTTGTTGTGTGCCGAGCCGTCGGTTGTTCCTTATTCATTTATTGTATTTTATATTTTTTTTTTTAATTTTTTTTTATGTTAACAATGGCCAAAAAGTTCCTTAGGCTGTTTCCATTGTGCCAAGCACTCAGCCTAAATCAATTAATATGATTTATTGTTGCACTTTGATATGAGGCACGCCTGGGATTCGGCTCTTCTGGCTAATGCAAATAAATCAAAGTGGCTGACGTTAATTAGCTGGCAATTTGCGATTTAATAACTGACAAGTGGCTGCTCATTAGTCAGGCAATTGAATATATTTCGATATGTTGACTGCCAGATGAGCTATCATCATCCACTTAGCAGCATTAGCAGCTCCCTAGCAACAGCTGAACAGATTTGAAAGCCTGCGGCGCATTACGGAGCTTCCTTCTTTCATTTTCGGGTCTGCGGGCTGTCGACTGCTCTTCCGGTTCATTGGATGGCCTGCCGTTCCGGAATCTGAGCTTGGCCTGTTAATTGTTTGCCTCAATTGATTTCGTGCTGGAAGTCAGGAATGCGAAAAGTTTCGGCAAGCAACTTTCTGTTGCAGCTTGTTGTACGCCATGTGGCAAGATTTTGAGTGGCATTAAAAGTTTTCAAGCTGCTTGCTTAATAGTTTACAAATAGTTTAAGTGCCGCCAGCCGGCAGCAGCTGCACTCAAATTGCATTTGGGCCAAGTTTAATTTAATGTTAGCCGACGCCATCTCACATATTAATTGCATTTCATTTACCAGTGGCGAGCTGTTAATTTGATTGTGTGCGTAGCGCATTAAATAAGCATTTAACATTATTATTTTCAGCGGGGCTGGGCTCAAAAGTGCACAGTCATCAGAGTGGCCTTTGGCCTCTGGCCTCTGGCCTTGTCTTGATCGCAGCTCCTGTGTTTGTCAGCTCAAGTGACTCACTTAATTGCTGTCTATTATGCCATCAACGCTTGTAAGTGTCCTTTCAAGTGTCAAGCAGGACAGGTTGCTTATCTATCTGTGTGTGAGTGTGTGTGAGACTGTGACAGTGTGAGCCTCTGACAGCGTGACACTGGCAAGCAGCATCCGCATCCTGCAAGCTGCAACTGCCGCTGCTTGAGCACACAAGTGCCACTTAGCCTGTTAGACATAATCATCATCATCATCATCATCATCATCATCATCATCATCATCATTATTAGCAGCATCATCGCATAGTCGCTGTCATCATAGTTTTTTATGATGATCTACCTATCAACTCACAATTACTTTACTTTACATAATGCGCCACTAAAGCAACTCGAATTGCATTTTCATTGAGCAGACGTTAAGCATTATGAACTAAAGTAGATAGTTTCAACAAGTTTAAAAGATACATAAAGAAAAAAGAATCAAAAATTTACGGCATCTTTTTACCGAAATATTGTTTAAATATTCATACAATATTGTCTATAGAAATATATATTTTAAAATTTAATTTTTAATAAACAGCTTCCAGGTCAGCTCAATCGCGTCTTCATCTAAACTACATCCAAATTATATACCTAACTATAAGTTACTAAAAACACAGCTATATTTAAACAACTCAGAGTTAGAGGGGAAGTCGAAGTGCTAGTCGGGCTTGCCTGACTAAAAAATAACCTTAACGCATATACGGACTGCTAAAGTCATTGATATTTGTACATATGACTTGCTTGCATATGCTAAATGATCGTTATAATAATTAATAATATTTAAATTTAAAATATATTATATTTACATTAAATAAACACTAAAAGAATAACCTTTACATTTTTGCTTAACATACTTAACGATTTTAGTACTTACCAACAGTAAGTACTAAAATAGTTAAGTATGTCAAGCGAACATGTTAAAGTTATACTTTTAGTGTTTATTTAATGTAAATATAATATATTTTAAATTTAAATATTATTAATTATTATAATGATCATTTAGCAAATGCTAAGTAAGTCTTCATATGTATAAATATCAATGACTTTAGCAGTCCGTATCTGCGTTAAGGCTGTTTTTGAGCCAGGCAAGCCCGACTAGCACTTCGACTTCCCTTCTAACTCTGAGTTGTTTAAATATAGCTGTGTTTTTATTAATTTATAGTTAGGTGTATAATTTGTATACATTAACTAGAATAAAAGGCTATTTACATAGCGAAGTTTCGTGTAATGCATACGGACATTACGTAATCTTTAGATTTTGGATGCCACGACGCAATCGCTTCACCGGTCTCAGGGTATCTTATAGTCCATCAGTCTCGACTAGAGCTTTCTTACTGGTTAAAGCTTTAATTTATTTTCCTATTTAAATTTTACAATTTATTTTCTTTAAACAATATTGATATATACTATTGTTTCCTATTGTGTTGAAAAGATACTTGTATATACATTTTATTAAAATCTATAATATATATTTATTGATTTCTGTTTAGATTAAATTGCCTAAAAGGTAGCAGCACTACAAATTAATATTTAATATAATAATATATATAATAAAATCGGCTATTCAGCTAAGTTTCAATAGATCAGTTAAGTGCGCTTTATAGCTTTACAGAGTTCGTATTTAATTCAAATAGTAAACGCTTGAACACTTTTCAACAGCATTTCGAGTGCACAAAATAATTACAAACGCAACTCGTCCGGGCGCCACTTGGCCCCAAAAGGGAAGAAAAAATAGTGTTGCCTTCTTTTGGGCGCTAGGCGAATTTATGATGGCGCGTCCGGAAAAAGAAACAGCCAATTTAGAGTACAGTTTGCCAGCGTTTTAATTATGCCACAGTCTGTCTCTGTCTCTCTTTCTCTCTCTTGCTCTTCCCTCTCCTTCCATCTCTGCTCGCAGCCAGCACTTAAATTTTCCGCTCTCGCCTTGTTTACCTTTTCGGCTGTTTTGTTGTAGCTGCGCTTGTGCCACCTGCCACCTGCCTCAGCTGCCTCAGCTGCCACCTGCCTTAGTTGCCTTAGCTGTTGCGTGGCTGTAAATTACGACACTCTTTTCACGCCAAGCTGCACTTTTGGGTTCTCGGATGCACATGAAGCTTAAGCTTCACCCTCTGCTCCAGCGATATTCGAGATGTATCAAGGATAACTCTGCGTTGTTTCTCTGTCTGTCTGGGCGTTTGTCTGTTTATTTGTCTGTGTGCTGATTCCATTGCTGTTATTCTTGTTGCTTATACTGTTGTTGCTTATACTGTTGCTGTTGCGATTAAGTTGATAGGCAGCACGCAGCTTGGCAACTCAACGCTTTGCTACCTTGATGAATTGCACATGCTTAGCTTTGGCACTGTGGAGCTGACAGCTGAAATAGCTAGTAAAATTAAAAATAAAAAAATAAAAATATTATATAATAAAATACAAGTGAAATGAAGAGAATGTATAGTTCTTCATACATAGTATAGTAGAGTTCTATATAAACTTAAATTTATTTAAAATTTATGAGAAAGGGAACTTAACTTTGAACCGTTATATTCTGTCCCTTTTAATTAAATTTTAATTAAAACATTTATTGTGGCTGACAATTTGAATTATATTGCGATATTAATTAAAAATCATATTAATATAATAATAATAATAATAAAATATTATATTATAATAAAAATAACTAAATATAAAGTATATATGAATAAAAATAAAGAATAAATAATCTTTGCTTTAGACATATAAAAGCAATTGGAATATTAAGTAAGAATTATCCTTATTATAAACAAATGTATTTGTATTTCTAGGAAATTTATCTTATTTCTCTGGAATGTAAAAAAAAATTACCATAACAAATTTTCCAGGAATTTTCTTGACAAAATAAATGTCAAATGAAATTATTTTTTAAGTTGATGAGTCGTAGAATGAAGTGATTGCAAATCTAATTGAAATGCCAGTGGCTTTTATGGTGAAGATAAAACTCCAACTTGGATTCGTTAATATTGTAAAAAAAATCTTAAACCTCAGCTGTTTGCTGACAAGTTGGATCTAAAAATTTTTTTTTTTAATTTAAATTGATGTAAGAAAATTTAATTATTTAATAAATTTAGTTGTATTAAGAAACAATATGAATTTATTACATATTAATTAATTAATTATTTTCTTCTTTCATTTTCTTCAATACAAAATATTGATTTTTTAGTTTTTTTTTTATTTTTATTTTTTTTTTAATACATTGTTTATGTATAAATGTAAAATAAACCTTATATTTTTTATATATATATTTTTATTTTTAATTTAATTTTTGTATTAAATAATATTACGAAATAATGTTCTTTATAGTAAAAAATTTATACATTATTAATTGAACATTTATTATTTCTATTATATATTATATATATTTATTTTATTTTATACACATTTTTTGAAATTTTTTTAATAAACCACATATATATTTTTTGTTGTTCAGAACCCTTAACCTATTGACAATGCCTTCATAATACGGTATGCAGTTTAAATAGATTTATTAAATAACATATTTTACTGACATTTAAACTTAAGTGTTTATTTTCATAAAATATTTACAAATTACTATTCTTTCGTATTACTTAAAGATTTTCCCATTTTATGAAAATCTATTGACATATTTCGCTTTCGCTGGCTGACACAAATATAGTTCCCTATCTTTAGTCTGGCTTAAGGCCATCAGCCATCAGCCCCGCTCTCCACCCATCCACCAACTGTGTGGAGAATGCTGTTAACAAGTTCTTACAGCGTGTAAGCAGCAGGAGCAGCAGCGGAACGGGCAGCACTTGGCAGCTGATTATGGGGCAGCCAACAGGTTTTTACGACGCGCCAAAGCCATAAACTTTTGACCCAAAGCTAAGCTGAGCAGCAGCTCAAATAGTTTTAAACGCATTTGCCAACTGACGACGGCGCCAAGGACTTGGCTCGGATGCTGCGGCGAGGATAAGGCAAAGCCAGCTGCAGCTGGCAGCGAACTGCTCGCAGAGGATATTTGTCCATTTCTCTGCGCTGTGCTGTCTTCCTTAAAAACTGCCACTGTTCATTGTTGAATCATCACTCAACGTGTGGACGCATTGTGCGCTGGCAGCGGCATGGTTCATCTTCAGTTAGCTGCAGGCAGACGCCACATGCTGTGTGTTATGTTGCGGCTGCTGCTGCTGCTCCTGCTGCTGCTGCGGCTGCTGCGTCTGACGAGCTGCTGACGAGCGGATGATTACGCTTTTTAGCAATTGCCTTGCCTTGCTTTCTGTCTAAATTCCAGCCCAATAACCGAGCTCCACATTTCGTAGCCCAGTCCAAGGCGAGGCCTCCTTCTTCTACTTGTGCTCATTTTGCTTGGGTTCTTTATTATACCCTGTAAATTTGATGTCAGGGTATAATGGTTTTGTGAAAATGTATGTAACAGGCGGAAGGAGGCATGGCAGACACCATAAAATGTATTTATTCTTAATCAGGGCAACTAGATATCCGTCTGTCCGTCCGTGTGAACGCTGAGATCTTAGAAAGTACGCAAGCTGGCGACTTGAAATTTTTACTGTATGTTTGTATATATCATATACAGTATGCATTTATTTTAATTTTTCGATAGCTCATCCCATTTATTTTTATTGACATTTATCGATAATTTAAATTAGTTTTTTAAGCGTGGTTTGGAGATAGATATTTGAAATTTGTAATAAAAACGGAAATTATGTAATTTATAGAATTTGGATACTACGCCTCTGCACGCCAAATTTGCATAAAAACCTATTTCAAATGCTAGAGACTTGTGCTTTGGTAATTACACACATATAGTTACTATTAATGAGTTCACAAATTTTAATATGGATAGTTCAACTAGAAGAGAACTAATTTAACAATTAAGATCGAATAGGAATACCCACACTGCAGCCCAAGCGTAGTCGCTGCGTTAACTGCGCAGTTAGCAGAGAGAGTGCGTAAGTGTGTGTGCATGTGTGGTTTGTATGCATAAAATAAGCGTAGAATAATTGCAATATCAGTTCCTCACAGAGTTCAGGGTATCTCCTAGTCGAGCAGTTTCGACTAAAGGTCTCTTTCTTGTTTTTGTTTTTCTTTCTTTTTTTCTGCCCACTTTGGCTACATCAAATGACAGGCGTAATAAATGTTGTGCTGTCAGTTATGTATGTGTGTGTGTGTGTTTGTTGCTTTTATTGTTGCCATCTTTCTGCCGTGTCCTTTGCCTTTGTCATTGGATAACAAGAGGCGCTTGGCTCACGCCCACGCCTTTTGTTTGGGCGCCTTTTGTGGAAATTTATTACGAGCTGAGCACGCAAAAAAACGCAACATTTCAATTTCTAACTAGTCTGCGTCTCTCTCTCTCTCTCTCTCTCTCTCTCTCTTCCTCTACCTCTCTCTATCTCTCTCTAGCATGGGCGTCAGCTCATCCAAGTCCTTCATGAAGGCCAACTCACGGCAGGACTTTATGAAATTGCCGCTGCAACAAGTCAAGAAGATCGACCGCTGGGACTCCCTGCGCGGCTCCACCTCGGACACCTTTACGGACGAGACCTTTGGTCCGCTGTCCAATGTCCGGTTCGCCGTCTTTGCGCTCGGCTCCTCGGCCTATCCGAACTTCTGCGCCTTCGGCCAGTACGTGGACAACATTCTGGGCGAGCTGGGCGGCGAGCGACTGCTGAAGATTGCCTACGGCGACGAGATGTGCGGCCAGGAGCAGTCGTTCCGCAAGTGGGCACCGGAGGTGTTCAAGGTGAGTTCATAATATAAAATATGAATAATGTAATTTGTTATCTATCCCATCCACCATCCACCATCCACCTGCAGCTAGCCTGTGAGACCTTCTGCCTGGATCCGGATCAGAGCCTGTCGGACGCCTCGCTGGCGCTGCAGAACGAATCGCTGACCGTGAACAATGTGCGCCTGGTGCCGTCGGTCAGCAGGGTCTCGCTGGACACGGCGCTGTCCAAGTACCACAACAAGAAGGTGCACTGCTGCAAGATCAAGGAGCAGCCGCACAATCTGACCAAGCTGAGCGAGGGCGCCAAGACAACGATGCTCCTGGAGATTTGTGCACCGGGCCTGGAGTATGAGCCGGGCGACCATGTGGGCATCTTTCCGGCGAATCGCAGCCAGCTGGTGGAGGGGCTGCTGGAGCGGCTGGTGGGCGTGGAGAATCCGGATGAGGTGCTGCAGCTGCAGCTGCTCAAGGAGAAGCAGACCTCGAACGGCATCTTCAAGTGCTGGGAGCAGCACGACAAAATCCCCGCCGATACGCTGCGCAATCTGCTGGCTCGCTTCTTCGATCTGACGACGCCGCCGTCGAGGCAGCTGCTCACGCTGCTCGCCGGCTTCTGCGAGGACAATGCGGACACGGAGCGACTGCAGCTGCTGGTCACCGACTCCTCGGCGTACGAGGATTGGCGCCATTGGCGCCTGCCGCATCTGCTGGACGTGCTCGAGGAGTTCCCCTCGTGTCGGCCGCCTGCCTCCCTGGTGCTGGCCCATCTGACGCCGCTGCAGCCGCGCTTCTACTCAATCTCTTCGTCGCCACGGCGCGTCAGCGATGAGATCCATCTGACCGTGGCCATTGTCAAGTATCGCTCCGAGGATGGCGAAGGCGACGAGCGCTTCGGTGTCTGCTCCAACTACTTGGCCGGGCTGAAAGCCAACGACGAGCTGTTCATGTTTGTGCGCAGCGCGTTGGGCTTTCATTTGCCAGCGGATCGCAGTCGTCCCGTGGTGCTTATTGGACCTGGCACTGGCATTGCGCCCTTCCGCTCTTTTTGGCAGGAGTTCCAGGTGCTGCGCGAGGTGGATACCGCCACATCTTTGCCGAAGCTATGGCTCTTCTTTGGCTGTCGCAATCGCGATGTGGATCTGTATGCCGAAGAGAAGGCTCAACTGCTGCAGGATCAAATCATGGACCGAGTCTTCCTGGCATTGTCCAGGGAACCAGATATACCCAAGGTGAGTTTGGGATTGGAATTGAGGTATGGGCATAGAACGTTTGATAATTGTGGAGCTGAAATTCATTATGGGATTTTTATAGAGTAAAAATATTAGAAGAAATAAAGAATTTTGAAGATCGAAAAGATATGGTGAATATATTTGGGCCCACAGAGGGATGTGGCATACCGCAAACCTTATATCTCCTATAGTTTTTGAGCTGGAAGCTTTAAAAGGTTACTGAAGGCCTCCTCTATCGATTGCCAAAAAAAAAATAAAAATATTTTTTGTCTTTGCTTGGGGGCACACAAAAGTAGCTTGTAATTTTCATATTTTTGGAGTGTAAGCATCCAAATTTTACAGTTACGTCCTTCTAAGAACTTGCCACATATTATATGTCTACGCCCACCGGAGGCGTGGAAAATCGACAACAAACTTTGTAGCGCAGAGTCAAAATTTAATACACCAGATGCCTATATGGGAATAGAGTATCACGCAGTCGGTCACATCCGAATGCAACGTTCTTACTTGTTTTGATTAAGAATATTCTCAGTTTTGACTCACAAATAAAATATTTTTAAAATTTTGATATTCTACAAATTATTTATTGAGTATTTACTAAATATATAATTTTCTTTTCAAAATTAAAATTACGTACTTTAAAGCACTTACCACAAATATACATTTTACTTGTTGCCAATTCCTTTGAGCCTTAACTTGAGTAAGTTAAATGGCTGCCACTTTGTTGCGCTGCAATAGAAAATGCTCGCATTTCCCATTTTTTAGCCAAAGCAAACATTTGTTTCAGCAGCCCACAATGCGGTAGATGGGGAAAGGGTATGGGCGTTCTGTCTCGTCATTTGATGCTAGTTTTTCTCTGTTCGGTTCTTTGATTGCAGACATATGTACAGGATCTGATTGAACAGGAATTCGATTCGCTGTACAAGCTGATTGTGCTGGAGCGGGGCCATGTGTACGTTTGCGGCGATGTCACAATGGCCGAGCATGTTTATCAGACCATCAGGTGAGTTGCGAGCGAGCCGCCTTTAGTTCATAGTTTTCTGTTTAGCTTGATTGCCTTTGTGCTCCCGATGGGGCGTTGCTCGGCTGGGAATTTATTTTCAAATGCTTTGCGGTCGTTTTGCCATCGTTTCTGTTCTGTTTCCTCTATTATTTGTTGTGCCGTTTGACTCGAACTCTTGATTACGTGCATTATTGTGACATATGCTACAGCTAGAGCAGCTGTGGTGTATTCTCGCACACACATACAGATGTATTGATTGACGGCTTTTGGTCAAAACAATTTTTGCTTTTCATATCAATTCATTCGCACTGAGCTACTTTCTTTGACGATATGTCTTTGACAGCCTCTCTTAATCCTAAGCGGTTTATGTTAATTGAAATTTCGTGCGGAAATTATGTTTTGTGCACTCAACAAAAATCGAGAGCGAGAGAGAACACAATTGCTGAAATAGCCAGTTTAGATTAGTGAATATATTTTTGATTCGGTATGGCATGACGTAGTAGAAACATCTTTTCTTTTTTTTTTTTTTAATTTTAAATAGAGTATTTTTAAATTTATAAATACTTCAAATTTTGAGAATAATAATAAAAAATATTATAACGTAAAATATAATATATTTTATTTTAATTTTTATATATATAAATACATAAAATTTAAAAAATATATTTAATATTTCTTAATATATGTATAGAGTAATTTTATTAATCTAAATTTTTAAAAGATAAAATCAGGAAAAAATTATTTTTAATTTAAAAAAGATATGTAAATAATTTAAATAATTGAAAAGTCTTTAAAATACAGATTTTAATTTTTTTTCATGATATTTGTGTATGTAATATTTAATTTCTTTTCTATGTATTTAAATAATTTCTTAAAGTTATTTAAATGAACTTTTATGTAAATTTTAAACGTTTTGAATAATTTGAATAATTTATATTGTTTTATTTTTTAATAATTTTAATAATTTTATTTGCTTTATTTTTTTTTGTAAAATTGTAAATAAAATTAATCTTAAAATGAAATAACAAAAATATACAAAAAAATATATATATATAATAGATATAAAAATATTTATTCTATTCTATATTTATTTTAACTATTCACATTTTTTTTTTTTTAATAATTATATATCTGTAAATTATATTGAACTTATATTTATTGACCTGTAAAGTTATTTAAAACTGATACATTAAAATAATTTATAGTAGAAAAATCTCTCATTTTTATTTATTTATTTTATAATCAGATAGTATGTAGTTCCTTAAAAATATACAATATATATTTATATTTATAAAAATAAAAAATAAAATATACAAAAATCTATAGTTTCGTAATTTGATTATTTATATTCTGCATTCATTATTTTTCTAAGTGTTTGAGCAGCTTCGAACCTAATAATGCAAACGAATATTCTTTGATATGTAATATAATTAGACTGTTGTATAATTGTGCCTTATGCTGTTATATAATATTATAATACACATACCGTTAATTCTCTTAATTAGCGCCAACTAATTATATTTGCTTACCAGACAAGACTCGAACTTTAATGCTGCAAAGTACTTCAGCTTCAGACACACACTCTCACATCTACACACACACACATACATACATATATATATATGTACTAAAATATTTATTACTTTTTTTTTTGCTTTTGCAACAGAAAATGCATTGCCGGTAAGGAGCAAAAGACCGAGGCGGAAGTTGAGACATTTTTGCTCACATTGCGCGTAAGTATCCTTCAACAAGAGCAACTTAAACTGCACGTATAAATAACATAAAGCAAGTGCGAGTGTGAGACACTTCGCTTCCGCTGCCACACGGGGCGTATGCGCATTTTATGTGACCTTAGCTGCTAAGAGCGGAAAAGCAGGCAGCGACAACGGCAGCGGCAGTGGCAGCCCGCCGCTGGCGAAACTTTGCTGGCTGTTTGCAGTTCCTTCAGCTGCATAAATACAGTATTTTTGTGTAGTTGTAAAAAATGCAAACGTTTTGTTGCCAGTTACAGCTGCTTTGCTGCTTGATGCCCTGTAGAGAACAAAGAGTGGGGTAGATATGTGATTAGAAAATGGGTTTAAGTTACGAAATATAATATAGAAATTTGTTTTTGTTTTCATTGTATAATTAAAAAATAAAAAAATATTATTCAAATTTTAAGTAGTAAACAAAGTTTTTGAAATATAAAAATTAATATATTAAATTTTTAATAATTAACTAAAAAAGATTATATTTATATAAATTATAATTATAAATTTATTAAAAATTGTATAATTGTTTTTTATATTTTAAAAATTATAAAAAAAAAATTTTAATTTTAAAAATTATAAAAAAAAAATTTATATTTTAAAAATTAAAAAAAAAATTTATAAAATTTTTAAAATTTATAAAAAATGTAAAATATTTGTAAAGTTTATGAAAATATTTTTCATATTTTTAAAAATTTAATAAAATATGTTTAAAATTATTTAAATATTTTATTCTTGATAGATAATTGTATTTTTTATTCATAAATGTATGATTATAATATAAATATTATTTTAATTTTTAAATTTATTCTTAATTATTAAATAAATATTTTTTTTTTGTATCCTATTTTATTCAAAAACATTTAATAGAGAAATTGCGCAACAGAATATTTTTCCAGTAGTTTTTTCTAGTAGTTCCTTCCAGGGCATCTGCTAGTTGTTCCTTGTTCCTAAATAGCTTTTTCTTAGCACTTAGTTTGTTTTGGCATTTTGTTTGCTTGGCTCTCTTGACAGCCACAAATATGATGAGGTTTACACTTCTATTGAGAGCTCTCAACTCTATACCCCATTTGATTTCTTTTGCAAACACTCGCACACGGACAAACGCACACAGGACGAGAATCGCTATCACGAGGATATCTTTGGCATTACGCTGCGCACCGCCGAGATACACACAAAGTCACGTGCGACCGCAAGGATTCGCATGGCATCGCAGCCGTAGTAAGGATAACTGGCATAGCAGCTCAACTCTAAGGCGGCAAGGAATTCATTCGTTTTGCTTTGACACTTGCCCAAGAAGAACCCAAAGAAGTCTTTAAGCTTACGGTTTAACAGTCCAAAGTGATCGAAATATTTATGATTATTCCGAAATTATTATTAAATATAAATAAAAAGTAAAATGTAGTTTCGTTTACGTTGCGCATCCCAATGAAGCTTTTTACACTTTGATAATAAACTCAAATCAAAGCTGGGCAAATGTCACTTTTTGATTTAATGACCCACCGTTTGCCCAAATATCTGTTGAATTCATTCATCAATTAAATCTTATCAAAACTATAGCTAAACAAAATATAACAAAGAAAATATGCTAAATATTATTATTGCAATTGTTATTGCCCTTAGTTAAATATGCAATTGAAAGTTTACGCTTTGTTCACTACAATACGAAATACCAAAGTTTATTAAATTTCTCGACTTTATGTACAAACAAATCAAAATTTAAAGATCTAAATGTTTTAATATACATACTATATACATATATTTCAATAAATCAAATCAAATAATACAATGTGGTGTTGGACGGATTTTCCATCGAATTTACAATTTCAATTGGAATTCAATTTTACAGCAGTCAAAGCCGGCAAAAAATACGCTGCAATGCGATCAAATTGTTGCAGTTGACATTGGCTAAGAGGCTTATTTGAATTGGAATTGGCAGCAGGATTGGCATTGGCATCAGGATTGGCATTGGCATTGGCCAGTTGATTGAGCGGATTTCATTCGGCGAAGATGCTAAATTGTGCATGAAATGCAATTTATAAAATGAAATGTAATGAAATTTTTTCATTGGCAAAAAGTTGATTTAATGCTAGAAAAGGAGCCAAGCTCGCAGTCAAATCACATAATAAGTTATGGTAAGTACCGAGACAGAGGGCTGACAGAAGAAGAAGGTGATATTTGGGGAAATTGTATTTTTATGGCTTGAAGATAAATTCTGTTTAAATTTATTATAATATATATATATATATATTTTGAAAAGAAATATATATATTTTATTTTAAATAAATTAAATATAGAGAAAAAAAGATTCTATGGTAGGTGGATTTTATATATTTTTACTAAATTTATTTCCAATTTACTTAATGTGTTTATTAATCTTAAAAAATAATAATAATATTTTGAATTTTCTGTAAATAAAAATAGAAATTAGTAAAAGTCAAAGACAAACAAAAAGAGATCGAATCTTCATAGTCGAGGAGGAATCGGAGGAATAAGAGGAGGAATAAAGTTGAGTTGAAGTTAATATTGTAAAAAAGTGTTAAATTTGTGGTTATATTCATTGTACACTTATTCTAATTGTAATTACTATACTTTATATGTATAAGAAATATTATATTAGATTACTCTAAAGCAAAGGTCTAGTGGGTGTAGTCTATGGCTGTGCATATCTCTGTCTTGTCTTAGGTTGACAACCAAAAAACTTTTATGATTTTTTTTAATCTACTTAAGTGTCTATTGTTGAGTTGAAAGTTTGTTTCAAGGACTTTTGGAATGAGCTTTAATATGCGAATTTGATTGGGAAAATATATCTTGAGAATTGTTTTGTTTTGTGGATTTAGAAAACATTTGAAATTATCAACTTAATTTATGATTTTTTTTTATTTTAATAATATCTGAATTGAATAATTCCTGAATTAAATGTATATATTACGCTATGTAATACAACAAAACATAATATTGCAAATTTGTAGTCAATTTATATAATAGTTTAAGCTGCTTCAATCAACCCCTTCATAAATAGTATATACTATTCATACAGCACTCAATTCTATCATTGGCAAAAATGAAAAACCAAATCATATTATTTTACCTTAACTGTCTTCCGCCTTTTTATTGACATTGGACTCACTTTTTTTTATTCTATTGCATTCATAGATCATATATGTGAAAAATACTCAACTTGCCACTGCGCCAACATTCCATTGGCTTTTAGTCTGTCTGTTGGCTCTGCGGTTAGGATTTGGATTTCAAAGCAGCAGCAGCAGCAGCAGTAGCAACAGCAACAGCTTTGTTAGCGGTTCTAGTTGGACTCTATCGTCGCAGCTCTCACTATACCTTAGTTGGGTTTCGGTTTCGTCTCTAATCCATTCCTGGTCTAGATATCTGATTTCAATGCTGGAATTGAATTTTGCGCGCTTTGCTTGGCTTCCAATTGATTCTTGTTTTTGTTTGAAGAACTTGTTTCATTTATTATTATTTTGCTTTTTTCTTTCTTTCTATTTCTTTCTTTTTTCATATCGGAAATTGGAGTTTTATTGAACAGTCGCGGTTTGACTGCTGATTGACATTTGGTTGACTGCAGTGCACATCTCTCAACCTCTGCTCATATTTCACGTTCAACCAGTCAGTTTGGCATATGTCACCAACAGGCGGAAGATAAGTTAACAAAAGTTGTGTATAGAGATATGTGCGCGAAACTATTGAAATTTATTCAAAGAAGCTTTCTTTTGGAAGAAAAGTCTTCGCTCTTTTTTGATTGTAGAATAGAGGAGGATTTTTATATTTTTTTAATTTTTATAATTATTAGACGATATGATTAATTGTTATTAAATCATCAATAAAATAATATGTATTATAATAATATATGATATAATAAAGCAATACAATTAGATTACTAATTATGATTTATAATATTGAAAAATTGTAATACTTTTCGTTATTATAATTATCATTATGTATTAATATATTATATTTGAACGATTGATCGAACGAAAAACTCTTATATTATATTATATTTCTATAAAATTGAGTTTATCTCTTAATTGATCTATTTATCTCTTTTTACTCTCACTGATTGCATCATTTCTTTAATCAAATTTATATGAATTGCTGGCGCTTTTTTACACTTCTGTCTGGATCCTGCTCACATTTCATGTGTAAAGCACTTTTTTTAATTCAGTCAAAAGTCTCGTAACATAAGTATTGAATGTCTTTAACATGCACTGACTTTTTTACTAAGAAATCGTAAAATTGCATTTTCTTGTTGCAAATTTGTCAATTCCGATTAAATTTATGAAGTCGCGTGGCCGAAAGATTGGATGAGCCCCGAATAAAATATTGCTGCTGTGTGAGTTTTATTTGACGCATTCGACTCAGGGCTAATGACATGTTTAGTCAGGGGAAAAAAGAGAATACGCTGAGATCGCAGAAACTCAATTAAAAAGTGCAGTTGGAGCAAAAAGGGAAAAAATGAATGCTTCAGGCAAATGTCAATGGCTTACGAAACGGGGGTTCAAAAAACCCCAATCGCGTGATCCGTTTGACAGAATTCCAAAAAAAAAACCGATAAGAAATCGAACTTAGTTCCAATTAATCAAGGTGTTGCGCCCTCTTACGTAAATGCAATATTTAAAGAGCTCTGCTTAAAGCTTGCAGCAACAAAAGCAACAACAACAACAACAACAACAGCAGCAGCAACAGCAGCGCAGCAGCGATGAGCAGAGCAACAACAAAGAATTCGACTTTGGCACGCGTCTGGGCAACCAAAAAGCTAACCGGCTTTTGCTCTCACAGAATTGAGCAGAGACTTTCGAAGCAGGCCAACAACAACAACAACAACAACAACAAAAAGCCCGCGAGACAACAGCCGCTGCCGCCTTCCAACATTCCTGACATAATTTCGTGTGTGAGTAAGCAAACGAGTTCGGTTAAAAATTAGACGTCATCAACAGCAGCAGCAGCAGCAGCGGCAGCAGCAGCGACAGTGGCAAGGGCAGAGGCCGCTCGGTAACAAAAAGCAACAAAGTTGCAAGAGAGACAGACACAACAACAACAACGACGCGCACACTTTAAATATGCATAAAGCCAGACGCTTTGACAATGGCACAGAGAAAGAGCAAAGGAAAATGGAATTTTTAATTCTCAAAAGCAACAGCGAAATATTTGCGAGAAGCCGCGAGACGCACCAGACTGAGAAAAAATGTAAATTGAACGAATTTGTTGCGGCCACAGAGCGGAAGCAACATGTTGCCAGCGCGCATCAGCAACATTGCCAATTCTGCTTTCTGTTTTCTGTTTTTAGCAACAACAACAAGTGGAGCAGCAGTCAGCGAACAGCCGGCTTAGCGTGAGCTTCGCTTGAAGTTCGCTTCGAACTTGTGCACAAACTGAGCGTTTATCAACAAAACACCGAAGCTAACATACTCTAATATAGTAAATATGTTACAAATATGATAAACATTTTTAGAACATTTTACAAATACAGCTGCAACATTGTGCAATGCGAAGCACCTGAGCAAGTACCTGGTACCTGTCACCGAAGAACAACAACACATTTTAATCGTAAATGAATTTATGTTTTCAGTTGCCATCCTCATGCGCCGTTCACTGTTACAAACATTGCACAAAAATGCGAATACTCTCTTTGGCGCGCTCTCTTCACATGCACGTTCGCTTTCTCACTGTTTGCCTCTCTCTGCAGTTGTTGGCGTCGCAGCCGGCTCAAGCTAACATTGCGACTTGAACTTGCGCTCGAGCCAAAGTCGCGCTCTTGCATGTGTGTGAAGTTGAGAGCACGCTTACTAAGTCTCTGTGTGTGTGTGTGAGTGAGTGTGAGTAGTGTCTGTTTTAGTTACCGACAGCAAACACACACACGCACACATGCACACACAGTCAAGCGCCTGACGCCGACGTCGCTGCGACAACGTTGATTTTATTTAACTGTTGTTGTTGCCGTTGTTTTTGCTGTTGTTGCTGTATTCAGTTTGGTTGCGCGCCTCGCGTCGTTTATTTTAGTTAGTAACGAGATTTCGAGCGCTCAACGTTGGCGGCGCGGTTGAAAAATCAAAATCCAAATCAAAATCAAAAGCTTAGCCACAGTGCGTACTCGCTAAATTGATACCGCTGAGCGTGTGTATTAAATGTGTTTCTGTGCGTGTTGGAGTGTTGGAGCGCGCTGTGCAGACATGAAGTGAATAAGAAATTGGAAAAGCACTAAAAAAAAATAATAATAATAAAAAATAAAAACAAAAAACGCTAAAGAAAACGCAAAGAAACGTGTTGAAGCCAATGAGCAAACCAACGACCAGTAGCAGCAGCAGTAATAGTAACAACAACAACAACAACAACTAAGTACGTTAATCAGAAAATATTTTAGCCCATTGCGCACCACATACGAAAAAGCGCGAAATATTTTGTTGCCCCCATAGATGTCTGTGTGTGTGTGTGAGCTTATGCTGTGACTGTGTGTGTATGTGTATGCTAGTAACAACAAACAGCACGACAGATATTATGCATTGCAACAATAACAACAACAACAACAACACCAACAAAGACGACGACATGAGCAGCTACAAAACTAAAGTTGTTTATTGTTGATTTCGGTTGCCAAGAGTGAAATTATTGAACAATAATTTTTTAGGGTGCTGTACAGATAAGGGCGCTGGGTGGGGGCTAAAAAATAAATATATACAGAGGTACAGGTGCATGTAAAATATATGCAAATACATACACATAATATAGGACTGCATTTAATCATGTATTGAGATGTTGCTCTTCATAATTGTTTATAGAAAATTTTAATAGGGAAAATTTCACTTACGCAATTATTAACAAATATTAAAAATCAATTTAAATAATCATCATTAGGCTTTAAAACATACATTTATTAGCTTAAGGTAATTCTCCGTTTTCTACTACTATTTTTCAGATATTCAGATTTTTTTTTTTTAAATATCTTCTAAATAAATATCAGCTAATTTATTCAAATATCAATTTCTAAATACATACAATACACTATTTATCTATAAACATGGGGGCTATAATAATCATATATATTTTGATTTTGATCTACTGATCGTGCTTCAAAGTAATTATATAGATAAATTGCTATCCACTTAAAGTTGACAGCAAGATATAATTGATATGTTTTGATATGAGATACATATATGAGATGTCAAAGAGCTGGAATTAAAAAAATTAAATGTTGGTAATTTTTTAAAATAATTGCAGTTACAATAAGTATAAATACAACTTAAAATATACTTTAAATAATTAATATATAAAAACTACTGCAAATTTTTAATAAATGACCTTGCTCTAAAATGATTTAGTTAAATATATAATATAACATTAATTTTATTTGTGTATAAAAAAATACATAAAAATATATTTCAAATAAATAATATTAATAAAATAACAATAACAATAGAAATATTTAACTTATAAATATTTAAGTTAAATATATAATACATATATTTAATCTATAGAAAAGATTCTGTATTGAATAGAAGTTTTTTTTTTAAATATTGCCTTTCTATGCGGTTCTCAAGAATTGAAGTACAAAACATTGGTATGCAATCATATAGTCTCTTTATAATTCAGTTTTCAACTTGTTTTATTTTAATTCTCTAAAATTTCAAATTTTTTATTCAATAATTCAGTTTCTATACATGAATAAAAAGCGGAATTTGTTCCAGAAAAATGTAATAAAAACATATAATAAAACCCCACGAGGGGTCACTGAACAAATAACAATTTCCATTATATCCACTTCTTAATATCTATTTATTTATGTTTTTGTGTTTGTTTCTGTTTTTCATTTCGCATTTGACACACTTGAAAAGCACTTGAAACTAACGAGTGTCTGTGCAATTATTATCTAAAATTTGAGAAATAAATTGATGGGTTTGCTGACTGCCGGCCTCTAATGGCAAACTGTCAGCGAGTGTATGAAATGTATTAAAAATTTATGAGATTTATTATGTGCACCTATGCACAGCAGCCGAGACCTTACAAGGTTCATTGCTTCGTGTCACAAATCTCAGTTTGTTTCTTCTACATTTTTTTGTTTTTGTTGTTGTTTTTGTCATGTAGGCCGTTTGTATAGATAATAAAACTTTGAGCTTAATGGCATTGTTGGCATTGCAACAACAACAGCAACAACAGCAACAGCAAATGTCATGCCAAATTGACACACGAAGCCGCCAACGCCGCGCGTGTCACCGTCGTTGTCTCCGCCTTTTAGCCATGGCTTGTATATTTTTTGCTACTTTGTTTTTATTTATTTATTTTTTTGATAACAGGCGTGTTAATTTCAGCTTGTATTTGTATACAATGGCTCACGCTGTGCATTACATTGATACATTTGTGTTTTTGTAGCCGTAAAATGAACTCACCTAAATATAGAGTATTTTAGAAACTCCATAGCCATGACTTGGCCTAAAGCTGCTGCAGCAAAAAAATGGTTTAGGCTTTCATTTGCCCATAAATATCGATTGTTTTCGCTTGGCTTTAATTTAAATTTAATTCAGGTCATATTTGACTAATTAATTTTAAGCTCCATCACATATGAGGAAGCTGATCATTCATATACTTCAAAGTAATTTTTCTATATTTAATTAAATAAGTACCAAATATTTTTTTTTGAATATTTTTATTTTATCGTTAACAAATTATTTATAAAATTTAAAATTTTATAAAATAAAAAAATGTTTTGATAATATTTATAAATTATTTTATATTTATTTATAATTTTTTATATTAATAAATTATTCAATTTTTATAAATCACAAAAAAAATTTTTAATTTATTAAAATTTGAATTTGTATTAATCAGTAACAGATAATTTATAAAAATTTAAATTTTATTAAAATTAAAAAAATATTTCTTTAAATTTGTTTTTGTAATGCATTAACAAATAATAAATAAACATTTTATTTTTTATTAATAAAATAATAATTAAATAAAAACAAAATAAATTATAAATATTTTCAAAAAAATATTTGTTTCATGTTATAAAATGTACAATTTTTTTTAAATTATTTGTTAATAAATGACAAAAATATTTTTAAAAATTTTGTTTTATAAATTAAAATTTTAATTTTTATCATTTAGTAACAAATATTTTATAAAAATTTTAATATTATAAAATTAAATTTTTTTTTCTGATATTTTTATTATTAATAAAGAAATTATTTATAAAATTTTAATAATCTATTAATATAATCATTTTTAAATACTTAAAAAAATATTCGGTTATTTTATTAGATAAAATTTTTTAATTTTTTTTTTGTTAATGAATGATAAAATTTGTTCTAAAACACGAATTTTTAATTTTAAATTAAAAGGTATCTCATAGTCGCCTACTCCAGTTGAAACTCATTTGTTTGATCAAAGAAATGTGCTAAAAATCGGATATGGTTTGAAGCGTCTCTGATTACTCAATTCCTCAATAGGTTCGCAGCTAGAAAACATTATGAGATTTCGCACCTTGTTATTGACGGGCAACTCGGTCAGCTGCTTTTGCTGTTTTCGTATCTGTATCTGTAAATTATTAAGTTTATTTTGCGCGCTAATGGCCAAGTTCAAGGTTAAGTAGGATGGAGTTTTAGATAATTTGTTGTGGTTTGTTCGGTTGTCTCTTTGTATCGGACCCATAGAATAAATAATGTGGCACGATGTGGCTCGATGTATTACTATGTGGCGCTTTATAATTATTTCTGTTACGTGAGATTAACCGAAATGCTTGGCCAACTGGCGGGCTGCTGCCTTATATTTTATGTGATACTTATACATATTTAAATATCTATCACGTGTTTCACCTGAGCTGTGTGAAGAAAGAGATAGCGCGCTGGGCGAGAGCGTGTGATAGGCTAGCTTATATATAGGGCAGATATAACTGGATAGTGAAATGAAGTCGAAGAGCTTTTTCTGATATATATATAAAGAGCTAAGCTAAGGTTAGAGCTGTGATTAGAAGCGAGATGGAGCTGCGTTAAAATAAAAGCAAAATTAAGTATATAAATATAAATGATAAATATCTCTGTTTCAACGTTGCCAAAAAAGGCTTCATTTAAATGGAATAAAGTCGTGATATAATGCATTTTGCACAAGGTGTGCTAAGTGCTATAAAAGGAAGATCTATATTAAACATATATAAGACAAGATATATAGCTGCTGCTAACAATCTTAACAAGCATGAAGCTTGTTGGGAAAATAAGATATTTAGTGGTTTTTTACTACAATTTCTCTGTTTGAGTATAGAAGTTATTCATGAGGCTGTTTAAAAATTATATTAATTAATTGATTAAGAAGTTCAATAAAAATAAAAAATATTTATAAAAATTTATTGATATATTTATAAAGAAGTTTTGCAAATATAAAAATAATATATAAAAATAATAATAAATAAATAAAATAATAAATAAATAAAATAATAATAAAAAAAAATAATATTTAAAAATTCCTATACATTTTATATATACCAGAAATTTTTCAGCAAATTTCTAGTATTTAAGATACTAACTGAAATAACTAAAATATTTTTAAACAAACATAAAAAAAAAATAAAAAATATATAAAGGCAGAAAATTCTTAATAAATTAATTTTAAATATTTTATTGAAATTTATACTTAATAAAAATATAAATTTATAGATAAATATAAGATAAATTTATTAATAAATGCTTAACTTTATTATAATAAGAACATGATAAACTTTATTAAACAACATTTAAATGTCGTCTAAATTAAAGCTTAAATCAAGCTTCAGTTTCCACTTAATCTTGACAGCAAAGGAAATTCCCAAACCTAGCCAAAAATAAAAGCCAAAAAGTTTTGGTTTCTGTCTAAGCGCAATTCGCACTTTTGTTTTTAGCTCGAAAGCCACAAAGGCTGAAATCTTGTTGTTTATTGTGCTGACTGCTCTTGAGTTCTCACCTATAGCTACAATCTGTGCAGCCGCTTTTCCAGCTCAGTTGCCGCCAACAATTTGTTAGCCAATGGCTAGGCCACAGTCAGAGTCAGAGTCAGAGCCAAAAGTGGCTTGCAAATTTCTGTGACGTTTGCTGTCGGCCGGGCCATAAAACTTCCTGCGTACCAAAAAGCAAAAATGCGTTGAGACTACAAGAAGAAGAAGAAGCAGACGAAGAAGAAGAGGTAGAGGCAGAGGCATTGGCAGCGGCGGCAGCAGTAAAGCAAGCGAAAAACCAAAGCAAAACGAATGCCAAACAAATAGCCGTTACCCACAATAAATAAACTTCATTCATAGGCAAATATGAAAGAAACAAAAAAAAAAAAAAGAAATAAAGACACAAATTGGCGAGTAGCTGCAAAAATAGCAAACGAACCGAGCACAAAAGAAGCTAAAAGGTGCAAAACAAAACAGAGAGAGAAAAAAAGAAATGAAAAATATAAAAAGGCGAAGAAAAATCATTTAACGCATTTTAACGGCGCTCATTACCGCACACACACACACATACACACACACACACACACACACACACACACTGTGAGCTTAGAGCCAATCCCCGCCTCAGCTAACCTGGCCCGAAAGTCCGGCACGTGGACCCATTTAAACTGGTGCAGAGTCGACATTAGTGAGGCGCACAAAATGTGTTTTTTGCACTTTATGAATGAAACGCAAACGCAAATGTTTCGCTTCCACTTTGGGCTCGCATTGTGAATTCGCGTCAACTGCGCCGCGTAGTACTTAGTTGTGAAAAGTATCTGTCAGATACACGGCCTGCATGCCCAATTGCCACCTAAATATTTGCAATATTTCTATACCCTAACAGTGGCAGGGTAAATCGATTGGAGTTTGAATTTTGTAAAGAGTTTGACAGAGATTAAAAAATATAAAAAATAATATAAATAAATATAAAATATTAATGTTACATAGAAATTTCTGTTTTAAGAGCTTAATATATATTCTCTTAAAAAAAAAGTTATTGATTAGTCGGAATTTAAAAAATATTTATAAAATATTAATTTTAAATTCACATTTTTAGGATTTTTTTCTGTTTTATTTATATATCTTTATTAAAATGTTTTGAATTTATATAAATATTTAAGAAAATATAATATATATATATTAGAAAATTATAAATGAATATATTTTGTTTAAATATTTTGGATTTATTAAGAAAGTCTAAAACATATTTATTTGAAAATTATAAAATTATAAAGGATATTTAATGGAAAAGCCCAACATTATTTCTACAAGGATATCTATTATTTTTAGACTATAACTTCTTCTTTTAAGTGTTTGACATTTTTAGGACTTGCGTCGAATATTTAAGAATTTTTTTTTTGCTATAATAAATCTGACTATGATAAATCTGACTATTTAATATAATTTTGAAATCCAAAATTTTATTTGCTGCTGAAGCCCCAATTAAAATAACATCCAAGTTATGTTAGTCAGAATTGTTAAAGAAGTTTAAAGACGGACTTTCTAAACTCCTTCAATACTTCAGCTATAGCTCAACTTCACTTTCAACTTACAGGGAATCATCTAGTTACATACTCTCTTCTGTCGCATTCCAACTTGTTTTGCTTTAATTAAATTGAAGACGTTTGCTTGTGTGCAACGCCCTCGCCACGCCCACCTACCTCTGTTCGAACTGTTATCTCAGCTAGCAAATGCAAGAAAACAACAATACACAGATATATATACACACCCTCATGCATACACTCACACACACACACACACACACACACGCAAAATGTAGCAAAATTTGCACAATTTCAACTGAAATTTGTTAAATTGCGCGTGCAAAAATATGTTTATAATTAAATGCATAATTAAGTAGATATACATATAAGTATCTGTATATTCATACATATACATATGAGCAGCAAGTAAACGCATACAATTTTCGTACAGCCTCAAACGTGAAAACATTAAATAATTAAATTGTTAAATGCATTAAATTCGATTATAAATAATAAATTGTTTAATTCACCGTATGTCGATTCACCAGGAAATCATTTGGAAAACGTCAAAAACAGTTTTTGAGCAAAATTCAGCAAAAATAAATTCAATAAATTTCGCTTCGCAACGTTTCGTTTTTTTGGTTACTCTCAGCTTGAGGTAAGTTTGAAAAAGAAAAAAATAAATAATATTTGTATTAAATATTGATATGAAACTTAATAGGCACTAACATACTCTGTAATATTAATAACAAAAACATTTTAATGCAATTTTAAAAGTTGACAAAACATAAAAATTGCAATATTATATTAAAATACTTTATTTATTTATCTAAATTTTTAAAAAATTTTAAAATTATATTCGGTCTTCCTTTTCTAATCATTCAAAAGAAAACTTTATTTAAAATTTTTTTAAATTTATTTTTGCTTTTGTTTAATATAACTTTTCCATTTAAAATATAGACAAAAAGAACATAAATTTGTAATTCAAAGACCTTAACTAACTTAAAATCTCAAAAAATTGTATCATACGTATACAAACTTGGGTCCATCATGGCTATTATTTATATGCCATAGTTGGCTATGTAACTGCCGTTATACAAATTTTCCCTCTGGGTGCAGCTTTTCAAAAATCGCTCTCATATTTGTTCTCTGGGCAAAAGAACGAATATATATATATATTTATATACGAAAAACTTGTTGACTGACTGAACAAACAGTGACAAACGTCACAACTGTCCACAAAAATGCAAAACTTTTAATGAAAACCAAATAAACAGCTCGATGATGTTGCCAAAAGAATTACAAAAAAAATCATAAATATAAAAAAAATTAAAAAGAAATAAATGAACCTCTGTCCAGAATATGTGCCCAATGCACAAATACATTTAATTTGTGTTTCACATCGCATTTCCTTTCCCTGTTTGCCGTGTGGCACTCAAATTTAATAGAGCATCATTGCCAAGCAAAAATTTTCAACATAAATTTAAGTTTTTTTCCTTATATATGAGATCGACTATTGTCAATGTTTTCTGGTTTTTAAGTTGGTAATTAATATAGACTGCTTGCTGTGAAATTTTCAATGTAATAAATAATATGTTTTTTGGTTTTTATTTTTTATAAATTTATATATTTATTTTTATACATATATAGAATGTTTATATAATATTGTTAGACATACATATATATAAAATAATGTTAGAAATTTGTGTTTTATATGAATCCAGACATTCCAAAACATTTATTTACTTTTGCAAATATTCAACTATAGTTGTTGAATTTATTTTATTTATTTATTAGTTTTTAAAAGAACTTAAACAATTTTTTTAAATTTTTTAATTAATTTAATTGTTTTATAATGGCATTAAAAAATTAAGAATACATTTTTTATTTATTTTGAGTATTTCTATTTTAATTTTAGAAATATTTATTTTGGAGTAATTGCATTTTTTTTTTAGAAAAGAAGTTTTAGTATTTATATTCTATGTTATATTTTATAAATAGAGATTTATAGCACTTAAAAATTTACTTAAAATTTTTTATATATTTACATTTTTGTATTATATCTTAATTTTTTCTATTGTGAAACTTTTCCACTGAATCATCTTATAGTAAATACAACTTATATGAGCTTCATTTCATATATTAATCTTCATCACATTTTAGCTAAATTTCTCTCTTTCCTTGTGAATTATGTAAATTGACATTAAAAGTCAATATTTTTATTTAATTTTACAAGGTGTTATAAGTTACCCAAAACAAATTGCCTTTAACCTTTAGCGTTTTGCAATATTTTTTCTTAGTCACTTTTACAAATAATTGTCGAAATTGGCGAGGTCTGGTTTTATAAGTGACTTTTGTTTTTATAGCTAAATGCTTAAGTAAATATGCTTATTATTTGCCGGACTATCCAATCATTGACGCACCTTTTTCTCCGTTATCTTGGAAATTTCGCTAGTGCTTTTGTTGTTTGGGGAACTTTGTCGCATTTCCGGCCACATATCGAGTATTTGGGATGACGCATCTGGTTGGCCTCATTGACGACAATGCAGAGAAAATCAACTTAAGCTAAAGATTCAAGATCAAATATTGCGAAATTCAAGAGAAAAGCGACATTAAGACAAAAAGTTGCTGAGATATGCATGTTTTGATTGATTCTATTTTAAAGGTGAAGGTGAAGAAGGAGTTGATGGGTTAGTTTATAAAGAAGTTAAAGACTTTAGGGTAGAGTCGAATGGGAGTGGATCGAATTAGTAGTTGAGAGTAGTTGAAAGTAGTTAACGGTAGTTAAGAGTAGTTAAGAGTATTTAAAAGTAGTTGATAGTAGATGAGAGTAGTTAAGAGTAGTTAAGAGTAGTTGACAGTAGTTGAAAGTAGTTGAGAGTAGTTAGTTAAAAGTAGTTGAGAGTAGTTAAAAGTATTTAAGAGTAGTTGACATTAGTTAAAAGTAGTTGAGAGTAGTTAAAAGTAGTTAAGAGTAGTTGACATTAGTTGAAAGTAGTTGAGAGTATTTAAGAGTAGTTGACATTAGTTTAACGTAGTTGAGAGTAGTTAAAAGTAGGTAAGAGTAGTTGACAGTAGTTGAAAGTAGTTGAGAGTCAGCGGTGATCATACTTGAAGTAAAGTCATAACAAAATATTTTATTGGAAATATATTTCCTCAACTGTAAGCGAGCATCACGCAGTCGATTGCACTCACATTAATTAATGTATTTCCATAAGAGTCAGGTGCACTCAGGTGCGTTTCTGCCACAAGTGGGTCTCCCTCTCTCTGGGCTGCGTTGTTTATCTTTTTGAACAGAACCAGTTTTTGCAACCGATTTGCTTATTATCATCAAAAAATATTGAAATTAACAAATTATACGAAAACATCAGCGTTAATAAACAAATGAATAAACGAATGAATGAATGGATGGCTGAGAATGGCTGTGTGCTGTGGCCAGATTCGAAAACAAATGATGTGTTTATTTTTGGGCAATGATTTGGAATTTGTCAGTTCTGTCAGGCCAGGTCGGCTTAGATCACCTGCCCGCCAGACTGACTGACTGACCAAATGTGGGCAAATTGCGCAACTAACTAATTACGCGACTTAGCGGCGCCTCGCTTAGTTAGTCAGCATATAGAGGCGCACCTGAACACACACACACACACAGACAATAATAGCCAATAACAATTATGATAACGAGAAGCAAAAATATAAATAAAAGTAAAATAAAACAAAAAAACCATGAAAATTCATTTCAGCCCTATTGGGCAGCCGCAGCAGCCTTCGACACGTACGTGTAATTTTAATTAAATTGTTTTTAGAAATTCGAAATGCGAAACTCTAAAATCCATACATGATTTCGCACGTTGCGGCCTCAATTATACACATATACACTATATATTATATATACATATATTTGTAGATCGATGCGAATTGAGCTGTTAGCCAGCCTCGGTTTTCATTTGCCTTTGACTCATCTGTGCGTATTTTGTTTCATTTGTTGTATTGGGTTTTTCGCATTTATTGCCAGCATTAATCACACACCAACAACAACAACAACATCGACAACAACGTTAATAATACCTTTAATTTTTATGGTCAGGCCAAGTGTTTGGGGCGCTGCCAGCTGGAGAGCGGGTCGCCTGTTTGGTCTCCATTTTATGGGCAACTTTTGTTGCCTTTTTTCTACACACAATTTTGACAATTTATGCTCGGCCATTAAGCTAAACGTCAAATTGACGCTAAGGCGTGAGCTTTCGTTAATCGATGTTCAGGTTGAACTTGAGGCAGCCGTCGCAGCCAGTGGTGACTGTGCGAAATATCATGATAAAAGGCCAATGAACAGCTGTTAACTGATCGAATGGAAGAGCAAAAAAAAAAAAAAAAACTATTTGTTAAGAGCAGAGTTGCTTCCTCATAAAAAACTGCAATCAAGCTCTAAAGGTTTATCAATAAGTAACTATAAACTCGACTGTCTAGATTATAGAAACATATTTCTGCTTTCAACTGAAACTTTATAAGAACTGTAAGTTCTTAAACTGTAAGTTTGGTATTCCCCAGTCGAAGTTGACCTCAATTGAATGCACAGGACAATCAGCAACTGCAGTTAACTTTCCAACAGTTGTGAAACATGAAACATTTTGTGGCTTGTTTGATTTCTTGCCTAGAAATTGTTGCCATGACTGCGCCCCCAAAGCCAAGTGGCACAAACGTGCCGTAAGTATCTGCTGGAAACGAAATTCATAACAAGACGAGCCGAACAAAAAAAAAAAGAAGTTGTTATATCGTAAACAAAGACCCTTTTCGCACCCCCAACTCCATGGGTTTTTGGGGCTGGGCGCACAATTTGCATATTGTGGGGCGTTGGGGGTGGAATCACATATACTCACACTCCAAGCTCTCCACACAGCCTTTGTGTCAAATAAGCGCAAAATGCTGAAAGCTGAAATCTGAAAGGCGTTTGCCAGCTGCCATAAACTGTCTACGAGATGTTGAGCGTCAAAATGCACAGCAAACAATTTCAGCAAATGTCAAGTGAGGAACGTGCCAGCCATGGAGACAGATACGAGCCGATGCTCAACTCAAAAAAAAAGCAGAGACAATGATAAGGCTGCAGTCGGATTGTTCAATGTTTGCCGAAATCTTGAGATATTTATGGCTACGCATGGCCAAGGAAGTAACCACGTCTGATGCGTAACCAAAAATCTTTGACGTAAGACCAGGTAGAGATTTATTTCCATAATCTTTGACGTAAGAGCTGCAAGAACATTGTCTTCTTGAAGCTTCACGCTAAGTAAATGTTTACTTTAGTCCAAAAATTAAGATTATTGTTTAATCTCAGTTATTTGTTTAGCTGATTAATTCATACACATTTCTCTCAGTGTATTTGCAGCTACCTTTCATCTCATATTCACATTTAAATATTGCGTATTCTCGCTACTTTTTAACTAGTCTACAAATAATCCTCTTATAAATTATAACAATTCATAATTTAATGCTAATAATACATAATGCAATTATAATTATTATTAATGTTTTAGTGTCAAATCAGCATATGAATGCGGGTTTTTTTTTTTCTTAAATCAAAAGCCGGATTTATGTTGAAACAAAGTAAGAATTCACGCTAATTTTTTTTGCGTTCCGTTTCAAGAATTTTGAATATTATTTAGTGTGAAAAAATGTAAATGGCTCTTAAAGTAAAAATTATATCATGTCAGATACATAGAAGATTTTCAGAAATATTGCATGACTAATTCTATTTAAATGAGCTGACAGTTGAATAAAGTCATGTAGAGCATATCATTTAATATATATTATAATATAAACTATCTGGCATTCACTTTTTAAATACTATAAACATCGTGGGAAACAATATGGTTGAAAGAATAGACTATGGATTTATATACTTATGTATACATACAAATGTATATACAGATTAAAATAACTATAAAATATTAAAATATTTAATAACATAAACTGCTTAAATATAAATATATTAAAAAATGTTTTAAATATTATAATTATTTTATATAATTTCAAAATAAATATATTGAAAAATTTTATAAATATTTTTTTAATTAAAAATATACTTAACAATTTTTTAAATATATTTTTGTATTATATATCTTATTTAAAAAATTGAAAAATTGTTTAAAACAAATTTTTGAAACAAGTAAGATCAACTATACTTATTTGCGGTGAAAAAAAAAATGGTTTAAATATTTCTGGTAAAATAAAGAAATAATAATGAAATAAATTATAACTAAAAAACTGCCCAGCTTTGCGCTTATAAACATATTTACCACATAGTTTTCCATAGTTTGTAACTACCCGAAAGGGCTTATCGGGCAAATCTAGATAGTTTATAAGGCAGTTGCTCAAAATTTCCAATTTTTAGCTTTAAAGCGGAGAAATGGTTTGAATTCTCAAAGAGTCTATGGATTTTGTGCAAAAGTCCATCTCGGACTTTAGAACTTTGTGAATATATAAATCATAAAATATATATTTATAAAATATTCTAAATATATTTTCAAATATTTAAAATAATTTGTATATTTTAAAAAATATTTTGAAGAAAGTAATATATGTACAAAAAAATATAAAATAAGTAATATAATAATGTATATAAAATAATATAAATAAAATTAAGAGATACATTTATCAAAAAAAATGTAGGTTAATTTTAGGTGATGGAAAATATATTTTAAATATATATTTAAAATACATAAAGAGATATGCAGAATGAAAAACAATTTACATCAGTTTTCATGGCTTAGAGGACTCCCCAAATATTTTTTAGTATTAACAATTTGTTCACCTCCTAAATAATTTAATAAAAAATATTCCATAAAATAATTTTAAATTATTACAAAACTTTGTAGACTACAAAATATTCTTTCTGACTCACAATAGCAAGCACAGTGCAATGTTTCATCTACACGACAAAGCACTTGCTCCTGATAAACTTCAATATTTTTGTATGCAATACAATTGGAATAATAGATGTGAAACCAAATTGACTGACTCATTTACTATGGCCATAAAATAAATGAACTGGCCTATTGTAAATATTTCTATTCAAGTGTCGAGTCGGAGCGCAGCTGTTGGCGCTGTTAAAGCGAATTCATATCGATAGGGAACACCCTATATGTGCATTTGTTTGAGTAATTTGGTTTGTCGCCTCTGTCACAGAGGCAACAAAAATGAAAATTTTGCATACGGAAATAACAGCGATTGTGTGGCCATAACATTGCAGTGACAGCTGCAACAACAACAACAACAACAACGAAAATGACAACAAAGTTGTACGATTGGCATTGGTCGCATTTTGGGGTTTTTTTTTTTGGTTTGGTTTGGTGTTCGATTTACAACTTTACTTAAATTTTTGTGGCTTGGTCATCAACTCGTTTAGAGTGAAATTCATATCATTTTATGGGTTCGCCTTGACTGCCAGCCGAACTTGGCTAAAGTAGGCTATCTTCTCTCTCGCTGTGGCCTACATATGGTATCTTCTGCAATTTAAGTGCAGAGCTTTAACTTTCTTTGGCTTTAAGAACGGATGCCGCAAAATCCGCACAAATTAGATAAACATGTAAATGTTTATTGACACAAAAGGGACAGACAGTGATGACTGAGGACTGCCGACTGAGGCCAGGGGCATTAAATCTGAATGTGTAATATGCGTATGAATAATAAGGTACACAAACAGGCGCACAAAAAGGGACACAACTGGCAATACAAATTGACATTTTATTTGCCTTTCACCTGATGACAGACGCCAGACGACAGGCGAGGAGAGACAGAGAGAGTGGAGAGTGAGGAGTGAGGAGTGAGAACCGCAGGGGTCGGAGGCATTGGCATTGGCATCACAGTTCCGAGTCGGGGACCCCGAAAACGCATAATGTAGTAATTGAGTGTTGAGCAAATTCTGTTAGCCACACGTCTAAAGCGATGCGGAGCACATAAATATCTTGGGGGCTTAGCATGTTACAGATACGCTAACAGCCAACATCTTTAAGCTGCCCTCAGCTACAGATGCGCATCGCATCTTTAAGGACTGCGCTGACTTCAATTTCGACCAAGACCCATCGTTGAGAGTTCGCTCGCTTTACTTTCAAAATGTGAATGCACTTTTATTATAGTCTTCGTTGTTGTTTCGTTTGTTGTTTCGGTTGTTGTTGTTGTTGTTGTATACGTGACGAGTTTTTTTTTCGGGCATTGCTCTACTTTTGCAGGAAGCTGAAATTATTTTTGGATTTGTTGCCTTTTTCGTATGCACATTAAATTTTTGTCTTTTAGCTGAAAGTTGGGAGTTTTCTTGTTTATTTATGGAGCTTACAGTTAAGATGCCGTCCCCAAAGTTGAATGTGGGACGGAAACTGAGCTGAGATTTGCTGGCTTAGGCTAATTTTAAGCGAAATAAAATATATGTAGTACTTAAATGTACATAAACAAAATGTGGGTCACTTAAAGCAGCATTTTTATTTAATTTAATATGCCACAAAAAAAATAATAAAAATTATATGATACTCTGCTTAAATATAATTTGTGTTTCTGATGGTTTTTTATGGTAAATTAAACGCGCAAATATTCGCAGTGGCAAATGAAATTTGTGTCTAAACTAGCTGAAAGCGAAATTTGCGGGTGTCGAAAAAAAAGTGCGCATTATTTTCGGGGACAATCAGCAAGGCGAGTCACGTGCGCTGAGGGTCAGAGTCGGGGAGGCTAAACTAAGCTAAGGAATTCGATTTACATGACAGCAGCAGCAGCAGTAGCAAATGTCACAGTCTATCAATAGTAAATAAAGCAGCTGCTGCCCATCCATAAGGCAAATCAAAAAAAAAAATTAATTACGTGTGAGGTCAATGGGCATTGCGTGCCTTTGATTCGCGCTCTGTTATGACCCTTTTTGGTTAAATCAATGGCCAGCGGCTGTCAAATTAAGCGGCGAAAACATAAATAATATAAACAGCATATTTGGGCCTGTTTCGTTGATTGGGCCCCCCAAGTTCGTTTAATGAAGTCGGAGCTGATGTGTGGCATATTAAGTATACGCAGCGGGTGGACATAGCCGCTCGAACTTTGGGCTGGCATTTAAATAAAGGCAATTAAATTCTATGCCACTTAACTATGCCCATTTACAATTACCCAACAACAACAACAACAACAAGTCGAACCCGATGCGCCCTCCAGGCAATCCAAACATACAATTAACCGCACAGAGATCATGTAATGCCAACTCTGGGCGCAAGATCGTGCTAAAAATAACGAAGAACGCATTATAAATGCCATGTTAACTCCGGCGATGGGCAGCACAACAGCAGCACTTAAAGGTAATTTGCCCCATTATGGCGCAAGGGCCAGCAAATTGCGCATCTAACAAGTTAAGAATAGAATAGGAAAGCGATATGCACTATAAATAGTTAAGAGCACATCCAAATGCAGCAGCAGCCGCAGCCGCAGTCAGAGCCAGAGCCTGAGCTCCATGCGCTGCTGATGGCCCATAAACGATGAGGAGCATTGCTGCTGCTGCTGCTGCTGCTTCTGCTGTTGATTGACATAAAGAGCAAGTGGAGTCATAAAAGAAGTTGCTGCCAGCAGATGAATCAACATTCCAAGCGGTCAACGTACCACGTACCAAAGCAGCCAGGATGATGATGATGTTGCCGCCGCAGCAGCCATAAAGACAAAGACAGTGGGCAATGTGGGCAATGCATTGAAAGCGGCTGCTTAACCCAACCAAAAACTCAAACTCAAACAGAACTGGCCAAGGCACAAGATGCCAGAACGTAACATTAAAATAAACGCGCGCAGATAAATCTTCAGGTTCTTCTGCTTGCCTTCCCGCTCCCCGTTCGCCTCTCTGCCAGCAGCCCCTGCAGGAAGAAGCTGCTTGTCCAAGTTCAGCGAAAATGCAATCAAACGCGTGCACTGTGAGAAATATAAATGTAGTTATGAATTGTGTTTAAATTGAGCGTGGTTTAAATGAGGTTAAATTTAATAATTTGTTTGTTAATTAATTTTGCTTAATTATTGATATACCTTTAAAGATAAAGTTTTTATTTTATATATAAGAAAAAAAATACAATACAATAAATTTAAAATATTGAATAATATATATTATAATTATTAAATTAAATATAAAATTAAAGATAAATATAAAATTAAATATTTTTAATAAATAAACAACATAATTTATTATATTATTATTTTATATTTAATTTTAAATTTTTATTTTATATGTATCTTTCATTTTATATTTAATTTGATAATATTAATATGTTTTTTTTTTTTAATTTTAAATATATTTTATTTATAATATATATTTATCTATATATATTTTTTTCTTTATTATATTATATGTCATATGCATTTATATAATAGTTTTAATTTTATATTATTTTATATATATTTTATTTTATTCTAAGTATATTTTATATATTTTATATATAATATATATATATTTTTTTTCTTTATTATATTATACCTCGTATGCATTTATATAACAGTTTCATTTTAATTAATTTTATATATATTTTATTTTATTTTAGATTCATATATTTAATATTTTATACTTCTATTGCATATTTTATTATGTATATTTAATTTCATATTTGTTTTTTTTTCTTCATATTTTAATTTAAAAAATTTAATTATATATATTTATTTTTATTCAGAAATTTGTATTGATAAAACTTAAAAAAACAAAATTTATGAATGGAGAAAAGCAAGTTCAAACTATTATTCCTGTAGTTGAGTCTACTGTGTGGGTCTACTTGGCCTGTAGATCTATGCCTCAAGTTAATATTTAGATTGAAAATTTCTATATCCTGATTGAATCCAAATGCAACTAGCTGAACAAACGATTCTGCAGACGTAAGTCTGCCACGAAACACAATCACATTTAATTAGAATTGTAGGTTTGTTTTTTAGTAAAATTTGGTTTATTTTCATGTAAATTTATTATTTATAATATTCAGCTCTGTTAGCAGTCTTTCGTCAAATATTTTTTCTTAAGTCACAAACACATATTTTTCTTGAATCAACTATTCGCTTTTCGCCCAGTGCATGGGCGTGTAAACATGTTAGTGTTTGCGTACGTGATGTCCAGCACTGGTCAGTTTTCAAACCCAATCCAATCCGAGTGTCCAAGTGTCCAACGAGGCCATCTGCAAAATGCACGCATCGCACATCGCACATCGCACATCCGTGAAATTCCTGCGCAGCTCTCGTGCTATGCATTTACGTTGACGTTGCAATTACAACTTGCGGCGGCAACAATGTGCCCCGCCATGAGGCAGTTGGTCGTGGCCCTTTCTTTGCTTTCAGTTGCGTTCTCACGACCAAAGCCAGTTGATGCTGCTCCTCCATCTGCCCCTGCTTCTGCCCTTGCCCTTGCCCTCGCCAATGCCTCTGTCTGCCAGTGCCCGAGCCTGACCGTCTGCTCCTGCTGCCTGTTTACTGTGTGATTATTACAAGCAGCATGAAAATAACAGGCTCTTGCTTAGAAGCACAGCAAACGTGGACTATCTGCTCAAATCAGTCAGTCAGTCAGTCACTCAGTCAGTCAGTCAAACGGCAGGTCCAAAGTAAGTTACTTAAGAGCTTGGCAACTTAATGCCAATGACGGCTTCATTACGGCCCAGACACAAAGCCAAACAGCTGAAGTGCACTCTAAACCTTTTAAATTGCCAGGCGGCATCTCCCTGGACCACTGACAAGGAGCGAAACGATTGTCACACAGCCCTGACCGCAATTGGAATTGATAATGAATGAAATTGGTTGACTTTTCAATAAAGGGAAAGCACTATATATATAAGCTACAAAGCCCGGGAACTACCTAAAATATTTTTTCTACTAGGACAAAATGATTGTTAAGAACTAGGCCTGTGACTCTAACGCGAACCCATTTGACACCCCAAGCACTGTTTACCCCCATTTCGTGTGGCGCCTTCTCAATCGAAGCGCACCGAGTTGGGTTTGTTTAGCTGTCCCCGTTGAAGCATTGAAAACTCAAGCCCTTTCGCATTTCCAAAACGCGTAATTTGGCCTATCTGATATTCCGCCGGGCCGGGACCCGATTTCTTAAATGCAGGCAAGGCTGGTTTGCGTCCAAACGAATATTGTGGACCGCGACGCATGCGCGCATCGCATTTCTCATAGCCAAAGGTGCTCGGCAGTGTATAAGCTGCTGGGCCAGGTCCTAGAGATGCAGGTCAATCAGAGAGTGAATATTAATCAATTAATATTTGAATTATCGCTTCACCTGATGATCGCTGCATTATATTCTTAACAGCAAATCGCAAGGGATGAAAAATGTATATTTTTATTTTTTGTTTTTGAAAATTTAGTGCCCTAGTTTCTAGTTGTTGTCGAAACGAATAATAATAGTACAATGATCAGCAAACGTCTCGGCTCACAGCGTTCTCAACAATACATGAAAGCCAAGGCTGAATTGTTTTTCCAAAAAAATGTGAACTAATTTTGAATTGACGTCAAAATTTTCGTCTCTGTGTCTAAATCTAGTTTTCTGTTTTCAAAGCTCTAAAAGTTTTTTTTTTCTACGAAAATTTGATCGTACATGTACTCTTACATAAAATTTGCTCGAAAGTATATTACTTAATGTTGCCTTATTGCACAGCAAACTCAAAGCATTTTCATAGCCTACTGCAAAATACAGGATTTTTATATATAAACATATAAATATATAAAAGAATATACCAAAAAATCGATGCGCGAAGGGGGGAATAAATAAAAACTAATGACGGGCTAAAATACTAAGACTAAACAACTTCTACAAAAAATTACTTAAAAATGGTTAAACTTGTCGGAAATTCGTAATACGCGATAATCTTTGAACATACCTCGTATTGTACCATAACTGCATAACTTATATACTTAAAGGAATTGATTTAGTCCGGAAGATAAAGAAAATGGAATATTTGGATACAAACGCAATTTTTATTATAAATTAAAATATTTTGAAAAAATCTAATCAAATATTTTATATCTTCACATATATTCTAGAAATATGTGTTTAAATCTTAAAAGCATTGAAATATTTTTAAAAATTTTAGAAATTATAAATTGTAAATTAATAAATATTAAAACACATATTTTTTTTATTAAAATATTTTGAAAAAATCTAATCAAATATTTTATATCTTCACATATATTCTAGAAATAATATTTTTAAAACTTAAAAATATTGAAATATTTTTAAAAAATTCTAAAAATTTTATATTTTAAATTTTAAAATATAAAAATTTTTTTAAAAAATAATAATGAATTTTTTATTATTAAAATAATTTAAAAAATCGAAATAAATATTTTATTATACTTTCACATTAATCCTAACAATTATATTTTTTTATTTAAAAATATATAAATATATAAAATAAGAAATTAAAACTATATTTAATTAATTTTTTTTTTATTAAAATATTTTATTTTTTTCTTCTCATGCATTTATTTATATAAAATAAAAAGTGTTACCAGTTTCTTTAAATTTATTATGCATATGCAAATATATGATTGATAGTTATTTTTATATCTTTAATCGATCGATTTAGCTTCATTCGATTCATTGATTGGAAGACATGTGATTATTCACACAGATAAGCAGCTTCTGTTCTGTTGACCGGCAGCAATCAACACTTGGGTGTATAAATAAATAATAAAGTACACGCTCGTTTATTATTAACACCTAAGGCGTAAAATAAAAATGAAAAAACATTAATTAAGTTTAATGCACACGCCATGCTAATTAATATTTAATTTGTTTCAAATTGTACAACAATTTGTGCATTGTTCGCGACGGCGACTGACATGAGATGTTCCCTCCCTCCACTCCACAGACAGTGGCACAGACACTCATTCATTCATTCATTCATTCGGTCATTCAGTCAGTCATTCGTATAATTTTTTACTAATACTGAAAACGCATTTTGACAAGTGAATCTGCCAGACAAATTGTGTTCTGTTCATTAATCTAAATAATGTCAACTTTTTGCCTCGCCTGCCATTCGTGACACTCGGGGAAATCCCTGGACACCTGCACAGCGGCAACTGAATTGAAATAGGTGCCATTTATTTCTGACAACCAAATTACAATCTCAAATTTATGCGTACCTCCATGACGCTATCTTCTTTCATCTTTCTACTTTTCTCTCTCTCTCTCTCTCTCTCTGTTTTTTTGCATTTTTCAAATAACTTAACGTTCGTCAATTTGTCAGCAAATGTTGTAGTCTTTGTGTCTGTTATATAATACATTGAATAAGTGATAAGAAGTTTGTGTATTGCGTAAGCAACTAGGTGATTTCCTATATGCTTAAATTGTAAAAGCATTTTTAATATGATTTTGGAGATAGAAATTAGAAAGAAATTGAGTGTAGAATTTATAGAGCGCTCTTCTAGCTCATTTGTATTTAAATTAGATTTAGTATATATAAGTATCTATAGATTATATACAAATATATTATCTATTTTTATATAAATATAAATATTATTAGACATATACTATATGAGATTTTAAATTTTATTAGGTGTAAATTAATGTAAAGTATAAATAAAAAATATTTCCAAAATTATTATTGTTATTTAATACATAATCTTATAATCTTAATTTATTATATAATAATAATAATACAATTAATTTTTTTTTTATTTTTTAATGTATTATTATTGAATTTACATTGTTGTTAAATTGTTTTTGTTGATATTAAAATTGTCTATAATAAAGAAAAATAAAAATTTTCAAATCAAAACATTTTACTTTAATTATTAGACGAGAAAACATTTTCTCAATTCCTTAACTCTTATTTGCAATGTTAAGTATATATATGAATATAAATATAACTCTTATTTGCAATGTTAAGTATATATATGAATATAAATATAAAATATATATTTGATATATTTAACACAAATTAAAAATCCATTCTTCTCTCTATAACAAACAGTTCTTGAAGTACATATTATATCTTTTTTATAGGATATACAATAACACAATGTCTGCGTTAATTTTTGGCACTTTCGACCAAAAGGCGACACGACGTCAATTTTCGCACTTTATTTTAAGAGTCAATAAAAATTTGCTTGGCAGTGCTTAAAATGTGTTAAAAATAACACAAAAGTCTGCCCTCAGCTTTGACTTATAAAGCTGCGGTTTTGTTTCCAAGAAAGGAATTTAATTTTAGCTTGGCTTTCTCAAACATATAAAAATTCTAAATTTAAATGAAACTAACCCAATAATAAAAAATATATATAATTTTGTTTACTATAAATTTTAATGCAAACACTAATCTCGTATATCAAATGATTTATCTCACCATAAAAAAAGTAGGAATTTAATTAATTTATTGCAAATAGCTAATAAACAAAACTTTGATTTATGTGAAAAAATAAACTTTGTGGGAGCAGAAAAAATGCTTATTAAATAAACATTGGAATATATTAATTATTAAAAATGAGTTAATTGCATATTTAAATAGCTTAAATCGATATTGATTGAAACATTAGTTTTTCAGTGCGCATTCTTTTTTAATTAAACGTTTTTAGCTGCACCCTCCTTTGCCACTTACCACACTTTGTCACTTCAACTTTGAGGGAAAAACTTTAATTCCTTTAGCTGTCAATTCATTTTTTATGCTCAAAGTTTGCCTGCATAAATTAAGAGAGGAAAAAACGCATAAAAGTTTTGAAAACTTGCTGCACTTGCATAAAAATGATGCCCGACTGCGTGGGGCACTCAAGAACTGTCGCGCGCGTGGCATATGGCCAGAAGGGTTGAGATCAGGGCTATAACTAGAATCTCTGGCAGCAAAAAAAATCTTACCTAGAATTAATATTTTTTTTGTTTTTGTTGTGCAATTGCAGCAACACGATGCATACGGACGGGCATGTGGAGTCAACGCAGCTGAGGCTCAATCTGGATTTGGGCATTTCCAATCAACAGCCAGCTGAGGGCATCGAAATGGCAACAAATCTGCAAATGCCTGGCAAATATTGGCCAAAAAATAACCAACAGCGTCGAGAACGAGGTAGACGACGCAGCGCTGCGGAGAGTGCCAAGTGGAAGGCAGCTGGTGGATTCTCTGGCATTTTTTGCTGGTCCATCAATTTGGCCATTTTGATTTGGCTAGCACATTGCACGAATGCCGGTAAGTGTTCTCCTCTTGAAATACTAATAAAATTTCCGTTATGAGTTAAATGATTTGACATGCGACGAGACATGGCAACCTAACATGACTACGAGACATGTGCTTTCCTACAATGCATACTCCCACACACACATACACACACATATATCTACAATCCTCAATTAAAAGCACATCAATAACACTTGGCCCCGTCGACCCCCTCGATTTGCCCTAGTTGCTCCGTTTCCTATTGCCTGGCAATGCAATTGGCACTTTGCTTGGCAGCTGGCTTGAGGGTCGGGTGATTTTGATTTTGATTTATTTTACAATTTAGCAGCAACAGCAACAGCAGCAGCAGCAGCCAACAAGAAATATGCTAAGCTCTGACTGTGACTGAAGAGCTAAGCCATGGCTCCCTTGTCCCATTCTGCTGACTTCCCTGCCTTCCTTCCTTCCCCTGGCAATTTATGTCTTAGTGTTTTTTCTCACTATACTCTGTTTCTAGTTGGGTATAAGGAGTATATGCGTTTTTTAAATTGTTTATATGATTAAAATTTCTGTTGAGTCTTTTGGATTTCTGAATTTGTAACAGTTAATTAGAGTTAGACAATCATTAATAGTAGTTGATAGATATTTAAAAGCAATCGATAGTGACGATAGTTATTACGCGATTCATCTTTAGTCGGTTGGGTGCGTTGATGACTAGATTAGCGTCTCAAGAGTAAAACTGAAAAATAAGAATGACCGCCTAATGTATACTAGAAAAGTACACGAGAGGAAGAGAGAAATAAAGTTGTATGAGAGTCCATATTCGCACATCCTAATCTTGTTCTTCTTGTACTTTGCAATTGCATCAGTTTGAATTTTAAACTCAAAGCGAACAGACGTGCTTATTCTTCCTGTCAGTTCAGAGGAAAGATTCCGCAAGTAGAATCTCTAAACTCGAATAGTTACCTAAACAATTTCTTTGTAACATTGCTTACACACACATTAAAAAAAAAAGATCTATGTCAGTCTATCATACAGCGGTGTTATAATAAAAAAATAAAATAAAATAAAAAAAAATTCAAATCAATTTTTAATTCCTAGAGAGTGAGTCAAACCCTCAAGATAGATATTCACATATATGTATTTATAATTTAGGTATTCACATATTCACATATTTATATTTACATTAATTATCTTTAAATGATTTTTAAAACATTAAATCTATTCAATTAAAAACAAAAAAAAAAATAAATAAGATGTTTATCAAACTTTATTCCCAAATATATTTTCACTTTCATCAATTAGAATGTATATGCATATCCATATACCCCATTTTTCCAAGCCAAAAACAGAGTGGCACACAATCTGTTGCCCTGACTACAAAAACGCTTGTTTTTCTTTTATTTCATTTATTTTTTTTTTTTTTTTAGGAGGTCAAGAGTTCAATGTGGTTTTACTGACTGCAAAATTGTGTAAAAATGTTTTTACTCTTAATACAGCTTTGTCACATTTAGATTATCTAAGTAATTTTGCAGCGCCAGATGCATTTGATATGTTCAGTATTGGATGCGTTTAAGGAATGTGAAATAGAGCAAAATTTATGGGAAATTTAGACAGCACTCACTTGACTTGTTTTATTATAAATAAAATTGAAAAATGTCTAGGGAATGAATGATGAGAGAACATCACTCATGTGAATGAATTTATTATAAATAGAATTTAAGTTTTTTTTAGAAATTATTACAAATTTTCAATTTATTTAGACTATTCCAACTCTTAAAGTTTTGAGTATTCAAGCTCATTTCAGCTCACACTTAAATAGTTGCCTCTTCATTTGCCTGTCAAACCCATTCGCTGCATAGTTCATTAGAGCATTTGGATTACCTCGAGGCATGCTGTTATCTCAACCGCTTCAAAGCAGCCAGCACAATGCCGCATCATGCACCCAGCCCCCCGGGCAAATAAATAAAATGGCAAAATGTAAACGAAAATGAACCTGTCGCTGTCTGCAGTTTAGTAGCCAAAATTAACACTAGCTTTACATTAACTTTGGCAGCTCCCAAGTTGCGCCCGGCCCCACACTTCAGCCTCGCAATCGTTTTTCAGCTCTATGTAGATGTTTGTGTGTGTGTGTGTGTGTCGATGTATATCCTGGGCAACCGTTTTCATAGCCAAAATAAACGCCAGGCAACGGCACAGACAGCGGCAGCGGCAGCGGCTCCCTCACAAAATTTTAGCCGCCGAAAATTTCCCTGAGCGCAAATTTGAAAAGCGCTTTAAATGCTAAGCTGCATTTAGGCGTTTGTCCCGTCACACACACACACACACACACGCACACACATATACACACACTATCCCTTGCTTATGCTTGTTTCCTTTGTGTGTTTACCAGCTGTTTTTAAACATTTTTGCTGCCGTTGCTGCTGCTGTAGTTTTTTTTCCCCGTCTCGCAACCGCCAAATGAGGCAATCCCACAGAGTGGAGGCTGCGGCAAGTGCTGCCGCTCGCGGAAGTGGTTGTTGCGGTTTATTATTTTTTTTTTTCACTTTTGTGCACATGTGTTTGCCATGCAGCCGTGTCGGCCACTGTAACGCTGCAATTTGTGTGTTCAAGTTCAGCATTTTTCAAAGTTCAGCTTTGCCGCAGGCCACGCCAGAATCCGGAGGCCCAGCGACATAATTTTTAAGCAGCCAAAAAGACTTGTCAAATCCCGTTAAATTACAGCAAAGCCTGCGCTTAAAGCGTCTCTATGCCGGCTCGTTTGTGACCCAATTGATTTAAGGACGCTGAAACATTTGTTTTGCTCTGCTGTAAATGAAGAAGAGTATATTGGGTTTCATTATTTTCATATATACCTATAACTACATATATCTATATCTATTTCAATATCTATATCTGTATCTATATGTATATCTATATCAATATCTATATCTACATCTACATCTATATCTATATTTATATCTAAATAATACTAAAACAGAGCATCAATCAGTCGTTCCTTTGGACATTTATCTCACAGGTTTTTTTTCTCGTCCATTTTCTGGTGAAACGTCACGAAATGAATTTTAATTTTTTATAGCTGAACCTTTTTAATTTTCTATTAAGCGGTTCGCAAACACAAAGGCTTTTTATATAGGGCGGAGCTGTACAAATTAGAAATCTTGCCAGTTTCCAGTTACTGGCCAGGATGGCTTCTAGCCAAAGAGCTGCCATTTACAGTAGGGCACGAATAAGGGAGGAGCATAACAAGCATTAATAGAAATTAAAATACCTTTATATGAGAGATCTTTTTAAAATTAAGAAGATATTAAACAAGAAAACTAAAAGCTTTTAAATGTATCTTAAGCAGTTCTTAAAACAGTCTTAATTTAATTTTTGTTCTTCTTACTATACTTTTTATATAGTTTTTCATACTTTTCAAGGATGCAAGCATCTTAACTTCAAATATATTTATAATTTTTATAAAAATAAAATATAATTTTATTCCTCAAGCACCTGCTCGTTAGCTATCCAAATATCCTACCTTAAAAATAGAGTACACCGGCTAAGCGCGTTGATTGTTCTTTTAGAATTTTAACAGCAATTTGATGTACCTGACACGAACATAAACAACAGCAAAAGGTAACTGGAATTGCGTAAAGAGGAGCAAACCAAATGCAAAGGGAAAATATAAAAGTCAAGTCATGAAAAGTGCATTTAAATTGATCACAAGAGAGAAACATGAATTGGGAAAACCGAAGAGGGAAAAGGGAAAAGGTTGGGCAACTGTCGCAATGGGAGATAAAGTCAAATCAAATACACGTAGCATGCTGAAAATATGCAAAGTGCAATAACAAACCCAAGTAATCCCAAACACACACACACACAACTGCATGCAACACTATTGTCGAGGTGTGACAGCAAAGTGAATGAAAAAAAAAACTACAATTTTTAGATATTTAAATAGTATGTAGAATATTGGATACTTTAGCTGATATTGAAATGATACTAAAGAAATTATTTTTTTTTATTTTCTTTTCTCTTTCTCAAAATAACTGAAATAATTATTTCAAATAATTTAAGAAACATTAATTAATTTTAGAGTATAAATATATATAAATAAATATAAAGATTTTATATTGCCAGAGCTGTTTCTTTAGGTGCGGCAATATCTTTAAGATATATTTCCGAATTATATCATTTGATTTAATTCAATACTATATTATTATTAAATAAATTAATACTATACTATCTACATACAATATACAGATAGTTCGTATCCCAAATATTGATTTTTTTTTTCCTTTGCTTACCAAGCATAACAACTTCCAACTCTTATACCCATGGGGTGTATCCCACTCAGATATTGTCAGACTTGATGATATTACAGTTGACTTCAATCTCCAATTGACTATGTTACATATTGCATCTAGAAATCAGTAGACCCCATTTTGCACAGTTCATGCAGAATATCGACAGCAGTTAAAAATGTAGAACAATCTTGCAAATTTTAAGCACATTTCAGCTGCTTGTGAAGAAGTCGTCAGCAGTGCAAAACCGATTTGCATATTTTTACAAACACACACACACCAACACACACTCACACAGATAAGTATTCGCATGTACAACTAGTACAGTTGTGCAAACAATACAGCCACACACATAACTTGCATACAATAAATCTTGTGACGTCTCAAGAGAAAGACGTCACGTAGCACACAAAAATGGTGGAACTTACTTTTCCTGTTTCCTGCTTAAGTTCCTGCCCCACAAGTGCCTTGTTGTGCCTGTGTGCTGTTTGTGTGTGTGTGTTTGTGTGTGTTTGTGTGTGTCTGGTGAAAATCTTTTCACTCGCTGATAGTTGGCAGCCAGAAGGCAGCCAAGTTCGTTGAGGTCCTGGCTGCTGCTGTTGCTGCTATTGATGCTCCTGCTGCTCCTCCTGCTGCTGCTGCTGCTGCATCCTTTGCACCCGCCACAGATTGACGAAGAAAAATTGTAGCTAGTTCACATGAAAATTGTCAAGTAAACGAGTGCTACTATTACCAAAATGAAAACGAAAATGAAAAGAAAATCGAGCTCGTCGTGCATGGAGAATATTATCGCGTGAGTCTGTCACACTGAGCGCTTATTCATAATGAGCCACAGAGAGACCAAGAGGATTGGAGTCGGGATTTTATATTCATGCGGTGTAGCATGGAGCTTTGAAAGGACCTGACAACGCCGCGGCTTGCCAAAGTTTAGCTATAATAGTCGGCATCTGCTTTGCGCGGATTACCTAAATCGAACCAAATGACCTTTTTCGGGAGGTCAACAAGTTGGTAATATAATATAAATAGTGGGTGGGATTTAATTCTGATTATATATATATTTAATGTTGAAACTTAAAAATTTTTATTTTAAAATTTTTGCATATTCGGGATGGGAATTATTTATCGGAAAATTAATATATATAATCATGGAAAAGTTATAATTTTAATTTAATTAATAATTTAATTATTTATCATATTTAGCCAGAAATTATTATATTTTTTAATAAATAAAATAAATATTTTAAAAATATAATTCTTGAAATAAATATTAAAAACACTTTGAGAGAGTAGAATTAGTAGAAGCATACAAATTATTCAAGCTATAAAAAGAATACAAATAATATATATTTTAATTTGATATAATAGATATATTGTTTAAATAGTTTATAGCTTAAATATTGCCGTTACTTATATGAAATTAATTATATTCACAAAAAAATTATTTCATCTTTCTGCAAATTAAAAGTAAATTTTTTTTTAAACCATGAAGATATTTAATATTATTTATGTAAAAATTCACAATTTAATAAATTTAATAATAGTAATATAATAAATTTAGTTGTATTAAAATATGATTATATTTATTTACACTTTTTGAATGCGCAATATTTCTATTTTGTCATTGATAATTAAAATAAATATATTAATATTTTTTTTTAAATTAATTTTTACTTTTACCTCAACAAATTTTGGTTCTATTTTGCTTTAGGCCTTGTAGGTTGATTTTAAACTCGACTTCTTCGAGTGATTAAACATATTAAATCAAATTTCAATTTATAATTATCGTAATAAATATTTGTCTGCCTTCTCAATCTACATTAAATACTGCAAATAATTCGTTCTGTATTTGCCAGAAAACAAAAGATAAAGCAAATATAAATTATAAATACTTCAAGTTAAACACTGTAAATAAACTCGAGACATGCAACAAATGTATGTTCAATATTAAATTATATAAAAAAAAAACAATTTTACTTTAGGTATTTGTAAGATTGAAATTTTAGAATTATTCCCATTTAAATGTTAACATAAATATGCCCAAAGCTCTGAGTGTGTCTTAGTCATCAATGCATTGTAAAACTGCGGGCAAAGAGCCTAGATAAATACTATAGATAAATATATTTAGTATAAAAGAGACTGAATTTAAACGAAAGCAAACAGAGTATTTGCTAGTAGGGCATGCCCGGCTGGCGCATACTTATTTACATGATTGTACCACTTTCTCAATTATACGTAGCTCTGCTCTGTGCCTCGAGCCGACGTGCAACACGCGGCCGCAGCCGCAGCGGCAGCCGCAACCGCAACCACATCATGTACTCCCATTAGAAGCGATCCCAAACAGCCCCCGGACTCTCGACTAGAAGTTGGCGCAAGCGAATGGGGTAAATGGGCAAATAACGATATGTTTACGTATGGCGCTGCCAATATGCCAGAAAGAAGGGCGCAGTCAAATGGAGCTGCCGCAAATGTGTCGCTGATTTATATGCGAATTTGTGTGCTGTCGCCAAAGGTAGTAGGAGAAGCAGGAGGAGTAGAAGGAGGCATGGCGGCGCCTGTTGCCGCTGCGGGTCTTGTGGGTGGGCAGTGTGCCGACGTCTGAGTGTGCTGGCAAACAAAAGTGGGTAAAACATAAAAAACAGCAACAAACACAGACACAGCCGAAGACAAACATTGAGACAGCGAGACAAACAGCGCAACGAGTTTTGGAAAACATTTTTGTTTCAACAGCGTGAGAAAGACAAATGCCCCAAGCAGTTCGAACGTGCAGCATTTTGTGGCTGGTTGGCTGCCTGGCTGCCTGCTTAAAGCTTTAAAATGTTTGCTGCATTTTGTCAATGTCGGAGTTCAGCATCCGCCTAGCTGTTCATTTTGAATGCATACTTCATAAATCCTTGTCATAACTTTGCTATCAAGTTGCCGCAAAATCGTTAAGAACTTCGCCAGCTCGGTAGCAGTGCGCTGCAGCGTCGCCAGCATCTCTAGCGCCAGCATCTCGAGGATGCTTCAGTTCAGTTTTCTGCATGTTGCGTGCACGCCACGTTGGCTCCCAATTGCAATTTTTATGGCACTTGCCACGCCCCCGAAACTATTTATTGTTCATTTATATGCAATGTCCTCAACTGTGTGGCCACAAAATAGATGGCCCGGCGATAGCAGCGCGGCAATGATAAATATAACGACAAGATTAGAAGTCATAAAGCATGGCCGCCAGCTGAAAGGCAATTGATATAGCCAACTGAGCTTTAAGGGCTTTAACTATCTAATAGTTGGGTGTATGCGTGTGGGGATGTGTATTTTAAAGTAATTTATATGTGACTTATTTTTAGCATTTTATAAGTATATTACCAAATAAGCAACAGTTGCAGGAAACGCTTAAGTCTGTGTGAATTATTTTGACTTATTCAAACAACAGTTTTGTTAGTTAAAGCTTCAATGTTTAACCTAATCTTAGTAAAGCCGATTTTCTTCTTCAAGTGTAGTTGATTTTCTACTTTAAATAAATCCGATTTTATTTAATAATTCTAGTCAGTTTTACTTGCATGATATTGCAGGCTCAGAAATTTACTTTAAAGTCAGCTTATGAGTGCAAAGGTTATAATAAGTTTAAAAAGTTGAGGTAGCAATAAGTAATTGGAAGCAAAAAGGAGTTGAAAGGAAGTTAAAAGGAGTTGGCAGATTCGTTTCAAAATAAGCTAAAAAATATCTCTAAAAAATCTTATGCTTTAAAAGTTGATTTTAGCTGAAGGTGTGACTTGAAATTAGCTAATGGCAAAAATTTATTTATGAATTAAAATTAATTAAAATATGAAAAAGTCGTGATTATAAAACTAACTTCAAGTTAAAGATTAATTTGTGCATAAAAAAAATTTGACAAAATGGTTTTTTTTTATACCCTGAGCCCATTGAAAATGGGAAATCAGGGTATAATGGTTTTGTTAAATGTATGTAACAGGGAGAAGGAGGCGTGTCAGACCCCACAAAGTATATATATTCTTGATCAGGACGACGAGCTGAGTCGATTTAGCCCTGTCCGCCTGTCTGTCTGTCCGTCCGTCCTTCCGTCCGTCCGTCCGTATGTTTGAACGCGTCGATTTCAGAACGTAGAAGAGCTAGACAGCTGAAATTTTTTTTGTAGGTCCGTGTATTGCACGCGCAGGTCAAGTTTGCTTCATATGTTCGATAACTATTTTTGTTGTAATGTTATCGATTTGAATGCTTATCGAAAATAGGTTTTTAAGGCCTGGTTTGTACGTAGTTTGAGCTAGAGACCTCAAATTTGCTGAGTAGTTGCGTGTAATGAATACGGAGATAAAGTTATCTTTAGATTTTGGATGCCACGCCCCATTCGCCCACAATAGCCCCCTATTTGTAAAAAGCGCAAATCAAATACTGTAGACTTGTGCTTTGGTAAATACACACATATGAATGCCATTAAGTTAAGTTGTGAAAGTTTGATGCAGTTAGTCCATCGCTAAGAAAAGTTATTAAACAATTAAGTTCCCATAGTAATGCTCACATTGCAGCTTAAGCGCAGTCGCTGCGTCAACTGCGCAGTTGGCAGAGCGCGAGCTTATGCGTGCGTGCACATGTATGTGTGTATGTGTTGTTTATATAGGATGATTCCAAATTTGGCTCTTCACAGGGCTCAGGGTATCCCCTAGTCGAGCAGTCTCGACTAGAGCACTCTTACTTGTTTTTTTTTTTTTTTTTTTTTTATTAGATCAAATAACATTGTATTAAGGGTTTCATTTCAGCTAAAGAAGACTTATAAAATGTTGTACTTTATTAAATGAGCATTCTGTGTTAGTTTTACATTTAGGGGATTAAACAATTGGTCCGAGATGATAAATAATACAATTAGCTTAACATATTTGTTATTATTATTATTTACAATATTTACAAACATTTATATAAATATTATGGCAGTAATTTATTAGGGAGATCCTATAGATGACACGTTTTGAGCCTTGTCTTTCCTGGCAGTTCAACGTCTGGTTAATGCATTAGGATGACCACAAGGAGTTGAAAATACCTCGCTCTATATAGTATGCAGTTGTATAACATCGCCCACCATATGAACATTTATATCTTTTTCGATCTCTTGTTCAGTTTTGATTGCTTTTTCTCAATTTGTCATACACTTGATATACATTAAATTATATCTCAATGTAGAACTTAAAATAAAATAAATACTCTTAAGCTCTCTCCACAATTATTGTATGCTCATTTAGCTCTGAACGCCTATTTAAATGAAATCCTCTTATTTGCATTTAATTTCTCGCTAAGTCCATTACATTTTCCATAATTGCTGTGCAATGAACAGGACCAAAGGCACAAGTTCCTACGACTGCTCACTAACAACAATATTTCAACTGTGACGCTTCAATTAGCATTAAAATCAAGTGCGGCACTTGCACTGCCTAAGTCTCGCACGCCAAGTAAAATAAACAAAAAATAAGAGAGAAGAAAAAGAAAAAAATAAATATATTCTTAAACAAACCGGAAATATTTTAATTTCCGCTTTGGGCTTTTTCTTTTTTTCTCAACATATTTTTTCCGGCCGTTGCTTGCGCTTAGGCCATGTTTCTGAGTCCTTAATTGTTGTTGTTTTATTTTTTTACTGTTTTTATACATTAAATTAAATTAAATACTTTAAGCATTAGAAGTCGCAGAAATCAGTGAAATTTGCATAAAATGTTGTAACTACAGGCCGAGGGGCTAGTTAACCCACAGCTGGCTCCAGTTGCAGCAGCTGCCCTCATCACGCTTGACATTTTAAAGATGTCTGACCGCTCCACGGTTCTTAATTGAATTGTTTAATGGAGTCTTACGACGACGACAGCAAACAGAGCCGGACAAAAAAGGCAGCGAACGGTGCGAGGCAGAATCAGAACGGCGTAAAATAAAGGCGAAATGCGGGTCGGCAAACAGTCAAACAGCGAGCCCTTCCCTTCACCCAACCCAGCGCAGCTCTTGGCCAACCTTTAATTTAACGCCACTTTGCAAGCATAAAAAAAAGCAAGGACAACAAATTGTCGCCCTTGGTCAGTGGGTGGGCGGGGTCCGCCCCAAAGAAAACTTTAGTGAAAGGTAAAAACTCACACGTTATTATCGTTATCAGCTGCGCGTAGTTGTTATCTTATCTGTTCCATTAAGAGAAATGCACTCAGTTCGCCATTTTATTAACCTGTCCGCTGATTTTATGCCGGCAAAGTTTAGCGCCAAATGACAAAAGTTAAATCTAGTCGCATTTGCGTGGCTTAAATCTGGGCCAAACACCCGTCCTTCTGGCCATTTCTATATTTTCTTTAGATTTTTTCCAATACCATTGGGGATTAGTGTAGTGGGATTTGGCTACGCTTCGCTGTGTTGCTCTGCCAGCTGTCAAAATATATATAAAATATATTTTCTTTTCTTTTCTTTTTTTTGTAATTTAAAGTTTGGTTTACTCTATCGAGTGCACACTGTTACCACATCGTTCGTCATAAAGTTTGCTGAATGTGAATCAAGTGCATTTCTTGACAATGATTTATTGTCTCTCTTAAATATTTAAACCAATTATAATAATTTGGAAGTTGTGAATAAATGTAAAAATAAACTATTCAAACAGTCATAAATTTGAAATGATTAAAAATAATTACTACTTTTATTGAAAAAGTTAAATTGATTAAATAGTTAGTCCCACTCCAAAAAAGGAAGAAAATAATAAAGATAATGGAAATATAATATATATATGTATATATATTTATTTTACCATAAATAATTAAAAAATATTTATTAATATTTTAATAGAAATTCTTACATTTATTTTTATTATCAAATTTGTTTTACCAATTTTTTATGATAAATAGAAAATATTTCATCAAAATTGGGTTCAATATATAAAATATTTTTGTATTGTCACAAATTTTTTATAGGTTCAACAAATATTCAAAATAAATATATACTTACTAACACTATTTTAATATATGTAAACGTCATATTTAATACATATTTAAAAAAAAAAATTAATTTTGAATACCCGTATCAAAATAAAAAACATCATTTGATACAACTATACTGAAAATAATTCATAAATTTCTTATGGGTAAAAAAAATAAAAATAAATAATTTAATATAATTTACACCGTAGCATAAATTAACAAAAAATAAATAAAAATAAATAAATAAATAAAAATAAAATAAAATAAAATAAAAATAATAATAATAATAATAATAATAATAATAATAATAATAATAATAATAATAATAATAATAATAATAATAATAATAATAATAACAATAATAATAATAATAATAATAATAATAATTACAATAATAATAATAAAACGTAGACCATTAAAAAATTACAATATATTCTATGTTATAAATAGTATAGGCAATTAAATTTATAAAAAAAAAACAACCTATTTAAATATATAAAATTTGTATAGGTATAACAAAAGTATTTGACATATTCTAAGAATATTATTAAATATTTTTGTATTCAACTGTTTTTCAGATTATTATATTTAAAGTAAAACGCATTGATTACCAAACATACATAAAATTAATGCTTACCTGACACACCTTAAGACTACCTCTTCATATAAAAGTTGAACAAAAGTTTGCTCTTAAATTTATAGCTTTTAATCGATACAAACGTGTTACGCAAATTTTGCGCACAGAATGCATTCAACTTTTCAGCTTTTGCTAACTTTGTGTGTGGTTGTGTGTGTGTGTGTGTGTGGCTGTGTGTGTGGTTTGGCTATGAAAACAGCAACAGTTTGCCCGATTGGCAGTGCATTGCAAGGCAAACAGTGCCACAACAGAGCCAGGAATAGACCAACAATTACACTAACTGGCAGCCTCATCAAAGTCATATCTGCGACTATGCAGAGTCAGCTAGTTCGAACTGCTGGGAAAGAGTGGAAGAGTGGGAGAAAGAGAAATAGAAAGAGAGAGAGAGAGAGAGAGACATGGCCAATATGGGGGTCACTCATTCGGTTCAGTGGGGCGTGCTCATGAACAGTTAAAGCCGCTTTAAGCTGTCATTCAAGTCGACAACAATCGCCACATGCCAAAAGGCAACAGTGGCCAACAGCAACAACGCAACGCGTGCTTCGGTTAGACCAACAGGAATTCGGTACATCAACAGAGTTCATAATTTTTGTTGTTTTTGTATGTGTGTGTGTGTGTTTTTTTTTTTGTTTCTGTGTGCAACTCCTTGGGGACACATTTTCCGTTTTCGCACACAATTTTACTCACCCACTCGCTCGCTGTGCAACTTTATGTTTGGGCCAAGTTTCGGTAAGTGGCGCTTGTAAGTTTTCAGATTTGTTGTTTGGCAAGCAATTCGCCCCTTTCGACCTGGTCCAAATGCGCCAACTAAGCCTGACCTGCACCCGGCCCGTCTGTGGCTTTGTGTGCGGATTTTGTTGGTTTTGGTCCTAGGCATTATTATGCTTATTGGCGCATATGGAGCACGTATTATGATGGGTAGTTTAGACAACAGGCAGAGGCTGAAGTATCATTCCACTATTTGCCAGGTCTCCGTCTCTCCCTCTCTCTCTCTCTCTCTCTGTTGCACATTGGCTAAGCTCTTGCGTATGGCTGCTACGTGTGAGTGTGTGTTTCGCATCCTTTGCCATGTTTCTCAATTTACCCACATAATGCTCTTTGTGTACGACCGTCTGCATACATGTGAATATATTCATATTTATGGAGTCTTTAAAGTATCGCAAATTTGCTCTTTGCCTCTAAATGAGTCAACAAATTGCCAAGCTCTTTATATTTGTACATTTGACTTTTGGTATGGCACAAACGAAAATAAATCTGTTGACTTGCATAGCGTGTGAATTTTGTTTTAATTAAAGATGTTTTAGAACAGATAAATGTAAATTATAGAGGCAAATATCAACTGAATTTAAGGTGTTAAATTGAAATTCATTTAAATATTTTCAAGTGAATAAAGCAAGCATTGCCAAAACACAAATTGTTGATAGCATTATCTTAAACATGCATTAAAATTAAAAATGTATTTAAATTGAAAAAATTATTAGAATTAGATTATAAATTTAAAAAATTTACAAAAATATAAAATTAACAAAAAATTTATAATTTATTATTTTTTTTTTTTTAATATTATAGAATAAAAATGAAAGCAAAAGTATGAAAATTCTTTGTGAGAAAAAATTTATAAATTTATTAAATTCAAAAAAAATTTCAAAATAAAATGCTTATTAAAATAAATACTTATATCAAGCATAAAATATCAACTATAAAAGTTTAATATAGCTAAAAATTAATTAAAATTAAAAATTTATTGAAATTTATTGAAATTGAAAATTTACTTAAACTAAAAATTATTAAAATAATTTTTTAAAGTAAAAATTAAAGTAAAGGTATAATAAAATGTTTTACAAAAAATAAATAAATAAATAAATAAATAAAGGTATAATAAAATGTTTTACAAAAAATAAATAAATAAATAAATAAAGGTATAATAAAATGTTTAACCAAAAAAAATTATTTAAATAAAATGTTTAATATATTTATAAATATTAATATTGAAATTAAAAATTGAAAATATTAGAAATATATTAAAAAAATGTATATTTTGAAAAAAAATTATAAAAATTAAAATTATGAAATATAAAAAAAAAAAAATTGAAAATATTGGAAATATATTTTTTTTAAAAATGTATATTTAGAAAAAATTTATAAAAATTATAATTATGAAATATAAAAATTTACTTTAGCAAAAAAATGGGTTTAAAATACAAATATATTAATAATGAAAATTTAATAAAACTAAAAATTGAATAAAAGTAAAAATTAATATTTATTAAAAGTAAAAGTCAATTAAAATTAACAACTTATTCTGCAAAATAAATTTAATATTAAAATAATAATTTTATTGATTTTACAAATGTATATAAAATTCAAATAAATAAAATTATTAAAATAATCATAATTACAATTACTTAATAAATTTTATAACTTTTGTATTAAGTATTCATTTTTGGCAAGCCAAAGAACAAATTTCCAGAACTCTTTCCAAATGCTCACAGTTGCATAACAAAGCTTTTTAATGTCATATTACCACATCTAGTCAAATATATATATAAATAAATCTTATAAAATAATAAAGTAGCTGCAAACGCGCAATTCACATGATAAATGTTATGACTCCATGACGAATGGAGCTTTATAACCAAAAACAATTACAAAAGCAAATCCAACAAGTTGACTCATGCAAGAGTCACAAGAAAAATTCACTTTCATTTGACAGTTGAGGCTTCATAATTTGTTTAACGTCTTCGAGCTTAATACGAAACACAAACAGACCCACATAATGCCGCACAGAGATAGAAAGAGAGAGAGGGTGAGGGCTAGAGATAGACGGATATATATACATATATATAAAGTACATAGAGACACGTGCCGCGGGGAGCAACTTCTAAAATGAAAAGTGTTAAAACTTTTACTTTCAACGCTTTTTGTGTAACTTAGGGCCAGGCTATGAGCCCATTTGGCGCTGGCCCGGCTAGCGAACCGGGCATGTAAATTAGCTTTTAAAGACCAACAAAAACTAGGCCCAGAGAGTCAACAAGTGGCGCATGTGGCTCGTTGCGGGTAATTATATTGTGGTCACGTTCAGCTCAGGCATCTGCTTAATGTTGTGTTACACTTAAACACCGATCTGCAGAGAGTGAGAAAGAGAGAGAGAGAGAGAGAGATAGAGAGAGAGAGAGGGATAGAGAGTGACATAGCTACTGCAAATACTGTACACAAGTCAAACGTTAAGCCTGAGGTCTGGGCTTGGTTTTCGGCTGCATTTCGGCTAATTGTGTGGCTGCTGTTACAGTGTCAGCCAGCAGTCAGTGCGCTTATGCAATTTGTCAATACAGTGTCGATGAAGAAATATGTATTATGATATGTAGCTGACTGTTGTCGCGTATGAGCAATGCTTGATTGTTTATTTAATAATTGTTGTTGTAACTGAAGCTGCCATTGTTGTAATACTTTTTACACTTGTGAAACCCTAAGTAGATGCTGCGCACTAGATACCATTATTATGATTATTATTCAAATGGGCGACAATTAGACAGCTGCAGCCCAGTGTGCCTACGGATGCACATAACATGCAGTAATGCCTGATGCTAATGCGCCTAATGACTGAGGCTGGCTGCCCTCTGTCAATGTAAACTGCGGCATTATTAATTTAAATAGCATGTCGAGCTGCTGCGCACAGGGGACAATGCGTCAGATACAAATGCAAACTCACAGATGCTTCATGCCCGATACAAATGCAATGATTCTATATTTGGCTATAGATATAGATATGGGTTACAATTAGTGGGGTAGGCGGAACAACATCATTTCACACATGGAATTGTTTGATTATTTGATAAGTTTCGCTGACAGGTGAACAATGTGAAGGAACTTTCTGTAAATACCTTTGCGTGTCTGTGCGCTGACTCATTGCAGCGGAACCAGTGCTGGTTCATTTGAATAAGCGGCACTTTCAAAGACAAAACTATTTTCATATTATCGCTAAAAGATCTTGCCAATGTGTTGTTAGCCTCAGTGTGATTTATGCGAAATGCCACACAAGTGTTGACAGGCGTATAATAAAATAAATATTGTATAATATTTCTGTGAACTTCAAAAGTATATGTACTTAAACATACATATATAATATAAGTATATGTGGTGTAAATATAAATAAGTCAACAGTTAACTTATCCAATTGGCTTAACTTTCCTTAACTTAAATAAGCTAAGTAAACTCTCTTAATATACAGTCATATATATATTTAATATAAATGAAATATATTAATTTTATCAGCACTTGTTATAGAGCTGAAAGTTAACTCTTATGTGCTGTCCACATATACATATTATTGTATTATTATTGCTCATCGACAATTAGGCAACTGTCTGCAACAGATCTCTGCGATGCATATTTAACAGAATTTGATAATTCTTCTGCCTACAGAAACACAAATAATTTAGCCTAATCTTAGATAGAATAACATTACTTTAGATATGGTATCAATGTAAACTATTTCTTTCCTTTAAAGCCATTATTACAGTTTGTTCAATCTTTTAAGTTATTATCTAGTTATCTGTTTATGGAATTTACTAAGCAGATAGCCAATCCTTAAAAGTTGGATACGTTTAATAAAGGAAAAAGAACAAGGGAGATATAATGCTGTGTAACTTTTTGATCAACTATATTTTAACTAATTTTTTCATGTTACAAATTTTCAAAAGTTTTTAAACTTTTATACTGTTCAATACCATATATGCATTAAAATTATTTTTGGCTCAGTATGTCAATTACTACGAAAAAGTAAAGTCAGGTTATTGGTTACAAAATTTAATCAAATATTATTGCATTGTTTTTTTAAATCTAGTACAATATTTACATATTTTATATCTACCTGCAATAGCATATTTATATTATGTACAATAAATTAGTTTTTTTTAATTATTAACCTAGCTAAATTTATAAAATAAAGTTAAGTTATTATGTATATAGGTCAACCTTTATCGAAGAAGGCAGTAAAAGTTGGATTTGATTAAATCAGCTTAAGCTATTCAGAATTTGAAGACCTATTCCTAGTTGGTTTTGCTTGTTAACTGCTATTGAACATTTCCATTCAAAACTGATATTAACTAAAATTTACTGCTGTAATCTATATGTTATATTTTATTATATTATATTATATATATTATTTAATGCTAAACTACAATCAGTTCTCATGAAATCTTTGACATTTAGAGCTCACAACTCAAACTAGACCTGACTTCTGTTTCACTGAAATATGGTTGCCATATTACGAAATTGCGCTAATATTAAAATAAAATATATAAATCAGTAACAAATTTTAGCTACACTATAGTGATATATTTCCCTATGCCACAGCACGTAGTTTAGCTATTTAAAAACTAATTTGTCTAATTTTTGTGTTCGATCTCTATAGGAACTGCCGAACTGAGTGCAGGCAGGTTGACGAAACATTTGAAAATTGCAAATAAATAGTAGCTTTAGGCAAACGGAAATATCTATACTTCATGTTGGCTGAGTGCTATTTTAAATTGATTACTATACACTGGGCTATTGAGTTGTACTTTAGTATTATATGTGCTGCTTGTGATATTATAAGTGAAACAAGGCTCACCCACTAAATATATCTTAAAGCGCACGAATATCACCTGCCATTAGGGCGTATAATTTGTTGGCTCCGCTTTTTGTTGCCCGATGAGTTGGCATTTATTCTGGCCAAGTTTTTAGATACCCGAGCTCCCTCACTCTCTGTCTCCCTCTCCCTCTCTCTCTCTCTCTCTCTCCCTCTCTCTCCAGTTTGAGTTTCTGCTTCGGCTCATTTATCATTTTTTAGTGTGACAAACAAATAAAACACAAAGTTGACAACACTCAAAACGCTCATTTGTTGTCATTTGTCTCCGACTCTGGCTCTGTCTCTGGCTGCCTCTGCGCGCCTGTGTTTGTTGCTTTTGTTTTGGGCTTTTTTGTTGTTTCCATTTATTTATATTATTTTGTTTTTATTTATTTATTTTCTGTTGTTTTTATTGCATTTTGACTGGCATTTAAGCATCAATTTCAAATCGCATTTCAGCTGCCGTCTTACGCGTGGCTGATTTTTGCGGCAACAAGCGTTTCATACACATATGTACACTGAAAGAAATTTGTGCAAAGATAAAGAGATTGTATGTTGATTTGAGAAAAAAATATTATTTTATATTCTAGTTATATTATATTTTGGGTTTGATTAAAATTTAGTTTGTTGTATGTTTTTGCTTTCTACACATTTTTTTAGATTCTTTATTGAAGTCTCTTTTAAACTTGCCTGACTCGTTTTAAGTAGCAAACAGCTTAATTTTAAATAAATATATATCTAACAATTATCTTTAATTATCTTTTTCCTTATGATTAAAATCATAAACTCAGGTTGAAGTAAAAAATAGAACCTATTACAATTTATTCCAGTTTCCAATTTCTGAATTTATTTATTTGCATAAAAATAATTTTTGGATATTTATATAAATATTTGAATTTATATTTTAAGAATGTTTTTTTTTTTTAATAATATTTATTTAATTTTGTTTATGGGTAATATTAAAATTGCTTTCATTTAATGCATAAATTCAGAACGAACATTTTTTATTCATTTTTTTATTTTTTATATTCTCTACATTTTATTGATTAAATTATATTAAATTTTGTTATAATTTTTTTTCTATTTCTTAAAACATTTTTTATATATTTTATTTTATACTTATGGCAACAGATTCCATTTGAATAAAAATTAAATATTTTATGAATTTTAAAAGAAAAAAATCAATTAAAATATATTCACAACAAACTTCACATTTGAATTCAAATTTCTTTTACAATATTTTCTCGATATTTTAAAAATTCTCAATTTCTGCCAAGAATATTCTAAATCAGAAAACTCTCCCACCTCCCACTTCAATTCACTTTTTTCAAAAAAATACACAGAAAACCCCCTAAATTTATTACATCCGCTTTATTTGTTCGCTGTGTAGAGCTGCTTGACTGTCTGACGGTCTTCGAATACATGGCGTCTATTTCACAGCACATAAATTTCAAGTATTACAGTTGCACTCGGTCTCGCCGAGGAGACGGCAATCACAATTACAATTTATGAAGCAAATAATATATATTATATGTACGATATATATATATATATAATTTGATTCTGGAAGTCGCCTGCACTTCATAAACAAAACAGTTTCTCGATCTAACTAACCGCAAAATGCTTAAGTGCTGAGCAGCCACTAGACAGGGTCATAACAGGAAATTTCTGACTGACTCTGCGGGCGGTTGAAGTGGCAGCCGAGCGAAAGGTGGCGTCTGAGGCGCACCCAGACCGACAGACTGGCAGCCGGATGACTCGAGCCACTTGCTGAAAATCTAATAATGGCCTGCCAGCCAAGACGACAGCGTACTTCTGTCCGAGACTCAAGACAAAGCTGAACAGCTTATGAAGTAGGCGTATGAAGTGGGAGTGGGAGAGAGAGACATGGACTGGCATGGCAATGGGAAAGTGGGAGAAAGTGAGAAAACCGCAGGACACGCTGCCTTGACTTAACCATTGTGGACAGGCCTTAAATTGTTTGGTGATTTGTTGTAGTTGCACATTTATGGCCTGGTTTTAACTGCTGCCATATTTATCAATGCGCGCCGCTCACTAAGTATTATTAATAGTGCGGTTTACTGTGTGCGTAGGTCGCAGCCCATTTCCATTTGCTGCAATTTGCGCTTATCATTTATCACTAGCCGCAAATTAACACTGAAAAAAAAGCATCACAATCATATGACCATGAATCGCACAATTTGCATACGAAAAAAAAAAAAAACATCCAAATGCAAACGGAAAAACAATCAAATGCTAATTTCGAATGCAATTTCCACGGGCTGGCTATAAATTCAGAAAGACAAAGGCGACACATCTTAAATACAACTTACACGGAATCATAAAGAAGCGCCGGCCGCACTCAGCTTCAATCTGAAATAAGATCTTGCGGTGGCGTATACGTAATCTCAGCCGTTGCACGACTCAAATTACAGTTTGTGGTGAAAAAAAAAAAAAAAGATTATTGTTGTTGCTGCTGTTGCTGCTGCTGTTCTACATAATGCGCATAATAATTTTGTTCATTTAAAACGTGTTGGCCAGCCAAATACAGACGGCCAGACGAGCAGACAGGCAGACAGACGGACTCTCACACAGAGACAGTCACAGTCTCAGTCACAGTCACAGTAAAGCGCTTAAGTGTGACGCGTCATCATAAATAAAGAGAAGAAAGATAGAGAGAAAAAAAAAAGAGACAGAGAGACCCACAGACAGACAATGGGAAGTCGCGGAATTAGCATTGCGTTCTACAATGAAAACGGGAAGCTGTTTAGCTAATTGCAGCGTTTCAAATTTCGCGTGTTGCATAACAAAACGATCCAGGTGACAGACAAAAAACAACAACAACAGCAACAACAACAACAACTGTGACAACAACTAAACTTAAAACTCATTTCATTTGAATTCTGTGACACAAAAACGTATCAGAAATCAAAAGTGAATCACGTCTCAGAACCTTTTCATGTGTGTGAAGGCAGCAGCTCAGGCATGGCAAGAGTTTTCTTTTTCTATTGCAGATAGCAGGAAATTAAGTCGAGCTGCGAATGATATGGCGCGAATAAATGCCTAATTAGTAATTGAGCTTGCAATTTTGAGTATATAATTAGTTAGAATTATTAAAGATATGTGTGAACCAAGCACAGCTAAGAGAGACTAATGGAAATGTGACAAAGTAAAGGCAATAACAAAAGAAATTATTGTAAATGAAATATGATTTAAAATATTCAATTATCCTTGATTAAATTGTTAAAATTGATTCCTGACATTTTTTATGGAAAAATATCATTTTTGAGCCAGTTTTTTTTTTTTGAGTATATAATTAGTTAGAATTATTAAAAATATATGTGAGCCAATCTAAGCGGATTTTATGCCTGACACAACCTAATATATTTAAGAGAAAATAAGGATGTTAGTAAATATATTGCAATAAAATAATAATAATTTAAGATATTCACTCATCTTTGACTAAATTGATGAAATTGATTCTTGCCATTTTTTTTTAAATAATATAATATAATATATATATAATATAATATATAGAATGCTGTTATGCCTCAGCTGAAAATGCTCTAAGCTTAAGATACAGTATCTAAAAACTCTATTCCACATCCGCTATATAAAGCCAACAATATCGTCAGGAATGTTAGCTTCCAACTGACTTTTCTATTGTTATTTAAAAACTGATTGCTATGGCAATAGATACATATATATTCTCCATAATTCTCTCTACATTCTTCACTTCTTGCCTACCTATGTCTGACTGTTTACTGAAGAACCAAATGATTATCCTCTTGGTCAGGCTCGTCAACTGTGCTCAAAACATTTCACAAATTTCGTGCCACAATAATAAGATCCTCAGCATTGCAGAAAATGTATTTCATCATTTATCTTCCATGCGCAAATTCCATTAAAAATTATTTAATTTATTATTTAGGCTCGGGCAAAGCATCATTAATTCATAAAATTACTCAATGTGAGATATGTTGACTTTGAATCTCAAATGGCAGCAAAGTCTCAACAGCCTCAAATCACATTAAATATGAAACATTGTGACCATAGATACTTTGTAATTCTTGTAAATATTCATTTTGGATTGTTTTTATGAAAATTGAAGTGTTTTATTAATTTTAATACACATTTCATATTCAAGCTGAGACTATAGTTTGCTGGGTTAGCTATTTGGAATAATTTAATATGAATTTTATATGAATTTTAGATTATTTAGATTAATTTGAAGTACAAATTTTACTGATAATAACAAAAGGGACATAACAAATATTTTTCAATATTATTTCATCTAATTAATAGTATATTCGTTACCAAACTACTATATAATTGAAAAAAAAAAATGTATTTAAAAAATTTTAAATTAAATATTTAAATTTATGAAAATATTTCTAAACATGAAAATAATTAGCATAATAAAATAATTTTTAAAAAAATCAGTTAATTAAAAATATAATCAAAATAATTTATCATTTAAAATGAATTATTTAATTTATAATTCTTTTTTTTATAATTTAATTTAGTATTATAATTAACTGAAATATATTTTTAATTTATTTAATTTTATTCATTTTTTAAATTTACCTGATTTTTAATTCAAATGTAATAATATTTTAATTATTTAATTAAAATATATTTTTATATACTTTATTATACTTTATTATTCATTAAACTAAAATATATTTTAAATTTAATATTTATATCGGTTAAATAGAATATACATTTAATTTAAATTATTGAAAGTAAATATTATTAATTATTAATTTAACTTTTATTTATCGTTAATATAATTTAGTACTAAGTTAAGTCTCGTTTTAGTATTAGTGTTAGTTTAATTTTAATTATACAACTGAATACACGAAAACTAAATTAAAAATTCTTCATATATTATTATTATTTTTTTTTTTTTTACTTCAGAGCCAAGTAAATAATATTTTATACACACACACATCTCTCATTGTCTTTCGTTACAATTTATAAAGAAAGTCGAGCAATGCCAACTGTCCGCTGTTTATATAATATATTTCTGGCTAGTTGTAAACAGATATGGCGGATATATATCTGTTTTTGTATTTTCCATGAAAAGCCACAGCCAAACAATGAAAACAAGCAGCATATGCAGTTGCCTAATGGCTGCTCTAGCTGACAAACAACAATTTAGGGACAGAGGCGTGCCCGACATTGCAAAGGAGTTGGTCGGAAAATGGGAATTATTTGGCGCATAGTACGTATGATTAATGCAGGCGCATATTTAATCATTTTTCATGGGTCCGAAATGACAGGCGAGTAGATGATGTAACAACAACGCAAAAACAAGGGACGACAATTTGAGGGTTTTTCTGCGAATGAAATTTAAGAGCTGGGCATCAGTTGACAGCCTAACAATTCGTATTAGATAAGGGGGGCGGACTATATAGCTATCGAGGGCGGGACAGGGCTACAATCGAGTGCAACTGACAAAAGCAACAACATCCTGACAGCCACGCCCCCGCCCCCTGCCACCTGCCGAGCCCCCTTCAGGCTGTGAGCAAACAAAAAGAGCCAAACTAAAACTAAACTCATTTAACTTTTGCCGTATTTTGTTAGCATTTCACCTTGCCCAACAACAACAACAACAACAACAATAACGACAACAACAATAACAACAGACAACAACAAAAACTGTTATCAAAATGTCATTCATTCAAATATGTACCTAGTCGCCAAGCATCGTTGGCCGCGTGGGCGCCACCCATTGCCATTGTTGATTCTTATTATACAATTTGCCTCTTCTTCTTCTTCTGCTTGCAGTGCCCACCGACAGCAGCAGCAGCAGCAGCGCATCCTCAACAATTGTAATGGCCGCGGTCACGCCGAGCAGCATTAGTTCGAGTGGCAGCAGCACAACCGAATCGCTGCTGGAGCAGCAGCAGCCGCAGGGTAAGTGTCTGGACTTAGCTAAAATTCGAATCCACCCAGTTGCAACCGCTTCCCACCAACAAAAAAAAAAAAAACAAGTAAAAAAGCTTTAGTCGGGGATGCTCGACTAGAAGATCCCCTGAACTCGGCACAACTCTAAATTAAATGAGCTATTGATATTTCAAAGACAATTCAATCGCAATTGTGATTCTTCATTCAAATGACTGTATTTGCGGCTGACCTTCAATGGGGCGATGGCTCTAATTTTGAGCCGGTATCCCAAATGTAACAAAAATCAAAATTATATAAAATACACATGAACCTATATGCAAAATTTAGAAACTTTAGCTCTAAAGGTGTAGTAGATATAATTTTAAAACGTTTTTTCGATAAGGTTTTAAATCGATAACATTAAAATCAAAATAATAATCGATTTTTTCCAATAAACTTAATCTGGGCGTGCTATACACGGCGCTAAAAAAAAAAACTATCAAGTCTCTAACTCTTATAGATTCTGAGATCAACGCGATCATGGTCATGAATATACACTTTGTGCCATGCCTCTTTCAGCCTGTTGCATACACTTAACAAACCATCATACCCTGATTTCCCATTTTCAATGGGTCAAGGATATAAAAGCGAGTATTCAAACAATACCTTGATTTCTTTGCAGGCCAATGCCTGCTGGACGGCATTTGGGTGCCGGAGACGACGGTGCGCTGCGAGAAGCAAACGAGCTGCCGCGCCATTCAGCGCACAGGACACTGCTGCCCCGACTATAAATGCGGTAAGTTGTTGCCATCCGTTGCCACTCGTTGCATTTATGCAAACTGCAAACTGCAAATGCGGCTGCATCATTTTTGGGCTCACCTTTTATTTCTCCCACACAGATTGCCAAAAGGATGGCAAGACTTATGCGAATGGCTATAAATTGGTTGATCCGGATACACCTTGCACCGTGTGCTATTGTAAAGGTAAGGCTAGAATGAAAAAAGAAATTTAAAAGTGCTCAAAAAAGAAACAGAGGGCAGCATAATTGAATTGGGCCTAAGCCAGGCAATGAAATTTTTCAAATTTTCATTTCAATTTCGAGCTATAAGCTACCTAGCTGCATTTGTGAAACGGTTGAATATTCAAAAATTTTAAAATTTAGTTAACTTGGCAGCTATTGGCAGGCTTGGGCGAATCAATATTCACAAAAATACTGTAATTGAGACTGCTCGACTGGGAGATACCCTGAATTCAGAGGAGACTTGATACTCCAATAATACTCAGCTTCTTTTATTCATACAAAGCAAACAACTCATACTCACACACATACACACGCAAGCATAAGCACGCACTCTGGTAACAGTGCATTTTACGCAACAGCAGTGAATGGGCAGCGCTTGTGCTGCGCTTGGGCAGCGTTAAGGCGGCGTTTTGGCAGCGTTGAACTATACTTCGATTGCGCTTTATCTAGGCTACGCTCGGACTGAGCTTCTGCGACGCTTGGGGTTCTTCTTGAGCTTTGCCTAGACTGCGCTCTGACTGCGTTTAGGCAGCGTTTGGGCTTCTTCTCGGGCTGCGCTTAGGCTGCGCTTAGGCTGCGCTTAGGCTGCGCTCGAACTGTGCTTGAGTGTCGCTCAGGCTGAGCTTATGCTCACTGAACTTGGGCTGCGCTTGGACTGCGTTAGGGTTACGCGTGGACTTAACATGGGCTGCAGTATGGACTATACTCAGACTATCTGGTCAAGAATATGTATACTATATAGCTTCGGCCACGACTCGTTCCTGTTACATACATTTTCAGAAAACCATTATGCCCTAATATCCAAATTTTCAATGGATTTTAAAATAACTGAAAAACTTCATATATTCCCCAATATCCAAATTTTCAAATGATTTAAAAATGTATGAAAAACTTCATATAACTTTCCCCCATCTCACCTGCAATTTCCAGCCAGTTCAAGCTTTTTCTCAATTTTAATTTTTTCACTACCTTCAAAAACCCGTCAATTTTTTAATTTCACCCAAAGCAACTATTATTCATACCCACGGTAACATCTCATTACAGGTGGAGAAATTGTGTGCAGCCCTGTGACCTGTTACCGGCGCGATGATTGCATGCCCAAATACGTGCCCGGCCGTTGCTGTCCGGAGTACGACAACTGTCCCAGTGAGTAGAGCACTCAGTTAATAACTAATCTCGACCAATTGCTCACAGCCATGTTTCAAATTGTCTGTTCCGTTGCAGTTCTTGACAACAATCCGCCGCTGTCCAGCGAGTCGAGCAGCGTGGCGCCGTCGACCGCGAAGCCAGCGCCGGCTGCACCGTCCGCTGGTTTCAATTGGAACATCACCATCAAGGAGATTACCAAGCCGACAGAGATACGCATAACTGATGACAATCACAAGGTCAAGCAGACAATACCGACGCGCAAAGCGCCTAGTACAGAGGCGCCAACAGCAGCAGCAGCGACAACAACAACAACAACAACAGCAACAGTAGCAGCAACATCCACTGCAGCAGCAGCAGCAGCAGCTGTTGCTGATGGCACAACAGCAGCAACAGATATGCCGGCAAGTGAAGCAATAACAGGAGTAGCAGTTAGCAGCGCAGCAGCAGCAGCAGTAGCAGCAGCATCGGCTAGCAGCGCAGCAGTAGCAGCGCCAACGGCAGCAACAGATTCGCCGGCAACACCAACGCTTAGCCAAGACACGAACCCCAAAGCACTTCCAGTCAATGGCAGCGAGAGCTTAAAGCTCATCGCCTCGGTCGGCTACATTGAGCACCCGCTCGGGCAGCAGCTAAAGCCGCTGGTCACCTACAACTCCGACAGCCTGCAGCCGCTGGCCGAGAACGATCCCAGCAAGGTAAACATCAAGCGGGAGTACACCACGGAGGGCGTGGCCGGGCTGCTGGGCGGCAGCAAGGCGGAGGCAGTGCCCATTGGCGCGGGATCCATATTTCTGCAGAATGGCTTCAGGGATGCGCTCGTCGAGAATGCAGCAGAGCTGGAGCCGGACACGGCGGGCAGTGACAACATCTACCACATCATCTCCACTACAGAGGGACCCACTAGCAGCAGCAGCAGCGTCAGCAGCACTGAGCCTTCATTTATCTCGAGCACAGAGGGAGCCATGCAGGCCACGGAATACAGCTCCACTTACATCTCCAATGTGACCTTTGAGCTGGAATCGACTACGGAGGGATTGGCCATGAGCAGCAGCAGCAGCAGCGATATGCCAGCCTCGAGCACTGCGCTGCCCATGCATCACATGGAAGAGGAGGAAGTACCGCAGGTGGAGTCCAATCCCGCCTATCCCTCGCTGCCCGAGGACGACTTCAGTCTGCGCGACGTTAACTTTCCGCTGGTCGAGCTGGAGGAGATTGTGGAGGCGGAGAGCAAGGATGAACAGCGCAGCATAGTCAGCCCCTTCGAGCGGGACAACAAGCGCACCAAGCTGGTCACGGAGAGCAGCCTGGATGCCAGCGGCAATGGCAGTGGCGCCGGCAGCGGCAGCGGTGACTCCGACTCCGACTTCTATCTGGGCTCCACGACCGAGCACATGCTTAGCGCAGCATCCAATCTGGACAAGGTCTCCATTATGCAGGTGCCGCTCATGTACAGTGCTGAGGACAGCTCCGCGGAAACGCGCATACAGAACGTAAACGAGCTGGCCAAGATCAGCGGCAGGCAGACGGAGAACGAGACCAGCGGCGAGCTGGACACGGGCAGCGGCCAAGGAGAGCTGCGGGAGCCAACGACGCCACGGGCCCAGCGACTGCCCGCCGTGGACATAGACGAGCTCGGCTCCGGCTCCGGCGCTGGCCAGGCACAGGGCACCACGGCACAGGATCCGAAGGCAGATGCCGAGAGCCTCAAGCTGGACGAGAGCCAGGAGCAGGCGGACAACGTGGTCAAGACCAAGGCAGCATCGCGTGGCGAGAAAAGCTTCGTCGAGCAGAGAGCAACAGCCGGAGTCCAGCATCTCGAGCGTCTCTATCTGCAGCGGATATACTGAGTGGGAATCGAGGTAGCACAACAAATGTTTTGGTGTATATAATTACTATATAATTACTATACAATTACTATATAATTACTATATAATTACTATATAGAGCGTAGCAGAGCTGTAAGGGAAGGCAATTAGTGCAGTGGAGAAAGGAAATGCAAGTGCTTGAGTAAAGTGAACAACTAGCTAAATGCCATGGTAATTCAACTGTAATTATCAAGTAATTAAAACATTACCCAAGTAATTGTTTCTTTTTTTTGTGTAATTCTCATACGTAAAGCATAAACTAAGTAATTATTATAGCTCTAGTGTTTGTAAGAATTGAGTATCGATATCGATAGGCAGTTATCGATTATAGCGGCGTCATTTAAAAGCAGCGGAAAGTGAGCGAAAAGTCTTAAGTTTAAGTAGCAAGAGCAACATTAAAAAAAAATTAAAAATCTAATTTACACAGACTGCAAATTACATTTTTAATGCAAATTCAACTCGAACTTGAATTTAACTAGAGATTAAGCATAATCTAGCAACAACAACAACAATTGAAGTAACGGTAAACATAAAGCTGGGCTCCCCAAATGCAATAAAAACTAATTATAAAATAACAAATAATTTTTATGAACTTTTTCACTCTGCGCACTTTGTGAAATTCGCTTAGTTATAAAATTTATTTATTCATTTATAAATAATAAAAAAAAAAATAACTAAGCAAATTAAAAAACATTTTTGTAACTTAAGAACACATCTACAATTGCCACGCCCCACACACTCACACACACACACACATGCACATACAAAATTATTAAGCACTTTATTTAACTTGTTTTATTTACTATGAATTTATTTAATATTTAATTTATAAACTATAAAACAAAAAAATGTAACGCAAGGCAAATGCTCTAGTGATGTTTTTTTAATGCAAATTATATAGTCCTCTTCGATTTGAAAAGCTTTTAAGTTTAGACTGAATATTCAAAGTTTTAATTTAAAGCAATTACTTTAATTATTATTTAAAACAAATTATAAAAATAAATACACATACATATATATTTCGAAAATTCATTTATATATAAAAAGTGTCAAAGTGCAGTCATTTTTTTAGTACTTAAGCTAATTAAAACTTATAAAAAAGAAAAGCTGAGAAAAAATCAAAAATAATTTATTTAAGCGCGCAAAAGTTAAGTTGTGTTAGGCAAACATATAATTGCACAAATTACGAAGAAAAAATTATATAAAAATAAAATAAATTAAACATGTACTTTAACTAGCGTAAATTTAGTTTCAAGTTCATTTTCATGTGTACGAATAATAATAAAAAGTATATAAATATAAATAGTAATAAAAAAATGTTTGTGAATTATATTTGTAATTGGTGAAGTGCGAGTTGGGAGCGTGAGAAGCGCGTAGAAGAGAGCGCTGTTGAGTGAGTGGCACGTGAAAGTAGTAGTGCATGAGAAGCGCGTAGAAGAGTGGAAAGTTATGCGAGAAGAAGCGTGGCGTTATAAAGTGTTTGAGTGAATGAGAAGCGCATAGAAAAGTTCAGACTGATATATAAGGAGTGGATGTTGTTCTTCTTTTCTTGCCAAAAAGACGCTCTTCTTCTCTAATCTCAATCTTACAATTTACTTCTAAGGGAGGGTAGTAGAGAAACAGACTGAGAAGGGCCTAAAAAGGCGTTACAAGCCGAAGCAGTACGAATAGTAATCAAAGTATTTGTATGCCTATTTTTGTAGGTTGAGCGGAGAACGTGAGAGGAATATAAGATTTTTTCGTTCGCTTTTGAAACGCTTAAATAGTTGCTGGAATATGCCAATATAAAAGTGATATACATATGAGTATTTACAGGCTGACAGCATGAGCGTGAGAAGCTCGTAGAAGAGCGTAAGACAATGTGAGAGGCGCAGAGGAGAACGTAAAAGCGATTAGAAGAGTGTAAAGTAATATGAGAGGAGAACATAAAATTGCGTGAGAAGCGCGTAGAAGATCGTAAAACAATGTGAGGGCGCATGGGAGAGCATAAAATTGTGTGAGAATCGCATAGGTGAGCGTTGTAGTGAGTGAAAGACAGTTTAGAAGAGCGTACAAAAGCAGTAAGGAATAACATAGTATTGATGTGGCATAAATGCATGAATAAGGGTATTTTTTAGTTAAATATATTTATTAGGCGCACTAATGCTTATATTTGAATATGTGTTTTTCAATACATTTATTATTTTATTATTATTTATTATTTTGTTATTTAAGAGAGCTTCTCTTCGAATATGACAAGCTAAAAAAATATATAAATTAATTTAAGTGTGCTGAGAGCAGAAGAATCATCATTAGCGCAGAGAAAACTTGATTGACAACAACAACATTTCAACACATGTCAAACAAATTTCTGTTGAATGCAGCTTAAGAGCATAAGAAGCGCATAGAAGAGCGCTGCGGCACAGCTGTTCGAGGTTGCTTTGAGCAAAACTTGAACTAAAGAAGATTCGTGTGCGCACACTTGTCCTAGCAACAATTGCGCAATGGGACACACCCTCAGCAACAACAGCAACAACAACAGCAATAACAGCAACAATAGCAACAACAACAACAACAGCAACAATAGCAACAATATCCACATGACTTTTCATTAAATATGCAAGTGCATGCGGCGGCAATTACCAAGAAATTAAATGAACAAAACGTAGTCAACAAATATCACGACGACGGCAGCAGCAATGAATGTTGTTGCATCACAACAGCAACAGGCAAAAGTTGCCGCAGCAGCAGCAACAGCAGCAACCGCAGCTTACGCCGCAGGCAACAATAATGACAATAATAACAACAGCAAACATTCGATATATTGAACTGTAATGAAAAATACACTTAAAAAAAAGAGAGCCAGTCTTATGCAATAAGGTTGAGGAGCTTTTGGTTAATTTCGTATGCGCCGCGGGACACCAATTGGAGAAAGTCTCCGACTGCGTCTTCGTGTGGCTTATTAGACCCCAACAACAGAGGAGCAACTGGTTTGTAGGAGGAGGAGACTTTCGCTTTCGTTCGAATTCGAATTCGAGTTCGAACGGGAAAGAGCAAAAGTCACATTTCTAATACTTAAATAACTCTTTCTGATTTTATTTTCTTTTTGTTTTTTTTTTTTCGGGTTTGTAAACTTAACAAAAATGCAAATATCCAAATCGCATGATTTATGTGATTGCCATTAATTACGTCCGATTTGATCGACCTGCGTCTGCAGATTGTTTATCACCTCCGAGGGGACGGTGTCGCCGAGTATGTCGAAGAGATTGATGCGCTGGTTGCCGGGAATCTGCTCGTAGGCGCCCAGCTCGATGCCCTCCTGCACGTTCTGGATCTGCGCATCCTTGGGTATGAGCAGCGTCTGCTGCGCCTGCCGGATGGCCTCGTTCGAGTAGGCGGCGCCCTCCCGGGTCTGTGGCAAGCAGCGCACGCTGCCAGCCAGCAGCAGCACGGACAGCACGGAGCACAGCGCGAAGAATTTCATTTTGCTAATTGACTGCAGGAGAGATGCGCGTTTCATTTAGGTTATTCAAGCAAGACGCCTTTCTTTTCTTCTCCTTCTTCTTTTTTTATTTCAATATCTTTTCAGCACCGCTCGCTGTCTTACCTGGCGCGTTAGCTTTGTTGTAGTGATTCGGCTGCGCAGGCGTCGCGCGCTTTTTATAAGCTGAGCTCGCGCACTGGAAGCGGCGCTGCGTCTGGAAAGTCGCTGGGCGCCAGCAAACATTTCGCTTGTTTATTTCTGGTTTTTGTAATTTTTTTTTTTTCAGTTAAATACAAGAAAAGTAAAAAATGAAAGAGCTTTGCCACTTACCATTGGTAGTTTCTGTTTCATTGACTTTTTGGCAAGCGACCCATAAAAGTTGATTATTTTTAGAGCAGTCAAATAATAATAAAAATGTTATCGAGCATTTGTCCACTTTTGTGGCGAAGGTTAAAGCCTAACAGAAATGTCAAGAGGCGCTTAACCTTCCAGTGCGCAGACAACTCGTTGTTGTAGGCATTGCTATCTGGTTCATTAATGGCGGCTTTAATGGAGTTGAACAATTGCGCACGGCTTGGCTTGAAGAGCCACCGAATTGTTAATTGCTAACCAGCTATGGTTTTTAATATTTTTTGCGTAAGCCGTCAACAGCAACTGCAGCGGTTTTGTTTATTTTTTCCATCTGTTTTTTCTTGTTTCTTTGGCAGCGCAGCGCATATCAATATTAATTAATAAACGATTAGGTTTTTGGGTATATTACCATTTTTTGCACGTTTGAATTGCATAAGAAATACATGATTAAGTAAGAGATGGTAACGGCATCTGCATTTAATATGTAGTTTGTTAAATATATTTGCTGTCTGCAAAATTGGTTTTATATATTGAATTTGGCGGTAAATTTCAAATAAACGATAACATCTCATGTAACGTGATAACTGCTAAACCAAGTTGGCAGCTCAGCGAGACTTATCGCCAGCCGCCACTATTTAGTGCGCTGCGATATCGAAACCTGAATGTTGCAGTTTCTTTGTTTTTGCTTCTCATATTATAACAACCAAACAAAATAATTATATTTAGCGTAAAATATATTTCAGTCCTGTATTCCTTTAATTATTTTCATCACTTTTCAGCCGGTGTTTTCATTGCAATCGCACAACTCATACCCAACCTATCGATATTTCCCAAATATTCACATCACTAATATATTTGTGGCCACCACAATTATTTAGCGATTTGTTTAATAAATAATTATTTGTTAAATAAAATAAACGATAATTTGCAAAAAATCTCTGCTGTGCTGTGCAGGGCCAAGTAAGTGCACTGAGCAACGCATCTGAACACTTCAGCTGCTGCCCAAAAGTCCCAAAAGCGAAACACAAACACCGCATCGAAACGCACGTGTGCGGGAATATGGAAGTAGAAAACGGCGAGGGGCAGGTGCAGGTACACCTGAAGACCAAACAAGAACAGTGAGTACTCGAATGTCATTAGTGAGAAATTGTAATAAACACTCACTATTTCAGCTATGCTGTGCCGGATGTCCCATATGCGATCGAAGGCAGCGTTTCCACCACCGAGCTGAATATATTTCTGAACGCCCTGCTGCAGAGCAAAGGTGCTGAAGGAGTTGACTTTGATTTTCTTGTGTTCGATGAGTATCTGCGCGGTCGGCTGTGCGATCATCTGCGCGAGAAGGCAATCAGCTTTGAAGACTCCATTGAAATTGAATATGTGGAACGATTCCCAGCACCAGAGCCGCAGGATTGCCTGCTGCACGACGACTGGGTGTCCGCTGTGAAGGCATCCGGCAAATGGATCCTCACTGGCTGCTACGACAACACCTTGAACATCTGGTCCTACAAGGGCAAACACAAGCTCACCATCCCCGGCCACACGGCGCCCATCAAGGCCGTGGACTGGATATCACTGGATGATGAAAACGGCCGCTTTGTGTCCACCTCACAGGATCAGACTGCCATGATGTGGCAGTGGAACATTGACTCGAATGCCGTGGAATGTGTGTCGGTGTGCAAGGGTCACGAACGCGGCGTCGATAGCGTCTGTGTTAGTCCGGATGCACAGCGCTTTGCCACTGGCTCCTGGGATACGATGCTTAAAATATGGTCAGCTGAATTGGAGGACGCTGGCGAGAGCACTGCCAAGCGTGCCAAGGAGAGTGGCGTTAGGGTGAGTGTGATTGAAGTTTATATTAATATCATGTTCTCATAAATTCATTATATTTAATCTTTTCTAGACGCCACGAATGACGCTTCAGGGTCATCGGGAGAGCATCTCGGCCGTGCAGTGGATGGACAATAATACACTGCTAACGGGCAGCTGGGATCACACGCTCAAAGTGTGGGATCTGAACCTGGAAGGCATCAAGACAGAGATATCGACTAACAAGTCTATATTCGATGCCAGTTACTCCAAATTGAATAATCTAATTGTTACCGCATCGGCGGATAAAAACCTGCGTCTATATGATGCACGCACAAATCGTAAGTCAAACTTGAAGCAAATTAAAATTTATAAAACTAAAATGATGAACATTTTCTCCTTTTCAGAGGGTTCGGTGGTGCGCAACACTTACCTGGGACACAATGCCTGGGTGCAGACCGTGATGTGGTCGACTACGGAGGAGTTTCTATTTGTGTCGGGTGCATATGATAACCAGAATAAGCTGTGGGATTGCAGAAGTCCCAAGGCTCCGCTTTACGATTTGCTCGGCCATGGCGAAAAGGTTCTGGACATCGACTGGTCGAATCCCAAATATATTGTTTCTGGCGGTGCGGATAACACTGTGCGTGTGTTCAAGTCAAGCAAAGCTACTATTGAAAATATGGAAACAAAGTAAAATGTTGACATACACACTTAATATATAGTAACTGCTAGACGGCGCTAAGTTTAAATAAAATTATATATTTTTTGTCATAACAACTATCGACTAATATTTTTGCAATAGTTCAGCTACCGGCGATATATTGCACACGCTTAACGCAACTATCGATAACGATGCTGCATCGATATCAAATTGACAACAAAAGAAATATCAAGAGCGGTCGACCGCTTGTCTGCCTGACTGTTCGCCAACGACCAGCTTAACAACAATTGTAGCGAATTTAATGAATTTACAATTTAACAAGAACAAACAAACCGGAGAACTAAAGTGTGAAGTGCGACGCGTGAGGCAAGGTTCGCCAAACAAAGAACAGCACAGCAAAAACAACGCGGCAGTGTGAGACAGCGAGCGAGAAAGAGAGGCGAGAGAGTGAGCTCGACTACAGGGAGCAGAACAATTTGCAGTGTTTTCGCGACGTAAAAATAATCAAAGTTTATTTGCAAAAGGTGCGTATCGTACAATTAACCCCGTGCAGTTCTTTGTCCAAGTTCAACAATGTGTTATTGGTTCAAATTGTGCAATCGTGCGAGCGACAGAGAGGCGACAGCGTACCGAACGCGTTTTGCAAATGTCTGCGCTGAGATGATTGATTTTTTTAACTGCATCCGCGTGCAAGCAACAAACCTCTGCATGTTTCGCAGTAAACGCTAAAATTAAACACAACAACTATGCGCTTACAGCACGGCCTTTGTCATGGCCAATAGCAAACTCCAAACGCTGCTGCCGCCGCCGCCGTTGTCGCTGCCCCTCTGCGTGCTGCAGCAGCAGCAGCAGCGGCGGCAACGCTTGCCAAAATGGCCGCTCGTCTCTGCGCCTCTCTCTGCACGGGCAGCGCGCTCCGGTGATTAAATTTAATCCGATGGGGCTTTAAATGAATAGATTGTGGCATGGGGCTTTCGGGCTCTCAATTTTGCAGCTTGTTTGCGTATTGTCTCCACACGGACAAAACGGGTCAAGGACCTGTCGCAAGAAGCGCCAGTGTTGTGGCATCTAGTTCAATGGCAAAAATCGAGTTCAGTTTCGTGTTTCATTGTTGCCTCAAATGTTCTATGCTGTCATGACATTTCCATTGAATTGAATTGATTTTTTTTCTTATTTGCTACGAAATTTCGTTTTTTATCGGGTGGCAACGCCAGCTTATGAATGTCTGATAACTTGAAATCTGATTCTTAATCTCTGTTCTGCTCAGAAGGTTTTTGTTTTTGAAGACAACAAAAATGGCTTCAATTTAATCAGAAATTTTATCGTACAAGAATTCTAATGATTTCTACTCGCTTTGCAGCCCTCCTTGAAACTAAGACACACCATACAAAAAGACTGTAAACAACATCATGTCCTCAACTCCAGCAGCGGCGTCTGGGGCCGGCAGCAGCGCCACCAGCTCCAGCGTTGCAGCCACATCTAGCTCCAGCTCCTCTAGCAGCACTGCCTCCACCAATCAGACCACAGCCGCGAACACACCAGCACGCGGTCGTGGCGGCGCCAACACGAATGGCGGCAGTGCTGGCGCCAATGCAGCCTCCGGCAGCAACAATTCATCGGCGACCGCGACCAGCGATGAGCCACGCAAGGATACGAAGTCAACGCCAAGAATATCTAAAGCGCTGGGCACCTCGGCCAAGCGCATACAAAAGGAACTGGCTGAAATCACACTGGATCCGCCGCCCAATTGCAGTGCTGGCCCCAAGGGTGATAATCTGTACGAATGGGTCTCGACCATATTGGGACCACCCGGCTCCGTCTATGAGGGCGGCGTATTCTTCCTCGACATACATTTCTCGCCCGAGTATCCGTTCAAGCCGCCCAAAGTCACGTTTCGAACACGCATATATCACTGCAATATCAATAGCCAGGGCGTCATTTGTCTGGACATCCTCAAGGACAACTGGTCGCCGGCGCTGACCATATCAAAAGTTTTACTCTCGATTTGTTCCCTGCTCACAGATTGTAATCCTGGTGAGTACAATGGGTACATCTAATTCACTTTTATGGAGTTATTTAACTTGTGATTTCTTTGCCTTTAGCTGATCCTCTGGTTGGCAGCATTGCTACGCAATATTTGCAGAATCGAGAAGAGCACGATCGAATTGCGCGTCTTTGGACAAAGCGGTAAGTGGGACCATCGATATATGCCTCGAACAACCCCTAATTATGATCTCTTCCCTAGGTACGCAACATGATGCGCAAGTCCTAGCATTAAATACGTACCACAAGCTGCAGCAAGAAACGAAAATTCGCAAATTATAAATAAATATATTAAAGTACGCTAACTATAAACTTAACAACATAACACACAAGGAAACAACGGCAACCAGCAACAGCATCAACAACAGCAACAACCAACCAACCTACTAACAGTCGTAAATAGTTAAACCCCACACATAAGTCATATAAAGTCAACAAGAGTTTTCCTGGAACTGTAACTTAATCATTATTCAAATCCCACTCAAACGCATTCTAGTTCGATGTATATGTATAATTAATTATGCATTCAAATGGAGTGTGAAACAATTGTGGTTGCGTGTTCAAAATTTCATTTGATTTCGAACCAAATCAGAAAATCAACAAAAACAAAAGTCAAAGTTAAATTGAACTCACGCTGAACATATTGAACCATAATAGACGCATCATTAAACTTCACATTGGCATATTTACTAATCAACTACATGGATAAATAATTATAAATACAATTAGTTTACATTACGAGTATCTGTACAGTGTTAAGTAAAAATGGAGCTAAACAATTAACAACAAACAAAGCCTATTTTAGTAAATATACTTATTAACACAACAAGAAACAAACAAAACAAATAACAAATCGTCAGGGCAGCAAATTTCGTAATTTTATGGAAATTTTCAATTAAAACTGGCCGCAATGAAAAATAATCTTGACAAAAAACAAAAAAAAATGAAAAGAAAAACACATTAAAAGACTCAATGTAAAAACGATTTACAATATATTTATACAACAATGTAAGACACAACTTTTTCCAAATTGCAAAACACTTTTTGTTATTTATATAAACAATTTGATTTAGTTTTTGTTTTAATGTGATATCCGTAAGCGTCAAATTTGTTCTTTGGCTATTCTCGTGCTGTAAAAATTGTGTATTATTATTATGGAAATGCGAGCATGAATAAATATTACAAAATATGAAATATATGAAATTCACGAAATTTGCGTGGTATTTTAAACAAAATGCAAAATTTATAACAAAAGCTAAAAAAAAAAAATGCAAAATGAAGAAAACAAAGAAAAACTTCCTATTATTTTGTAGTTTTAATGACTCAAATTAAAGAGAAAAAGCATAAGTAACGAGTTTATGAGCAAGAGAACTTAAATATAATAATAATAATTAAAAAAAAAAAAAAACAAACAAACAAAATAAAGGAAACTATTTAAAAAATGTAAAGCAAATGCTTTGAATGTGTCCCCAAATGCCAATTATTTATTTGATTTGTTTTTAAAATGATTAAATTTTACTATATTGAGATGGACAAAAATTATTTGATTTTATTTGCCAAGTTTTAGTTATGGAGATGGAATTTATTTGTAAACATGGTAAGAATGGTTAAAATTGGCTGAATTATTAATTGATATAGGGGTTTTATGAGAAAAAATAGAGAACTGTGGTTTATTTTCTCTTTAACCTTTGCTTATAGATTTCTACAAGCATTCATAAAATTGTATATAAAATTTTAAAATAGAAACTTCTTTTTTTCATAGCAGACAAAAGCGTAAAATTACGATATTGAATTCTTGTATGTAAAAAGATTTTGTTAGATTTCCTTATCCAGACTGTCCTTTACCAGATAATTTACCATACTTCATTAACTTCAGATTGATATATCTTGATTGACAACAATTTTTAACTGAGATTTCGTGCTTATATTTTATAATGCTTCATCTACTTTAAATTGGACATATTAGTTAGATTTAATGAAGAGATAAATGCCTATAATTATTTGCATAAAAAACTTTTTCGGATTTGAATGTTATCTTATGGATGTGTTTGTTTATAATGAATCAGACATCTATAACTATTCATGAAAAAATTATCGTAGATATTTATGTTCTACAAAATATTCCCAATATATTTATTCTAGCCCTATATCAATATATTTAGTCTATCCCAATATATCCATTTCATCCCAATATATATATTTTATCCCAATATTTCAATTTCAATATATTTTTTCCATCCCAATATATTCATTCTAACTTTATATATTCATTCTAATCCGATATATTCATTCTATTCCAATATATTTAGTCTATCCCAACATGTTCATTTCATCAGAACATATATATTCAATCCCAATATATTCATTCATTCTATTTCAATATATTTATTCAATCGCAATATATTCATGCTATCCCAATATATTTATTTCATCCCAATATATCTTTTCTATCCCAATATATTCATTCTATCCTAGTATATTCATTCTATCAGAATATATTCATTATATCAGAATATATTCATTATATCCCAATATATTCAATTTATTTCAATATATTAATATTTTAACTCAGTATATTTATTTTATCCCTATATATTCATCCAGGCGTAGTCTTCTCAAGTTGATCACTTACTGAAAGAAAACTTTTACAGAAAATCTCAAAAATTCTCACTTCATAAATCTTATTTCAAACACAATTTAATTTTCAGCAAAATTGAATACTTTAAATTAAGTTTTATTTATTATATATGTATTGTATATATATAATTGTTTATATAAAATATGTTTGACATTCATTTCAATTAACTACTCTGGTGCATATGACATAGGGCTTGTCGCCCCCGCGCATATGACACCAAAAACCCCCAACCCTTACGAGACTGGCACAGAAATCGGTATATATAATATATGTGTAAGTATATGTACGTGTTAGACTACGACAGATGCCCCGCTTTATAGATACATCCCATTGACGAGGAAGTCCGCCTCCTGGGAATAGGGCGTCTTTCCGCCCATGCGACGCGCGCGTCGCCCCACTGTGCGCATTCGACAGCCAATCAAAATCGAGAGCGCCGCAGTGACGAGCAGCCCCAGGGTCAGGGAGAGCACCGCGCCGCCTGGACGCTCCGAGTGACCGTCGTGATCTCGGAACTCCAGCGCCAGATTCTCGTGTATCAGCTTGTATTGCTCGTGCACGGGGCCAACGGGCGGCGGCAACTGTTGCTGCTGCTTGTTCTGCTCCAGCGCCAGCTCGATGGGATCCTTGGCCGCCTTGCCCTTGACCTTCTTGTGCTTGCGCTGTTTCTGCAAAGGAGATTTCAAGAGTTAGTGAAAGTAACCTGAGGCACTGAGTAGCTCACCTTCTTGGGCGGCTCTGTGGACTTGTCCTCGTCGTACTCATCGTAATCCTCGTCAGCTGCCTGACTCTTGTCATGTGTGGGCGCTGAATTCAGCACGGGCAACATTGCTTGCTGTGGCGGCTGTGCTGGCGCTGCTGCTGGTGCTGCTTGGGCTGGTGCTGCTCCAGCTCCTGCTGCTGGTGCTGCTGCAGCAGTTATGTAGGCGTGGCTCTGCTGTTGTGGCTGCTGCACAGCAATTTGAGCTGGCGGCGCCGCAACTTGTGGCCAGTTAACAACTTGCTGCTGTGGTTGCTGCGGCTGCTGCAGATAAATGCCTGTGCGTGGCAGCGACATGCCATACAGAGAGCCACCAGCGGGCATAGCATTATTATTAGTATTATACGCCGGCAACTGCAGCTGTGGTGGCGACTGTGGTGCCAGCGGCGCAGGTGGGGGTGGCTGGCCCTGAACCTGCGCCTGACTATTTGACGACGGCTGCTGCTGCTGCTGCTGGAGTTGGAGGCCGCCTTTATGATTGAATATGTGACTGTTCAGCTGTTCATCTGTTGAGGAAGTGAATGGTTAAACGCAGAGCTAATTGAATTAATTACAAGAGACAACAGCAACACTCACACTTACACACACTCATTGCATTACACTCCTACCCACTAACACACTCGTAAATCAATTCGGAGTGACGGGCTCCCATTACAACAATGAAAACTGATGGGTAATTGCCATTTTCCCAGCAACTTCTCAAGTGCCCGCAGCCAATTGTCCAGCGTGGTCAGCGGAGCTGCTGCTGGAGCTGGAGCTGGAGCCATTGCGTGCTCTGTGCCAGCAATTTATGTGCTAATGTCACACACGAGACAAGCTAACTTCATTGTTTTTTTCTTTTCTTACAACAAGCTTAGGCAGCTATTACATTTTCTTATAAATATTTATTGCACTTTTCACAGCGTTGTTAGCTATATTCATAACATAATTTGAAAGGGAGTTTTGGTGGTTTTAAAACTAGGAGATGACAGAGGTAAAAGAGAGCGAGTTCTATGTATACTACATTCAAGTAAGTTGATATGTATGTATGTCTCACATAAAAAGATAGAGTATATGGTATATACTCTAATGTAATCAATTTGTATCATACATTTATATCATTTTCACAGAGCTATATCCATAACATAATTTCATCATTGAGAAACGACTGAAGTAAAAGAGATCAATGCCGAAGTAAACTACATGTTTCCCATAAATTATTTATATTCATAGTAAATGAAAACATATTTGTATTACTTCAGCAGCAAGTATTGTATTGAAATCTAGGATTTTTTATTAGAACATAGGGAATCTCTGTTATTGCATATTTCACTTTCAAATTTGAATACATATAATGTCAGTTTTCTTTCTTAGGAGAATCATCTTGCTTAAGGCTCACAAGCAGAGATAATGCAGCATTATTCATCATGGGATATTAGAGATATAGACATGTAATACCAAAGTATTACAGTATAGTATTATACATGTAGGGTATATTTAATTTAGCAAAAAGTGTGTAAACTTGTAAAGGTATAAATAATTCTTGTCCTCTTTGCTTTTTCACAATACAAAATATTGTTGCATGACTTAAAGGGGCTGCTACTGTGGCCGTTGGGGTAAAAACTTGAGCGGATGTTTTAAAAAGTATCACACGCACAGAAATGAATAGTAGAGTGAAAAATTTTGGTGAGCAGTGAGTTAACATAGTAGTGGCTAATCACTGTTAATTAACATAATACTGTTCTGACACTGACTTAAGTTTAAGTAATGTTTGTATTTAATGCAGCGTAAATAAAACTTTCCAATTACCTATTCCCCTTTGCATAACTTTGATAAAGTTATGGTAAACAGACATTTTCGCAATATGAACGACCATCAGCCTGTATCCCCTGAGACTGCTCTATATTGCAAACATTGTTCATGGCCTAAAGTTTACATAGTTTATGGCCACGTTTGTAGGCCAAAGAAAAAAAATACAAAAGTTTCTACAGTATTTACGTTGACCGCATCTTGGCAGAGTTTACGTAAATAAACTCCAGCAACACCCTAGGGCGCGCCTACAAAGTGTTTTGTCAGAGTAAATGGACAGCAGAAAATTTAGGATAAGCTAGAAAGTTGGGAATGAAGTTATGTTTCTGCTTTAACTTTGCTATTACATTTATTGAAGTTTATAACTGATCAAGATACCCTATACAGTGCCGTTCAAATGATAAAATAAAATAAATATATTATATAAATAAAAAAAAGAATTGAATTTAAATGAAATAAATAAAAAATCAAAATCAAATTTCAATTTGAATGAAATAAATGTTCTGAAAATTAAAATAAATAATTAAATAAATAAATTAAGAACAATGTATTGTTTTTTATTTATTTAATATATTTATTGAAGTATGTTCAATTTGAATGCAATAAATTTTGATAAATTAATAATGAAATAAATAAAGTAACTAAATTTTTTCAGTTATGATGAATGAAAGATTTTATTTCATAAGCTGTTCATTATTATTATTATTATTATTATTATTATTATTATTATTATTATTATTATTATTATTATTATTATTATTATTATTATTATTATTATTATTATTATTATTATTATTATTATAGTTATTATTATTATTTTTATTATTATTATTATTATTTTTTTTTTTTTTTTTTTTGTAATCAGTGCATTAGTTAATAAATGAACTAGAGCCAGGAATACGTAGAATTTCTATTGAAAAACTAAAAAAAAATGTAATCAAGCTTAGTTTTCATTATATTCAAATTAATTTTAGCGTAGACTTTAAGCTCTAATTCAGTTGTCTCAGGGTTTATCTTCAAAAAAAAGTTAACAATAATTAGAGATTCCAATTGTAAATGAATCGCTTTACAAATTTTTCCTCCAAATTGTTCTTAACTAATTATTGTCAAAGTATTTTTAAATCAATTAAAAATATCACATTCAGGCTTTAGCTTTACTCATGCAATCATCTTGACTCATCTGAGTTATTCACAACTGTTATTCATATTTACCTGTATTCACAATCTCTTGAGTTTGCGGTTGCTGTTGTTGTTGTTGTTGTTGCTGTTGTTGTTGTTGTTGTTGCTGTTGCTGCGTCTCGGTAATTAGCTTTCGATTAGCCCAGGCGGAGGCATCCTCACGATTGTTAACCATGGGCGGTGGTGGAGGTGGTGGTGGCGGTGGGCCCAGCACTATAACGTGTTGTTGTTGTTGAGGTTGCAGCGGTTGCTGCTGTGCTGTCTGCAACTGTTGTTGTATGGGCGGCACTGGCTGATATTGCTCCAAATTGTTGTTGTTGTTATTGCTGGGTTTTGTGGCAACGGCATTGCACTGAAAAGTTGGTCAACAATTGTGAAAATCTGATAGAAGTGAGGTGTGTGTGTGTATATATATATATGTATATATATATATATACATATGTGTGTATCTGTGTGTATTTGTCCACTCACTTCCGGTCCCTCGTCGCTGCCATCTTCGCACTGGGGAATGCCGTCGCAGGCATTGTAGACGGCAATGCACTCGCCCGAATGGCAGCTGAACTGAAAGCGTCCGCAGTGAGCAGCAGCCACTGTAAATGGGAAGCGGAATGGAGAACGGAATTGGCATTTGCATAATGAATATATGTGTGTCAGCGTGTTGGCTACGAACCGCTTTGAGGTGGAGCCACTGCCGCTGCTGCTACTTGTGCCACGCCCATTGGCTGCGAGCTGCTCGTTGTGGGCATGACCGCAATTGTGGGCTTGTCGCGCTGCGCTTCCGGCTTGAGCTTAAGGTTGCTCAGCTCCCACTCCTGCTGCGATATGTTGTTGCTGGGTATGTGCGGCAGCTGGGGACGCGGTGTGCTGGCCAGCTCCATGGAGCTGCGCACCTGCGGCGTCAGCACGGCGCTCGTATAGTTCGCATGGCGCGTGAACTTGCAGTGGAAATTCTCGGGCGGACCGCACTCGAATAGGTAGCAATAGCCGCCGGACTTGCGCTCAAAGATGTACACGTCGCAGGCATCCGTCTCGCAGCACAGCCGCTCGCACTCCTCCAGCGTGTCCAGCTCCAGGCCCTGCAGATACTTGCCCCCAATCGCCTGGGACTCGCCCGTGCGTATGATCGTGTTCTTGTGCACGTCGAAGTGGCCTGTGGAACAGATGCTCCAATGAAAGATGTCCTCAATATCTATCCAATCTCTTACCTATGCATACTTCCAGATCCATGCGCTTGGCCAGCCGATGCGTCTCGCTGCCTGCGTACTCCGGCTGTCCGGCAGCTGCCACGCCGAGCAGCAGCAGCTGGAGCAGCTGGAGCAGCTCGAGCGGCAACAGCTTAAACAACATTTTGCAGCTGACTTGTGGTTGGCCTTTTGGCTAATTGCTTGGACACAGCTCACTGACTGTGTGTGTGTGTGTGTGCGTGGGGGTGGATGGGGGGCTCGGCTGGGCTGCGCGTTACGGGGGCTTGGCGTGTTTACAAATTTTACACGCTTATTGATTTTTTGGCAACAGCACAAAACCTGCGTAGTTTCTTTCTTTATTTCTCTCACTGATTTCTGGTGCTCAAACAGCACTTGGCGCAGCACAATTTAGTTGCAAAATGTTAATTTTCATTTCGTTGCGAAAGGTTTAATTATTAGTTCAGTGTAAATACGATAGCAACGCAGCCCAAATTGCTGGCTCGGAATGTAAACCAATGGAAAATGCTAAAGAAAATTCAGCAGCAGTTCGCACAGGCAGCAACCCTTAACGGAAAAGCTCGCGAGCTTTCCCAAACAGCTGTAAGGGCTGAGCTTTGGCATGGAATAATATTAGCAGCAGAGGAAAAGATATAAAAATATATATAAAAAAAATATATAAAAAATATATAAAAAATATATGAAATATATATATAAAATATATATAAAATATATAAAAATAAATATATTCACATATCATCTAAATAATATTTTACATAATATATATTTATCTGAAAACTCTACTCTTATCATCAACTGCTTTCTATGAAAGTTCAAAGCTCTCTCCATATATATATATATATATCTCTCTCCCTCTTACTTCCAGTAAACATATGTTTGCTTTATGCTTGAATTTCAACCCTAACCTTGCACCGCCGACAACCGCCAACAACAATGCCAACATATATTGGCGCATCCCTGCTGCTGTCCTTTGCCTTGCCCCTATTCCCATTGCCATCCCTAAGCAGATTTTTAACTGCAAGCATGTAGACGGCATATGACAATAAAAATCAATAAAAGCTTTTGTATCTTCCTGCTTTTGTGCGCTTTTCTCAGGCTTTAATAATTTCACAGCGGCCGATGGTGGTTGAGGGTGGTTGAGGGTCCTAATGTCTGTGTGGATGGGCCGATTAGGGGCAAGCAATCAGGCAGATTGTTGGTAAATATTATGATGTGGCATGCGAAATACATGAAAAAAGGGAAAATAAAAAGAAAAGATGAGGCCTACACATGCTTAGAGCTGTCATTGCAATTGTTTGCGATGTCAGTTGAAAGTTCTGTCAGGTGTACTCAAATGGGTAGTATGTGGGTACATTTAAGTATTGTTAAGCATACTTAGGTATTTGCGGACATAAAAGGGTGTGGAGGGCTCTTGAGGATGGTAATAAAAGTGAATATATTTAAAGAAGTATTTTTAGAAATTTTTATTTAAATTTTTTGGTATACAAAGTATATCATGAAAGTACAATATTGTTTATTAAGAAACTCAGAAAGAAATATATCATAAATAAAGGGGGAAAAATATATATACAAAATATAATACTTAAAATTTAACATTTAAAATTCTACATTTATATTTTATAATAGTAAAAAAGTGGAGAAATATAATAAAACTATATAAAATAAATATTTAAAATACATAGATATAAAAAATAACATTTTAAAATATATATATATTTTTTAAAATCCAAAAAAGGGGGAAAATAATATATAGAAAATATAGTATTTAAAATGTAACATTTAAAAATAGACATATATATTTCTTAAAATATTTAATATTTAGCAATTTTTCACATACCTATGCTACCTACCTTTACATAATTCACTTTACAACTTGAACTCCAATTTATATTCCAACTCTCTGCAACCTCAAGCATTCATCCAAACTCAACATATTACAAACTTTCTCTTATCCCTGGTCATATACACATGCACACATATGTACATACATATACACACACACTTCACCCATGCCACTTACTAGCCGCAGCATAAGCCGAAAATGTCTATAAATAGCATCAGACCAGACGCCCAAAAATTGCACACAGCAACAACAGAACGAAACAGAACAGAACAGCTGTAACAGCCGCCTTAACAGTGCGCTGTTAACAGTTAACAGAGCACGCTCTCCTCAGACAAAGGGCGGCGCATGCGTTGCATTGGGGTGACAACTTTAAAGCAGTTGAAGTTGAATCAACTTGAAAATGTTAATGAAAAATAAAAATAAAGCGATAAATGGTAAAGGCACGCCAACACCCACACCACACACACACAGAAGCACAGACTGACTGCGTTTATTAAAACACCCAGGCGAACATTGCACAAAGGCCAAGTCAGGCAACAACCATAATGACTGCAACAGCAACAACAACAACAATAGCAACCCCTTTTCGCCGGGCCAGCAATATAAAAGCAGCATTTGGAGCCCATAAAGTGGGCAGAGGCAAAAACCCATTGCATATTTCAGGGGGCAGCGCCTGCTGCTAACCAAGTGGCAGCGTGTTAGACGCCGCCAGCTGCGTGCGTGTGTGCGAGGTTGCTGGCGAGTGCACTCACAGCGCCAGCAACTGCCAACAGCAGCAGCAGCAACAACAACAAACAGCAACAGCAACAACCAACAACAACAGCTTTAAATTGCATGTTCAGTTTTTGGCGAGCGATTTTAATGCTTTTAATTTGAATGATGCCAAAGTGGGGGCCAAAGTCGGGCCCAAACTTTGTGGCCAACTAGTTGTTGTTGGCATGTCATTTAAGTTAATAGCAGTGAAAAAAAAATGAGCAGCACAGAATAGTTGATGCATTCATATTCAGGTTACACCTAATTGCAGCGAGCGTGTTTTAAAGTCGTTTTTTTTTTATCGATTTTTGTCGCTTTCAATTTTCGTGCCTGCAAATTGCATTAAGTTCAAACCCCCGAGGAATACAAATTTTCTATTAATTTTTCTTTTCGCTTTTTTATGTGCTGTCTACGTCTGTGGCAAATTCTGCGAATAGTTTATGAGCGCCAGGATTTGTGTGCGAGACGAAACCACAAAAAAAAAGAAATTCCAAATTCGAAATTGGTTTTTTTGTTTCAAAGTCATTTGGCACGACGCCAGCGCCGGGGTTCAATAACACGAAGAAATTTGTGAATACCCTAAGCTCGTAAAGCATGAAAAGGACATGTGCACGTGCAGTGCACGCAAGCTCGTAAAAATCGTGCATTTAACCAAAAAGAAAGATAGAGAGGGAGAGAGAGAGAGAGAGAGGGAGGGAGAGTGTCGAAACCTGGGGTTGTACTCATGCTGCACAGCAGCCGAGGTTAAGCTCAGAGTTGAGATCCTTCTTTGACCCGCAGACAGTCAGCTAGCTAGAGCAGGTGAGCTGTTGTCATCGTATAACTGGTTTTAGCTCTTAACTAGAAAATATTGTGCTCCGAACTTGGCTGCTGCTACCGTAGACGAGTTACTTATTCAAAACTTTGAGAAAAAAAAAAACAATGCTGAACGAAGCTTGTCTCCGACGAGGCAACATGAGAAAAAGCTGTGAAACAATTTGCCAAACGAGATGTGCGCGAGTTGTTTGTGGTTGGCGCAGAGGCGGCGAGCCGAAGTTAATAGAGGGGGGCCAATTGAACAAAGTTCAAGGTAGTTAAAGTTTCGCAGGTAATTGAAAACTCCAATAAAAGCACATATTAAATGAAATTTTTCACACCATCCCCCCTCGATGCACATGGGCTACGGCTCTGTTACGCTTTTAGCTACCTCATAAATACAGCTTAGCTCTTTGTGGCGTTCATAGAAATTATAGCGCGATTTAACTTTAATTAAACGCGGCAATAGAAATTTCCATTCAGCCAGTAACAATGGAGGCCCTAAGAATGTCTCCTCAGCTTAGTTACATCATAATAATACAAAATCTGAAGGTAAACAGAGTTATTTTTTAACAGCCTATAGAAACCTGCCGGAACACGTAATATGCCCGAGCTGGAAAACTTTGTCTGGGAAAAGTTTTAGAGTATATTAATGTATTCCCAAGCAACAGTATGTAAAATGTTATCAAAATGTTATCAAAATGTTAAGTCAGCGGCTGCACATATGAAAATCAGAGTTAAGTTTTGGAATAAATGAACTGTAAATATATACATATAGAAAATGGGTTTAATGTATTAACTTTTACTTAAAGATAAGGAATACACTCCAGATTTTTGCATTACATTAAGTTTATAAAAAATAAAGTGTTCCGTATATGTTTTTCTACTATCATACATTTAATTACAATTTTATTTATTTATAGCTCAAAATGTAAGCTTAAATCAAAGATACTTAAAGACAACATTTGAAACTAATGAAAAAATAAAATAAAAATAAAAAACTTCAAATTTTCAAATCTTCGAAACTTCGCATATAAAATTTAGTTCAAATTTACAATCTGCATCGTTCATCTTAAGACTTCGATTACGATGGAAGACATGAACGCAATGCTCCACATTGTCTCTATTATCGGGCTGGAAGTGACCATTAAATTCGGTCGGATCCCAATTTAAATACGCAGCTCTGCGGCCCGTGGTGTCCGATAGAAAAACTCCTTCTTGAGCCAGATCATTGATGTCAGTCCAATATTCATTGTTTGTGTTCAATTTGACTATAAGCGCTTTATACTCGGCCTCATTCTGTAAGCTGGCCAAGTGACCGCCAAGCTCTTGGCATCTGTATTTGGCAGCAAACCAATTCATCTTCTGCTGATCTTCAATATAATATTGTTTGTTTCCTGCTTCCACAAAATTCTTATTTTTCGTTGACTGCTGTTCAGCTGGCAATAACTTTTCTTCATGAACGGCCAGCCTCGTCTCTAGGGCCGTCAGCCTAGTCACAACATCGGAGAACTTAGCTTGGATCTCTGAGGCATTCACTCTCTCCTCGGAGCTGCTGACTTGGCTATGTAATCTGTTGATGTGTGCCAATATGGGCTGGACTACTTTGTAGCAGTAGCTGGCACAGTTATTTTCGAGCTCAGTCGTCGCCTGACAGGACTGAAAAGGAAAAAGTACTTCATATATCATATTAAGTAACTTAAGAGGAAAGTCGAACTTACGGAACTACTCGTGCTTTCTATGTAGCCAGGTGCTATAGCTACAGCTGCCAGTAATATGAGGAAGATCATTTTGCTGACCGAAAGAACTGCAGCAGTGAACTGAATTGTTCGACGCAGCATCTGCGACTTATATGCAAATTGCTAAGTACTGCAGGAAACAAATTATATATTGCTTATAATATGTAAAGGCGGCTTATCAATTGCAAAAATATTCTCAAGTCAAATGTTATTCTGATTCCCCAGATAATTGCAGCAGAAGCAGCGAGAGAAAAATGAACGAAAGAAAGATGAGATTCGGAAGGCTGCTCTTATTATACAGAATATTCCTAACTGTCCAAAATATTTATAATTTTTGATTGTTAAGAATACTCTGTGTTTTTTTTACAATTTTAATTTCCAAGGAAAGTCTGGGAGGAAGACTTTAATTTGATAAATTAACTGACTACTCTTGTTATATATATATTTATTTACTTACAATATATTCCATGTCATTATTTACTGCAGGGGAATTAAAAATTTGAAATTAATATATAAATATATGTATATTGTAAATAACTTTACATTGTTAGTTATCTTAATACATTTAGCTAGACAAAAACTGTCTCACACAAAAAGGTCTACGGATCCATTGACACATTGGCTGACCATTGAACTTGTCAAATATTGTCTACGCTGGGGTAGATAATTATGCGTGAACGCCACGCCCCGTTACGCCCACGCAGTCAAGCTGATGAGCTGGCGGACTGACCATTAATTATGCCAAAATAATAGCTAAGCCAGCTAGAAGAGAGAGAGAGAGAGAGAGGGAGATTGAGAGTGAGAGGGACAAGGAACACAAAAAGAAAATCTGACTACGTCGCGACTGTTTTTACTAATTTTATGCTGGATGATGGGGAGGAGGAGGCCACTGATGGCATAGAAGAGCAGACGGCATTGGGTGGGCCAAATAGAATTAATGGCAGCGCCAACAGGCGAAAACATAAAGCGACTTTGCCCATTGTCCTTAAGCATTGGCGACGTCGCGTCAAGGAACCTTCAAGTGCCCAAAACAACGAACAGACGACGCGACGAAGGGAACGAACCGTAGTGAGTCTAGCATGGAATGCGGCTGTGGGTTAGAACCGCACGATAAAAGCGCAACAAGAGAACGACAAGAAAATATGCTAAATATGAAAAAAGTCAATCAATTGGTAGACGGGTAGATACCCTGGAAAAATGAAGAGCAAGGAATATGGGATGGAGATTGGGCAGTGATTGATGAAGTTGAAGACAAGAAGGAACTTCCAGCACAGTTTACTGATAATATATGTTTCCAAATGAATATACCCCATAAGGTATATGTAATTCTAAGAGCATTAGAAAACATTGACTCTGGGTTAAACACAACAACAGATGCTGCTGCTGTTGCTGCTGCTGCTGGCTCCGTTGAACTCTTGAACTTGGCAGCAAGAAAGGTTCAATGTTTCTTTAACAGAGGCACGCAAACAAATAAATGGACGCACGGACAGACAGAGAGATAGACAGACATACATATGCACGGCTTAGGACTCGTCTGAAGGGTCAACGAATTGGGCCCTTAACTGTGCATTAAATATTTAAATATTCATCAAAATTGCGCATACGCTGCGTGGGCAGTGCATAAAAATGCTTTCTTTCGCTTATGCAATGCCCAGGCCCGGAAAAAAGTGAAAATGACAAGCTAGAGCTGCTGCTGCATTATTTAAATGCCGAGCTGAAAAAGCCAAGGCATAAATATTTGATTAGTTGTGAGCCGAAAAGAGAAGGCCAACAACAATGGGAATGGATGGGGCTGGCTGCCAGTTAAACGCAATTATCTAGCGCCAGTGCCTCGAGACAATGGCAAATGCCAAATGCTTAATGGCAATGGCACAAGAGCAACAACGGTTATATATATATATATGTACTACATCTACTTATGTACATACACACATATATAGCATAAAAAATCATAAGGAAAGCAGGCAATGTCAGTCAGAGCAAAACGGCAGCTCATTAAAAGTTAAAGCTCGGAAGACAACAGCGTTTAAGCTGCCAGAGCTTCTTTCTATTTATTTATCGATTTACTAAAACGCTTCCGCTGACAGCTCTGACTGACGTCTGTCACATTTGTGAAAACCGAGCCATCCATCTATCAGTTAAAACCGATAATATTATTGATATTGTCGCGTGCCCCGCACTCAGCTAAGAGCAAAGCAACTAATGTAGTTTACTCTGTTAACAGTCGTTGCTCTCGTGCTGTTAAGCGCTTAACAGTTGTCGGCTGAAGCTGCTGCTGCTGCTGCTGCAGACATCCCGCTGTGCCTAACAGCCCGCAGCGCTCACACTCCACTCTCCACACTCTACACTCCACACTTCATACTGCCGTCGCTCTCAACTTCAACTGTAATTTTGACCCGTTTGCTTTGCATGTGCTTTTGTTTTTGCTTTTGTTGTTGTTTTGCCTGCTGCATAGTGGCGGCCTCTTTTGTTGTTGGCATTCTAAGCGTGGCCATGGCCATTGCCAATGCTCAACAGCGTGACATTTAACGCCACGGGATGCCCGCCCAGTGATTGGCGGGTTCAATACTTTGGTAACTACTAAGACTTTTTCTTTTTTTTATAATTCTATAACTAAACTTTATCTTCTTCACTTGTCTCTCTGTTATATATTTGAAATTGAATCTGACTTTAAAAAAAACTCTCTCATTCTGCTTATCTACTCTGACATTTTCTCACAAGACTTACACAGATCCGTTTGTTAATTTATTTACAAACTGAAAATCCCAAAGCCGAAATTAAGCTTCATAAATATTGATGTAGATATAGGACAAGGAACGATATGTTATTGATATGATAATAAAATATATTTTACTAAAGCTGCTTGTCCGGGCCATAAATATACCGGTTCGCGCTTTACGAAATGGATTGAAAATTGAATGTTGTTTAGTTTTGATGCATAACTAAAAATTTAAGTGCCATCTCACAGTGAGAGTTCTGCGCAGCGTGCAACAACAACAACAATATTGTAGCAACTATTGCTACAACAACATTAAGTCCAACTAAGCCGAGGCAGCCAAGCTCAACATATTGTGCGGCCATCCGCTGAGCTCTTGTCATTAATCGCACCATGGCGTAAGCCCACAAATCAGCAGTCAATCAACGCGCACAGCCCACAAAGAAGAGAGTGGAAAATGTTAACAGTTAACAGTTAACAGTTAGCAGTTAGCAGTTAGCAGTGGCGCTGCATTCGTTCTCTCTCTCTCTTTCTCTCGTTGAGTCTTCTAACAGTGGCGGGCGCTCGCGCTCCACTGTTAATCAGTCAATCGTGCTCGCGCTCTTTGTCTGATAACAGCGATGCCGGGCCGTTAACATTTCTTGTGTACCTCTCGGGCTGCTAGCTGGCTGCGGCTCTGTTCAGCTTTCAGTTCAGTTTCAGTCTTCACTTGGTGCTCATCGGCTGCGCGTTGGACTCGCATCAAATCGCTTCGCTGTGCCGCCTGTGAAACTTATAAACAAAAACAGTTAAATAAACACTTTGTCCCGTGTCGCGTACATCTTGTGTGCCTGTGTGTTTAACAGAGTGTGAGTTGTTCTCTGTGTTAGCGTGTTTGTGTGCTGTTTGCTGTTCGCTGTTCGCTGTGTACGGTGCTACTCCACACGGTCTCAGTGCGCCCTCATTGTGCTCTCGTGCAAATGAAAATTTCATTGAGCAGAAAGTAGCCGCAGAAAAGTGGAAAATCCTAAAACAGCTAAAAAGCAAAAATAAATAATTCAAAATCGCTCCAAGTGAAATTATCAAACAGCGACGAAATCAATTGTGGATTCACTGGAAGGCAGCCGCAACGTTGAGAAGCAAGCAAAGTAATATTAAATAATAAATTTAAATAACTTTAAATACAATATATATATATTATTCATTGATGGCCATTTAATATTTATGCGAGTCGCAATTGCCCAGAGGCTGTCCGCACTTTCTTCGTGCCTAGAACCGGAAAATATTCCAATATGTGTAGAAGTTGTTGTCCAGTCAGTCGAGTCGAGTCGACTTGAGTTAAGTTGAGTCGAGTGGCGGCCGGGCATCATCAGCCGGTCAAGCGTTCCGGCCAGACCAGACCAGGCCAGAAAGAAGCCTCCGCGCCCAGCTAGACAATCAGCTAGCCAGCCAGCCACCTGCCCGGTTCGAGCACCAGACATTGCGGCACAGAAGCTGCCACAAGCTGCCGCTCTGTGTGCGTGTCGAGCTGTGGAATTTTATGCAGTGGCTGGCTCGTTTATTTTGCCAGCTCCTACATATTTACAACTTCATATATGAAGCGTATTCTCTCGTTATATATGTATATATAATTTTATTTTATTGGCCGGGAGGGTGGTCGTCTCTGGACAGCCCTGCCGTTGGCTACGCATTCAGCCAAACGTAACGAAAACGCAACTGCGCTTCACGCTTCAGGCTCAGTCGCAGTCGCAGTCGCAGTCGCAGTCGCAGTCGCAGTTGTAGTCCAAGAGGGGGGAGCGGCGGGCACTTGGCTGGCAGCCGCATTAGATGAGCAGCAAATCAAACACAGAATGTTCAAAGCGAGTTAGTCACTATGTACAGTAGAACAAGGCTATGACGGACAAAAGTGCCAAATTAAAGTTTGAATCAGAATTTTAGCTCAGATTTGAATTTTGGCGATTCGAAATTCATTGAAGAATATGAAGCAATTTTTATATACACTTATAATATAATACAAAAATATTTAAAAGAAATTCTAAATATAATTGGGAATATATTTCACGAGTTTCAAAGAAAAATCCGTATATTTTGATTTTGACGATGTTTTAAACCTTTTCTTTTAGAAGATTTTTCAAGCCTTTTATATTTAAAAACTAATTCTAACTAAAGGAACAACAAAATATATTTCTTTTGAGGATGTTTCTAACATTTTATTTTGTAGACTTTTCAAACTATTTATATTTGAAAACCAGTTTCAACTATAATTGGGAATATATTTTGCGAATTTCAAAGGAACATCAAAATTATTTTAATTTTTTAAAATGTTACAAACATTTAATTTTGAAGATATTTTAAACTTATTAGTCTACCAAAAATTCTTATCCAATATATATAAATAGATAAAGACAGAACTTGAGCTACAATACAATGCTCTTAAGCTTTATAACTCGGACTATTTAGATTAAAAATTAAAAAAAAAAAACCTCAACTTAAGTAATCAAACTTAATGCAGATTTTAGTTAGAAACTATTTATGAGAACCATAAAACATAAAAACTTCCCGTTTTTGCATGTTAAAATTCATCTCGATGCTAATTTATGCTGTTGCCAAAATAGCTCAGGTTTTTGTCCACTGGAAAGTTCTTACAGATTCATTAAAAACTTTTCGGCTGCAACTTTTTATAAAAGGGGTAAAACAGTTCACAAACTGCAGAGCTTTAGTTAAACATCAAATAGTTGCTGGTATTAGCGCTGGGTATAGAAAACTCTTGAATGAAGTCAACTGAATCAAGTTTCTTGACGGCTACGTTCGCCATAGAGATGCTTAACGGTATTCTGGATTGCATTACGAACACAACTCTTTTTAATCGACTTTTTATCAATTGCAGACTCACTTTTTTTTGCATTTATTTCGCTGTTTTTTTTTTTACTCATCAATGCGCGTTTTATTGATGTGTTTTTCTTTGTGCGCTTCTGTGCTGATTTTTAAGTGTGCCGTTGGCGAGTTTTATGTTGTGTCTGGCTGCGTTTTGTAACCTGGTTTTATTGCTGCCATAACATATGCCGCTGCCTGTTGTGTCTAATCACACGTTGCAGAGCAAGCAAAAAAAAAAACAGAGAGAGAGAGAAAGAGTAGAACCAAAGATACGATGCACAAGATACATTAAGTATTGGACACACGGGTTTGATTCTGACATGTTTACATATTTCGCTTTACGCCGTGTGCTTTGTCTTCTTAATCGATACATTTACAGGGTGCTGCGAGTGCAGTGAGTTGTGCTTAGGCAACGTTCTAGCAATGGATAATTGAGTATCTTTAAGATACAAGAATATATTTGTATCTTAAATTCGTATCTAGGTAACGTTCTAGTAATAGATAATCGATTAATCGATAATTCAAGTACTACAAGAATATATTTTCATCCTATAATTCTAAAATATTTCTGCGATTTATAAATTCAAGAGTACCTGACATTTTAAAATGTATCTTATAGATTCAAACGTATCTTAAGTATATCTTTAAACCTTAAACATAAATAAGTCTCAAAAGTAACTCAAATATATGAGGATTACTTAAAGATATTTTAAGTAAACCTCATATCAGTAAGATTCAAACGATGCTTACTTCTACTAGATACACAAATATCTTACAGATACAAATTCATCTGACATATATAGAAACTATCTTAAAGATAAATTGTTCATGCAAAAAAACTTATATTAAGTAGAGAAAAAAATTATCAACAAATACAAAAGTATCTCAAAGATATGTCTAACTTAAAATAACAGCAAAAAATTCTTATTTCTACTATATACGTAAATATCTGACAGATACAAATGAATCTTAAATACACAAAGGTATCTCAAAGATATATTAGACATGCAAAAAAAATTCAAAGTATATAACAGTATCTTAAGGATGTACGAACATCTGAGAAATACAATTGTTCCTTAAAGATATAAGAATATGTTATGGAAAATTACAAAAATATCTCAGAGCTGCAAAAATATCTGTAAGATAGAAGAATATCAACAATACAACTTTTACAGATACAAAATTTTACTAAGAAAATATACAAAGCTATCTCAGAGATACACCCGTACCTAAAATATACAATACTATCTAAAAGCCATTACACACGTATCGAATGAAGCAAAACAAAACACGTCTAGAAAGCCAGCTGTATCCAAGTTGACCTCATCGTTAGCCACAGATGCCCAGACTCCGCAGCTCGCCCTCTATTGTTCGAAAAAAAAAAAAAAAATGTTATTTAAGACGAAAAGCGAACAAAAAATTGATTGAAAGATACGCGCGTCTATGTATTTATTTATTTATATTATTTTTGCAGTTTTCAGAGATTGAGAGATAATCTCCTTTTGTGTAGTAGCTTTCAGAACAACGCGCAGCCGGCAGCGACCTTCGCCAGAGTTTAAAGACATGACCCCCAGTAGTATAGTGGTTTAGTGGCCCGAGAGCAAACATTAATTATGACGCTTGTTGTACGCCGAATGGCAATAAATTAATTTCAAATTAAACAACATTTCGAGAGCAGCCTTTGCACACATCCTCAGGCAAAGCCCGAAATAGAAAAAATAAAACAAATAAAACAATATAAATAAACAAAAGCAAAACAACAAATTAAATCTGAGAAAAGTGCCAAACGAAACGTCCGAAAATGTGAGCATGTTCCGTGGGAGATTTCGTCAAAAAGATTAATAAGCAACGGCGACGTGTTCGGCATATTGTAAGGCCCCAAACGCTTCAGTCATACACATATATGTATATATAGATATGTATATCTCTCTCTCTGTCTCTTTCGAAGCGGAAATGTAAGACACGGCGGCAGCTCGTTAAGATTGAGCCACGCAGAGTAAATGCCGCGCCAAATGTGTAGCAAATAGAAGGGCATATGGCCAAAAACAACCAAAAAAGGAAAAACAATATATATAATGCATAAAAAAGAAAAACAACAGAAATTTGGCTCTTTCGTTTATAATTAGAAACGTTGCGCCACATACAAATGAGCCTCGAGCGAAACGCATTATGCATTCAATTGAATATTCCTTTGAATTCAAATTTATACGTTAAACGATTTATGCTTCGTTTGGTAATGCGAAAATCAATGAGATTTGTTGTTGTTGTCTCTTTTTTAATTTTAAATATACTATATACGGTTTCACAGGCGTCGCTCAAATTAAATTAACTAATTAATCAATAAAAGCAATTGGAAATAAAAGACTTTAAGCGGCTTGGGTCTTTGTTAACACAAAAAACAATTAAATGGAACCAAATTATTATTGACATTTGTATTAAGTTAAGTCCACATTAATCTTAATTACAACATTACAAATTCTTGTAAGTTTTGAAGAATTAGCTTTGGCACATCCCTCGAGGCATTACAACTTAGAACATGAAGCTAAAATGATTAGTGTAAAAAATTTATTTGTGATGTAAACTTTAAATGTTTTGTAGATTTTAATTGATTATCTCAATTAATTTTTAAAAAGTGATTAATATATATTCGTGTTCTGCTCAATATTTGTAGTAATGAGCTCATTATTTTCTGCCTTAGCATGTTTACTATATATATATATATTATTTATATTTATAGTTTAAATTGTATTGAAAAACTCCAGAAAATAATAATATATCTAATGGATAATATAAAATTATACATAATATATAAAAACTCATTAATATGTGTATAATTTGAATGTTATATTAAAAACTAAATAATATATAAATAAATAACAAATTTTATCAAATTCAAAAAATAAAAAAAAAATATTTAAATAAATAACATGAAATAACATCTAACTATAATAATTTAAATATTAAATAATATAAATAAAAACCATACAAAAAAATAAAGCACACAAAAAAATAATTTAAAAAATAATAAAAAAAAAACCAAGTTATTTAAATATCTCAAAGATAGAAAAAGAAGGAAAAAATATGTATACAAGATTTTCGAACTATTCTTATATAAATATTCCAAATATATATAAAATATTCCAACGCGATATTGATCCTTAAAATGCTTTATTTGTTGCTCAATTGCAAAAATGTTAAATTTTCATTATCAGAAAGCCATTTTATATCTTATAAACCACGAAAATTTTAGCCAATTTAATCTGTAGATACGCAAATTCAGTGTACTATGCATATTTTATGCAACCTACCTGGCAAAATGTCAAATTGTCAGCTTGATAAATATTCGAACAGCTGACAGAGGTCGGTCAGCAGTTGACGGTTGAGGAACAACTCGAACACGATATGTATTTGGGCAATTACATTTTGCCATTTGGCCAAATGGAAACATTGACGGCTCGTTAAATTTCAGCGTGAAATTAAAAACGTCATTGTTTCTCTTGGATTGTAGTTAACGTCTAATATTCTAAATGCTGATTCATGCAGCCATTACCATTACCAGGTGTTTCAATACTCAACCAACTCGAACTGGAGTCAATTACTACAACCAATAGATATGCACGACAAATTCAGGGAAATCAAAGCTTATCAGCAATAAAAATACAACTAGAGTAACACACAGTAATCACAGAGAATTGAACAGACGCTCAGATAGTTGAGCATGCAGCGAAGCAGAGGCAAAGTGAGTGGAGTGTGGAAAATGGAGTGCAGAGAGCGGAGAGCGGGGCGCGGAGAACGAAGAACGGAGCGAGCGTGCCATTGAACTCTAACCCAGTGCCATGCACTAGACAGATGGGGCGTATGCGTAATATGTATATACTTCTGAGCATTTACAACTGTAAGGAATTTATAGAGGGTATTCGAGGATTGCCAGACAAAAAACTGAGATAATATGAACTTATCAGTATAAATACCATAAAATATACATATAAAGTAAATCTTATTGAAATGAGACTTCTGAGATAAACAATTTTTTGATTTATTATAAAGAATCTCTTTCAAACTTAACAAATTTGATGTATATTACAATGAAATTGAAAACTATATTATATATATATATATATGTATATTTAATTACACATTAACAAATTCGATTAGGTTAATTGAAAAATAATATGATGTATATTAATAGAAATTGTAAACTATTATATATATAATAAACTATTATATTATTATATATATTTGATTACAATGAATCTTGTTCAAACAGGTCAAATTTGATTAGGATAAATTGAATAACAATATAATACATAGTTAAATGATTATATTATTCTAAAGAATATTTATGGAAATTCTCAGAGAATTTTCAGAGAAACATAAGCAGCAAAAAGCAAATCTTCCAGCTTAAATATGTATATTAAGTACTAAAGTTGAGTTGAATCGATCTACTATATCATTGTAATAAGAAAACCTCATCTACTGCTAGAGTATTACTTCAGCGACTTGTCACAGTTCTCTGTTCGTTCCATGTCAGATTTTTATTTTCATTTTTATTATAGACAATCACAAGGCGTTTATACACATATTGATAGAGTGTTTGCGCCGAGCGCATTGCATCTTGTGCGCTAATCATTGCAGTCGTATAAACAGACACACAAACTCTCGCTCTCTCTCTCTCTCTCTCTGTCCCTCTTTATCACACTATTGTAGTCTATAGGGGCATATGGACATGTGTGCATGACGTCTTTATGGCCTCCATCATTGCCAGGCGACCGACAACAGCCGTTATATAGAACTTATGGCAACATCTATATGTATGTACATACATACATACTTGCCCGCGTTCATAAATAAATAAATAAACAGCAAAAGCCGCGTTCGCGTAAGCGACCCTAGACCCAACCCCAACCCCGCCCCACTCCGCCTCGTCTCTTTTGTCGCCCCCGCTGCGTTGCTTTGTTGTTGCGTGCATTTTGCGTGATTTTCGTGATTTGTGCTGGTCACAATTTGTGTTGATGAACAACGAGACGTCGTACGTACGTAGATAGCTAACCAGCTAACCAGCTAACCAGCCATCCACCTTCTCAGTTATTCATTTCACTGCCAGCTATCTGCACACAGCGAGACCCGCACAATTTCTATTGCATTATTTATCACAAACGGCGCTATTTATAGATATCGCGCATATTATATTGTACATTGTACAAGTTCTTCGGCTGTCCTTGGTATGATTGCTAAGTCATGTACATAGTGTGTAACGGGGTGAAGAATATAGAGATTAATATATAATATATAAAACAATTGAATATAGAATCAGTTATAGTATTTAGATAGAATTGAACCTTTTAATGGAAGAGTTATAATTTTGATAGTTATCTTGTTTTCATATATTGATTTAATTTGATTAAACATTTTTATTTGAGATATATGTTTTTATAGTATTTTATAATATTTTTTAAAAATATTTAGTATATATAGTATTTAAATGCCCTTTCTACTATACAATTTTATTCGATTTGATTTCATTTTGTTTAAAGATTTTTATATGTATATATATTTCTCATGTAACAAATGAATTAAATAAAAATACTCGAATCAAGAAAGTTGCTGATTAAATCAGCATTCGGTTACGTAGAAAATAAAAACCTTTTGCCCTTTAAGGGTATTTCATTTTTGACATGTGTCAGCCAGTACTTTCATATCAACATACATACAAGTATATATTTCTTATTTGATTGGCATTCGGTTCACATTCAGTGCATTTGATCTGTGTACAACACGCTTTGCGCCTATCGCATACGCAAACCTTATAGAGGGGCCCCCACCCAGTAGCCCCCCTCATTGCCCCCACCTTGCGCCTTGTGCGACTTTGACTTTGAATTGCGTTTGGCTTCAGAGTTCTGTTTACATTATCGATTCGCTCGCATCTAGCTCAAGAACTTTGACTTTGATAAAATACTGTTGCTGCTGCTGTTGCATAGTTCTTGATAAGTCATGTAAATAAAGTACAATATCAGGGTCTGAGATCGTTTGTTAAAAGGAAATGAAATGTGTGCGTTTCCTAGATAAGCATTGGCAGTTTCTTGGAATATGTCTCTGTTTGTTTTCAGAGCTTTGATCTGTGGCAAACATATGCATTTTCTATGCTTGTGAATGACAATAAAACAGAGAGTGTCTAGTGTTTTTTTGAAGTGTAGTCTAAACAAAGTTGTTGAAAAATCTTTATTGAAACGGAAAAAACACGGAAATTTTTAGGCAATTCCTACAAGAAGCTGGACATTTTTTTTTTATTCAGGTTAAATTTGATAAATTATATTTCCAATTTCAAAATATTTGAATCATATTAAATGTAAAATATTTAAAAATTTAAAAAATGTTTATTGTTCATATTCAATGTTTATATCTCAGCTTAAAAAAATGTAGTAAATTAAAATAAAAAGAAAATATTAAAAGTAATAAAATAAATCAACTAAATTAAAATTTTTTTTGTTAAATAATTATAAAATATTAAAGTAATAACAAATATTATAATTTTAAAAATATTAATTGTTTTAAAATAAAAAAAAAATTATAAATTATATAAATTAATAAATTAATTTTAAATTTCATATTTATTATTGGTAATCTATGTTTTTATCTCAGCTTTAACCTATTAAAAAAAATATTAAAAATTCTAAAAAAGATTCTGATAAATTATGCTGAATAATAATATTAAATGATAAAAAAAATATTATTTAAAAAAGGATATATAGATCTTAAAAGTTTTAAAATAAACTTGAACATGTATATTTTAATATCTAATAAAAGATTATATCATTATATCAAACACTTAAATTTTGTTAGAATTAGATTAATAAATTCATCTTTTGTTACCAAAATAGACATCATTTAAATCCACATTTAATGGATTTCCCATTTAATATTTCATTATATTGGCCTTTAATCCAATGCTATTTCGGTGCTGTTGATCCCACTTCTAGAAATGTTTTCATAATTTAGGTGGACAAACGTTGGCCAAATGTCAGCCAATCCGTCTATTTATAAACAATCTGGCCAATTGGCCTGTTCTCTCACGTACACACATACATATTGAAGAGCTCTCACCTCGTCGCGATTGTTTGTCCTCCAATGACGCAATCTCAGACGGCGCACAAAGCGTTGCGCAAACAAACAATAAATTCAACAAGAAAATGCCGAAAAATTGCCTGGAAAAACAGTTTTGCTTATTATTTACTTCGAGTCGATGTCAAGTGTGGGGTTTTTTATCTTTTAGTTATTTTTTTGTACTTTTCTGAGAACCAATGGTCCAACAGTTTATTTGGAAAAACTTTTGGCCAACTGTATTACAAACACATTGTATAACTTTTTTGGCATGACAATTCGTTTTGGCCATTTGAATATGACTCCATTAGTTCTCGAGACACACATAAAGATATATATTTATATATATGTATGTATATGTGTGGCCAGGGTCAACAAACTTAGCTCTGTGTCGCAAGCACTTGACTTGATGGTCTGACTAGTGAGTGAATGACTGAGTGAATGACTGACTGCCTGCCCATTGGGCTAGCTACTTGACACCACACACAGATCGTGTTGCTCGTAGGTGTTTTCACTTGTAATTATTTATCCATAAGCCATGTTTTTATGTTCTTTTTTTTTTGCAGCCCGCAGCGTAACCTCATTTCATTTTATTTTTTTTGTAATACTCGTTAGCAAAGCATACGCAAAAGGGTATATGGGTTTGAGTGTTAAAGTTTGGCAGAAGCTAAGGGCTTGTCAATCGATTATCTGTATTTATCTTTTATCGAGTATTCAGCAGTCAGCTAAATCCAATATTGAATGGCTTTCTGTTTAATGTGCGCAAAATTGATTAAAGCCAAGTTTGGGGTACTGCGCGAAACCGCTGCGAAATGAATAAACAATAAGGCAAATTAGCTTTTTGAATAACTGAGATTTTTGTATGCGTCCTACCACGTTCTCGAAACCGAAAACCCAAAAAAGCAACGCAGCTCAGCTGACTCACAGGCGCTGCGATTGCGAAACGTCCATCGAACTTCGAAGAGAACTTGAGAATATATGTATGTACATATATAGATATGTATATACATATTGATTTTCTATACGAACATATATTGAATGTCTTTGTTGATTGTGGAAATTTTCTGTGAACTTTTTATTTTTTTTTTATTTTTTAATTAAGTTTATTGCGCTGAAGTTTTCTTACTGTCGTTCTTTACTTTTGTGTGGGTCGAATAAAATAACAGCCAGAAGCAGTCGGAAATGCGGGCTTGATTAAGCTGCCAGTCGTCCTAACTGTTAGACGTGCCCCAAAAAAAAACACAAAATTCCACAGAAAATTAATTATCACAACAATTGTCAATAGGGGTGGACCGTAATTTATTTTTATAGGTATGCCTTTCTGGGTCGTGATGCGTAGCAGTTTTTTATTTCCTGCTAAAGAAACTCTATTACATTATTTATAATAATTGAAAAACATTGGACATTTTCTAATGTAACTTTAATAATAATATATATTTTTTAATAATATTAATTTCATATATATTGTAACATTTTTATTGCTCATACTAAAATATTTATAAACTGATGTAGAGCGTTGCTTGAAGTTAGTTTTACGTATTGGTTTGATATAAATTAATATTAGCTTGATCAAACTTCTAACGTAAAAGTTATTGACTGAGCATTTTGCTTGAAAACATTGTTAGAGTATGTAGATTGGTGTTTTTCAGTGATTAATCAATCTCTCAACATTCGTTTTGATTGAATATGTTTTTGATCATTATTTTGATTGATTATATATTACATTTATTGAATAGAATTTAATATATTTAGTGTCTATTTACGTCAATTGAATATATTATTTACGTCTATTGAATTGACTTCGTCATATTTTGTCATCTTATTGATTGATCATTTTGATTGAAAACATTGGCTGAACATGTGTATTGATATGTCTTACAAAGTTACAATTGAATATGTATTTTACCAGCATAGTGAACAACCTGATATCTTATATTATATAAAATAAAATTATCATATTGATTGAGCTTGAAGCTTGAATATGTAGATTGAGCATATTGATTGAACATACGAACAGGAAATGGTTTTGCCTACATAAAAAATGTAAGCGAGTCTTTTAGACCTCAGTTAATTTGATAGACTATATTTGGAAATTACTATTAAGATGAAGCTGGAAGTAGAGATATATATTTAGAGTCTATACAATAATCACATACGACATATTATTCAGAAATATTTGTTTAACATTGACTTTGCTTAATGTAAATCATATAATAAATTTATGTAACATTTTTAGTTCATTTTTTGACAAAATATTATGATATAATCTTACTAAAATCAAACAAGCTCAAGAATCCCTATTTAAAACAAAATCATAATGCATTGATTTCCCATTTTCAATGGGTTCAGGTTATATCTATGTACAGGGTAACTCTAGTTTACCTATTTTCTCTGCTCCTATCATTACTATTATATATGACTTAAGAAACTTAATGTACGTCAGGCAGTTGAGTTAAGTTCAGTTTGTCTACCGAATTGTATCTGAACTCGTGTATCCGTATCTGTCAGTCGTCTATTAGCGCTTGATTTTGATTAATTGGTTCGTCTGTTTGCCAGCACGTTTATTCTTAATTTTTGTTTTCGCCTCTTTTTTTGTGGTCTTCTGATTAATTTAAATCTATTCAAGTTAAATTTGAGCATAAAAGGAATCTGAGGAAATGTGCAAAAGTGTGATTCGGCGCCCAAAACCCATTAGCTTATATCAAAGGGTAGGCGAGCGCACGCGTCCATCAATCATGATTGACGAGGTGTGATGAAATCAGAGAAAATCAATTGGCATTGAAAAGTGTTTGATTTGGCGGACGGCAAACGTTTCGCATTGTTTCGACAGCTATTATTATTATTATTAATATTATTATTATTGAGATTTATGAGTGTTTATGGAAATTTTTCCACTGCCTGAGACTGTGGCAGCTGCGGGTTATCAGCTGCTGCTGCTAGGCTGCAACTGTTGTTTATATAATGCGACGACATTATACGGCGGCGGCTGCTGTAATTCACAATACATATATAATTTATTGTAATGTCTACCTGATAAGCTGACATATGAGAAATAGTAAGTAATATTAATAGACGCTGGTCTGAGCCTCTTCTATGTACATCCATATTAGAGTCTCAGTTCCCAGGCGAGCCAAGTGATATTAGTGAGGAAGAAAAAAAGATCTTGGGTTTTTTCTTTTATGATATCTTAGGCTTTGTTAGTCAATCATAAACATTTGCATACACAAAGCTAGATATTTGTTTGCTTTCATTTGTAGGCCCCGCATTTATTTATTTATTTATTTTTTTTAGCATAGCCGCGTCACATTTCACTTTTCTAGAAAGCAATAACAAATACCCCTTATGGAAACTCGTATGAATGAATTTCAAATTTCAAAAAGCAGCTCATTCTCTCCCTCTCTCTCGGTCTCTCGGTCTCTGAGATATCCGTCTTCATGCGAGCTGCAACTGGTTTTCAATATGGGTTAATGCCACGGCTTGGCTTTGCCCCGTTTTGACTTAATGAACTCATTTTCAATGCCTTATCATATTTATGCCCCTACACCTCCGTATATACGATACACATCTTTATGGCTCTTTCTTTCTCCCGCCTCTATCTCTCACACTCTTTCTATTTGCATTTCTTTTGTTCGTGTATTTGATTTCGTTTATGTAAATCTACACTCAGGTTTTTTCCCCTCTCCTCTCTCCCCTCTTCGACTGTTTAGTAAAAGTTTTAATTCAAATCTTTTTCGGTTCTATGTTCTGAGTTCCATTTCAATCTGGTCTGAATGCCACAAACCGCAGTCTGCAGTCATTAGCCCAATTTTGGACAGTCCGCAGCGGCATCAAAATAATATACACATAAAGCCCATTAAACCGCACAAATGCTCAAATGATGCGAAAAGTTACGTCGCAACGCCCCGAAAACAATTTTTGTTTTTTTGGCAGATAGTCAAAAAAAAACACTTGGAGAACGGACGGCAGAGACGAGAAATCATTCAATAAAGAATTAAAACGCAATTCTGAACTATTTTTTTTTAGCGTGTTTATAGCCAAAATGCCGCATTGAATAAAATTTAGTTTGTGTTTTTATAGATGATTAGACGATATTTTATAACAATTTTTATAGCGTGATTGCAAAATAAACTGTCATGTGCTAGGCCTCCAAATCTGTTTTAATGATTGATTGACTTTTTACAGAATTTGATTTTAATCTTTTATCTTACTTTATATCAATATTTCAAAGATTTAAACTCAACAAAGAAATGTTAAAATCATCTAAAATTGGGCGAAACATAAAGTTTTTCTTTACATAGAAAACTTTGTTTATTAAATATTCACTTAATTAATTAATAAATCTTAAAATTTATATTTTAAAATAAAAATAAAAGAAAATAAATTTATTTTTTACATTAAGTATATAATATATTAATTAAATATTATATTAATTAATTAATTAATTAATTTTTAATGTTTATATTTTAAAATATATCAAACGAATTTAAATTTATATATAATTATGAATTTATTATTTATATTAACTGTATAATATTATAATATTTTGCTGCCAAAAAATTCAATTTTAATTAAATTTATATTTACAAATTCTTAGTAAATAATTGTTAACAAAAATAGTTCAACTAACTCTTACCCACAATCATCAAATTCCCCAAAAGCAATTACATTATTCATAATTTCATGCACATTAATATATTATTAACAGGATATCTAATAGTCGTTCATTATTGCATAACACACTTCCTTAATGAACTCTTGTTTTTATGTGCAGCAAGACTATAAATGGTTACAGCTATTAATAAATAATTAAGCGTTTTGCGGCAGTTTCAATGAAATTAGCATAGATTTTCAGCGCCAGACCTTGTTCATAAATCTCGAAATTGGGCGCCCAAACAAAGCAAATATACTCCATATACATATATAGCACATACTTATATATGTATATATATTGGTCACATTGATGTCGTAAAAGGTCTTAACGGCAATTGCGCCACTTCTGAAATTTGTGGCGTGTGATTTGCATCTTTGCCATAGATGGGCAGCAGGAGGGCAAACAAAAACAAACACACAGATGTGCATATATACATATACATACACACACACATACATACTTCAAAGAGTGTGCCATAAAAGACGCCCGTCGCCATTTGCAGCGCCCCCTGTTGTTCATTTTTTGTTCATTTTTTTGGCGATACTTAAAAATCAATTAGATGGTAGCTGTCGTTACCGATTTGTTCCCTTCTTTTGGGGCGCTGCTTGAGAGTGCTTCTTTTGGCTCTGCTCTTTATTTTCCACTTATTGTTCTTGTGCATCATCAAATTTGCGTCTTTTTTTTTAAACAAAATTTGATTAGCCTGAAAGGCTTGTATTGCGCATAAATTAGAGTAGAGAGCGACCGTGGGACATAATTGAGCTGAAGTTTTATTGGCTTAACGAACATCAACTCTTTGAAGTAGCAAAGGCGAATTACTTTATATTGTAGAGACAATATGCACACATGTGTGTTTTATATTAAATTTTGATAATATAGAGATATTACTTTATATGTTCGCATAATTTATTTCAAATAGACTTATCTGATCTACCTGAACTTACTAAATATCATATCATTTTATGCGTCAGATTGTTTAAATTAAAATATATATAATATTTTTAAAATTGCGTTCAATATTAATATTTTATTTTTATTTCATTTTATGCGTCAGATTTTTTTAAATATATAATATTAATTTTAGTATTCTTTTTAATATTTTATTGTTTAAATTGCATTTATTATCAATATTAATATTTTTATTTTATTTTATGCATCAGATTTTTTGTAAACAAAAATATAATATTTATAAAATTGTCTTTAATATCAATATTTTTTTTTTCATTTTACTCGCGAGAATTATATAATAAAAAAAAAATAATAATTGCTTTTAATATTATTAGTAATATTTTTATTTAATTTAATAATTCGGATTTTTATAAAGCAAATAATTCAATTAAATTAACTTTCTTTTAATTGTTATATTTACTAGAATTGATAAATATATAAAAATTTATCTTTTCCTTTTTAGCTACATATATATTGCTTTAGATTTCTATTTCTATATGCTTTATATGTACATAGATATAGAGCTGATACGTTTAAGGAGTGCAGCTGATTAAATTTGTATGGCACTGATAACTATGTGAAATTGGCATTAGTTGGCAGCTGTAGAATTTTTGGGTTATCTTTAGAAATAACATAAAATGACGAACGTATGAAATTGGAAAAACTTCCAAATTATATGCCAGATATCATAAATGTCACATAATATAATATATAAAATATAATAAATTTTATATATAATTTACTACAAATATATGATATATATAATAATATATAATAAATATTATATATATATTATATAAATATAATAAAAATCGTAAACTCATTTTATTATAAAATTTAAATCATAATTATTATGTTAATGAATTCAGTAAAATATTTATTAATAGTATCCATTATATTTAATAGCTCAATACTTTATTTAAATTGTAAACCTGTATCTTTTTTTTAAAAGTCTTATAAAAATATTTATTTTTTATTTTTGATAGTTAAATTTTTATTAATAGTATGTACATATATATATATTATTAATAGTATATACATATATCTATTATATTTAATAGCTCAATACTTTATGTAAATTCTAAGCATACGTCTTTTTTAAAAGTGCAATAATAATAATTATTTTTAATTTTTAATAGTTAAATTAGTCTAATCTAAACCCAACTCAAATATCAGTTCCATTTTAAGTTCTTCCACTGACATTTTCATTTTTTTTCTTTTTTATGCCTTTTCATCCAATAATAAAAATAATAAAAAAAAGCTGCTCCAATTTTGCAATATTTATTTTTATGACTTATTTAAGGGCAACAAATATTTTTATTTTCGCTGTGACATTTTCGGCGTTGACATATGCCCTCCCGTGTCTATTCACCTATATTTTGGCCAAACAAACAGCAAAAATGTCAATGGCAACAGGCAGCAGGGACGACGACAGGGACACGCAGCTGGCGCGCTGATTGCCCTCGCCCCAATCTCTGCACCCACGCACGAACTTTGCCCCAACTCAACGTTTTTTGTTGCACAAAGTTTGAAATGGAATTGCCAAGTGTTCAAAATAATAAATAGAAATAGTTTCGCCTGCATGGCGGGCCATGTGGCAAGCGTAACGTTTTCAGAGTGTGGCAATAGAAACGTAAAAAGATTTCCGCATCTAAAAAAAACATAAATAATATTCCGACCATTAACTAAAAATAACAATCGTGCTGAGTTTTTGCCGAGTTATGCGTTCACTTCTCATTGCTTCTATTGCTATCTTTTTCACACCATTCAATTGGGCGGCTCGTTGTGTGTGCGTGTGTGTGTGAGAGAGTGTGTGTGTGGCGAAATCTGATACCAGATTTATTTAAGAGTCATAAGTAATTATGAAACTGACGTTTAACTTGTCACTCGCCTGTCAAGCTAAGCAACAGAAAGAGACAAAAGAGAGGGACAGAGAGACAGAGAGAGAGGTGTATTGGGAACGACTGCCAGCGTAGGTAATATGAGACTCGGCTGGGGGGAATTTTGCTTAGCCAAATAGGTTGTTTGTTTGGGTTCGCTTTCGAGTGTTTTTTTGAATACCGGAAATTGCCTTACATCGCGACTAATTGTGCAGATCCGTTGGCCTAGTGGGCCAGGCGACTTATTATGATGGACCCTTGGCATGATATGCCAGCATTTAGGTAGGCGTTTAGTTGGTTCTCAGCTTTATGCCTCCACGTGTGTGAATCTGCGAAATTATGCGAGGAATTTGCTACATTTCCCAGCGATAATAAAATGAAAACAACTTTAGCCAGAGCATTTGACCGTTGACTGCAGATTGCCATAAGATTGCAAGACTCAAGTGGAGTCGAGTCGAGTCGAGTGGGTATGTGCCTGCTACCTTTATTATTATGGCTTGCCACATCTAACGTCTTGGGGCAAGAGCTTTGCATAAATATGATGTTGAAATGGCAACAATAAAACTAAAAAAAAAAAAAAACTAAAGCACATGCAACACGTTGCACGTTGCATGCAGCGCTGAGCAATTGCTGGGTAGCTACGAAAAATTGTAACAACATTGTAACTGTCGACAGACGCCACACAGCTCTTTCCCACCCACTCACCCACTCGGGCCCCCCTGTGCAGCGTTGCGGAAACTTCCGGGATGGCTCCACATGCATATTTTCACATGTGCCACGCCTCCTGCGCCTCCAGCGCCACTGATTTAATTCAATTTAGTCAGTGCTTTCGTTCTCCTACTGCCAGTTGGCTAATTCGTTGTGAAAGGAAATGTGACTAGCCTCAAATTAGAAAGAGAGAGAGAGAGAGGAGAGAACCTCATCTCTTTCCCCCTATAGAAGCCTTTAGCATACTCTGCCAATTTGGATAGAAAATTGCATTGCGAATGCGCCGCGACTCAATTAACTGCAGCCAAACAACTTCCACGTCCGCTGCATCAGCGCGGCTCAATGGCAAATTCGAATTGACATTCGCCATAAACAAATATGATTGCAAATTGGGTATTGATTAGGGCTTCATGTGCAAGAATCCTTAACAAAATTAAGTATTTGTGTTTATTTAATTTGATTCAAGGGAAAAAGCTTAGTGCGCGATATTTGAATTTAAATGAACCGAGAGGGGGGAAGCTTATATTATAGATGTCTGTAGTATTTATATATATAATTAAATACATATATATACAATTTCGTATATATATATATATTTAACAATTCCAATAATTCAATAACTAACATGATTCACTCGAGCTGGCAATAATTTATTTTGTTTATCAATTAATTAGTTAAATACACATTTTTATGATGCATTAAAATCGAATTCCCAACAATGTTTATATTATATTGTAAACATTTTTTATTTGTTTTCTTTTTTTGCACAGCTTAAAATAATATTTGTGAAATGCATAAATTTCTCACCTAGTTCTTTCGAAAACCAATTAAATGTTTTCCTGGTACTCTGTTAGTTTATAAATTTAGCTTGAGTTGCTAGCACTTATAGGAAATACTTAAAATCAATACAAATTTCTGAGAAATTAAATATGCAAGAAATTTTGTATATATATTTATATATTTTTCTTTTAAATTGTTATATATTTATATATAAAATTTGAATAATAATAATATTTTGGTTGTAAGGGATTATTAAAAATATATCATGAAAATTAATTCTGTACAATTTATTTTAAAAAATAATGTAATGAAACTTTGAAACCAAACCGAAAATTTGGGTTATTCTAGCATTATTCTTAAAACAAACAAAAATGGAAGAGCTAACTTTTTAGTTATATTCCTGATCTTCAACAGAAACCCCATCTCACAGCAATAAATTTATAAGCCAAGGTTCGCTTTAGTTTAGTCCAAGCCCGGAAGTCTTCTATTTACAGTCATTTATTATGCTCAACTGTATATATATATGATATCAATAACACACACATTTATTTATTCATATACCCCAAATAAATATATGATTTATTTGCCCAAAGTTTGTGTGATAAGCTGTCAACGCCAGACACGTATGTATGTGTCTTACCCTCCTCAGGAAAAGCAAAAGTCCAAACCTGAAGTCAAATGTCATGAGGGCGAGAGCCGAATCAGAGGAGCATTCATTACATGCATTACACATTAATTAAATTAACTGTGAGTCGTGGGCAGCGTATGTGGGTAATTATTCGCTTTTGCTGCTCGCATGTCAAGTCTTGGCCATAGATAAAGCGGAACACAGCATAGCATGAATCAGAGGCAGACTTTATGGCCAGCGAGAGTTGGAGTCTCACTCCCAATGGGAAGACTCTTTGGTGAGTCATTTGTGCGGGAATTTGCAAATGCCTCTGGGCCAAGACGGGCATTAATAACTGGAATTCGAAGTTGTGTTTGGGGGCAATGGGAGTGCGAATGCGAATGCGAATGGAGGCCTAACAGTTCGAACAGCTCGCGCGCAATAACGCATGAGGAAAACAGCTGTCAGCTTCACTTACATAATATTAAATTTAATTCAATTGAAATCAATTTATATATAGTTATACATACATATATATAGTATATAGTGTGCATTTATGTGGATTGCATTTCAATGGCCAATTTCTGTTCGCTTTCAATTACAGCTACGCCAATTAATCGTGGTCGCAGTTGCAGGTTCAACAAACGCTGCACTGTTAATTAATCATAAAACACCCGGAGACGATCGCGTTTAGCTCTTGGAAAGATGCAGTGCGGACTGGAACAGATGAACGACTGCGAGCGCTCGCCGAACCGAACAAATCTGCGCGTCAACTTCAATGAGAAGGGCGCCGAGGTCAAGGAGCGCCGCGAGAAGTTTCTCACAGCCAAATACGGCTCACATCAGATGAGCCTGATCAGGAAGCGTCTGGCCGTCGAAATGTGGCTATATGACGAGCTGCAAAAGCTCTTTGATCCACCGGTAAGTGACTCAGGCCGAGACTCGGACTTAGCTCTTTTATTTACCGTCTTCTCATGCAGAGCGAGGCGATCGATGTGGACATTGATGAGATCTTAGACATGGACACAGACGACATAAGAAGATCTCATCTCATTGTGAGTAATTTGACGCTGACTTAACTTCAAATTCAAAATCAATTTTGACTCTAATATCTATCAATTGCAGAGATTACTGTCAGTGTGCAAGCGCCCGCAATCGGACATATCGAAGTTCATCAGCGATCTCTTGGATCGCGCAAAAACGCTGTAAATTGCGAGAGAGCATTAAAATAAAATAAAAATAAATATAAAAGAAATCATTTAACATTAATAAAAGAAAATTACATACATATATATACTAACATATAAAACGCAAGCGAAATACAATTTAATTTTAAGTTTAGCCGCTTTAAGATCCAAGAACAAAGAATAAAACTTATGCAATTAAATTATAAATTTCCCAGGTTTTGCCCAATTCTATAGTTTTCCATTTCACAACTATATTTTCATTGTTTAGACTTAATTTAAAAAACAAACACCGATAAAATGCATCGTTAGCCATAAGAAAATTTAAATCATAAATTCATCAATTTTGTGATGATATTTCATAAAAACAAAAACATATATATATTTATAATAAATGGCCTGAAAAATAATATAAAATTGTTTAGTTATAATGCAAGAGGAGGATTATTTTCTGTAGTTAAAACGTTGTCTAAAACAAAATACAAAAACTAAATAAAAACACTCTGGTTGTTGCAAACACATATGATTTTTCTTTGCTAACGTGTGCTTAATTGTATTTATTTAAACGAATCAATCATCGTAATACATATGTTCTCATCATGTGCTTAAATATTTTTAACTATTTTGAAGATGATTTGAATAAAATTGTGTACAAGATATTTAATGGAAATGTTTGTGTAAAGTAAATTGAACAAGAAAACAGAGAAGTTAGCTCAGGTTCACTGCCAAAACGTGGAGTAAGAATGTTGCGAATGAAAACCGTTAAAAACTAAAAATAAAAAATATCAAAATACAAAAATTAAATATTACAAACTACATTTGATTGTTCAAGAAAATATATTTATGCCCTGCAAAAAAAAAATAAATTAAAATAAAATAAAACAAAAAAAGTTGACATTTAGTATAATAAAACATGAATAGTTTTAGTTTTTTTGTAATTTTTTTTTTAATATTATATGGAACGTCCTTAGATGTTCCACTGAGCCGACAGTTGCAATATAACAGTACATACACAATTATTCAAAGCACAAAGAATTTCATAATTCATTACTTAAACAATGTAAATAAAACTTAATAAAACAAGCCGCTAGATCCACACACGAAATCATAACACGAATTTTGAAACATCAAACTCCACATCAAATTAATTTGTAAATACCTTGATGAAGCATTCTAGTTCTTCACTCCACGATGCTCTTTGTAGTAGGTACTAGTATTTCTAGCAATTGAAATCTAAACATACAAGTATTTTAAATGTGCTCAATATGGCAAAAGAATAAACAAAAGAAAGAAAAAAAGTAAAAACATCAATTTTATAAACCACTTTAGCACTTTAATAATTGAACTTAAGTCTCTTCGAATGAACGGATAACGCACTCTCTTCTATGATTCTACTCTATTGTATGCTCTATTAATTATGGCCACACATAGTATTAGTAGACTCTCTTAACATGCTCTTTGCATAAATACGATAATATATGAAACACACAAATCATTTTAGGTGCTCATTAAGCCAAACACGCATACTTAATTGAACATTATATAGCTCCAAATTTAAACATTATACATTATACTTAATCATGCACTTTAAATCTCATTTAACATTCATAATGGAAGCAAAAGTATGGAAAGAAATGAAAATACACACACGCTATGGCATACGGAAAGCTGTAAGGTATGCTAAAAGTATTTATAAATGGCAAAAAGTTTACAATAAAATTTAATTGCTTTAGACAAACAAAGAAAAAGAGTTGTTTTACTTGCGGCGGGTGTGATTACATAAATTTAAAATGCGATAGCTCTTGGCGCTGTTGGCAGCCTACTTTAATCGATAGCTATCGGCGAATGTGTCGATATGTGCAACATATCGATATATTTTGTACCATCTCGACTTGTTTATGTTTTTTCTTGTTTTTGTTACTGCTGCATGCAAAATATGGGCTCCAAGAATTTTTATACGTGGAAATATCCGGACATACCTGAGAATGTAGAGTAAGTTGCTGTCAAGCTGTCTCTTAAGGGAAATTGATTACATACAATTCAATAGGTCTATGCTATCGGAGCTGAAAAGCTCTCTGGTGATTGTCGGCGTTATTGGGCGCTCGAGATGTTCGCGGGCGAACAAAATGAGCGCCTTCGACATGGAACCGGATAAATCGCATGAGCCGGCAGATGGACAGATTCTGTGCTACTACAAGCCAGGCACCAATACGTTGATGCTGCACTTTGAGACCACGCACGATGAGGTGGTGCTCACTCAGCAGCTAATGAAGCAAACCTCCATTGATTTCGACAGCTTTTACGAGCAAATGCGCAGTCAATTTGTGCGGAATATGCTGCTGGCTCTGCACGTCTGCCACATTGTGGTTTACGTTGAGACCGCGGAGACATTCGACATCACGCTGGTGACCATCTGCCAGCTGCTCAAGTATGTGCGCGAGCAGCATGTGCTGGAATTCCTGCCCCAATTGCTGCGCGAGACAACAGCTGGTCCCATACTCGGCGACAGAACTCGCCTCTGCACGCCGCGCGTGCTGTTTCTCTTCGAAAACTATCCGCCGGATGAGGAAAAGAACCGTGAACTCATCTCCGCCTATGAGTTTAAGACGGAGGACCAGATCTACCAGCTGCTGCGCCAATACAACATTTTGACCAACAACGTGAACACTTCACTGCTGGCACTGCCCAACAACAAGCAGTTTGTGTTCTACAATGCGCACGAGGAGCTGCGTCCGGATCATCTGTTGCATGCCATCAAGACACTCAACTCGGCCATGCACAAGCCGGACGCCAAAGAGGAGGAGGAAGACTTGGAAATTCTCTCGTTGGCGCCCTTCGAGGGCTTCGTGAAACCCTTTGGTCCGGACTATGAAGCGCGCGAATCCCAGGAGCAGCAGTACAGGAAAAAGCATACCGTTTGGCATTTCGTGCAGCGTCACGTGCAGGATGCGCTCCAGGGCTACTTCGACGAAGGCTCCTTCAAGCTGTTACCGCAAACGCCAAAGCTGGAGCTGCTGAGCGCCAAGGATTGGCAGCTCTGCATGGCGGCAATACACAAGCTGCTGATTGAAAATGTTCACGATGCCAGCTACGTGACAACCAATCCAAGTTATGTAAGTAACGATGCACTATATATATATTTATTATTATTAATCGTAATGCTTTGCAGCAAGCCTATCTGCGGGAGTTCAATGAGAGTCTCAACTATGAGCAGAAGTAAGTGATTCTATTCATCAATTCCCTTTATTAATCATTGCCATTTCCAACAGATTTTGGTGTCATCTTTGCGAGCTGGGCCTGAAGGCGGCCGTGTCCGCCTATAGACATGATGCGCCCGCCATTTATGGCAGCGCCACCCACAACCAGCTGCTGGCGGATGCCACGCTGGCCTTTGAGGAAATGGGACGCGGTCCGTATGTGAAGCTGGCGCTGGCCAAGCTGAACGACATTTGCCTCAAGTACTGGCATGACGGCCGGCAGCAGTGCGAGCAGCTCAGCCTGCGCGGCCATCCCTGCACCCTGCCCAAGGACCTGGTGCACGACAAGCACAGCAGCGGCATCGTGCACGTCTCCAGCTGCAATTGCGGACGCACGCAGGGCAGGCGGGAGGATCCGTTCACGTTGCGGCAGGCCAACTACGACTACTACGAGCAACTGGTGCCCATGTGCAACTTGTGCGTCAAGGTCAAGAAGTTCCAGTTCCCCTTGTTCACACCCTCGATTAGCGACTATCGCGCGGCGGCATTTGAGGCCGCCTTTCCGCTGCTGCTGCAGGCGAGCAAATGCCGCGCCGAGCCCGCCGCACAGGGCGACAGCGATCTGGATGCCGATGTGGATGCGGCGGACGAGTTGTACTCCCAGCCCATCAAGGCGGCCGAGCAGGCGCCGCAGCAGGCGAAGCAGCTCCAGACATTGGGCGACTGCTGCTCACAGCCGCTCTCAGCCACCTATGGCTCCGACCTGAACATGTCCATAGCGGGCTTTGGAGACTCGCTCAACGAGGGCGGGGACGTGGAGTCGCCCGAGATCAGCTCCCAGATATGCAGCAGTGGCCAGAGCAGTCACAGCCACAGTCGCAGCAGCAGCAGGAGCAACAGCAGCGACAGCTCGAGCGCCAACACGGAGAACGAGCTGGTGCTGCAGCTGAAGGAGCGCAGTGACCAGGAGACTGCCCGCGACACGCTCAGCGAGAGTTGCCCCGAAGCGCAGTCGGCTGTGCCGGGGCCAGAGCTCGTCTCAACCACGGAGTATCTGCCCGGGCTGGTACACATGTTCAGCGGGTGCGAGCTGCTGCCGCTGTTCCCCAGCTGGTCGCTGGCCTGCGTGGGACCCAGCTCCATTTACAGCCACAACACCGGGCTGCAGGAGCACTTCCAGAGCGGGTTTCTGTCCGGCGCCAACTTCCTACTGCCCTGGGATGTCCACGTGCGCCTGCTGCAGCCGCACCACAAGCAGCCCGCGCAGCAGCAGCAGCAGCAGCAGATGGGCAAGAAGAGCCAGCGCTACCGCAAGCAGGGCGATCGCCTGGCGCTCAAGATCTTCGTGGGCTTCGAGTACGAGTGCTCGCGCGGCCATCGCTTCATGATGTGCAGTCCGGATCGCGTGCTGCGCGGCGGCGCGGACATCGAGCGCGACACCTGCAGCAAGGTGGTCAACAACAACATGCCCCTGTACTTCCCCTGTCCGTGTCGCGGCCAGGTCACGTTTCTGGCGCAGCTCATGCGCGTCCATGTGGTCACGCCGAAGGCGCCCGTCAACATCATAGTCGATCCCAGAGTGCGCGTGGGCAAATACACCTTCACCCTGGGCTGCGCCCTCCTGCCGCGCCTCTCGCAGAGCGCCTACTGGATGCTGCGCTTCCCCTATGTCTACCAGGGCGACAACGAACTCATAGCGCCGCCAGCCAAGTTCGAGCCGGAAGATCCTCTGGCCAGCGGCTGCCTGCTGGCTGGCATGTTTGGCATAGCTGAAACCGAGGCCAACGATGCGAATCAGCCAGCCGGAGGAACTCCGCTCAATTTTACAAGGCTTTAATTGATAGCATTATGTTAACAGATGTTAGCTGACAGCTGTTAATGGAGTGATGAAAATCTGTTATGGTTATGTTACAATGTGGCTTAAGAGTAACTCTTCTGCTCTTCTCCCCACTCTACACTATACTCCTCTCTTTAAAAGTTTTGGAAGAACTGTAATTACGTATCTTTCCAAATTTAAAGAACTTCTAAATGTTATGCTTAAGATTATCTCCACTCCACTATATTTTACAAGGCTATAATCGATTACATTGTTATGTTAACCGAATGTTAACAGCTGTTAGCTGACAGCTGTTCACGGAGTGCTGAAAACCTGTTATGGTTATGTTATAATGCTGATGGTGGCTTAAGAACATCCCCTCTATTCTCTTCCTTAAACTACTGTACTTCTATCTTGAAATTTTGGAAGACTTGTAATTACTATTCTTTAAACAATTTTAAGGAACTTCAAAATATTACGCTTAATATTATCTCTCACATTAAATAAACAGCTTTAATTTTTGTAAGGTAACGATTAATGTAATCTCTTCAGGGACCGCACAGTAATGAACGGTTTTGTTCGTTTGTAATTTGGGGGAATATTTTCATTTCCCCACAATTCAGCGTGGGGCATTTGACAAATGAGCAGCGTACAGTGTGGGGTAGCTTAATACTAAAGTATAATACCATTTAAGGTGGTGCGAGTACTCGGGCAGAGCTCGGACTGTGTGAATCTTATAGATATTGTAAGCTGATATGCGAGAGATGGTTAGCAACCGATGGAAGTTGAAGCTTCTGCGAGCTGCAAGCAACTATTATAAGTGTGGGCTAAAACTTAAACGTAAAAAGTCTATAGAACAGTTAAATATAGTAGGAGCTCTGCCAGGTACTTTAGCATGAAAGTGATAATAATGATAATGATGATAATGTTGTAAATACCATTTGCAATGACAATAAGAACTATGGCCAGAAAACAAGACGTAAACTCGGACTCGAATCCGGCTGGCAATAATAATAATAATAATGATAATGACAATGATAATGATCATGCGAAACGAATGCGTAACGTCATTAATTAATTAACTCTGATATAGTTTAACGGCTATTATATGTCCTCGGTGTAGACCTCCTCCTCGGCAGCATAGTCGTCGTTCTCAATAAAATCGCCGCAGACCTCCTCCTCGCAGCCCACCTCCATGTCGGCAAAATCACCAGGCATGTCGTAATACATATCCGTATCTGTGATCAGTTGCTGCTCCTCTTCATCGTCGGCATCGTCGTCTTCATCATCACCATCATCGTCATCGATGTCTTCGTCGTCATCGTCGTCGTCATCATCATCGTCCTCCTCATCATCTCCGTCGTCCTCGATGCTGGCCACCTGCTGCGCCTCGCTCTGCTCGACAACCTCATCCTCGTCCAGCTCATCCTCGTCGTCCAGCTCTTCCTCATCCTCGCCAGCGGAGTCCATAGCCGGCTGCTGCTGTTGCTGCTGGTTCATCTGCTGCAGCATCGATTGCACCCGCTGCATGTACGCCTGCTGCTGCGCCTGACGTTCCACGGCGCTGCACTTGCCCGCCGCAATGGGCGCCTGCGGGATTGGCGCCTGCTTCATGTTGTCCAGTAGCGCCGTGTGGTCTCGCGTCACGTGCTGCGCCAGAGCCGTGGCATCCGCATGCAGTGCTCCGCACACGATACACACGAGCGTCTCCTTGGGCGCTGGCACCACTGGCGTCGGCTGGCGCCCAGGCGTGGCGTCCATGGCATGCGCCTGGACGTGCTTGTTGAGATAGGCCTGCTGGCTGTAGGCCTTGCCGCAGATGTGACAAGGGAACGGCTTCTCGCCGGCGTGGATCTTCATGTGCACGCTCAGGCTGGAGGCCTGGGTGAAGCACTTGTCGCAGAGCTTGCACTGGAAGGGCTTTTCGCCCGTGTGGATGCGCATGTGTATGTTGAGGCTGCCGGACTGCGTGAACGAGCGATCGCAGAGGGAGCAGGTGAACGGCTTCTCGCCCATGTGGCACTTCATGTGCTGCACCAGCTCCGAGCTGGCGCGGAATGCCTGCCGGCAAATGGCGCACTGATAGACCAGCTCCTGGGTGTGCATGCGCATGTGCTCATCCAGCAGTGCCTCCGCCTTGAACTCCCGCTCGCACTCCGGGCACACGAAGCTCTCCACCGGCGCCGAGTGCGACTTCTGGTGCAGCAGCAGCGAGCTGTAGTTGATGAATCCCTTGTCGCACTGCACGCACTGATGCGGCTTGCGCACCGCATGGGACCGCATGTGCACCATCAGGCTGCTCGACTGGGTGAACGCCTTCGGGCAGAGCTCGCACTTGTACGGCTTCTCGCCGCTGTGGATGCGTATGTGCGTGTTGAGGCTGCCGATGTGCGTGAAGGTCTTCTGGCAGATGGAGCACTGGAACGGCTTGTTCGAGATGTGCGAACGCACGTGCTTGGACAGGTCGCCGGCGTTGGGAAACGATGCCTCGCAGTGCGTGCACTGGAAGCACTTTTGTCCGTTGGCGCCTAGCTGGGCCACAGCAGCGGCCGCCGCGCCCTGCCCATCGCTGCCAGCGTTCGTCTTGCTGCGCCGTCCGCGACGTCGCTTGATGGGCGCCGGCTCCAGACTCAGAGTGGGCAGCACCGGCGGCGCCTGCTGCACCAAGGGCATAGGCACAGGCATAGGCAGCGGCACCGGCGGCACAGGCGTTATGCTCAGCGACGGCTGCAGCAGTATGATGGAGGTGGACTCATGCGGATCAGCTGTCTGCAGCTGATACTCATTGGGCTGCAGGCCGGGCAGCAGGCCACGCATGGGCTGTGTGGATGCCACCTCCACGTAGGCGCCGTTCTCCAAGCTCGGCTGCGTATTGGAGTTGCTATTAAGGCCGCCTCCCGCACCACTGCTGCTGGTGGCGCTGCTGCTCGAGGAGCTGCTGCTGCTGTTGTTGCTGCTGCTGCTGCTGTCGCTGTCATTGTCGCTGTCCGCTTCGCTGCCCTCCTCCGCCTCGTCATCGCTGTTCGAGTCGCTGTCGTCGTCGCTGCGCAGCGGCGCCGCATCCGCAGCCACCTCCAGCTCGCAGACCGGCTCAAAGATCCAGCTATAATCGGTGCTGTCCTCCTCAGCCGCCTGCTCCAGTTCCTGCTGCTGCTGTTGCTGCTGCTGTGGCGTCGACTCGTTCGGATGCTTGCTGTTCATGTGCTGGTAGAGCGTCAGCGGGTGCACGAAGTACTCGGCACAGCACATGCAGTGAAACGTCAGGTCTGGCGGCTCCGGCTTCGGCGGCGTCGGCGCCGGCGTCAGCAGCGGCTGGCAGAGTATCGGCGTTATGGTCAGCGGCAGATGATGATACGCATTCTTCAGCTGAACGGCCATGTTTCCTGCGGTTCTGCGGTTATTGAGTTAAGGCTAATAAAGAGAAGCAATAATCAATAAATTAAATATAATATTTAAGATTTAATAGTTTTAAGATGCATATTAGTGATTTGAAATATATAATCATCTAATATCAAAGTATTGATAGTTCAATATCTATGAAGCAAATCAAACAATATTGTAAGATTGGATCTGTATTCTAAAATGATTTTTGTTCTATATATATGTAATATATATAGAGTGATTTTTGATATATGATAATTGAATACTTTGTATGTAATTGTTTGAAATACATATAAGTTATTTGGAATATATAATCACCTTATATTGAAGTATTGAACTGTTCAATATCTATGGAGAAAATCAAACAATATTGTAAGATTGGAGCTGTGTTATAAAATGCTATTTGTTATTTATAAGATTAAAAAAACATTAAACATTCTTAATAATATATCATACATTATATATACCAATTATATATTGATATATGATATATGATATATGATATGTTATTAATATTATTTAAGGTTTGTTTGCCTTTTTTATTATTTTTATATTTATTATTATATTATTGTATATTTCTCCATTTAATTCTTTAAAGGAAGTCTATACGCTTTAGTTCCAATTCCTGATATGTACATCAACTAGAACAATATATACGTAGAATATATGTATATAATTCGTTTTATAGTTGTTTTTTTTTTCTGTGTCGTCTCTGACCTTCTGAATGCCAATGTTTTTTATGCTAATTTAATTAAAATGCTAAATTCCAAGCCTCATGCAAATGTTATGCGCGTTTTGCAGAAGTTAAAAAAATAAAATAAAATATTTAAGAAATTTTCAGACTTCTTTTTGGGTAATTTAATAATACAAATTAAAAAATATAAAATACAAATTTTTAAAAAAATATATTTAATTATATATACAACAATATTATATATATTTTTATTTTTAATTTAAAAATATATATGTTAATAATAATCATAAAAAAGTATGCAAATATAATATTAAAATGTTTTTAATTTTTAAAGAGAGATTTTTTGCTAATTATGTTATTTATTTAAATAATAATAAATATACATGAATATAATATTTAAATATATAAAAATATATTTTTTATTTATTTATTTATTTGTTTATATATATAATATTCAATGAATATTTATGTGAATATAATAATTAAATATTTAATTTATTTATTTATTTATTTTTCTTTTATTATTTTTTTTTTTTGTAATTTTGAAAAAGAAATTTTTTTTGCAATTGCATTTTTGTTTTCAATTTTTTAACTTTAAAAAATATATAAAATTATTTTATATACATTATAGAATTTTTTATTTTCGCATATAAAATATACATAAAATGATATATTATATTATATATATTTTTTTATTTTAGTACATTATATACAAATATATATTTTTTATTTTTTTTTTTATATTATATACTTGTATTGTTTATTGAGATCATATAAAAATATAAAATAAATAATAGTTCATTTCGATACTTGACTTCTGCACAATTCAGTCTGTCTCTATATCTAATTGGCTTCATTATAAATTAAAAATGAATATAATTATAAGTCAAAGAACTTTACACACTCCACTTTACATATACATACATACATTTGTATGTCATTGTTTTATGTTTGGTTAATTCCCCTTTCCCCTTACAAAAAGTACCAGTAATATACCGCTAAGGGAATTATATATAGACATGTGTGTGTGTATATGTAAATAAACACAATGTGCCGATACACTGTTTTTATATACTAATGTGTCCAAAAACTAATATATACTCGAGTTATTCGATTTTCTGTTCTCCTCTCTCTCTCTCTCTCTCTCTCTCTCTTTCTCTCACTCAACACTGTCGAGTTGATTTGTTATAACAGTGTATTTATTTTAGATACATACATGTGTATGTATGTAGGTATGTTTATGCATGCATGTTAATATATGCTGTATGTATGAAGGTATAAACACATACATACATAAATACATATGTATGTGCTTAAGTATGTGGGTAAAAATCAATTTCCGGTTCTTACCTTTTGTTGTGTTGTTTTTTAACTTAATTATATATTGTTTGTATAGAATTGATTTCTGTATTAACATTAGCAATTGGTTGCCATTTGAGGAGAATCTTTGTTGTTTGCTTGCTTGCATATAAACTATATATATGATTATTTAACTGCACTACGGTAAGATTCAGGTTTACAATTGTAATACATTTATTTACACAATTAGCGTCTAACAATTTGGCCAGTGTCTCGCCATTTTTTCATACAATCACACACTGTATTTTCAACAATAATGCGGCTGTGCACTGCCAGTGCGTAAAATTAAAGCATTACATTACCGACAACAAAAAAACGTCCTTTTATTGTTACAACAAAATAATAAAAACGACGCTTACTTTTATTTTTCGGCGCAGGCACGTTCCAACCTAGCTGACAATTAGATTTTGCATGTTCGAGTTTGACATTCACGGCAGTTTATCAGGCATGTATGGTGCTCGTTGAGCATGCTTTACAAGAATATCAAGGAATGTCATGAGGAACTGTAGCCAGTGTATACAAATGCATAACGAGCATTTCTAAACCTAATTGCTGCTACATAAAGAATAAATTTAATACATTAAATATCAAGAGAAATATTTTAAAAATATTTTAATTTGTATATCGCGTGAGCAAAATATCAATACACACAAGCATCAGTTGCGTTAAATTGAGCTGCGTACCACGCACGGTCAGTGTTGCAAAGCAGTCCGAATACAGTGTTTAGCTGGTTTGCAGAGCAGAGTCCCGGCATTTTTGCCGCGTGCGAATAATTAAAAATATAAATATAACATAATTAAAACAAAAAGCAACGATGGACAGTCCGCTTCAGTCCAGACGCAGTTTCCTGCGTCAACCTCTGAACAGCACGCAAAACAATCAGTCCCACAATCTGTCCATAACGATGCTGCCCGAAGAGCAAGATTTGCTTAGAAACACCAGCTCCGGAGCTATGGGACTGCTGACCCGCATGCAGAACCGCACAATGGACGTGACAAGCCAAAGCGGCGACAGCACTATGTTCACTGATAACATGGACGCAGTGGATACCGGAGTCAACAAAATAGACATTCTCTTCGCACACTTCTATGAGGTGCTGCACACGCACAACAACACGAATGATACACTGGACGTGGTACAAATGCTGGCCCAGGCCTGCGAGCAGGTTGTGGAGCAACTGGAGCTGGAGATTGATCGCGGCATGGGCGGCACTCATGGCACAAAACAGCGCGAGGCCAGTGTCAAGTGGCTAAAGCAAGAGATTAACACCTGGCGCCTGCTCCACGCTCTCTACTACGACAGGCTGTTGCTCCAAACTGATGCGCAGGCGGATGATGATATGCAGGACGGTCCACTGCTAGGAGGCAGTGAAAAAGAGGTGAGTCTTGAATCAGCATATAATGTCTTCTCTATTTAATTGGAATTTCTCATTAAAAGGTCATCCAGCAGCTGTATTCCATAAACGCGCAGCTGCGTGAGTATCAAATGGTGGTGGATTGGCTGGAGAAGTGCTACGAGGAGAAGGACCAGTCGAATGCGCTGCAGAGTCACGATCGCATGATGGCCTGGGAGAACACGCTCTTCCAGCTTGAGAACCTGCAGGGAGCAGCGTTTGGTCGTGGCCATGAGATATGCAAGCAACTGGACCCGGATGCGCCAGTGCGTGAGCGCAAACCTCTGCACGCCCTGGACATGGAGGACAACGTTCGCTTGGGTCGCGCCATCTTTGCTGCCATACGGAGCGGGCACATCGACGAGGCCCTCAAGCTGTGCAAGCACTTTGGCCAGACCTGGCGTGCCGCCATCTTGGAGGGCTGGCGTCTGCACGAGGATCCCAACTTCGAGCAGCATGTGCCCGGCCAGACGAATGAGAAGTTGCCCATCGAGGGCAATCCCCGTCGCGACATTTGGAAGCGTTGCGCCTGGCTGCTGGCCGACTCCAAGAAGTACGATGAGTACACTCGCGCCACGGCCGCCGTCTTCTGTGGCCACCTGGGCGCGCTGAAGACGCTGCTGCACAGCAACTGGCAGGATCTGCTCTGGGCGTACATGAAGGTGCAGATAGACATACGCGTGGAGAGCGAGATTCGCGGCTGTTGTATGAAACGGTATGAGCCTATGCCGGACGAGTACTGGAACGGCAAGATGACGCTGGAGCAGATCTTCGATGAGCTGAGCGTGGCCAAGGATGTGGCTGTGCGGGACTACGCCCAGTCCCAGTTGGGCGTAATACAGCAGCACATCATCCTGGACACCTGCGGCGAGCTGTTGCAGCACATGTGCCGCTGGCTGGATGCCGTGCCCAAGGACTCGCAGTTGCCGCCCCATCAGCTGCGCTTCATGGCGCACGTTGTACTCTTCATGCGGCAGATTGGGCGAGTGGAGCAGCAGGGCCAGCAGCAGCAGGCCGAACGCATCATTGCGGCCTACGTGGATACGCTAATCAGGCGCGGAGATGCACACTCCATTGCCTACTATACGGTGGGCCTGCCCAACAAGTTGCAGGTTCAGCTCTATTCCAAGTTTCTCACCAAGATCGATCAGAAGCGACCGCGGGAAGAGGCGTTGGAGGCGGCGCTACAGGCGGGTCTGGACGTGGAGCAGATCACCCGTTATACCGTCGAAAGCATACGGCAGGATAATAGTTCACCCACCGCACTGGGCGAACCCCCGACTGGATCCGTCTCGGCAGTGGACAAACGCAAGATTCAGTCCCTCGAGTATCTGCTGCACTTGATCGAGCAACGGGGAGAGCTGCTCTGGCAGGCGAATGCCATGATGCGTCAGTACTTGGCCTGCAACAAGATTGAGTGTGTGCGTCAGGTGTTTGCCAAGGTGCCCGTGGACTTGACCAACCACCTGGTCACAGTCTATGGCTCCCTGGACAACTTGGGACCGCGCGAGGAGTGCAGCTTGAAGGAATTCCTCTGCTACAGGGTTTACTTGGCCGCCATAGACAGCTTCAATGAGTGGGTGCGACTGCAGCAGGCCCGGCCCCAACCACCTCAAAAGGATACACAGAAGTCCGGGCCATCGCACGACAACTTCACGGAGCGCATGAATGCGCAGCACAAGGAGCAAACCTATCTCACTGAGCTGGCACGCTGGGAGCAAAGGATCAAGGAGCAATCCAAGCGTAAGAACAGAGTCTACCCTTTCGCCAACGATTCCTAATCTCTGTGTTCCTTTGTAGTCACCACCGAATCCCTGTTCAATGTGATACTGTTTCCGGACAAAGGCTGGCTGACCGATCCCTTCATCGCGAAGGAGCCGGAGAATGCAGCTCAGCTGCAGTGGGAGAGCCGGCTACTGCAGATGGAGAAGCTGCGCTCCATTTGCGTGCCGGAGATTGTGCTGCTGCTCCACGATGTTCTGACCAAGTCGTGCGATTATCCGGGATGCATACGGCTGGCGGACGAGATTGCCGATGAGCGCCGGCAGCTGTACAAGTTGTACACGAAGCAGAAGCTGACCGAGTTGCTGGGAAAGATTGCCGACACCTCGCTCCAGCTGCTCAACAACAAGCTGGATCCCTGGGGCTATCCCATCACTGCCTAATTGGAATATGCCTATCTTATTGTTTAAGGAACGCGATTTATTATTATATTTGTATTTGTAATTTTAAACATTTATTAGGGACTTTCACTTACAGAGCTAGGGCAACGGGACAAACGTTGGGAACAAAGACAAGACACTACATCTAAGTACTGGCTTCGGTGGCCACGGGCTCTTCGCAGCCGTTGCTGTGCTTCAGCAAGTACGAGGCTAGAAATTGTATGGGATCTGTGGGCCGCTCGCGTGCCAATGCCTGCAAGCCGTGCAGCAAGACGGGTGCGACAGTCTGGTCCAGATATTGGCGCGTTGGCAGAGCACTGGGATCGGTGCGCGTCGCTGTTGGCGCGCTTGGCTTTTTGGCCGGCGGCGGCTGCTGCTGTACGGTGTTGGCTACTGTTGCCGATGCTGGTGCGGCAGCTGCTGCTGTTCCTGTACTGGAACTGGAATTATTGGTTGATGCTGGTGCCGGGGCTGTGGTTGCTGCTGTTGGCGCCGAAGTTGTTGGCGTTTGTGCATTGCTATTGGAAGCGGCAGAGGCTGCTGTGTTGCTGGCTTCTTTGGCAGCCTCGGCCGACGGAGGCTGATTCGTAGTTGTTGCTGGCGAATCTGCTTTGCCCTCCATTGCTGCAATCTCTTTGATAGTTCAATAAATCAAATTATTTTTTATTAGCGTCGGAGGAGGTGAGTATTTGACTTGGTCATATGTTGAACCAATGTAATAGATTAGAATGGTCACACTGAACGTTGCTTTAGTTCGTAAGGGTTGTGCGATATACCTTTGCTCAAAAAGTTATCGATAAGCACAATTATATACTCGCATTTGTTATCCACATTAGTTTGTTAACAAAATACATATATATTATAAAATATAAACGCAATGAGTGCTCGAAGCTTGCGACAGCGTCCACAGCGCAAGGAGGCCATAGACGATAACAGCAGTACCGAAGCAGAAAGATCCAAGCGCAAAGCCAAGAAGAAAACTTGCTATAATGGCAAAACCAACGCATATGATGAATATGGGAATATAAGAACCAATGGCTTAGATGTTTGCGATTGCATGAACGATCAATGTGGTGGCTGTTGGTACGAGTGCCGCAGTTGCGGTTCAACCAGATGTGGACCACAATGTCGCGTAAATCGCAAGTTCTTTTATGAAACTATTGTGTATGACGGAAAAGACTTAACAATATCGAATAAGCATTTGTATGGAAGAACTAATTGCTAAGCACCTATTACGATAAGCTAGTAACGTATAAATTAAATGAATAAATAATAAACACATACAATGAATTGTGTGAAAATACATAAGTATCGATAGTTGGGTACTCGAATTGACAACGAGCTAATACAATTTATATATTTATTTAGAAATTGGAAAGAAGGCTTCACAGCATGCATATTAGTTGTATGTCAAAAAATAAAATAAATAAAAAATTATATTTCATTTAAATTTGATACTCCCAAATTGATTATTGTCAGTCATTGATACTCGATAGGTTCGATACTTTTCATTTTCCATCCATCTCTAGCACCGGATTCGACGGGTGCTGAAAATTTTGTTAAATTATTACTAATTATTAATTAAATATGACGGAGCTACTGATAGATCCCGATATACGCGTATGGGTGTTTTTGCCCATCGTACTAATCACATTTTTAGTTGGTATTGTGCGACATTACGTGTCCATTCTGATATCCACGCAGAAAAAAGCAGAGATGACCCAAATCATGGACAGGTGAGCAAGGTTCATTCCTGAAATTGAATTTTTATGTATGAAATTCTGTTTCCTGTCTATTGTCACAGCCAAGCCATGATTCGCGCTCGGCTACTGCGCGAGAATGGAAAATATCTCAGTGCCCAGTCCTTCTCCATGAGAAAGAACTTTTTCAACAACGAGGAGACGGGATATTTCAAGACACAGAAGCGCGCGCCGGTCGCCCAAAACTCCTCTGCGATGCTGACGGACATGGTCAAGGGCAACTTCATAAATGTACTGCCTATGGTTGTTATTGGTGGCTGGATCAATTGGATGTTCTCGGGCTTTGTGACCACCAAAGTTCCATTCCCTCTCACACTACGTTTCAAGCCCATGCTGCAGCGCGGCGTGGAGCTGGCTTCTTTGGATGCCGCCTGGGTGTCATCCGCTTCATGGTATTTCCTGAACGTCTTTGGCTTGCGTTCCATTTACACGCTTGTGCTCGGCGAGAACAACCATGCGGACCAGACACAGGCCCAGGCCGATGCAATGACTGGCGCAGCAATGACCATGCCCCAGGACCCGAAGGCGGCCTTCAAAGCCGAATGGGAGGCCCTGGAGATCACCGAGTACCACAACGCACTGAAAAACATCGATACGGAGATGTTGAGTATCGCCAACGAGGCCATCGCATCCTAGCTGCGTCCAAAGAAACCGAAAGTTCCGTTTAAAAGGCGTGAGAGTGTTTTTTTTTTTAAGGTTCACCTATTAGCAAAATTTAAACGACGGACTCTAAACAAATGAGTGAAATTTGTTCTCGAGTCAAGAGTCTTGCAATTAATAAACTATGTCTATAAATCGTACTCTAGTTGTTACTCCGCGATGTCCCACAGTAGTTACCAAGTGTCCCATAAACTCAATACCAATAGTGAATTCTAACTAAATATCAAATAATACCTAAAAATAAATTAAAATGAGTAACGATTAAGAACTTGATTAGGTAATTAAATAATGAATTTCACTTAATATTTCAGTAGACGAATGAACGGAATGTCCTCCGAGAAGATAGGAAGCTCGGTTGATCTTTGAAGAGATCGAAAGTTACGCTGTTCTTGGAGCAGATCGGAAAATCGGAAATTGGGTTGCTCCTTGAGAAGATTGGACATTGATTTGTTCTTTGAGCTGATTTGATTTGTTTTGTTTGATTTGTTCTTTGAGCTGATCGGAGACTTGAAAGTTGCATTATCCCTTGAGCAGATCGGAAGATCTGAGCTGATATTTCTTTGAGCATATTGAAGAACTTAGAAGTTTTCTTGAGCAGATTTATGTTGTTTTTTAAGTAGATCGGAGAATCTTAAGTTAGGTATCCCATTGAACTAATAGGGAATTGGACGTTCTTTGAGCAGATTGGAGAATCGGATGTTTGATTATCCCTTGAGCAGATTTTTTTTTCTTTAAGAAGATAAAACATTGAGTTTGTCCTACAGGGATATGATCTACCTCATTTATACTCACCAATCTGGAATAACTACAATGAATGCTTATGCTTTTGCTAGAGGAAGCTCCTTACCAGCTCTCCGTTCAACCTAGAGAGAACAACTTCTAATACCCCAACCCATCTCTATAGAGATAAAGAGAAAACAATAGTACATATTTCGAATCGAGTCTTGTAATTACTACGACTAGCTAATTTAGCTGCTACTCGGCCGCGGCCTCTCTCCGGTTGCGTGCACAAACTAAACAAAACTGAACATTTGAACATTAACAGCAAAATTCTCTTAATAATAGGCCTCCTCGGTGGCATCGGTCTGTGCCGGCGGCTCCTCTGTGGGGGCTGCATCCGACTCGCCAGTCTCTGGCGGAGCCCCTTTGCCAGCGTCGGAGGCGCCCATGTCCATTTCGGTCTCGGTGTCCCCTGGCGGTGCCGACTCCTCGGTTTTGGCTGTTGCTGCCTCGGCACGCGCCGTGTTCAGGGGCGATGGCGGACGCGCTGTGGGCGGCGCCTTGAACTGCTTCTCCTTCTTCAGATCCTTGGGCTTGCCCATCAGCCTGTAGTCGTTGGGCAGTTCGGCTTCGGTGTAGAGTTTGTCTGTGAAGTAGACGCGTCGGATGCGCACGTTGGCGTGCACCTGCAGCGACACCGTCTCCAGATAGTTCGAGCCATATGCGCGACGTGTGAAATCGGCCAAATTGAATTGTATTTGATTCCAGCCGGGCGACATGCCCATGGGCATGGCTGTGCAGAAGGGTTTCACGGATGTCTTGCTCTGGAAATTCGATACACGGAAGCGACGCATAAAGCGCTGATCGTCCTGGATCTACAAAGGGATTCCACGTGAAACTTAACCTCAAATAGCATATAGCTATATCGAGCCTCACCTTAACCTCAAAGCAAAAATACTTATGCATATTCTTGATGAGCAGCACCAAGAACGGCAGCTTAATGCCCAGCTCTGCCTTACAATCGCTAGGGCAGTGTACAAATGTAGTCGAGACATTCGATCCCATTATTTCCAGTACCAAAGATTTGATATCCTCATCGTAAACGCGCTTGATATAACCATTTTTTGTCTGCATATTGAACTCTTATAGATATCTAACGGGAAAAGCTCGTCGTATACTCACATAGGTGGACCACTTGTCCAGCGGGGAGCTGCCCACGCTGTAAAGGACCGTCAGGAATCCCTTTTGGTAGGACGAGCGATACATATTGAAAGATCTCGTGTAGTTTATATCTAGAGAGAAACAGTACCTACTGTTTCTGTTTTTACTTAAAGGATATTATGATTGAAAGCGTACAGCAAACTGAACTCGAATCTAAAATCTATATAGACGTCTAAATGTCCAACGAATCGTAGCTGATCCAGTGGGCGAGTTCTTCTTTGTCAGATCAGATTTGAGACTTAATTGTAGAACGGATTGTAGGTGATCCAGTGGGCGCGCTCCTGTTCCTTGTCAGTTTTGTGGCTGGTGAACAGGGATTTGTACACATCGGTGGCCTTCGGATCCTTCGCCACGCTGAAATCAGTTTTAAGACGTTTCAGCTCGGGATCTTGCATAGCATTGACTGCGCCCAAACGTTTGGGATTGGCCACAATTTTCAGCTTGTTGCTGGTACTGCTGCTGCTGTTGCTGGTGGGCTTCTCTGTGCCCTTGGAAGTGGAGGCTACTTCATCTGTGGCTTCTGCTTTGACGCAGGTTTCCGTTTTCTTTGAACTTTTCTTCTCCTTCTTGGCAGACTTGCGCTTGGCCTCACGCATTTCGCTCTTCACCTTCATCAGCTCCAGATCCTCTTCGTTGCCATTCAGCACAATCACATCCTCCACGCTGTATGGCAGCTGGCAAAGTGGACAAGCACTGGCCATGCTTCCTTTGATCTGTTTCAGGGCGCGCTCCGACAGAACACATCCACAGGTCCACAGAGCAACGAAGCGAAACTTGCCCGACATCTCCAGGCCAATTAGTTTGCATATATAGGGCGCATGGCGTGTGTCCAGCAAGCCCTCGGTCTTGTCCTCATCCGTGAATGCAGGATTTGGAGTCAATTGGAGCGTCTTGATGTCCTTCAGACTGCGCACATGCGCCGAGGTCTCGGGCATTTTCTCCTTCTCCAACAAACGCTCGATGACACTCTGTTTGGAGTAGAGGCGTCCCATGGAGCACATGGCTATAGGCTCCTGTAAACGCTGCTGGGTCAACGCACAGTGCAGCCATCGAAATTCACGCTCTGCATCTTTGTCTTTCTGTAAGAGTTTTCAGTGTTAAGAGCAAAGCGAATGAGGTAATTATGTCAAAATTCTCTTACCTGTTCTGGCTTTTGCTTAACGCGCACTAGCTCATCGCGTTTCGGTATGGTACCACCATCGCATCCCATTTTATATTATTATCGGATAAAAAACTACAAAGTTATTATTTTAGTTTTATTTATGTGTTTTCACTCTACTTCACTTGTTTTTATTATGACTGTGTGTAAATTAGAGATGGGTATTTATCGATAGATTGCATATTTACCCGATACTTATTATCGATGCTTATGCTACGTTATTATTAAAATTTCCCTACAAAATATCCCACGCATTTGGCGCCAGAGTAATAATTTAAAATACCGCTGTGTTATTTTTGCTACTCTGCATTTTATTGTTAATAACTAGCTTACAACTGCATTATTAACTAAAACTAATGACTTCTATGAGTCCACAAAAGGACAGTGCTTAGCAAATGGTACATCAATGCAAATGCAGCCGCGTGCTCTAAAAGTAAATTATTTATATTATAAGATAATTATTATTTAATTGAAAGTGAAACTTTTGCTTACTCATCCGGCGCATCATTTCCTATTTTATACTCCCGCAGCAATGATATAAACTCAAAGGGGTTAACTTTACCGTTAACAGGCAGACGTCTAGGCCCTGATAGATTGACGCAGCCATTCGGACAGGGCACGCCCATGAATTTGGAATGCTTCATGGTGGCTGTGGCCAAGTAACAAATGCTCAAAAAATGTGAGCAGCGATAACGTCCTAATTTTTACAAAATGAAATAAAATAAAATAAATGAAGATATATGCTGTCAAGATTGTGCTCACTAATCGGATTTCCCTTGCAGTACGGCTGCACCCGTCCTCCGTTCACACAATAGTTGAGATGTCCCGTGTTGTCCTCCTGGCCCAGGTAGCCGGCGTTTGTGTGGAGCACCTGTATAACGCTGGCATCGTCTTGGGACAACCTAAACCGATTGCTCTTCTTGCGCTCAATCAGCGGACGCGCTGGATCCAGACCAATAATGCGATACTGCTTCTTCGTCAGGTGGTTGCTGATCATGCCGCAGATGTGGGCGCCCAGCGAATGACCCACACAGGTGATTTTCTCACGCTCGGCGCCGTAGTGCGTGAGAAACGAATACACCTGGGCGGTGCACTGCGCCGTCAGGCGGGTGTTGATCAGAGAGTGCAGGTAGCACGGGTAACGGGTCAGCGGGCGCCAATCGACAGTTATCACATTGAACTCGCGCGACAAGTATGCTAGAGTCGTAGACAATGAGAGGTTTTAAAGGCTTTCAGTCGTTCAGGTGCGCGCAACAATTCCATACTCACTAACCATCCCGCAGAAACTGCAGATGCATGTCGACCGCCGTCCCATTGAAGCCGTGCACTATGAACACCGTCTCGCGCTGCTTGCTGAAGCCGCCCTTGTACAGGGTCAACGGATTGTGGATGTTCAGCGGCAGCCCCACACGCGGCCCATTACTGCAACGGAGCAAGCGAAATCTGATTAAAGTGACGCAAACATGCACAAAGACAGACAGAAAGACAAACAGACGGACGGACGGAGAGACAATTGAAATTCATGTCTAGGAAACAACGCAGCTAATCGTTTAGCAAACTTATGTTATTTGAGCTATTTATGCATCAGCAACTCCCCGTACTGCCAGCGATTGAACATGATATGATATAATGCAAACGCAAATTGGAAAGGTCGCTCAAAACAGAGTTGTTATATAAGCTGAACATGAGTTGCGTATTTTTATATGAAAAGCAAATTACTAAGCTAATAAACATTTTCAAATCAATATTTTATTATTTAGTTACTATTCTTATTTTATTTTATTATTAATTAAAAAAAATATAAACAAATACATATAGGCTGTGAAATTTTTTTTTTTAAATTTTAAAGTTCTTTCATATGCTGGGAAAGGAAAAAATTTAAAAGCATAAAAGAAAGAACAGAAGATAACATATCTGGCAATATAGTGGATTATACAATATTATATGTATGATTTCATATACACAGCAGGTAGATAGTAGAGTATGGATTGAGTACAACAAAATTAAATCAATCAATTTTTTACTCAAATGGGAGTGCAGCATATAGAGTCAATTATAGAAGTTTCGATAAGGAATGTACTCAAGAGTCTCATCATATTTATTAAAGTCGCCTTTATATTTAATATAAAATCCTATAAGTTTTTATAAGATATGAAAATAGTTTCTTCGGGTATATTATATTAGTACAGGAAGCTATCTTAACTTAAAACACAATGCGACCTTGGGTATATAATATACAATATATATGCCTAATCATGAGCACAATTTGACTTGATCTGGCTATGTTATTCAAATTGTTTATACTTTGAGATAATAATTTATGTCTAGGAATATAATTGCTTGAATGAACATTATATTCTGTGCGCAGATGCGACTTGCCGCAGCAAGAGCAAAATTTTTATGTTAATTATTTTAATTATGTTTTAAGTTTTGTGTTTAATTGTTTTTTAGTTTAACTTGTTGCAGATTCAGGAAGATAAAGAAAACATTTTTAATTGGTTAAAGACTCATGAAATGTATTTAATGTTTGTATTTATCCCATGTTAAACTTCTTCAATTTATTTGAACCCGGAGGACAGGTGGTTTTAGCTCAAGACTGACGTGATTAATCGTGGGTCATTCACGGAAGGTCGTTGAAAGTAGGTCTTACGAATAGTTCCATATGGTAGACATGGGTTAAGCCCAACGGAAACAGTTTCTCTAGTCAGCTTACTGTGGAACCGGCAGCCTCTTGCAATAACAGAGACTTGCAATAGAAGAGACTGAAAGAAACTGTCGTCGCACTGCTTGCTCAGCCACATCCAGTTGAAAATTATATGTTTACATCTATCGTGTATTTAGGCCTATTAATTGTTTATTATTAATAATCAATGATCTTGACTATTTAGAATGTGCGAAAGTTAAAAAACAATTGAGATAAGGGAATTAATGTTACTTTATATCACAAAACAATATATTATTATATTCATAGGCAGATCAACAACTGCAATTTGGATCTATCGTCGATTCTTCATTTAATGCAAAGAGTATATTACATATATCCAACATTAATTTGTCTGTCTGTCCGTCTGTCTGGCATTCTGTTCGTGTGGCTGCATGCATAACCGAAGCTCCATAAAGACTTGAAACATGCTCGTGCATTTCTTTCATTAATTAAGTAATATTGTGTAAAAACTAGGGCGTAACCAATGGCAAAATATTCAAACATCAACAGTTTTTTAGAGCTTGATTTAAAATGTTTTAATGCTGATTGCAAATGGGCTAAACATTTTATCTCTTATTTTGAACAAGTCTAATGAGTTGACGTGGATATTTGATATAGTTATGAAATAAGATCTAACTATTTTACATCTTAACCAAAGACTAGACATCCTCAACTATAGTATAACAGTTCTCTAAACTGTTATATAAACTATTTAACATAATTTAATTAGAGATTTCTTATATATTTAGTATTTCTATTTAGTGCAGATCTGTATTTTCTAATTTGACCAAAAAATATACATTTTTAACAATAGTATAACAGTTCTCTAAGTTGTTATATAAAGTAAAATGCATAATTTAATGAGCTTAGCTGGATATTAATTACAATTTATTATAAATTTACTATCAGATCTATAAATATTTTCTATTGTTACCAAAGAGTAGATATTCTTAACTGTAGTATAACACTTGTCTAAGCTGTTATACAAACTAATGTTCATAATTTACTGAGTTTAGTTGGATATTTTATTTAATTTCTTATAAATCTATAACTAAATTCTATTTTTAGCAAAGACTAGACATCCGAAACTAAATTATAACAGTTCTCTAAACTATTATATATACAATTGAACACAATTTAAGGTGTTGAATCAATTAATTAATATGATTTCTCATACATTTACTATGAGATCAGTAAGACTAAACATCTTCAATTATAGTATAACAGTTCTCTAAACTGTTATATAAACAAAAATGCATAGCACTTCTTTTAACTGCTCTCGTTTACCCATTAAAACTGAACCTCAATTGGTTTAAATCGTCCCCAATCGTTCTTCAAGTGAAAATTTCCAGTTCTCTGGCTAAAAGTTGTCAACATCAATGCATCACGTAATCTGTGGCATTTATTACCACAACGTTCACTGGCCAAAATAGGCAACAGCACTTGCTCAACCTGGACACAGACTGCGACTTGGACTTGGTCTTGGAGCTGGAGCTGGGAGTTGGACTTGAACTGGGAGTGGGACTTGGTCGCATTTCGTTTAGACTAGACGGCCAGACAGGTTGAACGACTCGCCAAAAGCATCGTTTGTACAATATTTTATTTTCAATTGCAATTGATGTCATCTCTTCGATCGCCTGCAGCCGGCACCTGCAACAGGTAGTTATGGGCGGGCAGGTGACGAAAAGGGTATATTGGTTTTTAATATCTATTCGAATCTTGTTGAGAATTGAATTGAATTGTCTTTAGCCTCGACTTATAAAGTGCTGAGCATCATAGTATAGGGCAAAAAGTGATCATATTCAATGAAATTGAATTGGTTTTGAGTTTTTTATCATTATCATATAATTTATACCTTAATATATATAAAATAAAAATCAATTTGTCAAGCTATATTGTGATCAATATCATAAATCTGGCATGCAAATAAAAAATCTTTCACTGAGTCTAGCTTTACAAGTTTGACTAGTCATTTATAAACTTCTCCCTACATTGATCTCAATTCATATATGCATTTATTTATGTAAACTTCTTGAAAAACTGAAGATTTATATAAGAGATTATGGGTTAACTTTGATGAGATTATGGGTTAATGGGGTTTGAGATGTATATATTAGTGTAGCTCTGCATTAAAATAAAAATAATAAAAATTGAAATAAACTATATAATATATATTACAATATAGTTATATTATAATATAGTTTAACTAAATATTCCAACCGGACGAACTTGTCGGCATACGTCAGAGATATAGATAAAAAAAAGAAAAAAAATAATAATAAGAAATTAAAAATCGAAAATTTGTAATCCGCGGAAATCAAAAAGTCGCTATATTTCTATTGAGAAGACCCTCTTCTAACATTTCATAGCTGAAATTATCAAGTTTTTTTTTTGCAGACTCAACTACTAATATGTATATAGACCCATAACTAATATACTCAACAATATTAAATTCCCCATCAACTTTACTTTTATTCACAATGTAAGCGCGCATCACGCAGTCAGCCACGCCCGCTCGAAATATTCTTACTCGAAACCGCTGAAACGAGGTCACATTGGAAAACAAGTTGAAGCGCCTACAAATTATTTATTCTCAACCCATATCCTTGGCGGTTGCACACCGCTGGCCAGCGAGTGGCCTAATAATTGGCCAAAGAATGCCACTCGGGCTAATTGTCACTGCTGCCGATTTCTCACACTTTCACCCAAAATGTTGCGCGAACTTTAAACTGCATAAATTAGACAGATTGTGGAGATTATCGCATAGACTTAATTGGCTGTCAAAGGCAGAGCTAGACTAGACTGAGCTAGGCAGAGCTAGACCTACGCTGCCTGGCTGGGCGAACTTACGGCGCATAGAGGCGATGCTGTATATAGGGACTGGGGCAAAAGTTTTTGTCGCGCAGAAAACAGCGCAACACGTTCACATCCAGCGCGCCGCTGCTCAGCAGATTTTTCCAATCCATTTGGTTCAGCAGCAGCGATTGCGCATCTGCAAAAGTTGTTAGATCGTGAGCGAAACTTCAGTCAGACAACGTTGTTGTTTATTTGTTTATTTATTATTATTATTGTTGTTGTTGTTGTTGGTTTTGTACCTTTGAATATAAGCGTAAAGAGGCAGATCGCAATTAAACATTTCATTGCTGTTGCACTTTTAATTGCCAGCTAAATATAGAGTTGTATATTTGCTCTATCTCTCTCTCTCTCTCTCTCTCTCTCTCTCTCTCTCTCTGTATATTTCAATTATTTTAATTTTGTTACATTTAATTTGTGCGCATTAATTATTGTTAAACATGCAATTACGATTGACTGAATTTTGTTTTGATTAATTGCTGAATTTAATTTTTTGTAAACGAAATTATAAATTTTTTGTTTGAATTTATTAATTTATGATTGCTTTAGCACATTAATTTAACAACATATCACCAACTATTCTTTCACTTTATTTAAATTGAAAAATTTTAATATATTTTCTTAAAATTGTACAAAATTAATTTTTTAAATTTTATTTTGTTTTTATGATTATTATTACGAATAAAAATATTTAAATTGTATTAAGGTATTTGTTATAATAATTATTATATTTCTTTCTTTATATATATTTTATTTTATATATAACAAATATCAAATATATATATTTTTTATATTTTTATAATTTCCACAAATTTGTTTTTTAATTTTTATAAAAAATTTCATTTAGAATTTATATTAAATTAGAAATATATTATTTATAAACCGTATTTTAATTTTTTTTTAAATTTAAATAAATTATTTTTGGTTTTCCTTATTTTAAATATTATTAAAATGTTTTTTTTTTACTGTTTTTTTTTTAAAAGTATGTTTAAATTTACATTAATTTGATTGTTTTATTATTTTATTATTATGTTTAAGGTACATTTAAATGATTGTGTTTATTATTGATTATTTATTTATTTATTTTTTTTTTTTTTTCAATTAATTGTGCTTAACACATTTTTGCTGATTTTTTTTTTTAAAGATGTATAAGAAATGTAACAACTATTGGTTATTATTATGAATTTTAATAGAATTATTAATATTTTTAATTTTTAATTAAATTATAGAACTATAGAAACTGCATATTTTTAATATTCTTTTAAATAGAATTAATACTATTTCTATTTTTACTATTTTTTTTATATTTTTATTACTTATTTGAATTAACAATATAATTACAATTTTTTATTTATTAAACTTTTTTTTTATTTATTTATATTACTTATTAGATTTTTTTTAATATTAGAGCTTGGTAATAAAATATTATTATATATAATTATTATATTTTATAGTAAATTAATAATAAATTCTTTTAGTATTGTGACATTATTATCAATTTTTAAAACTCACAAATAAATTCTTTTTTTTTATATTTTTTGTTTTTTAATTATTAAAAATTTTACATTTATATCTATCACTATTTCACAGTTTTATATTTTTGTTAATTTTATTTTTTACATTTAATTATAATCAATATTTTTTATAATCAAATAATTTTATGTATTTTATTTTTTGTATTTATTTATTTAAAATAACTAAACATTTTTAATGAATTATTTTATTTATTTATTAATATTTTAGATTTTCTTAATATTATATTATATATTATTTAATATAATCATTAATTTCTTTGGAATCCTTTTATAATTATGTGCTTTAAATTATTTTCTATTAATATTTTATAATATACATTTTCAAGTTTAAATATAACGATGTCCTTTCTCTTCACAAATGTAACAAGTTTCGGGGCACGCTTTCAAATGTTTTGCTTTAATGAAAACTCGATATATTAAACAGCTTATAAAGCCTTTTGAACAGGTCGAATATTAAAATGTAATTAATTAATTTATTGATTATTTTCGATTTCTTTTGTTCACATAACTCAAACGGTTAACACACACATAAAATTGTCCAATTGGAGTTTGAATCTGTTGCTCAATTGAACCGCGAATGCTTTTCACGTCTTGCCCATTCGTGCGATGCGCTTCGAATGCGAAACGAAAAAAAAATAAAGGAAAAAAATCAAAAGCCGCGCGAATGCAGTCGCTGCCAAAGAATTTCGCTGTCGCCGTCGCCGTCGCGTCGCTGCCTTGACTTTGGCCAGCCTCGAATGCTTTGAGCCGACTTTTTCTTTGCAAACTCACACGCAACGCTGCACTGAGTTTGAGTATACGGTTTCAAAGAGCGGATATTACAGCCAGAGTCGTTTGCTTTGTTAACGATTCGCCACATGTGTTGTTATCTTACCTGGATCAATGTATTTAGAGATAAACTAAGTGCTTAGGCAGAATAATAAATAATAAGAATAATAAATGTAGATGAAAGTGTATCAAAGCTGAGAGCGAGCTATGAATGAATATCAGCTGAGGCTTAGAATTTCTATTTTAGTTTGATAAAAACTGAATCGCATATTGGAATAATTGACAAAAATAAAGTGAATAAATTGACCAAATGTATATTCAATAAATGAAATGTATATTCAATAATTTCAAGATTTTGATATGTTTTTCTGTTAAATAGAAATGCTTAATTCTAAATTAAATAGTTTAAATTTATTTCTGGACAATCAAATCCTTTTTTCTAAAGTATTTTGTTGTATTTAAACTTGTTCACACATTGATATGTATGTATATTATAGATGATGTATGTATATATTATAGATATAATCTAATATTATATATAATATTAATTAATTAAGCATAAAATTTTAAAACAATATAATGCAATTCATTCACATGAAAGCAATGGATCATGAGAATTAAAAATATAAATATATACTGATAATAATAATATAACAATAACAAAATATAAATATTTATTTAGAAAATAAATATATATTAAATAATTAATAAGTATATGCATATAATTATATTATTATCAAATTTAAAAAGGTTTTTCTGCAACTTATGGGCAAGCAAGATCTTTTGCGGAATATAGATATATATATTTCAGATCCGAAATATTATAATCCGTTTCTAACTTATATATACTATATATTTATTAAATATTTCAATATAATAATTAAATTTTAAGGCAATTTTTATTCATTCTAATAATTTTACAATAAATCTTTATACAATAAATCACAAATATTACGTATAAATATTAAAAATAATATTATATATTTAAATCGTTAATTATCAGACGAGATCTTACTAAAGTTCATGACTGCATAAAAGTTCAAGGATAGAAATTAAAATCTATTAAACACTTATATATAAAAAGCTCATATATATATATATATATGTAATTACAAAAAAAGGAAATAAGTAATCATAATAATAATAATGAAATGTATGTATGTAAATAATTATAGTTCAAATTCATATACTAAATTAGGTGTCTCAATAAAATATAAATGTTCTATAATATATTAGTATAAATTATATATTATTGTTGTATATATACTTAAAAATATATGCTCAATAGAAAAATAAGTAATAAATAAATAATAAAATAAATAAATAATAACCTAATAATTGAAAATATTCCAAGAATTGAGATCTCTCATTAATGTCGATTTTCCATTTATTTTCTCCTTTAATCCACGAACAACTTCTATTACAATCCACAGCTTTTACAGGGTATCTGGTATTCTGCATCATTTCATCGGCTTGCTTTTCTGTCTTGCTTTGCTTTGATTTTGTTTTTAGTTTTGTTTTTGTTTTTAGTTTTGTTTTTGCTTTTTGTTTTCGCCTGCTTCGCTTTTCGCAGTCAACGTCACTTGGCGCGCTGTGTGTTATCATCCGCGGTTTTCGGGTTGTAATTTGTTTTTCTTTTGTGCAATTTTTCATTTAGCCTAAGCACGATATTATGTAAATGGTTATAGATATATATACTATACTTTAATGCGTACACTCACTTTGCGGTCAACTTTTTTTTGCTTTTGCTCTGCTTAATTATTATGAAAGATTGAAACGAAAGTGTTAAACAATAAACGTTCAAGAGACTTTCAAGTTTGTTGTCTAAGTCTTTCGTTTTGATAAGCCACAGCTAAATTCGTTTCAGCTTTAGCTGCTCTGATAGGATAATTTCATATGATTTCAGACAATTGTCTGCACCGCATGTCACTCCGAAATATTATCTAATAAATCTTTTGCCTCTTGAGCCAATTTCATGCTGTGCACCGCATAAATGTTTTTCCAACTTTTTCCACTTTTCCTTTAGCAAGTGGTTTTGTGACAAAGTCTATGAGACCCCCAACAAGGGCACACGAAAAGTGAAAGATTGGCTCAAGATTAAATGTAGTTCAAGTTATGCATGAGGTAAAAGTTGGGCGACAAAAACTGGACTCGGCTCGGAACAATGTCTAGTTTAGGGGCATGGAAAGGTCTTGCGAGCAGGTTGCTCAAGGCATTTTTTCCTTGAAATTTTAGATATTTTCAAAGAAGTGGGCGAGTGGACAGGAAAAGCAAGGGTTTTTATTATAAATTGAACAATGAAAAAGGAAAGTGATTGAGGAAAGGCAAAGTACTGATAAAAACAAATATTTTTATATATAAACATAAAGTATATAATAGCTTTCGATTAGAGAAAACGAAAGCAAGGACGAAGGTATTAAATTTATGCACCGAACTTTTTATTATAGTATATTTATGCGAAGCTTCCTTTTACTGTATTATTATTTTTCGAAACACCCATGGAGGCTGTAGTAGATCAATAAAATATTATATATTCTATAGTTTCATATGGTTATATATAAGAGGTAATTCAAGATAGATAATCTATCTTTTGTATACTAATTCAGTTTAGTTGCTGTTGGTTGACCTCAGTATTAAAAAAGTACATATATATATATATATATATATATATATATATATATATATATATATATATATATATATATATATTTTTTTTTTTTTTATGTATATACCATATATGTACATACATATATCTGCCACGCCCACAAAGCGCGTGGATATATGTAGAGCAGATATAAAAATTGTTACTAAGTATTTGTCAACTACTTCTAAAGCTAGAAATTCAATAAAATGATATAAAAAAAAAAAATAAAAATGATATATGTAAGCTTTCTAGGGGCGGGACACATAAAAATAAACTACCCTTAGAGCTTTGATAAAAGAACTTTTCAGGTAGAGAACAGGTCACCGACTCCAAAAATAAATTATATGGTACATATATATTCTATTTATATATGTATATTTGATGAATTATATGGTATACATTATTTGGTATATTTTTATATTATATAAATTATATGGACATATATACGGATTGATATTTCAATCACTTTCTTCGTTATTTGGAACGCGCCAAATCCGAGAATATATAAATATGTACATATTTTTTTGAATAAACGATCAAATTAACCGACTTGTGCAACCGGTTGCAGTCGACTGCAATGGTCTTAAAATATTTTTAGCACGCTGAAGTCGAAGTTGTAACTGAAAAACTTAAGTCCATTTGGCCCTTGAGAGATGACAATCTAAAGATGAGGTATATTTGAGGTTCTGTCCATATGAAGACGATATTGTATGTAAGTTTTATCTAAAAATAATAGTTTAGCCTGCCAAAACCTCCTTTGAAACACAAAAATAAAATAATAATTTGCTTTTCTTATTTCGTAATCTCATTTAGAAATTTCTAATCTAAAAGTTCTAAAACTAAAAAGTTCTTATTTTTTATGTAAAAATTAAGTTACTTATAGAACATGCATTTGCTTTATATATCAGAAATGATTTTTTTTTTATATATATATTCTCTTTTCAGCTCACCTGGTATATAGCCGATATCCAATGTAGGCCATTGGGCACGTGCTCCACGACAATAAATGGCAATTAAATGGATTTAAATCGAAATTTCCATTGCGCAACAGAAATTGCAATGCCTCCAAGCCGAATTTGGCTATTGGACAATCCGAGCATAAAATAATATAAAAAAGAAAACACGATTCACATGTAGATCTTATCGCACAGAGAGAAAGAGAAAGAGAGGGAGAGGAGATTTAGGCTTATCTACAACCTTTTGCCGGTTGAATGGGGGAAAGTAAACACCAGAGCGGCAATAGCACTATGAAAACGCTGGACACAGATTTGGCGAGAGCGCTAGGAATTCGCATATTTATCACGTACGGGCACAGAGCACTATGCACTAAGATAGGAGGAGCCACGGAGAGCCACATGGAACGCGTCTGGTTAATTGAATGTGCTCGTTGTCACTGTGCTGTAGCTAGATAAATGCCAAAAATATTACCATACCAACAAAAACAGAAACAGCAACAGCAACAACAACAACAACAACAACTACAACAATAACAAAACTTCAACTAAGACCCCCGGCCCGGCCCCGGTTGACATTGCAGCAAGTGTTTTTGGCTAAACTTTGGTCTTAGACTTTGGCTTTGCTTCTGTTTGCAGCTCGTTGATTGCGTGTCGGTGAAACCCCATTTCCATATGGCTGCCCAGGCTGCGCCGATTGTGCAATGCCCAAAGATAGTCGAAAATGTTTTCAAATTGTTATAGACAGATGTTTCATGTTGCAATATAACCATAACCATACAGGCTGTAATGGACCACCTGCTCAACATATAAAGACTTGCATTTTCAATTACATCTATTCAAGATCTAAAAGTCAAGTTAAGAAATATCTGTGAAATGTCTATAAATCTCGAGAGGTGTCGAATTGCCAATTAGAAGTGCTCATGTCGTATTCTATGGAGCTTAAAATTATTATGCAATAAAATTTATTATATATTTAAATTTGATTAATATTGTACTAATAAAATATTTATTTTCATATATAAATTTAAAAAATTTACATATAGAGTTTACTAAAAACTAATACAACTCAAATATAAAATGAAAATTTAAAAACAAAAACTTTAACAGAAATATTCAAATATTCGCGCGCAAATTGTTTGTACGCATTATGAACTGTTAATGCACTGTTGAAAAGATTTCCTCACCACTTTAGTGTTACACTGCTGTTAATATGATAATTTCCCTAAAATGTCCTTAGGCTAAAGCAATGAAATACGTGCATAACATTTTTCAGGCAGATTTAAAAAATTGCGGCAGTATTAGCATATTAATACTTAAGGAGCAAGCCTAACAGTCTTATGTTAACGCATATTTTGTAGCATGTTAACGTTTAATTTAACTCAAAGGGAACTGCTAACGCATTGTGACTTTAAACGTTAGCAGGTCATATTTGCTTGCTTTCCAACACCGAAACTATACACATGCACATACACAAATACAGGCGTACAGTCGCAACATCTCAAAAAAATTGAAACTTTATTTTGCAGCGTAAAAACGAAGTTGAATAATTTGCAAACAACAAATTTGAAGTTAGTTTGTGATGAACCGCAGCGCTGCAGTCAAATCAATGTCGTAGGACCGCAATTAGCAAGTGTAACAAGCCAAATCACAACATGATTGCATCCGAATCAGAGGCCATAAACTCGGCCACTTATGTGGATAATTATCTCGATTCCGTGGAGAATCTGCCCGACGATGTGCAGCGCCAGCTCTCTCGCATACGGGACATCGACGTTCAGTACCGAGGTAAGTCGAAAAAAGTCCGCCAACGGCCCGCAAAAATCTCACTTAACCTCTCTGTTTTTCCGCCTCTTTGCAGGATTAATACGGGACGTGGATCACTACTATGACCTGTATGTGCTGCACCAGAACTCACCCGACGCCAACCGCCGCTGCCGCTCCATAGCGCGCATGCACCAGAGCCTCATACAGGCCCAGGAGCTGGGCGACGAGAAGATGCAGATTGTGAATCTGCTGCAGGAGATCATAGACGGTAAGGTTAGACAATTGGACACAGATCAGCAGAATCTCGACCTGAAGGAGGAGCGAGAGCGCTACGCGCAGCTGGACGACGGGCCGCCCTCCAAGCTGCAGCGGCTCCAGAGTCCTATGTGCGACCAGGGCAATAGCGCGGGCAACAACGTGTTAAGCAGCAGCGGGTTGGGCGGCAACGCGGCCAACGTATCCAAGGAGCACTACGGGGCGCTGCCGTTCGGCGGCGTCATCGGCGTGGCGGGCTCCAGCGGCGTCATCAGCGGCAATGGCGGCGGCTCGACGCCCACCTATGACCGCTCCAACCACATGGGCAGCAGTGGCAACGGCTACAATGGCTCCTACTGCAATAGTGACCTTCAGCGTTCGGGCAGCAAGCGCTCGAGGCGACGCAACGAGAGCTTGCCCAATAACGGCAGCTCCAATGAGATGGGCGGCAACGAATCCAACTCGGCCAACGAAGCGGGCAGCAGTGGGAACGGGAACAGTGAGCGCAAGTCCTCGATGGCCAGCGGCAGCGGCTTGGGGCAGCGCAAGAGTCAAGTACAATTGGCGGGCGGCAGCGTGGCCAGCGGAGCAAGTGGCGCCGGTGGCAACGGAGGCGGCAGCAATTCCGGCAAGAAGAAGAAGCGCAAAGTGCGCGGATCGGGCGCCACAAGCACAGCGGCCAATACACGCGAGGAGACGCCACCGCCCGAGCCCATCGATCCGGATGAGCCGACGTACTGCGTGTGCAACCAGGTGAGATTGGAGCGAGCGAGAGAGAACTGCAATGAATGCAATAATTAATGATTGAATTTCTTCCTCTCACAGATTTCCTTTGGCGAGATGATACTCTGTGACAACGATCTGTGTCCCATCGAGTGGTTCCACTTCTCGTGCGTTTCGCTGGTGCTCAAGCCGAAGGGCAAGTGGTTCTGCCCGAACTGCCGCGGCGAGCGACCCAACGTCATGAAGCCGAAGGCGCAGTTCCTCAAGGAGCTGGAGCGCTACAACAAGGAGAAAGAGGAAAAAACTTAAACGATGTTTTTTTGCTAAAACAGTTTTTTGTGTTTAACACTCTTAGCCATTACGATTAGACCAGGGCTCAGCACTATGTAAATTATTCGCTTACAATTGTAGTTAATATGTAAACACACACACACACACACTAAGACACTCACACACACACGCACACACACCCCATTCGCAAATTGAACTTTTTATTGTATTATTACTTTCGCCCCAATGTAGACCACATCTTGCTTTCGGTGGTGCAAAAGGTTCGTCAATATCTGTATAAACGTTCAAGCTAAATATATATATATAGAGATATATGATGTATAAAATAAAATTAAACAAATGCTAAAATAAACATTCGATATATTTTATACTGTTCAAGAGACACAGCTCGGCTAGTCTAATATCCGATTTGTACGATTTGTACAGTTGATGAAAAGAAAACAAACCAATTTACTCTTGTATAAATGTAAATGTATAATATAATCTGTGTGTTGTGTATAGCATACATATGTGTAAATTGAATATGTACTTGTGTATTTGTATATAAGACACTTTCAAAATGGAATACAGCGTTATTGATATGTAGTCTGCGGACGGAATGTTTGTGTGCTCATTGATACTTAAAAATAAAACTTAAATTGAGGATTCATTTAACTTTTTGCATATTCGAATCGAGACTCGTTCTTAAGGCATCAATAGTTCGATATTTGGATTCTGTATCTCCAGGAAGATTTGGTATTGCGAGAAAACAACCAGCCAGCAATATATCTGAGTGAATAGAAAGTATAAATTTGCATTCGTATTATTCATTTATCCTTGTTTAATTAACTCACATTGTAGGAACCCCAAAGGAAGTTCAGCAGGGCTGAGAATGTTTGCTCCAACTGTTGAATAAAGGGATTATAATTATTCAATTGCTAATCAATATTAATTAATCTACACTCTCACATATATGTAGTAGCCTCCAATTAGCCAAAGACTCCAGCCGAATTGAAACAGAATCGCCAGTCCAAAGAAGAACAACCAGGGCAAGAGCCAGCCACGCGTGCTAAGAAAAAGTTTGATCAATTAAGAAAACATTTTCCAACCCGCGCACACTCACCTAATCTTAATGCCATAGTAGACAAGGTAGGACGACAGTATAATCACTAGAAAGTAGATTATAAAGAAGCCTCCAGCGATGGGCATAGACGTCCTGATGTCCGTTTCGAACAGAGGCGAGTAAAGCTGTCCCGATTCTCCGCCTGCGAGCATGTAGCATATCAGCGTGATTAAAACGACGCTTATGGCGGCTGTGTAGGCGGCAACTGCGTAGCTGCCCGTGCGCACATTATTCGACCAAATGATTGGTGACCAGCAGGAGCTTAAGACAACCATTTTTCATAAATAAAATAGTTATTTACAAGATGTAAAATATGTCTATGAAATGACAACAACGCCTTGTCAACGCCCTGGCAGTGTGACCGTATTCGGTAAGAATTAGAGATGCTAATATACTATCGATTAATTCTTATTTTTATGTGTGATCATACGATAAACTAAATAAATATGATATTAAAATTAAATAAGCAAAAATTAAAATTTATTTTTGCATTGTTAGAATGTTGAAAGCAAGCTAATTGGCATATTTTATAAAATGTAAAACTATCGATAGCTTAGAGCACAAGAGCACGAGCACGAGCCTCGACAGCGGCTACATTCGAATGTCAATGAAGCATTGTTCTTTTTTATAATTTTCCTCTTAACACTTTCCATATTTATAAATTATATTTGTAAATTTTCTATACTTTTTCACTTTTAAATATCAACTTAAATGTACCATGAGTTAAATTTTAATTTGCGGCAATATTAAAATGAACAATCACACAGAAAAGCCGGCCGTATTTTCTTGCAAGTTTCAAATGCAGTTTGCTTGTATATCTTAATTCACTGAAAAGTCGACAGATGGCGCTACCTAAAAATTAGGCAATGTAAGTTAACATAAATGCTTTTAACAGCACTAAATTGAAGGCGTCTGTTAAATAAATTTCTTGATGAAAACTAAAATTATAAATATAACAAATTTTTAATAATATTAATAAATATATATTTTTAGTGTAATAATTTAAATTTAGTGACTGCTTTTCGGTTTTTGAAACTAAATTTAAATAAATTATTTTTGCCTGCCAATTTTACATACATATATTTTAAGTTCATTACAATTTATTTTTGTATCAATTTTCAATTTTTATACCCTGAGCCCATTGAAAATGGGAAATCAGGGTATAATGGTTTTGTGAAAATGTATGTAACAGGCAGAAGGAGGCGTGCCACACCCCATAAAGTATATATATTCTTGATCAGCGCGACAAGACGAGTCGATATAGACTTGTCCGTCTGTCCGTCTGTCCGTCTGTCCGTCTGTCCGTCCGTCCGTCCGTCCGTCCGTCCGTCCGTCCGTCCGTCCGTCCGTGTGAACGCTGAGATATTTTTAAGTACGCAACGTAGAGACTTGAAATTTTACATGAATACTCGATAATACCATACGCTGCACAAGTTTATAAAATTTTTCCGATAACTCACTCCATTTCGATTTTATGAGCATTTATCGATAATTTTAATGTGTTTTTAAGGCGGGGTTTGTACATCGTTTGAGCTAAAGACTTCAAATTTGCTGTGTAGTTGCGTGTAATGAATACGGAGATTACGTAATCTTTAGATTTTGGATGCCACGCCCCATTCGCCCCCAATAGCCCCCTATTTGTAAAAAGCGCAAATCAAATACTAGAGACTTGTGCTTTGGCACATATACACATATGAATGTCATAAATAAGTTGTGAAAGTTTGATGCACTTAGTCCATCGCTAAGAAAAGTTATTAAACAATTAATTTTCCATAGTAATGCTCACATTGTAGCCCAAGCGCAGTCGCTGCGTCAACTGCGCAGTTGGCAGAGCGCGCGCTTATGCGTGCGTGCATATGTATGTGTGTATGTGTTGTTTGTATGTATGCATACAAAATCGAAGAATGATTTGATATTTGGCTCTTCACAGGGCTCAGGGTATCCCCTAGTCGAGCAGTCTCGACTAGAGCACTCTTACTTGTTAATATATGAAGCAAAACATTTCTTTGTATATTTATTTTCCACTTCGTTTAAGATTTATTTGTTGAAATGACTTAAAAATTAATGTTTTTTCCCAAATTGCTTTTCAACGAAATCGGCGTATTTAATTCTCTTGTAGGCTCTGGCAATAGGCTTTCCACTTAAGCGCCTTGGAAAACCAATTCAATTTAATTCTAGTTTGAACAATGGAGCTTTTGTGAAATACAGAGTGATATACGCAGTGATTGAATTGGTCCGATTGATTGGTCCACGAATCACTTTCATTACTTATGCAGTTTCCAATCAATTTTCAATTTGACGCCGAGCAAAGAAAGTCGAAATCGACATCCACTTCCAGGCTGAATGGCCGGCCGATAAGCTTAGCTATTTAGTTGGGCTCCTCTAAGTGGGAGCGATGAGGAACTTGCTTGAGTCTAATCAGAACGGGCCATAAATTCCGAGAGCGTTGAAAATTGCGATCCGCATTGCTTTCGCTTGCTCGGCCGGCGTTGCCAACTTTACTAATTAATTGTGCACTTGAGAATTTTTGAGCGGCAGCGCACAAAGCAAACTGCAAAACTTGCCGCGCTAGGCGAAAAACTTGCCAAAGGAATGGGCGAGAGGCGGGGGACTAAAGGTAAAGCGAGTGACAGAGACAGAAACAGACACAGGAGAAAAGGAGTGAGTGAGTGAGTGAAGTGTGTGTGTGTTAGGTATGGGCACTGGCAAAGTTGATGAGTAAATAAACTAACAATTTTTCCTACTTAATTAACAAAATTGTTTTAATGCGCTGCCGACGTCTGCGTCGCTGCCGCAGCGTACAAAGATGGCAACTGAAGCGTTTAGAGTTGGCGACGGCAACATTGACAGACTGCCAAGTTGACTGCACGACTAAATGACTCAATGACTAAGCAAACAAATTGTAAAGTGAGGCGCAGCATCAAAATGGCGGCAGTGCACAGCTCAATAATTAAACTTGTCGCCAGTAGGTGGCGTTAACTCATGCATGTGAGGATGGCAGAGGCATGAGGGAGAGAGCGATAGGGTGAGAGAGGTGAAGCAAGACTTTGCTTGTAGCTGAAAGTTTTATGACACTCGAAGGAGTTGAGTCATGATTATGGCATGTTGAAACATGTTCGGTTATTTGCCTGTGTCTTCATCTTCTTTGGCATACTTTGAGAATCGCTCAGAATTGTAGGGTATTTAAAGTTATTGGAAAATACTTTGAATAAAGTTTTAAAAGCTGCTGACAGAGGTGTTGTGGCAGAAATGGAATGGCTGTTAAGCTATTAGATGTTGTTTATGTGAAGAGGAAATCAGCTTAAGAAGTTAGGTTAGGGTGAAATAGTTGAAAATGAAAGAAGAAAATACCAAAAGAAGAAATACCATAATAAAATACTTTAAAGTGCATTTTAAATTTAAATTTAAAATTGATTACTATATAATATATCTAAAATTCAGTTACAGCTGCAATACAACAATATCAAATATATTTTATTCATTTTAGCCGACTCGCAGAATATTTCATTGCATTTTATTTCTATGGCGAGAAATGGCTGCTGATTAACATATAAAATCGTTTTCAGCGACTAGAAAGCAGCATTCAGATGGAATGGAACGGGATGGAATGGACGTGTGGGGGGGGGGGCATAATATATTTGCCAGCATTGACAACTCTGCGCCACAATAAATTGCAACTCTGTAAACGTTGCATTCTGCTGCGTTGCGGCTTATGAATTGCATTACAAATTCGCATAAATTCCGCGCCAAAGTATGCGCAACAAATCGTTTGTGTTGCGAGCGGCATTTATCATCTCAAAAATGGGAGAAGAAAACGCATCCATTGCAGAAATTCAATCTCGAGCCAACCGCGAGAATTATGAGCTGTTCATTCGGATTCACAATCGCGGGCGAGAGGGAGAGAGAGGGAGAGAGAGAGAGAGGGAGAGGGAGAGAAGCATTTGCTGCTGCAGCTTTGATGGGCTTTGTGAATTGACTTTTAAATGGACCCAAGCTGCATTGTGCCGCTGCCATTGGCTGTGCGAATATTGGATTTATTGCGGCTACTTAAAATGTTTTATGGAAATAGCGCGCACTGGGAATAGGGAGAAATGTGAGCAAAACTGCTGACAAACATTTCAATAAAAATGTAAAAGCAAATTTAGAAAAATAATAAAAATATTTGATTTATTTTAATTTTGAAAATTAATAAAAATATTTTATTTATATTAATCATTTAGTTGTTAAATCTAAAAAATTGAATTGAAATGATGTTTATGTTTTTAAAGTACATTTTATATTTTTACTATAATTTTACATGTTTTAAAACTTATAGAGCATATATTTTCAACTCATAATCTTAAATATTGTTAAAGCTTTAATGAAATAAATCAATTAAGATTGAAAATGCTTTATTCTTTATGAAAATAATTTAAAAAAAAATATAATAATAATATTGATATATTTTGTTTGATTAAGACAAAAATAATTGAAATACCTATACAAAATTTAAAAAAAATTAATCGCAGAACATTTTGCTTTTATTACTAACATTAATAACATAAAATAAAAAAAAATGATCAAATTAAACTTAAAAAAAAAAAATAAAATAAAATAAAGTTAGATAAAAAAAATAAAAATAAAAATTAAATATAAAATAAAAAAATATGTAAATTTTAAGATATAAATATATTTATATATATAATCTTTTTTATATATGTATGTATCGTTTTTATTAAAAAAATATATATTTAAAAAATAATGATCAAAAATATATTTTTGATCATTATTTTTTGTAATTGAAAATTAATTAATTCAATTATAATATTAATATTGTAACTAAGTTTTTTTTATTATAATAAAAAACTTAGGTACAACATTAATATTATAATTGAATTTTATAATTTTCAATTATTGTTTGTTTTAGTTTGTAAAACTGAATTCTAATATTAATGTTCATTATTTTATATTATTCATTAATATTTGTTTAATATTTGTAAAATAAAAAAGAAATATATACATTTGTATGTGTGTTATTTATATTTTTATATTTATTTAAATGAAATTTAAAACAAATACATTTTGATTTTCATTTTTTAAAAATATTTTTAAAATTATTTTATATTTTAATATTACAAAATATAAATGAACAAATTAAAAAATTGTAATTATCAAATTTAAAACTAACCATTTTATAAACTAGCTCAGATTTCCAATGTTAAAGAATATATTCTTTTATTACATAAATTTTGTAAATAAAAAATAAATTGTAATAAAATATAAAATAACATATGTTAACATTCAACTCCCCTGAATCAGCTTTCATTAACTTTGTGTGCTCATATTTCTAGTTCAGTTTCAGAGTTGATTATCGCTTGATTTATACAAGTTAATTAACACGTTCGTTGGGCAAAAAACCAATGCTGAGTGGAGTGGGGCATTGGGGAAGAAAGACATATTGTCGGATGGCTCTACCTATGTCAACAGGCGGACAAAAAGCACAATTAAACCCTTTGAAAGGGCGCAGACAACGCAGCAAATACAAACAATGCCAAATGCCAAAGGGTTGGCGTTGAAAGGCCTGCGAAGGTCAGAATCTGTATATATGGGGAGAGGGCTCAGACTCAGACTCAGGCCTTGGGGCCAAGTGTAGATTTATTGGATATTGTCGCATAAAGTCACATGGATTTCGAGCAACATTTTATCGCCAGACGCCGAAGATAAACGCAATGAACAATTGCCTGGCAGCCGGCTAGAAATTGCTGGCAATAAAGTTGGGGCCGTCAGAGAGAGAGAGAGAGAGAGAGAGAGAGAGAGAGAGAGAGAGAGACAGAGAGTGAGAGAGGCGAGAGCGGCGCTTGGCAAACATATTTAGACTTTTCTTAAGTAAATTATTGCAAAAATCGACAGAGCCAACGACGGAAGCTCAAATGGGCGCAAAAATGTCATTAAAAGACAGCCAGAGTGGAGCAAGGAGCAAGGATGCCCTCTGCTCGGAGTGCGGGCAAGTTGTTGTTTCCGTTTCCGTCATGTTGAGGTCCTTTTGAAATGTTGACGACAGCGACGACACCAACAACAACAACAACAACAACCCCAACATTTTCCTGCCAATGCAAACTCATCCTTCGTTCATCCGCCTTCGTCTCATCTGTGATTTGTGGAGCTGCAGCTGCAAATATTTGCTTAGTCCTTTCTGCAGCCAGGACGAACGCTCAGGTTACCATTTGTATGTTTATTTTGATTGGACTTTTATGCACCGAAAGATATATACATATATATATTTGTATATGCTGCTTTAGCCATTTAAGCCTTGCTATAATCGCTGCTGAGTTCAGCTCTTAATGTGCTTAAAATATTGAAGCTCAAATAACGAACTTGGATGATTGAGTGTACGGGAAATTAGACAGTTTTCGATTATTTATAAAAATAAAACTTGATTAGCGTTTAATATTCTCAATTTTGCACTCTTCACTCTGCTTCTCATTATTCTCTCCATTTATGCCATATATGAACAGAATAACAGTTACTAGAGAGAAGAGAAAGAAGTATAATATATGAGGAGGTAATAGGTAATCCGAGAGAAATAAAAAGAAATTTAAAATAATAATATTATAATTTAGTTTTATTATCTTATAAATGCATATCATGCCTGAGCAGTCGCTTCTTCATTTTTATTTATTTAAATTTTTATATATTATATATTAAAAAATTTTATGCAAATATAATTAAAATTCATTTCATAAAATATAGAATTTTTTCTAATTATATATATATATATTTTCTAATTATAGATATATTCAAAATAAATATAATAAAATTTAGAATTTAGTTTAACTCTCTTCAAATTACAAATTATAAGTCCTCGCGTTTCCGGTTTTATTTGTCTATATTCTGCATACTATTGAATAATTTTGTTGAATTTATAATATTATATACGAAGATAATATATAGAATAAGAATATTTTATTTATTATTTAAATTATTTAATTTATATTACTTTATTATTCAAAAACATTACAAATAAAAAACCGCTTATTCATTTCTATTTATCTATATTTTTCCTCCCTTAATATAAATTGATTTTAAATATATAATATAGAAAAGATAATAGAATAGAAATATAAATAAAATAAAAATTTAATGAAATAAAAAAAAATATAATTAAAATTTAGAATTTTTTCTAATTTTCTACAACTTATGGGTATTATCAGAGCTGTTAATTTTTCCATTTGAATGGAAATTCAAAATGGGGTTTACCTTTTGAAAACCAATTTTGCATTTCCATTCAAAATGGGGTTTACCTTTTGAAAACCCATTTTGCATTTCCATTCAAATGGAAAAATTAACAGCTCTGGGTATTATATCTTGCCTATCTATATATTTCTCTCTCTCAATATTCAATAATTTTTCTTTTTATATTTTTAGTTTAGAAATATTCATCTCATGATCAAATGTTTACCCATATGCATAGTTATTTTTACGTCAAATCCTGTGTGTGATAAATGTGTGCTTGGCCTAGAAATTTATTGTATATTTGTTATGCGTTTGCAAGAATTCGGATCGTATCGAGTCAAACGCGGCAAAATTCGAGTTTCAAATTGACAACGTTCGCTCGAGGCAAATTCAGATTATTTTCGACAAAATGTTGCTCCCAACTTGGCTAACTTTTCTGCTCTGTCCGCCGCTCCTGCTGGCCGCGCAGCAGCAGAGGCCGCTGCCAGCGGCGGATGAGCCATCATCGTCACCATCGACAGCAGCAGCCGTGCCGTCGCCTGCTAAGGCGAGTGTGCTGCAGCTCACCGCAGCGAACTTCAACAGCACTCTGGCAGAGCACGAGCTGGTCTTCGTCAACTTCTATGCCGACTGGTGCCACTTTAGCGCTCGTCTGGCGCCGATCTTCCAGTCGGCGGCCGCGCGGCTGGCGGAGACGCTGCCAGCCAAGGCGAGCGTGCGTTTCGCTCGCGTCGACTGCATGCGCGAGGAGGAGCTGAGCGAAAGGTGCAGCATCACCAAGTTCCCGACGCTGCGCCTCTACAATCGCGGCCATCCGCTGCGGCAGGAGTACCGCGGCCAGCGCTCCGTTGAGGCCTTGGTCGCCTACGTGGAGAAGCAGTTCAGATTCTCGCTGAAGACCTTCAGCACTCCCGAAGAGCTGCAGGCGATCAATCGGAAGAGACGTTCGGTGATTGGATTCTTCGAGAGCAGCAAGCAGCCCGCTGCAGCCACATTTCAGTTGCTGGCGGAGAGGTATAAGAACGATTGCGACTTCTACATGCGGATCGGAGCAAAGCTGGACGAGATCGAGAATACGCAGCGAATGCCCTGCGCGGTCTATCAATCGGATAGCGCGCGCACCCACGCCGCCGATGAGCTCTTTGAGGGGAACTGGGCATTGCCCGGCGAGCTGGAGGCGTGGCTGGTCAGGAAATGTGTGCCGCTGGTCCGCGAGGTGGACTTCAACAACGTGGAGGAGATAATCGAGCAGCGACTGCCGCTCCTGGTCCTCTTCCATACGCCCGACGATGTGCTCTCCGTGAAGGACTTCAAGGCGATTGTGGAAATGCAGCTGGCGAACTGGTCGGACTGCGGACGCTTCAACTTCGTCACCGTCGACGGGCTCAAGTTCCAGCACTCGATACTCCACATGGGCCGCAGGCTTCGGGACATGCCCATAATCGCCATCGATTCGCTGAAGTTTATGTATCCGTATCCCAGGTTTGACGATATGTACATCCCGGGCCATTTGAAGGCGTTCATACGAGATTACAGCGACCACCAAAAGATGCACTCGTTCAAGCTGAGAAATGCCATCGAAGAGGCCAGCTATGAGAACACGCCGCCACCGCCCCTATCCACCTTCAAGGATCTGGGCCCATCGAAACATCGCTACACCCTGGTCGGCCATGATGAGCTCTGAGCTATAGTTTCAGCTTTTACTACCGCTGCTCCTGCTCCTGCTCCTTCCTGCTGCTGTCTGAATAACTGCCTGAATGCCTTTTTCGTTGTTGTTAATAAAGTGCATTTTGTTGCTGGCAACTTAATCAGTTAGCGTGTCTGCTGGGGCTCGAGCCTCGTTGTAGAATACACTACACAACATGAAATTTAGATTGAAGCTATGGGATGATGTATCAATTTGTAAGTATTTCAATTTTTGTTGCGTGTGATTCATATTTATTCAATAATAAAATAATATATATATAGAGAATATAATATATAATGATATTAATAATTATAAAATGATAAACAATATTTATATGCATTAAATTTGTATATATTTAATAAAATATTTAAAATCAAGTCAAAACAATTCAATTTAAAATCGATTTCCTACCTATCCCTAAGATTATATTTTATTATTTATTTTTTATATATGAGTTTTTTATAAAATGATTATTTTGTTGCTTCCCATCTATCTGTATGAAAATAAATACTTAGTAACTTTTTATTTTGACAATGCAGATATCTTTTATTTATATATTTTTAAAATTTTGTTTATATTTATTTTTAAATTTCTTTTATATTATTTTTTTTAAAATATGTATTATATTTATATTTTTAAATATATTTATATATGTATGTTTATTTGTGTTTTTTATATATTATATATTTACTCTTTATTTTTATTGAGCTTCATTGTACAACATTGAATTCATTCAAATTTTAAAAGATTGTGTTTTTTTAATGTTTTATAGATTTAATCAAGCAAAAATTTAATTTTTTTTTTTTTTTTAAATTGAAATAGCTTTTTGTATATTATTTAATCAGATTACTATTATATCTATCTTTTTTAACTTCATGCTACAATCACAATTTTTAATACATATAAATTTTTATTTTCCTATATTCTTCAGTTCTTCCTTTACTTAATAATTTGATTTAAAGTTTCTTCACATGCATTTATTTCTGTTTCTTCAGACCTCCCTTAAATTGAATTGCTTTCAGTTCTATCCCACATTTTTGTAGTTTAGTGTAATCAAGCAGTATGAGTCGGCTTCGTTTATTTTGTAGCATCTTAAAAATGTTCGTTTCTCGTTGTGCCGCGGCGCGTTTTTAGTTGCTTGTTGTCTGGGAACACGGTAAAAACAAATTGCCTGCAACTAAACATAATGGTTAAACAGACACCTGCTCAAGGCACACTCAGGGAAAATCACTTGAGAGCTGCGGTGCCGGAGCCTTATCGTGCATGGAACACGGCACAGAGTGAAGCAGACTGGAGGCAAGTGGAGGCGAATAGAGCAGAGTGGAGCAGAGTGGAGCTGAGCTAAGCCATTTGCTTGCAATTTCACATTCGTGGCCTCCGCATCCAACTCTCAACATAATTTGCTGTGGTTTTGCATTTACTTTGCATCTCAAGCATGCTTGAGGCTTTGCTTTGCCTGCTGCACCCGGCAGCATTAGCCCGGGTTTGCTTCTGGGCGCAGCCACTTGCACTTGCCAGCTAACCAGCTATGCCAGCTTCCTGCTTCACTGAGCTCCAAGGCTTGTCTTCTGCCTGGCACTTCCGTTTCCGGCTTCCGCCAGTTCCTCCCCCCTCCCCCGCTCGTCAAACGTTGCTGTGCCGCCCATTTGTTGGTTTTAGTTTTATGCGCTGCATTTGCTCCCTGTTTGGAATCACTCCAGTGCTTGGTCGTCCTTGCGGTAACTCAGACCCAAAGCTGCTGCCGAGCAGCTGAGCAGATGAGAAACAGAAGCTGCCTCAGCAGTTGCAGCTGCAATCCGTGTTCCACTGCAGTTTCCCTCTCACTCTCTCTCCCTTCCTCTCTCTCTCTTTTTTTTTGTGGCTGAGCTGCATTGAGTGTTGCCTGTTTTTTAAGCTGTTTGGCATTTGCACTAACATATGCGCATATCTAATTTGCAATTGTTTTTCGTGGCCAAAGATTTGCATGCTTAAAGTGCACTGCGCGGAAAACTTGGAAGTGAATCATAATTATTTGAGCGTGCTTAAATAGTGTTAGGCATGGGATTAGCTATGGTAGGGTATTCTGTATAGAAGCAGAAATCAGAAAGCAGCGGGTGAATGGAAAGGGCGAGGGGAAAGAAAGTGAAAAGAAAAGATATAGAAATAGGACGAGATCCAGAAAGCGAGAGGGTGATAGAAACAGAAAATGTGGGAGTAAGAAAGGGAGAGCAGAGAATGAGGGCAAGAGCGGGAGAGAGAGAAAGAGTGATAGATAGATATGTCTCTCTATCTATCTATCACTCTTTCTGAGTGAAAGAGACAGGAAAATAAGAGAGAGAGAGAGGGATGATGAATGAGAAAAATAGTTAGAGTCGTTTAAATTATGGCATTGAAAATTCATTTTGAAGAGAAATAAACTATGCACGTTTATGAGAATCGCATAGATATATCATATGTGCCCTTCAAAAAACAGACCTGTTGACTAGACTACTTACCCAAAAAGTATTTGTATAAAAACCTTTAAATAATATCAGAGTTTTATTTCTACATACAATTTCTGCTCATAATTCGGCTTTATGAAATGTATTTTAGTATTTAATTAAGTCTATTTTATATAAAAATTAAATACCAAGTAATCATGGACATTTTAGTGCAGATATTTCTTTTGTTTGTTAAAATATATCTAAATATAAAATATAAAATTTACATAAATAAATTCCTTTTTCATTTCTCTCAGTATATGCTTATCTGAAGCATGCAAAATTATCTACCCACTCCCACCCCACACTCACTTACCCCTCACACACACTCTGCGAGCCTTTTGCCTGTGCCTTCGCCTTTTGCTCAAAGCACGCGCTATTTGTACAACAAATTTGAGCTCATTTACACGCAACGAAAACAAACAGAAACCGAAGAAACGACGCAGGAAAAGTTGCTGGATGCAGTTCCTCAGCTGCCTTTGGCGCTGACTTTTGAGCCAAGTGCAAAACTATTTTGCTTGTTTCTTAATTTAATTAGCACTCAATTTGTATGTGTGTTACTTTTGCCTCTTTCTGTGTATGTGTGTGTGTGTGTGTGTGTGTATCTGAAATGGAAAAACAATTTTCAAACTCTCGAGCTCAACTCAGTTTTGTTGCTACAACTTTTCTGCTGCTCCTTTTTAATTAAACGCATTAAATTATTTGCATTGCCAACAACATGAATGAAGCTTTTATTATAGTAAGTAAGTAGTTGATGCAGATTAGAGAAGGCAAGGAATAATTAAGGTTAATAAATGATAAAAATATGCCAAGCTTAGGCAATTAGACACAAATCAAATACCCTAAATATATAAAATTTAAAATATATATAATATTATATATAATATAATAATATATAATATATAAAATATATATATAAAATATAAAATATAAAATAAGTTCAATATGCTCTCACACTTATATGTGTATCCCTAACTTTAAACACATATATTAAGAATTAAATGTCCTTTAAGTAAGATACATACATCTAATGCTGACAGTCGTTCATACTCATCCACAATAAGTTTGTTTGCATTATATTATTAATATGTCGTGGCTAAATATTCATTTTCATTAATTAGGCGCACTTCATTAATTGCTCTGCTGTCTCTCTCTTTCTCTCTGTCTCTATCTCTGTGTGTGTGAAGTCAATGCCCTTGGAAGCCTAGGAATGGTCAACACTCCTCACGACTCGTCGTAGATTTATTAAGGCTTCCCGCATGCATTTAGCATTTAGATTGAAATCGGGAGCCAAGCCGCATGATTGATTGTCCTGTCCCATACCACCAGCGAGAGTCCTTCGGCAACTCCCCAAGGACGCTGCTCGCTCTGCTTCCTTTGCTCCCTGGCGAGGCGTGACACGTGAGTCTGTTGACACAGGTGTTGCTGGCTTTTTAATTCTAATTGGTCAGCGCTGGCAATTTTTCTAAATGAATTTTGCATTACGCTGACGAAAATACACAGAGGACAAGGGAAATTAAGACAAAGCCAACGAAACATTTCCGTTTGATTGCATTCATGACTTTCAATTTGTAAACCTCAAGAAAAACATTTCTTTCGAAAAGACAAATTCAGGGAACATATATTTCAGTTTATATATAGCTTATGTATACTCATTCCATTATATGTTGCCATAGCATATACGACTGGAATACCCTTACTGTATCGTTCGTTGCTGGGCTTTCTTTCTTTTTTATTTTTTTTTGCACCTGTAAAGCGATTTTTTAATTTCCACGTGGCCTATGGCATAGCTGGCTTTGCTGGCAAGTTCGATAAATGCCATAAATTGGCCAACATGACTTATGCTATCTGCGTGTGTGTGTGTGTGTTTGTGTGTGTGTGTGTGGGGAGGACTCTCCCCCTCTCTGCTGCAATGTCAACACATTGTTTATAAAAAAATCTGCAAAGCGTTTCAGGCGTAACTCCAAATCTAGCAAAAGAGCACAAAGTGAACCAAACAGATGATGATAGAAGAAGTAAAAAAGACAAAATAATAGAGAATATATGACAAAGGCAGCAAATATATAGAAGTTATTTTGTAGGCTATAAAATACCCTGTTAAATTATTTTTAGTGGAATTATTATTGATCTTGGATGTTTAAAGAATTAAATATGTTTGTAGGAATTGAAAATTGATATCTTTAGAGTCCAAGGTTAGAATTATAGATCGATATATAGATACAGTAGCATATAGAGATGTTTATGATAAAAAGTTAGTATAAAACTGATAACCTCAACTATCAGGAAAAGCTGAAGGTAATTTTTATGATATATCTACTTTCATATCCATTTTTTATCATGCTAAATGTCATATCTCTCTAAAATCTTCCTCTAATCCAGCAGATCTATTATTCTTTTTTGTCTATCTTATAAATCATGACAAACAAAAACAAATTAATTTATAACTTATTTTTTATCTTATCTGAAATCAATACAGTCTGTTAACAATTTCTTATTTTATTCATTTCTCTTTGCCGGCTAAGTTTGATCTTTTTGCCTGTCGACCTTGACTTAAGAGATTAATATGTGTTTCTCTTTCTTTTAATTAAAAACCTGTATATGGGGGATTATCTTTTGTAAAAAATAAACAAAATCAGGTAAACAAAAAAGTGCTTGGTGCTGATATCCGAGAGGCATGATTCTTCGAGAGATGACCTAATTATTTAAATAATATGTAAATGAATGAATGAAGATGCTGTGTCTGCGACTCTCGATTTCTATTTATATTTGAGTATTTATAAAGATTTTTTAGTGAATTATCTTTAAATCAAGTCAATTAGCTAAACAAAATAATAATTAATATTGATTGGAATATGAAAAAAAAAAAACAAATCTCTAAATTTGTTATTAACTTCTTGAAATAATAAGTTTCAAAACGATTTATTGAATTTAAAATTAAATTTTTTTAACGACAATTTTTTATGAAAATAAATATTTTACCAAATGATGATTTACTTCCTTAAAAAATATTTTAAAATAAATCATATTATTTTTGTCAATTTCTGATTTGTGTAAAAGCAAAAAACATGTTTGAGCGTTTTCTTTCAACTTTTAATATAATAAAGATTTAGAATTTTAGATTTGACTTTTATTTAGTCTGATGAAATTTTTCATTTTAATTCATTTTTTTTAGAAGAAACATTTTTAAAATTAAATTTGCAATTTTTACTATAATAAAGATTTAGTTAAATAAAAGAATAATAATATTTTTCAAACTATTTTGTTTTTAAACAAAAAGAATGTTTAAATTATGTTTTTAGATTTTAATATAATATTTTAATATAATAAAGATATATTTTTTATGTTCAATTTAAAGACTTTACTCCTTTAAAGCCCTTTTGCAAAGTGAATTATATTCTGTCTCCACTTAATGCTAATCATGTAACAAAAAGGCTATTCACCCTTAAGTTCAATGTAGTTTCCGCCGCAATCCATTGAAATAGGCGAACGAACGCAGAAAATGTAAAACAAAGGCCAGTCGATGGGGCGAAAAAAGAACTATAATTGTGTTATTATACCAAACAACGTTCATTGACTTTTGTGGAGCTGCTGGCGAAGTTGGCACAGTTCTTGAATGCGGCAGACCGCATTTGAGCTGCGCCGTGGAGTGCGCTCCTTGACGGCATCCTGCGATGGGCCAGTTGCAGTCAAATCAATAAAATACCAATTAAAATACTGTAGAGCAGCAAACTATAAGTTGGCAGTCAATGGGCTGGCTCATTCGCCCAGCAGCCAAGGATTACGGCTTATTAAATTGGCTTGTAATTGCAGCTAATCTGGTCAGAGCTCCAGCAACACGAAGAACATTCGTCATGCATATTTCGAGTGCGTGCAGAGCTAACGGCAGCCGCCAGCAACACGAAGAACATTCGTCATGCAAATTTCGAGTGCGTGCAGAGCTAACGGCAGCCGCCAAAAGACAACTGCAGTTATTCTTTATTTTATTTAATAAAAATATATGTTATATGTATGTTTTTTAAATTACTTTAAATTGTTTTCCATAGCGTAAGTTTAGAGTTTTTAAAACTTGTTAGCCGCGCTACTTGCAAGTCAATATTCGTTTTCTATAAACTTTATTTCTGTCATATACAAATTTCATTTCATGCATGCTGAAAGAATAGAAAAAAAAAGCGATAAACTCGTCAAACTTTAAGAGTGTAGAATGTAGCGTGTTGAGAGCTCATAACTCTGCCGCATGTCGATGTCATTTCTTTGGCGCTTTGGCGCTTTGGCTCTCAATGCTCGTAGCTCGGGCAAAAACCCATCACCACAACGACTACTACTAACGAGCCCAACATGCTCTGTTTGCTGAATGATAACAGCAGGCCGCACTGCAAAACATACCGCAGAGAAAGCCAAAGAGAAACAGAGAGATAGAGAGAGAGAGAGAGAGAGGGAGGGAAGCTCTGGCAATTAATCTTTACAATGCCATACATGCGAAATGGAGTTCATAAATTCCAAGTCACGCTACGCGTGGCACAAAAGGCTCTCAGCCAATTCCTGGCCCCTTCGTTGGCTCAACAAAACTTTAAATTAGTCCCGAGATTTGCGTCAAATTGTAGTCTAGTTACGGGCAGCGTTATCACAGGTGAACAACAGGTAAACAGATGCCGGCGTAACTGTCACAGCAGCACTGCGATGACAAGCTGTTTGGAGAGATTCGCCTCGAAACTCAACTTTTATATATCTTGTATGAAAGTCCAATTAGTTAAGTAGAGTTTTTATTTGAGAAAGGCTGTAAATGAAAATGAAAACGAAATTTAACGAAATATTCTATTATATTTTATGAACTTTGACTCTTTGACTTCTTGTTTGACTTTACTTTCATTAATAATTTTATAGTTTTTTTTATATACTTTTTTGGCTTTGAATCTTAAGAGGAAGAACATGATATTGAAATTTTAATTAACTATTATTTACTCGGCCAGCCTCAATTGAGAGTTCCTCGATTTCTACATGAAAACTAAAGTAAGCTAAGGTATTGCTCACACAAAATCATATTCAATATGTTTAGCTCTTTTTGAACTCCCTCCATAAATATGCAAAATTTGCCTTTAAATTCAACTTAAATATTGATAAATGTAAATTCGCAGACAGCGAACTTATGTGCTGGCGGTGTAATGCCTTGATATATGCATATTTAGAAATTGGAAGCTGGCGTACGGTGCGTATGCGTAATAATGCGCCAATAGATTTATGGTGGATGGCATTGAGAACGATGCTAAGCCCATGGCCAGGGCCACGCTTATGTGTTATGCTATAAAAATGCATAGGAATTCCACATTTGAGCAATTTATTATGCCCGCAAAGACAACACCGTCGAGGAGCTTAGCCTTTCAGCCTGGAAATTAGCTCGTTTATCTTGGTTTTATGCGGCCAAACAAAGAATGCGACGCTTGGCTTTAAAATGCTAACAAGCAGAGCAGAGCAGAGCACAGATCACAGAATAACTAACGTTATGTGGACCACAAAACCTTTGAATAAATCAACAGGAGTTCAGTTTCATGTCGGCTTCGTCTACGTCTCCTCCGTCTCCTTCCTCCCTCCCCATTTAGTTTTTGAGCCCCTTTCAAATGGCCTGTTGAATTTATTGGGGTCAGCCGTTCGTTGTGTAGGTGCTAAGGTCGGGTTCTCAAATGGTTTCTCACCCGTTGTTGGCCTATAAAAATTTCAACTGATGTGCGGACGCCTCTCAAAATCACAACTGATAATTGGCTGGGGCCCAACGTAGCAGCTGAGCTCCAGACATGAATTGAATTTAAATGATTTGATTAGTGAAACGAGACAAGCTAGAAGTTTATAGAGTTTGTTTGGTATAGTGTGTGTGCCTGGGTGTGTAAAGAATTACTATGTCTGAGATTTTCCTATATATTTACACAATATTTGTATATATTCACATACATATATAGAAATGTTGCATTTCTTCATGTATTGGTAAATTTCTGAATTTTAAATAAACATCTGTGCAAATATGAAAAATATTTTGAAAAATGTTTTATTTATGTTTTGCATAACAATAAAATTAATAAAAAATTTAATATAAATTCCGTCTCGAGAATTCAACTGTAATTGCAAGCACTCAGCTAAAGAATGAAACTTAAGCTAAATGTAATTGCACGCTTCAAACTTCTCTCTTTTTTATATAGCAAAAAATAATAAAAAAATTGTATAATTGGATATTAATGTTAGAAACATTTCTCTTCGCATGGCCGCATAGCAAAAAAAAAAATATGCAGCGGCAGTGCAAACAACTGGAAGCAAGTCGCCAGCGCCAACTCCATTTCAGCTATTCGTTAACTACGGCGTAACTGTAATATATACAAGTATATATATACATATGCATGTATATATGTATACATGATTTTGTTGTTGGCTTAAAAGGCATAAAAATGTCGCCCGATGTCTAGAAGTTTTTAAGTTTTGCTGCTGCCATATCCGGCCACGGCCTCGTCCACGCCCACTCCCACGTCCACGCCCACTCCCACGTCCACGCCCACTGCTGGCACAGCCGCCGCCGCCATGTTGTATGTAGTTAGGGCCAAGCTTGGTTTTGTATACCCTTAATCCATTCAAAATGGAAAATCAGGGTATAATGGTTTTGTGAAAATGTATGTAACAGTCAGAAGGTGGCATGCCACACCCCATAAAGTAAAGAGTTAAGGTTCTGAAGAGGAGATGTTAGTTTGCATATGTATGCCGCAGAGGCTGCAGAAAATACTCTGATTGGTCGCTAACTGATAGAGAGTTTATCTTACGCTAGTCTCGCTGCCCTATATAAAGGCAGCTGCAGATCAGAAGAGCTGCTTCTTACAGCAGCAGCAGCAGAATGTGCTCTGATTGGTCGCCTAATGATCGAGCGTGAAGACTGACTCAGGAAGAGGCTCAAGAGTTGAGCTTGACTTAAGTGGAGCTATCGCTGCCCCATATAAAGGCAAGCCTGCTGCAGCGCAGCTTCAGTCGCATTCCTCATCTTCTGGTGGTCCGTCGTCCAGTGCAGCGCGGTGCTTCTCCTCTTCTCCTCTTCTTCTGTCTGTTGGTGAGTATTAAATTAGTTAAGTATGTTAAGCGACAATGTAAAAGTTATACTTTTAATGTTTATTTAATGTAAATATAATTTGTCATTAAGACAACGATAATTTAGCAAATGCAAAGTAATTCTTTATATGTACAAATATCAAGGACTTTAGCAGTCCGTGTCTATTTTTAAGTCAGGCAAGCCCGACTAGCACTTCGACTTCCCCTCTAACTCTGAGCTGTTTAAATAAAGCTGTAGTTTTTTTAGTAATTTATTGTTATGTATAACATCAGTATAAATTAACTAGAAAACATAATAAAAGGCTATTTACATAGTGAAATGAGATTACGATCTTTAGATTTTGCATGCCACGCCCCGTTCGCCTCCAATCGCCCCCTATTTGCAAAACACGCGAATTAAATACTAGACCCTTGTGCTTTGGTAAATACACACAAATGAATGCCATTAATAAGTTGATTTGATTTTGGCCCTTGGCAGAGCTCAGGGTATCTGCTAGTCGAGCAGTCTCGACTAGAGCACTTTTACTTGTTTTCCCTCCGTATTGCATAGTTTACGACTTCTTAACTCGATTTGCCGCAGGATAAAGTTTTACATTTTTTTCGCAGCATTTTACATTATTTTCCGGATTTTTTTTCGGGCGGGAACTTGTTAATTTTCCGCTGCAAATCTGTCAACTTTGACAATTCAATAAAATGTGGCAAAGTTAGTGGCAAAAGTTTTTGCATATGGCATTGCATTGCTTGCAGGCGCTGCGCCTATACTAATTAAAAGTCTAGACTCTGCCGGGAGCTTTAGTCACGTATGAGAGAGAGTGTGTGTGTGTGTGTGTATTCCAGCTCATTGTCGATTGCCTGCTCAGATCTGATCTGTCCTCCATTAACCGCAATTTCCAATTAATCAACTGGCGCGCATTACCCACAAGCAGAGGAATGGAAAGTCCAGCTGGAATAACAACAATGGCCGAGCATGTGGACTTGACCCCGGCCCCGGCTCCGACCGATGTTATAAAGTTAATTGCCATCTGTTTTACTGTTCCCCCCGGGTCAACGGCAGGCAAATGCTGTAAATACGTACTCCCCTGCACAGGCGAATGTGTGCGAGTGTCGAAGGGTCAGCAATGTTTATATCGCTCGAGATTTGCTGCTAGATACTAAAAGTTCGACGGGGCAGATTTAAAAGCGAATTGGTTTAATGCACGTTGGGCGAATTTCCTACTGAAGCTGTTTATGTCAGTTGAAGCATAAAAAATATACGCGTTTCTGATGAAATGAGAATTTGTTTTCTAGAAAATGTGATTAATATTTTATATTGGTTCAAGAAGCGAAATATTGCTAAGAATTATATAGATTTTCTTAGAAATTGATGTCTGGGAAATTTATGCTAAATTATTTATATCTTTATTTAAATTTTATAATTTTTTTTAAATTTTTATTTTTTTTATTTTATGTAATATTTGCGTATCCTACTCCCTTTAAGGCAACTTGAGCTAAGCAAAAAATATATATATATTATATAAATATATTTTTTAAGCCTATAAAAATAGCATACACAAACTGTATGGCTTAGATGAAGAAAGAGCTGAGGGGATGAGAGTTTATTCTTTATTTATTTTTAAATATCAGGATTCTGTCTTAATTCTCAGCACTTAAAAATGTTTAATATTAATCATGCATAAATGTAAAAATATAAAAAAATAATTAAAATTGTAGTTTCTCTACATTTAAACTTTTGATAAGTATATATCAATATCTACATACATGATATGCTCTGCAATTTTTCCATTTTTCAACTAAAGATATCCAGGGCAGCATACTATACATATATTTATAAACCATATAAGAAAATCTACCTAATTTGGTTGCTCTATCTCTTAGATAATTCCAGATACATATACCCAATACTCCTTATATATATCCATTCATATACACAAACATATACCCATACATATACCGATACATATAACAATACATATTCCAATAAACCTGTATATAGATACATATAGATATGGTCTATGAAATCAACCAAGTTTATAACATCGAAGTCTTAGAAATGACAACTAAAATGATCAAATACTTAACACAAATTTTTGCTGGGCATGAATAGGATGACTTATGTTCGAGTTTAAAATGTATATACAGACTCGATATATGAGAAAGCAGAAACTCAATGTAAGATCAATTTTTCTTTTGACTCTGATTGCGACCAAATGTAATTTATTTCTGTCTGTTACGAATGCCTCTACCTATTCTCTTCTCTTCTCATTAGTTATTTTTATACAACAGAATTCTAGTATCAATACTCCTCGAAAATTGCCTGTCTATATCTGCTCAGCTAAATAAGTTTAGTCTATGAAAAAGTTACCAAAGTAGAAACTTTGTGAACAAAAACTGTTCAAGTTGAAGTAGAAATAAGTGGAAGCAACGAGTCAAATACATGTATCATATGGCTAGCTTACCCCATTAGCAGCAATGTTTTCAGTCACTTTTTATCGGTCTGTCGACTTTTCCTCATCAGACACACTCACACACACACATGGCTAGGTATTTATCTCGTCCATTCAAATGGCCCTTCACTAGCTGCAAAATAATATTGAAACTGTTAATGAAGTTAGTCCCAGCTTGGACACGAATGTGGCCAGCGGCAATGGGCAGCATTGTTCAATGGCCAGCATGAAAAACGAGCTACAGAGCGATGCGATACACAGAGCCACATGCAGATACAGGATGCGTCTGCAGCTGCAGATACAGATACAGATTTGCATCAACTTGAAAAATGCAACACAGCAGGAGCAGCAGCAGCAGAAGCAAAACACAAACTCGATTTGTGCACGGTAATTAAAATTTAATCATTGGACATTAGTATTCACACATGCACACAGACAACACACACACACGCACTCACACACACATAGACACTCCTTTGGATAAGCATTCAGGTTGCTATGAGTGATGCGTTTGGGGCAGCGATATCATTGCACAGCTTAGCCAAATGAATGGATGCCCCACCGCCCCCAGCCCCACGCCCACTCAGGCTCTGCTGTCGTTTTTGTGCTCACTTTTGCAGCACACTTTTTGGGGTCGATCCAGTTAGTTATCGCAGTGGCATGTAAATGCGGCCCATTCCCCATTGTTCGACATTCGCTTTTGCCGCTTGGCTAAACGCACATTTGCGGTTCCATTTTTAGCATTTTCGCTTTCTGCGCATTTGTGTTAATGACAAGCAATTAATTTGGGGTTTTTAATACAACATAGTGCCGCTGCAATAATCGCCCATAATAATGGCCGTTAGCGCAATCTATGGTAATGCGAGCCAGATGAATAGCTCTGTCGCTGCCAAACTCAAATAAAAGATCATTTATATTAATATTAATTAGAAAATTTCATTTGCAGCACTTTTGTATTTTACTGGCTGTGTAGAAAATATCAATTAGTAAATTGATGCATTGATGCCTCTACTTAGAAGCTTTAAAAAAGTTTTGTATTTAAACTGAAAATCTGGCAGAATTTGGTTTCATTTCGGTTCACATAAAATCATCGAAAAATTTGTAACATTTTCAAACTTCAAGCTAAAAATTCCACATAATTATGAATTATAAAGAAGGAATGTTGGAGGTTAGCTTGCTCAGGAAAATTTAAATTTAAAAAAAATGTTGGAAAAGTATTTTAAAATATATTATATGATTATCAAAATTTTGTAAAGTGTTTAAATTCCTATAGTTTGAGTTGTAAAATTTGTGTAAAGTATTTCAACATTTTTTATTTAATTATTAAAAACTTTGTAGTGCTTAAATTTCAGCATTTTAGGTAAAAAAAAACTATTTAAACTGAAATGCTGGCAAAGCTCGGTTTCATTTCAGTTTTACTTAGAAGCTAAAAGTATATATTTAAAACAAAAAAATCATAAAAATTTCAAGAATTTGTAAAATAGACTTACCTTGATTAAGCCCAAAACTTGCTGAGCCAAACATTGCTGCGGAATGCTTAGGGCAAACTTGTGAAAACTACAAATAGTTTCCTTTTACTTTCACTATAAAAATAAAACTTCGCTCTGTCTCCATCTCGCTCTTCCTCTTTCTCTCAAAAGCTTTTGCATAATTTTAACTGCTAGGCTGAGCAACTTAATTTTTAGACTTTCGTTTAATGTTAAGTATTTGATTTTATTGATTAAAATGTTACTAAATTTGGAGTTCTAGGTTCAAAGTAACCATAGACAAAGAAATTGAGTGGCAGTTATATGTAAGTGGACACGGGAAAGACTTAGCTTCACTAAGACAACAAGCTACTACAAAAAGAATTAAATTACATTAAAATTTGCAAAATTTGATCGAATCTATTCTTAAGCTTCATCAAAGCAACATATCTACCGAAGCCTCTACCAAAAGAACTACACTGAGAGAAACTACAAAAACTACAAAAAAACTTATAGGATCTATCCTCGAGTGTACTATCTACCAAAGCCACTACGAAATGAGTTACGTTCGAATATATACACAGAGAGAAACTACGTACTTCAAACTCACATCTTTTGTTTATAATGAACATAAATTCAACTTAGCAATATTTGTTTAACTCTATCTCAGAGTTTCACTGTGACAACATTTCTACCAAAGCTACTCAGCAAACCAACTCTCAAATATATACATATATCTACCCTATTTGCGTAATGAATTGGTTTGAACTTAACAACGATCTTCGTGTTTGCACTAAGTATTTGCAAATGTTGTGTTTGGGCTAATATTTGTGTGTGTTTAGTTTGAACAGCAGTTCGATTAGCCTTGCCTGCCATGTTTTACACAACATTAACTTGGCTTATTTATTAAACACGTGCGCCTCAGCTCTTCGACACAGCTGTGCAAATTGCACACACACACACATAATAGCTCGGACAGTGGTGTCTGTGTATTACATGCCACATAAAAGCAGAAGCTCTACGTGTGCATACAAAATGGCGTCGAGGTCCTGAAGCCGATTGCTCCTTTTGGATGGGGCTGAATGGTTCTCCAGCCCGGTTGTTTGTGGCCTCAATAAATCAACTGGAATTAAGTCATCAATAATGAAAAGACATAAACCAGGCAACTGAGTGCAACTTGGAACCAAATTGAACTCAACCAGCACACACACACATACAAAAAATGCCCCTTTAAGTGCCATTGAGAGAGTGAGAGAGAAATAGAGGCGAATGTTGTTGAAGGGTTCAATATGCTCTCCATAAAAGCAGTTGGCATACATCTGCCGTGGAAAGATATTGCAAGCGATAACTGATGTATGGCAGTAATATGCAAAGGCAAATACATAAACTACATTATATCAATTTATTTGAGGTCGATAATATGTATATGTATATGTGGATAGGTTTGCAAACAGAAATTAAAGTCAGATATTGGGAAGAGTATGAAAAAAAGAAACAAAATTAAATTTAAAAATGTTAATATACATATATAAAATATATATATATCTTTATATATATAACATATAGAATGTTGTCAAAAATATTTATTAGTATATTATTATTATTTGTAATAGAATAGTTCAAATTAATACTCACTATAGCTAAAGCACTGGCTACTAGAGCCTTCGTATATATTACTCTATATTATAATAATAATAAATATAAAGAAATTATGAAATTGGTTTCCTTCTAATAATTTGTAGCAAGAAAACATTTATTTTGTATATAATATATTATCAATACTTATGAAAGTATTATTTTTTTATTTTTCCTTTTCACTAATTTTCAATAAATAAAAAATTATTCAATAAATATTACATTGCGGATATGCATTCCTCTATTTAAATTGTCTCAAAATTTATTTAGCATTTGTATTAAAAAAGTTATGGGTATTTTATATTATTCTACGAACTCGTGTGTTATCATTTGCTGCCCCTAACATATGCTTGGAGGCAATATAATAATAATTTGTTTATTTAAATAATGTGTTGAATAAGAGTTGTGATTTGTTTTTTTGTTTAGCTGCTTTGCTATGAAAGCCGGATTGACAACAATAGACGGCAATCAAGTGAGGCTGGAATTAATTGTTTAACTCGATTGCGAAATATGCAAATTAATGATGGAATTGTGAGTACCTTAATTAATTGTAAGCCTGTGCGAAACATGATTCTTCAATTGTTAAGCTCAATTGATGCAGGGTTTTTTATGGCCCTCTCATCTTTTATTATTTTTTATATTTTGTGTTTTGTAACCAATCTGCAAAAATAAGAAAACAAAAATCAGTCTGTAGAGCAGAGTGAATATTATAATAAAATTACTTCTCATCACGTCTCAGATTTGCAGCCTCACATTAAATGCTTCGCTTTTGAAAATCAACTCACATCGCATCTGATAAAACCAAAATTCTCACCACAAATATAATTAAAAGTGTTATTACACTCGGTTACTTATTATTCTTGTGCCTTGCGTGCGGAACATTATGGGTTTTTAATGAGAACGCCAACTGAACAACAGAGCAATTCCAGCCAGCTGTGATTTCTGATTGACGCAATCTCTCTTTATGCCCCGCCAGCAATAATGATGACTCATCATTGTGGATGTACACTGTCTGGAGTTTCGACTTTGATCAAGATAAATTCGCAAAAGTCGGCTCGACTGAGCTGGTCAATGGTTGAATACCCTATAAATGGGATAATTGGGTATGCAAAAGTAATTTTTAGAAATTAAATTTAAATTGTGAAGAATAATGTTATGGTATATAGTATATAGTATGTCATCAGCAAATTATTTATTTTCATATGTAATATCTATCCATGAAATACTCAAGAAATTATTCCTATCTTAACATTTTAATTATATAAAAAATACAATTTACAGGGTATCTCTCAGTCACCTCTACTCATCCATTAACATTCTAACTCAATTCGTGTTTTTTTTTTCTTTCTGTCTCCCGCTGAAAGACAAATTCATAAATATTTTAATTAAAATCGAGTGATTGTCGACAACATTGTTCTAAGTAAAAAGTTTTTTTCTTTCTCTCAAAAGTTGCTACTTCGCTGGCATTAACGGGTCGGCGAGTAGCAGGATAACAGGCAGGATGAGTACCAGGACATGAACAGCGTCATCAGAAACGCATAACATTCAAAAAAGCATCGCAAGCCGGAGAGCTGCAAAAGTTTTTTGGCGCAAGTTCAGCGAAAGTTTTGCAGCATTGTGAAAAGCTGCAAAAGAGAAATTTAACTAATTCCATTATGCATACAAGATGCACAAGAAGAAGAAGAAGCAGCAGCAGAAGTAAAAAAAAATAATAGAATTTTGCAAATGTTAAACAAAAATGTGAAAACTTTGCCCTCGTTGAGGCCGGCGAATGCAAAGCATTTTGTTCTTAAGTCTTTAAGTTCGCATCAAAATCTGTTGCGCCTTCAGTTTATTTAAAATGCGACAGGACAGTAGCAGCAGCAACAACAACAACAACAACAACTTGTGCCCAGCGTTAAGTCTTCTGCTAATGCCTATTAGTCGCGCCGTCAATATTTGTGACCGCTGTTTACCATCAGCTCAAGTGATGAGTGTCAAACTGAGAGCGCCTAAACGGCATTAACAGCGTCGAGTGCTGCGTAAAAGCCTGCCACAGGCTTAACAGTCAACTAGCATTTAGAGCTTCAGTTTGTTAACAGAATAGAAATGTAAGCTTACTAGACAGCTGACAGACAGGCAGCTGCAGCTTAAGTCTAATATTGATATGTAATTCTTAACAGACTAACGTAACATAACAGATATTAGCGTACATTACCTCCACTCACTGTTAAATGGGATTATGATTGATATCCGCAGTTGGAATTATCTTTCTTACTCTGATATATATGTATATTCCACAAATATAATTTTGTCACAAATCATAATTAACATAGGCATGCGTACACATAACAGGTCAGTTAACATACTTTTTTATTAAAACGACTTTTAACAGTATTTGAAAGTATTTTTATAAAATATAAAATTAACTCAACTTTTTCTTAGATTACATGCTATTCATCATTTGTGATAATCTTAAGCTAATAGTAACACTAATACTTTAAACTAACACTTTTACATTGAATTAACATAGATGCGTTTACATTTACCAGATCTGCCTTCACTGTTCAGCTTTATATATTTTCAAATCTCTCAGATCTAATAGAATCTGCAATTTTAATAGATTTTCTATATTTCAACCAAAACTCTAACACTTCATTAACAGAAACACATTTACATAATGTTAATGGAATCTCTTATGCAATAAACAATAATTGACAGTTATTATCTTACAATTAACAGTATTTGACACTAAGTTAATGCAGATTATAAAACTTAAGCTATAAATGACTTTTATTAGTAGTACTTAAATATTTTATTTAGCAATTCCAAATTTTACTATAAACAGTTATTTGCTTTTAAATGTAATAAATTCCTAAATTTCCTCAACTTATCATTTGCTTCAGCCGTTGACATTTATTGTTGACTTTAGATATTTTATTTGCGACAGCTAAACAAGTTCTGCACAAGCGACCCTCAATTTCCAGCCGAATTTCATGTTATTTGTACCTGGCGCATGTAAAACAGGCAAAAAAAAAAAAGGAGAAAAAAGAAATCCTATTGCTAACCGAAATGAAATCATTAAGCGGCGTTTACTGTCAACAAATGGCACGCAAACATTTCGAAAGCAATCACATCAAACCATAGGAAATAATAAAAAATCATATAGGCGGAAAACCAACTCCGTCCCCAGCGCAAGCCTAGCCCCGGCCGTAAAAAAAGACCCACAACAAGTAGTCGACTTGCCGTGCAATTGAGTTGAAAGACAAACAAAGCGTGAGCTTTGCATGCCTACCTCTAGCCGAAGGGCTGCTCCGCGGGGCTCCACGGGGATTGTTGTCTTTGTCTGCTGCTGCGGGGTTGCTCTGTGGCCACAATAAACGACTCACTCTGCGCCTTCATTCGCTCACTCAGTCAGTTCGTCAATTACATTGATTTCGTGCAGTTGGCGCTGGCGCTTTATTTGCATTTTTGCCAGTCAAGTTTTCCATTGTATACCCTATAGAGGGGCACGAGGACTTGACATGAATTGGAATTCGTATATGTATAGATTTTTGATTTATCTAATTTGGTTTTGACAATTATATTGAGATTTTTATAGACCTATATACTACATATATGCATTTAATACAATATATATTTTTTTGAAAAAGAATTTAATAATAAATTAGATATTTGTTTGACTTATACATTATTATTGCAAATGGCATACACATTTTTCATCATATTAACAAAAATATGGTCTTGAACTTGTAATATATAATAAAGAAGAGTTCAATTTAAAATTCTTTAAAATTCTATATTTATCGATTTGTTATGCCTAACTGGGAGTAACAGCTTATATAACGATGCTGCAGCTGCATATTTTCAACAGAGGCGTGGATATAATTTAAATAAATTTTAAAAAATAATTATAATAATTTCTATAATTTTCATTTTTTTTTTTGAAGAGCAATTATAAACCACTCAAAAAGTTTTAGGCTCTTAACTATAAAGTTCTATAAAATATGCAGAGAACGGAGAAGAGATAAATCAGATACATAAACTTATGTTTGACAATTTATACTGAACTATTTAAAATTTGTAGATAATAGGGCTATTCTTCTTACAACCAAACATTCCTTTCCTAAAACCAACTCGCAACTCTATTGCCATGTCTTCTCTTCGGTCTATACTCTATTAATTTGTGTGCTTGACGATGGTAGTAAATTGTACGTTCGTGCTTTAACACTTTCTATTTATTTATTTACTTATGTATCTTAAAACTGCCATAACACATATATAAAGATATCATAATTTATATTTATTTATTTATTTTGTATCGTTAAAGAATGTTAAAATAAAAAATAAATAAATAAGATTAGTTGAAATATAAATTATGATATCTTTATATATGTGTTTAAGAATTTTTGTTGATTCTTATTTTTATTTTATTATTATTTTTTTTATTTTTTATTTTATATTTTATTTTATTTTATCTATTTAAATATTTTTATGGAGTTCACAAATTAATATTACAATATATAATTTTTTTACATTTCAATGTCATATTTAAAATTTATGAAATCAATACAAATTTCGCCTAGTCCTAGCATTTTTATTCTATGACAATTTCACTATTTTTCTCCAAATTTATTTATTATATTATTTTTATTAAGTATTATTAACATAAGTGCACACAGTTTCTACCCCCCGCTTCTACAGGGTATATCAGCGATTAAGCATTGTCAGCCATCCTCAGCTCAGTTGTTATTTTTGTCACCCGAACTGCGGAAACGGAAACGTCGCCATCGCCTGCGCCATTGTCAGCGGTGACAACTCTGACAGGCAGAAGCTTGGCACATTTTGATTTCTCTGTCTGTCTCTTATTTAATAACACAAAGTGTTCTCGCTTTTTGCTACTTCTCGTTCCTTGTGCTTTCACTTGATACTCGCTTTTGACTACCTTTTATTATTATTTTTCGACTGTCTTCTGTCTTCTTCAATAACAACAACAACAACACAGCGAATGCCACTGATTGACTTTGCCTCTGCACAATTTTCATTATTATTATTTTTTATTATTTCACGTGGTTTGAGCTGTTTGTTGTGTTTGATTTTCTTTTCTTTTTTTGCTGTTTCCTACTCTGAACTTGTTTACTCCTATTTTATTTACTTTGACGAAATGTTTTTCCTATCGCAATTGTTGTTGCTTTTGTCACCGGAGTCGTTTCACCTTTGTGCAGCTATTGACATTACGCTCGGGCGTCAATCAAATGCCAAACAACAATAACAAAAACAATAACAACAACAATAGCAGCCACAAAAAGATACAAAAATATTGCAGATTTTGTCAGATTTTTATTTTGTTGACTCTCATGTTTTATGAGGCGTTAAAAATATCATTAGTGTGAGCAGTCAACAGAAATCGATAAATAATATTTGGCATTTTGGAATTTTTTTCATATACATATAAATTTATATATCAGTATATTAGTATATATAGTTATATAATGTATGCAGGTGTTAAAGTTAAGGAGGTAATTAGTTGCCTAAGCAAATGCAAAATTTTTTGATTATAATATTTATTATTGATTCAAGTCTTTGTGGAAGAAACAAACTCAGTTTCATTAAATATGAATTGTTTTATATATTATTTCCATCTTTTTATTACATATCGTAAGTTTATTACATTTTTTATAAATTTTTTTTTATTATTTAAATGTTGTAAATTTTATTTATGATTTTCTAGATGTTTATACATCTTTTTTTATATCGTATCATTGTATTATATCCTAAATTCATAAATTTGTTATATATTTAAAAAAATTTTTAAATAATGTTTTCAACTCAGAGGGAGCTATCACTCTATATGGCTCAGAGCATCACCTACTCACATTCACTACACTCTGAATTTCCGTAAAAAAACTCCTTTAATAAAGTAATTAAAATATAAGAATATCGAATTGAATTCAAATTAAATAAAGCTTAAATAAAATAGATTAAATTATGCCACAGTTCACATAATGTGCACGGAAACGTTTCACAATTAAGCCTCGGTCGTTGAGCCTATCGGACACGGAGTTATAGCCATACGCCGTATTCAGACTCATAAAATGGGCGTGGGCAGAAATATGAAAATCAACACAAACACGAAGCACTCAGAGGCAGTTGCCAATTGCAATTGCATATTTACTTATCGCCAGGGAGATAACAATTGACTGAGCTCGCAACAACAACAAAAAATGGGTAAAAAATTAAAAAAATCCCAGTGAACTTTATTAAAATTATGAAAAGCCCAAAAAAGAAAAAACAGAAACAGAAACAGAAAAGGAAAAGCTGCTGCGCGCCAAAAGCAAATGCCAAATTAAATGGAATACAAAAGTGAGAGAGAGAGAGAGAGAGAGGGGAAGGTGAGAGAAGCAACAGAGCTGACTGTAGCAACAAAGGACACGCACAAAAGGGTCCTTGCGGCGGCATGTGCCGGACAGGAGCAGGAGCAGGAGCAGGAGCAGGAGCAGGAGCAGGAGCAGGAGCGGGAGTGGGCGCTGAGGCTGCTGTGCAGGCAACTGAATATAAAAGTGCAGTCGATTAACGGAAGCAACGAGTGCGAGTCCTTGCGCCGCATCTGTGCCTGACCAGGCGAGTGGGCGTGGCCTGTCTGGGCGGCATATGCATTTTTATTAAATTTAATAAAGCTGCAATTAAACAATTTACTTTTGTTGCATTTGTCCCGCCACCAAACGAAATCTGAAATAAATTTCATTGTGGTGCCAGCCACAGGAGAGCTGAAAAAATAAAATAAATTAATATTGTAGATAGGAAAGCAACGACTGAACGAGACTCTGTTTTTATTAAAAACTAAAGTTGGACTAAGTATTGAGCAAGTGTTATTAAAAGATATATATTTTAAATATTTGATATATATTTTAAATATTAGACAAATGTATTTCAAAATGTTAACTTAGTTTAATTTCTATATACCTCTTTTGAGCTCTGTAAAGTGAGTACATAAAAATGTAAATTGATGAAGTGGCGCTGGTCAGCAGTGTGTGGGGCGTGTAGAACTCATTCAAGTGGAATAAAAAGAGTTGTCAGCAGTTTAAATGGCAAGCGGGGGAAACACGCACAGCAACGGAATAGCAAATTAAATAATTACACTGTACAACAGGTATTTAGAATCATAATTTGGAATGGAAATTTGTTCGCAAAGGTAAGCAAATGTTGGTTTAGCGAAGTGAGTTTTACAAGAATTTGAATTTGAATTCTTATGGCAACACGTGTTTTGACTATATATTCAGTCAATTTTTATTTTTTATATACTCTGAATCTATTGAAAATGGGATATCAAGTTATAACGAATTTTATAAATTTATTTAAGAGACAGAAGGTACAAAGTATATACAGATATTATTGATTAGGGCGACGAACTAAGTCAATTTAGCCTTGTCTGTCTGTCCGTCCGTCCGTCTATTAAGACGTATGCTTAAACGCGTCGATCTTAGAAACTACAATAGCTAGAGTCTTGAAATTTTGTTTGTAGGTCCGTATATAGCACGCGCATGTGAAGTTTGTTTCAAAAATTCGATAACTATTTTTGTTGTAATGTTATCGATTTTACACCCTATCGGATATGCATTTTAAAATTATATCTCATACATCTTGACTGTTATAGTTTCTAAATGTTGTATGTAGATTCATGTGAATATTATACAACTTAAACTTTTGTTTCATTTTGCATACCGGCTCTAAATTTTACCATGCCCCCTTTGAAGGTTAGTTGCATTTTTAGTCGATTCTTTGGTTTGTATTTACTAGATTTCGCCTAACGAAAAACCGCAGATAGACACGGTGTTCGGTATCCTCTAGTCATTAATAATATTATTAGAACAATAACTTAGTAAAAAGCACTGCTTATGTTATGATTTAACTATTCTTAATATAATTTCTCTCTATTTCTCTCGCTCACTTTTGTTGACCTGTGTGTGGTGGAGCTTGGTAAAGCGCAAAGATTATCAGCTAGTGGGCAATTAGGCAAAGCATTTGACAAAGGTCGCGTGGGGAAACAGCGCGGCCCAGTTGGGGATAGTACAATGTGTGAATTTGGGAGGTTTACCGTAGGCTGCAGCATCGCTGGGGCTGTGCTCATTGTCATTGGCCTGAGCTGGGGCCAGGTGGAGGAGCGCAAAAAGTGGACAACGGTAGGTCGGGTGGGCGTGGCAGGTGGGGATTGCTTGAGCCGGGACTGAGTGCCGTCTATCTAATGCTTGCAGCTCGACTGGCTGCAACAGTTGAACTACAGCCACGAGCTGCACAATGTGACCAGCAGCGACGGCTACCAGCTGCAGCTGCAGCGATTGCCGCGCCCAGGGGCACGCCCCGTGCTGCTGGTGCACGGATTGCTGGGCTCCTCGCTCGGCTGGCTGTGCCTGGGGCCGGCCCGGAGTTTGGGTAAGCTGCGCGGCTCATTGTGTGCTCACATTTATCTCAATGCGGCGCAGCCTTTCAGCTGCATCAGCGCAACTATGACGTGTGGCTGGCGAATCTGCGCGGCACCTCGCCGTACGGCAGACATCACATCGAGCTGACCGACGTCATGGCCGAGTTCTGGCGCTACAGCTTCCACGAGCACGGCGCCTACGATTTGCCCGCCATAATTGACCACATTGTGGCGCTTACGCAGCGCGAGGCCGCCGAACAGCTAAGCGAGACGCGGGCGCATCAAGTGCTTCTAATTGGACATTCACAGGTGAGTATCCGGCATCTGTCGTGACTGGCAGCGGAACTATGTTGATTCATGTTTACTTCAGGCCTTCAATGCGTTCCTCGTGCTCTGCGCTCTCCAGCCGCGCTTCAACCAGCACATCCAGCTGATGCAGGGGCTAGCGCCGTTGGCCCGGCTGCATCGACAGGTTGCGCTTCGATGCCGCCCAGGTGCGGACCATAATGAAGTTTGTCAAGGTAATTACCATTTTAGCTAAGTGGCAGCTAATAGCATGGCACGAGAAGTCAATATTTGGCTGGGGTTTCAATGGAAGTGATGCTGAAATAGAAAGATATTGACAGAGTAGTGGAAACTCTAACCTCTTTTGTTTCTGGCATAATACTATATATACACATAAATATATACATGCTATATACATATATACAATATGAATATGTCTATGGTATTATGTTAGAATCACACTGTCTCGACAGCTGTTACGTGCATTCAATAAGACTGCTAACTTCTTCTAAAGAACTTATTTAAAATCAGTATTCCAATTCGAATTTAAGCCCCAAACCATAATCTCGAAAGTGTATTTAAGTGTGTTCCAAAGTTAAGTATATTTGGAAAAAAATCGGTTAGAGTATATTTTTCAGTTGGAACTACATATATATATATAGATCGCGTTCTATGTATTCTTAGGCTAACATTTAGGTAGAGTTCATGATCGATAATTTTTTTTCCGGAAAATATAGAATATAGAATATAGAATATAGAATATAAAGCAGCAGCATTATGATTCTTCTATTTTAGACTTTCCAATGGAATCATTAGCTCTGTCAAAAACCAACAATTTTACATTTAATTAAGGGTTTAATTTCGATGTCAAACTTTAAAACCGTTAATAATAGTAATATAATTCGACTCCTGATATATTTATTTATTTTATTTTATTGTTTTCAAGTTTGGGGAAGCTGACATAGGTAGGTCAATTCGTTATAAAAACTCTTACTCCAACTGAATTTCATCATCCTTGATGGTATCCGCGTTTCACTTAAATAACATCGCCATTTTTGATCGATAACCAAGATATGAAAGGATTTATCGAAAAAGGGATCAGGCGCATCAGGTCTTTTGTATGTCTAGCTTTTCAATTATCCTCAGGTTAGATCAACTGTCTCGCGATGTTTTATATACCCCTATATAGACTTTATAAAAAAGTTTCAAATATTTGAAATATTCTCAGGTTAAATCTAGTGCTTCTTGATGATTTATATAGAATCTTTATAAACCCTATACAAAAATTGAAAATATTTTAAATATCTTCAGGATGATTTATGTAGATCCTATATAGACCGTATAAAAACATATTGTATAGTTTTCCTGCTTCGACTTGCTCTAGTAACTCTCAGTCTAATAGACTCTGACTTATCATGTTCTTAAACACCTCTCAAAAAAAAAAAAAAAAAAAGACCTTCATCCTCCAGCTTTACCGATTCAGTTTATTGCTTGGGCTTATTGTAGTAGTTGGCTTTCACGAAGGGCATTCGCGTTACTTCCGCCTCGTAGAGTTTGTCGCGCACCTTCAGCTGCAGCTTGGTGCCCGGCTTCTTGAGCTGCTCCGCCACATAGCCCATGGCAATGTTGCGCCCGGTGCTGGGGCTGGGGCAGCCGCTGGTCACTTGACCCACCTGCTGTCCCTCGCTGATGATGGCGACGCCGGCGCGAGCTGGCGGCGCTTTGGCGCCCAGCATTTGGAGGCCAATGCGTCGGCGCTGAACGCCCTCTTTCAGCTGCTCCAGAATGCGCTGGGCGCCAGGGAAGTCGGCGGTGGTGCGCCGGCGCTTGGCCACCAGCCAGGCTAGAGCTGCCTCCACGGGCGTGATCTGTGCATCGATGTCGTTGCCATAGAGGCACAGACCGGCCTCCAGCCTCAGCGAGTCCCTAGCGCCCAGGCCAGCCAGCTTCAGCTCTCCTGCTGCCAGCAGAGCTTCGGTCAGTGCTTCCACCTGCGAAGACGGCACCGAAATCTCGACTCCATCCTCGCCCGTGTAGCCGCAGCGCGTGATGCGCACATTGCTGATGCCAGCCAGTTCAAAGATGCCGGAGCGCATGAAGTAGAGCTGTTCCAGGGCCTGGGGCTGGTTCAGTAGCTTTGCCAGCTGCAGCGCCACCTGTGGGCCCTGAACTGCAATCAGAGACTGATCCGCGGGACTTAAGAACTCAATTGAGACATCCTTGCCCTGAGCTTTGAAGCGGGACTATAAAAGAAATAATGATGGGTATATATGTTGCAGAGATGGGAAACTCACTCGAAACTCACCACAGCTGAGCTCATGATCTCCTTGTCTTGCTGCTTCATGGCCGCATTAGACACCACGTAAAGCTCCTGCTCGCTCACTTTGTTCACAATTAGATCATCGAGAATGCCGCCTTGCTCGTTGGTGAACACAGTCAGACTGCCGCTGCCTTTGGGCATCTCCAGTATGTCAGCTGTGCAGACGCTCTCCAGGCACGCAGCCGCATCCTTTCCCCTCACATAGGTCTGCAGCATGTGCGACACATCGAATATGGAGCCCATGCGGCGTGTGTAGAGATGTGAGGCGATGATGCTCTGGTCGGAGTACTGCACGGGCAGCGCATATCCGCCGAAGTTGACAATTTTGCCGCCTTTGCGCACATGGAAATCGTAGAGGGCTGTGCGCTCGCCCGCCGAGACGGAGGAGGCGTGGCGTAGTCCCTGCCAGCCGATGGGGATGAGCTTATGCCTCTGCAGTTGGCTGCTTAGCTTGAACATCTTTGCACGACTGAAGATCGGTTTTTGTCCATATGCCGCTGTTCGTGTGCGCTTATCAATTGATAAGCCACTTGACATCGCCTGACATCATGGAGAGCCACTGGGCAGACCTAGAGACAGAGCAAAAGAATGTTGTGTAGCTGCTGAGCTATAATCGCGTTGAGGTTCACGTATGGCTGATAACCCCCCACAGAGAGGGTGTGAGAGAGAGAGAGAGAGAGAGAGATAGAAGGAGATAGAGAGCTCTGAGTACATATTTAGTAATCAGCTGTTAACAGCTAAGAGCATGAGTGAAGAACTTGAAGAGAGCAAATATGCCTAAGTTAAGATTATCAGAAAATATTTAAGACATTCCTCAGCCTTTGCTCTATTCAAATTCTCTTTTGATGCTCTGAGCTGATCATAGCTGATTATTGTATAAATGAATAAGATAAATTTCAGGCAATTAGAGAACTTAAATAGAGCCAAGATCATCTAAAGAGTTTGATGATGTTAGGTGATCATAGCTGATCAATATATAAATAATTAAGAGGAATTTAAAATTATTTATATTTTGCTCAGTTTTATTGGATCAAACAATTTACAATTCATGGAATTTTATTTAATTTTAATGTTATTTAAATTATTAATATTCTCTACTTGGGGGAAAATAAGTTATATAAGTTATTAAATTATAAAATATTCTCTGCACAATGATTTATATATAGAATATTGAGAAAACAACTTAAAATTTAAATGAAAAAAAATATACATTTTTTTCTTTTTTCTCCTTCAGAAAATCGAAAAGGCTAAAAATTTGGAGTTATTTCCGCCAGGCGAGCTACGCAAATTGTGCCACAAAAAGCGAGAGCTGTGTGAATATTATACCAAACACTTAGCTGGCAGCGCGCAGAACAATAAAAAGGTATAATCAAAGGGAAGAAGAAATATATAAATATATATATTTATAATATATAAACCCTGCCTCAATCCATTACAGCTACTCGACATCTTCGGCTATGAGCATCTGCTGCAGGGCGGCTCGGCGCGCGAGCTGCGACACTTGCAACAGATATGGAAATCGGGCGATTTTATATCCTACGACTTTGGACCCATTGACAACATGCAGATCTATCACAGTATCGAGGCGATTAGCTATAATCTCAGCCAGATCACGGTGCCCATCATCTTGTACTTTGGCGAAACGGATGCCATTGCCACGCCCCAGGGCGTGCACGGCATCTATGCCCGGATGCTGAATTCAGTGCGTGCCGTGCGACGCATTGCATCCTCCAAGTTCAATCACTTTGATTTCCTAGTCTCGAGCGAGGTGAAGACGCTGGTCAATGACAAACTGATCGAGTCAATGGAAAAGTTTTTCGATGGCAAATTACCATATATAATCGAATGAGAGAGAGAGAGAGGAAGAGAGAGAGTGGGAGAGTGGGAGACATCAGTTGTTGGCGGTGCTAAGTAATTGGGTTCCCCGAGCTGTCATCAAAGGCGCCCATTGAGGCTCATTAAAAGCGCGAGCCAAAGCGAAATGTGTTTTATTTGCTCTGGCAACGAGCCAAATGGCCAACTGGCAATTATGTAATCGGTTCGCTGTTGGCCAAGCCATAAAAAAATCAAATAAAAAACTGAATACTAAGCCAACAACAACAACAACAAAATGTGACAAATTGCCGTCTGGGCCCAACACTTTTACTTTCTTTTGATTGCCCACTCAAAAGGCAAACGGACAAAAATGTTATTTGTTTCTTCTGCTGCTATCTTTGTTGTTGTTGTTGTTGTTGTTTTTTCTTTTTTGCTTGTTTTTTAGCAGCCGCCTAAATACTTTTGACCCACAATAGACGACGCTAGCAACGGCCACAATAGTGGCTTAGCCAAAAAAAGGTTATTAAGCCAATTCGCTTGATATTCGGCCAAAAGCGTGAAACAAGCAAAATGAGTCCAAAAATATTAACTAGGCAAATACTCTACTATTTGAGTATATGAGTATATCGATATTCACTGAAAATATAAGTTAAATGCTAAATTTTATTGTAAAATAAAAAAAGCAAAATCAATTGTTTTTTTAAATTTTGTAATATTAATTAAACAAAAATTAATGCAATATAAAACCATATTTATATAAATCGTAAATTGTATTTTAAAATTTTTAATTAATGAAACAAATTTATAATTTGAAGATATTAGTATATAAATATTAAATATAAAATATAAATAAAATAATATTGATATATTCAAATTTTTAAATCATCAATTTGATTTATTCATTTTTAATTAAATAAACAAACTTTTGTTTTTAAGATTTAAGTATATAAATATTCATTTTAATTTAATATTATTAAATATTATATAATTTAATAATATTAATTATTAATATTAAATATTATACAATTTTATATATTTTTTATATATGTATATATATTAATTATAATTAATTAAAATTATAAAATCAATGCATGATTTTAATTTAAATATGAATTTATATTAATGCATTTAATTAATATATTACAATAGAAATATTGAATACTTATGTTTAAATTTTTATTTTAAAATATATATTATTTTTAAATTATATTTTTGTATATTATTATTATTATTTTTGTATATTATTATATTAAATTATACTGTCAATGTTTTTAAATAAATATGATTTCAATTTAAGAAAACGTAAGAGAGTTCAGAATGTGATATACCCATTAATGAACAGCATATTTCGAGCTTAGATATTAATTAAGGTAATGTTCCGCATTTATCATTATAAAAACACACACTTTCACATAATTTTATTTGAAAATAATAAACAAACAATTTTGGACGTTTACATTTTAATTTTTATGCCAAATAAAAATTATTGATATCCAAAACAAATAACGTTTGACATTTAAGTCTAATATATTACAATATTTTTCTATAAAAAAATTTAACTAAACATTATTTGATCAAAAGAAATATAAAAATAATATTAATGTTTATATAAATATTACAATATTATTACATTAATATTACAAATTTATTTTATTTTAAAACTTCTTTTTATTTAATATTTAATATGAATACCTTCATTTATTTGATGATTTCATATAGTTTTTAATTATATATCAACTATATACAATTATTATGCATTCGTCTCATTACTCGCTATATTTCTGCTAATGAAATTGAAGTGGAAAAGTTTTTCTTTGACTTGGTAAGTTGACATATTTTGTTTGCTATTACCAAACCACAAAGGTAATCAGTTGATTTCGACCTACATGAAAGCTGGCACAGTTTCAAAACATAAAACACGCTCAGCGAAGCTCCACTGTAGTTGCATTTCGATTGTAATTCTTTATTGATAACAACACCCAACGCATCTCAATTTGTTTTTATTTTCGTCGGGTTTACCTGCTCTTCTCGCGCTTGTCGCTTCGCTCAGCTTAATTAGCTGTCAGAAAGCATATCATATAAAAGTTGTTACAACAAGAGAGAGATTGAGAGTGGAGATACTCTGTAGATCTGTTGTTTGATGAATATGTAAGGTAGTTGCACTGTAAATTTACATGTGCTAAGGTATATATTGTATAATAATTTATAAAAATATTTATTGTAACTTTATAAGATTATTTCATATTATCATTTATATCATTTTAAACTTGTTTTTTACTATGAATTAAATATTAAAGCAAGATAATTGTATATTAAATTTAATTAATGGGTATCATTACGAATTAAAATGTATTAAAATAAATAATTTAATAATATTAATTAATAAATAATGTTTAACAAATAATACAAAATAAATGTATTTATTTAATAAATAAATAAATTTTCTACATAAAACCATTAAATATTTTTCTAAATATTTACCTAAAAGTAGAAAGTGTAATTTTTTTCAAAATATTTCTTAAGATTAACTAATATATATTTTATATAAATATTTAATATACGTTTAATTATATTTATTAATATTATTATATTTCTCTTAAATATAAATTCTCATAATTTTATACTCTGCTTCACCCAAGACTAAACTACAGGGTATTTTCGAAATCAAAAATGTAAAGCCAAACCAAGTCAAAAACGCGTCATTACGCATTTTGTTATGATCATTGTTGTTGTTGTTGTCAATGGGCTGATTGTTGTTGTTGGCTATCGAAAGTTTTTTTCGGCATTCTTTGTAAACGCGCGGAAGTTCGAAACGCGTCGCCGGATTTTTTGGTTTCGGTTTCGGTTTCGGTTTCAGTTTCATTTTCAGTTGAGGCCGCGACGTGCAGCGCTCAAGTTGACCAACAAGCAGAGACCCAAGCAAACAAAAATACGAAATTGAAAGACCCAATTTCTCTTTATGCTGATCGGTTCAATTGGCGTGAAGGTTCCATTCATTCATTCATACATCCATCATAATGCAACGTCGCTTATTGCTGGCGCTGGGGCTGTGCCTGCTCATTGGCAGGGCGCAGGCGCAGCTCATTGGCGGCGAGGAGGACGAGGAGGAGGAGGAAGAGGAGGAGGAGGAGGAGGAGAGCATCGAGGATGAGACGCCCGAGGAGAAACTGCAGCGCAAAAACATCAAGCAGGACTCGAACCTAACAGTGGTACGAAGATTAATGACCCGCACCAAGTCGCCCATCAGCTGCAACAATTTACACATTTCATCAACAGGATAAATTAATTGCCAAGTACGGCTACCAGGCGGAAGTGCATCATGTGACCACAGAGGACGGCTACATTCTAACAATGCATCGCATACGAAAATCGGGCGCCCAGCCCTTCCTGCTGCAGCACGGACTCGTCGACAGCTCGGCGGGCTTCGTTGTCATGGGCCCCAATGTGAGTCTGGGTGAGTGTCGCAGCTATGATTAATGCAGGATGACGAAGTGATTACGGGTACACTCGCTCCAGGCTACTTGCTGGCCGACCACAACTATGACGTCTGGCTGGGCAATGCGCGTGGCAATCGCTACTCGAGAAACCACACCACCCTCGATCCGGATGCATCGAAGTTCTGGGACTTCAGCTGGCACGAGATTGGTATGTACGATCTGCCGGCCATGATAGATCACGTGCTCAAGGTAACCGGCTATAAGAAGCTGCAATACGCCGGTCACTCCCAGGGCTGCACGGCCTTCTTTGTCATGTGCTCCATGCGCCCGGCGTACAACGAGAAAGTCATCTCCATGCAGGCCATGGCGCCAGCTGTCTATGCCAAAGAGACCGAGGATCATCCCTATATACGTGCCATCAGCTTGTATTTCAATGTGAGTATTTAACAGAGATAATATGACGAGGAGTGGAGAAAAACGGTTCGTAGGCTTCACTAGAGTCAGATATTGGAATTTGGGTTATTTCTTGGGAATTGACTGAAATAAATATTGATATTCATTTTAAAAGAAATCTTTGGCGAAAGCCCTAATTAGCAAACCGTGCTGGGTAGAAACTGGATACGATTATATATTTTGGTCTTTCCTATTAAATTAGATTAGCTTCTATATTCAAATGAAAAATTATTTTTTTTTTATTTTTTAAAGATGGTTGGTAATGTTTTCTGATCCGTCCTATAGTCATTTTCAGTAATCCGAGTTCTTATAGTTGTTATCTGACATTCAACTACTTAGCTCATGTCTTAAGAGGTTTTTACTAGAAAAGATATTTTGTTTTTATATTCTATATTTTATTTATATATCATACATTTGCTATATTCCATATATACGATATATTCCAAATGTTTCATATATTCCATATATTTCATATATTCCTTATATTTCATATATTAAAAATATTTCATATATTACAAATATTCCATATATTCAATTTTTTAATATATTTAATATGCTCCATATGTTCCATGTAATTCTCATATTCCATGTATTTTATATGTTCCATATATTCCATATGTTCTATATATTCCATGTATTCTATATATTCCAAATATTCCTTGTGTTCTATATATTCCATTCATTCCATATATTCCATATATTCTATATATTCAATATATTCTATATATTCCATATATTCCACGTATTCCATATATCCCATATACTTCTTGTATTCCATATAGTCCATACATTCCATATATTCCATATATTCCACGTATTCCATATATCCTATATACTTCTTGTATTTCATATTGTCCATACATTCCATATATTCCTTATATTCCACATATTTCATATATTTTATACATTCCATATAATCAATATATTCCTTATACTCTTCACATTCCATATATTCAATATATTCCATATTTCATACGTTCCATATTTCTTTTATTCCTTATATTCCAAATATTCCTCATATTCTTCACTTTCCTCAATCTAGACCCTGGTGGGCAGTTCCATAACAGAAATGTTTAATGGGGAATTTCGCTTTCTCTGTCGCATGACCGAAGAAACGGAACGACTCTGCATTGAGGCTGTCTTTGGCATTGTGGGACGCAATTGGAACGAGTTCAACAGGGTAAGTTGGTGTAGTTATACAACCAATTTCCTGCCACTTCAACTCTCTCTCTCCCTTTCTCTCCCTCTCTATCTCTCTCTTTGTCTTGCTTTAGAAAATGTTTCCCGTTGTTTTGGGCCACTATCCGGCAGGCGTGGCCGCCAAGCAGGTCAAGCACTTTATACAAATCATCAAAAGCGGCAGATTCGCACCGTACAGCTATAGCTCGAACAAAAACATGGCATTGTATCGGGAACACTTGCCGCCTCGCTACAATCTGAGCCTGGTGACGGTGCCGACTTTTGTTTATTATTCAACCAACGATTTGCTGTGTCATCCGCACGACGTCGAGTCCATGTGCGAGGACCTGGGCAATGTGACTGGCAAGTATTTGGTGCCGCTCAAGGAGTTCAACCACATGGACTTCCTCTGGGCTGTGGATGTACGCAAGCTGCTCTACGGCCGTATGCTGGAAGTGCTGGGCAAGCGGCCGCCGGCCAAGGATGCGGAGGGCGAGGTCAAGAGCCTGAGGATACGAGGTCGGGCAATTGGCCTACATGCGAACTGATATCATTTCGTCCCAGCATCATGTTTAGTATTTATTTATTTATTTCGCCTTTGTTGTGTAGCTTTAAATATGGAATAGATATTTGCATAAAACTGTGCGTTTTTAAATATGCAGCAGCTCCGGTTCGACCGGAAACGGAAGTCAAAAGTTGTTTCTTTCGGCTGACAATGACTTGGCCCACAAAGCTGTAGCAGATTTTCCAACCAACCAACCAACAGCAGCAGCAGCGGCAGCAGCAGCCGTGGAAACAACAAGTACATGCATTTCTAAGCAGATTTCCTTGAGGAAATTTTCTATTTTCTTATGCACATGCCATTTTCTCAACAGCTGCTGTTGCGGTTCGTGTTCTTGTTGTTGTTGTTGTTGTTTTGTGAGTGACTTCTCGGAGCTGCTTATGCTTTCAGGCCAAGCAACTCTTGACATTTGCATTTCAGTTTACCCGGCCATCCAAAATAAGTGAAAAGCTGTGTTCAAGGCGTGAAAACTGCATTTTCTTCAACACTGAAACGTACTCTGGCAGCAGGAATTTCGTTCTGAGTGAAAAAAGCTAAAAATGTGCAGTATAATATAAATATAAATATAAATATATATCCTAAAGCTTGAATTCTTATGTAAATATTAAACAGATTTTAGAATGGATCCTTCTATAGAGGATTGGCTTGTTGGATGACTGTCTGATAGGATGATTGATTCATAGCACATATCTGATTGGCTGATTTTATGAATAACTTACTGATTGAATTCCTGATGAATGCATAGTATATATTATCTGAAACTGAACTGTCTTATAAACGTACGCTGCTCCCGGATATTAGTCCCGAGTAAACAAGAAAAAATATATCAAGCTGAATTGAGAATGGATATTTATATAAAAGATTAAAGGATTGGCTGACTGGATGACTATTTGATTGTTCGACTGATTTATAGGACAGATATTAATAGCAGACGTCATGAATATTTTATTGATTGAATAACTTATTGTTGCACACTCCAAATCGTGGGATCTGGAAAAGTCCAATTTCCATAGTCATTGTGTTATCTCTAGTGGGGTTTACTTAACAAACCTTGATTATTTATGAAAATTAATTATAATATATATGAAAAAATAATTTGTAATTCACTTTAAAGCCATAAATTGTGGACTAGGATATATACAAGAATTATAATACATATTTTCTTTGTTTTATATTTAATATAAATCAAATATATTAACAAAGTATCTATTGAAAAATAGTAAAAATCTAATAAATAAAATTTGTAGGAAATAAGTATAACTAGGCAAAAATCGGGCAATGCCCACCCCTCTAGTTGTAGTATGAAAAGGTAATCTATTGATTAAGTACTTGATTAAAATAGTAATCTTAATAGCTTCTTAATCTCTGCTAATAGACAGTGCGAAAACACCTTAGGGTCAGTTACTTTCATAATCATCCAGCAGTACTTCGTGCTGTTAAATTAGAATTCTAATCTCGTAAGGCTTCGGTAAAAATCAGCGCTGCTATTTCCGATCTTAATGACGTCGTAAGCTTGATTTATGTAAACATTTATACTATGGGAAAAAGAGAGAAAACAAATGTGAAGAATCAACGAATAACGAATGCTCTGAGCGTAACACAGATTAAATTATATATGACAAAAGAATATTCAATTTTAGTGTGGGGAATTCCTGAATTTCTTTTTTGATGTTCGTATTTTCCAGAGTATGACTACTCTGTGTGAGATATGAATGATTATGATGTTTATGATATATATGATGATGATATAAATAAATCGATCGAACGATAAATAGAAAAATAAGTAGATATTTATGCATATAGATTAATAGATTAATATACGCAAAGGCTGGTATAATAACATATATTAAAGAAATCTTTAAACATATATTTGAGTTTGTGTTAGATTGCAGATAAATTGATAAATAGGTAAATATTATATTCAAGGTGAAAAATATATGTCCTTTGATTAAGAAATACCTGAATATAGATTAATAGATCAACAGATGCAAAGCCTGGTACAATAACATATATTAAAGACATATATATATTAAAGAAATGAATAGGTATATTTTATTATAATATTTTAGACTAGAGTCTGTGTTGCACGTGTATAGTAAAATATAGAAAATATACAATTTATAATATTTCAGGTTCCAAGTGTTCATTATATATTGATTGAGAGTAATTTGTATATAGATAGTTGGATCGATAAGTTGAGTAAAGTGTGTTGTTAGATAGATGAATAGACAAATATAATATATAGCGGAAAATGTAATATTTGAACCCACTTTATATATTTATTATCAACCCACATTTCTATATAAAAGAGACTATAGTTAGATTCTAGTTTGTGGACTTCAAATATATATACTCTTATATCAAATGATATAATTCTACATCTATTATCTGTTAAATACTTTTTCTCTATATATTAACAAGAAATTCGATTATCGCTTATCTAAATTTTATTTGAAGATCTGCTCGATCGATCTGTGATTACGTTATACTTCGAGAGAATCGTAGACAATGTAGAATATATTATATAAATGATAATAAATGTCTTATTATTGTTTATGGCTCGATATTATTGATGTTGCTTCTCTTTCTCTCTCACTCTTTCTCTTCCTCTCTCTTTCATTCTCTGTGTGTGGGTTAATTATCAAAGTTTTGCTCCGTCTGACCCGGCATCGATCCCGGTGTTCAGAACGTGACTAGAGTTTTGCATTTGCGTTTTGCTTTGATTATATTTTACTTTATTTTCATTTTTATTTTTGTTTTCATTTTGTTTTGATTTTGTTTGTTTTTTGTTTTTAGTTTTGGGTTTTTTGCATTTTGTTGTAAATGAATTTTTCGCAGTGCTTCGTCGTTCTTATAAAAGCTGAGCGTTCTCTAGGAGCCGAAGTCAGTTGGTGTTTGTCAGAAGCTCCGATGAGATTGTTTATTGTGCTCAGTGTTTGCGTTGCGTTGGCCTCCGCTGGCTACGGAGGCGGTGGTGGTGGTGCCTCGTCCACGGCATCCGCGTCGGCTAGTTCCAGCGCCAATGCTGGCGGCAAATTTGGCGGCGGAGGCGGCGGTGGCGGCGGCTTGGGTCTAGGTGGTCCTGGCCTTGGATTAGGACTGGGCGGCGGTCTGGGTCTTGGCGGAGGCAAGCACGGTGGTGCAGGCCTTGGCCTAGGTCTGGGTGGCGGACTTGGAGGCGGTCCATTCGGCGGTGGCGGCGGCGGCTTTGGAGGCGCTGGCGCAGGCGGTGGCGCCTCTTCCTCAGCTGGTTCCAGTGCAAGCGCTGGTGGACACGGAGGCGGTGGCAGCTATGGCGGACCTGGATTTGGTGCCGGCGGCGGAGGTGCCGGACTAGGAGGTGGTCATGGCGGTAGTGGCGGATTCGGTGGTGGATCCGCTGGAGGCGGCCATGGAGGTGGCGGCATTGGTGGTGGCCATGGAGGCGGTGGCCTTGGCGGTGGTGGTTTCGGCAGTGGCGGTCATGGAGGTGGTGGCTTCGCCGGTGGATCTGCAGGAGCTGGTCATGGAGGCGGTGGCGGCCTTGGAGGCGGTGGTTTTGGCAGTGGCGGCCATGGAGGCGGTGGTTTTGGCGGTGGATCCGCAGGTGGTCATGGAGGCGGTGGTGGCCTTGGAGGCGGTGGATTCGGCGGTGGTGGCCATGGAGGCAGTGGTGGCCTTGGAGGCGGTGGCTTCGGCGGTGGTGGCCATGGAGGCGGTGGCGGCCTTGGAGGCGGTGGTTTCGGCGGTGGCGGCCACGGAGGTGGTGGTTTCGCCGGTGGATCAGCAAGCGGATCAGCAGGAGGTGGCCATGGAGGCGGTAGTGCCCTTGGAGGCGGTGGTTACACTGGCGGCTTGGGAGGTGGTGGCCATGGAGGCGGTGGATCCGGCTTCGGTGGTGGACCTGGCCTTGGCGGTGGCATTGGAGTCGGCAGTGCAGGTGCGTCAGCTGGCTCCAGCGCCAGTGCAGGTGGTCATGGCGGCGGTGCGATCGGTGGACCCGGCATTGGTGGTGCACTTGGACTAGGTGGACACGGTGGCGGCAAACACGGCGGCGGCGGCGGTGGCTACGGTGGCGGCGGTTTCGGAGGTGGCGGCAAGCATGGAGGCGGCGGTGGTGGCTACGGTGGTGGTGGCTATGGTAAAACTGGTGCCAGCTCCTCTGCATCGGCCTCATCCTCTTCAAGCAGCTACGGCCGTTAGTTTAGTTAATTTAACTTCTCAAAAACAAAACGAAAGAGTATTTCAAAGTTAATAAGAGACCTCAAATGAAATTTTTTAATAAATCATTTTTATAAAAAAATCCCTACAATTTTTTTGCTAAAATTTAAAATTATTTTCACAGTGTGAGGGATTGGGTTTAGAGAACTAACGTAATTATAGGGTATAATAATATGTGATATGGAATAATAATAAAATATATGTATAATAAATATATATATTTTCAATTTCTATAATAGATCCGATTTTCAGAGTTCCAGATATTTCAGATTATCATTTCCAATACTTAACCAATAGAAAACATTTGTACTGTAGAACATATATACTATCTCATACATTTCCCAGGGTATATTAATGTCCAGTGCTTGCACTTAGGTCATACCTATCTCTACCGCAATTAACTGATATTTAGAGCCAATTGTGTTAATTATGAAACCCGTTTTGTGCAATTTGGCTTAGCCGTATTATTAGAGCGTTTCACATTTGTTGTTTAGAGTGACGCAGTTACTTAGCTTGTCTCTGTGTAGAGACACTTGCTCAGGTAATTTCATTAGCCGAACAGTCAAAATATTCTGTCGTAAACTTATGCCAGGTGACAGTATACAAAACTTATCCCTTGACGCCAAACATTTTCGGCGATAATATTTCATAAGTTTGGCTAAAAGTGAAAAGTTTCCATTACAGTTGGAAAGTCACGTGTTGTCTTTGAGGAAAGCTGAGTGCTTATGCAAAAGGCTGCTCACAAGTGACTCGATGCAGGCAAAGTTAGAAAGGATTATGCATGCACTGAGAGAAAAGAGGGAGCTGTTCTATTGAGCATGCATCACTGTTGGGTATAGAGAAAGTAGTGGAAATAGTAGAGGATAATAGTGTGATTCCTCTCGATATATTAGTGTGATTCCTCTGGATATCGATTACCACAGAACTGAAGGGCTTCGATAATACTATCGATGTTTATAAGCTGGATCAATGAGCTCATGCTCAAACGTTGTCTGCTGAATGAGATTTTGAATATGTGAGCTAATTGGAAATTATTGCTGAATAGATATATATGATATATACATGTATAATAAATAAATTTATTGCGAAATGCTGAATAGAAATATATGGATTAGACGTGCTGAATAGATACATGTTGAATTTGCTGAATAGATATTTGTTAGCTGGATAGAATAGATAACTTATAAATATAAGTATATCTGATAGCTAAATTGACGATGGTAAAAATATCTATGTATAAAACAGATATCTGCTTAAGAGATACATTTTGAATAAGCTAAATAGATATCTGAGCGCTAAATAAATATAAATATATAATATATTTGTTTGCTGAATTGAGATTATTTGACAGATTCAAAATAAATGAGCAGCAGAATAGCTGCGTGTTTAATACATATATTTCTAATCTTATTTCGGTTAACTTTCCTTCTTTAGATCAACTATCTATACTCTTCACACTTTAAGCTCTCCCCTTATTTTTTGCAGTGCACAACTCTTAGTTTGTCGAAATTTCGTTGGCTGTAATTTAAGTTAGCAAAGTTTAGCCTAAATTAATGGGCCTATTAGAGAGCTGCGCGCGTAGTTTAAGCAACTGAAGACATTGATAACATGGCGGGCCATATAAATCGTGGTAGCGATTGCAGTCTGTGGCATTTAGCAGGCATTTATCATTAGGGCCAAAGTTACAACGCAGACGGGGGCAATTTTACTATTGCAAATTGTTGCACACAATGCGGCGACGGCAGCAGCTTCCAGCAACAAATTGAAATCTTAAGCAAACTTTGTGCAGCCTCAAAGTGCAGTTTTATTGCTGCCCGCCAGTCCAGACGGCAGCGCATCCCATTTACAAAGAGAGACAGTCAGAGAAACAGAGACAGAGAGAGAGAGAGAGAGAGAGAATTGGCTAGGAGCAGCTGTTGGGTCGGACAGCGTCTGCTGCGAACAGCCATTGGCAATAAACTCAGACCAATTTGCACAAGGACAATGAACCCCTGTGGTGCACTTTACAGCATAAAGCGGAAGTGCACGCGGTGTTGATGGGGCAGTGGCAGGAAGACAACAGCAGGAGCCGAACATGAGCTCACCCAGGGCTAGGCCAACAACTCCTGTTCTTCCTGTTGTTCCTGTTGCTGGCGGCTTGCCACACTGTCGACTGCTGCTACTGCTGCTGCTGTCGCTTTGTGTTGCTAGTTGATGCTGTTGCAATTGCTGTTGCTGTTGCTGTTGCTGCTGCTGTTGCCATTCGCATGATGGCAACAATTGCCGTTGGACTTCGCCTCGTTGTCGAATTGACAATATTGCGTTCCTTTGTTTGCCGCAATTTATGTTAGGTAATAAAATAAATGTAAATACATGTGCGAAATACTTCCTATCTAAAGTTTTTTTCTCTCTCTCACACTCCACAACTTTACTGAAACTTTGTTCTGTTTGAGAATATTGCTTGAAGGCTGACTAAACAAGTGTGATACTATTTGTTAAAAAAAAAAAAAAAAACTATTTGTTAGAGGCATATTTAATCAGTAATTTAAGTTATTGATAAAAATTGATTTTTTAAATATTTTATAAAATTTGCCATTGAATTTTAAATTATATGATGCTAAAAAGTATGCTTTAAAAGGTGTAATTTTTTATCTTTGCCTAATTATTTGTATGCAATTGTTCACTCACTAAAATATATAATTACTAAATATAAAATATTTAATATATACATATATAAAATAATTTTTACAATTTTACATAGTTACAACAAAGTTCTTAAACGTTTTAAATTCCACCTATTAAAATGTTAACTACTATATAAGCTGAATAATAATAAATATTTTTTAGAATTTTATACAAACATATATGTCAAATTTTAATTAAACATTTTTTTTTTTAATTTAAATTACTTTATGGAAATACATTTTTTTTAATTTTACACAAAGAAGAATTTTAAAAAATATTATATTTTTTAAATTAAATTTAAAATTAAATTTTTATTATTATTATATAATATTTAATAAATAAAAATATATAAATTAAATTCATAAGACTTATGTATCAAATCAAAGTATATTATGTAGTATATATGTAAATAAATTGTATTATTATTATATACTTATTATTATACAATTATTATTATTATATACTTATTTTGTGTATATTAAATATTTAAAAATTATTCAAGGAACATTTTTTTTACCCATTCGCAATTACATGAGCTGAATTGAATCCAAAACAAATTCGAATTGAAATCCATTTGCGGAATGTTCGCACAATTATTTTGGGCACGCCTGAAGGTATGCAATGGTTTTTGGCCTACAATATATGTGTTTGACATGGGAATTTTAATTAAAATTAAATAATTCAAAATGTATATCGCATGGCGCGTTTGTCGTTTGATGTCGCTTTGGCCATTAACCGAAACGGCGCATAATTGAAAACTTCGCCAACTAGACGGGCAATTCAATTTGGCAGCCAGAAAGAGAGAGAGGAGAGAGAGAGAGAGAGAGACAGACACTCGCAAATGGCCAATAACAATATAAACAATAAATACGACAAATGCATTTTTGGCCCTTGATATTGGCATCGAGTGCACAGTTTCGCCATTTGCCATGGCAATGCACGGATTTGTGGATATTTTTGGATTTTTGATATTAGGCTGCTGTTGTTTAGTTTCCATAATTAACGTGACTTTAGCGAGTTCGTAGCCTGGCGGTTGCCTTGACGGCTAATGCGATAAAATTACAGCGATAAATTATTTGAATTTGATTGCTTTTAATAAGCAAATATTTTCAATTAAATGCAGTTCATTACGATGTCGCGCATTTACAAACTATAAATTAACTCTGACTACGCTTTAAATTCTACATTTATTAATTATTTGTGCAGCAATCGGTATGAACTCTGTGCTTGAATAAAATTTGTAATATTTTAGATTTTATTTATCTAGGTTGAGTTATGTTGAACAATATTATTACATATATTGTAACTTCTGCCAAATGAGCTCTCAGATTGGAGCAACAAATTATTTGGGAAATGTATAGAAATGGTTATAAATATTATGATATATATGTATAGAAATTAAATTACTGTTTGTTATCAAGCTTCTAAGCAACAGAAATAATTTAACAGAATTGAGTCAACATTAAAGAATAAATATTATTTGAAATTTTAGACAGCAAGAAAATATATTGTAATAAAATATATTTATATAAATTTCTTTTTATATATGAAAAAATTAATATCTAAAAGATTGTTATAACACAAACTAGCATCAAAAATAGACTTAATTGTTGTGATGTATCATATATTTCTGTTCAAGTAAATCAATTTGATCGAAAATAAAACGCACTTGAGACAGTCAACAAATCAATTAAGCTTACATATTTGCCAATAACATATGTATTTCTAAGGTAATCTGTCTCATAAATATGATTAATTATTATTTATTTACGCAATATATTTGAGCTCGTCTGATTTACACATGCCAACAAAATTGTGCGCCAATTAGAAGAATCAGTCTATAGTTGATCTAAGCTTGTTTATGTGCTCAAACTTCAAAAAGATAAACATTTTCATATTGAGATTTTCTACATTTTCTAGCCTTAAGAAGCTGAAATATTCTGTTATTTATATATATGTATATTAATATAGTAATATTTATTTTTAATATTTATTATTAAATACATTTAAATTATCTAAAAATTCCCATCTTTACTTCACTACACTCAAAAAACATATTTCTGTTCAATTAGTTATCATATGTGGAATTTATATCCATCCTACACCTGCTTTCTCCATCTCTTTCTGACCTTACCATATATCTCTTTCAGGAAGAGATACAAATATGTTTAAAATTCGCTGTTGTTCGCCTGTGTAAATCAGTTACATGTTTTTATTGCGCATTAATATGCTTAAATTGGCTATTAATCTTACAACTAAAAATAAAAACCAGAATCGAAAGCGAGTCAAAAAGTTTTTACACACATCATCAGCATAAACCAAAAATGATAACTAATGCGATGTATTAAATGATTCACGAGAATTAAACATAAAGTGATTAAAAATATTAATAAATAGACAAACATAATTTACACTTAATTAAATATGTTCAATCTTTTCAGTTGTATTTTTTATGAGTAAGATAATGTGATCCACGCTATTAGCAATATGTTAAACTAATTGTAAATGCACGTACAAACATATTTATTTTTATTTTTTTTCGCTATACCATTAATCATATACGCAGCCAATAAGTCAACAAAATCAGCGAAAGAAAAAAAAGAAAAACAAGTTTACAAAAAACTGCTACACGCTTATATAAATATTAACAAAGCAAAAAACTGACATTAATTTGCAAAAGTAAATAATGCAAAAAAAAAAAAAAGAAAGAAATAGAAGAGGCAGAAATAGATTGAAAAACCGGTTTGACATTTTGTGTAAGACTTTTATGTGGGGCCGAGACATATATAATTTTTTTTTTTTTTTTTTTTTGCATAAATAAAAAAGTTTCTGTTGTGATAAATTTGAAAGTAGGGAAAAGAAATTAGTTAAAGATTTGATTACATTTTGGGTTAAAACTGCTTGAATAAACATTCAAATTGAGTGCATTTATTATACAGCTCGACTTTATGACTCGGCCTAAATGTGTCTGCGTAGCTGATGAGATTTTGAAAGGAATTGGCGGACTTCCCCGCAACTTCGGCGCTAATTGCCCGTGCATACGTCTATTGAATTAGTATTGATTTATCCAACTGTTTGGCCAAAAACAAAAATCACAGAACATTTTTCACTAGCCGGAAAACCCCTGGGACGATGAGTCGTACAGTATCACTATCATTAGAACTAAAACCGGGTTCGTTCACGTGTGATCTCTCAGATGACGACATTGAAACTGGTTTTGCTATGGAGTATACATGCATATATGTATATATATAGGGTATACTATAATAACGCTGTTTGTTAATTAACAATTGCATATTAAATATTTATTATTTAAGTGTTTTTTATTCTCTGTTTCCTTGTGTTTGAGACGTTGCTATACCCTCTAGTGAGATGCAAAAAAAAAAAAATAATAGAAAGGTTATCAACCCTACGAATTTTTTGTAATTCATTGAATAGATTTTCCTCTTACTGCAAGCTTTACTCATGCCTACAGGGTATTTTGCAGGCAACTTAACCTTATTTTCGATATATAATTCTATATTCATAAATTGTTCTGCTGCTTCTATTACTTTTCATGAAACTGCTCTCAGGTGACTTATATACCCAATATATACAACTTTAATTTTGCAATTCTTTTTATAACTATTATCTGTTTTTTTTTTTAAATGTATTTTCTCTATTCATTAGCACCTCCGATTGATTGTTAATCAGCTTTGATTGCACATCTCTGAAAGCGATCTTCATCACAGTTCTATTTGCATACTACAAAGAAACTCTATACTATACTATATACGTGCTCGGGTAGTAATATTCGCCGTTACTTGACTATGAATGGATCTTTACACACAGCTGGAACTTGTTTTTATTACTTTTCATTGTCAACAAGTAGAGAGAAATTATAAGATCAAGTGATAAGTTGATTTTCATTGATATTTATTTATAATTTGCAATGTATATTGTTTTGTAATATATATAGAATATATGTATATTTAAGTATTGATTCAATATTTGACATTGATTTAAGTGTTATGTAACTATAATAATAAGTTTGTATATTGAATCAGTAATAATACTAAAAAAAAGAGAGAATGCTTTAAGTGTTGTATTATAGGTAGGTTATAGGTAGAAGATAGATAGATTTTAAAGAAGTGAATATCTTTCAGTATTTTAAAATATTTTTTTAACAATTTATATCGACAATTTACTACCTTATTAAATTTATGGAACATATTGTAAGGGTTGAAGTTTATTAAGAATTGATTAAAAAATTTTAGCTAAAACTATATGGAAATTAATGTGTTTAATTTTAAATTAATCAAGGCCTTATACACATGGGTATATATACATATTTTAAAGGATCACACACGCTTTCATCTCTCTATCACATGCATATAAAATAAGCTATTATACCACGAGTTTACACTGTCTAAGGTTTTATGGCTTAATGAATTTGAAAGCTTTTATATTCGTAAACTAAAATTAAAACAATAATATTAAGGGTATTCACATTTCGAAAAGTTGGTTGTGAAATAGAAATATAGCCGCGAAATGCAAATAAGTCTGTTACGCCTATTGCTAATCTATTATAATTTGTCATTAGTAACTTGTAGGCCGAATTTGGCGAGCAAAAAATCGATAAACAGGCAGATATTCCATTGAAGGTTATAAAATAAAGCAATAAATTAAAAAAAAGGCAAAAAAATAGATTAAGATTAAAAATAATAGTAACAAATATGAATAGAATATTTTGAATTAATATACAATATTTATAAAACTAAAAATAAAATGAATATTAATTTAATTATCATAGTAAATTTAAAATAAATATGTTTAATAATTAAATATATTCATAATAGAAGAAAATACAGTTTTTTTTATAATTAAAAATAAAAATACAACATTTAAAATTCATTATTATAATAAATTATATAAATAATTTAAAAAAATACAATTTTTTTTATTAAAAATAAAATATAAAAATATAAATTTATATATTTAAATATATAAATAATAAATAAATATATAAATAATAACAATTTTCGAGTTCTACAGGAAAAATCATTCAAACTATTTAAAATATCTTAAATCGCTTAAGGATCTCATACCAAATACTATGTATAATCAACTTGGTTCAAGGTTCAGTTAATCAGCCAATGAAACCCGCACACGTGCCCATCTCCCGGTCAACAATAGACTTTTTAGATACATTTTTTTAGCGCATACGAAATGAACTCGGTGCGAGGTGATTTTTCTCGAAATTTTGTTTGTTTTCTATTTGTTATTTGCTTTGTAACGACGCCATAGAAACCGCTTTGGCAATAAAGGCGAATAAACTCTTCAAGATGATCAAGTCTTTTGAGTAGAATTTGTTATAGAGAGACAGAGAGAGAGAGAGAAAGAGAGAGAAAGAAAGAGAGAGAACGAGTAAGAAAATGAGAGAGAAATAGGTGTCTGTAGGTGTGTGGGGATTTCCTCAAACCAGGAAGATCAAAACTCATCATTGCTGACCGCTAAGCATTCAATAGCCACTTGTAAACAAACATTAGGTGAGTATTTATCAAGTCAATGCGTAAACAAATCTATTGTATATAATTATGTATTATAATTTGTTGCTTTCGTGTTGTTGTTGTTCTGGGATTCACCCGGTCAAGTGACAGATCTCGAAGCCGGCTAACAAAACACAAAAGAGATCATGAAGTTGTTTGACGTTGAACATGATGATGACGCTGCTCATAATTAAGTAAAAGCCGATAATGGAAAATAAAAGCAAAGAAAACCGGTAAATGGCCGAACTCTATTCGGCATCTCATTTAGCACGCATAGGCAACCGATCGAGTCTGGGCTTGAGTGATTCCATCGTCTCGAGTTCACACCCGCAGCATATATATTTGGGTGCTTCGGCTTTGGTCCATCAGTCGCACTGTCACCTGCAAAGAATACGCAACGATCCCAACTAACACTTCGAGCAATATGAAGACCCTTATTGTACTGGCCCTGCTGATAGCTGCCGCTGCGGCGCTGCCACAATTTGGCGGATTTGGCGGTCCTGGATATGGAGGATTTGGTGGCCGCCCTGGATTTGGTGGCGGATTCGGCGGTAGTCCTTATGGTGGTGGATTCGGTGGCCGCCCTGGATTTGGTGGCGGATTCGGCGGTAATCCTTATGGTGGTGGATTCGGCCGCCCTGGATTTGGCGGTCCCTATGGTGGTGGATTCAACGGTGGCCCCGGATTTGGCCGTGGTGGCGGCGGCGGCGGCTCATCCTCTTCGTCGGCCTCAGCCAGCTCTTCTGCCGGTGGCGGTTTTGGTGGTGGCTCCTCATCTGCCTCCGCATCTTCTTCTGCTGCAGGTGGCGGTGGCTTCCGTGGTTAAAGCTTTTGAGCCTGTGCCCCGTGCTCCGACTATATATGTCCAAATATTTACTTAGTTAGTAATAAGTTATGTTAAAACGACTCTTAAATATATAAAAAAAAAAAAAATGAAAACCATGTTCTCGATTTTTGAATATTTCCAGAAAGGGTGATCTTAAGTGATTCATAACAGAAAAATATTTTGAGTAAAAACAAGCAAGTAAGAATAATCTAGTCGGGGTACACAAATAGGAGATCCCCTGAACTTCGACCAAAAAAGTAACCCAAAGTTTGTATCTAGCATCCGCATTGCATTTTCAGCATACGAATAAATGCGACTAAAGTAGAAAAAAATGTTAGCTTATAAAAATTTTCAGCCGAAAAAATAATTGTTCCACTTCATTCAAGCTCTCACATTGTCGATAAAATAGCATGCTTAAAAAAAATTAGTTAAAAAACTTTACATTAGCGAGATTAGAGGTGCAAAAACAAAAACACTTCGCTGCTAAAGCGCTATCTGACAAAAATAAACTGAAGCAGCGATTGAGAATTCAAACAGAACATAAACATAAACACAATTCAATCGCAATTTAGATTCATAGAATTTGCTGTAATGAAGGCAAATGAATGTTTATGTGCACATGCATAGAAAAAACGCTTGCATGTTTGAATGTATGCGTGTAGCAGTATAAGAAGACTGCTTTGAGCTTCTCAGCGCGGCTTACCACGTCCGTTTGCTAATTGGACAAACACTTTACTTTCATAAATGAGGAGTTACTAAACGGAATTTAATACATTAATATGCATACGATCTGAATAATCTATTTAATATTTTGCAATAAAAATACAAACTCATTTTCTATTGGCTATATTTCCAACGGACCTTCGATGAGGACATTTTGGTGAAAGTCGGTACCAAAAATATACTAAAAATTAAAATTATATAAAATATACGTATTTCTATGTAAATATGGCGAATCTTCTAATGTAGGAGATATCATTTTATATCTTTAACGACAATAGTTATAGATTTAATTAATAAAACTTGTTTTGAGCTATGCAGGAACCTACAAAATCATTGCAAGACTCTTATAGGTTCGGAAATCGCTGCGTTTAAACATACGCACTGACGGACATTGTCATGTAATAGGAGTCAAGAAGGAGTCTGTAGTAATTTACCTATTTCATTTTAAGTTCTAAGCTCTGCATTTATTACATATTTGATCCCTTATTTAAACGTTATTTTATAAATAAATAAATTATTACCTTGTCTTCTCAACTAGAGTATATACTCCAAATTTAAATAAAAGCGTTTCTGATATATCACATATAGTATTTTTCGATTACCCATGCCCCAAGTGGGGATATCGGTAAAATCGGAATCTAAAAAGACGGGAGCACTCCTAAATATAGTTTTGTCCTGGTAAATATTAAAATATGGAACATGATTTGTAACTCATCTGCTCAATAGCAATAGTGTGTTATTTGTAAAAGTAAGATTAAATTTGATTAACTTATTGACTTTTTTTTTAAGTTTTATTGTATTACACTAAAAACGATGATTGTGTTGCTCAAAATGAAGTCAATGCAATGTTAAAAAAAAAGAAAGCAACGAAAACCGGTAAATGGGGGGAGAAGTTCCACCTCCACTCGAAGTTCATTTATCATTTACAGCCTACCGAATGCATCTGAGTTTGACTGATAGCATCGCTTGCAACTCACTCGCATTGCATATATATTCGGGTGGTTTGGGTTTCCTTCATCAGTTGGAGTATCACCTGCCAAGAGTTAACAAGTCCTAACATTCCGAGCAATATGAAGATCCTCATCGTGCTGGTCCTGTTGATAGCCTCCGCCTTTGCCCTTCCTCAATATGGATTTGGTGGCTCCGCATTTGGTGGTGCTGCTTTTGGTGGCTCCGGATTTGGTGGCTCTAGATTTGGCGGTGGCGGCGGTTCAGCTTCTTCATCAGCCTCAGCCAGCTCTTCTGCCTCAGGTGGTGGTCGAGGTGGTGGTGCCTCCTCAGCAGCGGCCGCTGCATCTGCTTCTGCCGCAGGCGGTGGCTTCCATCATTAAAATTAATGCAATTTGAACTCATTGAAACTTAGCTTGTAATAAAATATGTTTTATTCAAAATTGTAAAAATAAATTATAAAATTTTATTTTATATATTGCTTGTTTTATGCTTGGGATATTTCTCTGGGAGAAATATGGAAGTTCTCAGATTTATTACTTAATAAAATTTTGTTATGTCACATGGAATGCTGATAAGACCTCTTAAAAGTTTTAAATAAAATGGTTGAAAAAATATTTTATTTAAATCATTTAATCATCTCATCTCATCCTCATTCTGATGAGGCTGTTTTCAGCTGCCTTTCTGGGAGTTCCTCAAAGGCTCGATGGCATACCAGAGAACATGTTGAGAATATTCTTGGATCTCAGTAGACGATATTCTTGGCTTGCTTAGTAAAGAATCTGATGTCAGTAGACCTGAATCTGGTGATAGCAGATCTGTGACTGGTGGCACTTGGTGGCGATACACCTGAAACTGCAGCTGTGGCCCTTAGTCCGAATCAAGATTATTAAATGTTAACGTAGTTAGTAATATGTCATGTTACACTGATTTTTAAATATATATTAAACAATAATAAATACAATGTTCTCCATTTTTAATGTTTTCAGAAAAGGTAATAAGTCTTAAGTGATTCATTCCAGAAACATAATCTGGGTATAAAAATAAAAAACTTTTGGAGCGGTGTAAACTTAGGTATTATTATCTGATCGTTTCTCTTTATTTATGAATTAATCATATTTTATTTATATGATGCATGTAACGCTGAGACAAGTCCACCTGAAGTTATAAGTTTTACGTTTTATTGCTTTTAAGACAATTAGGATAGTTGCACTGGGCTTCATTTGCAATAGGAGCCTAGAAGATGTCTGTAGTAATTTATCTGTTCCATTTTGACGCTCTAAGTTCTCCAAAATTTTTAAAGATATATTTTTTCCAATTATGACAAGCTCCCAATGGGCGTATATTATAAGTTTTAATAAAAGCCTTTCTGATTTACCAGATAGCCATGCCCCTAGAGAAAGCACTGAGAAAATCTGAACAAATATAGTATATATCAATGCCATATATACATACATATATATATAAGACAAAGCTACTTATAAGTATAGATACTGTCCTAGTAAATATTTAAGGAAAGAATATAATTTGTTTTACAGTTACTCAGTATCAGCGAATAATAGTGTGTTTCCCGAAAAAGTGAGAATTATCCATACACATAAATCTTAAATACTTAGTTCTATCAGTGATCAAGGCACAACCGCAGTATACGAGCATATAACCACATAACATCTTGTTGACTAATGAATTTATCAAATGAAATGAAAGCGATCATGAAGTTCTTGTTTTACTCTCTCTGCTCCAAATGAAGTCAATGCAATGACTTAAAAAAAGAAGCATCGCAAACCGGTAAGTGGGGGGAAGAAGTTCCACCTCCACTCGAAGTTCATTTATCATTCATTCATTCGCTTGCAACTCACTCGCATTGCATATATATTCGGGTGGTTTGGGTTTCCTTCATCAGTTGGAGTATCACCTGCCAAGAATTAACAAGTCCTAACATTCCGAGCAATATGAAGATCCTCATCGTACTGGTCCTGTTGATAGCCTCCGCAGTTGCTCTTCCTCAATATGGATTTGGTGGCTCCGCATTTGGTGGTGCTGCTCTTGGTGGCTCCGGATTTGGTGGTTCTGGATATGGTGGTAGTGGCGGTTCAGCTTCTTCTTCAGCCTCAGCCAGCTCTTCTGCCTCAGGTGGTGGTCGGGGTGGTGGTGCCTCCTCAGCAGCGGCCGCTGCATCTGCTTCTGCCGCAAGCGGTGGCTTCCATCATTAAAATTAATGGTATTCCGTCTGTGTCCCTTGCACTCATTCAAACTTAGCTTGTAATAAAACATGTTTTATTAAAAATTGTAAAATGAAATAAATTTTAAAATATTATATTTTATTTTATGTTTTAGATGTTTTACTTTCAGTCATCTGAAATCATAATTTGAAAAGTGCACAGTTCTATATTACCAGAAATTAATTAATTCAAATCATTTTCCCTCAATTAGTTTTTATCACTTCATAAATATATGATCCCGATTTAAATACCTTTGGAATATGTAAATCAAATTGCGTTATTAATATGTAAAACTTTGTCATTCTCTCTTCAGAAAATTATTATTTAAGCCATTCCTTAAGTAGAAACTTAAGGTAATTGAATGTCTGAATATCTGGAAATGATATAGGGCTTAGCTTCTACTTATAAATCCCAAAGCTGTGCTAATAATTCATTACTAATGAGATTATGAAGTTCTCTGATGTTAATTGTGATAAAAACGGTCACTATGGAGAGAGAGGGATAGAATGAGGGATAGAGAAAGAGAGAGAGAGAGAGTGAGAGAGGGAGAGAGAGAGAAGAGAAAGCTAATTAAAATTAAAAGCAATCTAAACCGGTAAATTGGATTAGCCGTAAGTACTTCAGTCAGCTTCCCATATATCACAGACAGCCAACTTTGCCAACTTAGAGCCTGACTTAGTAGGAGTCAAGCGTTTCCAGATCACGATCAAAACATATATATTTGAGTGGATCGTCTTTGGTACATCAGTCAGACTGTCACCAGCTAAGTGCTGACAATGATTCCACTGTAAATTCGGACTAATATGAATATCCTCATTATGCTGGCGCTGTTGCCAGCTGTCGGGCTGGGAGTTCCTCAGCTTGGTGGAATATCTAGGAACGTTATTGTCCAACCTGTTCTGAATATACTTGGACGCCCTATTAGTGGTATTGGTGATCGTAGACCTGGAACTGGTGGCGAGCGACCTCAACCTGGTGGAGATAGACCTCGACCTGGTGGAGATAGACCTCGACCGGGTGGAGATAGACCTCGACCTAGACCTGGACCTGGACCTGGACCTGGACCTAGACCTGGTGGCGATAGACCTCGACCTGGTGGAGATAGACCGCGACCTGGTGGCGATAGACCTCGACCTGGTGAGGATAGACCCAGACCTAGACCTGGACCTGGACCTGGACCTGGACCTGGACCTGGACCTGGACCTAGACCTGGGACTGGACCTAGACCTGGATCTGGCGCCGGCGGTGGTGGTGGCGGCGGCGGTGGCGGAGGCGGTGGTGGCGGTGGCGGTGGTGGCGGTGGCGGTGGAGGGGGTGGTGGTGGTGGTGGTGGAGGCGGTGGTGGCGGTGCAGCCTCTTCATCAGCGTCAGCCAGCTCTTCTAACTCCGGAGGTGGTGCCACTTCAGCATCTGTCTCCGCATCTGCTTCTGCAGCAGGCCGTGGATAAAATGATTGGACCGTATGCCGTGCACCCGTTCAAACTGTTTGTTTAACTTGTAAAATGAAATATATATAAAAAGAATATTTTATATTTTATGTTTAACTGTTTCACTAGCAGGAGTGTGATTTTAAAAATTAATCAAGTTTTTTTTTATGGACATGGAGTGTCCTCAAAACCTCTTAAAAGTTTTCAATCGAATGATCGCTAGAAATTTGTTTTGTTATTTAAATCATTTTATCTTACTTAGATCTTATCGCTCCATAAATATTTACTTTATTAAGTGAACCCGTTTTAAATATTTGGTGGTGATAGTCCTGAGTCTGGTTTCAGTTGAACTGGCTCTGGTTACGGTCGACATGATTTTGCTGGTGATGGATTTTAATATGATGGGGAAGGTATTTTTCTGGTTGTGGTTCGACATTTCTCGGTAGATCTCAATCTAATATTTGTGGCACTGTCTTAGAGATAGATGTTGTAAGAAATTCTCGCTTTTTGGCCCCCAAGCCATTCTATCAATATCTTTTGCTAATACTATTGCATGCTAGAAGTAACCGACTACGATATGCCCTGGGCCCTGAGCGCACAGCTCTTCTTTCAATTAGTTCAATTAGAAATATACTATCCGAATTTTTCATAGAGCAAAACTGGTTTTATAAACTTATTCTCAAACGAATTCCTTTTATAAGATCTTGATGTTGACTGCCTTAACATCAGATTGTGATATAGTTGAAATGCCAAGTTTCATATATACTTTATGCACCGGAGAGTGGTAGCAATGCATTAGTTCATTACAAATGAGCTCATGAAGTTCTTTGATGTCAACTGGGATGATAACGCTTTTAATCATAGTCGACAATTAAAGTTAAAAGCAAAGAAAACCGGTAACTTGGATTAGATAGAATTACTCCAGTAAGCGACCCATTTATCATATTAAGTAGGGGTCAAGCGTTTCGAGCTCGCACTTGCAGCATCTATATTTGGGTGGTTCGGCTTTGGTCCATCAGTCGGACTGACTAACAACTGCTGAGTGTTGACAATACTTTCTATCCTACATTTGGAGCAATATGAAGATTATCGTTGTGCTGGTCCTGTTGATTGCTGTTGCGGCGGCGCTACCACAATATGGAGATGGAGCTCTTTTTCTTGGACTGGGCCTCGATTTGCCATCGTTTTTCAGACAATTACGTAGGAATAGAGGACCATTTTTCCCTGATAGATTTGGATATGGTCGTGGCAGATATGGACGTGGTCGTGGTAGACCTGGTCACGGTAGATATGGATCTGATTACGGGTTTGATTACGGTGGAGGTGGTGGTCGTCGATATGGTGGTGACAGGTCTGATTAAGGTGGATCTTCCGGATTTTAGTTTACTGGCTCTGTAGTTGATCAGGTTACTCAGGTTACTCTGGATCTGGATTTGTAATCGATGTCGGTTGCAGTGGAGATGGAAAAAAATCGTTGACTAACACTTTTGTATATATACCCTATACCGACTCGACATAATAAAATACGTTTTGTAAAGAGACTAAAACAGAGTCAAATCCCTCCATCCAGAATTGACCGACTAGTATATACCCTGAAGTGTAATCAGATCTGTTTTTACAATCAGTCATAGATTTCGTCTACTCGTACGTATGTATGATATGATATATACGTATGATATGCTTAAAAGCCGTATATTTTACAAGTTGATAATGCTTAATAAAATATAATATATAGTAATAATATGAAACGAAATTTGACGTACATAAATCTACATTCAAATCTGTCTTAATGAGTTCTCTGTAAACGTTTGCTGTTGCGAGTGGAACATAATTTTTCGAAATAATTTGCATTCGCTGCGGAAATTAATTACCATTACATAGCAAAGATTGTAATTCCGCTAAAAGTGTAAATGGGTATTCTGTGGAAACCTTGCCTTGCACAGTTGACTGACAACATTTGATCGTTAATACTCATGCGTATAGAAGAGAGAAGTGTTTCGGGGACTTACCTCCACAGGCTGCTGCAAAAATTGATATGGACTATACCCTGCAGTGAGTCATGCATGCCATTTGGGTATATTACATGCAATCATCTTTACATTTTCTAAAATTTTCTATGCATGACTCATATCTCATAATATCATATCTATTAAATCTCATCCACATCGTCTATCGTTCAATAAAAACATTTTCTAACATTTTCCATTAATATCTCATCATAACTTATCATATTATATCTCATACACGTCGTCTAACATTCAATTTCAATAAAAACATTTTCTATTCATATCTCATATCTTATCATATCATATCATATTCATATCATCTTTGGTTCCATTTCAATAAACATTAATCTATAATTTTGTATTCTTCAATTTCTAGTGAAAGTTAGATTGGTGAGTCTTACCTGCTTACCGCAACAGTGTGCTAAAGCATGCTACTTCCGAGTCGACCTAGGGTATTGCCAATTCGAGTTGCCTTCACAGAGTTGAGCATTCCTGTGCGCTGACGTCTATAATTATAATGAAGCTGATGCAGGCGTAGTTAATAACTTGAATTAAAGCATAGAAAGCGCGGGTTGCTGGAACTGAGAGCCGAGAACTCGCCTTTTCATTAATGATGCCAATTGACGAGTTCGATTTAACGGCGAACGCTAAACGGTTTCAGTATAAATAAGCTGCAAAGTTCGGTATGGGTCAATCAGTTTACTTGCTGCCAGCTTGAAGTTAAGATCAGTTCGATAATGAGAATTCTATTTGTGCTCGTTCTGTTGATTGCCGCTGTGGCTGCTATGCCTCAGTTCTTTGGCGGCGGTTATCATGGTAGACGCGGTGGCTTCTCTCGCAAGCCAATTCGTGCTGGCGGCGGGGGCAGTTCATCCTCAGCTGCTGCCGCGTCCAGTGCATCGTCATCAGGCGGCAGTGCCTCCTCAGCTTCTGCCTCTGCTTCGTCTGCATCTGGAGGCGGAGGACGTTTCCGCGGCTGATTCCATGGAGTCTAAGTTCAATACTCTGAAAATTCATTAAATATGCTTAAGTTTTGTTTTTACAAATTTTATAATCAACAATAAATAGAGATTTATAGTTGTTTGTGCTAAATACTCAACTCAAACCGAAACAACAAACAACCTGTGGTAAAGTTCTGTGAAGGGAATCAAGTTTCCGTGTGAGTGATTTGGGCATATAGATAAGCAAGATTATTAGCTCATCTGAACATCCAGAGTTTATACGTCTCCGTTTTATGGCAATACTTGAAATTCGTCTCATAATTATAATTCGTCTGCTGTCATTGGGAAGTAAAACTTTTCAACTGACTGTTTATATTTCTGGTTTATTTATATCGTTTTTTGTTTATCAATTACGAATCGTAGCCTATAAGAGCTGTATAAAAAGCCCGTTAATTTCGGCATATATGTGAGAAGTACAATTAAAATATTCGCACATACAAGTTTCTAGCTACGCTTCAGCTAATGCCCAGCAAACCTGAAAAGGGGTCGAGCTAGGCGACAGTTCGATGAGGTACAGCTGAATTAAGTTATTTATGGGATTTTTTTTATCTAATTATGCATGTATACGTATATCAATATTTTGGGTTACTATGAATAATCAATAGACACATAGTTGTATTTATATTTTATTTTCAATAGAATATTTTAAGAATTGTAAAAAACAATTAGTATTCTGTTAAAAAGAAAGAAGAATTAAAGCTCGATTTGATATGTGTTACGGCAGCTGTATTCAACTGTTGTATGATTGCTTATGATATGGACTTTATTAGAGAAGTAAAAATAAGTTGTTGTGGTAGACGAAGTACGGGTAGTAATAGTAGTAGTGGTAAGAGTAGTTGACGCATAGAAGTAGCAGTAGAGGAATAAATGTAGAGTAGTAGAAGTAAAAATACTAGTAGTAGTAGTCGTAGTAGATGTATTATAATTGTAGTAGTTGTCGATCAGAGTTATAATGTAGAGTAGTACCCATATTAATAGTAGTAGAGGTAGGAGTATTAGTTTCCATATAAAAGTAATACTAGAGGAGAAAGAATATAATATTAGGAGTAAAAGTATTAGTATTAGGAGCAGTAGTAGTAGTAGTATGATTTGTAGTAATAGTACTAGGAGTAAAAGAAGTAGCAGTTATAATAATAGGAGGAGTAATAGAAATAGCAGTATTATTAAGAGTACAAATAGTAGTAGTAGTAGGAGTAGTATAACTAGTAGTTATACGAATAATAGAAGAACAAATAATAGTAGTAGTAGTAGTAGTAATACGAATAAAAGAAGTACAAGTAAATAGTAGTAGTAGTAGTAGTATTATGAATAATAGTAATACGAATAAAAGAAGTACAAATAATACTAGTAGTACAATAAGTAATAATTCAATTATAGAAGTAAAAATAATAGTAGTAGTACGAGTAGTATAAATAATTATTGAACAGCTGCTACTGTTATCCCTTATTATTATAGTGGAAACACCGTCCTCGAACAGCGCGCGATTTACATTTATCTCGATATCCATGAAAGTTGTTCTGGATGCAGTGCGTGTTTGGGTTATTTAAGATGCATTACATCAAAATGTAATTTTGTTCTATTTTAATATATAAGAATATAATACAAACCACTTTATATTAAAGATTATTGAATTGGCTGAATAAAATTGTTTACTTAGGAGTATTCTGTGCTTCGCATTCAAAACATTTTCGCGAAATTAAATATTGCATATTTTATGGAGTTCGATATTAATATTTTCCCATAATAAATACGCTCGTAATCCCAAAAGTATAGCCAAGACATTTATTTCAATTGGCTTTTAACTCGTATTATATAACACGATTATACGAATATATATAATATGTGTGAGATGACCAATACAAAGTTATCAAATTTCGAAGGGAGTAGAGAAATTAATGCTAATAGCAAAAAGACATGGCAAGCCATTATAGAAAAAAGGATTAATTATAGCTCAGCTCATTATGTGTATAAATTAACTTAAAATGTAATTAGCGAAAAAAAAGATCTGATATAGAAACAAAACAAAATTCAAATGAAGGAAAATAAACAAAATACGAAACAAAATAAATTGATTCCTGTTTTGATTTGGGAAGAATAGCCAATACCAATATTTTATGCTCCATAGCGTTGCTCAAAGTGGTTCAGCGAACTAGTTCGCAGAACTAGTAGATATTATAATAATTGTTATTTAATACAACTATATTTTAAATAAACATTTTATTGCAAATGATTTTTTTTTAAGATTGTAATTAAAGTGGATTTGGTATTGAATCACTCAAGCCTAAACCTTAAGCTGTTCTGTAAGGTGATCAAGAATATTTGTTATGCTCTTCGATAATTAAAAACTAGATATCGGATTATATTAACAGAGAGATTATTGTTTGTTTTGGCTATTTTTATGTTTGTTTTATTTTTTTTGTTTTTGTTTATTTTTATTTTTTGTTTTTTTTTTTTTTTTGCTTAAGCCAAGAGAAGTCTAGAATAGCGTGGAGCAAGGGGCACGTCCAGATTCGGGCATTAATAATATAGGTGGAGAGGTGCCAGAGGGACTAATTAAACAGGTGATAGCCAACCGGTTGATGTGCACCGGCGGTGGGGCGTAGAGTACTGGCGTCATGTCAGAGCCGTTTTTGGGATGGCTAATTGATAATACTATTATAATTCGCTTTGACGATCATTTGCTGCTGCTGTTGTTTTTGTTCTATTTCTCTGTTGTTTTTGTTGTTGCTGGCACTGAAACTGAAATCGAATCTGTTAATCTGTGAACCTGACGTTACGCAAACCAATAAAGTATCAAAATTGTTTTTGCATGTGTGCATAAAGCCGTATTGTATTCATGATCTCGCTCTCCTCTCGGTGTCTTTCTACTGTCTCTTACTATCCGGGGCCAGCTGATTGGGAACGTGGGCTCGGGACATCCCCGGGGCTGAAATGTATAAAAACCGCCACACGACAACTGCTGAGCTAAGTTTGTGAAGTCAGCTCGAAGCCTCATCATGAAACTGTTCATCGCTCTGTCCGTGCTGGTCGCCGTTGCCTCGGCTCTTCCTCAATTTGGAGGTGGAGGCGCATCCTCTAGCGCCACCGCCGCCGCCACTTCGAACTCATTCGGCGGTGGAGGTGGTTTCCGCGGTCGTCCCGGCGGCGGATTCAGTGGTCATCCCGGCGGTGGATTCGGTGGTCGTCCCGGATTCGGAGGTGGTTTTGGCAAGCCCGGCTTCGGTGGTGGATACAGCGGTATTCCCGGAGGAGGTTTTCGCAACCCCGGCTTCGGTGGTGGATATGGCGGTATTCCCGGAGGTGGCTTGAAGCCCGGCTTCGGTGGTGGATATGGCGGTATTCCCGGAGGTGGTTTGAAGCCCGGCTTCGGTGGTGGATATGGCGGTATTCCCGGAGGTGGTGGATATGGTGGAATTCCCGGAGGTGGTTTCGGCAAGCCTGTATTCGGTGGTGGATTCGGCGGCGGCGGCACTAGCTCAGCCACCGCTACCGCAAATGCCGCCAGCAACGGCGGCTTTGGTGGCTCAAACGCCGCCTCCAACGCTGCTGCTTCCGCGGGTTCAACCGGTGGATTCGGCCGCTAAGTCCTAGTTGATTAGACAATTAATGTAATTAAAATAAATAAAGAATATATCGACTGTAAATAAAAAAAAAAATCGAAGGTGTGATAAATGATTTTCTGCCTCAGTTGAGTGTTTCTGTTAAACGGCAGATAATTATCTACAATCTACATTCCATTATCCTCAGTTGCTATAATAAGTATCAGAAAGAGTACAAAACAAAACTCATTATTATTGAATTTAAACCAAATCCGTTTTCCATCTATGTTTCCTAGGTTATCTTTCAGCCGATAATGTTTTTTATTATTATTCCACGAGGTATCTATTAGTCTGAGGGCAAGAAAATGTCACATGCATTGAGCTGCAATTTAATTTAAATTTGATTTGAGTCAATTCGATCTGTTCATATAATACAATTTATAATTATATATTTTCTCTATGATTATTCTGTTACGACTTGTTTTTACTCTGCGAGCAGCTTTTAAGGTATCTTTTGAACTGATTTTTAATTTAATTTAATTTTAACAAAATTCCTGCTACTTAAGCCATGGGCTTCATATGGTAAAATATTGGAAATTAGTTCAATCAGCTAAACATATGTTATAAATACAATGGCATATCTAAAATTGATTTTTAGCATTATTAAAGTCCCCGTTATCCACGAAAATCTTTGTTTATCTTCTATATAAATGCTATAAATTAAATACAATTTATGTCCTTTGAATTTTTCACTTAAGTTATTTTATTTTTTTGAATAGATAATCAGAATTAAATAACAAAAACATCGACAAGTCTTTATGTATAATGAATACTTATATCATACGTATTCCATTAAGTGAATTTTTGGCATTATGCGGTATATCGATATTAAATATAAATATATATATAAATTTTATATTTTCAAATATGTACAATTCTAGACTTTATTATTCAGTATACTGAATATTTCATTTAGCGTAAAGTCTAGAATTGCTATTGAAATATAAATAGCTTAGGATCACGCCACATTTTAAAGTCGAATGCATTGCCTTTTATTGTGAACATCGCAAATCAGAAAAATCTATATTTTTAATTATCACTACAATATTCAATCATCTTGTTTTACTCTCAATTCACAGTTGATCATCCCGTTTGAATAATTTAAAGGTTTCATAATATAACTGAGTCTGTATACATACATATATATATATATATATATATATATATATATATATATATATATATATATATATACTACAAAAACTTAATAATATATATATATATATATATATATATATATATATATATATCAATTTAATTTCTATAAGTCAATTTAAAAGAAATGAAGTTGGCTGAGAATTTTTCACTCTTTCACAGCTGGACTACAAAAACTTAATAATTACTGTCTTGACAAAATAAAAACCAAACCCAAAAAAGTCATATCAAAGAAAAAAAAAAACAGAAAATAAAAACCAAATACTAGTATTTGAACAGCATAAATTTTAATAATTTAAAGTCAAAGAAAATAAATAAAAACAGCAATAATCGAAAATAATTTACAATCAATATAATTGTATTCGTGCTTTGTTTATGCGCTCTCAGACTGGCAATATAAACAACATTTTATGCTCGATAGTGTAGTGCATAGAGCAGCTGATTTGAATGTATAGCTTATGTTCTTCATAATTAAAAACGAGATAGCAGATTATATTTGCTAAATTAAGTGATTACAAGCCAGTTCTTATACTTTGAACATGTTGAAAAATATATGGGCAGAGGGTATCATGATTGCGGTAAAAGATATGTAACAGGTAGACAAAGGTGAAGTATCACAGGTGATATGAAAGTATTTGTACTCATTAATAAACGTGTAAAATTATGAAAATATCGTTTTTTTTTTTAAATTTATTTTAGCTAGTTAGTTTAATTAACACTTAATTATGATAGCTTTAATAAATTTAAAAAGTTTATTTTAACTGTTCCAATAGATGTCAAAAAATTCTAGGGAAATAATATTGTTTAAAGATTATGCGAAATACATTAAAGGAATGACGAATTTAATTTTCAAATCTCTTATTATTTTCATTATGTTAACATGTATTTAAAAAATCTGAGCAAACAAAATTGTTCGAATATTATGCGAAAGGGCTTTAACTATTCATTGACTGATAGACAAATAAAATTTAAGTAATTCACACAAATATGTTATAATTTCTTACCAGTTTCAAGAAGCAGAGAACTTCCTTGACTGAACAGTTCAATGCGGTATATTTTTGAAGGCGACTCCTTGAGATTTGAATTTTAATATTATATTTATGATTGGAAAATTTAATGTAGTTTTAATTATAATAATATATAAATATTTCAAGGAGCTGGGTATTTGCTAGTCAAGCATGCTCGACTAGAATACTCTTATTTGTTTGGCGGCTCGGAACTAACGCCGGATTCAGGTTCGAGTGCCTTATGAACCTTGATCGTACTGTGGCGAAATCAACTCTAAAACTTTGTTATCAAACCAAAAGTCCAGCTATCGGAACAGCACAGTGATATAACTCTTACGCCAACCGGCAGCATTTTAGCATATAAATGGGCCCCAGCCTTTTGCATTTATGAAACAAGTTACAAATTTGAATATAAATTTGTTTGCTTAAAATAACGGAAGAGCTCTGGCTACGCAAGCAAACTGTTCCAATGATCAAAAGTTTACAGGAAAAACCGGTGAATCGGCTTAATAATGACAGAAATATCAAATTCAGTTATTAAAGAATATTTATTTGAATATCATATCATTGCTAAAGCATTATTACTTATTATTCTCTTTGGGTAAACAATGAACAAAGCTGAAAAAAAATCATAGAGAAAAGTACCGAAGCTACGTATACAGCAAGTCGCGAATTGACGCCAAACAAAGCACACTCAACTGTCGAAAATAGAAGGAAAAAACACATTAAAGATCAGTAAAATTCGGAATAAATATATATGTATACATAGATGGCCTATAACCGGTTTGAGAGAAACCCAGATATCCAATATCTGTATACCCAACAAGATTCGCGCACTTTCCTCCAGTTTGATGAGCTCGAATCTGTTTGCCTCGGCTAATTCCATCATAATTCAGGCGCTTAGCTGTTTTGTCTACTTTTCTGATTTTCGTCTATATGTAACTATGCTAATTGATGGCGTCGTCTAGCTCAGCTAGATCACCGTTTAGTGTTATAAAAGGCGAGCCGCTGGCCGCAAATCATTAAGTTTGTTAGCTGATTTCAAGCAGTTCGGACAAGCAGCAACATGAGGATCTTCGTTGTGCTCAGCATTATTCTGGCCGTCGCGGCAGCGGCACCACAGTTCGGACACAGCGGCGCTAATGCCGCTGCCGATGCTAGCGCCCAGTCCCAGGGCGGACCAGGCTTTGGCAAAGGCCCAGGCGGCTTCGGAGGTCCAAGTGGTCCAGGCGGATTCGGAGGCCGTCCAGGCGGTTTCGGAGGTCCAGGTGGTCCCGGTGGCTTCGGAGGTCCAGGCGGATTCGGAGGCCGTCCAGGCGGTCCAGGTGGTCCCGGTGGCTTCGGAGGTCCAGGTGGTTTCGGAGGTCCAGGTTTCGGAGGTCCAGGTTTCGGAGGTGGTGGTAGCTCCAGTGCCAATGCCAATGCCGATGCCAGTGCCACTTCCAATGGCGGCGGCGGACGTTTCGGTGGCGCCGGTGGCGCCAGTGCTAGTGCCACTTCTCAGGCCAATGCCAACTCCAACGGTCGTTTCGGCGGCAACGCCAATGCTTCCTCCACCTCCAACGCCTCTGCCAACGGCGGCGGCAGCGCCAATGCCTCATCCAGCTCCTCTGCCAGTTCCCGCGGTTAAAGCTCAACGCAACGATATCCGCTAAGCCATGCCGAATTGAAACGATTTTTTAAGTGATTTAGTTTATTTATATTTATAAAATAAATATACATAAAAAAAAATATATGTTTGTGTTATGCTTCTTTAGAGGTCATTAGTAGAACGTTTCCATTTTTGTTTCTATCTCATTTTTCGTTTAATTTTTAATGTGATTAGCAGTGAAGTGTGAATTATTTCCATCTGTGTATATCAAGATCTCACTAATATAGGATGATATTTGAATTTAAAAAGAATCAAAAACGATGATTTTATAGCATTTTGAAGATATCTCACATCCAATTCTCAGCCCTGATCAACCTAATCGCATTAGCAATGCTTCTCCATTCAACAAATTTTTAAATTCGAAGCCCTTAATACATTTGTTTTTATAATCTACAAAAATTCCTTAGAAACAACAAATAAATATAACAAAAATTGAATAAAAATAAATTTAAAATGTTTGCAAATAATTTTGGCATTGTCGAATAGAAATTAAGTAAAATCGGAAAATTATCAATGTCTAAGATATAGCATAGTCATATCAAATCAGATTTGCGTATTTCAGCGATGAATAACGTGATTCTAATCACCGTGTTGATGACCATGCTCCTATTGGTATATTGGCATGGGTCTGATGCCGATGAGAGTGCGAGTGTCAAGAGTTTGGATCGTAATGTAACACAACAGTTTGTGGTTCAACACAGCCCCCAGCCCACGCCATTCAGTCGGCAACCGAAGGCTATTACTCCTAAAAAGAAATGGAAACTGAGAAAAAAAAAGAAAAAGAAGAAGAAGAAAAATGCGTCAAATGCATTGAGCAATGTTTTTGCCCAATGCTTTCAAGGGCCGCCATCTCATTTGGCTGGGCCAATTTTCATGGTGCTCTCGGCATCGGCAGGTTGGATGCTCATGTAATGATGGTGCTGTCACATAATAGAATTTATAGCTAAAATACATTATTTTGGTATCAGTTTATACATTAAATTTGAAAAACAATTTCTTTGTGTTGAGTTTTTCTTCTTTGGGTGATATTGAGCGTAGGTTTTTATGTTTTGTGATCTTTTATATTATGTGATCTTTTCGTCCTGCCAAATTAGGTGGGAGTGCAGAGCTTGTATTGCCCAAAAATCCCATTGCACAGCTATACTCTAGCTAGAAGATATCGCCAATCTCATTCCATTCGCCTCACAAATTTCGATTCCAAAAACTGAATCGAATAACCGTTGCGATTTAACTCACATTATGTTTACATAAAGGCATAAGGTTTCACAGTTCCAACATCATCATTTCAGTTATGTAACGCGTAAAAATTCAACAAAATTTTAAGTTTCCATAGAGTATATTTATTTCATAACACTTTAAATATAATATATTTATATATTATATGTATATTTATTTTTATGTACAAATTTTATACTATTGTCAAGTTTTATCATGCGCCTGATTATTCTGATCGCCTTCATCGTGGCTGTGGTCGCCGTCATATATTTGCAAGATCGTTTGTGCGGCGGAGGCGGCGGCGGCGGCAAAAGTGGAAATAAGGGCGGGAGTAAACCGGCCAAGGCCAAGTCAAGTGGAGGGAAACAGCCAGCAAAGCAGTCAAAGCCACCGTCTAAGTCATCATCTAAGTCACCATCTAAATCACCACCTAAACAATCGAAGCCTCCACCTAAAAAAGCATCGAAGCCTCCACCTAAAAAAGTATCGAAGCCTCCACCTAAAAAAGCATCTAAGCCACCACCCAAACAATCTAAGCCACCATCCAAACAACCAAAGAAACAAGCAAAACCGCCACCAAAAAAAGCAAAACCATCAAAGTAGAGGCAAACGAAAGACGTCGGGATATCAGTCCAAGATCGAAATCTTTGGTCCTATTTTCGAGAGCCCTAACTTCAGTACACTGAATGGGCCTTAATTACTCCGGCGGCCTATCGAAATCTCCTCTCATTCTGTTGGATATATACAATCGAGTCTTAAAATTGGCGAATAATCAAAGCTTTACTGGAATACGTTATGACGACAAGCACAGTTTTGCTATTTTAAAATTTTAAACTATTTGTTTTATACTAATCACTTTTGGAAATATATTTCAAGGCTATGAAAATTAAGCTTTGTATAGCATTCGCTCAGATCTAAAAAAGAAAATCATTATTGCCTTATCTTGAGACTTCCCAACCGTAGTGGTATATTTATATATCCATATACTTTGTTAAATATCTGTATATTATTTTTTATATATTTTTTATTTCTTTAATTTTATTATTACACAATCAAATCATTTGCTTGTTTCTTAGTGCAGTTCGTATTTGCGATTGTATAGGAATTACCTGTATATCGAATGCTGTCTCTGAATGAATCTGATGTTGGTAAATCCCTGGCTGACTCTGAAAGGTTGCCCGATCATTTCAAAATATGTAATGCCAGTGAAGGAATCAATCAAATCTTCATTTTCCTTCCATTCCGATTCCATAATAATAGCGATAATTTGAGGCGATCTGCCAATGTAAGTTCATCGTGTAACCAGCTGCCCATCCATACCAACTTTAGTAATAATGAAAATTTGGTATCCATATATCTAATATCATCAAGTATTAATTTCTGAATATATTCAAACTGCTCTTGCACCGTGAACGAGTATTCTGCAGTCGTTCACGCTCAATTTTTAGATATAGAACACAAAGTTTTGATGATTTTTTTCAAACAAGTTTATTTTGTATTATATTTTCGCTAATGCACAAAGACGCAAACGACTTAATTAGATATGCAAAAAATTAAATACACTTAGAGCAATAAGTAGTTAGATGTGCTGAACACAACATGAATGTCCTTGGAAAAATAAAAACTGATGTGCTTTATAGCATTCTCTAAAGAAAGTTTTAGCTTAATAAATATAATTTGTTTTTTTTTTCTTAAACATCCATATATAACTTTCGATGTATGTTAATTATATGGTATTCTCTATATGTATATTTAAGTTTTTTGTTAAATTTCATTTTCTTTTTGTCTTTATCCAACTGTTGTTTAGACTGAGACAAAGAAATGTGAGTTAAGAACAATGTTTATTGAGATGTTGAACGGGCCTATTGTTTATAAATATTATGTTCCCACTAATGATGCAAATTGCTTAAGCAAATCCAAGCAATATATTTTGGACAAAACGGGTTCTGCCAACGGCAGCTGCTCTGCAGAAATGCAAATTTGTTTTCGGCTACCTCGCAAATTATTATAATCTGGACGCCGAAATTGAAAATGTCTAAGGAGGGTATATTAGTTTAACTTGTTTTTTTTGAGTGAAGAAAACAGAAGATATGTTTGTTGATTAAACCATAAACTACAAACTAATTGTTGTAAGAGGCACAAATGAAATCGATATAACACGATTTTATTGTATTTAACACAAATGCTGACAGAATATTTGACTATCGTTTACTCCCAATTCTAACACTTTTATATGGTGACTGACTACTCACACTTGAATAATAAGCAAACTCTTTCTAATTAACGCTTTTGTCTCACAAGTATTAGAAGAAGTTAACGTTCAAAATACAAAAAAATCTAAATACAAATATTTCGATTCTTTAATATTATTCAATTGGAAAAATTCCCTATCGGAATATAATTTTGAACTAGATAACAT